>JAGSMR010000030.1:5557500-6930000 GCA_029286605.1 Sericinus montela | reverse complement strand
TTCTGCATGCAAATATAAAATATGTTACCTGGTCCGAAGAGAAGAAGAGGATGGCTCTTATATACCTTTTTATATTTACATGCGGAATGGTGCAAAGTAATTATTCAATAACAACTTTACAATGAACTTCCGCAATGTAACGCCCGAGTCATTTAAATATTTATAAATAAATATTAAAGTCCACACATCGCGTACAAACATTTATATTCATCACACTAATGTTTGCACCTATTTAGAACCTGGAACCCTTGACTTCGATGGCAGATTCATATTCATCACACTAATGTTTGCACCTATTTAGAAGCTCGAACCCTTGACTTCGATGGCAGATTCATATTCATCACACTAATGTTTGCACCTATTTAGAAGCTCGAACCCTTGACTTCGATGGCAGATTCATATTCATCACACCAATGTTTGCACCTATTTAGAAGCTCGAACCCTTGACTTCGATGGCAGATTTATATTCATCACACCAATGTTTGCACCTATTTAAAACCTCGAACCCTACACTTTGAAGGCAGGGTCACTATCAACTCTGCTATCGGGTGAGTGAATCAACTAAGGCACTGACCACTGAGACAGACGGAGCACACATAGCCGATGGTGAGCAGCTCGCGGTGGCAGAAGCAGGCGGCGCGGTAGTCCACCCGCCCGCGACCTGGCAACACCAGCTCCTTGCGCTCAGAAGACTCCGGAAGGAAGACCCACTGGAACATACGAGAGGCAACATTATTTATTTAAACTTTATTTGCACACATTATAAAAAATAACTGTACAAAACGGCGGACTTAATGCCTGAAGGCATTCTCTACCAGTCTACCTTTGGTTTGTGAAGAGAATCTAGTTTTTTTTTTTTTTTTTAAATGATGTACGAATTACATCGTTGTACATTGAGGGGCTCCACACCTGTCACGTTGTCCCGAAAATTTCTTCGGTGGATGGTAGGTTGAAACGACTTAATTGTCTATACCTGTCTACGCCAGTATTGTGAATGGCGTGAAGATATTTTTAAATAATAATATGAATGAGTGTATGTTTCAGCACGCTGATGTGGCAATGGCTTGGAGAAGAAGAAGAAACATTTAGATAGACAAATATTTATAAGTTGTTATTGAATAATTACTTCGCACCATTCTGCATGCAAATATAAAATATGTTACCTGGTCCGAAGAGAAGAAGAGGATGGCTCTTATATACCTTTTTATATTTACATGCGGAATGGTGCAAAGTAATTATTCAATAACAACTTTACAATGAACTTCCGCAATGTAACGCCCGAGTCATTTAAATATTTATAAATAAATATTAAAGTCCACACATCGCGTACAAACATTTATATTCATCACACTAATGTTTGCACCTATTTAGAACCTGGAACCCTTGACTTCGATGGCAGATTCATATTCATCACACTAATGTTTGCACCTATTTAGAACCTCGAACCCTACACTTTGAAGGCAGGGTCACTATCAACTCTGCTATCGGGTGAGTGAATCAACTAAGGCACTGACCACTGAGACAGACGGAGCACACATAGCCGATGGTGAGCAGCTCGCGGTGGCAGAAGCAGGCGGCGCGGTAGTCCACCCGCCCGCGACCTGGCAACACCAGCTCCTTGCGCTCAGAAGACTCCGGAAGGAAGACCCACTGGAACATACGAGAGGCAACATTATTTATTTAAACTTTATTTGCACACATTATAAAAAATAACTGTACAAAACGGCGGACTTAATGCCTGAAGGCATTCTCTACCAGTCTACCTTTGGTTTGTGAAGAGAATCTAGTTTTTTTTTTTATAGAAAAGGGAGGCCAACGAGCAGGCAGCTCACGTGATGGTAACATCTTAGAGTGCACCCCCTCCCCCCCAGAATTGGGGGAGGGCGGTGTGTGGGCCTCCGGTTACCTGCACTCATCTGTTAGCCTTCTACTTCACGCCGGTATTCTGTGAGGTTGTGGTACTTGTTCCTTGAGGTTGGTTCTTGAGGTCGTGGTACTTGTTCCTTGAGGTTGGTTCTTGAGGTCGTGGTACTTGTTCCTTGAGGTTGGTTCTTGAGGTCGTGGTACTTGTTCCTTGAGGTTGGTTCTTGAGGTCGTGGTACTTGTTCCTTGAGGTTGGTTCTTGAGGTTGTGGTACTTGTTCCTTGAGGTTGGTTCTTGAGGTCGTGGTACTTCTCCGGCGGAGCCGGCCCTTTCATGCAACAACAAAAGCTGATGCGTGGCTCTACCACTGTTGAAACTAGTGATGGTAATCACCTCGATAAATAATTAACTACTAAATAAATTCAAAACAAATATATAGATAGTACGATATTGATTTCCCGGTTCTCAAAGTATTGCTAGTTCTGAGGTTCTACATTTGAGTCAGGTCCATGAAGAAAACATTTAGATAGACAAATATTTATAAGTTGTTATTGAATAATTACTTAGCACCATTCTGCATGCAAATATAAAATATGTTACCTGGTCCGAAGAGAAGAAGAGGATGGCTCTTATATACCTTTTTATATTTACATGCGGAATGGTGCAAAGCAATTATTCAATAACAACTTTACAATGAACTTCCGCAATGTAACGCCCGAGTCATTTAAATATTTATAAATAAATATTAAAGTCCACACATCGCGTACAAACATTTATATTCATCACACTAATGTTTGCACCTATTTAGAACCTGGAACCCTTGACTTCGATGGCAGATTCATATTCATCACACTAATGTGTGCACCTATTTAGAAGCTCGAACCCTTGACTTCGATGGCAGATTCATATTCATCACACTAATGTTTGCACCTATTTAGAAGCTCGAACCCTTGACTTCGATGGCAGATTCATATTCATCACACTAATGTTTGCACCTATTTAAAACCTCGAACCCTACACTTTGAAGGCAGGGTCACTATCAACTCTGCTATCGGGTGAGTGAATCAACTAAGGCACTGACCACTGAGACAGACGGAGCACACATAGCCGATGGTGAGCAGCTCGCGGTGGCAGAAGCAGGCGGCGCGGTAGTCCACCCGCCCGCGACCTGGCAACACCAGCTCCTTGCGCTCAGAAGACTCCGGAAGGAAGACCCACTGGAACATACGAGAGGCAACATTATTTATTTAAACTTTATTTGCACACATTATAAAAAATAACTGTACAAAACGGCGGACTTAATGCCTGAAGGCATTCTCTACCAGTCTACCTTTGGTTTGTGAAGAGAATCTAGTTTTTTTTTTTATAGAAAAGGGAGGCCAACGAGCAGGCAGCTCACGTGATGGTAACATCTTAGAGTGCACCCCCTCCCCCCCAGAATTGGGGGAGGGCGGTGTGTGGGCCTCCGGTTACCTGCACTCATCTGTTAGCCTTCTACTTCACGCCGGTATTCTGTGAGGTCGTGGTACTTGTTCCTTGAGGTTGGTTCTTGAGGTCGTGGTACTTCTCCGGCGGAGCCGGCCCTTTCATGCAACAACAAAAGCTGATGCGTGGCTCTACCACTGTTGAAACTAGTGATGGTAATCACCTCGATAAATAATTAACTACTAAATAAATTCAAAACAAATATATAGATAGTACGATATTGATTTCCCGGTTCTCAAAGTATTGCTAGTTCTGAGGTAGAACCTCATTTGAGTCAGGTCCATGAAGAAAACATTTTTGTACATTTTCTCTGGTCTGTGTGTTCATAGTAACTTCGTTGTTTCCGATTCCATAACACAAGCGCTTAACCTATTTTATTTGGGATCAAACCAACGAAATTTCAGCCCTGACTCGCAGACCTGAGACAGTATAGGAAAAGATTTTCTGAATTAACTCGTCTGGGAATCGAATCCCAGATCTAGGAGTTGGGGACATCATGACGTTTATATACGCACACGTCTAATAAGGTAGTTACACTACAATAAACTATTTTTACTAAATGAAATCTTACCAATAAGTATTGTAGAAGGCCTTCGAGTGAGGGCACTTTGAGGTACAAACCCCCGGTAATGTCGCAGCCTTGTTGCAATAGACTGAGATGCTTGTCCAGGGAGCACACATCAATAAGGACTTGTTGTTTCTGAAAATAGTTAAGCATATACATATAATAAAAACAATTATCAAGATTCATATGCAAAATACTATAACTTTGTCCATATCTTTATGTATAAGAATTTAGGCTCTAAATGTTTGTGGTAGTAAAGTAGTGTCAACTACATTCCCAATTCAACTCGTTTGTCTAAAAAATTTAACTATGGAAATTTAACTTTAAATGTGTAAAAAATTTAACTCAATCCATCAAGATTGACTAATATATTTTTTTGACAATGTTACTATAAAACAGTGATGACAACTTACCTAGGTAAATCTTTGTTCACAAGAAAGGTTTTATTTAATTCCTAATAACTAATATAAACTATTTTCCAGGGTAAATCTATGTTCATAAGAAAACTTATATTTAAATTTTTAATATTAATTTGAATGTAGTACATATTTCCCAGGTCATCTATCATCTATAAGATCCCGGGTTCGATTCCAAGTTGAGTAAATGTAAATACTTTTCTACATTTTCTCGGGTCTGGATGTTTGTTGTACCTTTGTTGTTTCTGACTGTATAATACAAGTGCTTAAGCTGCTTGATTTGGTATTAGAGCAATGTATCACAGCAATATACAAAATCCTGTAAACAGTCTTTACCTGAGCAGTGAAGAACACATTCATGTAATTAATGTATTGAGCGGCGGTGTCCGAACTTCCAGTTACAATCAGGATACGGCTGCTCATACGGAGACTGGGAGAGGCTTGTCGACGCACCTGTCACATGTTATTATATAAGTTTATTCATTGGGTAAAAATGGGATATATCTTTAAACAAAAATGTATCATTGATCACTCACCGCTTGCCGGATTGATCCAAATAAGCTTAGGTGAAGTGTGTCAAAAGGACTTCATTGTCTACACCTCTGTCTACGTCAGTATTGGAGATTGCATGAAGATAAAAAATAAATAAAATATTTTCACCCGAGCAATAAAGCAGAGACCCATAGCTAAAGCACCAGCCAGCAGGGATTCTCCAGGTTTCTCTTCTTGTGGTTGACTTTTAATCAAATTTACCAATCTGTAAAAAAGTTAGTGAAAAGTTTTGTTATATTACAAATACACAGAACTATTCAATTTTCATTCAGTATTCAATGCAGTCCTGCACTAGGCGATTAAAAAGTTAGTCACTATTACATTAAATTTGAAAAAGCTTATTATATTATCTTCACACACAATCCCTGACGGAGTAACCAGAGAGAACAGATCGAAAGTGTCACGATCCCTACATACTTCATACAGTATGAACAGCCAGGAAGACATGACACAACCCTGTTTTACGCCCATTTGGACGCTAAACATGGGTGACAGGTCATGCCCTACCCGCACACAAGCTTTACAGTCACAGTAAAGTGACTGCACAGCCCTTAGCAATCAACCATCCACACCATACCCCTGCAACAATTCCCACATTTTCTTCCTTACAACCTTATCAAATGCTTTCTCAAGATCCACAAAAGCACAGAAAATCTTCTGGTTAGCGGCAAGAAGCTTCTCCATGATCATGCAGAGAGAAAACATTTGATCCGTACATCCTCTTCTAGGTCTAAATCCGCATTGTGCCTCCCATAGAAATCATTCCGATTTCTCTTGCATCCTATGTGTCAAAACCTTTCGAGTAAACTTTACTTGCTAAACTGGAAAATATCTTCGGTGGAAGGTGGGTTGAAAGGACTTAATTGTCTAGACTAGTCTGTCTGTCTACCCCTGTATTGGGAATTTTGTGAAGACATTTATTTATTTTACAATAACAGAAAGCAATTCCACAAGTTCATTGCTGTTGTAGTGGTCAGTAACTTACTCTTCTTGGTTAACTTTTTTTTTTAAATCATAGTACAACTCATATTCAAAACAAATCCATAAGTCTAAAAAATATTAGTTAATTCACATTCTGTGCATACCTCATCTTAATAGTTTTTTCAACCAATGTAAACAATTCATACTGGCCATCGATCTGCCTCACATCTAATGGTTTACCTGGAGATGGGTAGAGGTATTCACTGCAATAAGAGAAAAAATATTGAAATAACATAAATTTTTATAATATCAATAGCATAATGAAAAAGTGACGGGCTCATCACCTGTCACGTTATCCCGAAAATATCTTTAGTGGAAGGTAGGTCAAAGGGTCTTAATTGTCTAGACTAGACCTCTGTCTACCCCTGTGTTGGGAATTGCGAGAAGATATCTATAATAGCGTAACACACTGCATACTATATACATACATGCCTCAGCATATAAGACATGTTACGGAATTGATATAAATTTGATGATACATTTTTCAGATATTTTTTTATGGTCAAATTTTGTAACTAATAGTTATAGTGATGGAAACATCTAATTTGCATGATTATATAAATTATGATATGAATAATCATAGTAATTTCTATACAAAAAGAAGCACATGAAGTATAAAAAAATCTAAATAATTATCAACTGCAGCCTTATGTGCTATGCCTTAATTAAACAATTAATAATAACAGATATCTTCAAATTATCCCAACACGGGAGTAGATAGAAGTCTTTAAACAATTTAAAGAAAAAATTAAGTCCTTTCGACCCACCTTTCACTGAAGACTTTTTGGGTCTACATTGCAGGTGGTGAACCTTCTCGCCGTTTTTTAGTTCATGCAATTGTTATAAATCATATATAAATTTTGAATAAAACTCATTGATATGAGCCTACCTCCTGTTCAATGCAGAACTCCGTTCCTTGACTTGAATTTGAATGACCCAACCATTTGGCTATAATTAAAGATTTTTTTTTTTTGGAATAGTACAAGTGGAAGTCAAAGAAAGATCTAGATTTCACAAAGTAATACACCTTCACAAAGTGAAACAGCTTGTTTAAACAACATCTATGCATAGGTTTTTGAATGTTCAATTGTAATTTTTGAAGAATAATTTGCAACACATGACATATAATCTAATCTAAATCTACTCATCTAATTCACTTCATGAATTAGATGAGCAGCCTTTTAGTCTATTAATTCTACGTAATTAATGAAAAATCATAAAATTATACAAAAAAAATAGTTGGATTGGAAAAATGATATATGTAATATGTACGGACCTTTTATGAAAATGGCAACCAATAACAGCGAGCAGATTTCTGGATTTCTGCATCAAATGAGAATTAGCGAAGGCTATAACAGCATCCAGGCAGCCAGTTAGAACTTTAGGATCTTCGGTGATATAACGTTGGTTTGGATTTGTGTCGACTATTATCACTAGAACACTGCTATCCGACGGGGCTAAAATAGGCGAAGATAAAATTATAAAAAAAAGTTATACGTGTTATATATAAATTCAGAAAAATCATAATACCATCGTCGTCTATTATTTTGTCAGACATTGTATATCAGATCTATTTTAGTATAACTATTTCTACTACTTTATTACACATAAGAGGCTCATGAAAACTCTGATTCCTGCCTCCTAATCCTTTTATTTAGAGGTTATATTAATTATAAAGTAATATATGTGAAATTATACAATATTCAAAATAATAACCAATTCCATCACAATACCAACAGACGGTAACTTTGACAGTTGATTATGTATGACAATGAACATTTGACATTGACAATTGTTGATACTAAACGCGTGGTGAAACGATGTATCGATGCAACGACAAAAACGAATGATTTCTAATTTCCGAAGCCTAAGATAAAACTTTCTGGGAATATCCGCAAACTTCACAATACGTAAAATTTAATTTCAGACCATATTTATATACAAAACTTCTTTATCTCTATTATTGTATTTGGTCATCAACTACTCAATTAGAAGTTAATAATTTTATTCCATTTTAAGATACCATTTTTTTCACCTTTAAGTAAAAACCTTTATGTTAAAAATAAATAAATATCTTCACGCAGTTCCCAATACAGGTGTAGACAGAGGTTTAGTCTAGACATTTAAGTCCCTTCGACCCACCTTCCACCGAAGATATTTTCGGGACGACGTGACAGGTGGTGAGCCCGTCGCTGTCTTTATGTCCAAGCCAACGATATAATTAATACATAAGTTTTAGAAAAACCCATAGGTACAGCCACTTGAGGATCAAACTCGGGTCTCTTGTCTCGAAATACCCACCACCCAACCACTCGACTATCGTGACTTACGTTAAAACTAACATAATTTTATTTTAAAACCTTAGCACCCTCTTTTTTCCACAAGCATCTACGTACAGTAGCTCTTATTTAAAAGAAATCTCAAATTCAATTAAATAAATTGCTTATTGCCGCAACTGGCTAGACTTGGCAATTGAGCGAGAAAAGAACTGGCCCTCTTGTTAACAGCGACTACGGTCAGACGCGGATACAACTGCGGATGCCACTCACCCGATTCAGCTGCCTCTGATGTCGCCCCGGTCTTTATTGAAGTTAATGTCCCGTGGTGTATGACCCTTGACGTGAGAGGCCGCTAATATATCAACGCAATAAGCGCCCAACACAAGAGCTTTACATTACGCCCACCTAGAAAGCGGGCGCGGTCTCTGTCACAATGAAAATTGCAATTAATAATTTTTGCACATTCTGAACTAACGAAATATTCTACCGTTTTTGTGAGTTAGGTTCCAATGGATATGGGACTCACTGGGACAAAGACGTATCAATGTTTCTTTCGCCACGGTAGAAAATGTCTGATCCAAATAATTCTTAAGCATTTTACTGGATAAATCGTGAACACTGTGTACGGATAAAAGAAAAGCCAACAACTCTAGTCTGAAAATCTCTCTTATACCGATACCTCCAAATCTAATAGGTACAGTAGCTTGACTAGAAATAATTCTAAATTTATCTTTAGTTTCATCCAGCTAGATGATGAAAGATAAATTTAGAATTTTTCCCAAAGCAACAATGAAACAAACAATGTCAAACAATAAAAGTCCGGAATCAAAGATTACTTTTAATTAAATGAAAATCTATATTTTTATTTTATTGTGGTATCTGTAAATTTTCAATTTAAAGGAAATCAAAATTTTGTCTATTCCAATCGAATGAAAATATACGAATCTTATTTACAACATAATAGATGTCAAACTTTGACCACAATAATAATATCTAATCGTTTTGCTGATTTTATTTATTCTCTCGTCAATTCGTACTACTTTGACGATTTAAGTAAAATGAAATTCATTGGAGTTGTTTTGCTCAAACAACATCCCATAACTAACAGTTTATTTATACTATTGAACTATTAAAACAATAATTCGTCCAGTAAGGGAATGTATTTATCTTCACGCACAATGCCTGACGGGGTAGCCAGAGAGAACAGATCGCCAAGTGTCACGATCCCTACATACTTCTTTCGCTTCTTTCAGATTCATCATCTTCTTCATACATGCACGTCTAGGTATCCAAGTACTCTTGACCCTCCTCTCTTCGAGCAATTTGCTCACATGGTCTTCGAAAGTTAATCTCGGTCTACCTCGACACCTTTTAATATTAACTTTCGCGCTATATATTTTCTTCACCATTCGGTCTTCACTCATTCGCTCTACGTGCCCAAACCATCGAAGCACGCCCTTATCCATTTTTGAGACAAGGTCATCTTTCAAACCTGCCATATTGCGAATCTCTTCGTTTCGCTTTCGGTCGGCCATGGTAAGGCCGCACATTTTACGAAGAGATCGCATCTCCACTGCATTCAACCTGCTTTTATGCTTCTTCTGGCATACCCAGGTTTTGCTGCCATATAACAAAGTCGGTACCAACACTGCGTTATGTATTGCAAGGCGTGCACTTTTCACAACGCCTTGCCTTTGATTAACGCAGTCAGGGCACCATTGACTTTGTTCCCAGCAGCGACACGCCTGTCCACATCTAAATCACATCTTCCATCCCGGCTAAACGCACTCCCCAAGTATACAATTTCATTCACCTGTTCTAGACATTCCTGATTTACCCAAATTTCGCACTTCGTTCTTTCTTCGTCCCTTTCAAATACCAGAACCTTAGTTTTATTAGCATTCAAACGGAGACCATTAATTTCACATTCTTCTTTCATACACGTGACTAATGCCTGCAGTTATGCCTCTGATGGTGCTATAAGCACTGCATCATCAGCATAAAGCAGACAATTTACTTTTATGTCACCCTATTTCACACCCAAACAGCTATCTTTCAGCTTCTGTAAACAGCTGTCGAGATACAGTATGAATAGCCAGGAAGACATGACACAACTCTGTTTTACGCCCGTTTGGACGATAAACATGGGTGACAGGTCATGCCCTACGCGCACACAGGCTTTACAGTCACAGTAAAGTGACTGCACAGCCCTTAGCAATCGACCATCCACACCATACCCCGGCAACAGTTCCCACATTTTCTTCCTTACAACCTTATCAAATGCTTTCTCAAGATCCACAAAAGCACAGAAAATCTTCTGGTTAGCAGCCAGAAGCTTCTCCGTGATCATGCGGAGAGAAAAGATTTGATCCGTGCATCCTCTTCCAGGTCTAAATCCGCATTGTGCCTCCCATAGAAATCTTTCCGATTTATCTTGCATCCTACGTGTCAAAACCTTCGAGTAAACTTTACTTGCTAAACTGGTCAAGCTGATCGCCCGATAGCACCCGCAGTCATAATGTGAACCTTTACCTTTATATAAAGGCACAATAACCGCGGATCGCCAATCATCCGGAACAGCCCCCGTTCGCCAGCACAAATTGCACAGCAGATGAAAGCTGTCCCAGACGCGTGGCCCACCATACTTGACCATTTCAGCAGTAACTCTGTCTAGTCCCGCAGCCTTACCACATTTCAAACTTCTAATCGCACATTCAATCTCTTTCATACTGATGACCTCAGTGTCTTAGAGGTCCGAGTCTGGCGTACCAGTCACGGCGTCACCCTCGGATCCCTCACTAAGATCATCACACGCATACATCTCTCTATAAAATTCGCTCCATCGCTGCATGACGTCCGATTTTTCTGAGAGGACGTCATTGGTTCCCGAAAGCACTTTATTCATTCTTAAGGCTGTCGCACCACTCTGGGTCCTTCCAACCTCTTTCCAGAAGAGTTTGGAGTTCTCCTTGAAGTTGTGCGACAACCTTTCGTCCGCTTCCATTCTACTCCTTTCACGCACTTCCTCAATCAATGCTTTCGTGTGAACTTTCTGGAGCTTATATCTTTCTTTCCTCTTCTCTCTCATATCCTCCTAAGGGAATGTAAGAACACCTAATATGGATTTTATAGAAGCACCTTACTTCTGTTTTAAATAAATTAAGAATTTTATTTACTAACCTTTGTCCTCGTCGCTAATTGTTGTGTCCGTAGGCCTTATTAAATACGCTTTTGACCAACTGATCACTCACCAGGTGCTATTCAGAATGTTGTCTACTATCAGTAGACATATGTCTTTCGAGCGAATAATAAAAAAAACAACAATCAGTAGAGATATGACATGTATCGTAAACAAAATATACTTGAATGTAATTCTGGATAGAAGCAAGGCTAGCACAAGACTACATATTCATTATTTGTCTAAAATGAGTTTATGAGTGACAACACTCATGTAAAATAAGGACTACGTACTCAAATATTTTTTTTAAATATCTATACTCGCTAATTCAGCATCCCTAACATTGACAAGTGACAGTGACAGAAAACAGTGTTGCAACATTGCCATGTATAAAAAAAATTTTCACGCAATTCCCAACACGGGGGTGGACAGAGGTCTAGTCTAGACAATTAAGTCTCTTCGACCCATATTCCACCGAGGATATTTTATTGGAACAACTTGACAGATGGTGTGCCCGTCGCCGTCTTTATGTCCAAGCCAATGATATAATTCGTACATAAGTTTTTTGGAAAAAAACCATTGGAGCTAGTCTGCCATCTGGTAATCGAACTCGGGTCTTTCGACTCGAAATTCCGACCCAACCACTCGGCTATCGTGCCTTTTAAATATTTTATATATAAAAGTAATATTATTTACATTGTTCTTACTGATTATAAATCTTTGGTAGTTATCCTACAAGAACCAAGAGCCAGTGGGAAAATTGTAACATCAGCCGTCAACTTCTTTTTGCTATCAATTGAATCAATCAAAATAAGTTAAAGTTATGTATATAGGTGTAAAAAAACCTTCACGCCATTCCAAATACAGGGATAGACAGAGGTCTAGACAATGAAATCAATTCGACCACCTTCCACCGAAGACATTTTTTGGGGACATCGTGGGCCCGTCATAGTCTTTATGTCCAAGACAACGATATAAATCGTACATAATTTTTTAAAAAAAGGCACGCAAGCATTGGTTTATATGTGTTATGTATATTGGTATATGTATTTTTACGCGCGAAATCTACCAGTCTGCTATCAGTTATGGATCATTTATGACATACACCTACACTGAATTCTTAAGATTATTAAGGTATGTCATAACACCACAATATTAAACAATCAAAAAATCCTAACAATAATTTATATTTAATTTAACAATATAAATATGTTATTCATTTATTATCAGTAATGTATTTACATTAACTTAACATTTTTTAAGTATATCTCCAGGATTACGCTATTACTTATATTATTCCTTTTTAGGCATATAATTAATTGCATAAAGTACTGTCGCGCTGTAAGGTCTCGGGAGAAATCGCATCTATCCCTTCATTTTTGTACACCCGAATCTGGTGGCCCGATGGGATTAAAAATAATCACAAGCTTGCCGGACCTCTACGATGGTCCTGACCAAAGGAACAGATACGGGCGCGTACCAATACCACAGTAAGTTAAAAAGAAAAAAATTTCTTCACGCAATTCCCAATACAGGGGTAGACAGAGGTCTAGTCTAGACAATTAACTCTCTTCGACCCATATTCCACCGAGGATATTTTATTGGAACAACTTGACAGATGGTGTGCCCGTCGCCGTCTTTATGTCCAAGCCAATGATATAATTCGTACATAAGTTTTTTGGAAAAAAACCATTGGAGCTAGTCTGCCATCTGGTAATCGAACTCGGGTCTCTCGACTCGAAATTCCGACCACCCAACCACTCGGCTATCGTGCCTTTTAAATATTTTATATATAAAAGTAATATTATTTACATTGTTCTTACTGATTATAAATCTTTGGTAGTTATCCTACAAGAACCAAAAGCCAGTGGGAAAATTGTAACATCAGCCGTCAACTTCTTTTTGCTATCAAAAAGATAGCAAAAAGATTCTTTTTGCGATCAATTGAATCAATCAAAATAAGTTAAAGTTATGTACATAGGTGTAAAAAAACCTTCACGCCATTCCAAATACAGGGATAGACAGAGGTCTAGACAATGAAATCAATTCGACCACCTTCCACCGAAGACATTTTTTGGGGACATCGTGGGCCCGTCATAGTCTTTATGTCCAAGACAACGATATAAATCGTACATAATTTTTTAAAAAAGGCACGCAAGCATTGGTTTATATGTGTTATGTATATTGGTATATGTATTTTTACGCGCGAAATCTACCAGTCTGCTATCAGTTATGGATCATTTATGACATACACCTACACTGAATTCTTAAGATTATTAAGGTATGTCATAACACCACAATATTAAACAATCAAAAAATCCTAACAATAATTTATATTTAATTTAACAATATGAATATGTTATTCATTTATTATCAGTAATGTATTTACATTAACTTAACATTTTTTAAGTATATCTCCAGGATTACGCTATTACTTATATTATTCCTTTTTAGGCATATAATTAATTGCATAAAGTACTGTCGCGCTGTAAGGTCTCGGGAGAAATCGCATCTATCCCTTCATTTTTGTACACCCGAATCTGGTGGCCCGATGGGATTAAAAATAATCACAAGCTTGCCGGACCTCTACGATGGTCCTGACCAAAGGAACAGATAGAGGGGCGCGTACCAATACCACAGTAAGTTAAAAAGAAAAAAAAAATTTCTTCACGCAATTCCCAATACAGGGGTAGACAGAGGTCAAGTCTAGACAATTAAGTCCCTTTGACCCACCTTCCACCGAAGATATTTTTCGGGACAACGTGACAGGTGGTGATCCCGTCGCCGCCTTTATGTCCAAGCCAACGATGAAATTCGTACATAAGTTTTTGAAAAACTCATTGGTACTGCCACCTGGGGATCGAACTCGGGTCTCTCGACTCGAAATTCCGACCACCCAACAACTCGGCTATCGTTACTTACACAGTAAGTTGGTATGGGAATTATTTAAACTTTTCTCTTAATTAAACATGCTAATTTACATTGTTGTACCACTCGTGCTAGAGTTGTTGGCGGGAATTAATTAATATAATCGTTCATCAGACAGCTCTAGACAGATGTCACAATGCGTCTAATTCATATTTGTCAAAAGTAAGTAGCAAGAATGCATTCTTGCCCACGCGAAGACTGATAGATTGTCCCTTGAGAATCAAGATCAAAGTTTCTTTTTATTTAATTTCAATAAGATACATTTTAAATATAATGCTGATTTCAGGTCCTCAATTCGTTTCCAGGAGGTCCAAAACGCTTTCGTTTGTAGAGATATACTTCTAACGTATTCATATTAATTTATATAAAATATATTAATAACCACTACTTATTGTAACGAGATTAACGGAATACAATTGTAATAAAAAATATCTTTACGCCATTCCCAATACAGGGGTAGACAGAGGTGAATTCTAGACAATTAAGTTCTATGTATATTTATATCGTATTCTATAATTGTATAATGTCTGTATTCTGTATATATATGTATATCGTATAATAATTTGTATATGTATTTAATATATCGTAAATATTTTTGTATTTGTCTCATTATAGAGCGCTCTCTTTAATCAATTTGGGGCTTATTCAGACGTAAGAGCATTTTAGCAACTCGACAATTGATTGCCGGTAGTGCTTCTTTAGCCTGCCTGTACTCTGGCTTACCCATAGCCGTGCATGTTGTTGCCTCGTACGGTTACACACCTGGGATCGAACGAAGCTAAAGGGTAGGGGGATGACGTGCCGTTGGGGTCCCACCGGATGCGCACTGGATCCACCCTTAGCCAGTTCTTCTGCCGCATCGTTACCTCTAGAGCCGCTGTGGCCCTTTATCCACTGAAAGATTAGTTTGTTGGATCTACTTACCTCCTTTAACCTGTGGTAGCATTCGCAAATTAGCCCTGAATTTACAACATAACTGTTTAGGGCTTGAAGTACCGCCATACTGTCGGACAGTATTCTTAAAATGTGATTTCTTACGTCCCTGTTGGCGATTGCTATGGTTGCTTGTATAATGCCCATACACTCGGCTTGGAAGTGGTATGGGCGCTTAATGGAATTTCTACTTTGATGTTAAGGTCCTCCGAGAAAGTACCCGAGCCGGTGCCCATTTCAGTCTTTGGCCCATCGGTGAACACTCACAGCTCTCGTGGATCAAGACCCTCGGACTTATGGTCCTCATGCATTTGTATTTTATATTTCTTATCAAAGATAAAGCTTTCAGGGCTGCTGTGGGGGTGGTTCACATGCAGCCGGTGGTCGCCATCCAAGCAAGTCTCTGTCATCGTTGAAGTTTCTTTATCGTCAAGTTGAGTTTGGTTCTGGTCCACCATTCCAGTGTACCGTAGCTAATTAATAATAATAATAATATAATTATATGTATTTATTTCTCTTTCACAAAGTTACAAAGTGTGCGTTTTTTAGTGTGTAAGATACATTTTATAATCGAAACTTTGTGAGAGACTGGTATCCGTACTAGGTAGCCCTGTCTGACAGATTACCAGGCCCCCGCTTATCGGATCAGTTACACAATAAATTATGAAGCGTTTATAAATTTAAGATATAAAAATGTACAAATTAAAACAGAAAAAGGGTTATTTAAAAAAGGTTACAGTTATTTTATAACATCATAGCTTGAAATTGTGTGTGCGCGTACGCGGGCGCGCGCGCGCGCGCGTGTGTGTGTGTGTGTGTGTGTGTGTGCGCGCGCGTGTGTGTGTGTGAGTGAGTGTGTGTGTAAGAGTTAAATTAAAGTAATTTCTATACAACAGATGTCATAATAAAATTTTTAGTAAATTTTCTGTAGTAATATAATCTAAATTTTGCAACCAAGCGGATACCTCCCTTTTGCATTTGTTTTTATTATATCTATATATTGGTAAAATTTTATTAATTTTGTTATATAAAGAATTACCGAGGAAACAAAAGAACTTGTTTGAAATTTTAGTTTTAAATAATTTGGTATGACAAAATGTAATTTTGTTTCTCCTACATGCTACAGAAGGGTCAAAGATTTTAAGCGAGTGTTCCCTAAGCACAGTTTGAAGTATGAAAAGTTGTCGAACAGTTAATACTTTTCTTTCCTTGTATAATTCCCTTGTGGGATGAAAAAAAGAATAAAAATAGCTTACTTTCAGAATAGCTCTTTGCGCTCGTTCCAGTTTGAATAGGTGGGTTTTAGCAGCCCCACCCCAAACTGTTATACAGTATACCAGTAAAGATTGACAAAGAGAATTGTAGGTTAGCTTTATAACACTCTCATCAGCCACATGATGAAGATTTTTAAATATAAATATTAGTTTTCTCAATCTCGAAGTAACGGAGTCAATATCTAGGTTGAAATTTAGATTTTTATCTATAATCACTCCAAGATACTTAGTAGAATTAACGTTCTCAAGTTTTGGGCAAGTGCATGGTATGTGTGGGGTATTACATTTATGTGCTATTAACGAGTATGCTGTACTTTGCAAATTTGTATAATTTTTAAGCTAAAAGATATATATTTGGTTTTATCAACATTTAAGGTTAGTGAGCTTTTTGTAAGCCAATTTGTTACAGAGTTTAATCCCAGTTGTGCATAATTATAAGTATCGTGCCACGTGTCGCCGCTGAAAACTAGGACAGTGTCGTCTGCGAATGTGATTATTTTATCTCTTGGTAACTTCAGCTGACAAAGGTCGTTTACATAAATCAGAAATAAAGTCGGTCCCAGTATACTACCTTGAGAAACACCATATGTTACAAGCAAATCCTCACTTTGCCAATTGGCAAAGCTATAGATAATTATCTATTTTAACACTTTGAAAACGATTATTGAGGTAGCTGTCAAAAAAATTTAACTGCTTACCTCTAATACCTAGGTTCTGTAATTTATTTATTAGAATTGCAATGGAAACGGTATCGAAAGCTTTGGATAAATCTAAAAAAATTGCTAAGACTTTCTTTTCCTTCGAAACCACTTTTGAATATGGGGTGCACGACTGATCTCTTAAATTCAGTAGGAAATGTACCAGAACTAATGGATAGGTTACAAATGTATGTTAGTGGCTTGGCAAGAACCTCCTTATATCTTTTAAGTAATGAGCTCGATAAATTATCTCGACCAACAGTATTACCATTTTTTAAATTTGATATAAGAGTAAGAACTTCTTGTTCATCAGTATGTAATAATACAAATGAGTTTGAAGGTGGCATAGGAAAATATTGACTTTGGTTGCCATTACTGTTAATCCTTAAAGTTTCAGCTAGAGTCTTTCCCACATTGACAAAATAATTATTTACTTCATTTATATCATGCACAGGGTTTTTAACACCGATTAAATCTGTCGCTTGCATTGTTTGTTTTTTTGTCCCTGTTATCGTTTTTATTGTTTCCCACAGTTTTTTATTATTATGTCTCGTTTTAAGTATTTCCAACCTTTCATATTCTCTTTTTACTTTCTTAAGGATTGAGTTACAGAAGTTTCTATATCGTAGATATGTTATTTTTAAGGTTTCGTTATGAGGTTGTTTCTTGGTTTTGATATGTAAATTATCCCCATTTTTTATACAACGTAAAAGCCCTCGTGTAATCCAAGGCTTAATTATACGTTTTCGCCTCGATATATTTCTAGTTAATGTGCATTGGTTTAGCAGGTTATTAATCGAGTTAATTAAATGTGAAACTGCATTGTTTACATCTTCTATCAAGAAAATGGGACTTAGATCTAGTTTTTTAAAAGCTGCGTCTAGAGCTAAATAGTCGATACGTGTAATGTTCTTATAAACTGATTTTGATTTGCTTTTAAGTTCAAGACTGAGAATTACACTATAATGATCTGTTACAGTTGTATGCACTACGATGCATCTGTTACTCAATTTAGTCCTTATGATTACGTAGTCTAGGCAAGTCTGTGAATGAGTTGGAATGGGCGTATGATCATTTTATAGATCTAAAGGATGATCTTGGGTGAAAGCACCCAGCGTTTGCCGATCATCCTTCTACATTGCCAAAAGGTAATGCATGCCTTGTTGATTTTGTGATCCACATGGGAACTCCAGTTTAGTTTGCTGTCCAGTATGACACCTAGATATTTTACCCGTGGTACCGGCCGTAACTCGATACCAGATAACCTGGGTAAATGGTGTCTGTCCAGCGATCTTTTATTGTTAAACATTACAATTTCCGTCTTGTTTGGATTAGCTGATAGTCCATGCTCTGAGCACCAGTACGCAACAGTGTAAAAATGGTTCTCATTTAGCCTCTCTATCAAATCGTTAATGACTAAGTTCCATAGGAGCGGTGAAAGGACCCCTCCCAGTGGACAGCCTTTAGATAGGATAGCGGCTTGCGATTCACCCGGAATTCTTGCTGTCCTGAACCGAAGCAAGTTCATGATCCAGCCCGACACTGCTGCTTCCACGCAATGCCGGGCGAGGGCCGTGTTAATGCTGCAGAAGTTCGTTCTGTCAAAGGCTCCCTCCACGTCAATGAAGGTTCTCAGGCATATACTTTTGTTCTTTAGAGTCTCTTCAATCCGTGCAATAACTAGGTGAAGTGCCGACTCTGTAGATCTTCCTGTACTGTATGCATGTTGATTCGCATGTAGTGGCTTATGAACCAGCGCTGATTCCCTCAGTTCTCTGTCACACAATCTCTCCAATGTCTTCAACATGAAGGAAGTACTAAGTGACTAATGGGTCTGAAGGACCTGGTGTTGGTGTAATCGCTTTTTCCCGGCTTAGGGATGAAGGTGAAGAATGCCTCCCTCTGCTTTGTTGGCACATACTGGTGAGCCGAGCATGCTCTGTAAAGAGTTATTAAGGTTTTTGCCAAGATGTGTTCTTCCCCTTGTAAAAGGACAGGGAAGATACCATCAGGACCTGCTGCTTTGAATGGTTGAAAGCTGCGTATAGCCCATTGTAGTCTGCTGGAGGTCACGACTCTATGTGCGACCGACCAGTCATCACTATCGAGTTTAATTTCTTCCTCGTGCCAGGTGATGTCATTCACCATGCGGCATCCTGGAAAGTGCTCCTCTATTAGGATGCGGTTCGTTTCTGCTGGTGTGGAGGTGTAAGTGTTATCGGATCTGCGAAGTGAGCTTAGCCAAGGGATCGCATGTTGGTTTACGACCTTCCTGAGCCTGTTAGCTCGCTCGCAGGTTTCTATGCTACTGCAGAATTTGCGCCACCCTGCAGTCCGTCGGTATCTGATGAATTTTTTGTATTCGGACTTCAGCTCTTAATAGCGGTCCCAGTTCTCGTCTGCAAATGTATTCATCGCTCTATTGAAGGCTTTTCTTAGCTTTTTTCGCTTACGCTCCAGCTCGCATCCCCACCAGGGTTGCTGGCTAGGCTTGGCGGAGGAGGCATGTAAAGGACAAGCCTCATGGTAACTTTCCAAGATACTATTAGTCAGGTTCGTTACCAGTTCATGTTTGTTGTGTTTACAATCTCCCCTTCTGTTTGTAGTTTGCAAATTTTAGGGGAGAGGGTTCGTTGGTATTTACCTTTGTTTGTTTTGCTAGGATTTATGAATTTTATTATGATTGCTAATTTCTTATTTATGTGCTATGTTTCAGCATGAATTAGGGGATAAATTCGAAATTTCGAATTGATATACAGAATATTTTATTGTCCAATCGTTGCATCGAAATTTTTGATGCATTCATGTACCTGACTATTATATTTACATAAAAGTGTAACACATGTCAACATTCTGATTCGTCGAACAAAATAAACATCGAAACAAGACCATTAGCTTGATTTACACAAACCTCTTTATCAGTGACGTAAGACAGGAGCTTATTATTGCTTTCGAATTGTATTTCATCGTTGTGAGATGACTGAGCGGCGATATGGCGCCAAACTTATGTCATCTGTCAAAATACATGTTAACAGTACGGCGTACGATTGATGAGAAGCCGTGATAACCGAACAGGAATAATATTATACAAGGATGTGACAGGCTATACTAGTTGTCATTTTACGACATTGTTTGTACACGGTTAATGATATGCCTCATTTGAATACGTTGGTGGTCTGAATAGAAAAAACGGTAGCAGTATTTTTTTGTAGCCTCTTAAATTCTTTTTATGATACAGATAGCCTTGTATTCGTAAGGATTAACTGTTTTGCATTAAAGCTGCATCAAATTTGCATCAACATTTTGGTTACATGATCATAAAATGTATCATTATTTATTTTATTTATATCAATGATATCAATGGCGCAGGCTAGTCCACCAATTAATTAAATTATTGAAAGTTGTCAATCTGCGGCATCAAATTCAAACGTATTTTAATTTTCTTCTGTTTTCGATAACAGACTTACGTTCGGTACGCAGACTAGTCTTAAATTAAAAACAAATATTGAAATACATTTTTTTTTACTGAAATTAGCATTACCTAGAATAAGAAGAATTTTAAAATATCCTGTGATATTTTTCAAGAATTACGTAGGTATTACTTACATGTAACATTTACATTATTTCGTTACAGCTTTTCGTTAAGAGTCCACTGCTGACCATAGTTATTAATTAATTAATTTATTTTTATAATATATTGATATTAATTATTGTATTAATTTCTGTGTGTATTATGACATAATATAACATCTGTAGTTCACTGTAAAGATATTACTTTGTATAGTAAAAGCCTTTATTAATTGAATGACATTTTACGAGAACATTGTTTATAAGACTTCGTGCTCAATGGCGGCGACGCCACATTAGCGCGCGCTTTCGTAAATCGAACTGGGAATAAGAAAAAAAGGCGGGAACGAAATAATTATGCACGTTCCTTTTCGTAATGGGCGTCGCGCTACCGTTTCATACGAGTCATTTTTAATTAATAATGTATCGCACAAGAATTTTTTTATTAATTTTCGACGTCAATATAATTATGACGGATTTTTTATATTTTTCCGATTGATTCTAGTTATGTCTGGTAATAATAAAGAAAGATAAAACCTAAAACAAATCAGTTTTGTTTATTATAGCGGTTGTATATTCTCCAGGGCTCTTTTGAAGGACAGTTTGCGATTCCTCCGAATTTATTAAAGTTGACTTGGACATAAAATAGGCTCACCACCTGTGACGTTGTCCAAAAAATAAGCTCTAATGAAATTTGAGTTGAAAGAACTAAATTGCCAAGACCTCGGTTGTCTTTTTTTGTCTAAAACACTTATTTACGGCAAACTATGCTATCACACGACAAAAAATAAAATATACTCTTTATAAAATTATATGCATTGTTATTTACTCTTTCAAGGTGTGTATGTATATATATGTATATATACTGCGTAAATATGACCATGTATCAGAATATCGCAATAAGCGTCGTCTTCGCCGGAATACGCATATTCTATCTGCTTTTTACTGCATCATATTTAATATATCAAGTCCAGCCTATTTGAAAGAACGTTTTGAATTTCTTTATTCTTCTCATTCCCTTTCTCTACGTTTTAATGAAAACCTCTTCCTCAAACATCCTATGCGTTCTTCTAATTTTTATCATAAATCTTTCACTGCTGTTGCTGTTAAGCTGTGGAACTCTTTACCTATCTCTATTAAACAGGCTAAAAACACAGATTCCTTTAAAAAACAGGTCAAAGAATACTATCTGTCTCTTCAACTCCTCTTTACGACAATACCTCTTTTCCTCTCATACAGGGTGGGCCTGAATTAGTTAACATTTGAAAAAATCGTATAAAAAACCTTCTAACATATTTTAGAAATCGTTTATTTACGAGAAAGCTAGTTATAATTTATTTTTTATAAATTATTTCGTCTAAATGACCACCGTTTCGGTTTTTGCACTCATCTAAGCGAGTCCTGAAGTTTTCGAATAGTCTTCTGCAAAGAGACCGCGAGATCGCCGACATCTCGCTCGATGTTGTGAAAATTACTGAAACGAGTTAACATTGTTTCGGCATATGACTAACGCAAATTTAAATCATTAGGGTTTAGTTCTTGCACTAGCTGGATCTTATATGGATGTAATTTCAAATCTAATTTCAAAATACGGCGTAATGATGTGCGGGATAATCCTAATTCAGCCGAACGTTTGAGTGTCGATAAATCTGGATCACGTCGAACAGAAGCGGAAACTTGCTGCACGTTCTCTTCGCTCCGAGAAGTCCGTGGGCCGCCGGTTTGTTTCACATTTAGTGTAGATCCCGTCTCTTCGAACTTCTTCACCCATTTCTTTATTAAAGGAGCACTTGGACATTGACTTAAGTCGTGTAAACCATATTCAACGCGAAATAAGCGTCTCACAGTAATGAGCGAAAAGCCTTTTAAATAAAACTTTTTCACGCAGTAAGCGCGTTGCGGCCCCGTGAAGCGATCCATTGCGACTAAATTTCCAAGAAGCGAGCTAGTGCCCCCGCCCGCGCCCCACGCATACATTTAAATGTTAACGAATTCTTGGCCCACCCTGTATATACAGTAAATAAATACAAGTCACAATGATATAAAGACGGTGACGGGCTCACCACTTGTCACGTTGTCCCGAAGATATCTTCGGTGGAAGATGGGTCAAAGGAACTTACTTGTCTAGACTAGACCTTTGTCCACCCCAGTATTGGGAATTGCGTGAAGATATTTATTTATTTATTTATAGTAAATAAATACTTATAAACGACCAGGACTCGAGTACAAATATTCATATTCATCACACAATTCATCAATCATCACACAGTTCGGGATTCGAACCCGCAATCCTTGGCCTCGGAGGCAGAGTCACTACAAACTGAGCTATCTGGTCGTCTTTACATCCATATTATTTTAAGACATTTTTAGTGCAAATTATTTAATAATTGTTTACTTTACTGGTAATTAATTTCATTTTTTAATATTTCAATGATTACAGAGGTATTCCAGCTTCCAGAATTTATTTAAACTCAGAATGTTGTTAGGTTAGTCAAGCAATCTTTTGTTTTATTAATATTTCTATATTCTTAAAATGACCAATTTTATTCCTATTATTATAAATCACGATAACCGAGTGGTTGGGTGGTCGGAGTTTCGAGTCAAGAGTCCCGAGTTCGATCCCCAGGTGGCAGGCTCGTACAAAAAAAAAAAACTGATGTACGAATTACATCGTTGGCTTGGACATAAAGACGGCGATGGCCTCACCACCTGTCACGTTGTTCCGAAAATATCTTCGGTGGAAGATGGGTCGAAGGGGTCGACCTATGTATTGGGAATTGCGTGAAGATATTTATATATTATTAATTTATTCCTATTATCATGAGGAGATCATATAAAAACCTCGTCATGGAAAAGAAGAGACTTGTCTTTTTCTTCTTTCCTGAGTTCGTTCTTTCTTTTCTTTAAACTTTGCTCTTCGATGGCACTAGGATGTTATAATTGGTACCAACCTATACAAATATTATAAATGTCAATAGTCAATATGGCTCAGTTTGTCTGTCTGTTACGCTTTCACGTATAAATCAATTTTGATAGAATTTGGTAGGAAAGGTATCTTGAAACTTAGGGAAAAACAAAAGATACCTTTTTAACAGGAAATAATGAATTTTAAGCAATTTAAGCAATTTTAATTTTAAGCAAGGATTTTCACGCGGGTGCAGCTGAGTGCAATAGATATAAGTTAATTATTACATATTATAAAAACACGTCTGTATGATTGTCTTTTTCGTAGCCGGAGTTCTAGACAATTTAATACTTTCGTTTCATTTTAGCGGAGCTTATTTTGGGGACAACGAGACAGGTGGTGAGCCTGTTTTAGTCTATACGTCCAAGACTTCGATATAAGATCGCACAAAAGTTTTGGAAACATTAATTGGTACCAGCGTATCTCCTGAGTATCGAACTCGGGTCTCTTGACTTGAATTGCAATTACTCTACCACTTCACTGTCGTGGCTTGTGTCTGTCTGAACGCGGAAAATTTAAAATTACTTAACGCATTTCAATGAATTTTTCACTATTGGTTCATAACGAATGACTAAGTTTAAAATTTATTTAGGTTTTATGTTACTTTTTCAAAACTGACGCTAATTGTAACTAGGTTATAGTTTAAGCTAACCCATACGTCCGACGCCTCTGGCTGATACAAACACTATGCCAGAAAAAAAAGTTGAAATGTTTTGCGTGAGAAGCCAGATTTGGTTGCTATTAAAATAAAAATAAAATAATTTCATAAAAATATCATAGAAGCTAATGGGTTATTGAACTGACCAAAGTCTTTAAATAAAACATAAGAGTATTTTATAAGGAAACTTGTATCTATAGTGTTGTAATAATCAGATTAAAACGTGATTGTTGCGACAACTATCAATATTAATAATTCAATAACGAGCTCTCGAAAACAAATTGTCTAACCGATATGCTATGGTTTGATGTAGAATAAAACGCAAACATCAACTTTAATAAGAAACGAAGTCCAGCGATGAGCACAAAAGAAAGAGATAACCGCCCTATTGTTTTTTTATCATGTCAATATCTCGACCAAATTTTCAATATTGGAATGCCACGATTCGCCAATAAGAAACGGGGGAGAATTGATTTATTGTCCAATTAGCGTCGGTCAGGTGTGCCAACTGCCAAGATAATATCAGAATGGCCAACCTTATTCTGTACAAGCTAGAGACGTATCGATTCATGTAAATACTTTAAAAGTGTACAAATAAAAGTGTAACAGTATGACCATTACATTCTAATCCATCATCAATCAATTTCATTTTAAATAGTAAACTTGAATAGCACGATAGCCGAGTGGCAGGGTGGACGGAATTTCGAGTCAAGAGAACCTAATTCTTTCCCCAGGTGGCAGGCTCATACCAATGGTTTTTATAAAAACTTATGATCGAATAATATCGTTGGCTTGGACATAAAGATAGCGACAGCCTCACCACCTGTCACGTTGTCCCGAAAATATCTTCGGTGGAAGGTGGGTCAAAGGGACTTAATTGTCTAGACTAGACCTCTGTCTACCCCTGTATTGGGAATTGCGTGATGATATTTATTTATTATTTTTATTTAAACTAGAATAAGATTTTAACTTGAACATCACTCTTAATAAGATATTAATAAGAATTCCAATCTGAATATCTAAGTTCGATCTCCCGGAGTAAAGCTTATCCCAATGTATTATTTCAAAACTTTTATACATTTTGTATCGTTGAATCGGACAATTAGACGACATCGGGTTCACCACTTGTCAGATTGTCTCAAATAAGCTCCGGTGTAATTATGGTTGAAAGAACAAGATTGTGTAGACTTTTGCCTACACCAGTATTGAGGAATGTGTTAATATATCTAATAATACATAGAAACATGCGGAACAGTCAAAATTAAAAAAAAAAAAAACTTACGTACGATTTATATTTTTAAAAACTTCTCTTTTCTGAAAAACTTATGTACGATTTAAATCGTTGGTTCGGACAAAAAGACGGCGATGGGCTCACCATCTATGACGTGGTCCCCCAAAAATGTCTTCTTACTTCTGTCTACACCAGTATTGGAAATGGCGTGAAGATATTTTTAATTTTAATTTTCTTTTAAATTTATGTTTCGCTACGAAACTATGTTATAATTAATAGTTTTTCTGAGGAATAAATAGACTGAACCACAGCTAAGCGTATTTGAGCTGCTTATAATGCATTTTTCAATTGAAATTAGAATAATTTTTTTTAAAATACTGTTCTAATAAAGTTACATTTAATACTTTGTTTATATATCTTTATACATATAATTGATACAAAGCATCGAATCGTTATTGTCGATTTTTCAATGTATCACATCACTATTCCTTGCTACTACTTCTTTTGGCGCTTTCCGTTTAAATGGCGTATTGGAATGGAAAAAAACTCTTTACACCGTGCTGTCAGCTTGCTCTGGAAGGTCAATTTGAAATTCTGATCGTTCGCGGCTAAAGTTTGCTTAAGTGGAAATCGATTTGAATTAATTGCGGCAACAGCAAAGTGTTTTTGCGCTTTAGGAACTTTAATTTGATGGAATTGTTTTGGACTCGTTAATTTTATGTCATATATCGACATTAATATATGAAGTCAGCCATGATTAATACCTCGTATACGATAAATTGGAATTGAAATTTGCGGTATTTCTTTGATGTTTTCGGGTTAAATGTTGTTTCTCGACCTAGGACACATCTGTTATTAGCTTATTAGCTTTTATTTAACTAAAAAGTATAAATATTATTTCAGAACTTTTTATTTGGATTTGAAGTGTCCTTATGAATATGACAATGACTCGATTAAACGTCGGCCCCATCTCCTATGGTCTTAACACCTCTCAATAAATAAACAATTCAATTTAAAAAATAACTAAGAAGGGGTGTGTATGGGCCTCCGGTTACCTGCACTCACCAGACGAAACACAGAAGTTTGTTAGACTACTTCACGCCGGTATTCTGTAAGGTCGTGGTACTTCCCCCAGTCGAGCCGGCCCATTCATGCAAAAACAAAGCTGATGCGTGGCTCTACCACTGTTCAACTACTTCAAATTTGAATAAATATTTGTATTCGATGTGATTATATTGTAGAACAGAATAATTATAAACTTTTTGTTTAAAGTGTTCCTATTATATCCCATGAATGCCTTATTGTTAATAATTTCTTTCCTAATTTTCCTGAAATTTACCCTACCTGTATTTGAAATTTTCCGAATTTATAATTCCTCGATGCAAGGAAGATTTTTCTTCTTTATGGAGAGGCGAAATTTTCCCTCACCTTACCGGAGAGGCTATAAGGCCATCAGAAGCCCAAAGCACAACGTTATATTCAGACGAAGAAAAATTCTATTATTATACATTTTCTATAGAAAATGTGTTTGTTTGTTGTGTGTCGACTACTGTAATTGGATACTAGCGCCATGAGCTTAGCCGTCAAATGAAATCACTGTCGCCCCTCGCAACTGCAGAATGTCCGTCTTTAATTGATGGCCAAACGATTTTTTCGATCATTAATGCTAGATGTACAAATACCGTTACGAAATTATTTCATCTTATACTTCGAGAAATATTAATATTTGTTTACTATTTTAATACGTATAATTAATAACACATTTTTACTTCCTTGTATGACTTTTTTCTGTTTGTTTTTTTTTTTATTTTATATATGTAAATGTACGGTTAAAATAATACCTACGAGGATGCCATAATAATAAACAATAATCAATAATATTAGTAATAGGTTGGGTTACAACATTACGTACACTGTTCGGATCAAAGTAAGTGTTATGGTTTCAGAAACAAAGAATTCACATTCATTTCATTCAGATTCACACAATCATCCAAATGCAAGAAAATGTAAATTACGCCGACACGACCGGTAATTGAACCATTGAAACCGGTGTGTACAAAACAATTTCATGGAGGTCGTCAAAATAATAATAATCAATAAATAATGAAGTTAATTTCTTTCGGTTTCCTAAATACGAGTATGATCATCATAAATCATTATAACAAACATAAAATTATTTATAAGTTACGATGGCCGAGTTGTTGGGTGGTCGGAATTTCGAGTCGAGAGACCCGAGTTCGATCCCCAGGTGGCAGTACCAATGAGTTTTTCAAAAAATTATGTACGAATTTCATCGTTGGCTTGGACATAAAGGCGGCGACGGGCTCACCACTTGTCACGTTGTCCCGAAAAATATCTTCGGTGGAAGGTCGGTCGAAGGTACTTAATTGTCTAGACTAGACCTCTGTCTACCCCTGTATTGGGAATTGCGTGAAGATATTTCTATTTCTTTAAAATTATTTATGATGTTTTTATAATGAAAGAAGGAACTTATGAAAGTAGTCACGATAGCCGATTTTCGAACCAAGAGACCCGAGTTCCATCCTCAGGTGGTAGGCTCGTACCAATGGGTTTTCAAAAACTTATGTTCGAATTATATCGTTGGCTTGGAAATAAAGACGGCGACGGGCTCACCACTTGTCACGTTGTCCCGAAAATGTTTTCGGTGGAAGGTGGGTCAAAGGGACTTAATTGTCTAGACTAGACCTCTGTCTACCCCTGTATTGGAAATTACGTGAAGATACAGATAAAGATTTTACCCAAAAATGGCCACAACTATGTAAGTTTTCACAATCAAATTCCCGATGATGGATTAGTCAGAGATCTACTCATTTCAAACGTTTGTTTGAAAAAAACTTGACCGGCGGATTGAGCTTACAATAAAATTCGTAAAAAATACTTCTATACAGGAAATTGAGCGCATTTGTAAAGAAAATCTGGGACTATTATTAATTTAACGTTTTATTTGTGTAGAAATATATAGAAGTAAAGATATTTAGTTTTTAATATGAATAATTTCATTTAATGAGGTTGCAGTTTAAAAACGTTATAATTTTTTACAGTAACATCACAATTTAACTTTGGGATAGGCAGGATCGGGCGTATCAAAAATTCCAATACCAAAAGTTTTCTCCCACCGTAACTCCACCTCGACTTTGGAGGACAAGGAGTGCGCTCTAAAGTCAATGTCGCTATCACTACCTACACAGTCCGCGTACATTCCTAGTCGGCTGACCCATCCCACTTGGGGCGGCCTCCTTCCAGCCATCCCTGCAATGTGGTGTCCATGCAGGTTGTAGTGATAAAGAGATTCGTAGATGAAGGGATATAAGAAGAACACTATTCCCAGTGGCGTATTGTTAATTTTTCATTGTGTATTTTTATTTAATTTTTTAAATTTATATTGATATATTACTTATATTTTAGTAGCCAAATGTCTAATCAACTTAGTCCTATCGATCCACATTTCTCGTGAGCTTATTTTCGCCATCTTTATGTCCAAGCCGACGTTATAAATCGTACAACTGTTTGTTGAGGAGGGTGAAGAGTACTCGGATACCTAGACGTGCATGTATGAAGAAGATGATGAATCTGAAAGAAGCGAAAGAAGTATGTAGGGATCGCGACACTTGGCGATCTGTTCTCTCTGGCTACCCCGTCAGGGATTGTGCGTGAAGATAAATAAATATAATAAACAACTGTTTATTTTTTTTTTACTCATTGGTACGAGCCTACCTTCCGGGGATCGAACTTAAGTCTCTTGACTGGCATTCGTTCACCCAACCGTTAGATTATCGTGACTACAAACGTTTTGATATTTTCATAATACATTAGAAAAGTCGTGTCGCAACACTTATTCCCATCGCTCGTAGTATTAAAAGCACAGCTGTGTGATAGAAAAAGACGGTATGCGTTCGTTACCCTATTCCACGCGATAGGTGTGCGGGAAAGAAAGAGACGTAGTAATAGCCGGAAATTAGCACTCGTCTATCTTTCATTTTACACCCCAAATTTTCTTATTCCAATTTCCTCTCGCTACGAGCTTTACCGTTTTTAACGTCGTTTTCAACTTCTTACAATACAATGTAAAATGAACTTGAGTGCCTCGGTTGTAAGGTGCATATCGTACCGTACTTTAGCAGGATGTTGCATCGTTTCAAATTTGTTTGCGCTTTAGAACACTCTGTCATTTGAAATGAGTCATTTTCTGATAAGAATGCCCTATTGGCTGAGACGTGTGCGCTTCGGGGCGCTCCGCCGATAATGCCATTTCCGAATTCAGATAGCTTGGGAATAAACTTGGGTGTCGGTTTTTGCACAGAGTTTTAATAAAGCATAGGGGAGAGCCGCCGAGATATGGAAATGAGCGTGTGGTGGAGAGGAAATTTGAATTTATACACCAGCTACTTTTATTCATTAGTGTACGCCGGGTTAATATTTTTTTAAGTTATTGAGTTTGTTAACCTCAACTGTCTCTAGTTACCCGGATTGCATTTCGAAATGAGGACAATGTTTTAGGTTACAATAGATGTATATACGACAATCCGATACGATGATGACCCGATAGCATAGTAGGTAGTGATCCTGCCTTCGAAGGGTTGCTGGTTTGAATCCCGCTAGTGGACAAAATTTACGTGATGAATGAATGAATGTTTGCACTAAATTCATGGATATATGAATATTTTACACGTATATATGAATATTTTTATGTCAATATACATTTAAGTAAGTATATTCTACCGTTGGCTTGGACAATGAAATGACGATAGGTTCAACACCTGTCACGTTGTCCCAAGTAGTCTTCGGGGAAATATAAGTCAAAGGAGTTAATTGTCTTGCCCTCTGTCTTGCCTTGTATTGGGAATATGAGAGAAGATTTTTCTTCGTTGTACATAGGGTGTATCTTACAGTACAGGGTGTCTTAGTGTTTTAGTAAGAAAATTACGTCTTCAGATTCAATTTATTTTTCTTCATTAAATTTCACCTCGGCCGATCACACTTTTCGATAACACTGACGTTACTCATTCATCAGCTTAAAAGTTTTACTTCAAAAAATTAATGTCGCGTGATTTTATCGTTTTTTTACACTGCCTCATGGTCAATAAATCAGCAAACATACGACAAGAGTTCTGAAGATGTTCTTGAATGCGTGGGAATGGTTACGTCAATGCCGTAACATTTCGCGTAAATGTATTTTCTTTCACTCCGTTTACTTTGAAAGGCTAAATTGGTTGCGGTCAAGCCTTGATATTGTCAAATTAATGCTTTTAAAAATTTCCTGCGTGGGAAAGGACATGTTTGATCATATTTGTTTTGAATAATAAGTAATTTTTCTTTGCAATGCCACCACTAATTCAGAAATTTTACAGATATATGTTTAAGATAACATAGCCATAGGATTTAATGCTTATCTTAAATTTATGGCTGAAGAACTGGACTTCATATGCAACTAGATTTTTGGTGTTGAGAGCTGAATGATGAACGATATAAGACATTAACATGAAAAAGTCTTCAATTATTTTCTTTTTTAAATTTTCTTTCATATCTCTACGTGTTTCCCAAAACTGGAGTAGTCAAAGATATAAACAGCTTATTTGGGACAACGTGACAGGTGTTGAGCCTGTCGACGCCTTAGGGTCTAAGGTAACAATATAGTATACTTTCATAGATATATTGTTATATAGATAAATATTTATATAAACATCCACGACTGGGTTCGAGACAACCATTATCTTCGAAGGAAGGAGTTGTTCTCAACTACACATATAGTACAATGTTGACATTGGACAAACTTTTTTGAACTTGTGACACGATTAATGATTAGATGTAGTAGATTATTGCTTTCTCTAGACGGGGAAAATCAAAATTAGAAGGACGACAATTTACTAGGGCGAAAATTATGTTGCAATTTTTAAAGAAGAAATCTAAATATTTCATATCTGCTATAAACAGTACATTTAGATTTTTAATCTTGTAAGGATGTTTCGTTGTTTCATTGGTATTTTCTTAAAAAAAAACATTTTTCTTAATTGAGACCGATTTCACGCACCCCACATTCACAATCCATGAGTTGTAGTCCTTTATTTAGTTTTTACAAAATTATTGCCAGTATAATAAATAAAAAAAAATAATTCTACTTCACTCAATAAATTCACGCATCATCATAAAAGTGCTCAAATGATAAAATATAACATTTGACAATACAAATTTTTATCGTTCTCTCATACCTTTACACTGTCCTATAACGTGGAAGCACAGGTGGAAAAAAATATAATAGTTCATTCATAAAAGGTTCATTCATTCATGAAACGCAAAAAGTGACCAAAAAGAAAGAATAACTCTATGGACTCCTTGTGAGAAGCTATTCTATTACGTCTTCATTTAAAAACCCATGGGACTTGAGAATGTGATGATTAATATCCCTTTATCAATAAAGATAATTATTATAACTGGCAGGTATGTGTATCATTTTTAAAATTATATTCAAAGAGTAGCTAATAGTTTCGTGTAGGTAATTTATGCAGTTCCTTAATTTTTTAAACATAAGTAGATGTATATTCCAAAAAATACCCAGCTATGTTATAGATAGCAAATTATAGCATTATACTGGCAACAATTTGGCCTTATGTCTGCTCCTTTATTTTAGGAGCAGCAGTGGGAGTCCATAAATGGCTACTTCTGCGAAAACACCCTTCAAATATTTCCACCATCAGCGAGGTCATGGTAAATTCTGTACTTAAAGTAGCAGCAAATTGGTTGGTTCGGGGATGGATCCGGAGACACTCGCCTATAAAACGAGCGTTTTGACTACTAAGCTACTATGGCACATTTAACTGGAATATTAGAACATATTCAGTCTACCAACACTCGTTCTTACTATTAATGAAACTTAAGTTAAGAATAGCCTTTATTTGAAATAAAGCTTTATGATTATTAATTATGAGTTTTAATATGTTTTATTTAGTTCTTTACCGATACTACCATACCGTACTATACGTTATTTATTCATTCAGCAGGTTTTTATTTGAAACTAGATTCTCCCCTCGACTTATCGAAATTGTCGAAATGGAAGGGGCCTATCAGACCCCCTATAAAAACAAACGAAAATCTGTTACGCAATATTAGGTTACAGGTCTCTTCCTCGGGAATCGTGTATATTTCCGATTTAAATAAAAAAAGTTTCACAGCATTTCCAATACAGGGATAGACAGAGGTAACAAAGGTCCTTTCGACCCATTTTCTGCAGCAGATATTTTGGGAATGACGGGACCTGTCACGGTTGGTGAGCCCGTCGCCGTCTTTGTGTCCAAGCCAACGATATAATTCGTTTATGTTTTTAATAATATCCATTGGTATAAGTCTGCCACCTGGGGAACGAACACGAGTCTTTTGTCTCGAATTCCGGTCACCAAACCGCTATCGTGACTTTTTCGGATATCAAATTTCATTAAAAGAGGATTGAGTAAGAAGCATCTTAACGTCGATTTACAATTAACGTGCATAATGAGATGTACATAACAATTTACCTATTTATATTTAAAACTTGTTTGTATAAAATTTTTTTATCTATGAATAATTGGTTTCTGCAAAATTTCTGCAATATACTTTGTCAGAATTATATTGTTTTTGAGTTCATAATCATTACACAATGTGACTATAAAAGAAAAGGTCACGCGAAGTAGCCATATAAATAAATCTTTTTACGACCAATTTAACAGTAATCAACCAAGTGAACTGTGTACCGTTAAATACAATTATAATAATTATAATTGCATTAAGCCGGTTTAATTATTGACGTTGTTTTAACTTAATTGCATTAATTGCGCCAACTTACATATTGCTTCGAAATTCACTGTCGTCGGCGAAATCGATATTTAATGTCTCTTGATCAGAATCGAAGACAATTAATACGTAAGTACCAATTAGTTACATATTATTACACATGAGTCTAAGATTTAAGAGACAGTAATAATTTTTAATATGTATCTATATTAAAGGTGTGATTGTGCGTACGATTTACTAAAATAAAAAATTGCTAGAAAAATGTAGGCAATAGGAAAAATACTATTATTTCTAAATAATAACATTACACATGAAATTGAATAAAAAATAATACATTAGTAGTTCTTAATTTAGGAATGAAAAAGATTAAAAAATTAGAGAGGAGGTGACAATCAGTTTTTCTAAACTTATGTACGAATTTAATCCTTGGCTTAGAATCACACATTTTCCAATACCGGGGTAGATAGAGGTCAAGACATATAAATATCCCTATTGCAGTACAAATATATTTTATATTACTTTCAGAATGTAAAAGTTTGTTCTTTGGATAGTTAAATGTGTTTGAGTTTTTCTTTTTACGAGTTAAATTAAGAAAAAACGTAGATTAAATTTGATAATAAATTAACTAATTCTTCCCCTAAATAAATTCTTTCTTTTTAAATGTTAATGGTGATCATTAAAAAAATATAACAACATTTGACATATTTTTTTTCCTTTTCCCTTACGACACCTGCAAGAAAAGAAGGGATGGTAAGTTCTAAAAGAAATAAACGAAATACCATAATCGTCAACTCACAACCATATATTAATAGTAAAGAAAAACTATCATTAAGAGAAAATGGAACTAGTGCCACCATTATAATTCTCAGAGAATTCATTTGGCTCATAAACATTATACTTTCCACGCCTTTTAGAGTGCTAGAGGTAAGATCACATTTTACCCGCATTGCGCTCAGTTAATGACAGTACTTTGGTTATTATTAAGATACCGCGGGAAATGTTTTTAATTTGTCCAGCTACGACGAGATTTTTATTAATTATATCCATTCTGATGTCTAAAAGGGCTGGTGAAACTTTTAACGAGCATGTTCCATTGAAATTCTTTATTATTTCTTTTCTTTATTTCTGACGTAAGATCTTGCGAGTTTAAATTACGGAACTTCTTATGAAATATGAACATATAGGTCATATACATCAAACTTTTATATAAAAAATAAAAACGTTAATAATATGAAAGAAAACTAAATGAGGTTTTATTTGTACAGCTTTACGTCATTATGATGAAAAAAGAAAACAATATTAGTTATATATAGTCATTGGCCACATTTGCCGGTTTAAAAACAAATAAAAAAATTAGAATTTACACAGCCCTATCAAAATGAGGTAGAAACTGCAATTTTTCCGCGCCAAGAATCCTAACGTGCCTCAATCAGGTAATGATTCTCGTTACATCGTTAAGATATACTTTTTTTTTCTTCGCATCACTAGCAACAATGTTAACGTGTTAGAGGCAAATGGCTATTTAATTAAACCTTTTTAAGAAACAAAAACTTATAAATAAATATCTTCACGCAATTCCCAATACAGGGGTAGACAGAGGTCAAGTCTAGACAATTAAGTCCCTTTGACCCACCTTCCACCGAAGATATTTTCGGGACAACGTGACAGGTGGTGAGCCCGTCGCCACCTTCATGTCCAAGCCAACGATGAAATTAGTACATAAGTTTTTTTTGAAAAACTCGTTGGTACTGCCACCTGGGGATCGAACTCAGGTCTCACGAATCGAAATTCCGACCACCCAACAACTCGGCTATCGTGACTTCTGAAAAACTTGCATAATATAGCTAATAAATACTTTGTTAACTTTGTTTGTTAATATCACGTATTTTAATTTCTACTATTTTACGTTAACAAAGAATGCAGAAGGGAGATGCTTGATTTTAAGAAACTAAATGTAATTGTTTTGCTCGATAGTTCGACTCTTGTAATTTTTACTTTGTTACCACTTTCTTAATTTGGAAATGTATTTTGAGTATGGCTAACCTTACCAGGTCATAACAGTCTACCGCATTCACCTCAAGCCTCTTATACAAGGAGAATTTTATCATAACAGCCACGCATTGCAAGTGGATTTTTTGAACGTCATTCATTCCCAAATTCGGATTCTCTGTGCCAAGGTACATTTTCTGGATGGTGATAAGATACATAAAATTACATGAATATATAACCACACATGCTTACAAATACCCTTGACTCGAGTATTTGTACAATTTTCAATATTCATTACAAACTTATACCTCTGGGATGATTCGGGACTGTCACAGGTTACCCTTGCCTTCGGAAATCCTTAACTTAGAGGACAGTATCATAATCAACTAAGCCATCGTTTCATGAATTATATAATAATAAAAATAAATATCTTCACACAATTCCCAATACGGTAGACAGAGGTCTGGTCTAGACAATTAAGTCCCTTCGACCCACCTTCCTCCGAAGATATTTTCGGGACAACTTGACAGGTGGTGAGCCCGTCGCCGTCTTTATGTCCAAGCTAACGATATAATTCGTACTTAAGTTTTTGAAAAACCCATTGGTACGAGCTTGCCACCTGGGGATCGAACTCGGGCCTCTCCTCGAAATTCCGATCACCCAACCACTCGGCTATCCTCACTCTCATGACACTCATGAATTGTATCAGATTGGTAATCGCATAACCGAGTACTTCGGGTGATATGAATTAGAGTCAATCGATTCCCAGGTGGTAGGCTCGTACGAATAGGTTTTTTCACTTATGTACGATTTATATAGATGGCTTGGACATAAAGAAGTACAAAACCTCTTAATTGTCTAGACCTCTGTCTACCCCAATATTGGGAACGTCGTGAAGTAACAAATTTTCAAGGCATCCCATAGTCGTCTCTTAGGCTATCCCACGGATAGTTGAAATTTGGTTTAATGCCAAATCGCAGGATATATTTAAACGTATGGTCATAATTTGCAATAGCTAGCTAGCTATTCGCGTCCGTCACTAGTGTCATGTTTTACTTTACCTGTTTTGCCAGACAGCATGGCGCATACTATGAAGTTGACATTATTAATAGTACATTTTGTTATTGTTAATTCTGCGAAATTATCTTCGCATTTGTATAAAATGTCCCACTGAGTCATTATTCTCATCGTTCATTCATACCTTTTTAATGGGGAAATCATCATACGAGTAAATACTGTAACTGAATGTTCTTGATCGTTGCGTATTTACATATACATATTTCTTCTATATTACATATTTCTTCTGAAGAAATTATTATTAAATAACTGCCTTTGTGTGGTCTGCTGTGATTACACGTTAATTAAATACAATTTTCGGTTGAAATAAAGAGGCCATTTTATTACAATACCATTTTAGGAAGTCGTGCTAAAGTTGTTTTGTGATGGAATTTAATGCAAGTAACAACTATTGGTAAATTTTTTTTAATTTTACCAAGTTCTTTCATTTCACTTAGTAATTTTAACTTGGGAAAATTTTGATATTGATCAATTGATAATTAGGGTCCAAATTAAGTTAATAATTAAGAAAATTTAAATAGTAATAGTGTTTTAAGATACAAATAGAAGATATTGTTCCAACTTTGAAGTTTAATTATTTTTATGCAGCTGACCAGTTACAGGATACAGAGGAGATACAATCGTCTGCCTATGTCATGATAGTCTTACATACATACATACATAACGGCCTGTTAAAGTCCACTGCAGGACATAGGCCACTCCCATAGGGAGGACTTGCCATAATTGCCGCGCTTGCCCAGCGGATTGGCGATCGCAGTATCATACAGTTTGCTCCTTAGACGCTGCTTTACAGGCCGTTACGATGATGAACATATTTGGGTTAAATGAACACATTTTTTTGGTAAAAGTATCAACATCGCTTACATAGTTTTTCTATAACAAGAGTGGCTCTGTGAAGTATTTGCAACGCTATTGACTAAAAGAAACAAAAGATCTTCAGAGAACTGCACTGGCCGCATACAAAGCCTATATTTTGACGATAAATATCCCGCAATTCATATTATTTATTGATTCTTTGTCACCAAGGGAAATTATGATATAATTGTGTTTTTTTTTCTAAGCAGTAAAAGGCAAAGGCTGAGGTTGAGTTGCCTACACAATGATATGCTTTTCTAGATCTTAGCCCAGCTTAGTGCGAGTGAAACGACCTCACAAATTAAGACTTCAATAATTTACCAAATGACAATATTGAATTATAGCGGCATGTGTATGGGACTGGGACTCCGTATTTTGACAGTTGCACCAATGTATGTCCATCACTAACTTCTCCTTTCACAGATCATTAAAAATAAAGAAAAAAATTGAATTTATGTTCATTGTCTTCACATTGAAAGACACTGTATCTTATCGACTTTATTGGATACAATTGGCCTTTTGTTTGTAAATGTTTTAAGCACAACTTTCTTTTAGTGATGCTCGTCCTCGTTTATTTCCGGTAAAAAGGATAAAACAAAATCAATGTTTTGCGTAATTTAGTCCTAAAAAATACAGATTCAGTTCATTAGCATAGCACTAACAACGCATTAAGACTGTGAATCTCGATGCAAACTTTTTCTACTTACATGCAAAGGAAACGCATTTGCATCCCTTGAAACCTCGGTCGTCCTAATTTGGATGCGCTCCCTATCTCCTCCGAAATCGTTAAAATGCACGCACGGTAGCGAGAACCGTACGAAACATAAAACAATAAATAAATAACGAGAACAATAAATATAATTAAAAACGACAAAAAGCGTCCGTCCGCATGACGCGGGTACAAACGGTTGCGCGTTCGCGACGACTCTATAACAACGAACACATTACACAAACGCTTAAAATCCCAACTTAAGTTAAGGGATTACAGTTGGATTTACAATGTAAAATTTTTATGTCTGTTCAACATTTTGTCATCGTAATGTCACCTCTTTAAAAAACTAATTAATAAGGATTTTCAGCTTTGGTTCTTTACAGATTAAGCTTAAAATCGTCTGGCGTCAGCTTAAGTTGGTTTTTTCAAATTGGTAAATGGAATTTAAACGAGATGACAATTCTTTATTGCGTCCGCAGATATTGAAGCGATTCTGGTCGCGTTCGTTCATTAATTGGGGTAGATAGAGATGAGAATCGTTTGTTCTGAGAAATCGACTGAGTGATTCTCGGAGACCACGTCGCTCTATGAGTTTGAATGGATTTAAAGGTAGCATCACACTAAAACAACACGAAATTATGCAGCTTGTTTAACTGACACATATTATATCATATACTTGATAGCAGATTTTTGAACACGGTTCGCCCTATAAAAATCAAAAAATTTTAGAGTTAAAATTCAACTATTCAGTCGGTTAAAAATTACTTACAAATGTAAAAATTACAGGGTAGTCACAGAAGTCTATACAATTAAGTCCTTTCGACACAACTTCCACCGAAGACATTATTAGGGACAATGTGACAGGTGGTGAGCCCGTCGCCGTCTTTATGTCCAAGCCAACGATAGAAATCGTACATAAGTTTTTGGAAAAAACCCATTGGTATGAGCCTTGGCGATTGAACTCCGGTCTCTTGGCTCGAATTCCAATCACCCAACTACTCGGCTATCGTGACTTAAATAATAAATTTAATATAAAAAATTAAATTACTTATATTTATTAGTAACTCATTTAATTTTTGCCTCATTTGCAAATTCAAAATATTTCCGACATTTCATAAGTAACGATATGAACGAAATATCATGGAAAGGGTTTACAAAAAAGGTATCTATTGTAACGCAATCAATACAAGAAATTACATAATTACAACTTTTGCAATTATAGAACATTTAATACTAAAAAGCTCAGTTGATCAGGACAGGGTAACTGTCTGTTCTGTTTATTTTATATTAGAATTAAAAAGAAATTAAAAATCGATACCAGAATCAAAGATCCGGCTTTAAGCAATTTTCTAAGGAGTTTTTTATTTTGATATTGCGATGTAGTGAAGTTTTAACACTGAGGAAAGTTTTAAATAATTCAAAATTTCATTCGAAGAAGTGTTGTGTTTGACTTTAACATAAAAAGAATAAAAATATGTAACATTATATCATATACTTGATAGCAGATTTTTGAACACGGTTCGCCCTATAAAAATCAAAAAATTTTAGAGTTAAAATTCAACTATTCAGTCGGTTAAAAATTACTTACAAATGTAAAAATTACAGGGTAGTCACAGAAGTCTATACAATTAAGTCCTTTCGACACAACTTCCACCGAAGACATTATTAGGGACAATGTGACAGGTGGTGAGCCCGTCGCCGTCTTTATGTCCAAGCCAACGATAGAAATCGTACATAAGTTTTTGGAAAAAACCCATTGGTATGAGCCTTGGCGATTGAACTCCGGTCTCTTGGCTCGAATTCCAATCACCCAACTACTCGGCTATCGTGACTTAAATAATAAATTTAATATAAAAAATTAAATTACTTATATTTATTAGTAACTCATTTAATTTTTGCCTCATTTGCAAATTCAAAATATTTCCGACATTTCATAAGTAACGATATGAACGAAATATCATGGAAAGGGTTTACAAAAAAGGTATCTATTGTAACGCAATCAATACAAGAAATTACATAATTACAACTTTTGCAATTATAGAACATTTAATACTAAAAAGCTCAGTTGATCTAGTCATGGATTGGCAACGATCGATAAATCAATTTCAATAGTGAGCTCTGATATCGATTCAGAAAAACGTCGATGATTCTAATATAAAAAAAAAACAGGACAGGGTAACTGTCTGTTCTGTTTATTTTATATTAGAATTAAAAAGAAATTAAAAATCGATACCAGAATCAAAGATCCGGCTTTAAGCAATTTTCTAAGGAGTTTTTTATTTTGATATTGCGATGTAGTGAAGTTTTAACACTGAGGAAAGTTTTAAATAATTCAAAATTTCATTCGAAGAAGTGTTGTGTTTGACTTTAACATAAAAAGAATAAAAAATATGTAACATTATATCATATGTATTATATGTGTTTATTACTATACATCATACCATTATACTATATGTACTTAGTTAAAGAAACATTACCAAAGTCTGCATTTTACTTTACTTTACTTTAAAAAAGTCACGATAGCCGAGTTGTTGGGTGGTCGGAATTTCGAGTCGAGAGACCCGAGTTCGATCCCCAGGTGGCAGTACCAATGAGTTTTTCAAAAACTTATGTACGAATTTCATCGTTGGCTTGGACATAAAGACGGCGACGGGCTCACCACCTGTCACGTTGTCCCGAAAATATCTTCGGTGGAAGGTGGGTCAAAGGGACTTAATTGTCGAGACTTGACCTCTGTCTACCCCTGTATTGGGAATTGCGTGAAGATATTTTTATTTATTTATAATTATTTTACTTTATTAAACTTTCTTTGAATGTTATAATGCTCTTTACTGTTTTTTTTGATAAACACAGGAGTTTGAGCTGTGATAAAGTAGTGTCATTCTAATGAGACATCACCTTAATGGGATAAGGGATGTCCAGTAATGTATTCAGAGTTGTCGGTCCCTATGTAATTTATTGCGCCAATTAGTATAGCATCGTGAGGAGTAGGAAGAGAAGGGTTTATCTGTTGTTCCATCGCACTCTATTTGGGAGGTATCAGCTCGATAATGGTCGAATTTCGGGGAACGCGTCTTTGATAAAATAGTTTTGTTTATAGATATTTTCGGAAGCGAGAATTTAACAAGTTAATTGGATAGAAATATTTGAATATGCATAGCGGCATAGACATCATTACGGCCAAAGATTAATTAGTACACCGATGATTTTAAATTTAATCTAAAAAAGTTCATTATGATAAGGGATATTTTATTGAGTTTTTAGTGTAGTTGAGATAGCATTAAGCAGAAGATATATTGCAGGAAGTGAATACTTACATATTTAACTGCTTGTACTGGTGCTGCTTGTAATGCCTGCAATAAATGCGGGACAAAACTACTAACGTAAGGAAGTTGTGCCATGATCGCCACGCTTGGTCTGTGCCTTGAGGTATTATAGTGTAAGGTGGTATACATTTGAATGATTCGTAAAGGAGTTAGAATATGCCATCTTCTTTCTTCCCGTGATAAGACTCTACGGTAAATGCGGTATATATATAAAAGCGGTATAATATGGTTATGATAGATAGAGGGAAAACTATTTCGACAAATACTAGATCAAAATTGAGCAGCATCGTTTAAGGTGAGATTGGTTATGATGGCCAAACCGCTTACTTAGAGTAAGCCTCTACCTAATATTCCATAATTTCCATAATATACTTAAATTGCAATAAATTGCACCAAATACAAACATAGATAGGAGCATCATCGCATACATTGCACTCATACCAAGTAAGTAGATTAAGCACTTGTATTAGGGAATCTGAAACAACGAAAGTACCGAAAATACCCAGATTCGAGAATGTATAAAAGAAAGAAAATGTAGAAAAAGTGTTTTCTGTATTGACCCGACCGGGAATCGAACCTGGGACCTCAGAGCTGGCAACACCACAAAAATCGGTATGTATGGGACTCGTCTACGGAAACTTTTAAATTCTTTTGAGTAAGTTGTAACTATTTGCAACAGTTCTTAATTATGCCAGTACTAAAAAAGTTTAAAAGCAAAGCAGTAATAATACGAAGCACCGCAAAGGAGGCAAGACACATATTCACAAATTTAAATTTGGATGCGTTTTGTTTAAGTGATACTTTTTCTCGATATGGACGGACGGTCGGTATGCTGCAGCTGAATAATACTAACATACATTTTATGTAGCTGCTGATTTTTAGTGCTTATATTGTTACATGTAACGATAGCAGAGTGGTAGAGTGATCGAGTTATGACAAGATTCGAGTCAAGACACCCGAGTTCGTTCCCAAGGTGACACGCCCGTTCCAATGGTTTTTTTTTTCAAAATTGATGTACAATATACAATATATAAGGTGATAGGCTCACCACCGTACAAGATGTCTTATGATAAGCTCCAGTGAAATGTGTGTAGATGTAGATTATCGCCTGGAGTAGTACATAAGCTGCTTTTTAAAAACGAATTAATGAATGCTTCGGTCCCCAGACCGAACTCGGGACTTTCGACTCGAAATCCGATCATCTAACCACTCTTCTTTGGGCCTATAATATGTGTTCGACTTTATAATATTGATAAGGTTTTTAATTGAGTCTTAACAAAGTATACAGTAATACTTTTAGGCGATGACGTGTTGAAATTAAACTTAAATGGTTAAGATTTCACTCGCCCACTCAAGTCAGGGACACTTTAATTATTTCGTTTTTTTTTTCTTTCTCCTTACCCGTATCCGAACAACTTTGTCTCACCAAACGGTTGTTGGGTAACCAATTAAAAATCTGACGAGGGGCTTCACCTCTTGCTGTGACAGGGTTATAAACGTAGCCCGGTGTCGATCTTAAAATCCGGTAGCTAAAAGTAATTTGTGAAATTACTTTCTTAGAATGGGAGTTAATTAAGGAGCGGGAGTGTACCTCGCCCGACCAGTTTTGATAACACGGTTCGATTTTGTCGTATATTTTTATTTCTTGTAACAAATGTATATTAGAAAATAATAGTTTGTGAGCCTATACAATTATTTTTTGTGAATTATATTCTATTAAATTAAAGAGAAAAAAGTTAAAATTTCAACTGATACGGGCGGGATTCGAACCCGCGAACTTCGCCTTCGCGAAAATTGCATAATAAAAATTATATTCTATTTTTATTTAAGATAAGGATAGAAAATGCGCTTAAGATGATAAACGTGCAAAAAGTATATATTTTTATTATTATTTAACTAATAATTCTGTTTTCATTAGTTCCTGCTGTGGCTAGCGGGCTTATTCCAGCTTTGGCAAATTTGTTAGGAAGTAGAAGTTGTAGCAGTGTTAGGAATGCAACGCCATTTATTTACTTAAATGTCAAAATCATGTTGTGGTGCATCCTGCTGGCCATCATATAAGGCTGTCCCCATTTGTCCCAAATCTTTTAGATTTTTGACTAGAAGCAGCATCAGCAGTTTCTGGTCCCGGCGATTACATCATACACAATTTAATAGCTTAGCAAAATGATTAATGGAACCATTCATAGTTAGTTCCTAACGGGAGAGGCCTAAGTCCTTCCAAGTACGAGCTTTCAAGTATGAAAGATCATTTCAAACTGTCTTAAAAAATCAATCTATTTTGTTACATTACAAGTCTAAAGTACAGAGAATAACGAATGATAAAACAATATTGTGTGTAATAACTTTTTTAAACTGGCAACTTCAGCCAGAAAAAGTATACGATTATCGTTTATTTCAAACATTAACTTTTCAATAGCTAATATTACTATAGTTAATTTGTGTTTACAATTGTCAAGTTTTTATTGGAATAGTCGTTATATTGTTTGTACGATTGTTACATTTATTTCTAATTGGAATTAAGACATAAAAAATAATTACAGTATAATAAACTAACTATAGTTATTTGCATCATTTTAAAAACTACCGACAGGTGGCGAGATAAACAATTTCAATCATTCTAGAGCATAATTCATCAGACCGGTAAGGGGCGGCAGCGTTTGAAGTTGTAAGATGTCTAGTACTACGATCGCCGATCCGCTTGCCAAGCGTAGCGATTATGGCAAAGCCTCTTATGTGAGTGATGGGGTGGCCTATGTCCTGCAGTAGACTTTTATGTGCCGTTATGATAATGATGGTGATAAATATGATGAAAATCTGATATGGTTTCAGTACAAGAGTAACTCTAATATAATAAACAATTTTGAAAGAAAACTAATTTAGCAATGTAAAATACATTGCTAAATTAGTTTTCTTTCAAAATTGTTCACGGCGATAAATGTCGACAAAATCATCCTTAAATGTACCTAACGAAAAAAGCTCAGCGCGGTGACGGAAAGTAGCGTCTTGTCGGGTAGAAGGTGTCTGGTCGCCGATCCGCTTGTCAAGCGTGACGATTATGGAAACGGTTCTAACGGGAGAAGCCTTTGTTTTGCAGTGGACTTTCACAGGCCGTTGATTAACTGTCCCGAATTTTTTGGAATAAGCTGTGGCAACATGTATGTATTAACAATAGAGTAATGCTATGATAATTTAGCAAACACTATAACATCCTACATCGCGGTATCGAAATTCTTTCCCGACTTCATTTTTCTGCAGTACCTCATCCACTACAAATCTATAACCATGTATTAAGTATTTACGGTTAGCAGGCACTTTAAACTTCACGACCTGATTTGAATCAGGAGACTTACAGTTCTCAATCAATAGGCATTTAGAAGGTTGCGTGAAGGGTGCGATAAAGGTTTTATGGATTTGGCTTAGATCCTGAGATCGTCAGGCTCATCACCCGCCACATTGTTCCAAATGAACTCAGGTTATATGCGGGTTAAAATAACTTCACTGTAAAGACTGTCTGTATTGTGTATTCTGCCTGCCACAATAGTGGAATTAATGGCAATAAAAAAAATTTAATTTTTATTGATTGCCTGCACAGTTTCACAGTGTTACGGAAGTTCAACGGAAGTACACAACCGTGACCTGTGTATTGCATATTTTCAGCAGTTAATTTGTGTCAAACTAAGGCAACTGTTTTTTTATATATTTTTGAATTTTTAATATCTTCACACTATTCCCAATATAGGAATAGATAGAGGTCTAAACAATTAAGTCCTTTCGACCCACCTTGCACCGATGACATTTTTTTGGGACAGCGTGACAAGTGATGAGCCTGTGAGCTGGTGAGCCATCTTTAGGTTCGTATATATATACGATATATCTTATGTACGATTTATATAAATCGTACATAAGATTTGAAAAAACCAGGGGATTGAACTCGGGTCTCTTGACTCGAATACTTGGCTATAGTAACGTGTTTTTATATAAAAGTTTTATACTCATTTGTCAATAAATGACCGTAAACTAATTTTAACGTTATAACTTGATATTAGCAATTTTCTATCAATATAACGCTACGTATCGTTTGGCAAAAAGAGATCGGGCTAAAAAGAACAAAGGCATGTTAAAAAAGGAATTGGTAATTGAAAACGAAAACACTTTAATTGCAGCACGACAGGGATGTTTATTAGTTAAAAATTATGTTGCGCAAAAAGTGCCCGGTGTGGAGGGCTACCGAGAATCGAAGCCGGCTAATTAGCGAAACTGAAGCCGCAGTTAGCTGGCAACACTCGTGCGCAGCGGTAGGGTTGACATAGATTATAAATAAGTAATAATAAATTTCACGGAATTCCCAATACAGGGGTAAACAGAGGTTTAGTCTAGACAATTAAGACCCTACAATCCACCTTCCACCGAAGATATTTACGGGACAACGTGAGAGGTGGTGAGCCCGTCGCCGTAAAGGCGTAGATTATAAACAATATGAACAAATTTTTAAATTGCGGTTAGGTAGGATGTTATGTGTAAACTTTTATTTTGTTTTAATACTGTACTACGTAGGGTGTTAATGTATTTTCGGTATAGGGAAGATGCGGTTTATTAGATTATCTCATTATTTAAACATCATCTTTGAGCTTATAAATGTAAAATTTCATTTAATTGTCACCATTAGTATTCAATGTGTCATAAAAAATATATCTTCAAGCTATTCCCATTATTGCCGATAGCTTGACTAGACTGAAATCCGGATAATTAAGTGCTTTTGACCCCCGATTTGGGCAACGTGGAGGGTGTACGCCCTTCGCCGTCTTTTAGTGTTCAAACCAACAATATAAATAGAACAATCGTTTTGAATAAAATAATATTTATCCTAGCCTACCTAGACATCAAACCCGGGCCTCTTAACCCGAATTCCTATCCCGGCTATCGTGAATTTTTTGAGATATCATTACGTTATATATTACATTTTTGCTTGTTCTTTCATGCATATACCGGGAATGCATTGAATACCCCACAATATACAATGAATATAAACAATTGAACAAAATGATTTCAATAATTTCATCATACAAAGGTAAAAAATAAATTCATAGTAAGACACAAACATAATTTTGTAAAGTACACAATGGCGGCGTAATATTTCTTTGTTTTTCCTGTTACTGTCACTAATAAAGGAAAAATTATCAGTTCGTTCAACCCTGTGCTAATTAAAGTGGTTATATTTAATTAGCTTTTTGTGCCACGCTTGTACATTCTATATTGGAACATGTTGTAGGTGTGATGCATATAATGCGGCAGGACCCTGCAATACACTGAGAAAGTGTATAAGAAATATATAAATAATACCTTTAGCAAATATCACGCATGGCGTCTCTAACTACGACGCCATATTGAATAATTTCGAATAAACAAATTCACGAGCATTCTACATGCATTTTTAGCATTAACAACAAATTAATCCGCCTCTTTACATAAAAAGCGAGCTATTTGTGGGGTGATTAAAATGTAGACTCTTGTTTACCTTTGTAGATATCTAATGAACGATTCTATTTCTTTTGTGGAATTTTTAAAATGGCGGACAACGATAAAGAACGTATAACTATGGCTATGTCAGTTACATCGCATTGTGTGGTTCTATTAAATACATCTACAAATAATAGCAGGATAAATAGAATATTTAAGACATATGTTTTTTTTTTATTTTTTGGGAGTCTTTGTTAACTTGTTTATTTTTCCCACACGCATATTCTCTTTTAAGTCAACCAGTGAAGGCATTTGTGATATACTAAATCGTAGTCAAAGTCAAAACTTGCATTCAGGTTAGGCTTGTGTAAAGCTCTTATGAACGTCAAAAATTAGATCACAGCTTGAAATTTCCAGTTCAAGTTTATGTCGAACCGTAAGTAGTTTAAGCATCTTATCGTACTTTGTGGAAATTTTCCTGGGATAAAAAATTATAATTATCTATTTCCATCCTGTTAAGGTGATGTTAAATATTGCTACACAAAGAAGGGTTTGTTCGTAGGATTCTTCACCAAGTGGCTAAAAATCTGGAATATTATCATTATATATCGTAAGATTCCATCGAGTGTGTTTGTTTGAATAGATTAAACTCAAAAATGAATTTTCACAAAGTTTTCGGACAGAGATATTCATGAAAAAGTTTTAAGTGGATAATTCCTTTAGTTTATGTGTAAATTAGCTGAAATATAATTGTAACTTTGTAATTTATTGATTGTAAGTTATTGAACACACGATGATGAACATTCAAACACGACATCTAAGGATGTCTGCAAGTTGCGGAGGTTGCTAGTATTAAATAAATGAGATATTTGAGCTTGTTGTTATTGAGATATTTGCAATATTAACTGCCTCGTCTGGTCGTAGTCGCTGGTGGCAAAGACGGCTAATTCTTTTCTCACTCAAAGGTTATATCTAAACATTTAACATGGAAATACAGTCAGCGTTCTTGGTAACATTCACGAGCAGAGAGCTGTACAATTACTGCAGTTTTTAGTAAATTAGTATTGTAAATAAAAACATGATTTTATATCTGCAAATAAAGTATTAAAAAAATACAAATAAAATCTTTCATTTAATTTATTAAATACTTCATAATTTGTAATTAATAACATTAAGGTAATGCTATATTACAAGTCTTTACAAAGCTTTCGTGGTTTAAAATTTTTATTCACTTCTAAGTATGGCACTATAAGGACGAGGAATTTACCTTACCACAGAGAAACCATGCTTACCAAGGTCACTAATGGACACTTAGAGGGTCATAATGGCGCATAATGGGATTGTTTATCCGCTATATATCTCAGTTATTTTGCCTTATTGTTCTATGTCATGCAGTGGACTATTGTATACTGTAATGCAAATTCAAAAGACAAGAAGAAAAAGGACAAATCAGAAGACATACATAAATGCGATCTCAAGGAAGAAGGATTATACCAATGAGTTATTTCGAAACTTGTGGACGATTTTTATCGTTATTTTTGACTGGTTTGGCGACTGGTTTACCACCACGTGTCACGTTTTCCTAAACTAAGTTTCTGTGAAAAGCTGAAATTTAATTTGGGTAGGTGTAGAGCTTTTTACGCCGTTATTGCTTGGAGATCAATAGGTCATGTCTACTTTTTTCACTCCTGGCCTATTTGCGGTTGCTCGTGTAAACGAGGAACCACACGAACCAAACCAAACGAAATAGGAGGATAACCTCCTATGGGTAAAATAATATAGCTTATAGAAATAAGATAACATAGAGTACGATGAAATAAAAATAAATATATACAATTACGCTAAAAATCGCAATAAACGAAAAACTGATTAAACCAAAACGAAAAACAAATAAACATAACTCATCGGAGAGCGATCGTTATCGAGTATTAAAATCGCGAGTGGAATCGATTAATCCGAGTTGGATAATATAGTGTGCTGCGGTCTGTTAATTGGTTTGTGCGGACGTAAACCATTTGAGCTGATAACTCACTTGGAAGAAGTGCGAATGCAGGATTGCGAATGTGCATTTTATGTTTTTTTTACAACGCTTGATTTTAAAAACGCGAGGCGTGTAATTTAAATTAATTAACTTTAACCACTATAAATATTTAAAATAGTTAAATAATTAATTTAAATATTTAAAGATTAACGCGATAACACAAGGTGTAAGAAGGACATACGTAAGTGAACTTTTGACTTCTGATTACATCCAGCTCAAGTTTTAGTTAACATAGGAAACTCCACGGGATCAGAAGCTGAACTAAAAAAAATTAACGTGTTGTCTAATATAAGTGTAAGAATTTACCAATCCGTTTCTTTCCGGGATGTTGTAATAGACAAATAAGGGAAAATCATAAAAGAATAGCAATGGCCACGGTATAACCATCTCGAGACCAATATAAACTAGGTTGGTGTCGGACATTAATCTATGGCGCGATTGGTTTCCGATCGACAATCCGCTTGCCGAGCGTGGTGATTATGGCAAAACCTTCTTTAAGTAGAAGGCTTTGTCCTGCAGGGATCTTTCACGCGCCGTTGAGTAAGTACGATTCTTTGGTAAATTATGGTCAATATTTCACATTAAATAGGCCTATCTTTTACAGTACACCTTAATAGCCAATATAAGTATAATGGAAATACGTACTCTTACTCAACGTGATCATAAACGGGTACAGAGGCATTTGCTGGCGCATTTTTTAAGAAGATTTAAATGGGCTAGTAAAAAAAAATCGTTCTTAAGTAATTTACAGTCTATTCTAGAATGGCTGCACGTAAACGTTTTTGAAAACGCAATCCCTTCGCACATTTTGGTTTCAATTTAGCGAGCCAAATGAAGAGATCCACCGACAGTGGAAAGGCGTAAAATAATTTTCATGGTCTCTTAGCAATTGGTTCATCTTACTGTAGGGTTGTCGCGCGTGGACTTGTTTCTACAGTTCAGGGTAAAAACATGAATGAAAAAGGTGGACTAAACCGATGTTTATGTAATTAAAAATAATTGAACCGAACTCACTTTTAACATAATTCTCTACAATTTCCTTTTCAATGCATGCAAAAAGTTGCCATGTTGGATAGGTGGAAGAATTAGGCATCCCCTTTCTTCCTGTGGGTGTCCAAAAGGCGACTAAGGAAAGGCCTTGCAAATAGCAATAGCTACCGAATAATGGCCTGATGACATTCTCGAAAAATACCAGATCAAAATAATAGACCAGTGATGGATAGCAACAGAAAAAGTTGATGGTTTCTGATGCTGTCTGCTAGTAAAGCGTAGCGATTATGGAAAAACCTTCTTGAGGAACTTTAAGAAATGTCTATGAATGAAAACGATGACTTGCTGAGAGACAAAGGTTTTTGTTTACTTAAGTGTAACAAACTTTACGATAGCCCATAACCGAGTGTAATAAATATAATCCGATAGGTAATCAGAATTTGAATCAGGAGACGCGAATTTGATCTCTAGGAGGATGGCTCGTACTAATGACTTTTTCGAAACTTGTAAACACTTTGTATCGTTGACTTTGACATTAAGACGGTGACAAGCTTTCCATTTGCGACGTCATCCGAAATGAAGAAAAAGAAAGAAATAGAAAGAAATATCTTCACGCAATTCCCAATACAGGGTAGACAGAGGTCTGGTCTAGACAATTAAGTCCCTTTGACCCACCTTCCACCGAAGATATTTTCGGGACAACATGACAGGCGTTGAGCACGTCGCCGTCTTTATGTCCAAGCCAACGATAATTCGTATATAAGTTTTTGAAAAACTCAATGGTACGAGCCTGCCACCTGGGTATCGAACTCAGGTCTTTTGACTCGTAATTCCAATCACCCAACACATCCGAAATAAATTACAGTGAAATTTAGATCGAAAGAAAAAAACAGCCTAGACCTCTAACTAAACCGGTATTAGGTAAACGCCCTTAATAGTTCATTGTTCAATCAAATACTCCAAATATTAGTGCATAATAATTGTCCAAGTCGTTAATTACTAATCTTACTGCTTAATGTTTCTACTTCTTTAGTTTCTGTTTAAAAGTTTATTGAATAAGTGTATAATAGAAATTTGTTATTCAAGGAATTGTTATTAAATATATAAGTGATTTCTTTGAATACTGGTCACTGTTTCTAATTTAAGTTATCATCTAGTATTTTCTTTTGTATTTCTCTAAATATTGAATTCTGTGTATGTAAGAAACAAATGTAATGTCAAATGTAATTTAAGAAATAAATCATTTTAAATCTTGTCTTATAAGAACTCTTACAGTTTAATTTTTTTTGTATATTTTAAATACAATCACATCAAGCACATAATGGCCTGTCCAATGTTTGCATCAACCCTACAGTCTCCAATCAAATGGCTGGGCGGCAAGATGCCATTGCCTGTGGGCTAATTAAAACATCAAGGCAGGCAGCGTCCATGTTGCACCCGACGGATAATTTTTCATATTTTGTCTTAACTGTCGAATCTGACTCCGGGCTTTCTGGTCTTCAGAGACTTCTGAGTTAATCATTGTGTATGCTAATTTCAACGTTCGAGCAATTTTTGACGTTCAATTAATTTTTCGATCCGAAATAAAGTTATCAGTCTCATATCTTGCGTTTAATATAATGCAATACTATGTACTGGATTTTTAGTTAAAGTTTAAATAAAATAAAATCAAATCAAATCAATCAAAAATCAAATCAAAATTCTTCACGCCATTCCCAGTACAGGGGTAGACAGAAGTCTAGTCTAGACAATTAAGTCCCTTCGACCTACCTTCCACGGAAGATATTTTCGGGACAACGTGTCAGGTCAGTCATCTATGTAATTCGTACATAAGTTTTTTTTTAAAACCCATTGATACGAGCCTGCTACCTGGGGATCGAACTCGGGTCTCTTGAATCAAAATTCCGACCACTTAACCACTCGGCTATCGTGACTATAGTAGTCACGATTATAATATATTACTAATTAAAGTTTAACAACTGTAAAAGGTGTCGAGGTAGGCCGAGACTAATTTTTGAAGACCATGTGATCAAACTGTTCTTACTTAAGTGCGTGGATGTTATTCATCCACGTAATGAGAATGAGAACGATGAATTTGAAAACGAGCGAAGCATCAGGTTTCGTGATATTTGGCGATCTGTCCTTACTGGTTATCTAGTCAGGGACTACGCATGAAGAAATAAAAATAATAAAATAATTAAGTCTATTAGTCACGATATCCGCGAATAGCCGGAATTTAAAGTCAAGAGACCCGAATTCAATCTCCAGGTGGCAGGCTCGTACCAATGGGTTTTTCAAGTTTTTGAAAAACGATTATATCGTTGGCTTGAATAAAGACAGCGACGGGCTCACCACCTGACACGTTGTCTCGAAAATATCTTCCGGGGAAGGTGGGTCGAAGGGACTTAATTTTCTAGACTAGACTTCTGTCTACCTCTGCACTGAGAATGGCGTGAAGATTTTTTTAAATAATAAAATAATTTAGGAATACTTTTCGCATTCTCCTAATTTGGGATATTTCTTCTTACATATTGTGTGAAATTATTTTCCTAGTTTGATCTGTCCTGTATTTTATCACTTCAAATAAATGTTGCTTAAATCATTGCGTTTTAAAAATAAATAAAATCTCACGGTAAGAGGTATCGGATTAATTATATTAAAAATGCGTAAATGGAAAAAGCACTCAACTGTAACATTTCTGGACACTGTTAATGATATAGTGCCTGATAAGTGGCTTTTGCTATTTGACGGCAGATAGGTAAGAGTAGTAGGTGAGAGTGAGTTCTGATCTAGACGACGAGGATACTCAGTAATATTTCGTTTGTAAACCACAAAAAAAATTGATCACACGTATGTTACAATAATTAGTACACAATATTTAAATAATTATAACATTTGTATCGCGTGATAAGTTGAAATTAAAATCGACTAACATCGTCCATACTCCAACTGGTCGACTCCGACTGACAAATGGGTTCCATTGCTCGCTGAGTAGAGGGCGTGGTTGAATTAGTTATAGTTCTGACCAGTTATGTAGCCGTTCTCATTTAAAATTTCCAACTCGGTTTAAATTAACAAACTGTAGCACAGCATTGATTGAACACTTTCTTTATAAAACATTATTTTTAATATGCTTTTTTTCATCGTCAGGCATTTCCCAATGCAAGTGTCGCCAGAAGCCCAGACAATTTATTTCTTGAGGCCACAGTTTACCGGAGCTTATTTTGGTACAATGTGATAGGTAGTGAGCCTGTCGCCGTCTTTATGTCCAAACTTACGATATGAATCATGTAAATAAATATCTTCACGCAATTCCCAATACAGGGGTAGACTGAGATCTAGTCTAGACAATTCCCTTCCGACAAAGTCCCTTCGATTCACCTTCCACCGAAGACATTTTCGGGACAACGATTCAGGATAAATCGTTTAAAGTTAGTTAATAGTTTATAAGTTAATTTAGTATTAAGTTCATAAGTTTTAAAAGAACTAATTGGTACGAGCTTATCACTTGGGGATCGAACTCGGGTCTCATGACTCGAATTCCGATCACCCCACCGACTACAGTGTAGTTTAATTTTTAAGTTTTTTTTAATAGTTTAATGTTTAAGTAGTATTGTAATTTTAAACTTTTAAAGGCAACTTGCTCGGTACAAGCACTGTGTACGCTTAGCCGTACACAGTGCTTGTACCAAGTTGTCACATGGTAGTGAATCTTGGGTATTTAATGTCATAAAGCAAATTGAATCTTCGTAAAATGTGTGCCGTTTTGTAAGCAGAACCATGGGATTAGCAATACCTGCTGTACTGTTGGAGAGAAACACTTGCAACTTTAAGGCATAAGGATGTGTTGTGGTAGTTTAGACGAATGTTTAGACGAATGTGTAACTAATGTGAGTCAGATGTGCCGAAATGTACTTTTAACCATCATGCGAACGAATTACTCCAAAAAGGGACGTTTTAATTACTGGGGTACCACGATGTGCCTGCCTGTAGGAAAGGGGTGAAGTGTTTAGACACATGACCCCTTATCCATTAGTGGATTAAGATCGGGTTGACAAGTGACCCAATCTTTATCCATCAGGCTATGACAACAGTCTATGGTAACTCGATAAGGAATAATGTTAATAAAAAAAGTTAATAATTTGCATAAAATCTTTCATTTTTTATATAACTATTGACGTATGTTGACAGTAAAAGAAAAAATAAATGATGTAAATGAAGGAAAAAATATACAAATTCTGTTGAGAAATAAAAAACGAAAAAATATAAAAAAATTAAAATATTACTAAGTTTTAAATAAATTAAGATCTAACTAAGATCGTGAAGGTTAATACTACATTAAAATCTTAACTATATTTTAAGACCTGTAGGGTAACAAAGGTACATATCCTCATGATGCTTATTATGTCATATATTAAATTACGTAGTTTATGTAAAGGAATAGTGCGCACAATTACAATCTAAATATTTCAAGTTTTTGTATAACAGTCCTTTTAACTTAATTAAACCACATTCACAATACACAACAATTAACTTATTGTTGTTTCTTTTCAATATAATCGGCTTTTCCTTGGTTTACAGACATTAAAATGCTTTATGTCAAAATATGCAAAATATGTTCAATAAATAATTTATAAATTTCCGCATCTCGCAATTGCTTATAATTAAATATTTCAATTGCAAATATTCCCCATAATAATACTGTTTAATTAACATTTGTAAAACTGTAAAAATCATTTGAATTATAAGCCTTATGGGTTTTAATATAAGACGGTAATTGACTTTATTTTCAGTCTTATATCACATTACGATGATCGAGAATGTACAAAACAGCTGACCCGACCTATAAAGAGATCAAGTAAAACTACGTACGGAAAATTAATTACACAAAACCTTTAATAGGTGAACCTTGGAAAAAGTTGTAATTACGTCAGAAACTACGAAGAAGTTCAGTAATAGGGCCACTTGAAAGCTCATGTAAAAATGGTCGTTTCGATTGACGGATCTCCATCATTATCACGTATAATATGACCAATTACAATAAATCGCTAGTAAAGGATAGTAATGAAAGGACCATTTTGGTAAATAAATAAATAAATGTGTAATTAATGACAATCCGCTGCCTTACGTGCCTTTCAACGCAGCATACAAATCTGTTTATTAAAAAGTATTAACATCTTATATAGTGTGCGTATGGCGTGAAGTTTTTGTAGGAGTTACCAATTAGTGCTTTGCTGTACGCACTCGGTGCGAAGATCGTTTTGTATTATCTGCTCGTTACGCAATAATAACCTGTATTGTATACACATTAGAGATAATGGTCTAGCTGAGATTATCCTGATACATTATACTTTCCAGTGGCTTCGTTTAGTATTTTATTTCTTCAGTGGAAAGTCAAGCGTTATATTGACTTGCTCGTCTAACGGATCTATGTATGGTTTGAAGATTAATAAATTTCAAGTTACTGTGAGAGAAGTATAAAATTATTTTGCACCGATAACAGAGAGATCAACATGATAATGTTGAGCAATATTAAATGAGTCTATTACTACGATAGCATTCAACTTTTTGGTATTAAATTGTAGGTGATAAGAAAGTCTTGAATTATGAATAAATACTTCGCAATGGCATAAATTTATAAGCAAATAGATCACTTTAAATAATGAAATATTTCGATATATTTTAGTTAACATGAGCTAATTTTGCATGTATATAAATTTTTACCTTGGTATCAGTAACTACACCGACGAATTTGACCAATATTATTTAGATAATGTTTCACATTGTAAGGTAATCTAGGTGTCTTTGATAAATTTTTTGACGACCTCCGTGATCCAATGGTGTACACAGCTGTATTCATGGCGTTCAATTATATAGAATAAACCACTTTTTCTACTTTTTCTCGGGTCTTAGTGTTTATGGTACCTTTGTAGTTTCTGATTCCATAACGCAAGTAGTTTTGCGACTTACATTGGGATCAGAGCTAGGCATGTGATGTTATCTCTTTCTATGTATGTATTTATTTATTATTATTAATTGTTTACATACAAAAAGAAAAAATGTCTAATTAAAATATTATTAACTTATCATCTATTGACACTATTGTTAGGAACTCAGAGCTAATTAGCTAGCAATCGTCACTTTTTGCAATACATTTAGCTGCAAAGAATAAACCTAATCGCGTGTACTTCGAAATTAGAACTGGCGCCCACGTCAGTTCAGAATGCGACTACTGCTTTAAAAATTTATTAATTCATTGAGTCACGATAGCCGAGTGGTTTGGTGGTCGATATTCTAGTCATGAGATCCGAGTTCGATCCCCAGGTGTCGGGCTCGTACCAATCGGTTTTTCAAAAAACTTATGTACGAATTGATTTTTTTTAAATACTAAATACATATGAAGATAGGGACAAATAGAATTATATTGCTGGCTTGAATATAAAGACGGCGACGAGCTCCCCACTTATCACGTTGTCCCGAAAATATCTTCGGTGGAAGGTGGAAGGACTTAATTCTAGATTATATAGTATCCCGACCGATTTCAGCCACAGCGACTTGGACTATTGCGAGCGTTGTTCGTGTGCTCGCAGGTGACTGACGTAACCGATATTTGCTGAACATGCGAGCACATTGAGCGCAAGTAAACCTCTGTCTACCCCAGTATTGGGAAATGCGTGAAGATATTTATTTATGTATTCATTTATTAAATTAGCAATGGTGAAGACAACTATTAAATTGGTTTGGCCTAAAGGGCGCCAAATGTTTGTTAAAATTAAACTGTCAATCAAAGATTTTCTAGAATATTTTTAATTTTTTTCAATTTTACTAAAATATAAGTCGTTGTGTTGTCTATAAGTGTAAAGAAACAATACTTATTCATAGATAGAGACGAGATCTATCTGGAGATAGAGACGAGACATATAAAGTAATACTTATAGAAGAATATGGCAAAATGATCAATATTTAATTATAAATAGAATACTTTTTCCAGGTAGTGATTAATTAGTTATTATTATTATTATTCTGGCTTTGACATGACCATCCTAGTTTTGAACATGGCGTTGTGTATAATTATTGAATATTAAATACTATGTATTAAAACTACAGGCACACGGCAGTGGTCATTGTCATGCATATTTTTGGCCTTGTCGCCATAAAATATATTGCGGAGACAAGCACAGGTGATATGGGGCTACCACCATTTTAAAGCCCGCCTTCAGCATGTCGGCGGGGACACGGAAACCTATCACATATCAAAACCCACCAGAATTCGTCGCACGAGCAACCCCTCATCAAGATTAATAAAATGCGCCATATTCGGCCAATCTATCCTTATGTATAATTTCATTTTGTCAAACATTGCGTTGATCTGTACAAGTTAACAATTGAAAATCTTTCTTCCACATTGTTAATTCGCAGAAATGTCTGCGAGCTATATAGCCGCCCAGTTGTAACAAATACTCGTATATACATAAATATCTTCACGCAATTCCCTATACAGAGGTAGACAGAGGTCTAGTCTAAACAATTAAGTCCCTTCGACCCACCTTCCACCGAAGATATTTTCGGGACAACGTGACAGGTGGTGAGCCCGTCGCCGTCTTTATGTTCAAGTCAAGGATATAATTTGTACATAAGTTTTTAAAAAACCCATTGGTACCTGGGCCAACTGGGGATCGAACTCGGGTCTCTTGACTCGAAATTCCGACCACCCTTCCACTCGGCTATCGTGACTTATGACCAGATGTAACAAGGTTCCTTTTCCTGGAATAATTTGTACACTGACATTACTTTACCGTAACCTTTAACTGTTTCGTTGCCAGGTTTAAGCAATTGAATTTTATCCAAAATTAGGTGTGTGTCAAATGTTACTACGCCGTATGCACGGATGAATTCCGCAACGTAACGCCGATTAAATAAATGAAATGCAAATTTTATGTTTGTAATGAAAATCGTTCAAGGCTCTAATCTAATACAAAGAACGTTTTCGTAGAGAACAATAAAATGCTTCTCAAGCTCTGTTTCATATTAAATGCGTTTTTTCTGCATATATCTTTGTTCTGAAGACATATTTTAGGGGTTAAAAATCACTATTATTTTAACCTTAAAATGACTGCAAAGGGATATTCATCATTATTTTATCATTCAACATCTGTACAATTCCACTGCAGTACATAGGCCATGAACCCCACGCTTGGCAAGCGGCTTGGCGAACAACTAGCACCTTAAGATTGTAGTTGTCATTATTTTTTGCGCACGTTTTAACACTCGTCGAACAGAGGAAGTGTTGCCAGCAAATTCATTTACTAATTCATAAAATATAGTTAATCTGAGTATGTGACTCAGATTAACTATATTTTAAAATAAAATTACCAAAAAAAATGTTTAAGTTCCATTTAATTCCAAATATACAGCCTGGCCGTTAAATTAGATGAATCAGTAAAATAATCTAATCAGAACCATTGCCTAAAATATCGCGTAAGTAGGAGTTGTTCTATAATTTACATAAATTATTCGTATTATAAAATCTATTAATTATAATTATAATATGATTCACTTAGACTATTCTTAGATATACAATAAATTAAATAACATCTATGTACATTATATTTTTTATTTCTATCATAGTCAATGAAAGTGCAATTAATATGTATGACATGTAAAGCGTGAATGCGTGATTAATTTTTTAAAGGTTTCAGAATTTCTTGACATAAATACTGTGTACATCGGTAATTATTAACAGTAATTACTTAAAGGTTTATTTTTTATTTTTACAGAAGATGGAAAAGGGGGAATCAATTCACCAGAAGGTTGATTATTGGTTACATGGTGCAGTTTCCAGGGGAACGTTGTGATATACAAACACTCGCATCACTATAGGCGCTCCAGGTGGATTGCCTATCTTTGAAATATCATTCGGGAAAGGGGAAAAGGGGAAGGAAACTCTCTTTAGTTGCTTCCAACCCCTGTGGATCCCGCCCATACACGAAGCAGAAGTTGTCACTTGGCTCTAACATGTAATATAGAATAAGGGTCACTTAGACAAAACCTAAAAGCAGACAGAGACCGATATAAATTATTTAGGTGAAATGCATGAAAAGTCATATTTATAGGTTAATGTCAATCTTATGCAACATTATTAAAAAACATTTATTGCCTGCTGTAGAACTTTTAGTTATTATGAAGAATAATAATAATTTGTGCGCGCTAAAAATAAATGACAAGTCGTAAATATTTAAAGCAATTTGCAATTAGGCGTTATTACGAGGAAAGTATATAATTAGAGCTTAAACATAAAAATCAGCAATAATATAATTATTGCCTTTTCTTATGGTTTTAGTAGCTATGCGCATAATGTATGTAAATTAATGGTAGACGTGGATCCCCAACTAGCTTCCTTTTCGAATGCTCGAATTAAAAAAGGTTGCAGTTATACTTCTTTTCGCACGCTTAGCAATAAAGAAAATTGAAAGCTGCATGTTCAGTCTATCACGGAAGTGAGACATTATAATTGACTGTCTTTTTAACTTAAAATGCCAAATATTCAATGCAATTAAAATGATTTATTTAATTAATCCTTTTTAATTGCGTTGAAAATTTGTATTAATTTTTTACGTTCGTACACACGCACGGTTGTTTTACATCAACAACTTTACAATAATATATGTCTCAGTCTTATAACCATTATAAGTGATTAACCAGTTTTGTGGTCGAAAGAAAATGTAATTCTAAGATGTCATTAAACTATAGGTAGATTAGTAAATATCTTCAAATGAAATTATTATATACATAACTTGCGCCATTCCGTCTGTTTTTCATGAGACAAAAAATCAAAGTCAGCAAAAGAATAGTGTTGAAAATTTAAAAGAGCTCGGTAGATGTTAATTCAACAACATTGGGCAATGCAATGGGCGATCACATTATGCTACGGATCCACATTGCTTAATTATTTTTGCGAAGATTAACCCGCCATATGCCCACTAGATTTATCACTTTCAATGCTATTGCCGTGATTTCATGAAACCCATGATAAATAGGAAATTTAAATAATATAGATAAATAACAAAGATAGGGATGGTAAATATTTCGACCGTCACTATAGCGTCTAAATAAAGTCACGATAGCCGAGTGGTTGGGTGGTCGGAATTTGGAGTCGAGAGACCCGAGTTCGATCCTCAGGTGGCAGGCTCCTACCAATGGGTTTTTCTAAAAACTTATGTACGAATTTTATCGTTGGATTGGACATAAAGGCGGCGACAGGCTCACCACCTGTCACGTTGTCCCGAAATTATCTTCGGTAGAAGGTGGGTCGAAGGGACTTAATTGTCTAGACTAGACCTCTGTCTACCCCTACATTGGGAATTGATATTTCTTTTGTCACTATGGCAATGCACTATGGTAACAATTCTAAGTAGTAAGTAGTATTATGCAAAATAAAGCATGAAATTATCAGGTCTGGTTGTGATTTATTGTCACCAACATTCAGAAATTCCGTTTCGATGAAATTTATCCAACACTTGTAAACTTAAAGTTTTAGTAGCAACGAGTGATAACTGCTTTATTTTCATTGTAAAATGTTTTTACTAGATACTTTAGTTGATTATTGAGACGCATATTCACTTTTTTAGTATAACATCGACTGAGATTGTTTACCTCATCTATGTAACCTTATATAAGTGTGTGAGTTCGTTTCTTTAGTAACTGCAAGTACACTTTTGACACTTGCACTTATCTTGATAACACATCGACACCAGGCTGAAGATAGTTAATAAGCTGAGGTGTTACTTTACGGAAATTTATTATTATAGAGATGTTATTATAATATTAATATTATTGCACAAATTCACGCAATTCCCAATACAAGGGTAAACAGAGGTCTAGTCCAGAAAATTAAGTCCCTTCGACCCACCTTTCACCGAGGATATTATCGGGACAACGTGACAGGTGGTGAGCCCGTCGCCGTCTTTATGTCCAAGCCAACGATATATTTCGCACATAAGTTTTTGAAAAACCCATTGGTACGTGCCTGCCACCTGGGGATCGTACTCGAGTCTCTCGACTCGAAATTCCGACCACCCAACGACTCGGCTACCGTGATTTATAATTTTTTTTTATTGCACAAATTCGCATGTGAAAATAAAAAGCCCGAAGAGAAAAAGAGCTAGACTATTCGGTCGAATGTGGTAGATTCTAATTGTTTGACAATGTCTTGTTTAGAGGCAAAACTCGTGTTATTTTCATGTAGGTATAGGTAACATAGGCTATATATATTTTGCATGAAGGATTTTGTAAAAAAAATTATAATAACATATCAACAGGCAGTAAAGTTTAAAAGTCAATACTATAACTGTTATTGGTTAGCATAAAATAACCAAAAAGTAAGACTTAACTCGTTAAATATAAACTTGCTTCTCAACTCCTTGAATAGCAAATTGACAGTTTATAGATGATTTACGTAAAAAGCTGTTTCAAGCAAAACTGTTAACAACAATTTTATTAATGTCAATAACTTCATAGCTATTCTTGCATATGCTTACGATAATCCCTTTTTCAGATCAAACTCACCAAACACTAATCATTTCACCGATTGATCTATGTGTTTGATATATTCACGCTAATTTATTGTTCGTTTTTAATTTTCAATACATCATGCGCACAAGTTCTTTTCCTATATTATATAAGATGTGTAAAATCAATATGTAGCAGAATTATTGTACGCTTTTTATACCTACCGCATAAACTCACGTCATATTATGCTTTTAATAATTCTTAATAACTTAATTCAAATATTTCTATATATTCAAGTATTTTAGTCCATGCCTCTACTATAGCTATATTTACAAAAATATCTAATCTACGTTATAAGTGTTTTCATTTCAGATATTTCACCAAATTTCACTCAGCTATCGATTATTTTTACATTTCGCGACGAGACTAAGAAAATTTTTACATTAAATATGTTTCGGAATAAATTAAACAATAACAGGCTCTGGGGGATGTGGGTTGAAAGAGCAAAATTGCGAAGACGTCTGCCTACCAATTTTGGAAAATGCGTGAAGATAAAGAAAACAAAAAAGAATAAATTGGTTTGATTTGGGAAAAAAAAATATTTTCACGCAATTCCCAATACAGGGATAGACAGAGATTTAGTCTAGACAATGAAGTCCCTTCGACCTCTCTCAAATATGGGAATACTAATTGAATCATAATATTTATGGAAATCATTTTCGTAACAGCTCTTTTTTATCGTATTAATTTTTACGACCATGTATCCCTTTAATATATCGATACCTCATTAAATATTCAACTTTTAAAATGTAAATGAAGAGAGAAGAGTTAAGAATTATGAATAAAAATGGAAAATTTTTGTGTCAATTAAAATGTTCAAGTCTTTGAAGTGTGTAAAATGAATCTAGAGTGTAATACATGTTTTGTAAACTTTACACAAATTTTACCTAATACTTACAGTGCCATCTTAAAAACTAATAGTACATACTTACATTTAAATAGCCATAACTTATTGTTTATTTCAACTTGTATACATCAAAGACACATTACACGCAGAATAGTAAGTTTTTGAATGTAAATGAACAAAACCATTTTTCGTATTAAAAATGTGCGCGACTTTAACATCCCGCAGGAGTTTATAAAAATATTTTTAAAATAAAAGATTATGTATTATAACAGAAAGTAATAAGTTTATATTAGCTAGGTACATACTGATTTTCAATCACAATGAATTGTACACACCTTTCACAGTCTATTTACAATTTAAGTTTATTAACATTTATTAAGAAAATAGTAGAATAATAAAAGAAATGCGTGTTAAATAATATGATCGACAATAAGAACAAAATCATATAAATACAAAACAGAACAATTACTAGTATTTGATATTAGTTTCAAATTTCGAATGCTAAGTTCTAAATTTGACAGCTATGTATATTGACAGAATTTTAAGATGGCGGATGTTTATTGACGCCAGCACGCGTTACCGCGTGTTCTAACCGTCAATGCGGTTGGAGAGAATTTAAAATGTTCATGTTAATGGCGTGTTGATGTGATGGCGGCCCACCGAGGAAGCTTAATTGTGGTCTCGTAGCTGCAGCCATGGCAGCAAATAATGGGGGTGCTCCACCACCTCCAAATAAAGCGAAGGATGGGGGAAGAAGTGGTCTGGCAGATAATCGAAGTTTTTCTATTTCAGCCTCTTGTAAACGTTTCGCTTTCGCACGTCTGTTTTGAAACCAAATTTTCACCTGAAAAAAATTGTTTATGTTAGTAAATAGGGGATAACGGGCAACTTATCTTTTTAAATGCTAAAATCATTCGTCCCTCTTGCATGCCACTAGCTAAAAAATGACTTCCGTGGGCGATTGGCATACACACGGGTTTTCTTAGTCTTGTCAGCTCTGAGGTCCAGGGTTCGGACTGTTCAATGTAGAAAAACCACATTTTCTCGGCGCTGGGTGCTTGTAGTACTATTAGTTATTTCCGATAACATTACACAAGTACTTTAACTACTTACTTTGGGATCAGAGAAATGTATGTGATTGATTTATTTCAATTGCTAAAATCATCTGTTCTTCTTACACATTACTGGCGGTCTTAAAAAAATGCGGTTATGTAATCTTCTGTATCCATTATCAGCGGCGATAAATGTAGCAACGATGATAATGATTGGATGGATTTCTAGCGTAGTATGATGAAAACGGAAAACGACTAACTAACTAATGTAGCACCGGTGATAATGATTGGATGGATTTCTAGCGTAGTATGATGAAAACGGAAAACGACTAACTAACTAATGTAGCACCGGTGATAATGATTGGATGGATTTCTAGCGTAGTATGATGAAAACGGAAAACGACTAACTAACTAATGTAGCACCGGTGATAATGATTGGATGGATTTCTAGCGTAGTATGATGAAAACGGAAAACGACTAACTAACTAATGTAGCACCGGTGATAATGATTGGATGGATTTCAGCGTAGTATGATGAAAACGGAAAACGACTAACTAACTAATGTAGCACCGGTGATAATGATTGGATGGATTTCTGGCGTAGTATGATGAAAACGGAAAACGACTAACTAACTAATGTAGCACCGGTGATAATGATTGGATGGATTTCTAGCGTAGTATGATGAAAACGGAAAAACGACTAACTAACTAATGTAGCACCGGTGATAATGATTGGATGGATTTCTAGCGTAGTATGATGAAAACGGAAAAAAGAATAACGTCCTTCTACGTGAATTCGATTAAAGATAACGACGTAAAAATATCCTCTTTTATACCACATGAACAATCTGATAATGATTTGCGTATTTGACACGTGCGGCTTACGAATACTCGTTACGCAACTTCAACAAACATTCCTCACGGGTCGACGAATTACTTATGTAAGAAAATTTATGTGAATAAATATATATCTACACGCAATTCCCAATACAGAGACACACCTTCCACCGAAGATAGTATCGGGACAACGTGACAGGTGGTCAACCCGTCGCCATCTTTATGTCCAAGTCAACGATATAATTCGTACATAAGTTTTTGAAAACCCATTGGTACGAGCCTGCCACCTAGTGATCGATCTCTGATCTCTTGACTCGAGATTCTGACCACCCAACCACACGGCTATATTGACTTTGGACTCGTGACTACTAATGTTAGTCAGGCTAAAATTTAAACATATTTGTGCAAACCTCACCTGCGTCTCAGTAAGCCTTAACGAGGAGGAGAATTCAGCTCTCTCCGCGATACTCAGATATTGTTTATCTCTGAACTTCTTCTCCAGCGCCAGAAGCTGTTGTGTCGTAAATGGTGTCCGCGGCTTGCGGTTAGGTTTGTGTTTGCGGAGTTGACACCGCACGACTGGCGGCCCACTGGGTGCACCAGCTGGAGAAGACAACACATAGATATATAATTGGGAGATAAAGAGTAAAACATTAAATGTTAGTTGCTGATTGAAATTCCTCTGTGTTTTTTTGGAGTATAAACTCAAAAAAAAAAAAAAAAAACAGAGGAATTTTAAGGCCTGTTATCTAGACCTTTAAGCCAAGTCTTGAGTATTTTTATTCGGTTTATTATAATTTTATAACTTTTACGTTGCCTTTCCACTACTGCCTGTTTTTTGATAGTTTTGTATAAGCATAGATTAAATGATGATGACTTGGCATAGATTAAATATTGAGTCTGGCTTTAAGTACTACATTGGTGGCACCATAGAAATTGTTAGAAGCAGTTTTCCGTGCTGTGCTTCATCAAAACACGTTAGTCAACAACAATATAATTTAAGTTGATGATAGTCTACGGTAACAATGACAGCGGGACGTTGAAGCCCTCAATCTCCGCATGACTCCGGATGTTGTAAAGCATCCGAAAACGGGAAGTAGAAATAGTTTGTAAAAAACTAAACAAAACACGCGATAAAATCCAAAAATTGTTTTATTTTAGACGTGCAGTAGTCGCGTAAATACAAGAAATCTTTATTAGCATTAACATTCCGAGGGCCTAAGTGGCAGTTACCCTGCCTTCGAAGCTATGTTGTTGTGAGTTTAAACTCCGCTAGAGGCAAAAATTTGTGTGATGAATGTAAAGTTTATATTATATCTTCACGTAAATTCTTGCGTGTATATATGTAAATATATTCACGCAATTCCCAATACAGGGGTAGACAGAGGTCTAGTCTAGACAATTAAGTTACACATTTCACAGTGAAAAGACCCACCTTCCTCCGAAGATATTTTCTTGACAACGTGACAGGAGGTGAGCCCGTCGCCGTTTTATGTCCAAGCCAACGATATAATTCGTACATAAGTTTTTGAAAAACCCCTTTGGTACGAGCCTGCCACTTGGGGATCGAACTCGGGTCTCTCGACTCGAAATTCCGACCACAAACACAACAACTTGTCTATAATAAATTTATATATATGAATGTAATATATGTATATTTTATATATGTAAATAGTAAGTAACTATGTAAGATATGTTGTATTGTTGGCTTGAATAATAAGACGGCGAGAGGCTCTTCACCTGTCACTTTGTCCCAAATAAATTTCCGTGGAAAGTGGGTCGAAAGGACTTCATTGTCATCTCGGCTTGCTCCACTATGGGAAATTGCGTGATGAAAAAAAAACAATAACTTAGGAAAAGAACTTTCTTTGTACTATCTAAAATATTGTTTGATCCCAAAAATATTCACCACGCCCTTTTCTAGCATTGTTTTTGAATAATTCGATATGTTAAATTAGTTAATAGTTCTAGATGGAAATGACATAGGCTTTCACTGAGTGTCAGAATAATTGATTAATGCAGTATTCTATTTTTAAAAAAACAGATCAATTATAATTGAGTCCCGTTATCGTTTAGATATTTTTGCCAAACATAAGGGAATAATTACTTTAAAAAATGTTGCAGTGGATAGCTAAATTGTCGCATACTCGTATTTCTAATAAAAAAAGAAAGAAAGAAAAGGAAGAGAATAAGATCAGTGTATTATTTTATAACAGAACCTTAAAAAAAGCAGAATGTAAAATATCCTATTAAAAGTTTGATCAGTTCACGTTTCTGAGAGTCATTCTATCTTTTTACATAACATGTAGGAGTTTAGTTATGTGTATTTATCCCTTCCTGTAAGTGCTCTCAAAAGTAATAAAAAATTCTTTCAAGCTCATTATTCTAGTGAGATGAAACGGTACAGAATAACTCGCATAGCTTGCAAGTGATTTTTAACGAAAACGATGGCTCTAAGTCATGATAGCTGAGTGGTTGGGAATAGCGGAATTCGTGTCAATACACCCGCGGTCGATCCCTAGGTGGTGGACTTTTACCAATGGCGTTTTTCAACACTTATGTATAACTGGCGCATCTCCAGAGGTATTTGAATGATATAGATATAATGTATTTGTGGTATATTTAATTTATCGCTGTGTACTCCAGTATTACGAATGGCGTGAAGATATTTTATGGATCTTACCTGTTAGTTTGAGGATTCTTAGTTCTCAAAACCTAGTCTTTAAGTTTGTGATGTAAAGAGATTTAGTTTAGATAGATGATAATAAAAAATTAAGCAATTCTAAATAAGTCGTCGCGGAAACTGAAATACTAATTGTTTATTCGAACTGGTTCATGCGACGTAGTTAAACTATTTCCAGCTAGCGGTTCGCGATGGTTAGCGCGTATAACGCGATTAGCTTTACAAGCTTAAAGTTAATTTTACCCATTTTGGCCGACTCTCCATGGAAATATTTTACGCTTTATATTTTTTATATCTTTCACAGACAATTTTGATGTAGTCAGAGGCATAGACAATCGGTAATTTCGTTTAACATTTCTTCTAAGCTGAGCTTATTTGGGACATTGTGACAGGTGGTGAGCTTACCATCGTCTTGGCGTCCAAGCCAATGATACAAATCGTACAAAAAAAACTTTAATCCTAATCCTAAATCCTAGTGGACCTAATCCGAATATTAGGCTGCCGCGGGTTTCTGTAGCGTTCACTTTTAACCACTTTAGATTTTTTCATTATTTTTTATATAATTTCTTATACTGGGGTAGGTAGAGGTTCTAAAAAAGAGTTTTTCGGCTTACCAGCTCGGATATCGGGTTGTTAACAGGTTTATTTTAATTTTTTTCTTAACCTTCACGCAATCCCCCATGTTGTGATAGGATGAGGTCTGGCTAATAAATTCTTATGGCTCCATAATTCGCCGAGCTTATTTGGAACAACGCGCCAGGCGGCGAGCCTATCGTCGTCTTAGTGTCCAAGCACATTAGATTTAATAAATACTTCGTTTTTCATTTGCAGTGTAATGGAAATTGCGAAATCTTTGCCCATTAAAAAACTGGGGTTTAGGACTTCCGTCTACCGTACTGAATAAAACCCAACAACAGGACCTCTCGCTTGCCTCTAGCATATACCGAAATTGCCGAGTGTTGTCGGCATAACAATTTAACACCTCGTGAGTATCGTAGAAGGTGATTGGGAGAAAAGCCATAAAAGTATCATTGGCCAGCTGGGAAGATACATCTGATTCTGTCTGAAGCAGAGCTGCAACATCTACGGTGCAACGGGGCTGGTACAGTGACAGCCTCTTGCCAAGCGTGAAGTGGATTTCTTCGCGTCGTTATATGAGTATTAATATACACATACAGTGTGTGCTACTACAATATATGTAATTACTAGCTACCATCCTCGGATTTGCCCGCCGTTTAACACTTAATCGGAACCATAATTATATTTCTAAAAAAAATTATGTGCTACTAATTATATAATACTCTTTATAACGTCAGCTATCTGCCAGTGAAAGTGGCAAATCGGTCCAGCCTTTTCAGAGATTAGCTGGTAAAAACGGCAGTACAAAATTGTAAAAACTGTTTCTTTTTATGTGCATACCGTATGTTCTCACAAAAGCATTTAGTGAAAAGCTGTAAATTTGGAATTACAAATGGACACTCCAATTTTATATGCATAGATGATCGGTCTAATCATTTGAAAATTTATCACCGAATAACGTTAGTGATGACTATTACGATTAGTTGTTATTATTTATTATTAGTGATGATGTTAAACTGAAACTCCTTACTAAGATTACATATGTGAAAGTGTGTTTGTTTGTTTCGATTTAACGTCAAAGTAGATGCATAGATTTTAAAGGATTTTAGGCTATTTTTTTTCGTAATAAACTTAAAATCTCTTTTAACGCATGCGAAGTCTTGGGAAAAAGCTAGTATATATTACATTTGCACTATTGTTGATTATACTACGTATGACGATACATTATGTGACGTATAGGCAAAATATATTATTTATATGTAAAATACACATACGTTCCTTCAATAACACGAACGATATCTACTCATATAAATAAAATTTAAATGTCTTTGTAATGCCAAATTGAAAATTTTTGACTCAATGCTTATAAAAGAATATACTACAAAAGCAAACTACTTATAAATTAGGCTAATTTTATCTTAGAATAATATTAAGTAGTAGTAGTAGTAGTAGTAGTAGAGAGGATAGAGGTTAAAATAATGAAGTCCTTTCGAGACACCATACAACGAAGACATTTTTTTGGGATATATGGTCAACGATATAATTCGTACATAAGTTTTTTGAAAAACCCATTGGTACGAGCCTGCCACATGGGGATTGAACTTGACTCCGAATCCCGATTACGCAGCCACGCGGCTATTGTGACATAAAAAAAGAACACATAAAATTACCTGCGTTAAGTTTGTAATAATATTGCAGCCTACAACATTATCCACGTATTGAATATTTAATGTTGTTTAAATTGAGCCACAAGATACATTAAAATTTGCATATAAACAAATATAGCAAAAGAGAAGCAAAAAGATATGTAAAAAGATAAGTTTTGGGTATGATTTATAGTTTCTATTGTGTTAATAGAATTATATCGTTGGCTTGGACATAAAGACGACGTCGGGCTCACCACCTGTCACGTTGTCCCGAAAATATCTTCGGTGGAAGGTGGGTGTAAGGGACTTAATTGTCTAGACTAGACCTCTGTCTACCCCTATATTGGGAATTGTGTGAAGATATTTGTTTATTTACACAATAGAATACAGTAACAGACTTGAAATTACTTGTACAACTTAATGTCCTAAAGACGGCGACGGGCTCACCACCTGTCCCTATGTTCCAAAGATGTCTGCGGTGGAAGTTGGGTCGAACGCCTTAATTGTCTAGACCTCTGTCTACCTCTGGGTAGGTTTGGCGTGAGCATATTTTAATTTAAATTCCAGATTAACAAATCGTACTGGTAGTGGACACGTACATTTTAAATAGTTTCTAAGGCTAGTTTGTAAGGTTTGTATATTTCATAACATATAAGTTTGTAAGGCAGTTTGTTATGAATATTACACAGTCTGAAAATAAATTGACAATTGTTCATTAATATGTTACCCTATCGTCGGAAATCGGACAATGGCTTACCCACCATAGTGTAATTATACAGTCCACTGAATTGAGTGAATCAATGTTAAATATTCAAATGTGTTGATTGCATCGATTCACTATCGATATATCCGGCTAATGACATCGCCCGGGCTTAATTAATCGTAATTGTGACCTGGGGGCCTGATATATTATGGTAATACAATAATTGATAATTTTCTTTGAATGTATTTTCATAATACTTTTGTGATTGGTGAAAACTAATATTTAAATAAACACATTCACAGATACACACAAAGATCAAGGGGACAAACATCAAGTACATTGCTCTGATCCCAAAGTCAGCAGCATAAAGCACTTGTATTATGAAAACAACGAAGGTACCACAAATATCCAGATGCGATAAAAATTAAGAAAAAGTGTTTTCTACATTGATCCGACCTGGAGTCGAACCCGGGTCGTATCTCAGAGCTGGCGACACCATGAAAACAGGCGTGTACTCCACTCATTCACGGTGGTCGTCATATATTATACTAGATTCTGCCACCAATTTTCTCCGCGCATTATAAAAAAAAACACAGGAATAAGATGGTGGCTATAGGCAATACCTGTCACATTGTCAAAAACAATCTTCGCTTATAGATGGACTTCATTGTCTAAAACTTTATCTATACTTATATTGGGAATATGCATGAAGATAATTATTTATTTTATTCACGGGAACGTTAAGTATTCCGGAGTAAAAAGGTGCTCCTTTTTGGACCTCTCAATACAACAAGTAAAATTGGCTAAGCAAAAGAGCATGATTTTGAATTGAATAATAATTATCCTATATCTTAATTAATACGTTGAATTCCGTTCACACGTTTCGGCGTAATCGACTTATATAGGAGTTATAGCGTTGGCTTGGACATAAAGACGGCGACGGGCTCGTTGTCCTTTTTTTTATAGAAGAGGGAGGCAAACGAGCAGGTGGCTCACGTGATGGAAAGTGATTACCGCCGCCCATGAACACCCGCAATACCAGAGGCATAGCAGATGCGTTGCCGCCCTTAAAGTGCCCCCCCCCCAGAATTGGGGGAGGAGCGTGTGTGGGCCTCCCGTTACCTGCACTCACCAGACGTCTCGTCGTACTTCCCCGGTCGAGCCGGCCCATTCATGCAACAACAAATGCTGATGCGTGGCTCTACCACTGTTAAAATATCTTCGGTGGAAAGTCGGTCGAAGCCACTTAATTGTCCAGACTAGAACTCTGTCTACCCCTGAATTGGGAATTGCGTGAAGATATTTATATTTTTTAATTTAAGTAAATATAACTTAGTATGTTAGTCGCAGGACTAACAGTATTATAAATGCAATATAAAAAGTTATTTTAAGAAATCTTATTATTGAAGTAATTGAATCAATAACAATGTTAATTTATCAATTTCCGTTTAGACGTAATGATCCCTCTAATGAATATGCTACCCTCGTGAACTTCTGTTATTACCCATTTGACCTCAATTTGCATACAAAATGTTTTAGGACTTAGGTTAGACAGTTTGTTGTTCAAGGTGAATTTGCATGGAAAAATATAACAGGCGCAGTCACTAGACACGTTATTACAATACATATACATTCATACAAATAGAAATAAAACAAAAAATTGTAGGTTTCATAGACTAATAATTTGGGTGAGTGGGGATTAAAATTATCATTCATATACAAACATTACCAGGCTCCAGTAATACATTATATCTATTTTGTGGCGTTCCTAAGGGCTCCCATCTGCGGCCAATTATTTTTCTTTAACCTATACTCTCCCACTGCCAGACAAAGGTCTCCTCCATATGCTTCCAAACAACTCCATCTTTCGCGTTTCCGAAACAATCGTCAAGGAATGCGTCTAGCTCGTCGCGCCATCGCATATTATGTATAGTTTTAGTTAATACTTTAACTGATGTAAATTAAATATACAGTGTTGTTTGTTCTCCGAGCTTCACGCAGTTCCCAATACAAGGGTAGCCAGTATAGACCGTATAGTCCTTTTGACAACATTTCTTCGGAGCTTGCTTTCGGTTTACATGACAGTTGGTGAGCCTCTCGCTGCCCTTGTGCTTTTAAAATTGTAAAACTTTAAAAGTTCTGGGATTCGATTAAATTCAAAATTATCGTGAATAAACTTGACAAAAATCTCTGAAATGCTCAAAAGTAATATCATGTAAAGTTTACCAAAAATAATCTTAGTTTTTGTGTTTTATTAAAAGAAGGGGGTTAAGGTTGATGTAGTTGATAGAAGTGGGCTAAGAAAACGAGCTTACAATCCACCTCATGGTAACTGGCCAATGCAGCCTACAGCACCTGCAACTATAGATTCAAACCTAGATGGATGGGATATATACCTAGGTATTAATCTAAGATTGATAATACTGCTAGCATTAGATCAACTACTTCTTACGTACTTCTTACACATTATATGTATTCAGAAGCAGATCTAATATTTTAGCAAACAATTAGTAATGCTAATCTGTTATTTCCCTAAATTTCTTAGAATAAATAATGCTGCTATACCGCATATACGTAGAGAATATGATAATGCTTTGATGTCACAAACATAGACAGTCTTACACCTAACAATAGACGAAGCCGGTGATCTTCAAGGATGATGGTAATAAGTAGGTATGATATGCGTAAATCTTCTAATCAGTAAAAGAAACTACATGCCCATTCGTCTTTTATCATTTTATACGTCGTTAAGTCACGATAGCCGAGTGGTCGAGTGATCGGATTTCGAATCAGGAGACCCGAGTTCGATCCCCAGGTGGCCGGCTCGTACCAATGGGTTTTTTCAAAACTTATATACGATTATAACGTTGGCATGTACTCAAAAACGGCGACGGGCTCACCACCTGTCACGTTGTCCCGAAAAATATCTTCGGTGAAGGTGGGTCGAAAGGACTTAATTGTCTAGACTAGACCTCTGTCTACCCATGTATTGGGAATGGCGTGCAGATATTTAGTTATTATTTATTTACTTGACTGCCTATAAAAATTTACTAAGTAAGTAAGGGTTTCCAGTAAAGGAGGAATTTACGGAAATTCTTCCCTTTGTTACACGACTTAATGTGTGGCGATTATGTAATCGCCACATATTAAGTCGTTTGGATCCACCTTCCATCGAAGATATTTTTGGGACGTAATGAACGTTTGGTAAGTAATTAGGTACATAAAACAATGTATGCGTATATTATTCCAGATGAAAGTATGAGAAAAAATAAAACACGTTATTAGTGTATTAGTTACGCTACGGCCAACAGTTATTCAATACAATGCCCCGTCCCTTTACACGGACAGTCCAATAAGGGAATGCATACACCGCACAAATGCCTATCTTTTCGCATACGAGTGATAAAATACAAGCAATTTCAATGGACTCCACCTGCCGACATATCAATGCGCGCTACCGTACGTTAATGAAGATATAATATCCATCTCTAAACGTATTTATTTTCCGGCTCGCGCCATTTCGTCGGCCATTTTGTGTTGTGATGACAGACCATAAAGGGCTGTATGTAATGGTGGCCAATTACGCTCGCCGTTTAGGCTGCTTAATAAGATTTAGTTGTCAATGTCCGGATTTAATTGGATTATTGTAATCTCGTCTGTTATTGAGTAAATAATGCAGTCTATGTTTATTACATCTGGCCTGTACATCTTTTACTGAGGCGAGTGTCAAGAAAGCAAAGATAGTTTTTGCAAGTAAATGTTTACCAATTATAGTAAATTAATAATGATTTAAGACAATTTAGCTCTAACGGTATGTAAATAGAAAGTAGACCCATCATAGGATTACAAATTTTCTTTTTGCATGATTTAGCTATAATGACTTACATGTAATCAACTTATCAACACTACAGGCGATAAAACATGCTACATAACATAGATTTATGTATTTCATCGGCGCCTTTGATCCTAGGAATTATATTGATTAGTTTAAATAAATATAGACAACATTACAATCGTTGTTTTGATTCCAAATTAAGTAGTTAAAATTAGTTGTGTTTTAAAATAATAAAATAAATATCTTCACGCCATTCCCAATACAAGGGTAGACAGGTCTTCTAGTCTAGACAATTAAGTACCTTCGACCCACCTTCCACCGAAGATATTTTCGGGACAACGAGACAGGTGGTGAGCCCGTCGCCGTCTTTATGTCCAAGCCAACGATATACTTCGTACGTAAGTTTTTGAAAAACCCATTGGTACGAGCCTGCCACCTGGGGATCGAACTCGGGTCTCTCGACTCGAAATTCCGACCATACAACCACTCGGCTATCGTAACTTTTAATTGTATTTTGGAGCCGAAAATAACTAACGTACCACAAACACAGACCCGAAAGGAGAAAGAAAAAGTGGATTTCTACATTGACCCGTCCCGGAATTGAAATCGGGACCACAGAGCTGGCGACGCTTTGATAATTGGTATTTATATTTCCTTTTAGCCCTTTTTCAGTACGGTAGTTGTACCATTCTTTATTGGTATTTGCGTAACTTCCATCTTCATAAATAAAACGTGTGTAAGTTATTTTCTGTTTATTTACTGAATATTTATTGAGTACCGATGTGTAACGTGAATAATGGCAAATTACCACGAACTTCGGATTTTCTTTCGCATGAATAGGTCGGTTCGACCGGGGTTAAGACCACGACTTTGTAAACTAGCGCAAAAAGTACACAAATGTTCTTCTACGTTTCGTCTGATGAGTAAAGAAGGAGGAAGAGGGTCTTTTACTATTTTTTCCTTTTCATTACTTAAAGATTGGCAAAGCACCGACAACCCCAACAACTAGTAACCAAATCCGGTTTTTTTTTCCACTCTTCAGACAAATGTCTTCAATCTTCAATAGCTAAACCGAAGTAACTAAGTATTCGGTTCTTATCTTAGTAAAATATTTTGCTATTCTTTCATAGTAGAAATCCAAATTATTACATGTTCGAACTCAGTGATATCTTATGCCAGAATGGTTTGGCTAGACCAGCGAAGTTCTGCAATATGTAATTGTGATTAAGCAGACGCAGATGAGTACTTCTAGTGGTATATGTAGAAGGGCTTTGATAATTATTTTCTATAAAGTGGTTATCAGCTCGTTTCCCCCCATCACCCCAATATCTTCATTTCATATTGACCTGTAAAAGTCCCAACTTAACACATAACAAGATAGATGATAGCATGTTCCTGGGCCGTTCACACGACCCTTTGTCTCTTTTACCACAGTTATAAATAAAAATGTATAGAGATTCAAGCTGTAGAAACTGCGGGGAACCATAAAGAAAATGGAAAAACTAAATGATGATTCACAATAAGCCTGGTTTCAGCAAACAGAATTAATGTTTACAAGTTTTTTTTCACCTCAAACGGAATAACAGCTGTAGAAAGCCAAAAACTAGTTTCCTTATGTGCAACTATATTTGTCTTTTTCATTCTGCCATTTGACAGTGTTTGTAAGAGCAGTTCAAAAACCTAGAAGTCAGGTTCATGAGCCGCCATTACGCGGTAAATACGAACTTATGCAATCGACGTAACATTTAGTTTTTTTTATACATTTAGTTATTATTGGCTGCCAGAGTACTATTAATTAAAGTCTCGCCGCACGTACACAGCAAAACGCGCCTATTAGCTAAATAATTTAACACAATTAAGCATATAATTGGACAATGAAGAACTCGACAGCTCGCATTTTTCCTTCCTCGACCTAGGTGTGCGGTTGTAATTACATCCTCCTAGATAATGTAGTAATGTAGCAACTTGTGACGTTTATATAGATATAAAATGCTTTGGAATTTATGATGTAAATTACCTTTTTAATAATTTAATTTAATAGCATACCTACGTGTTTGCCATGTGTTTATCATGCGACTTCATTTTTCATATACAGATTTTTCTTTGTAGACACATACAAACTGGCTTTGGTATAATCACCATATATTCACCATCTATTTTAATTTTGAATAGATAGTCGTCTAAGGCTAGTTTTTGTTGGAATCAGTTAATTTTAGATTTTATCTTATCAATTAACGTACATACATGGAACTAATTGAATACACAATACATTAATCTCATGTGGTTCTAAGAAACATAGATAAAAACGCCGAGAGCCGGCTTCTGATGCATGACCAGTACTCATTTACCGGAAAATGGTCGAGATCGCGTTCTGTTCTTTATTACCTTTAAAGCGTATGCTACAGCCCACGGATACAAGACCGAGAAAGGCAAGAAATTAACTGACCTGACATTTTCCTTTTTATTTCAATAAATTCGAAGACAGAAAAATTAGAGCATAAGTATGGAAACTTCATCGTTTTTACGTACACCACGTGTGTTTTGTTTTAATTTGCTATTCTGGACGCGGATGTTGAGATGTGGTAAAGCTCGATGCCATTACTGAATTATTGTGTCCTAGGTTCATATGCCATTGCTTAAAACAGATAAAGAGTTAAGAGTAAGATTTTAGGTTGTTTTTATTAATGTGCTGACATGCTAAAGACAAGCTTTTATATCCAATATCTCATTAGCATCTCCTTTAAGGAATCTGACGTAACATATCTGTCCCAAAAATGCTCTAATGATTTGTATCATATCGAAGTCTTGACAGCATTGTTAAAGAGCTGTTGAAGATCTCTTCAAACTAAGTAGATATGTTTAAGTTACTGTGTTATGTTAATATTTGCAGAACGAAGGATAAAAAGCAGTATTAATGCATTATTTCGAAAATCATTAGACATTTAGAAATACAGGTATCTTTACGCATATGATAGTAATTAAATTTATTTATATTTATATAAAACTCTCACAATAAATAAATATCTCAATACTGGGGTAGACAGAGGTAAATCCAAATAGTCTTTGGTGAAACGAAAACTACTTGGATTTACGCCGAAGCATATCGCCGTTAAAAATACTTTCACAAATAAAAGCATATTAATTTGCCAAAGCGGCAATAGCCTTATAAACGTTCGTTATTACACCAAGAAGTTTAACAGTCTGTTATATACAAAGTAATACGTCTCACCTGGTTGTTTCCTTGTAGGTGTACTGGCTTTTATACACCGATACGGTAGTCGTTAAAAAACATTGTCTTTTAACGATTTACTGATTAATATGCAAGCTTTTATAATATGGAAAGGCCGTTTACGAAGTCAGTCTGAAAAAGCATTGGCTACAGTTGATATAACTCCCTCTTAATGAAAGAATATTAATTACTATTATATCTACTACTAACTACTAATAAATGAACTGCGTAGTCCATTGCAGGAAATGGCTCTCTTCAGTAAGGAGTTTTCGATTTAATTGCCACGCTTGGCAAGGTGACGCCCGCAGTACCATCGCAATAACACATCGACAAATAACAATTTTTTTAACTTTTATTTTTCGAAGTGGAAGGTCATGTGTCAGCAGCCATTACTACATTTAAGGCTTATTTACCATTTACTGCATCAGAAAGAAGTGGTCCGTTAATTTTTACGCGGATACCACGCGGCAAACTACAACAACCTCATAATAAAAACTATTATATCTAAAAGAAAAGCTAGAAGAATATCTACGAAATGGAGATAAAGATCCATTTTCTGATTAAAATTGTTTCAAGGTACAAATTAGGCAAAATTTGTGACAGTTGGCAGTTCTGTATTACGTATGCAATGTAATAGAAAGCATTCTCGAATAGGCGTGTTTACCGCCAAGCCAATGCCTCGAGAGTCAAGGGGCTTACAATTTCACAATTTGTCCGCGCGCGCTTTTTGCGCGTTCCGATAATTGGCGGTCACCTGCGCCGGCGCAACCCGCCAGCATAGCGTGCCAAATACGGCAACCGGCTGGTCGCGAGCATTCCGCTTTTTAGGACTATCTGACAAATGTGTAATTATTTATTTAATATCGTTCAACAAGTCACATTTGGGCACAATTCACATACCTCCACCGAGCTTTTTGCGATCATGACGCCGAGTGTTAAGGTTGCTTTAATGTATTGTATGTCTACGTATATATGCGGCGGGGTCGGTAATTGGGGGGATTCTCGTCATTAATTGTTGAAATTCGTTGATTAAAATTTTCAATTTCGGCAACGTTTGTCTTGTAGATTTTTAATGCCATCTTTAATTTACAAAAGGCATAACTTCATTATTGAAAGTTTATAAAATTCTACTGTATGTTCATAATATGTAGTTTTATGTCAGTGTTTCGATAGTAACATATGCAATTAAACATGACTTATATTCTTCAGTACTAATACCTCTAGTGAATAGTATTTATTGCATTAAAAATTAACTCGCACTAGATTTTCTTTATTTACTCTATTGAATAATTAATTATTATTTAATAATTAAAAAAATATATTTCGTATCTTCACGCAGTGAAGAGACAGACTAGACAGTGGTCTAGTCTAGACAATGAAGTTGTTTTGATCAACCTTCCACCGAAGATATTTTCGGGACAACGTGACAGGTGGTGACCCCGTCGCCATCTTTATGTCTCAGCCAACGATATAAGTCGTATATAAGTTTTTGAAAAACCCATTGATACGAGTCTGCCATCTGGGGATTGAACTGACTCTTCACTCGAAATTCCGACCACCCAACCACTCGGCTAACTCTAGCCGTACACCAATGTACAAACTCTTGTACATTCGTACCGTTGCAGTTGTAGCAAAAGACCTTAATCCAAACATAAAAGTAAATTTCATGATGTTATTGTTAGTCCTGTTTTAAAATATTTCTACCTATACTATATTTTAAATAAGATACACGTTGGTTTTCTATTATATATTATTTTTAGTTGTGCTATTATTGAATGTACGGTTTTAAAAACCTTTATGTAATTCTCCAACTAAATGCTATTCTTTAAAACTACATAAACGTTCCATAAATAGCCGAGTGCATAGGTGATCAGAATTCGAGTCAAAAGACCCAAATTCGATCCCCAAGGCTCGATCCAATGTTTTTTCTTCAAACCCTTTACGTACGATTTATATCGTTGGTTTAGACAAAAAGACAGCGACAGGCTCACCACTTGTCACGTTCTTAAAAAATGTCTTGGGTCGATAGAACACTTAAATGTTTAGACCAATGTCTACCCCTGTATTGGGAAAGGCGTTAAGATACTTTCTATAAATGTTGTTTCAATTAAATGAACATAATAAGCTTTTCAAGCTTACCCTGGAGGTATATTGAGTACTTTCGAAGATTTGACCCCGCATGAGATAATGGGCGAGATGTTAAATACACTACTACAAAATGAAGCCTTGTATGGTTGTCTCGGCTCTCTAATGGCTCGCCAATACGCCTGACGTCCGGTGACGAGAAAGGACACCAAATACCGTATGGCCATATAAGGTGCCAATTAATCGAATTGGGTGTAACTTTGATAAAATTTATATAGAGATATGCGAGGACATTCAGTCGGACCGGCATTTATTTATTCGATATCAGCAATTAAAAAGTTTTTTTATAGCAATCACTAATTTAGAACACATATTTTCGCCTTAGAAAACAAACACATATCGTTTTGTACATAATGAAACTATTTATATGTTTCAGGGATATTCGTAAAACATCAAAAAACTCGATGTACGTCGAACTATATTACTATCATTACTAACATTATAAACAAAAACTTTTTTTTATGACTTTTTTTAAAAAAACGGAATAAATTTAACAATAACATCCTAGCAGTTTTTAGATTTGTGTTTGTAGTAAGTACGTTACACATATCGCTCGTACTACCTACATTGTTCTTTCTTAAGCTACCGGGTAGGGTTTTTAATATTTAGACAGATTAATTTAAATATTTAAAATTTTGTATAAAAATCACGATAGCGATGTAGTTAGATGATCGGAATTAAAGTGAAGAGATCCGAGTTCGACCTCCAGTTGGTTGGACTCGCGTTACAATGGGGATCAATGGTTCTTATTCAAAAACTTATGTACGGTTTATGTATTGATTTGGACGTAAAGACGGTGACAGGCTCACAACGTAACAACGTTGTCCAAAAAATTGTCTTCGATGAAAGTTGGATCGAAAGGATTTAATTGTCCTCTGTCTACCGCAGCATTAGGAATGGTCGAAGATATTTTTTTTTTCATGAAAGTAAAATTTATTGACTTTTTAAAAGTCAACAACTAAAAAGAACAAAATTCTTTGTAATAGTCCGGTGACGTGTTAGATTTTATGCAAATAACCCTACATATGCATTATACAATTTGTTTCGGCGGTTTGTTACAGCTTATCTATAATGTGGACTTCCCCGCCATGACCTTTCCGAATGCGATAAACTCCAAAACTACTAAATGAATTTTCATATGGATACGAAATATTTAGATATAGATAGATTAATTAGGTGTTTTAAACATAACTATGTTTGTTATTATAAAACATTTTAATCTAATTCACATACACAAACTGATGTAAACCATATAAAAGTTGATTTAGTAAATTTTTCAAATAATTTATAATTAAATAACTTAGTGAGTAACTTAAGACCGAAGAATATTCGATGTCTATAGCAATAATCCTGCACCTCTTTACTTGAAGCATTGGAAAAAAACTTTTATAAAATTCCCGGAATCACAGCCAGCGAGTAGCGATGGCAACACTATTTCAACATCAAATAAATCGAACTTTATAAGTTTACTTACTGCTTATTAGTTTTAATTGTGATAATAAGTTGATTGTTGTTCTTATAAATAGAAAAGCTTAGGACGAAGAATCTGGGTAAAAGCGAATCATCTGTAAATATAAGCAGTTAGGATTGTAAGCTGGAAAAAAGTTTTAAATTAAGCTCTTTATTCCATACGATCACTACTTCTTACGGTTACAAACGGTACATTCACGACAAAATTTGAGAAAGCCAACGGAACTTCAGTCCGGATGTTTACAAAGTACTACACTGTTGATGAAAAGATTTTATCAATGTTTAATCAGCTGTTGCTAGACGAAGTAGAGTAGTAAACAATGCAAGTTTACATCTTTAGAATGAAACGAACGAGAGGTTATTGACTCAACTGATCTCTCTACATCCCCGGAAGAACCTGAACTTGTGAATGATGTTCATGTGTCAGGTTGTTCTGAAGGTTTAAAGAACTAGGAGATCTCCTCAATGTTTTGAAGACCATTTTTCAATAATTAGCCTGGAAAGATGTTTTTACATCTCTTTCGCAGTTTATGTACATATCATAATGAGGGAAAAATGGCAAAAATCGCTTAAAATGGCACCACAATGTAAATGCAGACGGCTCCATTGCCTGTCCAGTATCTTGCTTTGCATCAAGAATTTTTTTCCAAAAATTACATACATATATTATTATTATTACATAGTAGTTACAGATCTAAATATAGACACCCCTATTTGCTTTTACTTTAAACTTTTTTTTCTTCACGCATTTTCCCATACTAGTGTAGGCAAAGGTCTAAACAATGAGGTTCTTTCGATCCACAATTATCTAAAGCTTATTTTGGACAATGTAAAAGGTAGTGAGCATATCGCCGTCCAAGTATCCAGACTTACGATACACTATATATACTCGTATATCAACTTAGATAAAATCGTATACTATACATATAAACATCCAAACAAACTCGAGTACAAACATTCATATTAATTACACACATGTTTGCCCCTAGCTATTAGGATTCGAACACGCAACCCCAACAAGAAAGCAAGGTAAAATATTCATATTTCATGAAATATGAAATATCTGAAGGTTATTAAATTAAACGGAATAATAACATAAAAATATAATAACATAAAAGTTCAGCATAAATATGCTTTATAAATCAATAAAATTGCATACCATCTTAAGGTTATAAATAAATCCAACAGAAAATCTAGAAATTTAAAACTTCAAATTTAATTCGCATGAACACCACAAAAATGTCTTACAAGACATAAGGAACTAGTAATGCCCATATACATACACGATTCCCCTAGATCCAATTAATAGTTGTAACAAATATCAACGACTACAACACTAGCCAACGTTGCCTTTTTACGCTCGTTATGTAGACATTCCCTGTTTAGCATTAAAGGTATCGCAATTACGGATGCCTAGTGAATACTGCTTTCGAGAACTGAACCAATAAGGTACTGGAAAGATATCCATTAGATATGTGAGAAACAAATAGGTGAAACATGTACGGAATATAGAAATGGTGGAATTTTAATATTGGTAGTGTCGAGTGATGTAATCATATTTCTAAGGAACAACATGGCAAGTGATTAACAATACCCATGTTTATTGGGAACATCTTAAATAATTTAAGAAAGAAATTGGGAAAGGGAAAGAAAGAGGAAATTGAGGGATGGGAAAAGCAGCGGCTCATGATCCTTTTGCCGCACGAATTTTGCAAGGCCTTTGTCTTGTTACAGTCGAGCCAGCACATACATGCAGCCGCTGAAGCTGTTCTCATGTAATTGTATCTAGCACGTTCTTAAATCATGAGTAGAAATTTGATACTTTTGATGCCATGCTATTAGATAATTAATAAAAATATTTTTTTCTCAACGCACCTAAATAGCCAATACTACTGCAGAATACGGGCTTTTCTTGAATTTGTTTAACTATCTGATACCATGCACTCGTTACAGGTCTGCTTAACTGCAATACACTATATTTTAATATAGATAAGAAATGACATTACTTATACGTTAATAAATCTCTAAACACACTGCCCTTTTTAAAATTCTACTGTTAGTCACGTCTTGTGTGTGAATGGATGGTAGATAGTCTAGGTCTACAGTTTATTTCTGTCCTTAGTTATATACAATGATTAAATTTAAAATACTCATCGATATGTTTAAAATATTAATTATTTCTTTTTTAATGTTCAAGTAATGTTAATAATATTTATTTAACTTGCATTGTTTCCTATTGCCGGCGTAGATGAAAAGTAGTGTTTATATATCTTTTTTGTTATACAATATCTACTTATATATTGTAATAAACTTATTAATATTCTCACTAATTGGACAAATAACATCATAAAGGAGTAATTGCGGTATTTCCATTTAGAATGACATTTCGAAATTATTCAACAGTTCCATATCGGGTTCGTTGGCGGTTGAAATGCCAAGTAATTAAATCAACTTTCGCGTCATTTAGTACTTTAAATGGCTACTAATGACATTTATCTTGCTTATTGTTCCTGAATTTTTTGCAATTATAGAGAGGAAGAGGTAGTGACAGACGGTTACATCGAGTCCCGTACAGTGAAAAAAAAAAACATGAATGGACTGTGTACTCGTAATTTCATTAGAACGTCCGATGAATGGACAGACATGAAAGAAAATATTGATAAAAAAATCTGATCCCGTCACTGGGAAGATCCCTTTATTAATGAGTGTATCAATTAAACTTGTCCGATAGCAAAACGTTTAGAAATATGTAACGGACATTGGCCGGAATCGCATAGCCTTTTTTCAAGATGGCGACCGAAGCTATAGAATCGACAAATAGTGTTGTGGTCTAACTGTTATTTGGTGTAATTTTTATATTTATATTAAAATAATCCTTCTTTATAAAATATATTTTTTTATTTATAGCCAGGTAGAATCAATTGCCAAGATAATATTAATAATATCACTGAATTATTCTGCGCGACCTAATAAGTTGACTTTTATTTTTTTTCTTTAATGCTCTTTTACGGGATTTAAATAGCAATATCGGTTTTCAGTCGTATACTGCTTTATTCATTGACTAGAAATTCGACGTAGAATCGCTGCGTATATAAAAATAACCGATTCTTTATTCTGGTTATTTATATACACAGGTACAGAATTAAGGAATATACCTGGTGTAGAAAATATAAGAGAAATTGATTGTTATTATTATTGGTGACATTTTTTTTCTCAGCTCTTAGACCAGTTTTAGTTACATTTACCGGATGAACCAATTAAATGTAACATGTGAAGTATTTTACCCTGAAAATTTTGTAACGATTCTGCATGTGTCTAATATAGCTGCTTTTTGTAAGGTTAGAGAGGTTCTTCTAGGTCTTTTAATTTCAGGCTACAGAGAGGGATGGTTGGATGTTATTATTATTAGAAACTCGCGTGCTGCTCCGATCCATTAAAAGTCAAGTTGAATGTCCTACTAAATTTCTCAAATGAAAGCTTGTTTCAGCGAGTATTTTTATACAAAACTAACCGTGTGCTTCCATCAGAATCGAATATACATGCAGACAGTAAAGCTATAAAAACTAAAATATACAGGAGGAAATTGCGTTTGAGCATAACTTGAAAAGGATGAAGTTTGGTGATTTCCAATGTTTGATAACTGTGTGAAACAATAGTTTTCATTACCAAATAGAGTAAAGCGGTTGAATAGAACAGTCGGACGTACTTGTAATAGATTTTATAAATTATGTCGATACATAAATTACATCTTCACGCATCATCATTGACGACCTCCGTGAATGAGTGATTTTTATGGTGTCCGGTTTTCATGGTGTCACCAGCTCTGAGATCCCGTTTAATTCCCGGTCGGGTCAATGTAGAAAGCACTTTTTATACATTTTCCCGGGTTTGAGTATTTGTGGTACTTCCGTTGTTTCTGATTCCATAATACAAGTACCTTAGCTGCTTACATTGGGATCAGAGCAATGTATGTATGTGATGTTGTTCCTATCTATGTATGTATTCATTTCTTTATTGTCGTCACACTTTTACAGGTAAGTTTGATAATTGAATATTTTTTAATGAACAATACTTTATTTACAGAAACAAAATTATGTTAATATTTACAATACTTATTAACTAAAAACTATTATAATCGTAGAACCCTACTCCTCGTTGCATGGTATCAAGAACGCTGGCTGCATTTCCACGTTGAAAGAATAGATTTATCCAATAATCGAGAAAAGAACCAGCCCTCTTGTCACCAGCGCAACGACCAGTCGTTGATACAATACCTTTAGAAACTGCATCGCGCGGGGACCCCACGGACCGATCGTCTCTATGGCAAATGGAACAATAATTCAAAGACTCATTTTTACGCCATTTATCCGATTCAGCTGCCTGTGATGCCGCCCCGGCCCTTATCGAAGTACCTTTAATTTGAGAGGCCGCTAATGTATCGACGCAACTAGCGTCCCACACAAGAGCTTTATCTCTCTCCCAAGGGACTAAAGTCAAGCCGGGTCTCTTAGCTCATTCAAGGAGCAGTGATGAGACAGTCTGCCGGCACTTTTTGACTTAAATATCTGTGGAGGCCTAACCCGTCGACGTCGCTGCCACAAGGACATCGATGTGGTTGACAAATCGATGCTCCCAATCGTCTTCTTTCGCTTTCCAGTAATGTACCTAGAAAGCGGGCGTAGTCTGTGTCAAAATGAAAATTGTTCAGTAAGCATTTCTGCACATTCTGAACCAACGGGATATCCCACCGTTTATGTGAGTTAGGTTCTAGTGGAATATCTTCGCCGGGACAGAGACGTAACCATGCTTCTCTTGCCTTGGTAGCAAAGGTCATCTTAAGAATTTTACTAATCGCGAACACTTTAAGAAACGTGGCAAGGAAAGCCGGCAGCGCAATATTTGTAACCTCTCTTATACCGATACCTCCAAATCTGATAGGTAAAGTAGCTTGAGTCCAGCTAGATGAGCTTAAACTTATCAAGTTTAGATTTTTCTAAAGCTATTTCGACATTAATTAATTATTAATTATTATTATTGAATATTTAAAAAAAGATAGCCGAATGGTTGGGTGATCGGAATTTCGAGTCAAGAGACCCGAGTTCGATCCCTAGGTGGCAGGCTCATACCAATGGGTTTTTCAAAAACTTATGTACGAATTTTATCGTTGGCTTGGAAATAAAGACGGCGACGGGCTCACCATCTGTCACGTTGTCCTGAAAAATATCTTCGGTGGAAGGTGGTCGAAGGGACTTAATTGTCTAGACTAGACCTCTGTCTACTTGTATTGGAAAACGCGTGAAGATATTGAATATTTTGATTTAAGAAAAATTGATAAAAGATTGGTAATAGTCGAATGGCTCCACAACTAAAAACTAAAATATTTAAGCGACGTGGGTTAGAGCAGTATAAATTCAGGATAAAGTGTGTTAAGTATTTTTATCTTCACCATAAAATATCTTTACGCCATTACCAATACAAGGGTAGACAGAGGTCTAGACAATTAAGTCGTTTCGACCCATTTGAAAAAAACCTACTGGCACGAACCTGGGGATCGAACTCGGGTTTCGAACTTATGTACGAATTATATCGTTGGCTTGGACATAAAGACGGCGATGGGCTCACTACCTGTCACGTTGTCTCGAAAATGTCTTCGATGGAAGGGGGGTCGAAGGGACTTAATTGTCTAGACTGGACCTCTGTCTATCTCTGTATTGGGAATTGCGTGAAGATATTTATTTATTTATTTATTATTAATAATAATTTGTAATAAACACTAATAGACAAAAAAATTATATAACGAACAGTTTGCTCCTTTAATATTTCCAAAAAAGGTGACAGGCTCTCCTGTAACGTCGTCGGAAAAAAATGTTTTTGGTGGAAGATGGGTCGAGAGGACTTAATTGTCTAGATCTTTGTCCGTCCCCGTGTTGAAAATGGGAAATGACGATATAAAGATATGATGGATGTGAAGATATTTTTTTGTTCAAATTAACCAAAAACTATTTTGACAGAAAACTTTTTGTACGCACATTTATACGCAGAATAGCAGATATTGTGTGGAACAAGAGGCTCAAGTTTGCCAGGCAGAAGAACCGCCTTAGTTTTCTATTCTGTATAGCTATTATTTTTCTCACGTAGGCTTATAAAAATGTTACCATGCGCCATGTAGCTCGTTACACCGGCATTTGCAATGATTTACGACATGCGCGCGCAGCAATGTCTCGGCAGATGGCGCTGAATGTACTGTAGAATTACAACTTCTATTGAATGTTGTATGAAATGAAATACGATATTTGTTAGTAGTCAATTTTATTATGGCGGTTTAGCAATTTCTATGATTAATTGTGTTTACTAGTCCTAAGTCAGTGTGTTGTGTCAAGTGCTTGGAATTCAAATCAAGAGACCCTATATCGATCCCTACGTAACGGGCTCGTAACAATGAGTCTTAAAAAAAAACTTATGTACGATTAATACATCATTGACATGGACACAAAGGCGGTGACCGGCTCACCACCTGTCATATTGTCCCAAAAAGTGTATTCGGTAGAAGGTGGGTAGAAACGAATTAAATGTCTATCCAATATTGGGAATGGCGTGAAAATTTAAAAAAAAACTATGTGATTTCTAATGTTTTCCAGTAGGTTTTAATATTACCTCTTCCCGTTGGTGTGGTAAGAAGCGACTGAGAAGTAAACTTTTTTATGGCAACGGCTGCCGATTGATGGTGGGATAAGCATCTCGAAAAGCAACAGACCAAAATTGAGCAAACCACTGTTCGACTACAGCGTCTATGTTGCGAGATGTCTGATACTGCAATCGCCAATTCGCTTACCAAGCGTGGCGATCGCAGCAAATCGTCCTTAAGAGAGAGGCCTAAGCACTGCAGTGAAACAGGTCGTGGAATATATTATTCTTGTAATTAACTTCTAAAGCCTACTTGCAAAAGTCCACTGTAGGGCATTGGCCTCTCCTATGAGGAGGATTTGCCACAATCGCCACGCTTGGCCAGCGGATTGGCGATCGCAGTACCAGACCACTCGCACCTCAGACGCTGCTACCCATCTTCGGTCTGATAATTTTGGTCTGATATTTTTAGAGATGGTTATCCCGCCATCTATCGGTTGCTATAACTATGTTCAATGCTGTTTACCGTAGTCGCCTCTTACGACATCCTCGGGAAGAAAGGGAATGGTAATATTCTTACGCCGCTACCACACGGGGCCGCTGTTACTACACGGGGCTGAATAAGGGTATTTAAGGTAAAATATTTTGATAGTCGTCACTAGACAGTGCTACAGCAAATAAACATCTGTACAAGCAATATCTGTCGCGTTTATGATAAAGATTTAACATGAAATTATAAATTATTTTTATACCATTCCACATGGATAAGGGAAGGGCTTTTGATAATTTGAATGTTTATTGGCACTCACGATTGTGGTCTTTTACTGGAACTCTATGGTTAATTGATTATGGTTAAAGATATTTATTTTCCCAATACATTTATAAAATCACTTATAGAGAAAATCCAAAACTACTAGTCACTAGGTTATAATGTACCCTACATGGATTATGAAAGAAAAATCCCAATTTAATGCCAACAAAAATATATGCCAAGAAAAAGAAATATACTTCCTCAAGGTAATCATGCAGCGAACAGTTGAGAAAAAAAACTAAAACAAAACTGGTGTCAGTTAAATTTTTGTTCACAAAATAATTTTAAAGGTCCAGAATAAATCACTACGCAATATTATCATTAGACAACACTCGTTGTCTAATTGTGAAAGAGTATATAGCGGCAAATATCTCAGTTTACAAGTTTAATATTTATTATAAGTAGCAAGACATAAAAATTATATGTGACAGTTGCATTGGAGCGTTCGATACTGAGCTTAGTCAACTATTGCCTATGATTTGGATTCAGTATCAAGGAACATAATCACTATGTAACAGAGCCTTCCTTTGTTAACAATGATAGAAAATGAAGAAATTAAATAAAAAATTGTTAAAATTATCTTTATTCTTTATTTTAGTGAATTTAATAACAGGTATAACTAGAAAGCCTAGTTCATCATTTTTATCATCATAACAGCCTGTAAAAGTCCACAGCAGGACATAGGTCTCTGTAGTACGGGAGGGATTGCCATAATCGCCAAGCTTACCAAGCGGATTTAACCGTTAATCATAATACACACGACAGCGGAATAAGTATGAAAAATGTGTAGCATGTAATTTCTTCATTGTCATCATAAAGGCCTATAATAATAACATATAATAAAAATAACCGACCTCAAGTAAAAAAAAGATTCAATAAATAAAAAATTGTTATCTTTACCGATTAAAGATCGCACTAAATCGATACCATATGATGCTTCGTTTGATTTCTATTAAATAATCCACATGCTTCACGCACTATTTGATTATCGGTTATTAAGAAAATAAAATAAATTAAACTGTATCGCGCAAACGGATTGAATCGATTACAAATGTTGCATGATTAGAAAATCGTTGATATAACAATGCGAGCTCGCCATATTATTACTATGAGTATCCGATAAGATATAAAACTGCGTGTTTTTTTAAATCTAATAACGGTACGTTGCTAGTTTCGTATTTCCGTGATTAGCGAATACCTGAAACGTATAATTTAACAATTTAGGTACATAAGAGTAGGACAAACATATGTGATCATATAAGAATACAAAGCGTATAGAATTTAAATTCGCAATACATATATTTTAATTGCATTTAATAAAAAGTAACATTTTTGAAATTCGACTGTGAGTAAACGATCTTACGTACCCTTAATCATACAAAAATTATTTTTAGCCGAAAAAACAAATTTATGCATTTATTTATTCTTTATTGACACCTAATAAAGAAAAGGGAACAATGAACAATAAAGAAAAGTTGACTTAACATTCTCCTCCAGTCGGGTTGACTGGGCGAAATAGAAAATGGCAATGGAATATTGGAAACTACTCTAATATTAATGTGATTGAGATAACATATTTAATAAATATGTATATACATAGCATTTTTCATTTAAAACACATATATAAATACAATACTATAAACACAATATTAATTTCTAAAAAAATCGTTTATATACTAATCAATTTTAATAATTATTTCAAACTGTATTATAGCGTCATCTATTTTCTGACCATGCGATACATGGTCACATTGGCAGTTATTACTATGCTATTTATTATTACTATACTATACTTTAAAGGAAGAGCTATGTCTACACATTTATTGCTTAGATTACTCGTTACTTATTAAAGTCTACAGTTGTATAATGATTCCAGTTTTAATTTCCAAATTTAGAAAAAACTCCTCACCCTGAAACACTTTATTCAGTATTCTAGTACATTCTACTTCTGGAGCTTTATTTATTCTGGAGCTTTTTATTTAAGAGCAAAATTTGAAATCCTGTCCTAAATAAGTAAGGATACTTAAGCGCGCTTGAGTGGTGAGTGTCAAAATGGGAAGATCAAGAACGTGAAGAATAGAAGAGTAAGAAATAGCAAGAGGTCAAAATAGGGTAAGAAATGCAACAACTGCAAGAGTATCCGCTGACTGCTAAAATAAAGAGAATATTGTAATATGGGATATTTCTCCACTCCTGTAACCCATAGCTCAAACATGTATATATTTGTCAATTAATCAATCTCAAACTTTAACGATTTGGTCAATAGTTTGTTGTTAGACACAGTGTGATTTCCAGTTTCTGGATAGGTAGTCTCTGAGAAAATTCGTTTATTAATTTTGAAAAAAAAGGAAAATTATTTCTGTACCTTAAGCGACTTATTCATTAAGTATCCATTACTTTATTAGCGTTAAAAACATTTGCACAATTTAATTTTAAAAACCTAAATCAGCATATTATGTTTTACTTGGTAATTAATATAACTAAACAGTCAGCGATATATACCTATATCGCTGACTGTTTAGTTATATTAATTACCTAACATACATATATGCATAAGCCAGACACTACTTTTATTACTTGCAGTACTCACTAATATTTAAGTGAAGTAAAGTCACTGAAATATAATAAATACAACGTTTATAAAATATGTTTTCTCCAGCAGCAGCGAAGTATTCTACTTGACTAAGTTTCTATTATTTTTCTAGTTATTAAAATATATATATATATATATATATATATATATATATATATATATATATATATATATATATATATATATATATATATATATATATATATATATATATATATATATATATATGTATATATATATATATATATATATATACATATATATATATATATATATATATATATATATATATATATATATATATATATATATATATATATATATATATATATATATATATATATATATATATATATATATATATATATATATATATATATATATATATATATATATATATATATATATATATATATATATATATATATATGCTACAAATATTTCAATTTAATAAACGTTAAGTTTTAAAATTCAGAATAATCATTGTAATTGTCTGCAGAATTTTTTTACTATTTAATATACTTTTGCGAATAACTTGGTATATAATTAAAATGCATTATAATAAGGTTCATACGCCAGAACTAACTAGACAAATGTAATTAGTACTAAGCATGCAACACTCTTTAATTATGTTAATAACTTCAACCGTTTCACAATGTATACAAATACATTTATATTGACTCATTACATATCACTTTTTAAAATTAAAATATATTAAGTTACTTAAAGAAGTAAAATTGCCTGACAAGCTCTATTCTTCTGCCTTCTTCTCAAATATTTCGAATCGGTAATACGTAGGAAAACTTCATTATTTAGGCATACTATTATCCCTTTTAGTGATGATGCCATGTTATATTTTTCTTCGTATTAAGTAATTAATTAAACACTAGCATACTTTTTTAATCTTCACGCACTTCCCAATAATTATTTAGGGATATTATTATTTCTTTTAGTAATGCTGCCATGCTACATTTATTTTGAGACAACAGGTGATGAGCCTGTCGCCATCTTTGTGTCCAAGCCGATACTTTATTTTAATTTATGGAAATAATCTAATTAAAAAAGTATTCATGAATAGGGATAACATCACATATATTGCTTTGATCCTAAAGTAAGTAGCTAAATCACTTGTGTCACAAAATCAGAAACAACGAATTTACAAAAAATATTCAGATCGGAGACAATGCAGAAAAAGTGGTTTTCTTTTAAATTCGTCCATTCGGGAATAGAACCCTACACCCGCTTACTCGTCCGTGAAGGTTGTCAAATTATGTGAACACTGAACACACCAAAAGGCTGTTTTGAACTTACATTAGTGCGGTGAAAAATTATGCTGTCAAATATCAATAAACGTTTAAATCGAGTGACATAAGTCGAAGCATATGGTTTCGCCTCCTTCGGCTCCTATCATTTTTCTTGTCGAAACAGACAATTCACGATCATTAAGAGAATGTCGCCGAATATTATTTGGAAGCTAGGTTTTGACGGACGCCGCGTGAAGTGGCAAACCGAATTATTTAAGTAGCGTTGATTGATGATTGTTGCAGCGGCGTGAATTCATTTCGTCTGTGAACTCATTTCGTGAGTGGAATATTTGACTACAAGCATGCATGCCGCTCCGTATCTTCCAGGGTAAGGTTAGATACTATTTTTGGTAGGTATGAAGCTTAACGGAACGCCCATTTGCGTGATTTTCCTAGAACAGTACCACAAACGCAAATAATAATGTGTAATTTTTTTATAGAATAGAGGGGCAAGCGAGCAGGTGGCTCACGTGATGGTACGTGATCACTGCCGCCCATGAAAATAAATAAATATAAATATATTATTCCTGATTTAGAAGTCACGATAGCCTAGTTGTTGGGTGGTCGGAATTTCGAGTCGAGAGACCCGAGTTCGATCCCCAGGTGGCAGTACCAATGAGTTTTTCAAAAACTTATGTACGAATTTCATCGTTGGCTTGGACATAAAGGCGGCGACGGGCTCACCACCTGTCACGTTGTCCCGAGAATATCTTCGGTGGAAGGTGGGTCAAAGGGACTTAATTGTCTAGACTTGACCTCTGTCTACCCCTGTATTGGGAATTGCGTGAAGATATTTATTATGTTTATTTATCTGATTCCGTAAATACTTGATTATGGCAAATCCTTTCAAATCCTGTCACGTTGTCCCTAAAATAAAATCGAAGTCCTAACAAAACACGTTCTATCGAATTACTGTCATATGTCAGACTACTTAATACTTATATAAGTATCGAAAAATAAGCACTGTTAACTGAAAGTGACACAACCACCTAACACAACCATGACTGGAAGTTTATATGTAGACAAAGGTCAAAGACAAAGGCAATTGGTTAATTAAAGTTGAACTCTCATTAATATGATCAAACATATTAAATAGGGATCAGGTTACTGGTTTACTCATGCAGTATAAAAGTTACAGGCCCCATCCGATGAGCGTTTACGACGCGGTTAAGGAAAATGCCTTCAATATAGCAATGGCTACTGATAGATAGAGATATGATAGATGATAGAGATAAGAATCCCGAAATATAAATCAGACCGGTGATAGGTAGCGGCATGTTAGACGAGATATGTCTGGATTGTGATCACCAATCCCCTTGCTAAACGTGGCAACTATGTCAAACCCTCCTTACACGAGAGACATATATCCTGTAATGTGGAAATTAACTGGCCGTTAAGTTATTTAATAAAGTAAACTGTATACAACACGAGCTGTAGCCCGCGGGACTGCGTCCGAGCATTTTTTTTTTCAGAGAATCGTGGTGTAAGATAACATTAAATTCCAAGCGTACTCAACAGCTAACGTTTCTTTTATTTTATTTATTTATTTTACTATAATGTAACATATCTTTTGTACTTATCTCGCTATCTGTAGATTGCCATTGCCATTTCAAGGCTTTTCCGGTAGATTCTCTCCTACGGTTATTACACCTGACCAGAAAATAAAGAGGGTAGGAAATTCAAAATTCTAATCCTGTTTATTAATTTGATTTTGGTTAAAGGTTTTCGATTTGTAATATTGGGGGTCCGTAGAGATATACTGCGAGATATATGTATATACGGAAAATATAGGAAATGCGAAAAATTTCGCTATAATACATGGACGAAATATATACTAGAAAAAACATTATTTTACTAAAAATAATTTACAATCTTTGTTTATGGTTACCTGATTTTTATCTCGATCTCTTATCTCCCTGACTATAAGATCTCGATGATCTTATAGTCAGGGATACTCATCCTAACTTACCAGTCCGGTAGTTGTGGTATGGTATACGGGTATGCGACCCCGGCTTCCCTAGCTATTACTGTCCTATCGGCCGGTGTCCTATCGGTAAGGTGTCAGCAGTATCCTCATACGAGCATTGCAACCTCTTTATAGGGATTCCTGTGCTTGTGTAAGGATAAACGGGGCATACACTGAATGGTTTAATATCGAAAAAGGTGTTAGACAGGGATGTGTAGCGTCACCGTGGCTGTTTAATCTGTTTATGGACAATTGCTTGACATATTTAAAAGAGAATGAAAGTGGGTTGAGAATGAATGAGTTACTCGTCAAATGTTTTCTCTATGCTGATGATCAAGTATTACTTGCGTCTTCAGCCGAGGAGTTGCAGGAGATGGTAACTGCTATGAGTGAAGCTTTTGTTAGAAAGGGAATGAAGATGAATGTAAAGAAGACGAAAGTAATGGTGTTTGAAAGAGATGAGGTCATGACAGACTGCAATATAGTGATTGGAGATAAACAAATTGAACAGGTGAATGAGTTCGTGTATCTGGGTTCAAAGTTCACAAGAGATGGAAAGTGTGAGAGTGATATTGAAAGAAGAGTGAATGCAGGAAAAATGGTGAATGGAGCTTTGCACTCCTTTATGAGCAGTCGGATGGTGTCTAACAAGGCTCGTTTGGCTGTGCATAGGGGAGTTTTGGTTCCGACACTCATGTACGGAAGTGAAAGATGGGTATGGCAGAAGAAACATGAAAGCGGAGTAAATGCAGTTGAGATGAGAGCATTAAGAAGTATGTTAGGAGTTAAACTGAGCGACAGGATAAGGAATGGTGAAATAAGGAAACGTTGTGGTCTGAATGAAGATGTAGTGACTAAAATTGAGAAAGGTATGCTGAGATGGTTTGGCCATGTCGAGAGAATGAATGAAGAACGATTGACGAAAAAAGCATATAAGGCGAGTGTGAATGGAAGTGTAGGAAGGGGAAGACCTAGGCGGACGTTTCAAGACCAAATCAGGGACGTCCTGAAAAAAGGCCAGGTCAAGAGTACCTTGAATCGAAGAGATTGTATGAAGGGAATAATGAAAGTGGACGAAGCGAAACAAGTATGTAAGGATCGTAGCAAGTGGAAAGAAGTGGTCTCTGCCTACCCCTACGGGAAAGGGGCGTGATTGTATGTATGTATGTATGTATTTTTATATTTATTTCAATATTTATTTTGTGTACCCTAATTTATAATACACGTTTTAAATTACAAATTGTAAAGTACAAAGTGTAACAATATGTAAATTTTGTTATTTTACAGTCAAAATCAAATCAGCATAATAGACGAATATCTACTTTGAATACAATACTTCATTTCACCTTTAACATACTGGTAATTCGTTGAAATGAATTATTTTATTCTAAATTACATTGATTAATATAATGTTTAACATAATATAAAACTGGCACGTGTAACCGAGACATTAAAATACAAACCTTGCCCTTACTGAAGAATTTCTTCGCATGTTGGGCTCCTTTGTCAAAGTCACGATGTGCGTTGATATTATTGGTGTAGTCAGAGATCTAGGCAATTTAGTACTTTCGGCATTAATTTCATCGTAGCTTACTGGATGATTATGATGATGATATTATGAACTTTGGTGGTAAATTTTGACAACCTGTACTTATTTTGCTTCAGGATCGAGTTTACAATATCGGATCGAGTTTACAAATACTGATCGTATTTGTATCGCGAGCAAGATTGGCCAGAATCGTTACGTTCCCCATCACGAGATTGCACTACCAGACACCTCGCACTTTAGCCACTACTTCATTATTCGTTGTGTTTTAACTTGGTCTGGTGGTATGCTGACAAAGATGTTCCCCAAATATGGCTTTTTCTAGTTGTTTGTTAATATCATTTTTGAATGACATGTGAGAGGCTTATAATTTGTTCTTCAAAATTTATATTATGTCCTGAAAGGTCTGTTTAAATATGGGTTGAAAAAGGCTTAATATCGAGAATATTTTCCAAGGATTATCAGAGCGGATGGTTGTAAAATGATTTTTTTCATTTTCTACCATGTTAGCTATGCTGGACCCTTTGTTATTACTTATATGAGAAACTTGAAAAATTAAATGATATCGTTTCTGTAGGACATCATTCGTCTTAAAATATTGTGGTGCACTCGACGAGAAAATATTGCGGAATTTCTAGAACTTTGTCTAGCCAAGTTCATATCGTCCACTGACCTCCAGGTCAAAGCTTACCTTTGACGTCTATCAGTTTTTCGCAGGTTGCGTACATGGATATTCATCAAATTCAAATTCAAATACTTCCTAAAGAAATTGGTTGGACAGGTATTGGTCTGGCAAGGACATAAGACATGATCTCAGTTTTGTTCATGATCATCATAAGACCAATGAGAGATGTTATTGAGGTCATTGAGCATTTGCGTTTTAAAATATAGAATATTTTGTACCTGGAACTTTCGGAAGCAGTTGATCTGCTAGGTCTTAATGTCTCTAAGTTGTCTCTTCACCAAGTAATAAAAACAAGATATTAATTAGGTGTAGAGACAACTTAGCTTAAGCTGAGTTATTCCGAAGCTACTTTTATTTGGAAACCGTTGAATTGATTACTTCTTGTGATAAAATGAAATATGTCTTCATATCCTTCGGTTCTTTGCCAGTTCTAACATCTAAAAAAAAAACGGATAGACCTCTGACAAATGTATATTCCGTATACACATGCGGCGTATTTTAATGTTCTTTAGTGGATATCCGTAACGAAATAATTATCGACATAACCAGGCAATTGCTTTGATTTTCAATAGTTTATGATGAATTAATTCCGATTCGTCTTCCCATCACTTAAATTAGAGGATATGAATCAATGCAATAATTATAATTTACAATGCAAGGAAACACTCAAATCTTTATACTATGTTAATCTAATTACTGAAACAAATTGCTGATAACTATTACATCAAATTAGTGATGTTTGTAGAACTTAAGATATTATCTTAAAATTATTTCGTTTGATCTTCGGTTATTGTTTTAATTATTATTCATTGGGTGAAAAGGCTTATATTTGTTTCTTTTGATTACAGATTCGGTTTTTGATGAGTGCTCATCGACGAAATATATAATATATTTTCTGTAGATTTCACTTTTACAAAAAAAAAATGATTTTTGTTATCATTTACAAATGACCATATTCGTTGCAAATTTTTGTAATATAAAATCAACAGTCTTTCTTTTCTTTTCCGGTTTTTTTTGTATATTATTAGAAGAAATGCACTAATTTGTGGTGCCTTTTGATTTTTTTTGTACTTTTTAGTCTAGAACTAAGTCTTGTTCTTGTCAGCATAATTCTATAAAATATCTAAATATTTATGCATTATGTAATCTCTTTTACGTGATGTTAATCCGTATTCTATTTAATGTCTGTCATATCCGGCTATTCAAGAAAAGTTATTTACCTTGGGAATAAGCATCTCGAAACAGACAAATTAGCGAGTTGGGTATTCAAAGAAAAATTTGGTGGGTAAGTACTTAAGGTAACTGCACAATAAAAATAAATAAAATAAATATCGTCACGCATTTCCCAATACAGTGGTAGACAGAAGTCTAGTCTAGACAATTAAGTCGCTTTGACCCACCTTCCGCCGAAGATATTTTCGGGCCATCGTGACCGGTGGTGAGCCAGTCGCCGTCTTTATGTCCTAGCCAACGATATAATTCGTACATAAGTTTTTTGGAAAACCAGGTACGAGCCTGCCACCTGGGGATCGAACTCGGGTTTCTTGACTAGAAATTCCAACAACCCAACCACTCGGCTATCGTGACTATACATAAATTATGACATACTATAAAAATAAGAAATTTGATGATTTACAAAAATAACAAAATGTAATGTAAATGTAAATAAAATCTTTAAGGGGTTATACGCGCTACTGTAAATATAAATAAAAATAAAAACTGACGCGCTACTGTCATTTGTGTAAATGAAAAAAGTGCCAGACGGCATCTCTGTGATTACAGAATTGTAAGATGAAATTTATGTTTGTTATTGCGTTAAGATGGCTAGAGGAGATACAACTTTAAATAGATAAGTAATTGAGATTAGGTAATGAAGCATAAAGTTAAAAACTTATGCAAGTAGTGTAGTGATATGTGAATAGCATTTATTTTACACATATTTTTTATGTCAAGATAGGTGAGTGGCTGGGTGACCGGAATTCAATTCAAAAGAACAGGTGGAAGGTGTTGATTTTTTAATGAGTTTTTTAACAGTTTTTGTACGATTTATTTCGTTGTCCTTGGTAAACACGGCAACAGGCTCACCACTTGTCACGTTGTCCCAAAAATATATTCGGTGAAAGGTGGATTGAATTTTCTGGACATCTGTCAGCCTTTGTTTGACCACTCCATGTTTTTTTTTATTTTCAAATCCTGGATTGGAGTTTAAATGAAGCGGCAAGGTTTGTTTGTTCGCGTTACTATGAATAAAAACAAAGTTAGATATCGTATCATACGTAGTAACAAAATATGATGTGAACTGACAAATATATGTATTTTATATAGCTGTACCGTGGGTCTGTACATTTGTACTGACACATGTACATTTGTACAATGTAAATAAACACGATATTGTTGTACGCAAGTTTGAAATTTCATTTATATTTACTTAAACTTTCAGGAGGTAATTAAAAAGAAAGCACGAAAGACACAGATAGCTTTTACACCGAACATGTTCTTTTTTCACATCTCTAATCCGTTATATAAAAACATCTTTTACAAATTTAAAATTACCTTAATTTTAAAGCCAATATTAAAGTGCAAAAATACATTTAATTACTGACCTATTGGTCAAATGTTTAATTCCATTTAGTTTAAATAAGCCTTTAGCTTAAATAATTACATAGATAGAGATAACATCACATAGCTTGCTCCGATCCCAAAGTAAGCAGCTAAAGCACTTGTGTTATGAAATCGAAAACAAAGAAAATGTAGAAAAAGTGGTTTTTCTACATTGACCGGTTCGGAAATCGAACTTGGGAACTGAGAGATGGCGACACCTTGAAAACCGGTGTATACGCCACTCTACCATGGAGGTCGTCAAATGTTATTTAATATTTTAGTTGAGTGGTAATGTCAATTTAGTAACCTGGGATATACTTACTATTAGGCGATCCGGCTCTAAACATAGGGTTAGGAGCCATCCAGGGAAAGGCTCCGAAAGGCCACGCCGGCGGCGCTGGACCCTGATACAATCTCGGCAACAATGGCTGCGGGACAACAACTCCACCTCTGCTTTCCATCTCTTCTCCATCATTATTACTCTCCCTTTCATCTCTCTCATCTCCGGCGTTGGATTCAACATCTTCAATATCTACGTCACTATCATCACTTTCTATTGCACTTTCAGCGTCCAAGCTGTTCGTATCTACAGTTTCTTTTGGTGCATCAGTTTTGCTACCTAACAGTGAGTCAACACTGAACGATATCCGTCCTTTTCCGCCGCCGTCCGCGGCTTCCGCCCGATCACATTCGAGCGAAGTCTTCATTTCATCTACTCGATTGCATCTCAAGAATATGCGGGAGATGCGTCGGCAGCCCAGACCTAAGTCATCATATCTTTTTCATTTTTATTCTAAAGTTATCAATGTATGTTGTACAGAACTAAATCCAACTTTTAGTACTAGATTATGTAAATTTATTCAATGTTGTTCAAAATACTTCTATTTTAAATTAATTTGTAATTTAACTTATTGTGTGCATAATATATTAAGCATAGTTAATGATTTAAATCACTGGATAAATAATACACATTTCGAACACTACGATTGTCACTATTTTAACACCATTAGTAACACTCGATGTTTTAGTTCGAACTTGTATGCAAATCCGTTTTAAGTGTATTTTTATTTCAAGTTTAAATTCTATAATTCGTTTTAAAATTAATTTATGTAAATCAATCACCTTATTTAGCGACTTGCAGATTGTTTAATTGTGAAGCTCTATCGTTTGTGTTTTCTACGCAATAAGTGATCCAGCAAATGCTTAGCGTACTTTTGTTGTTACTAAATCCGTCCGAGTTGCAGCCGTAGCGTGATTTCGGATAATCGCGAAATTGTCCAAGAGTGCGCGGTGCCTCCGCGTAATGATTCGCGTGGCTGCCCGATGGAAATCGCGTCAGTATTGGGGCGCAAACCGCGGTCCGCGAACCGCCTCTCCCTCTCTGCTACAGCTGAGAGAGACGCAGCTACCGATCGTGGAATTTTAATAAGCGGCGCGGTGAGAACGAGACGACGCTACAGACCGGCATGTGTGTAAACGCGATATTGGATAGGCGGGGTTCGTCGCGCTCAAATTAACGCTCCCAGAAGAAAACGTCTTATAAAACGCATACAACCGCTTGATTTCTCACCGTATACCACGAAGATAAGTTTCGTTTTCAGATGTACAAAAGCAACTTAAGTAGCGTAATGGAATCGCGCGTCGCGGATTGCAGCAGCTATTGTGTTGAATGAAAAAGGAGTAAATAGACTACCCGCTGTAGGCGGCGTAGAGGGGACTTTACGATTTAATTATTCGCGAATACGGAGGCATTTTGTAGCGAGCTAATGTCTCATTGTCTCATTAATATCTCGGGCGGTCCGGCCATGTTTGATTTGTTTATGACACTGTCCAGCGTAGGTGAGAGGGAACGGCGTCCGCCAACGTTTCTGGGCGTATTGTGAACGTCAAAGTTGACAGTTTGGAAACGGGGATTCGACGACGCTGACTGTAACTCGGCGAGGAATTAATTTCGCTCTATACATGTCAGTGGGGTCTTTATTAATAGTTACGTCTGGATGGCTTGAAATCTCTATCAAAGTTCGTAATGCGAACACTGGATTTAGAATACCATGCTTATAGATTCGGAATATTAAAATATATCTTCACGCCGTTCCCACTACTCGGGTAGAGGTTTAAACGATTAAGTCCTTTCGACTTACCTATCACGGGGGAAATTTTTTGGGACGTCTTTATGTCCGAGGCAATGATATAAATCGTTCCTAACTTTTAAGAAAGCCATCGGTACGAGCCTATCACCTCGAGATCGAACTCGGGTCTCCTGACTTCAATTCCGACCATTCGTCTATCGTGACTGAATATTAGTTGTTTTTTTAGTATTTATTTAGTCTTTTACGGATTATAAAAATCATCAATCAAGTAAACATTGGCTACTAATTTTACGCTTAAATTTCAAAAGGGAAGATAAAAGTTACTATTTGGTGGCAGAAATATGTAAAATTTGGTGCTATTAGAAAGGGCCTCTTCGAAACTCGTTGCGCAATTCATGAAACTCATTAAGTCTTAAAATTATATGAAGATATTAAATAAAAAATGCATGTATTACACAAAGCACAAATGTCTTGGATTGTTAACAAATCCGAATCCAGTCAGCTATCAAGAATACGTAAAGTGTAAATATACGTAAATAATAAATATAATAATAATACATCTTTAACATATAAATAAAATTTTATTGTCCGTTTGCAATTCCTCACTAACCTTTTCACTAAATGCATATGAAATTATTGACATAAAAAGTACCTTTATTCCGGCTAATCTTTGAAACGGCTGGACCTATTATAACTGGACTTTCACTGGCAGATAGCGAGCTTGGAGTACACAGTATGGAGTTACAAAGACTTGTTATATTAGGGTGCAATATCCTCTTCTACGAATATTATAATCATCATTATTGTTATTATCATATATCATCAAGTGATCCTTTCAAGTTACGGTAGCCAAGTGGTTGGGTGATCGGATTTCGAGTCGGGAGACCCGAGTTCGATCCCCATACCAAGCTAAGAGTGACGATTTCGTCATAAAGCTCCTTCTGGCGAGGCGTACGTCTTCCACTTTTACAGGACATGCTAATATCGTTTGTTTGATTATTACTTGTATTCCTTAATAGAGCCTATATCCTACTCTAAGAAGGAAAATTAATAGACAAAAAGACTATTTTTTATTCGGATTTCCCGATGTATGAAAACATTACGAATCTGATTGAAGCAAAAGAGGTATGTTAGAAGAAAAATATATCTTCACGCTATTCCCAATACAGGGGTAGAAAGAGGCCTAGTCTAGACAATTAAGTCCCTTCGACCCACCTTCCACCGAAGATATTTTCGGGACATCGTGACAGGTATAGAGCCTGTCGCCCTCTTCATGTCCAAGCCAACGATACAATACGTACACAAGTTTTTGAAAAACCCATTGGTACGAGCCTGATACCCCGAAATCGAATCGAACTCGGGTCTCTTGACCCGTAATTCCGACCACCCAACCGCTCGGCTATCGTGACTGTCGATCGGAAAGACTAAATTATTTACATCTCTCAATACCTTTCAAGAAACGAGTGCAGATAAAAGAAACATGTTAATGCCAGTACCTTGGTTTTATAACTACAACAACCACGCCATCTAATAAATGAAAAATACCCTCTAAACTATCAATTGACGAAGCTATTAAGCAGATAAACCGATAGAAACAGAACAAAAAGAAATTCGGATCGAGTCGTTAGCGCTGCGTCACTTAACTCACGGGCCGTTGTTAATCGCATTAAATCGATATCAGAAATCTCTTTGTGCATATACAGCTTCTTTATAAGCGTTATCACAAAGCAATAGAGCTCGGAATAGGATAACACTAACCCAAATAGCGGTATCAATTCGCAAATATAACACAAAATCGTCAAGGGATATTAGCTCTTCCCGGGTTGTAATAAGTGTTTTTAATGGGGGATCCGTTTGTCCCCTTTAGCCAATTAACGTAATTTAATTGCACAAAGAGATCAACGTTGGCTTTAATTAAAAGCACAATTATGCATGTTTTGTGAGCTATGAGGACATTTGTGAGTTAGTGTTTTCACTCAGATATCGTTGTTTGTTATTTTTTTTTGTCTTCACGTATTTCGCGATACAGGGGAAGCCAGGGTTCTTAACAAAATAGTCATTTCGACCCTCATTTTACCGCAGCTTATTTTGGGTCAACGTGTCAGGTGATGAGTCTTTCGCCGTCTTTTTGTCAAAGCCAACGATATGAATCGTAGATAAGTTTGAAGTTGAAAAAACTCATTGGCATTGTTAGAAATTTATGATCGATCTATTTATACCTCTTAAGGTACCGACTGATAGCTTGCTTGGTAGTGACCCTACCTTCGAAGCTAAGGGTTGCTGATTCGAATATAGCTAGGGGCAAATGTTTGTGTAATGAATATTAATGTTTGTACTCCCCCGTAACCTCCGTGGCCACGGATGCTGTAAAGCATCCGAAACGACGGAAATTAATAATAGTTTGTTAAAAACTAATAAAACACGCGATAAAATCCAAAAATAGCTTTATTTGACAATTGTAGTGCTCACGTAAATACAAGAAACCAGTTTCTACTCTTGTTTATAAGCTTTAATTTCCCTTTTATTGGAGTGGAGTGAAAACCAACTTATAGTTAACTGATGGTAAGTTGTTGCTGAAGCTAATAACATCTGGAATTGAAAAGAAGAAGGTTTCTGCTGACGATTCATTTCAAGAGTTAATAGTCAAAATTTGTAAATATAAATATTTTCGAGTACATTCGGATCAGGGATATTTATATGCGTATATGTGTGAATATATATAGATGTAATAATATTGTACAGTTAGCTTGGACAGTAAAATAGCGATAGGCTCATCCCTTGTCACGTTATCTCGAATAAGTTTCGGTGAAAAGTGGTTCAAAAGGATTTTATTGTCTTTACCTCTGCCTAACCCGGTATGGAAAAAAGTTTCTGGTGCGTTTTCACACCTTAGGACTAAGATAGAGCCTCATAGCCTATGCTTACACTGGTTGACAATATCCTTCGATAATAATATACAGATTACAGTTGTTACAATTATGAGATAGATAGATAGAAGAGAAAGATAGATCAGCGTGTGGTAGAAAGAAGAAGAAGAAAGAAGAAAGAAAAGTTTATTCCTGATTTTATTATGGTACTGACCCATAAGCGTCCTAGATAGGGAAGGCGTCTACCACCATTAAAATAATTAATTCTCTGGGCTATTTGTATAAAACCAATAAGATCTGAAACAAACAAGAGATTTTCGACGAAGTTTCTTATTAAATTACGTCAATTTTTTTTTGAGAAATAAATTGTCTTTGATTTCATATGCCAATGATAAATAAATAAAAATAAATATAAATAAATATCTTCACGCAATTCCCAATACAGGGGTAGACAGAGGTCAAGTCTAGACAATTAAGTCCCTTTGACCCACCTTCCACCGAAGATATTTTCGGGACAACGTGACAGGTGGTGAGCCCGTCGCCGCCTTTATGTCCAAGCCAACGCTGAAATTCGTACATAAGTTTTTTGAAAAACTCATTAGTACTGCCACCTGGGGATCGAACTCGGGTCTCTCGACTCGAAATTCCGAGCACCCAACAACTCGGCTATCGTGACTATCCAATGATGGTAATCAAATTGTCTGCTTACAAAAAGTGCACAGGTGAATATGATATTAGAGGTATTATAAGATGAAGTCCCTTGCCGCACAAATTTGAAAACAACTGACCTAATTAAGGTTTAACCGTTTAATTTATTAAAGCCTAGCATAAATTAGCTGATATTTGCCAATGATTGTTGATCTTACTTTTTAATGTAATCCCCATACAATATGCACTATGACAGAAAAAATGTAGGTGTGTATGCTCTACTTGTACTCGTAAGTCCCGTATGCCTCATGAGAAGGCGGGACGGGCCGCTGTTAGCATCGATATGACGACCTCCATGGTCCAATGACAAACACGTCGGTTTTCAAGGTGTTGCCAGCATCTTGGATAGTTTAAAAAAACACTTTTTCTCCAGTTTTTCGCGTCTTGGGGTTTGTGGTACTTTGTTGTTTATGATTCTATTACACAATTACTTTGACTGCGATCTATGTATAAATTTAAATTTGTTTAAGTAAATATTTAATAAGATTTAAGAAGATAAAAATAAATTCAAATTTACTTTAATTAAATTCTCAGTGAAAAAAATTATACTTTCAAATAACAAAGCTTCGTTGAAGCAATCGAGAAGTGGCGATGTTCTATTAAATTATTATACAGAGAATTTAATTAAGATCCACGCCGAGATCTATTTAAAATATAAATTGCACGAGAAAAAAGCCGCGGAATCCCGCGCCGCAATAAAATTTCAGATACGACCTTCTGTGGAGTCTCGAGAGGCCCTTGTAAGAAAACGGCTTAACTGAAATTTATACCGAAATAATACGCAAAAGGGACGCGGTCTTTTTAAATAACGACTTTCATATTCCCGAGTGGCGCGGACAATTTAGCGGAGATGGGGGATTTTTTTTTTATTAAAAACTTGGAGGTTATAATAGTAAGTGGGAAAGACCGCGGCCATTACTCCACGCGAAATGAGTTAGCGAGTTTCTTCAGCAGCCACAGAGTGCTTAACGAATTTCGTAATTTTATTAAAATAAAACATGTATTCCTAAATTTAATTTTTTTGGTATTTTGTCCGTTTTCTTTTTAATTTTTCTTTTTTCCTGTTTTTTCGTGATTGATTTTAATTTTTATGCCAATATAGTAGAATAGGTCCATCGCAGAATTACACCTTTTCGAAAAAGCCACTCAAAAGTTCTTGCTCTTGCAATAGTCTGGGTGAGTATCATATTCCGTACTTTTTTTATCATCCGATAGTAGTTTCAGTATTTTGTTCTTATTATAATTTATAGCGAACGAGTATTCTTAGGCGTCTTAGTAGATAGCAACACTCTACAGACGCGAATTCTTTTAGAATGAAGATGTTTATATGGGTCAATGAGCTACATTCACCAACACATCAGGTGTACTGATGTCTGTAGAAATGACTGATTTTGATTGACAGCTCCTCAATAATAATTGAAATAAAACTTTCTTAAATATTGTTTTTAATTTTTAATCTGTGCCGGTCATAGACAAGCGACGGAGTCGTAAAACGATCACAGTTGCCGTAAAAAGATTTCCCGCCTTAATATTTCTTCTATTTGCGTAAATACTTTACAATGTATTTCTAACAGCTTTTGGTAATTATTGTGTTTGGAAAATACCGAAAAATAACTAACTAAATATGTATACTGCAAGTTATTGGCCTCACTAAAGAGGACCTGCGATAATCGTCGCACCTGGTGGAAAGATTGGCGATCGCAGCACCAGGCACCTTGCACCTAAGATACTGCTGTCACCTGCAGTATCTTAGGTGCAAGGAGCAGCAAAAGAGCAGCTGCAGAATTTTGGTCTGGTGTTTTTTGTGATGTAATTAGCCAATCGAATTTTCTAGGGTTTTCCCTTAGTCACCTTTTACGCCACCCCCGGAAAGAAATAGTTTGGGATATTCTAACTCCGTAACCACAAGGCATATTACATTAATTTCGGAGATACTCAAATACTCTTATATAGGATGTATTTAGTAACGCGTTATAATAAATAAATATCTTCACGCAATACCCAAAAAAGGGGTAGAGAGAGGTCTAGTCTAGTCATTTAAGTCCCTTTTGACCCACTGTCCACTGAAGATATTTTCGGGACGACGTGACAGGTGGTGAGCCCGTCGCCGTCTTCATGTCCATGCCAACGATGTAATTCGTACATTAGCTTTTGAAAAACCCATTGGTACGAGCCTACCACCTGGGGTCTTTTGACACAAAATTCCGACCACCGAACCACTCGGCTATCGTGACTTTGTTTTATAGTTCGTTTGTAATGGATAAGAGTGTTTGTCCTGATAACTCTTAAACAGTGATGGTTTCTACCACCACTGCAGTGGTAAAAACCACATTTTATGTAGTTCCTCAAATATATCATAGTTATATATAGGTACTGTATACATGCATAGTTACTGTTAATGTATTATTTCGTATATTTATCTTATACAAGCACTATCTGTAGCTACGTATTTCTTTTCTTATGACTTATTTAATTTACACTTAAATTTGTGTATACCCTATTGCTATGTACAGATAAGTATAATCATATAATAAGTGAAGTAATATAATCAGTCATGTAATATGAAGTCACACGAAATTCCAACCAACGAAACACTCGGCTATAGTGTTTCGGTGGTCGGAATTTCGACTCAAAGGACCCGAGTTCGATCCCTAGGTGGCAGGCTCGTACCAATGGGTTTTTCAAAAACCTGTGTACGAATAATATCGTTGGCTTGGACATAAAGGCGGCGACGGGCTCACCACCGGCCGAAAACATATTCAGTGGAAGGAGGGTCGAAGGGACTTAATTGTCTAGACTAGACTCCTATATTGGGAATTGCGTGAAGATATTTATTTATTTATAAGTACAATCTAATATAGTATACATTTTATGATGCCAGTTATGACTTACTCGTATGGAACCGAGGCGAGGTCTTTCACTGCAGGACGAATGAGGAAGAATAAATGAATGAGTGAAACAGAGAAGAACAAAGTTGTTTAGGGGCTAAGGAAAGTATAGCCTTTTCTGTAGCTGGGTCTTTCCATTTGTATTGATAAAATCAGCAAAATAGCGGAGCCAGGAAGATGGACATTGTTATAAGAATCAGAACGGTGGAAATGGGCCTGCCACACTGCTTGTAGAACTAACAATAGTAGAATGATTCTTGAGTGGTCTTCTACAGGTAAGTGCAGTGTATGACGATCCCTTTCAAGATAGGATAGCTCAGGATAGATGCAGGTTGTTTGCGACCGTTCTTCGTAGGAGAATCAATGGGGAGGAAGGGCGGCCAATGTTAAGCAGTAGATTTTGAAGGCTATAATGAAGAAGATAGCTAACACCTTTAGTGGTGAGAACCTCTTTGCTTTCTACTTTAATTTTAATAAAACAACTACGCATTTTATTACTTGCCATTTTCAAATACATAGCTTAAAAATTAGTAAATTACGTATTAACTTTTAAGCAATGCTTAGACGTTTTAATAAGTAAAGCCTCGGTCCTCCATTACAAAGTCGACGGCCTCGTTTTGTAGTACAAACGCAAAGCAAACTGCAACTCGTTAAAGACTAGTTTTGTTAAGGTAGAAAACAAACAGCGACCTAAAACAACCAAACGACGTGCTCCTCCTTAAGCGCATCACTTAAAGTAACCACTATAATAAGACCTCACAGTTCTTTAGTCACGAAATTGTAAAATGCTCAAATCCTAATGCATTAATAAGTAAACACATTATTTTTATAATCCGCGATTTGTTTAGTGTGTTATTTTCAATTAGCTTTCATAATTGTGCAAAGAAAAGTAATTTTCAGAATTTAAAATCACGATAGCCGAGTGGTTGGGTAGTTGGAATTCGAGTTAAGAGACACGAGTTCGATCCCCAGATGGCAGGTTCGTATCAATGGGTATTTTCAAAAACTTATTGACGAATTATATCGTTGGCTTGGATATTAAGACGGCGACGAGCTCCACCTGTTACGTTGTCCCAAGATATCTTCGGTGGAAGTTGGGTCGAAGCGACTTAATTGTCTAGATCTCTGTCTACCCCTGTATTGGGAATGACGTAAAGATATTTTGAAGCATTTATCTTCAGGCATATTCTCAATACTGGAGTAGATAGAGGTGTATACAATTAAGTCCCTTCCAAACCAGTTCAAAAGAAGAAGGTTTCTGTTGAGTTGTCACCAAGAAAGGACAAAGATAGAGCCTCGTAGCGTATGATTGACCTGGATATCCTTCAAACCGAAACACATAGTTTCTTACTATCTGGTGGCAGAAATAAAATGTGATATTGACCCAGATTATTCCTAAGTAAAGAAGGATTCCACTACCTTTTTCCATCCGTTTTTTCGTACCTTTTTTTTTAATTTTTAATCGTACATAAAAAATAAAAAATAAAATATCTTCACGCAATTCCCAATACAGGGGTAGACAGAGGTCGAGTCTAGACTATTAAGTCTCTTCGACCCACCTTCCACCGAAGATATTTTCGGGACAACGTGACGGGTGGTGAGCCCGTCGCCGCCTTTCTGTCCAAGCCAACGATATAATTCGTATGTAAGTTTTTGAAAAACTCATTAGTACGAGCCTGCCACTTTTGGATCGAACTCGGGTCTCTCGACTCGAAATTCCGACCACCCAACAACTCGGCTATCGTGACTCGGTAATCGTACATAATTTCCATAAATTAGTTCTTTATAGACGAGTCACGATGGCCGAGTGGTTAAGTGATCGGAATTCGAGCCAAGAGACACAAGCTCGATTTTCTGGTGTTAGACTCGTACTCCAAAGGGTTTTTTTTAAGATTCCCAGGTTTTTTGGGGGTATACCAATGGTTTTTTTTCAGAAATTTACGAACGTTTCAACGTACGTTTACGTTTTTATATCGTTTACTTGGACATAAGACGGCGACGCGCTCACCACCTGTAATGTTGTCCCAAAATTGTCTTCGGTTGAAGGTGCATCAAAAGGAAAATTGTCTAGACCTCTGTCTAACCCTGTGTTGGGAATGGCGTGAAGATATTTTTTTCTTTATAGACACGCTTAAATTGGAACAAGCTGTTCAACAAATAATGTTCGAACAAACCGTGTAACAGTGTCTAAACAGAGCATAGAAAAAGTAAACATTCTTTAAAAGGGGATCACTAAAACGGGGTAAACCTATTTTAAATCTGTTTGGATGCAAAATAATTTAAGAGCACACAATGAATCCAAAATGGAAAACTATTTATTAATTCACGATAGCCGAGTGGTTGGGTGGTCGGGATTTCGAGTCGAGAGACCCGAGTTCGATCCCCAGGTCGCAAGCTCGTACCAATGGGTTTTTCAAAAACTTATGTACGAATTATATCGTTGGCTTGGACATAAACACGGCGACGGGCTCACCACCTGTCATGTTGTCCAGAAAATATCTTCGGTGGAAGGTGGGTCGAAAGGAATTAATTGTCTAGACTAGACCTTTGTCTACCCCTGTATTGGGAATTACGTGAAGATATTTATTTATTTATTTTATTTTATTTATTTATTTATTAATTAGAAAATTGATTTGTAAAATAATTAAGAAGGTATCATAAGTTTCAGTTCTCTAGGAATTTTATTATTTGTAAATTAATTTAGCCTAAAGCTAGTCAATGCAAATAATACATATTGATAGATATATGGCTTTTTATAATATTAATTGAAACTGTAATATCACATGGTAAACTATAAAGGTAACAATAATACATAATTTATAATACATAATTTTTGGGACGTATGTATGTTTATCCGCGTGTTTCTCCGAAACCATTAATGGAATTGTGATCATTCAATTTTATTGACTTACATTTATCTAAACTTAGGAAACAGGGAAATATATAGATATAACTAGATAGGGACAACACTACATACATTGTCTGAACTTAAAGTAAGTAGCTAAAGCATTTTTGTTATATACCAGTTATACTGAGACCCATGACAATATAGAGAAGCTGTTGATAAATTGATCCGTCCAGGAATAGAACTCGAGACATCAGAGCTGGTGGCACCTTTAAAGCTAGTGGCTACTACATAAAGAAAGGCAGCAGGCATTCGCTTTCGGCAAGTCTCTTCAGAGCTTTCAAAGATATTAAGACTTTCAGGTCAGAAGCGTCTAACCGTAGCGATTTTTAGTCGATAACAGTTCTCTTCCAGAGTTACCATCATCGATATAACCCAGGAGTATGATAAGCAATCAAGGGTAGGTAGCACCTTTTCATCACGTAAATAAAAGATTACACGCGAAATCCTTCTTTATCCTTTCAGATATCATTTGGGAGATATTAGCATCTGTATACACAGTGGTTTGGTATCGAAGTTTTCCCGTTTCCCTTTCTTCCCGTGGGTGTCGTAAGAGACGCCTTAAGGAGACTAGGCTGTTTAAATAGCAATGACTACCGACTGACAACGGCCCATAAAAGTCGACTGCATGAAACAAGCCTCTCCCGTAAGTAAGGGTTTTGCTCGGTAAGCGGATTTTTCTTTTTTTTTCTTTAGAGTGGTTGGGTGGTCGGAATTTCGAGTTCGACCCCAGGCAGGCTCGTACCAATGAGTTTTTCAAAAACTTATGTACCAATTATATCGTTGGCTTGGACATAAAGACGGCGACGGGCTCACCACCTGTCACGTTGTCCCGAATATATCTTCGGTGGAAGGTGGGTCGAAGGGACTTAATTGTCTAGACTAGACCTCTGTCCACCCCTGTATAGGGAATTGCGTGGAGATATTTTTTATTTAATTTAATATATTTTTTCTTAAGTTTGAGGTGTCTTGTACTGCGATCGTCAATCGCCAAGATTGTTGTGGCGATTATTGCAAACTCTTCTTACTTAAGATACATTCTCTGCTGTGACTTGATGACTAGGTAAAGATTCTTCACGTTCGAATAAGTAAGAGAGACTTAACAATAATAATTTACTTACAATGTTTTCCAACGTTACGCGGTAATATTCCGTTCTAAATATTCACGTGCTGAATTCATCGCATTACATTGTTATTCTCCATTTTAATTGTATCTTACATCGGTTTTAGAACACAAGCATAAATCTAGACATACAAATAAACAAATATCTTCACGCCATTCCCAATACAGGGGTAGAAAGAGGTCTAAGTTCTTGGGGATCGAACTCGGGTCATTTGACTCGAATTCCGATCACTCTACCACTCAACTATCGTGGCTTTCCAAATAATAATAAATTTCTAAATTTTAAATGAACACATATAGATATATATACATGGAAGTAGATTGTTCTTCTTAATTTTTTGTATATAAAATTGAAATTTAAAAGTGGACAACAAAGTAAGTGCGTGTGGACAATCAGTTCAAAACCCATGATTTCGAAATTCAAATAAGCAAGGGCGCCACCGGGCTAAGCAGATTATAGCGTTTAAACGCTAGTTCAATTGTTAGCTTTACAAAAATGGTACGGTTGTGTTCATTACGCGTTAACACCTTTTACTGTAGAGCTTTTAGGAAGGCTTCGTGTGTGGTCCGTATAACGAATTAGTATTTTAATAAATAATTGATTTGCGAGGAGATATTGTTCAAAGGTATTTTCAACATGTTAAGAATTTTTTTATTTGAATAAAAGAATGAAAAGAATATTAATTTTTTTTAATTCAATATCCAGGCAGTATAGTATGATGATGAGTAAATTATGTATGATGGCATATCCAGGCAGGCCATCATAGATAATTTTAATCCATCCAGCCCGTTATAGTGAAATAAATTCTTTGCATTGTCTTAAAACCAAGTTAATAAATAAGAATCAAAGTTTTATTATAATGTTATTAATAAATTCAAGACTTAATTTACCTAAGCTCATAGGTGTGTGTGTGTGTGTGCTCACGCATGTAAAAATTTTAATATATTTTAATATGAATTATAAGTGAATATTAATTTGTAGTTTAGGATATATAGAAAGAAAAGATTAACCTGTGTTCGTACTAACCTATATTTCAAGAAAGGTCACATTAAAATTAAGATTGACTTTGGTTTTAATTAAATATATCAATGGTATATAACATTAACATTTGAATACAGAATTATTTAATTCAATCATAAATTATTCATAAACTAGGCAATTGAAATTTGCAAATTTAAGACATTTTAACGCGTGCTTAGATACACGTGCAGAAGTTTTTGTATGAATTCTATAGGCATGTCAGCTTTGATATAGAATTTTGTACAAAAAATTACACGGAGAAAAAACACCCATAAATGACAATAAAATTATAACCAACTTTATCCCTTATCACTTTTATTGTAGTTAAGCTTCTGTGACGATATGAATAAAGTTTAAACTTCTATAACATATTATTTGAACAAAGACCCTATAAAAGTCTAAATTACGTAAAAGATGATGTCTCCTTTAACGTGAAGATATTTAGATAACATTAGTGGCTTCTAAACGGTTGTCCTGGGCATGAATAGAGACCCATGTAGAGCGTCTATGAATGAAACGCTTGACACTTTTCCATGAGATGGTTTTATGTTGATAAATACGCAACTAATCAAATTATTTATGGCATTAAATCGTAATAAAATCAAGGGTAGCATCTGCTTTACATTCTTACTTTATCTATTATACTCTGAAAGTTGAAAGGGTTATTTTTTACGACCAGTCTATGCGTGTAAATAAATAATTTGATCTTTTCAAAGCAGAAAAAGAGAATACGAGAAGCCTTTAGTGTACTAAAGTATTCGAGAATGATGTTAAAACGGTTAATCTAGTGCATTCGTTATCTGCTTCTCGGCTTGAATCTTAGTTGAATCATACACTTATGACGACCTCCTTGAACGAGTGCATACAGACAGGTTTTCATGGTTTCACAGGCTGGTAGAAACACTTTTTCTAGAAATTCGCGGTAATAGTGTTTCTGATTCCATAACACAATTTCTTGTTCTGATGATGAACTTTGGTATCAGAGCAATGCAATTGTCAATATGTGAATTATGAGTTGATTTTTCAAGACTTTCGTTTAATCGAAATTAAGTAATTCAAAAATTTTATGTAAATAAAATAATGTCATATAATACTTTAACGCGTGGAACGAGAAATATTAACGAAGGGTGCCTCCGGGGTAAACGGCCCAGTTTTCACCTCATTAAGCGCAAGTTAAGGATCCTATTATATACTTTATGTATTCCTAAATTACCCATCACTTAATAGGGTTTCCATCGGGGGGTACTGCCCTACGCCATTTTAAGTCGACCCGTCCACCCCTTTGGGTTGCGAAATTTCAAGTAGGAGTGTCGGGTCGATGGGGTGGCGGTCAGGTCCCTTTAAATTGGTCAAATATAACGAAGTGGGGTGGTTTTAAAGTGTTCGTATGATTACAGACTTGTTGAAATTTAATGCTCTTGTTCGATCTTGTTCGCAAACAAGCGTCAAACGCTCTCAACTGTTAGGGAAATCGCTGATTTAGAATTTCAAATCTGCATGATATTATTAACAAAATAAATATTCATATTTTTTAAAATTCTTTGAGTATTGATTCAATTATAGTGAGAATTTAATTCCAATGCAATTAGTAATAAAACGATGATAGTGTTTAACGATTAACTTCGATTGGAAAACTGATAACTTAAATGTAGCCACTTACATACACTCCTCGTGACAAACCAGCGCTTGTCTCATTAACGTGTATTACAGATGCTATGAAACCTCTTCACTGCAAAGTTAGCAGTCAAAAGGCAAAAAAAGAAAGAATCTTCGATTGAAGAGTGTAATGGAAACCCCAGATGTCCAAACAACAATCGAGCGAGTCTTCCGTGAGCCCATTGTGCTCAGTGACAAAAGTGCTGCTATTGTCACTCAGTTCTATTATTGAGTGCACCTACTTAATACACATACACTTCTGTACGGTGACTAAGTTTATAGTTGGAGTTGGTATACGGCTTTAATAATAAAAAAATGTTAATTTAATATATTTATTTTTATTTTATTTATTTATGGACAATCTACTGCTTATTTCTCATATGATTAAATAAACAGTATAACAATTAAAAAGCCAATTTTTGCATATTGTCAATAATAGTCATTAATTAAAAACAGTAATTCATTAAAAGTTGCTTAATTTACTAAAAGAAGAAAAATGCAAACAATAAAGTTATTGTAATAATTATTTTTAAAATAAATTAAATAAAATTGAATAAAAGTGGTTGGGTGATCAGAATTCGAGTCAAGAGACTGGAATTCCATCCCCAAGGGGAAGGCTCGTACCAATGAGTTTTTCTAAACTTATCTACGATTTATATTTTGGCATTGCACATAAAGACTGCGACGGGCCCGCCACTGTCACGATGCCCCAAAAAAAATTCGGTGAGAGGTGAATTAAAATAACTCATTGTCTTTACTTCTGTTTACTCTAGGATTGAGAATAACGTGAAGACTTTCATTAGATAATCTGAATGTAGCCTACCACCTGGAAATTGAATTAGGGTCTCTTGAAACGAATTTCGGGCACTAAACCACACGGCTATCGTGACGATATATTTAGAAATATCAATAATGGGTATAAAATTACCCAATTCTCGATGCGTTCGGAAATCATGCGACCCCTACAGACCATAAAGATACAGTCGCAGAGTGCGTCCCGAATGTGCGTACCATTCACAGCCACCGTAATGACCGGCTGATAGCCGTTTAAAAACGAATTTGCTCATTTCTGCTACATTAAACGATAATTCGAATTTCTGAACGCGCCGCCGTGTGCGTTGGACGCGAATTATGTTACATGGAGTCGTATTCGGTTATTGAGAGCGACCGATTATTAACTAAGAAGTATATTATGCTCTATTTGTACGTTGTTTGGTAATGGATCTGCTGGAAGAAATAACAATATGTGAGAAGCAGTGCATTTTTAATTGACTTTAAATTTATATTTTATATGGTTACGTTGTGGCCCGGCTAGCCGGTCGGAATAATAGTGGTTCTTCTAGTAAATAATAATATAATACAATAAACTATATACAAAATAAATCAGTTAGCATACAAAATAAATCGGCAGGGTCAAAATCTATAGTCACTAGTCTGTATAGAGGGTAAACGCTCGACGATCCCTCGAAGCTCGAAGAGGTCAATTACTAGGATTCAAGTGGTATTTTATCTGCATTCTACACAGCTACGAGCAACGCACAATGTAGGGCGCAGTCGTGAGCGCTCAGGTTAAACCTCAAGGGTAGGGCTGTAAGAGGTGTCCTCTTAGTGTACTGTACATCGTCTCTCCATCCAAGTCACATTCAAGATAAGACCAGTGACACTTAACGAATGAGACTTGGATTGAGTGAATAAAATTAAATTACAATTTATATAACTCGCACACTAAAGTAGTATTTACAAAGAACATACAACACGTACCTGCTCAGTTTGCAGTCCTTACATATAAGTTATATGCAGTTTATTGATTTGTAAACGTAGAAATACTATTTACACCTCCCTTTACACTGATATATACAATCATTTGGTTAATTTAGACAATTAAAATATAATATTTTATACAAGTTATAATTCAGCTCGCCCCGAGACCAACTAGATTTGTAGTGTCACTCCAATGAAAATAAACAAAATCGAATCGCCACTTTGGAACGCTCTCCAAGCGGCCAGGCGTGTTACAACGTGGAGGACGATAGTGAGGTTGGGTGATTGGAATTCGAGTCGAGAGAGACCCGAGTTCGATCCCCAAGTGGCAGGTACGTATACATTGTTAGCTTGGACACAGAGACGGTGACGGGCTCACCACCTGTCACGTTGACCCAAAAATATCTTCGGTGGAAGGTGGGTCGAAAGTACTTAATTGTTAAAACTTCAGTCTACCCCTGTATAGGGAATGGCGTGAAGACATTTATTTATATTTTATTTTACGTGGAGGACTGTTCTATGTGAGGATCTTTGGGGAAGATCTTTGTTCCCTAGTGGACTTTTGATATGGTGTTATGATGATGACGATGAAATAGTAAATTAATAAATATACTGACGACGGCCGTGGACGAGTAGCTTACACATCAGCGTCATAAAGGTCCCGGGTTCTATTCTCAGGTCAATGTAGGAAACAATTTCTCTGGTCTGGGTGTCTGTGCTACCTTCGTTACTTCTGATTTTAAAACACCATAGCTACTTACTTCGGGATCAGAGCAATATATGTGAAGTTATCCTTATCAAAGAATTTATACTATAATGACCGTGACCGTGGGAATATATTCCCACGGTCACGGTTTGTTGTAGTTTGACAAATTATATTCTTTCAGTTGCTTCTTTACAGGTTACAGTTTTTTGTTACTAATTTCTGTATTCAGGTTACCACTGCAACTGTTGATCGTGACACGTGGTTATCTGTCTTTTTGTCTATCCCGAGAGGGACTTTGCGTGAAGATAAATAGTACAACTGTTGTTATGGTCTTTAAAGATAATAAACTTCTAAGGGTTACATACTCTTTGATATTCTTTCTATCTTAAAATATTATTATTATTACTAACTTTTATAACTGACTGACCCACTGCGAAGCGTGGCCGGTTTTCGCTTATTTATTATAAATTAAATCATTGTATATAACAAAGTATATTGTGTAACCAGGAAACAAGGCCGATAACGAATAGTATAATTAGATGAAAAAGAATAATAATAAGCAACAGTTTGTAATAATTAATCAATATTTAATCGTAATTGGTATTTTATCCTGTTGCCGGTTGAACATGTTTTTTTGTAATTAACGACATGTGATCTGTGTGTAGGTTAGGTTGTTAAGAACAAATATTCGTCTGTTCTACTTGAACAGATTAATATTTGTTCTTAACGGATTCAATATTACAAGATATTTTTATATACCTCGGATGATTTTGAGGTACATTGTGTTTTTAGCATATATTGTTGGCACAAGAGTAAATAAGACAAAGGAGGTTTCTACCGGGAGGTCGAAAGAGGCGATTAAGTTTTGAAACGGGCAAAATTTAATGCACACAATCTGGGAAAATCATTTTGTTATTTTATCTTCACTCATTTCTTGATACTAGTAAGATGAAGTCAACGACAATTTTAGTCCGACCAACTTTTCTTCGGTGCTCATTTTGACACAACATGAACCATGAACCTGTCTTCATCTTTGACCCTAAGATATTTTTTACCGTGTCTTATAATTTACTGACATACTTATATAAAAAAAATATCTTCACGCAATTCCCAATGCAGGGGTAGACAGAGGTCAAGTCTAGACACCTTTCACCCACCTTCCACCGAAGATATTTTCGGGACAACGATGAACATCGTACATAAGTTTTTTGAATAAAGCATTGGTACTGCCACCTGGGGAACGAACTCGGGTCTCTCGACTCGAAATTCCGACCACCCAACAACTCGGCTATCGTGACTTTGTTAAACATATATTATAAGTAAATATATAAACTCCCTTGATTCGAGTACAAACATTCATATTCGTCACACAAACGTTCCCTCCTTACCTCCCGACATTTGAATCCTTAGCAATCTTTAGCTTGTGAGACAGGGTCACACACGAACTAGGCAATCGGGCCGTCTTCGTAATTTTAAAATAAAGTTTCGCATCATACGATTTTAGAACACAGTCGAAAACAGGAAAAACGAGAAAATAAAATAACATCCAGGGTAATTAAATATTCACCAATGTGAATTTAATGGATTAATATTCCCTCCAATTAGTTTTATCAAGTTCATAACATCATTATGCTATTTAATATATGAAAAAACTTATCAACAGCGGTTATTTGTTTCCTGTGCCTATATTGTACTAGTAAATAGGAACCGTAATCGATATATGTTATAACATTGACGTCAAATTATTAAGAATAACAATTGTTTTAAAATGTCTATTGTTGATTTTTTTATTTTAAGGCATATAATTTATGCTGAACTTTTTGTTATTAAATTAAAGAGAAAAAATGTTTTTAAAATTATTGTTATTATCAAAATTGGAACCATTTAATATTGTGGAGTTGGAGACTTATAGAAAAATGTTTTTGTACAAAAGAAAAAACAAACAGAGGTACTGATGTTAGAAGGTGAAGGTGATACCAAATATTATAGAATCGTGAACGGTAAAGATATTTGGCTGATTGATACGGCATTGCCAATTCATAAAAATGGTGTCGGTATAATGTTTATTAATTGGTCATGAAGAATATGATTAGTAGAAATTAATAGAAAGAAGAATAAAAATAAAACCATGAAGAATAAATAAATATATAAATATCTTTACGCCATTCCCAATACAGGGTTAGACAGAGGTCTAGTCTAGAAAATTAAGTCCCTTTGACCCACCTTCCACCGAAGATATTTTCGGGAAAACGTAAGAGGTAGTGAGCCCGTCGCCGTCTTTATGTCCAAGCCAACGATATAATTCGTACATGGATCAAATTCAAAAAAACGTAATCTTCACGTGTTGGCACAAGATCTAGAACAATGAAGAGATCTAGATCTAGAAAAAAATACTCCACTGACAAGAGCTTAAATATAAAAGAAGAAGATTTTGTAGATAATGCCCGGAGTTTTAAATAACAGAACTTAGGACTTTGTAGCTATAAAGCCGTTCGAAACCCGCTTCCGAAGTGTTGCGAAATATTCATATCTGCACCTCTGAAGATCTAGAACGTTCGAATAAATTTCAACGAAAAGGCTAAGGCTTCTTAAAATACAAGAAGAAGATTTTTGTTGATAATGGCTAGTGTTTTAAATAACAAAATTTAGTACTTTGTAGCTATAAAACCGTTCGGAAACCGCTTTCGAAGCGCAGCGAAGTATTCATTATCGGCGCCGATAACAAACGGACGCCGGTTACAGTTGCCATCGAATTATATTAATTTTATAACTCGTGCCGATATAATTTATGAGTTTATTTATACTTTACCATTGAGCACGCTCAACGAGTTCTAAAGTTGATTAATTTAATTAATTTCAATGCGCCTTTCATTAGTTTACACGAATTAATAATTAGTTGTAATTTTATCGCGATTTTAAACATTTGAATTATACAACAAGAAAAGAATTATGTATATTAAATATTTACGAAGTTGTTGTTGTTACTGTGAGGTAACGGTGTAGGAATATTCCATAGGTTCTTCCCATGGGTGTATGCTACCGTCAGATGATGGGAGAAAATATTAGACCAAAATAAGCAGATGGGCGATGGGTAGCAGCGTTAAAGGTGCGACATGTCGAGTACTGCAACCATCAAGATTGGCGATCGCGACAAACTCTCGCGCATGGGAGAGGCCCTATGTCCTGCAGTTGATATTTACATGCCGTTAGGTATAATAATTATGTATGTATTGAGGATGTGATGCCAACGAGTATGTATTGACGCCCAGTATTTGAATATACACAATTAAAAATTATAATAAATATTCGACTATCAATGACACACACAACATTCCTATACCTACACTTGTGATCATTGAAATAATTTTTTTCCCTTTGTAAAGTCGAAATCTATTGCTTCTTAGAAATTATTAGACTTACTTACTTAGACTTCTTAGAAAGTAGCAATAAAAGTGATAATTTTTCATAGTTTTCTATAAAATAACTTTGTTTTTTATCTATATAATAATAAGAGGCTCTTAGAGCTCGTGGTTAATAGCAAACAGAAACTACAGAAGGTGATTTTTCATGAAATATTTAATTATGGAGACTGTTATAATTTAGGTCTTCTCCGGGCTGTGTAGTTTTTAAGCCTTATAATAATTCATTCACAACATTCATTACACATCTAATCTATACCTATATTGACGATCCGATAAACTAATTGGTAGTGACGCTGACTTCGATGGTAAGAGTTGCGGGTTCGAATACTGCTAGGGGTAAACATTTGTGTGATTCTCGCATGGCAATTATGACAAATCCTCCTTATAAGTAAGTTAAAGTTATCTATTGAGCTCACGATTATGGTCTCTTGGTGGAACTTCACCTTTAAGTAAATTCAAATTTACATGTACTCATTCCACTATTTATTTATTTGCAGTCAAATTCCTGATCGGTTTTGCCCTTATGGCACTGTTAAAGGTTTTTTGCAAATATTAAAGTGTACTGAGATCGAAAATCTTAAAAATAATATGATTATGATATATAGGAAAAAATAGGCGATATATTAATAAATAAATAGTGGATTGAGTAAAATGAATTTAAATTTATTTAAAATCTAACCTTAATAATTACATAAATTATTCTTATTCCGATATTCATTGTATAGTTAACTATACATTAAAATTCTTAACACCAAAATGTTTCACACAAAAAATAAACAAGCTCTTAAGTCAGAAGGTGGCATCACAAATCGGCCATCGGGCTTATAAATGAATTCCGTAGAAACCATAATAGAGATTCGGCACCCTTATACAAGCGACCCCTCAAACGTGCCCGCACAGATTGTATATTTATTTAGTTCTATCACAGAGCATAAATAAAACGGTCGGGTCGAAAGGACAAATGTACAGTGAATGATTCGACGATTATATTCGTCCGTGAATTTATTGAATTAAATTGTTGTTGGCCCGTTTAAGTGGTAGAGTTTTAAATCGGGGTTGCCAGAGATGCGTCCCTTAATATCAAGAGTATATAGCAGATATGTATTAGTTTGTTTAATGATGCTAATTGACTATAATTTATGGATACTTTTATTACAAAAGGATTTTTTTTTAATTTTTTTGTTGCAGTTTCTAAAGGACTAACTCCAATAGGTCGCACCGCTAGTGAGAACAGGACTAAATCTTTCGTGCTGTGGCTGGACGTTCTTGGTGCCATGCCACTAGGTGTGGCGCTTTATGATAATATAATTTTAGGTTTTCACAACCTCCGTAGATGAGTGGCATACACAACGGTTTTCATGGTGTTGCCCGCTCTGAGGTCACGGTTTCGAATCCCGGTCGGGTCAATGCAGAAAACATTTTTTCATACTTTTCTATATTTTCACGGGTTTCTGATTCCATATCACAAGTGCATAAGCGACATACTTTGGGAATAGAGAAATGTATGCAATTTTGTTTCTATCTATAAATGTATATACTATTTATACTCGTAGAAAAGAAAGGTTTTTCCACAACATTCCCAATTCGGTGGTCAGAGGTCTAAACAATTATATGGATACTTTTATTACTTATTAGGCATTATTATTAAATAATTGTTTGGATCTTAACAATTATTTAATAATAATACCTAAGTATAAATTATATCTTCACGCAATTCCCAATACAGGGGTAGACAGAGGTCTAGTCTAGACAATTAAGTCCCTTTGACCCACCTTCCACTGAAGATATTTTCGGGACAACGTGACAGGTTGTGAGCCCGTCGCCGTCTTTATGTCCAAGCCTGCGATGTAATTCGTACATAAGTTTTTGAAAAACTCATTGGTACTGCCACCTGGGGATCGAACTCGGGTCTCTTGACTCGAAATTCCGACCACTCCACCACTCGGCTATCGTAACTTAAGTATAAATTACAAAGGTCCATCATCATCCAGCATCCAACCAGTATGTGCTTTATTTATTTCACTTTGATTTATAGCTTATAATAAAAAGTGTGTGGGTATAATACAATGTACTTCAATGCATGGTATGTTTTCCTTTAAGTAATCAGGCCATTTATTCTTCTTGTTGCAGGTAAATAACTTTATAAGTATTTAAGTATTGTAAATAAGACGCATGTTGTTTCGTCGTGGTTGTACTAAGTGTTGGAAAAACCTACTAAATAAATAAATAAATACTCATAATCTTTGTTATAAAACAAAATAGTAATGAATATTTCATACATACATATCTTCACGCCATTTCCTATACAACGGTAGACAGAGGTCTAGACAATTAAGTCGTTTCGAACCACCTTCCACCGAAGATATTTTTTGGACAACTTGATGGGTGGTGAGCTCGTCGCCGTTTCAATGACCAAGCCAACGATATAGCACGTACATAAGTTTTTTTGAAAAAACCCATTGGTGCGAGACTGCCACCCGGAGATATCTCACCAATAATATCTTGTAGGATACCTTTCTATAGTTTCAAATACATTTAATTTTATTTTTAATTTCGAAAACTTAATAGGAAAACCTAACGAAAACCTAAGGATATGAGAGAGAAGAGGAAAGAAAGATATAAGCTCCAGAAAGTTCACACGAAAGCATTTATTGAGGAAGTGCGTGAAAGGAGTAGAATGGAAGCGGACGAAAGGTTGTCGCACAACTTCAAGGAGAACTCCAAACTCTTCTGGAAAGAGGTTGGAAGGACCCGGAGTGGTGCGACAGCCTTAAGAATGAATAAAGTGCTTTCGGGAACCAATGACGTCCTCTCAGAAAAATCGGACGTCATGCAGCGATGGAGCGAATTTTATAGAGAGATGTATGCGTGTGATGATCTTAGTGAGGGGTCCGGGCCTCGATGACACTGAGGTCATCAGTATGAAAGAGATTGAATGTGCGATTAGAAGTTTGAAATGTGGTAAGGCTGCGGACTAGACAGAGTTACTGCTGAAATGGTCAAGTATGGTGGGCCACGCGTCTGGGACAGCTTTCATCTGCTGTGCAATTTGTGCTGGCGAACGGGGGCTGTTCCGGATGATTGGCGATCCGCGGTCATTGTGCCTTTATATAAAGGTAAAGGTTCACATTATGACTGCGGGTGCTATCGGGCGATCAGCTTGACCAGTTTAGCAAGTAAAGTTTACTCGAAGGTTTTGACACGTAGGATGCAAGAGAAATCGGAAAGATTTCTATGGGAGGCAAAATGCTGATTTAGACCTGGAAGAGGATGCACGGATCAAATGTTTTCTCCGCATGATCACGGAGAAGCTTCTGGCTGCTAACCAGAAGATTTTCTGTGCTTTTGTGGATCTTGAGAAAGCATTTAAATAAATAAATAAATAAATAAATAAATAAATAAATAAATAAATAAATAAATAAATAAATAAATAAATAAATAAATAAATAAATAAATAAATAAATAAATAAATAAATAAATAAATAAATAAATAAATAAATAAATAAATAAATAAATAAATAAATAAATAAATAAATAAATAAATAAATAAATAAATAAATAAATAAATAAATAAATAAATAAATAAATAAATAAATAAATAAATAAATAAATAAATAAATAAATAAATAAATAAATAAATAAATAAATAAATAAATAAATAAATAAATAAATAAATAAATAAATAAATAAATAAATAAATAAATAAATAAATAAATAAATAAATAAATAAATAAATAAATAAATAAATAAATAAATAAATAAATAAATAAATAAATAAATAAATAAATAAATAAATAAATAAATAAATAAATAAATAAATAAATAAATAAATAAATAAATAAATAAATAAATAAATAAATAAATAAATAAATAAATAAATAAATAAATAAATAAATAAATAAATAAATAAATAAATAAATAAATAAATAAATAAATAAATAAATAAATAAATAAATAAATAAATAAATAAATAAATAAATAAATAAATAAATAAATAAATAAATAAATAAATAAATAAATAAATAAATAAATAAATAAATAAATAAATAAATAAATAAATAAATAAATAAATAAATAAATAAATAAATAAATAAATAAATAAATAAATAAATAAATAAATAAATAAATAAATAAATAAATAAATAAATAAATAAATAAATAAATAAATAAATAAATAAATAAATAAATAAATAAATAAATAAATAAATAAATAAATAAATAAATAAATAAATAAATAAATAAATAAATAAATAAATAAATAAATAAATAAATAAATAAATAAATAAATAAATAAATAAATAAATAAATAAATAAATAAATAAATAAATAAATAAATAAATAAATAAATAAATAAATAAATAAATAAATAAATAAATAAATAAATAAATAAATAAATAAATAAATAAATAAATAAATAAATAAATAAATAAATAAATAAATAAATAAATAAATAAATAAATAAATAAATAAATAAATAAATAAATAAATAAATAAATAAATAAATAAATAAATAAATAAATAAATAAATAAATAAATAAATAAATAAATAAATAAATAAATAAATAAATAAATAAATAAATAAATAAATAAATAAATAAATAAATAAATAAATAAATAAATACTCATAATCTTTGTTATAAAACAAAATAGTAATGAATATTTCATACATACATATCTTCACGCCATTTCCTAAACAAGGGTAGACAGAGGTCTAGACAATTAAGTCGTTTCGAACCACCTTCCACCGAAGATATTTTTTGGACAACTTGATGGGTGGTGAGCTCGTCGACGTTTCAATGTCCAAGCCAACGATATAGCACGTACATAAGTTAAAAAACCCATTGGTGCGAGACTGCCACCCGGAGATATCTCACCAATAATATCTTGTAGGATACCTTTCTATAGTTTCAAATACATTTAATTTTATTTTTAATTTCGAAAACTTAATAGGAAAACCTAACGAAAACCTAAGGATATGAGAGAGAAGAGGAAAGAAAGATATAAGCTCCAGAAAGTTCACACGAAAGCATTTATTGAGGAAGTGCGTGAAAGGAGTAGAATGGAAGCGGACGAAAGGTTGTCGCACAACTTCAAGGAGAACTCCAAACTCTTCTGGAAAGAGGTTGAAGGACCCGGAGTGGTGCGACAGCCTTAAGAATGAATAAAGTGCTTTCGGGGAACCAATGACGTCCTCTCAGAAAAATCGGACGTCATGCAGCGATGGAGCGAATTTTATAGAGAGATGTATGCGTGTGATGATCTTAGTGAGGGATCCGGGGATGACGCCGTGACTGGTACGCCAGACTCGGACCTCGATGACACTGAGGTCATCAGTATGAAAGAGATTGAATGTGCGATTAGAAGTTTGAAATGTGGTAAGGCTGCGGGACTAGACAGAGTTACTGCTGAAATGGTCAAGTATGGTGGGCCACGCGTCTGGGACAGCTTTCATCTGCTGATCAAATGTTTTCTCTCCGCATGATCACGGAGAAGCTTCTGGCTGCTAACCAGAAGATTTTCTGTGCTTTTGTGGATCTTGAGAAAGCATTTGATAAGGTTGTAAGGAAGAAAATGTGGGAACTGTTGCCGGGGTATGGTGTGGATGGTCGATTGCTAAGGGCTGTGCAGTCACTTTACTGTGACTGTAAAGCCTGTGTGCGGGTAGGGCATGACCTGTCACCCATGTTTAGCGTCCAAACGGGCGTAAAACAGGGTTGTGTCATGTCTTCCTGGCTATTCATACTGTATCTCGACAGCTGTTTACAGAAGCTGAAAGATAGCTGTTTGGGTGTGAAATTGGGTGACATAAAAGTAAATTGTCTGCTTTATGCTGATGATGCAGTGCTTATAGCACCATCAGAGGCAGAACTGCAGGCATTAGTCACGTGTATGAAGAAGAATGTGAAATTAATGGTCTCCGTTTGAATGCTAATAAAACTAAGGTTCTGGTATTTGAAAGGGACGAAGAAAGAACGAAGTGCGAAATTTGGGTAAATCAGGAATGTCTAGAACAGGTGAATGAAATTGTATACTTGGGGAGTGCGTTTAGCCGGGATGGAAGATGTGATTTAGATGTGGACAGGCGTGTCGCTGCCGGGAACAAAGTCAATGGTGCCCTGACTGCGTTAATCAAAAGGCAAGGCGTTGTGAAAAGTGCACGCCTTGCAATACATAACGCAGTGTTGGTACCGACTTTGTTATATGGCAGCGAAACCTGGGTATGCCAGAAGAAGCATAAAAGCAGGTTGAATGCAGTGGAGATGCGATCTCTTCGTAAAATGTGCGGCCTTACCATGGCCGACCGAAAGCGAAACGAAGAGATTCGCAATATGGCAGGTTTGAAAGATGACCTTGTCTCAAAAATGGATAAGGGCGTGCTTCGATGGTTTGGGCACGTTGAGCGAATGAGTGAAGACCGAATGGTGAAGAAAATATATAGCGCGAAAGTTAATATTAAAAGGTGTCGAGGTAGACCGAGATTAACTTTCGAAGACCATGTGAGCAAATTGCTCGAAGAGAGGAGGGTCAAGAGTACTCGGATACCTAGACGTGCATGTATGAAGAAGATGATGAATCTGAAAGAAGCGAAAGAAAAGTGCACGCCTTGCAATACATAACGCAGGGAGGGAGTAGGGATCGTGACACTTGGCGATCTGTTCTCTCTGGCTACCCCGTCAGGGATTGTGCGTGAAGATAAATAATAAAAAAATAATAAAAAAGAAAACCTAATAAATCCATATGATTAGCATATGTAATTCTCTGTCAGCTAGCATATTTCAATATCAGCCCTCATCTTGCAGAGGGGTCTCAGCATCCCCGGGCGGCGGTAAATGCGTTTAGTTGGTATTAAATTCGATATTTTTTCCATATCATTGTGCGGGGTTGCGGCAAGAGGGAGATTGGATGTAATTATGCAATAAGTACCCAAGCTCCGATTGTAAACGGCTTGTAATTATGTAAATAAAATAAAATAAATAAATATCTTCACGCAATTCCCACTACAGCGGTAGACAGAGGTCTAGTCTAGACAGTTAAGCCCCTTAGAGCCACCTTTCACCGAAATATTTTCGGGAATACGTGACAGGTGGTGAGCCCGACGCCGTCTTTATGTCCAAGCCAACGATATAATTCGAACATAAAGTTTTTGAAAAACCCATTGGTACGAGCCTGCCACCGGGGAACTTATATTGATATCTAGAAACACTTGGGAAGTAGATTGGCGATCGCAGTAATATTGGTATATTGCCTGTCATCATTTTGCTCATGTTTTTTGAAAAGGTTATCTTTTTAGTTTTGGTAGCGCTTTTCAATCTATTAATGTATTAAATTCAATTTTTTTCTCTCAGTTATCTTACTCTAAGCTCACGGAAAGAGTTAGTATGGTATATTATATCGCCAATACTGCGATAGCCCTGCGGTTGTTTCAAACTAAAACTTAGCCAACTAACTTTCTAACTAAACTAACATTATGATAAATTATTATTAACTGATTACTACAACAATAATGTAAGAGTCATCCACTATAAAAGTGATAACATACTTTTTTATTTTAATAAAGTATGACCCTGTTATTGGCAATAAGTATAATTTTAAGATTTTTTTGTTATATTTTTTATGTGCTGTTGGTTCCATGATAATAAAAAAAAACAGAATTCGATCCCAAGGAGTTATTTCCTCCTTGATCCTTGATCAAATTAAATTTAAATTAAATACTCCTAGTTAATTATAGTTAAAGTTAAATACTCTTAATTAAAGTTAAATACTCCTAAATAATTTCACTGCAACTTGTGGCTCGAATGGATTAAGCTACCTAACTGCAGTGAAATGTGGCTCGACTGAACTGCCAAGACCTCTGATTACACCAGCATTAATTAATACGTGAAGATTTGGAAACAAATAATACCCAAAACACCTTCCACATTGCATAACTGCTGCCAACGCAATGGGATAAACTAACAGCTTAGCTCGGTTTAACGCAGTCAACTGAGCCAATAAACGTGGGGTGTATGCCGCTTTGCTACTCTGTATTTGGATTCATTAATGCATTTGTCGTTTGCTCGTATCATTATTTCATTATATCGTTACGCGGCGGGAGGAGATTTAATGCGCTCTCATAATTTCCGTCGTGCACTTTCATTACTTACGTGCTCAGAATTACGTGTGATGGAGAACTTTATAAATGTTATGTTAGATGGCTTTATGTAGTTGTTACTTATATAAAGAAATAAATATATATTAGTAACGAATATATCTTTACGCCATTCCCAATACAGGGGTAGACAGAGGTCTAGATAAGTCGTTTTGACTCACCTTCCACCGAAGATATTTTTGGGAGGACGTGACAAGTGGTGAGCCCGTCGCCGTCTTAATGTCCAAGCTAACGATATAATTCGCACACAAGTTTTTGAATGAACTCGATTTCTTGATTCGAATTTAGTTACTTACTACTTAATCAATTTTTTATTTAGTACTAGCTACCACCCGCAGCTTTGTTTGCGGTTTGACACTTAATACGGAACTCTAATTATTTTCTAAAATAAGAGTAGCCTAAGTTACTCCTTATAACATCAGCTGTCTGCCAGTGAAAGTCCCGTTAAAATCAGTTCAGCTATTTTAGACATTAGCCGGAACAAACGGACAGACATACTAAAATTGCATAAAGATGTTCTTATGTATAAATATGTATGGATGTATGATTTATATGTATAGATTTAATTTAACCAAAATTTTGCTTTGTATAGTATAAAGTTGTTAGGTACAAATTTGTTTTTATAATTGTACATTCTACACATACCCTATTAAATTTGTAAATATATTTTTTTAATTTGTGTCCTATTTATGAATTCATCAATTTACTCTTTACTCTCTTACAATTAAATCTTATAGTGCGATAAAATATATTTTAGAGAAAATTCAGTTTGTACAGACACCACTGTAGTCTACGTCAGTCCATTTTTTAAACAATTTAGACCTGTTTGAACTTCTTGTGAACGGCAAAAACAACATCGGTTCGTAAAACCTTCTCAGAGAAGAATGAAAAAGAAATTCCGGAGTATACTAGGGTACATACATACATATAAAATCATACATACATACATATAAAATCATATATAATCATAGATACGTACATATAAAATCTCATTGAGTGAATTTTACATTTCCGCAACATTAGAAATCTCTGAATTTTAAATGAACTTAGTGCACAGAGTCCTTAAGGTTTTGGAAGACATCGTTATCACTGAAGCACGGCAAATATTATTCGAATAATCTCAAACCATTAATAACGAATTATGAATGACTATCCCAGATTGTAAAGAATCCAAACATCTGACGTTCTTGGAGACCGTAACTGTTAGAAACGTTCAACACATGCACCACTCCTATCTTTTCATCGCTTCCACTATCATTAATCATTAATTCCACAACTAATCATTAATCACTAAAATGAGACTTAAAGAGAGAGAAAATGAAGTGATGCGATATTGCACTAGCAAACACGAGTGTATTTCGAATGTAATGACAATTGAAAGATTAATTGAATTTCAAATTTCGAATTTTACAGTTGGTAAATGATAGGGTTATATGGTATTGTGTGTCACTCCAGGCAATGCTTTAAGAATATGTACTTTCTGTAGTGGACTTAATGTCAAAAATATATTAGCAACATTTTCGTCGGCGTTTCTTTGATCCAAATGAAAATAGCATCCCATTTGATAATGATTCTATTTAAGTTTCGTTTAAGAAAAATTACGTCGTCATTTTATCATTGAAGTGTTTTGGGACCCTTGGGATGGGTTAAAATCTTTTTCATTCATAATTTCAGGGCAAATTTTTACTACATACAATTAAAAATTATTTTACCTAGAATTGGAAAGTCTTTATTTTTTGTTGTAATATACTGTTATGAATGGGATCTCGTTCATTCTTAGAGAACAAATGACAATAAGTATGGGGCCAAAAATAGTATCGGTAGTGCTTTATAAATAATGGACTTTATGACAATAGTAGTAAAGTAAATTTTTCTACTAAATTACCTGATTTTAGTTGCAGTAAAAATACTTAAATGATAAGCAAAATCTGAGACAGCAATAGCAATAAGTATATTTTGATAACTTTAAATTATACAACACAATACCATTAATATCCAAAAAAAAAGTGACGATAGCTTAGTGGATGGGTGACCGGAATTCGAGTCAAGAGACTCGAGTTCGATCCCTGAGGCCCGCACCAATGGGTTTTTCAAAACTTATTTAAGATTTGTATCATAGGCTTGGACATAAAGACGGCGACGGCCTCACTACCTGTTCCGCAAAATGTCTTCGGTGGAAGGTGGGTTGAAACGACTTAATTGTCGAGACCTCTGTCTATCTCTGTATTGGGAATTTCGTGAAGATATTTATTTATTTTATTATTTTACAATATCCTTTACAAAATAGTTATAAGCATAAATGAGATTATTTTATATAAGTATATGGAATTAAATGTAACTCTGTGCTTTATATTCTTCAGACATAGACCTACGCAACTTAGATCGTGTATTATAAAAGTTTTAGTACAGTAAAGACCGAGTTTTATCAGCCCCATATATCACGGGAACAATTATTTCCCTCGTAGAAAACTCCAAACATTAAAGTGTATGGATCAGCTATTAAATAATAACTATTTGGGTGTACGGTAGCATAATGGGAGCTCTATAAACTATAAATATTGTCACGATGCGCAGTATACGACGAGAAAACAGATGCAGCAGTTCAAACGTTAGAAGTGTTCTAATGTTTTTTTATTTTTTATCCAACATGGACCATAAATAGGTTTACAGCATATTTTTTTATTTAAAGTAATCTACAATTACAGAAACTGTTAAGGCAACACTGATTTCTTCACTAATTCAAGTATATGTGCAGAAAGTAAATGTTTTTTTTTAATAATAAATATAAAAATAATTATCATATCAAATAAAATATTAAATATTTTGATTACGATATATTAATACAAATAGTTACTTTTCGTATAACAACTTTTTAGAATACGATTTTAAATATTGAAGTTATGAAACAAAAAATAAATTTAGAAATGTTTAAATATCAACTCTATAACGAATGAAATCAATGTAGCATCTGTAAGTTCTTACTATACGCGCACCCTAACAGATGTTTGTGAGAGAAAAAAAACAGCATCAACAATGGAACTAAGTGGAGTCAGTTACTAAATAATAAAGTTTAACGACACCTTATTAAGGATTTATTTGTTGCTGCACTCGAATTATTCTATAATTTATTACAAATAACTCCCAAGCAGTGAATGCTTATAAGGCTTTTTATGATGGGACTCCTGCGTATGTCACAGAATTTGATTTTAATAACCCCGCGTTACGTCCATTTTACGGACAGCTTTCTATATAATATTAAGCATTTTAATGGGTTTTAGTTGGGAATTTATTTCTTTACGTGATATATTTTTGACGATACTTTTAGTATCGTTCCGGTGTCCGGCTATTTTGCTTTAGATTTATTTTATTATGCTGCGTTAGAAAATTAATATCGTTTATTTCTTTATATAAATTTGTCTGTGTGAAATTTTTTTATAGTCGATGGCAACATTTGCATCATTCCTAAGGAGTATTAACTATTAAATTACTTCACGCACTTAATCATACAGGAGTAGACAGAGGTCTAGTCTAGACAATTAAGTCCCTTCCACCGAAGACATTTTCGGGACATCGTGACACGTGGTGAGCCCATCTATAACTATCAGAAGCACACTAAGCGGATTGGTGATCGCACTATAAAATTTTTACATTTAGGAATCTTTCATATTAGGCTTTTTCGGCTTGCAAAATTTTGAAGTATTTTTAGTGCTAATATCATGGTTTTCGGTAGTCATTGTGATTTTTAAAGAGTTTCCTCAATTTCTTAGGCCGTAGGTTCTTATGTTATCATTCGAAAAATATTAATTACGGTGTAACTTGTGCACATATTTATGATATGGTTGATACTTCTTTTCTCTCATTATATAGTATGTAGGGTTTTTTTAGTTGGTTTTTAAAACTATAACTTTCCACATGGTAACATTTGATTCTATTGCCGAGTGGTTACACTGTAAGAATGTACCCAGCCCCTTTCTTTTCATGGGTGTCGTGAGAGGTGACTATAGGAAATAGTCTTAAAATACCATTGGCTTCCAACAAATGTCGGGATACTCGTCTCGAAAAATACGTTAAGTAAATATGTTAAGTAAAATCTTGAAAATTTCTTCCTTGCGGACAGGAAATTTCTTCCGAGGGCACGGCCCTACAGATGACTTTTACTGAGTAAATTACTGATTTTTGATTTTTAATATCTAAAGATATATAAGATATACTTTTGACTTCTTTTTTGTGCATGTGGCCGTAATATAAAATGGATTTTCGAGGATAAATATACAATCAATATTATGGTTTCAACATGTACATTTTACTTGTGTCGATCCCACATAGCATGTGATAAGGGCAGGAAGAAGACGAAACATGTGAAAGTTAGTAGGTGCATCTTAAAATTATTTTATGTAATCGCCAATAAGGTTAGTTAGAGCGCAGACTGTGAAACACTACGTTTCAGGTTCGTGTCTCTACGACTATAGTTGTAAACACCTAAAGATTCATGTATTGTGTTTGAAATTAAATTGTAATGATTAACTGGATTAAAAAAATTAGAATTTATTAATAATTCATTTAAATTTCGAATTTTAAAACCCGTCACGTTGTCCCAATAACATCTTCGGAGGAAAGTGGGTCGAAAAGACATTATAGTCTAGACCTCTGTCTACCTCGTATTGGGAATGGCGTGAAGATAGTTATTTTATTTATTTTTTTATCATTTTCTCCATTATATCATTATCGTATTATTATGTATTGTCTCGGTTTTTTATAACTATTAAAGTTTCTTTAGAACAAATATAAAATTATTCTTATTTTAATATAATTTTGTATACCTTTAGATTCGACCCACTATGACCCAAGTTATTCGGATCATTGGCTTCGTAATTTGAACCAGAGACATCCTTCGATGACCGCAGCCGTAATAAATATGAAATATGACAGGACAGAATGAAAAAAAAAATCGAACCATAATTATCCAAATGGTGTCCCGCTAATTACGCTGCTTTGTATCTTGACACTTCCCACAAAATTTACATACGACGCGAGGCAAAAAATGGCCCCCGGCAAAAAGTTTGGGTGCGAACGAAAAAAGGAACTGCTGATGAACTTTCGAATTATAGTTTATTCATGTCTTTTAATTGATTCAACAAGTTTTATGCATCTTTAATTGAATTATTAACGACAGAGCCGTACACGTTTCTTTTCAACTTTAAACACGTTTTGCCATCGATGCCGTTTGTATTATTTTTTACTTTAACAGACGATAAGAAATTTCATTGCAAAGAAATATTTGAGAAAAAAAAAAACATCGTGTGTAATTCTCGCTAGCCACGTCTAGAATATTTGAGAGAGATTACAAGCTGCCACAGTGTTGTTTTTGTGCCGTGTTCCAATTTCACACGTGCTCGAATTAATATTTGCTTTATTATTATAATTAACTAAAAAAAGTGCTGCTATCATACATAACATTGCATTTAAAAATTCAGTGGTATCGGATTGGTACTGGCTCACTCACACTGGCTTTAGCGAGTGTCCTGCTCACTTCACAACCTTACCACGGATTTAGTGCTACTTACTAGTATAATACTTTATATAATATAAAAACATTTGACGATTAAGATAAATCCTGAACTGAAATCTAAACTGAAAGTGCAAATCAGGAAAGAGCGGCTGAATGTTTGATACATTTGGCACTCAGATTGTTGGATTAAAACAGAAAAAAGCGTAGTTCCTGTGGGATATATTTTTATTTCGCTTAATGGAGATTTGTTATATTGGGTAATTACTTTAAACTCAATAATTCCATGATAAAATAATAAATATATAAATATCTTCACGCAATTCCCAATACAGGGGTAGACAGAGGTCTAGTCTAGACAATTAAGTCCCTTTGACCCACCTTCCACCGAAGATATTTTCGTGACAACGTGACAGGTGGTGAGCCTGTCGCCGCCTTTATGTCCAAGCCAACGATGTAATTCGTACATAAGTTTTTTTTTAAAAACTCATTGGTACGAGCCTGCCACTTGGGGATCGAACTCGGGTCTCTCGACTCGAAATTCCGACCACCGAACCACTCGGCTATCGTGACTTATATCTAAATTTCCATGTGACATTCCATGATCACATGGAAATTTAGATATAACTCGTGGAGTCAGTAGCGAGCGAATGTAAATATACTAACTTACGAATAATTTACTCAAAAGGATCCGATGGCAAAGATTACTATCACAACAATGGAATAGAAATACCAAATAGACTACGCTATAAAATATTTCTTTTAAGGTAATTAATTTAATTAGTTTTATTATTAATTATTATTATTTTACTTGTAGTCACATAATTTCAATGCACGATATTTCCCTCGCCTATCTCGTAAGGAGATTTAGCTATCATAGTGATGTTGTTCTAGTGGATTGACAATTGATATGTCAAACACTTCGCGACTGAGACGCTGCTTCTCGTTACCAACTTAATTCTGGTCTTGGTATTTTTAAAGATGGTTATCATAATAGACACATACAGTGTGATAAACCATTCTTCATATGTTTCTTCAGGTGGGTTTTTATCGGTAGCCATTTCCATAGGATTTCCGCATAGTTCCCTTTTCTAACGCGAAGAAATCTTTGAAGTATCCATTCTTATACTACAAGTATAAGAATGGATATTTTAAAGATTTGGAATCGCTTGGATTAATTAATCGTTCTCACTATTCAATGCAATGGTTACACATTTTTTTTGAAAAGAATACAAGCAATGCCGAATAACATTACTATTATTCCTGTTAACCACTCCAATTAAGCTGCAATGCTTGTGTCTGGAGTTGGTTTACGTCAATAGTCTAATGGCGGGGCCCGAACCTGCGACGTCATGTTTCGCAGTCCGCACCCTAAACCATTAGGCTATTGCCGCTTAAACATTACATGGTGGACGCATGATAACAATATAAGAATAATCTTTGTTTACTCCTACCCACTACCAGCAAATCCTCGTTATAGAAGAAGCTTGTATGGATATGGCAATGGATCTTTACAAAGACGAATCAGTATAACATTAAAAAGAATGTAAATAAAAATAATCCTTACACCAATAGAATTATAGACCCCCGAGAAGTTAGATTTACGCAATTTTAAAACAGGATATAATCTGTAATTCGCAGAAACAAAACTCACAAACTAATTCCTTCGGCAGACTATAAAAAAACATGGCGCCAAGTGTCACAGGTCAGTTAACTTGTAACGCCCATGCCCCAACATGTCTGTCAGGCAGCTTCAGAGGTAATTTAATAGTACCGAATTTAAACGAACCATGGTGGCGCATAAGTAGGAAATCCTCAATCCCTATTTTTTTTAAAAGGCGGGGTTCTTAAGGTCGTGCACTAAAAATCATATTTGAGATTCAATTTGAAATCTTTAATTGTGAAGAATTTTGATGACCCGAGCTGAGTCTAAGCTAAGGGTTGTGGATTCGAATCCCGCTATGATTGAAAACTTGTGATGATTTTTATATTAAATGTTTAATTAAATCTAAGATTTGAATATAAAAATGTTTTTTTTTGTTTTCTTTACGCGTGCGGTGTTTTCCAGTAACAGAATATCTATATAAATTTATGTTGTTTACATTCAATAAGGTTTTTCAAATTTTGATTTGGAAATTCATTGGAGAATAAAATAAAATAAAAATTAGCACTAACTCACCACCTGTCACATTATGTTATGGACATAAAGACAGCGACAGGCTCACCACCTGTCACATTGTCCCAAAACATACCTTCGGTGGCCGTACCTCTGTCTACTCCAGTATTGGGATTACATAATTTTTATGAAATAAAAACATAATATAATTAATATATAATTTCTAATACTTTTACTTTAAGAACACATTCTGCAACTTTCTGGGAGTATAAGTCTTCTCATAATTATACTCTATGTCCGTGCCAAATTTATACATCATAGTAAAAATACGTTCGTGACTATTCAGAGTACAAACGTTAAAAAATATCTTCACGACATTCCGAATACAGGGATAGACGTCTCGATAATAGTAAGTCTTTCCGACCCACCTTCCACAGAAGACATTATTTGGGAAAGCGAGACAGGTGGTGTGCCCGTCGCCGTCTTTACATTCAAGCCAACGATATAAATCGTACATAAGTTTTTGAAAAAACCTATTGGGTATGAGCTTTGGGGATCGAACTCGGGTATCGTGACTCGAATTCCGATCACCCAACCACTCGGCTATCGTCACTTATGGTAGGTATAAATATTCGTTTTTATATATACAACTTTGAATTCAGCTGCGTCCATTTTCACGGAACGTATTTTATGTCATTAATCAATTAACTACGATAACAAACTCGGCTATATATTACGTCCCTTAACCTTAATGAAAAAAAAGTAAAAGCTTAAAAAGGAAACGGCATTCGGCCCGCAATGGCCACTCGCAGTAATTCAAATTTGGAAGCCATTCCGCAAATTGAGTAACGAAGCGTGTCCGTAAACCGCAGTGCACAGGTAGCGGGTGAAAGGAGCACGCTTCGGGTGGCAAAGGGACCGTGCTTTAAATTAAATTAGTATTCTCGCAATAAACAACATGAAAGCAAGATGTGTAAGCCGACGTCCAGCATTGCTTATTTATGATTTAAATCTGGACAATAACAAAATCTGGTAAATAAATATCATCACGACACTCCCAATACTGTGGTAGACAGAGGTCTAGTCTAGACAATTAAGTCCCTTTGACCCTTTTGGTGGAAGGTTCCACCGAAGATATTTTCGGGACAACGTGACAGGTGAGACCGTAGTCATCTGAATGTCAAAGCTAACGATATTATTCGTATATAAGTTTTAAATAAGTTTTTTGAAAAAACCCATTGGTACGAGCCTGCCACTTGGGGATGGCACTCGAGTCTCTCGACTCGAAATTTCGACCATCTTACCACTCGGCTATCGTGACTTTCTTATAATCTGAGTAATATGAAAATAAAGCTGCTCAATTGTGTTAAAATTAATAATGAATATACATACGTATATAGTCGCTTTGTCAGTCTTAAAATACAAAGTGACGGCCAACAAGCGTAGCCCTGCTTGTTCTGCACAGGAGCCTTACTTCTTCGATCAAGTGTTTGACATGCAGCTCCAGATTAACGGTTGGCAACTTTACAAGGTATCGTAGAACATAAATTATACACACTTTCTATAACAGTCACGATAGCCGAGTGGATGGGTGGTCGGAATTTTGAGTCGGATCTCTCGACTCAAAATTCCGACCACTCATCCAGAGTTCAATCCCAATTGGCAGGCTCGTACCAATGGGTTTTTTCAAAAACTTATATAGTTATCGTTAGCTTTGACATAAAGACGGCGACAGGCTCACCACCTGTCACGTTATCCTGAAAATATCTTCGGTGTAAGGTGGGTCAAAAGGACTTAATTGTCTAGACTAGGCCTCTGCCTACCCCTGTATTGGGAATTGTGAAGATATATTTTTTAATATATTTTAACAAGGTATGTTTAACTAATTAATGTCGATTTTGATATGAACGAGTAATTTTAAAATAAACTGTTACATGATGAAAGAAATTGTACGCAAACAAGTGTTTATAAGGACAGTCAGGAAATAGATATATTATATGATGAAATATTATATATTATTGTTTAAGTTTCAGCTTGCTCAAAAGTTGCCAGAGCTTATTTAGATCAATATGACACAAATTACGTCGTCGTCTTGTGCTTTCTAGCCAACGTTACAGATGGTTGATGTTGTGAACAAATCAAAGACCTCATTGTATCTCTACATCAAATGCCATCTCAACAGTTGATTTCATGACAATATCTAAAGAAAGAAAAACAAGTGTAACCAAATATCATTCGCTCATATATTCACTTTAAAGTCAAACCTGAAATTCGTATCTCGCACGAGCCAAGTAAGCTTTGATCAATAGAATTTCTCAGCGCATTATTTTGGACTTGCACTTTATAGTTTGCGATTTAAAGCACAAAATCACACAACTGTAATTTTAAAGTGAAAAGGTTTGAATTCATTCATTCATGCTGTGTTAAAGGCGACAAAGGGATATAATCCTGCAGCCGCCAAATATTGCTCCAATATTTAACGCGTTCAGCAAAATTTATGACATCCGATATTTAATTTTCACCCACAAAAGGATTGCCGCCTTTGCTAACGACCGACCAGAGTTTTTCTTTTTATTCTTTTCGTCGAGAAAAGTTAATCTGGGGGACTTGTTAAGTAATTCCTGAAGATTAATCGTGGTTTAATGATGTGCAGTATTTTCAATGGGTATCCTGTAAAAATAAAATAATTTAAAATAAATATCTTCACGCAATTCCCAATACAGGGGTAGACAGAGGACGAGTCCTGACAATTAATTCCCTTCGACCCACCTTCCACCGAAGATATTTTCGGTACAACGTGACAGGTGGTGTGCCCGTCGCCGTCTTTATATTCAAGCTAACGATATAATTCGTATATAAGTTTTTGAAAACCCCATTGGTACGAGCCTACCACCTGGGAACCGAACTCGGGTCTCTGGACCCGAAATTTCGACCACCCTGCCACTCGGCTGTCGTGACTTTCTTATAATCTGAGTAATATGAAAATAAAGCTGCTCAATTGTGTTAAAATTAATAATGAATATACATACGTATATAGTCGCTTTGTCAGTCTTAAAATACAAAGTGACGGCCAACAAGCGTAGCCCTGCTTGTTCTGCACAGGAGCCTTACTTCTTCGATCAAGTGTTTGTCATGCAGCTCCAGATTAACGGTTGGCAACTTTACAAGGTATCGTAGAACATAAATTATACACACTTTCTATAACAGTCACGATAGCCGAGTGGATGGGTGGTCGGAATTTTGAGTCGGATCTCTCGACTCAAAATTCCGACCACTCATCCAGAGTTCAATCCCCAATTGGCAGGCTCGTACCAATGGGTTTTTTCAAAAAACTTATATACGAATAATATCGTTAGCTTTGACATAAAGACGGCGACAGGCTCACCACCTGTCACGTTATCCTGAAAATATCTTCGGTGTAAGGTGGGTCAAAAGGACTTAATTGTCTAGACTAGGCCTCTGCCTACCCCTGTATTGGGAATTGTGAAGATATATTTTTTAATATATTTTAACAAGGTATGTTTAACTAATTAATGTCGATTTTGATATGAACGAGTAATTTTAAAAATAAACTGTTACATGATGAAAGAAATTGTACGCAAACAAGTGTTTATAAGGACAGTCAGGAAATAGATATATTATATGATGAAATATTATATATTATTGTTTAAGTTTCAGCTTGCTCAAAAGTTGCCAGAGCTTATTTAGATCAATATGACACAAATTACGTCGTCGTCTTGTGCTTTCTAGCCAACGTTACAGATGGTTGATGTTGTGAACAAATCAAAGACCTCATTGTATCTCTACATCAAATGCCATCTCAACAGTTGATTTCATGACAATATCTAAAGAAAGAAAAACAAGTGTAACCAAATATCATTCGCTCATATATTCACTTTAAAGTCAAACCTGAAATTCGTATCTCGCACGAGCCAAGTAAGCTTTGATCAATAGAATTTCTCAGCGCATTATTTTGGACTTGCACTTTATAGTTTGCGATTTAAAGCACAAAATCACACAACTGTAATTTTAAAGTGAAAAGGTTTGAATTCATTCATTCATGCTGTGTTAAAGGCGACAAAGGGATATAACTCTGCAGCCGCCAAATATTGCTCCAATATTTAACGCGTTCAGCAAAATTTATGACATCCGATATTTAATTTTCACCCACAAAAGGATTGCCGCCTTTGCTAACGACCGACCAGAGTTTTTCTTTTTATTCTTTTCGTCGAGAAAAGTTAATCTGGGGGACTTGTTAAGTAATTCCTGAAGATTAATCGTGGTTTAATGATGTGCAGTATTTTCAATGGGTATCCTGTAAAAATAAAATAAATTAATATAAATATCCTCACGCAATTCCCAATACAGGGGTAGACAGAGGTCTAGTCTAGACAATTAATTCCCTTCGACCCACCTTCCACCGAAGATATTTTCGGGACAACGTGACAGGTGGTGATCCCGTCGCCGTCTTTGTGTCCAAGCCAACGATATAATTCGTACATAAGTTTTTGAAAAACCCATTGGTACGAGCCTGCCACCTGGGGATCGAACTCGGGTCTCTCGACTCAAAATTCTGACCACCCAACCACTCGGCTATCGTGACTTGTAGTACCATTATATTTAAATTGTGATGTTACATAACAAATTCGGTTTTACTAACATTAGTGTAAGTGTTTGCTCGGTCTTTGGTGCATTTAGGTTGTATTTATTTATGATTCTGAGCAATATATACATATTTATTTGTTTAATTTATTTGTTTTTATTATATATTTGAACAAGTTCTTTCGACACACATTTCACCGGAGTTTATTTGAGTCAACATGACAAGTCGTGAGCTTGTAACAGTCGTAGTGTCCACGCCAACGATACAAAGTTTTCGAAAAAAAAACTCTTCGTTTCGAGCCTTCCTCCTAGGGATCATACTCAGGATTCTTGTTCGAACTGATTAAATCACACAGCTTTGGTTCGATCTTACCAAGTCACACAGCTCTCGTAGCTGAAAAGATAATTTTAAGCATCTCCATCATCACATCGCCAAATAAAAAAGAAGAGTGATCTCCGATGCGTTATCAGCTCCTTCATAAAAATCCTGGCTTTGGCCAAAATAAGGCGGATTTACTGAAGAAAGTTTTTGGCCGAATTTTGCCCATGCCGAAACTCCTTGAACAATGTTCTACTTACTTTAATCTTACACACATCTAATAGATTACATTTTTATTTCAGCTAGTATTAAATGGAATTCAGTTGTAAATTTATTCAATAAACAGATTTATATCGTTTTTAAGAATGTGGGTATATAATGAATTAAAGTTATGTAGTGTGTTCACAGGCTGGGTGCCCGGGCAGATGTGTTAGCGTCTCGTTAGTGAACATGCACCGTTCTGCCTACATCTTAATTAACCCCGCATCTCCGAGGCCTGTACAGTAGGGAGAAAGTTCCGGACCGCCCGTAAATTTTTAGCGTCAATAATGAGTATCATAATAGTAGGCAACATTTTCTAACATCGACTTACTGATCACGTTGATTTGTTTAGTTTTAGTACGACACTTATTACAAAAACACCATCGCTGAGTATATTCTCTCTATTATTTCTATATGGTATTAGTTTCAGACACAGTCGATATTTGTACAATAACAAAAATTACAAGTGAAATTACAAGCCGCTAACCAATCTAGTACTATTTTACGCCCCAAACATTTGCAGTATAAGAGGTGCTGCAAATGCTTTGTCTGCCTTTTAGAAAGGAATTGCGGAATGAGAAGGAGAAGGTAAAGGAAAAGGTGCGCGAAAAACAGAAACATAAGCTACTTACTACTACGTCCATAATCTCAGATGCTGTCCGATCACACAGAGCGACAGTTATTTAGAAATAATACGCAAATTTCACTTGATTGAAGTGAGATTGGGTGGAGGAATATTACTTATGTAACAAAAAGTTTAAGTATTCCATATAAAGTTTCACTGGACAGTACTTTCGATGTGCTCTAAAGCCTTATGAGGTCGTATATTGATGAGCAATTAAGAGGAGGGCTCGGTGCAATCTCTTCGGCGCCAGATAAGGGCATTTGTTGGTGTCCCCGATAGCCGGACAACGGACAACTTTATGCTAATTCTTCACCGTTTCTCCAATAGCATGGATTTAAAAAATATACTGCTGTGAGGAATGATTTAATTCATAAACGCGTTTTCGTTTCTATTTGCAGTATTTGGCGAAGCGATTATCGAGATTAAGTCTTTGTTGTTTCAATGTTCGATTCCAACTTCCACACACTTCCACTTCCACGTCGTCTCGGATCTTTGAGGTGCCTTCGTTGTTTGTGGTGCCTTCATTGTTACTGGTTCCACATACATTACTCTGATCCTATATAGCATCAGAGTAATCACATACATTCACATCACAATGTCCTATATAGCACATATGTGCTTTAGCTACGTACTTTAGGAACAGAATAACGTATCTTAATTTACAAAAAAAAAATACTTTTTTTTTTAATTTACGATAGCCGAGTAGTCTGATGATTGGAATTCGAGTCATGAGATCCCTAAGGAATTTTTTGAAAAAATCCATTGGTTTTTCGTACCAATGAGTTTTTTCAAAAAAACCAATGTACGATTTATGTCGTTGTTTCATGCTAAATGTCCTAAAGATCACATCTATATAAAAACTTTTAGAACATTAACAACTATTTAAACACAAAGTTTCGTACAAATCGTTACAGCCGTTTTACAGACACTTATATGTAATGTTTTATATATGTTCCTATTAACCAAATATTTAGCTTTGGATTCATCACGTCCATGAGTCCTAAGTTTGATCTTTGCGTAATCAACATATGTATATACAAACAAATTTTATATATTCAACGACCTCTGTGCACAAGTGGCGTACACACCGGTTTTCAAAGTATCGCAATCGCTGAGGTCGTGGGTTCAATTCCCGGACGGGTCAATTTAGAAAACCACTTTTTCTACATCTTATCGGGTTTGGGTGTTTGTGGTACGTGTCGTACGGTATTGTATGTATGTGTGATACTACTGTAACAATGACATACATAGGATACTTTGTAATTAAGTAACATTTTTTTGACGAATCTCGATAGGCAAATTTTTGTGTCTTGAGTATTGAGACATAGATATTTAATGTACTTACGACGTCTAACGTACATACAGAGATGACAAATTTACCTAATGTACGCTAATGTGATTAAATTAAAGAGAAAAAATGTTTTTAAAATTTCAACTGACACGGGCGCGATTCGGGATCCATAGATGGCGCCGTTGCCAAAACAAGGGATAAATAAATAAAGAGCATACAGGTTTAAAATTTCAACAGGCTCGGAGGTAAGAGTGTTGCCATGGGTCGGCAGAGGTCGCGGGTTCGAATCCCGCCCGTGTCAGTTAAAATTTTAAAAGTATTTTTTCTCTTTAATTTAATCACATAAAAGTTCAGCATAAATATGCTTTAAAAATCAATAAAATTGCGTAATAAAAATACAGTAATTCAAAAAATTCAAAATTTATATGTATTTACGATTGGTCCTTGTTTTTTTTTCAGGGATTTTAGGAGTCCGGATAAGGAACACAGCCCAAATACCCTGAAAAATTAAAGAATCTCGTACTTCGAGAAAATGCGCGGACATTGTCGCGGGCAGAAACAAATAAAAAAAAAAGTTGCGAAAATTTCAAATGACGATATTATTATTTTAAAATCACACACAATACTTACAAAATAAGACATCGCCCTTTATTATTCCATGCCCTTTCGTTTCCCCCATTTTGTATAAATAAATATATAAATATGGCGCCACAAAATATGAAACAAAATGTTTATATATTTACTTTTTTTAAAAAAAAAAATATTAAATATCTTCACGCAATTCCCAATACAGGGGTAGACAGAGGTCAAGTCTAGACAATTAAGTCCCTTTGACCCACCTTCCACCGAAGATATTTTCGGGACAACGTGACAGGTGGTGAGCCTGTCGCCGCCCTTATGTCCAAGCCAACGATAAAATTTGTACATAAGTTTTTGAAAAACTCATTGGTAATGCCACCTGGGGATCGAACTCGGGTCTCTCGACTCGAAATTCCGACCACCCAACAACTCGGCTATCGTGACTTTTTTTTTTATTTACTTTTTCATAACAATATTCAAACATACTCAGTGTGTATTTCAAAATCTTAAACAACAATTATTGTTCACGTTTGTTACATGTTTCTCTTTAATTGTGGTATTTGTAATAACATGTTATGAATGATTTTCCATAATGAAGCCCGTAAATAAATTTACAAATTTGTCAAAACGTAAAACCATGTTGAAATAAATCGTGTACCTAAACATTTTACAATTAGGGTCACACAGTCACATTTAGTGTTATTTGTTCGTAAACAAATAGGTGACTAAACTACCAATTTGGTTTTTCCTTGAATTATCAATAATTAAGCAATTAAAGCGCACGACGCCTTAACCACAAGTAATAATAAATTTATAGTGAATTGCTATATTAAAAAAGTATTGATTTCCACCTTTTTTGGAATAATAACGTGAACTGTGAAGGACCACTACTACCACAGAAATTGATACAGTATTAAAATGTTTCGAATTTATTTTTGTTTTACTTTTAATCATATTAAATACATACCTATGAGTATGTTATACTATTTAAAAGTCTACTAGGATGTAGGCCTTTCTCTAAAGAGAATTTTCTCATAACAGTGGTAGAACCACGCATCAGCTTTTGTTGTTGCATGAATGGGCCGGCTCGACCGGGGAAGTATAACGACCTTACAGAATACCGGCGTGAAGTAGAAGTCTAACAAACTTCTGCGTTTCGTCTGGTGAGTGCTGGTAACCGGAGGCCCAAACCCCCCTCGCCTAATTCTGGGGCACTCTGAGGTCGGCAACGCATCTGTTATGCCTCTGGTATTGTGGGTGTTTATGGGCGGCGGTTTGCCACCCTTTTCTATAAGGAAAAAAAGAGTTTGGCAAAATCGCCACGCTAGTTTAGCTAGCAAACTGTTTAGCGATCCCTGTACAAGATACTTTAGGCCTAATTTATTTTGATCTGATATTTTTCGAGATGATTATCTCGCTGTTAGTCGGAAGCCATTTCAATTTTCAGTGCTTCTGTTGTCGCGGATTCCAATCCTGCTGAAGGTAAATTTTCGGTACCGGTGACATCGTATTCTTACCATCCATGGGTGTGTTATAGAGCTGTGCAGTAATTTTACGAATTAGAACCGATAATACCAAGAATTAGTGCACGCATCTGTGGGAGGGAGGGTAGTGCTATTCTTCTCTTCGGACCAGATATCATCTCATTCATTCCTCGCAAGCGGAATCGTGCAATACAATTTGATAATAACATAAATTAATAAATTTCCGCAAAGTAACGCCTGGAACATTGGGCGTTAGCTAAGACAACTCGCGCTAGAAGATTCGCTTATATCAAATTCTATTGCTCAGCATGGTGAAAAGTCGAAAAGGTTGAACTCATAAAAGTCGAATAAAAAAAAATATCTTCACTCAATTCCCAATATTGGGGTAGACAGAGATCGAGTCTAGACAATTAAGTCCCTTCGACCCACCTTCCACCGAAGATATTTTCGCGACAACCTGACTGGTGGTGAGCCCTTCGCCGTCTTTATGTCCAAGCCAACGATATTCGTACATAAGTTTTTGAAAAACCCATTGGTACGAGCCTACCAACTAGGGATCGAACTCGGGCCTATTGACTCGAAATTCCGATCACCTAACCACTCGGCTATGGTGACTTTTTGAAAAGTCGAATAGTAGGTAAATTTATGTCCCTGATTGAATATTTGAAATGCTTGAGTGCATTTATTTGTAAAGTAAAAAATAAGAATTAATTAAGTTTATTTTAGGAAATAAAAATACATTTCTATTATAAAATAGTAATAATTAGTACAGTTGACGCTTGAATGCACATTCAATGCATGCAATATTAAGCGAAATGAGCGCGCATTTCTCCTTTTCAAATATCTTTTGTGCATCGATTTTCGCTCATAAAATTTATGAAGATTACCATCGACAATCACGCCTACTCTTAAGGAATCAATGGACACTCCAGCCACGTCTATAGCAAAGATTTATTAGCCTCTATTCGAATATAATCTTCACTAATTCACCGTAGAAAAACGTCGACTTATGACCACCTGGACAATCGACTCTTTGTCATTCGCCTCAATATATTTTAAACGACTCCGAGGCAGCCTCTCGTGAAGCCGATGCTATTGTGACTGATGTTGGAGGTTCCCTTTTACGAAAACGAACGCAGGAATATTTATTTTGAATTTTTGAATTAAGAATAATTTCTTTTTTAGCTGCCGTCCGTGGACGTGTGCCGCACATTAGTGGCCTTTGTCGAAGCAATATTAATGAACCCGAGAATGAATTCGTTTCTTTTTTTCGTTAAGTAACTACCGGACCGATACAGATAAACATAGTCTTAATTAAATAACTCGATATACCAAAGGTAGGTACGTACTCCAGTAAATAGTAAAAGTAAAATACCTACCAAAAAGTCCGAGTGGTTGGGTGGCCGGAATTTCGAGTCAAGAGACCCTAGATCGATCCTCAAGTGGCCGTACCAATGGGTTTTTCTAAAACTTATGTACGAATTATATCGTTGGCTTGAACATAAAGACGACGACGGGCTCACCACCTGTCACGTTGTCCCGAAAATATTTTCGGTGGAAGGTGGGACGAAGGGACTTAAATGTCTAGACTAGACCTCTGTCTACCCCTGTATTGGGAATTGCGTGAAGATATTTTATTTATTATTTTATTAAAATACCTAGAAATACCTCTTACTAGGTAAATAATCTTTGAGAACTTGCCGGTTACGCGACCTTGCAGTTTTGACTCATTCTAAAAACTCTGAAAGGAGTTTTTAATTATAAGAAAAATCAATAATATTAGGTGTAATACAAATTAATTATAACGTGTTTTATGTTTTCAATATAATTAGAAGTAAAAGATTATTTAAAATAAGTTTAAAATTAAGACATGGTATTTCTTAAGAGTCGATACAAGATAATTAGCTTCACGTCCACAAGTTTGCTTCCATTGTTGTCTGAGGGCTTTGGAGAGACAAAGGCGTTTGTCATGCAGTTTGCATTAATTATCGCTTACCTATCGCTAATTGTCGCTGCTACTAATAACATCCTTACAGAAAGTTTAACAGATTACGCTGAGAGAGAGAGAGAGAAGTAAGATGAGTACATACCACTCATTAAGTTTTAACATGGTTTTAAACTTTTAAATAGCGTAAAACTTATTTCTTATTGGTAGTATTCAAGTAATATTTTAAACGCAAAAGTTTGGATGTACGGATGTTTGTTATTCAATCACACAACAAACGCTATACACACAGGCTATATAAACGACAAATATTTTATGTCTATTTTTTGTGGCAACTTCAAGCGGTTGCTGTCATTTAAATAAGAGGTCATGGCAGAGCCCCTCATGTATGGTATCTATCATCTTCCGAGTGGTTGGTTGGCGGAATTTCGAGTCGAGAAAGCCGAGTTCAATCCCCAGGTGGCAGGCTCGTACCAATGGGTTTTTCTAAAACTTATGTACGAATTTATCGTTGTCTTGGACATAAAGACGGCGACGGGCTCACCACCTGTCACGTTGTCTCGAAAATATCTTCGGTGGAAGGAGGGTCAAAGGGACTTAATTGTCTAGACTTGACCTCTGTCTACCCCTGTATTGGGAATTGCGTGAAGATATTTTTTTATAAATTTTCCGCAACACAAAATGCATTCACCATTTACGGTACATTACGGAATTGGCAAAAGTGTTAATATCCAATGTCAAAATTCTAGCTATCATCTTGCACCTTTCGACTACAGTAGGTACTAACTAAGGCTATTAAATTAGTCGTATTTTTAGGTCCTAAATTAGAGATTTTAGGTTAAAAAGTTAAACAATTTAAATAGGATATGATAGGTATGCTTTAACTTAAATTTCGTAATCTTATCGTTCAAGTGATTTCAGTTTACCTTATTCTTTCCTTTGTTTGTGTTGTAAGAGGCGACAAAGGGTAAAGTCTTAAAATACCACTGGAAGGGATGTCGACAGTTAGCAGTAATCATCTCTGAAAATACTAGACCAAAATTCAGCAGGCAGGTCACGGGCAGCAACATCCAATCTACGAGGTGCTTGGTACTGCGATCGCTAATACACTTTTCAAGCGAGGCGATTATTCCAAACACTCCCTTATTCTCTTTCGGTGGACTTTTCAGACTCTGGCGTATGTATATAAATAAAAGTATTACCTATAGACATTGCAGAGTTTTCTTACACTTGAATTTATTGCTGTTTAAAAAGTACAGATAAATTAATAATTGAGACTAATCAGCAATCACACTAAACATGCCAATTTCAAGGAACTGACACATCAAAATACGGCAATGAAACAAATATTTGATTATCCACGCTCACTCAGCGATGATCGCATCTTGAATGTAGGAGTGATTTGTTTAGCACCTGAATACAAAGCATGACGTGATAGCACTAGGAGTAATACACAAAAAACAATGATTCTTAATAACTGTCTATTAATTAGTTACGGTTATGATGATGACATACAAAAGTACTGAAGGCAAATTCAATTCATAATCGCACAAATACTTAAGTTCAATTTCTAGCACACTATAAGGACTATTTTTTATATAAACATTGTTTAATTTAATAACGATAAAATGTTCGTCGGTTCAATAATTTTATAGATAAAACTGCGACGATTTATATAAGAACTAGTTTATTGCATATTAGTCTGTTGCAATACGTTAAAAATTTGTCGTTGTCATCACCCTCGGCATGGCTAATATAATATTAGACTCCACGTAAATCAGAAGCTGATGCACTCGATCATTTTGTATTTTTTTATCCTGAAACATATCAGTAGTTAAAAAGGTATTCAGGGTTTTCACGAAACTTTGTTTCCCGACATCCAATGATATAGGAATTAAGTTGTGTTGGAGTATATTAACAAATATAAGATGTCAAATCATTAATGTTTGTAATCTGTGCAAATGTATAAACTCTGTATGAAATAATGCTAGTTTTGTAGTCAGTCGTGACTTCCTGTTTTTATTGTTCACTCCATTCCTTTTTACCTTATGTAAACATTTCCCGATCCACAAAATGATTAAGATCTTATTAAATGGGCCATATAGTATAAAATATTTACATATATGCCAAAAAGTTGTAAAAAGGCTGCGGACTAACCAATTACAATACAATTCTGAAATTATAAAGAATTTTCTGAAACATTAATCACGATAGTCGAGAGTTTGGGTGGTCGGAATTTCGAGTTGAGAGGCCCGAGTTTAATCCCCAGGTGGCAGACACGTATGGGTTATTTTCAAAATGTTTAAATGTTACATTTTTAACTTATGTACGAATTGTATCTGTGGCTTGGACATAAAGACAGCGACGGGCGCACCTCCGACATGCCCAATTCGTTTTTTATCATTCTATACGTCACTAAGTTAAGTCACGATAGCCGAGTGGTTGAGTGATCGGATTTCGAGTCAGGAGACCCGAGTTCGATCCCCCCGGTGGCCCCGATTGGTGGCCGGCTCTACGGTACGATTATATCGTAGACTTGGAAATAAAAACGACAACCTAAAAACCACCTGTCACGTTATCCCGAAAATATCTTCGGTAGAAGGTGGGTCGAAGGGACTTAACTATCTAGACTAAACCTCTGTCTACCCCTGTATTAGGAATTGCGTAAAGATATTTATTTATTTTAATAATAAAGGGTTTTAATCCACCAAGAAACATTATCTTTTCCTCTTACTCCCTCCCTCATTATATCGTAGACTTGGAAATAAAAACGACAACCTAAAAACCACCTGTCACGTTATCCCGAAAATATCTTCGGTAGAAGGTGGGTCGAAGGGACTTAACTATCTAGACTAAACCTCTGTCTACCCCTGTATTAGGAATTGCGTAAAGATATTTATTTATTTTAATAATAAAGGGTTTTAATCCACCAAGAAACATTATCTTTTCCTCTTACTCCCATTCGAAACAAACCTGTCTATAAGAAAATTACTAAGGTCTGAAATACGAAAAGAAGGTATACTAATTAAAGCGAATGTAGTTAAATGTTATTTAGACAGTTCAAAATCGATTAACTTTGCGCGATTTCGTTAATAATCGTAATTCATTTCTCTCTTTTCCCATTAGTTCGAAGGGAAACATGGATATTTGCTCTAATTTCCTTAATTGGCGTTAATAGGAACCATAACAGTAGAATCTCGAATGAAAGATGTTTTACGCGACGAATAAACTTACTTATCATGAGTTAACGCCTGTCGGTGGGAAATATTGTCTTTACATAACTGTATACAGGATTCTCTTTTTTATATTTTTATTATATATTTTTTTTGAACTCATTTTTATTTTACTTTGTATAAAGTAATTTATTAACCTTGCTCTGTGTCTCTAAAGCACTCACAATGCATAGAAGCGATAATTCTAATTTGTTTAGAATCAAGATAGATATCATCAGTTCTATTTAACATTTAACTATTACTGTATGTTTACCGTGAAACAATAAGTATATATTTTGTTTTTTGAAACTTTATTTAAATTTAGATTTATTAATTAAAAGTGAAGCTGCATATATAAATGTCTTCCACGATATTAATAACATTTACCTTTTTTATTTTATGTTTTCTAAAATCAACCACAATTTTAAAAGATGCCAGTATTAATTAAGTAACGATGAATAATTAAGCTAGGGCAGTAATTACTTGTGACTATAGATCAAATAAGAACTGTTAATTTTTTGGTATCGATCTCGGGATATTTTTTATGTCAAACTTTTCACTTGCGAATTTAAGCTTAACACATATTTCCCATACAACCGTAAACAGAGGAAACTCAACTATCGTTATGTTATCAGCAAACATCCTATGTAAAAGCTAACAGCTTCCTATTGGCCGGTAAGTGAACAAATAGTGATGTACCGTGGGTACAGACCCGGGTAAACATGGAGCAAATCACATTAGCAAATTGTATGTGTCTACGCCAAATGCTGTGAGAAACTTCACTATGGGAAAGGTACATTGTCTGTTTTATGAAGAAAATCGTTAGGCGCTGTGTCTGTTTATGTCGCTTCCGGTTTCACAATTATCCGTGAAAGAATTAGTTTCTTATAAATATATATCTTTACGCATTAATTATATAAATAAATATCTTCACGCATTCCCAATACAGGGGTAGACAGGGGTCTAGTCTAGACAATTAAGTTCCTTCGACCCACGTTTCACCGAAGATATTTTTTTAGTTACTTATGATCACACTAAAGTATTTATTTACTGGCTTAATAACCTGCAGGTCCATTGCAGGAGCTAATCTTCTCATTTTTGGACGATTTTCACTAATCGCTAAACTTTGAAAGCAGATTGGCAATAGTCAACTAGACACCTCGCACCATAAAAGCCAGACTCCGCCGTCGATCTGCTTGGTTCAGACCACCTCTACCACCAGACTAATCTGGTTTACTTCAAAGTGATTATCTCGCCATCTTTCGTTAGTTGCTGCCATTTTAAAGGCTTTGGTCTCTTAATCGTTTTCTGAGACACGCACGGAAACAAAAGCCTAGCAAATAACAAGGACTTAAGCCGATGCCACACTACATGGCGTCTGGAACTACTTTTCTTCTAATCTACTTTATACTTTTATTGTTCTTGAATTAGTTTTTTCTTAAGGAACTACTGCCTTATAATCAAATATTAAACAATGAATAAAAAAATGAAACAGCAGGGTGCCAATAATTAAATTACAACAGTAATTTAATATACCTGTTATTATAAGATCGGCTCTTATATTCAGGTGGCGGGTTTTCCGAATCAGGCGTCTACTTCCATTCCCCTCAAGGAGGGTATCATTACCAATCAATTTGGTAGGTTGTATAAAGCTTGTATGGATTACTTAAATATTAAGCTGCTTACTGAATTGGACAGAAAAATCTAAAAGACTAGTTCTGCTGCAGATGTCTCTATTGCAGACTGGGTCACGCAGTTTAAAATGTTTTATGGAATGAAATTAAATGGTATGTATTTTAATAAGATAAAATAATTTATTCTGTGAAACAAGATAGTTTCACATATCTTAGGTATATTTTACTATATTTAAACAGTATAATAAAATTACATTAAAATAAAAATTATTTTATATATTTTATATGCATTATAGCTTGGAAACAATCAGCTAATTTAGTCCGATCAGTAACCCTGGGCTTCCTCGTAAATAAATATCTTCACGCAATTCCCAATACAGGGGTAGACAGAGGTCTAGTCTAGACGATTAAGTCCCTTCGACCCACCTTCCACCGAAGATATTTTCGGGACTACGTGACAGGCGGTGAGCCCGTCGCCGTCTTTATGTCCAAGCCAACGATTTAATTCGTACATAAATTTTTGAAAAACCCATTGGTACGAGCCTGCCACCTGGGGATCGAACTCGGGTCTCTTGACTCGACATTTTAATAAATTAAAGAGAAGAAACGTTTTAAAGTTTCAACTGACACGAAACAACGTGACAATGCCACGGTTCGGCAGAGGCCGCGGGTTCGAATCCCGCCCGTGTCAGTTGAAATTTTAAAAACGTATCTCTTTAATTTAATAACATAAAAGTTCAGCATAACGTATATGCTTTAAAAATCAATAAAAAAATGGCGTAATAATTTTAACTTACATAATAATCCTTACTAAATTTAGAGGCAACACTGAAAATAGTGTATGAACCCTTTGTCAATTCAGCATCTATGAAATTGTATTTAAAATTATAATCGAAATTCGAAACATTATTACTATGCATGTTACAATCATAAACAATATTTGCTAGCGTCAAAGTTAAAAGGGGAGTAAAGATTAAATTTAATATATTTTGTAGTGAGCAACCGTGAGTTGACTCAACAGGATAATTGTGTGGTTGCCGGAGTGTCCCGCCGCTCTAATGAGTAATAATGAGAGCCACCCAGAGAGATATAAGCAGTCTCGCGAGACATAACATATGGACAAGGCTTTTTGAGGCATTTTCAATTGCATAATTTTTTTAGTTTTATTTATCTTCATGCATATATAGGTAATTTAGTCTTTTTAACCGGCAATTTACCGGAGCTTAATTTTGAAAACCGTGATAGGTGAGCTTGTCACTGTCTAAGGGTCCATAGTATATAAAAAATTGTGAATCGAGTATAAACATGTATAATAATAATAATTAAAACATCATAATAATTATAAGCTTGCAATCCTTAGGTCGGAAGGCACAGTTATTAGTAGATTATCCACTGGCCTAGATTTGTTATCGCTCAACAATATTTAAATTAACGCAGCGCAGTAAATTAAAGCGTTTGTTTAAATTAATTAATTAATTTAAATAAACGCTTTATAATAACTGGCAGAAAAATTAAAATGTATAAAAAAAGAAATGTTTTTTTTTTCTAAAAAAAAAAAACAAATCCTTTCCACACAACTGTCCAGGTTCTCCGGGGCCGAAGGAGCACCGCACCTTACGACTTCATTAGACCGAGTCAAGCGGCCAGTCACGACTGCAGCGCGGCCGCCGCTCCGCGTATCGTACGATTTTGTGACCATTAATGCGGCTAGCGTTTAGTTAAGTAACTCGACCGATGTGAAGCACAGTATTTTATTAAGAAAATAAATGAAAGATTGGAAAAATCAACAGTCACGGCCTAATAGCGAACTTGCGAACTCATTCGTACCGAGGCGACGCTTTTACCACTGATCCACCGTGTCTTAACCGCATCAAATGAATGTCTTAGTTTTGTGCTTAAAATCGATTTTCATATATAAGCCTGGAGTTAAAAATCCTTTAAAACCTTAAACTTATACCTTAGTTTGTGTACCTATAGATTGTGTATCTACTCTCGACAGGCTGGTTACACTTGTTTATTTTTCTATAACTATCATTTTATTTTGATGAAAACAAATTTTATATATATGTATATATAAATTTGGTATGTCTGTTTGAAATAATGAAATAACCGTTTTTTTTATTACATGTATATGAATACATACGGTGCACACACCAAAATATAATTTATTTTACAATTTTTGTCTGTCTGTCTTTCTGTTTGTTCGGCTGGAAACGGCTGGACCAATTTTACCAGGACTTTCACTGACAGATAGCTAATGTTATAAGGAATAACATTGGCTACTTTTATTTTAGAAACATAATTAGGTTTCCGCGTTAAGTATTAAACTGCGTGCAAAGCCGCGGGGGGCAGCTAGATATTTAATATAAATAAATGTATCATGCATGCTTTTATTAATATAAAAATGTATTCATTTACCCTTTTTTACTAATGTATATATTTTGTAATCGTTTTTAGGATCCAAATCTTCAGTCTTGCGACAAACAATTTTTAATTTTCTCTTTCATAAGATACAGTATTTTTGACAGAAGTTTATATCTGGTCTACCTTTTCTAGAAGCTTCTATGTTAGACCGGGAAGAAGGAATTGCTTTTATACACAATGTCACATTAAACAGAGACTAGAGAATACCAATACTGGGGCAATACCAATCTTGTGAGATTCAATGCCACCAAAACGCAAGCGTGTCTGTTCTCCGCCAAAAGGAGCCAGTTCACTTTGGCTCCTAAATTTCAGAATGTATCTCTGGAATACACCGACCGCCTCCAGTTACTAGGAGTCGAAATCACGTCAAACCTTAACTTTGGGCGGTTCATTGAGTCTAAGGCTAAAGCCGCTGCAAGGAGATTGGGAGTTCTTGCAAAAGTGCGGCGTTACTTTATTCCGGGACAGCTTCTGACCCTATATAAAGCTCAGGTCCGGTCGGCTGTAGAGTACTGCTGCCACTTATGGGCTGGAGCTCCTAAATTTCAACCGGCAGCCTTGGACTCTGTGGAGAGACGGGTCAAGCGGCTAATCAGTGATTCTGACTTGGTTACTACCAATTTGTCCAGTCTCGAACACAGACGTCGGGTGGCCAGTCTCTAGGTGTTCTACAGGTTACATTTTGGAGAGTGTGCGAAGGAATTACAAGAGTTATTTCCCTCTTCCCCTTTCCATCATCGGACAACAAGACGCACGGCGGGTTTCCATCCTTTTGTTGTGGATATACCCTGCATTCGGACGAAGCGTTTTGCTTCGTCGTTCATAATGCGTACAGCAAAGGACTGGAATAATTTGCCTGCATCAGTCTTTCCGTCCGATTACAATGTGGGTGTCTTCAAGAGAAGAGTGAAAAGGCTTTTTCTAAGCTAGTGTGCCTACCAACAGAAACTACATCGCCACTTACCATCAGGTGGGATTGTAGTTAAACGCTAGCTTATAATGTTAAAAAAAAGAGAGTTTATGAAAGTTGTGAACGATTTGTATCAGTGATTGGATACTAAGATGACGACAAGCTTACCACCTATCACAGTGAATAGACGAGAAATTTTGGAAAATACCATTATTTACTTCGGAGATAATTATTAGGTACTTGCATTTTAAACGATAAAGATACATCAATTGTAATCCTATTAGTATTGCTGATCTATCGTTAATAAAACTCCTTTTAAAACTACCACACCCAGTTTCAAATCTACCGCCGACGTAACCTTATTAGAAAATATCTTCACATCATTTCCAATATTGGAGTAGACAGAGGTCTAGACAATTAAGTCCTTTCACCGAAGATATTTTTTGCATAGACATCAATAATAATATATTTAATTAGTCAAAGTATGCACACTTTGACTAATTAAATATATTTTACAAAAAAAAAAGACTTTATATTTCTCCCGTACAAAACCCCAATTAAATATGGACCTAATATAATACATATTACGGTAGATACGCACCTTTCACTGAAAACTTTTTTGGGACAGGTGGTGAGCCTGTCGCCGTCTTTTATGTCCAAACCAACGATATAAATCGTACATAAGTTTTGGGAAAAACCTGGCGTACGAACTCGGGCCTCTTGACCCCAATTCCTATCACCCAACCACTCGACTAGAAATAAACTTTAAAAATGCAGTTACTTTCCCACGAAAGTTACAATAATTGAACGAGACGAACGTCTTACAAGTTAAAATACTTGAACGCGTATTTGTGTCTGAACGAAGCACGAACACCACTGGTGGTAAACCAATAGGCGATCGGTGCAGGCTTGGCGATGGCGCGGGTCCTATTTAACATTGTGCACGTTTCGCTAATGGTTCACCTTGGACAGAGTCGAGATAAGGCGCTGTTATTGGAAATACTTTAATAGGCCTCGGGCTTTTTCTCGTGGGTTTATTACGGACAATTTATTATCAACATGGTTTGTGTGTGTGTGTTCGAAAATGTATATATAATACTTATTAGATTTGTATCGTCTGAAGAATATAACACCCGTTCTTCTGGTAAGGGCGCAAGAGGCGACTAAGAGAAAAACGTTGACAATGTTAATCTCTACCGAAAACTGACGGGATCAGTATCTCGAAAAAATACCGGACCAAAATAAGGTGATTGGTGACGGGCAGCAACATCTAAGGTGCAAGATGTCTAGTACTGCGATCGCCAATCTGGTGTGGAAGCGTGGTGTTTTTGGCAAACCCTCCCACGGGGAGAGGCCTATGTCCAGCAGTGGACTATTACATGCCGTTATGTATGTTCGTATGTATAATAATGATACCTTAAACCGTTTCACGGTGACAGGTTCGCATTAATGGTTTCTTTTTTTAAAATTATGTACGAATTATATCGTTAGCTTGGACATAAAGACGGCGACACGTTGTCCCAAAAATGTCTTCAGTGAAAGGTTTGTGTTGAAAGGACTTAATGGTTAAGACCTCTGTCTACCCCAGTATCGGGATGAGCGTGAAGATAAATTATATATGAAAATGATTTATGCCATTATTAGCCGAGTAGAGAATGACCGAAAAAAGAAGTCACGTGAATCGATTCGAAACGAATTGAACGCCAAAGCTTCTCTTCCTATACACGTAATTAGCGTATTTATTCGAAGCGCGGACTTCGCAAATAGTGACATCGTGTTTGCGCCATGTTGCTCTTCGATAATAACTTAATAAGTGCCCTCTAGCAACGGTCGGCGTAATTACAAATTAGAGAATGCTAGCGCCGCGTGCACTGGAGATTGCTGCAGTGATAGCCAGAGGTGTATTCTGCAGCTTTTGCTCAGAAGCTTTTATAATTTGTTGGTATTATTATAATTGAAATTCACACTTATAGAAAAAAATGGTAAGTAAAATATTAATTACAGTATATTTAAGAATAAATAAACGTATGATAAAACTTTTTACCTACATATTTTTACATTGTAAAGAAAATATTAAGTACAAACTTCATATTTATCACACAAATGTGCGCCTCTAGCGGGATTTGAACTCGCAATCTTAAGCTTTAAAAGAAGGGTCACTGCTAACTAAGCCATCATCAGGACGCCAAGAAATTTCTGGAAACGTCATGAAAGCAAGTTACTGTAAACGCCGATAGATAGCCCCACTACATAGAATGAATGAATGAATGAATGAAAATAGTTTTATTGTACACCACGAAATCGAAAAACATTAAAAATTAAAAACTAAAAAATCTGTACAATACTGTATATAATAGTATATATCTGTAAATCTGTACAATATATAATATGGCGGCCTTATCGCTGCATAGCGATCTCTTCCAGGCAACCATAGAGTAGCAGGGCACTGTTTTACTATTTATGTAGTAATTATTGAATTTGTAAAAGTGAAAGTAAAAATAAAGTCAAAAAACAATTTATTTTTGTAGAATAAACCAGGTAACCTACTATGTACTGGGTAACCTGTAATGGCTTTAATGCAGAAAGGTGAGCCCAGCGCGGGAACACTGCCTTATCGACTTTTGACAACTCTACCAGTCGCTTTCAGGTATTTACGAGGTAATTTTGTGTGCTCCGAACACGATGTTTATAATTAATTACTGATTTCATTAATTAAGTAAGTTTTTGGACACATGTGGTCGATGATATTTACAGTGTTTGCAATTCAATTGGATTGGGCTTCGTTAAATATGAGTTAAAATTTGTATACATTTCTGTTTATGGTACGTACACCTTTTAACCATAAGGCGATGGCTTTTAAATAGATATTACAGAATTTGAATTTGAATTGAATAATGAAACAAAATATCGGGCGATGTATAAAGTCCAACTAGCAGACTGGCAGACCTTCAATGAATTCTATAAATTTTCTCACGAAATAACAGAAAAAAGGCAGTTACAAATTATAGGGCCAGAGGAGGAAGGGATTACCCTTAATGTTTATTTCACACAAAATCTAGTAATATCAAAAAACATTACTCAAAACCTCTCTGACTACACTGCAAAGCTTGCATCTGGAGCGGTTCACTGCCCTTTTACAATTTAGGTTTGCATCTGAATAAAAAAAAATATTTTTCGGGTTAATAAGAAGCTACTTAAGAAGACAAAAAGAAGAATTAAGTTAAGGTTTAAAATCATTATGTTATTCCTTTAACGGTTTTTTTTTGTTTTTCACAATTACAGAAAGCTGATATTCTCCATTGCTACTTAAATTACCTGCAATGATGGTGTAATTAAGATTTGAATGTACGTTATGTTGAATTCACGCCGGTACTATATATTTATGAGTTTCAACTAAGCGATTATTTGTAATGAACTTCTTTAAGTTAACACAATTTTCATACTAAATTTCCAATAAAATGAGACCTCAATTGGAAGGCTCCTGTGGACTGAAAATTACAAATAATTGACGGCTTGTTCTCGTCAGCCCACAATTAGATATTATTGAAACCTTGTATAAGCCCTTGGAAATGTAGATACACGGCGCGGAAAATTATTGGTGATTTTTTTTTTAAATAACAGTTGCTTCAAAGGAATCTGTTTGTAAAGCTGGGCAAAAGAAAATGGAGTTGTGAACTGTCTATAGCTATTTTTATAAATAAATCGTTATACGATAAGATTTCTTAATCATATCACGCGCTACCTACTGACTGAACTTTACGTACCGACATCAATAGGCAGAGACGAGAAAACTCCCTGTGTCATGATATTTATATGTCATTTGGCTTCCCTTCGCTATACATTCTTGAATAATATTTTTATATATATTGCGTATGCTATAAGCATTTTCTGGAAGATCGTCGCTCCATAGTGTGAGGTACTTTATTTTTTAACTGAAAAAAATTAAAAAAATATCTTCTCGCCATTCCCAATACAGGGATTATTATTGCAACACATTAAGTCCTTTCGAACCACCATCCACCGAAGACATATGAATAAATTGTTGAATTATTTTTACATTAAGTAGGTAAAGGTAATAATTACCTACAAATACATGATAATAAATATAATAAAAAATAAATATCTTCACGCAATTCAAAATACAGGGGTAGACAGAGGTCTAGTCTAGATAATGAAATCCCTTCGATCCACCTAACAACTACATCTTTTGTTTGTGGAAATCCGCTTTTGCCTCTACAATGTCGTCTATCTAACCATTGGTCTAACTCTGTCCATACGTAGTCTAATGAACTCGTAGACAGCTATTCGTGCTGCGTTCAATGCGGTAGTTAGCGAACATAAAATTTGACGTTCTCTTGATTATAGACAATTTATAACGAAAGTCACACTAAGATTCGTAGGAACTATAAGCTGAGTATATAAGATTTTTAAGGAACCTAAATATTAAACCTTCATGCCATTCACAACAGTGGAGTAGACGGAAGTCTAGACAGTTAAGTACTTTCGACCTATCATTCAGCGAAGGCATTTTTTGGGGACTACGTGATAGGTAGTGAGCCTGTCGCCATTGTTATGTACAAGCCATCGATATAAATCGTATATAAACTTTTGAAAATAAAAAAAATAGTATACCTAACACCTGGAGATAGAACTCGGGTCTCTTGAGTCGAATTTCGATCACCCAACCATTCGGCTATCGTGACTAAATATTTAAGTTTAGTTTAAGTAACCTAAATATTTACATAAATATTATCAAACACTGTGGTTTCGGTTCGAAGTGTTTTTTTTTTAATTTGTTGAATAATATGAGAAAACGTTGCGAAGAAGTTTACACCTCTAAAAATTAATTTAAACCGTGACGATTGAATCTATCGACACCAGAGTGTAGCGGAAGAGCATGCTTATTAAAATTCGGTCAACTAAAAATTTGTTTGCTTGTAATATTTTATCATATCAATCTATTTATTAAGTGCTGATGTCAGTCTCTTTCGGAAAGGCCACTAAAAGGTTATGGATAAATTATGCTGACATTTTTTGGACCATTCGATCTCATATGGGAAGAATGATGTGATCCTTACGGTAAAAGCCTACTCGTGTGTCTGAGGCTGACTCTTACGGGTCGTTAAATAAAATAAAGTAAGTAAAGATGAGATAAAGATGAGGTAAAACAGAGATCAGTTACGATAGCCGAGTGGTTGGGTGATCGGAATTTCGAGTTAAGAGACCCGAGTTCGATCCCCAGGTAGCAGGCTCGTACCAATGGGTTTTTCAAAACCCAAGTACAAATTATATCTTTGGATTGGAGATAAAGACGGCGACGGGCTCACCACCTGTCAAGTTGTCCCGAAAATATCTTCGGTGGAAGTGCGTCGAAGGGACTTAATTGTCTAGACTAGACCTCTGTCTACCCCTGTATCGGGAATTGCGTAAAGATATTTATTTATTTATTTAAAGGTGAGGAAATAGTACAATAACAAATCTATGATGTATCAATGAATGTTAGAGTCAGCAAGGATAAGGATGAACTATACGAAATAGACGAAAATTAAACAATAAAATTGGAGATGGGTGTATTAAAAGTATAAATAATAATAAACATCTTCACGTTATTCCCAATACAGGGGTCTAGATGATTAAGTTTTTTGTACCCATCTTCCACCGAAAGATGGATCTAAAGTGTTATAAATACGAAAGAGGCGAAAGTATTGTCACTGGATCACGTCAAATGGATATCAGAGACATCTCTGTCTAGCTTTCTAATTTACAGCCGTGCTAGTTTTTGTAATATCGTAATCACAACGCTTATGGGATAAGCCCAGTATCGACAGAGTTGTAGAAGGGATCCTCCTCTCAATATACTCTCTGTTTATAGGAGGTATACGAACATTTGGTTAACCTAATCGTAAGGAATCATAAAATCCTGCAACACCAGACACCAAGGACCTCTCTAAGTCTTAAATGTCAAGAAATAATACGATGCGTCACAGAAAATTCTTTGCAATACGCACTGTGGTAGAATTACTGCTTCCGTGCGGTATTTGGGGTTTGTGTATTATAAAAAATATTATAAAAATATAATATCATCATTTTGTAGACAGAGTGAGCATATAGTTTCAAATTCTAATCTAAATGTTCAAGTTGAAAGACCCGAATTCGATCCCCAGGAGGTAGGCTCGTTGCAACGAATTTTTCAATGCGTATGTACGATTTATATCGTTAGCGTGGACATAAAGACAGCTTCTGAGTTACGTCGGTCGAAATGACTACATTGTCTAGACCACAGTGATGAAGCATTTGTGAATTTCGATTTGAAAATGTGTCAATGAATCTAGTATAGTGAATATATATATTGTAGTATATTGAATATATAAAATTCACGACCGCCGAATGGTTGGGTGGTCGAAATTTCGAGTCGAGAGACCCGAGTTCGATCCCCAGGTGGCAGGCTCGTACCAATGGGTTTTCCAAAAACCTATGTACGAATTATGTCGTTGGCTTGGACATAAAGACGCCGACGAGCTCACCACCTGTCCCGAAAATATATTCGGTGGAAGGTGGGTCGAAGGGACTTAATTGTCTAGATAAGACCTCTGTCTACCCCTGGGAATTGCGTGAAGATATTTATTTATTTATTTATTTTTATTATATTGTAGTAAGGTTTAGACATAGAACATGGAAACCAACACCACTAAAGAGTTTTATATTTGTTCCATGTGCTAATAATCTTACTGTACACTTACACATGTATTTTCGTTTAAAAGTATAATTCTTTATTATTCATGCTCATGTTCTGTATGTAGCAGTTTAGCTAAGGTTCTCTAGTGTATTTACGTTCAAAAATATACTTAAATATCTTCATACCATTCCCAATACAGGCGTAGACAGAGGTATAGACAATAAGACGTTTCGGCCCACCTTCCACCAAAGATATTTTTTGTGACAACCTGTCCCGTGGTGAGCCCGTCGCCGTCTTAATGTCCAAGCCAACGATATAATTCGTACATAAGTTTTTTAAAAACATCCATTAGTACGAGCCGGCCATCTGGGGATCGAACTCGTGTCTCTTGACTAGAAATTCCTACCGCCTAATCACTCGGCTTTCGTGACTATTTAAATACTTTTTTATTATTTACGCTGATGTCCTGTATGTTAATTCAGTTTGTTTTATTAATAGCCTCGTCAACGAAACCATCAACGGGTAATTGCCTAATAGATTGCGAAGAGTTTAGTCATTAAGAAAAATGTTCTGAGTTATGACTACAGTGACTAAGAACTTGTGCCATTGAGTTGATTACGACATCGATTTATAGAACCGTTTCGAAGTGGGCGTTATAGTCAGTTACCAGGATACTAAACTAAAACCGAAAGAAAGAAGGCCCTGCCGCCTTAGACGCCAGCAGCGTTTAAGGTGCAGTAACAGATTTTACAATAACCACGAAAGGTAAATTTATATTACTTCATTATTTACTCTCTTATTTTCACGCACGATTCCCAACGGGGTAGCTAGAGAGAACAGATCGCCAAGTGTTACAAACCTTGCATACCTTTCGCTTCATTAATATCCATCATTTTCTTTATACACGCACGTCTAGGTATCCGAGATTATTTGAACATTGAAAGTTAATTTCGGACCACCTCGACTCCTGTTAACACTATATTTCGAGGTTTATATTAACATCAACATTCGGTATTGCTTCTAACGTTCAACGTGCCCAACCAACGAACCACACAGATCCAATTTAGTGATAAGATCATTTTTCAAATCTACAATATTGTTATTATATTGTCTCCGCGTTTCGTTTTCCGTCGGCCAATTATATGCCGCACATTTTAAGAAGAGATCACATCCATTGCATGTTTGCTTTTATGCTTTTTCTGTCAGGTTCCGCTGTACAACAAAGGGTTATTTATTGCAAGACCTGCATTACATCCTGCTTGTTCTGTCCACATCTATATCACATCTTCTATTTGAGACGAAAATGCTCCCTGTTAAACCAACATATCCAGATCAGCGCTAAGTAAGACTTAAGTGGTTAGTATACGTGATCGCACGTCCCTTAGCATCGCCGGGTCACGCTGTCTCCACCCAACTAATTGCCGTGACCGGGCTAATATTTGAAGTTGATTAAACATACACACTGCGATTCATTAATTATTATTCTGTTGGAATTTCGAGCGTCAGTGTTTACGTCTCAACAGGATCCGAGGAGTTCACTGCGATCGGACCGAGAAGCTAAGGGGGTCAATGTCCTTTATTTCTAACTAGATGCACCACGCGGCTTCGCACGCGGTATAACATTTAACGCGGCATCCTAATTATTTTTCTAAAATGATTCTAAAAAAGCAGCTTAAGTTACTACTTATAACATCAGCAAATATTTTTGACAAAATTTTCATGATGATCGGTTGAGTAGTTTTCCCGTGAAAGCATAACAAACAAACTTACTCTAACAGTCACGATAGCCGAGTGGTTCGGTGGTAGAAATATCAAGTCGAGCGATCGAAAGTTCGATCCCCAGGTGGCAGGCTCGTAGCAATGGGTTTTTCAAAATACTTATGTACGAATTATATCGTTGGCTTGGACATAAAGACGGCGACGGGCTCACCACCTGTCACTTTTGTCCCGAAAATATCTTCGGTGGAAGGAGGGTCGAAGAGGCTTAATTGTCTAGATAAGACCTCTCTACCACTGTCTTGGGAATTGATATTTATTTATTATTTATTTACATTTATTTTATAAACAACATCGTATATGGGAAGGTATAGACGGAGGAATGGTTTTGTATTCCTGTGTAGGTAAACTTAAAATAATATTGCATGCGTTTCATCTAATAAGTGACGTAATCAAAGGCTTCTCTTTTTTCTTCTTCATCTACGTAACTATCAGTACGGTGGAATTAAAACTGTTAAACTTAGACCTCCCACTAAGATTGCCACATAGAACAGTCCTGTGCCATTTGCATCCATCAACACTCTCCAACATTGTGCAGATCATTGCCCCACCTTGTGCGGGATCATCCTACACTGCGTTTGACTGTATGAAGCTGCGACTCGAGAACCTTCCTTTCCCAAATCCTCATCCTTCACAATTTCTTCAGAGTTCTGACCGATGTTCTAGATACTTGACCGCAGGTGCTTACTTACCGTCATGTGAGCAACGTTATCGTTTGCCCATCTTTCCTGTTAAAAAAATATATGACAAATGCTGTTGACAACTGTCGGCGTCTAAAGACGCCGCCATGAGCGAATCGTTAAAGAAGACGTCGTTGTCATCATTTGATTCCTAATGTTCCTACTTAATTTTTTGTTAAGTAACATTTCTTTCTCTGAAATTCAACCCACCTGCTCATGCCTACATACAGTATAGCGCTAGTTAATAAACGAGCATACATAATATCCATCCAAAGATGGCGGCAATTATTATTTTTTATCACTCCAACTTTATTAATAATCATTATTTATACGAGTGAAGAGAAAAGTTAAAATACGCGTGATAGGTTAATGCTTGTAATATTAATTATTCATACAGCTCTAGCAGCGGAATTATGGCGGCATTTTTTAACATTCCTGCAACTTTCACCAGAATCAGTAACTCATACGTTACATAGAATTTTGTACTCGCCAATCAACGACAAATGTGAAATTTAAAATGATATTGGTCATGTATTTAATAAGCAGAAGACCTAAGTTCGATCCCCGGAAGGAAGACTTATAGTTTTCGAAACATAGGTATGATTTAAATTTTAGGCTAGGGCTTTGAGATGGCGACAGCGTCGCCACCAGTCAGGTTGTTTCAAATAAACGCGGGAAAATGTGGGTCAAAAGGACTAAATTGTTATTGCTAGACCTCAGACAGCCCAAGTATAGGGAAATGCAAGGAGATAAAAACAAACATTACAATACATGAATGAATTTCAAGTCCTTTTGAAGAATGTACTCCAGAAGGAAAGTCAACATCACTTGGAAAAGATCATCAAATGAAAATGATTAATCACTTGGAAATTTATTCTCCCTGGCAACCCCGTCAAGAGCGATGCGTGAAGATATATACTGTGTAGTTTTACTACTTTTATACTTACTGATTTAACAGCTTTTAAAATTCTTCTGCAGGATATAGTCCCTAAGTTGGCATAATCACCTGGTTCGGCCAGTGGATTGGCGATATCATCATACCAAAATTTATAAAGAAACAGCTAGTCTGTCTGACCGTGGGATACCAATTTCTTGTAATATCTAACTAACCATTAGTTAGTAATATATAAATACACCATATGCTTGTAATTCCGGCGCCGCGGTGTTTTCAAAGCCTGTTTACTCACTGGCGCCTGCGCACTTTAGTCTGAATAGCATTTCTCTAGTATAAAAATATACATTTTTTACAGCCAAGGCTCACGCTTAACGTTTGAAGTAGCAAATGTAAAGGTAACACTGTGTGTTTTCAAGATATAATCCTATGGCCACGCTAAGGAAATCTCTTTACGATCAATCGACCGTAATAAAAAAATGGTGTAGAGTATCCATGGAAAGAAACACATAGGCAAATTTTTATGCTTTTACTTACTTAAATAGAAATAAAAAAAATAATAATTTATAACACATCTGTGGTTTGTTAATGTAGAAGGCATTAACTTATAGATATAAAATAACAATAACACGTGCCAATAAATTTTAAATAAATCAATAAGTCACAACTAAAGCTGACCACTTGTGAATGCGCACCTTTTGAGATACAAAAGGCACCTCCACAAAGGAGGCTAATTTAAGTTATATTGCGCCAACTATATACCCGCGGCGCCATGAAGAATTGTACAATGAGACCACCTTGAAAGATTCACCAAAATATCATTGTATCTTAGAATAGGCATTTAAGTGTTTTCAAAGGTAGCACACAATTTTGAAGTAACGTAAATTTACTACTAAAAATATTAATTACCTTTATCGTACGTGGGGAAATAAGGACATTTGTAGGGACGCTGTCCCTAAACTATTAAATCCAAGGTATTTCGTTTACCGCATCGGTAAGGTTATGTGTACGTTTTTGTTTTCCTAAGCCACCAGTGCTGGCTAACCGAGTAGCCCCTTCTCAGGACAGAATGAAAGAAAGAAAGAAACACATTCGTTATCTCTTTTACTGCCAGGTTACACTCTTAAGTATCATAGACAAAGTAGTGACTACTTTCTTTAAGATACTGCGATTTAAATGTCTATGATCTTATCCGTTATATCTTTAGCTTAGACTGTATCGTTATATTTATTAATATTAACGATTATACATTTATTTTATCTTCACACACTATCCCAAAACTGGGGTAGACGGAGGTCTTTTCTTTCTGTTCTTCATCGTTTAGAAGTTCATTCGAACCACCTTTCACCACAGCTTATTTGTTGCAACGTGTGGTGGATGACAGACAGGCAATGACTGGTGAGTTTAGTGTTCAAATGTACAGTAGAATATGCTTACAAAGATAGATAGATGTTATACCTACGGATGTATAGATACGTATTAATATATACATATAAACGACTGAAGTAAAAATATTCATATTCATAATACACATGGATACACTTAAGCGAGATTCGAATCCTCAACCTAAGCTTTGAAGAATCATCACCAACTGAGCTATCGAATCGAAAATTTAATTTTCCAACTATAACAATCTAAAATATAATAATAATATAGCAATTACAAAACGATTGTGAACCATTAAAGACAAATTTCACGGTTACATTCAAAAACCTTTTCAGACACTTTACGAACTGTCCGCTCATAATAAAAATCACACTTTCGATATTTCGGTGATAAAGGCAAGCGTTTTCGCTCCTTTTGGATCGGAGGCGTGAAATACGACAATTTCTGAACATATTTCACTATAGACCGAAATAGGCGCCATGTGGTGGTCGGTGGTCGTTAAACTTGGCTATGTCACGCTTGACGTTTGACCAAGAGAGAAAAGCATAGTATGTCAGAATTATTCAGATTAACTGTAAAGTGCTTATTGTTAAAATTTTCTCTGCTGTAAAAGTAATTAAAAAGAGGAAATTAGTTGCAAACTTTCCTGTGAAAGCAAATGTTTTAGAGAATTGTCTGTTGTACCAAAAGTATAACATTTGTTCGTAACGTAGTTTATTCACGTTTGAGGTATTCTGTGTAATGCTTTCTTTTACCTATCTTCTTTATTTTTAAGTCGTAAATACTTTTAAAATAAAATATATATCGTGTGTAGTGTTATTATATGCATACGGATACTTAAAGGTATGCCATGGTATTTAAATCATTAAGGTAGCGATTATTTTTAATTACAGTTATTGCAAGACTATGCTATGTCTTTTATTTACGTGACGAACATATAATTATAAATGTCTTTGATGGTAGCTGTATATATGTATTATTTTGATTTTAAAACGATTAAAAAAATGGAATATGTAAAGACTGATGACATATTTTCACTATAAAAATTTAATTTTTTAATTGTTTTTTTTAATGAAGCGAAATAATTATCTTCAAACTTTGCATTTACTATTCAAGTGACCGAAGCTATTGGTCTTTACGCGGCGGTTAAAGCACCCAAAGCACAAAACGAATTTGTTTCTAATGAATACTCTGACACGCCTTCTTCATTTTTTTATACTTAATACCACACAATGCCTTTCAAGTTTTATTGTTTGATCTTACAAATGGCCTTCAGTAACTGCCACCACTAGACTTCACGGCGGCATTTTTTTGGCAACCGATACCATTATACCAAATTATTAGTAATAAATAAATAAATAAATAAATATCTTCACGCAATTCCTAATACAGGGGTAGACAGAGGCCTAGTCTTGATAATTAAGTCGCTTTGACTCACCTTCCACCAAAGATATTTTCGGGACAACGTGACAGGTGGTGAGCCCGTTGCCGTTAAACGCCTTCAAATTCTTGTACAAAAATTTACACACTAACTCAACAGTTTGTGAAAACAATATCTAAGTTGTTATATTCTCAGATGAAGAGTATTTGTAAAAATAATAGAAGAAATGTTATATTTTATTGGAAAAAAAGCCATGATAGCCAATTGGATGATCGGAATTCGAATCAAGAGACCCGAATTCAATCCTTCGGCTTGTACCAATGAGTTTTTCTAAAGCTATGTTCTATTTATATCGTTGTCTTGGCCATAAAGACGGCGATAGGCTAACCACCTGTCACGTTATTTTTTTTTTGTAGAAGAGGGAGGCAAACGAGCAGGTGGCACATGTGATGGTAAGTGATTACCGCCGCCCATCTGCAATACCGGAGGAATAGCGGATGCGTTGCCGGCCTTTGAGAAAGGTATAGGCTCTTTTCTTGAAAGTCCCTAAGTCGTATCGATCCAGGAAAACCGCTGACGGCAGCTCATTCGACAAAGTGCAAGTGCGTGGCAGAAAATTCCGCGAAAAACGCACTGTGGTGGAATGCCAAGCATCAAGGTGGTGTTGATGAAATCTTTGGTTATGCCGTAAGTTATGATGGTGAAATTCAGCGGCTAGGATTAATCCGAATAAAAAGTAATTTGCAGTATTTGTTATCCAAAAGTAATTTGCAGTCTGGGTTAGAAAGTAAATAAGACAAAAAGTCACGATAGTCGAGTGTTTGGGTGGTCGGAGTTTCGAGTAAAGAGACCCGAGTTCGATCCCCTGGTAGCAGGCTCGTACCAATGGGTTTTTCAAAAACTTATGTCCGAATTTTAAACATTCGGCCTGTCACGTTGTCCCGAAAATATATTCAGTGGAAAGTGAGTTGAAGGGACTTAGTTATCTAGACCTCTGTCTACCTATGTATTGTTTGTTCACGGAGTGAAGATGTTTTATTTTGTATTTAATTTAAAATAAAAGCTTGTGGGGTAACTTTTGATATTTTTCTAAGAAAATCAAATATGATTTTATTGGGTATATGGAGACAAAAATATCCAAAATAGAGTAATTACAAATTATAAAAAGCGTTAGCGTCAGCGATGATGTTAATTAAACGACATCCAAATAATAGAATAATTTAATAATTCTATTTCATCCCACAACTACATAGAAGACAAGTATTATCAGAATGCATGTTTTTATACGACATCAAAATGGCGGATGGAGGAAGCCATTTTGTGTTGGCAATTTTAATTGGTACGATAAAGGGGACCTTTTTCGCGGAATTTTTTAAGGGGACGTCGCTGGTTCGTCGAGCTCAAGGCGCAAAAACTTTTATCTTGCGTCGATTAAAATACCGCATTGAAATCCTACAAATAGGCGCTTTTTTATCGGTTTACGCTCTTGCGAATGACACGGACACCTTTCCAGTGTTGCCCGGTCAAGTGAATCCTGTGAAAATTTATGTCAATTATAATTATCCAGGCAAAATTGTGTTTTAGAGGCATAATTTTATTCAAACAGCAACACTTTATACTCGAAAATTGATAAGGGAATGCTTCGATGGTTCGGGGCTGATTAAAGGAATCATTGAAGAATAAGTGGTGAACTAATTTACCCAACAAGAGACGCTTTCTTAAACAAAGCTTTGTTAAAATTACTTTTTCTTTCTAATTTTCAATAAAATTAATATTTTAATAATAATGAATCGATGATGTATAAAATAAAATAACGTGTAACAAAAAATTAATGTTCTCTGTATACATATAAACTGATAATTTTATTAAATTTGCCCATTGAGGTAAACATAAGTATATAAATTAAAATGTTAACACCTGTAATTGTACTACGTGCTTGCATAAACAATTATAACTTGAATTATTGGCTTCTTGGCTTTCTGTGGCTTCCCGTCAAGAATAATGCGTGAAGATATGTAGGTATGATGATGTATACCAATCAAATCCTTCCTTTAGCATTGTTTTTCCAGTATAGGGCTGTCTAATTTTCATTAATTAAACGTGTTTCATTATTAAAATGACTACAAACATGTCAGCCTTTGAGATACGACATTCATAATTGCTTATTTTTTATAAGAGACAGAGCTCAACTTTCAATTTTTTTCATACGTTATACTTATCTTTAACTAATGAATCATATTTCATGTTGCGCGCATAAATATTACTATTACTGTGGATGATCGATATGCTTCAAGTCGGAAGCTTTGGCTTCGCATTCCCTTAAGCAGGGGCTTCAAACATCTTACAGCGGAATGTTTTATTAATTTAGTATTCTTTTAACGGAACTCTAAGCAAATTCAAATAAAAAACAGTAAGTTTTTAGCCTTTTTTTAAGTATATATGAATATTTATCTACGTAGGTTTGCATTTAAGTATGTAGTGCTGTTCGCTTGGATGTTATGACGATAGGCGATAAGCTCACCTGTCACGATTTAACAAAACAAGCTTCGGTGAAACGTGTCTCGAAAAAACTTCACTGTCTAGAGCACTACCTATCCCAATACGGGAAATAGCATGAAAATACTAAAAAAAACTACTAACTAATGAAATACTGGTTCTCTGCGTAACATAGTTTAAGATACCCTGTAAAGTATAAACCCACCTGCCCTCTATTAACACGAATGTCAAAACAGAAAACCGAACGAAAATATTTCCTTTTAGGCCAATTAACCAGGAGATGGCAGTTTTTGTTACAGATGTCACTTGGAAACAGATTCATTTTCGTATTGTTTATAAGTTAATGTGTGTATATTTGCGCCTTTTATAAATAAAAAATAAATATCTTCACGCAATTCCCAATACAGGGGTAGACAGAGGTCTAGTCCAGACAATTAAGTCCCCTCGACTCATCTTCCACCGAAGATATTTTTCGGGACAATGTGGCAGGTGGTGATCCCGTCGCCGTCTTTATGTCCAAGCCAACGATATAATTCGTACATAAGTTTTTGAAAAACCCTTTGGTACGAGCCTGCCATCTGGTGATCGAACTTGGGTCTCTTGACTCGAAATTCCGCCTTTTATATGCACTTTTTATAATAATAGCATTGCATAATTGATCTAACCCGCATGCTACGTGATTAACACGCGTTTAAGACATCAATTGATATTTTTATCTTCACCCATTTTCAACAGTGTGGTAGTTAGATGTTTAGACTAAGTCATTTAGATCCAATTTTCACCAGAGTTTATTTTTTGTAAAACGTATAAGTGAGGCTAGTTCCAGGTGGTTCTAAGGTAATATCATCATGAACTAGGCTATCTGGTTATAGGAACTGGTTTATCTACATTGACCCGCCCGGGAATTGAACCTGGGACCTCGAGATGGCGACGCCACACGTCCACGCAGGTCGTCAAAGTTTCAGAAGAATTTCGCTAAACAAATTTCAAAAGACCTAAATAGCTTAGTGTTAAGTATTTGATACATGTAAATAAATGTACAATTTCTAAAAAGGGACAAAACGTCAGTAAACAATGGAGTAATAACATTTATAGTTTAGGTACGTTTATTTTAGTATTTTTTTTAAATATTTATTAGTCAAATTATCTCAATTATTATGTTATCATTTATATATAATTTATATTAAAATGACTACACATGTCAACCATTTCCTATCTGTTAAATCCACTATCGTTAATTAGTCTCTAATAATCTAAATATCAACTAAACCGAGCCATAGACAATTTGTAACTTCTAACGAGTCTCAGGTTACGGCGCGCGGCCATAAATCATTTTTTTTCATTTGAATAAAAACGCGCGGCAAAATATCTGCTAATTGACGAGTTTCTACTAACTGTTGCTCGCTTAATTATATCGAAATGTACGCTTTTACATGATTTATGTAAAGTGTACTAATATTGTATAGATATGGCATTTCTTTTTTAATTTAATCACAGAGTAACTCATTTAGCTTGTTTAAATGATATGAAAAATTAAAATTTTGCTCGATTAAAATGGTTAATAGATCATAATAATGAACATTACAGTTCAGGTAAATAAACTGAGAAATTAAATTACTTCGGCAAACAAATGATAAAGTTTAGAAAAATTTACAAGTTAAGATAAGAAGTTTTCTGAAAAATTTACAATTTGGTCGTATAGGATACATTATAACTTAGAAGAGTAAATATTTCCCTGAAAAATAAAAATACATAAGCCGTGTCTATTTATTACCATACTAAAGTAATTCTTTCGACATCCCTGGTGGTACGGTGCATACTTTAATAAATTAAACTTGATTTTCTTCGTGTGGGCTTAAATTGGTTACTAAACTACTTAAGTGATGTTTTTATGTGAATGGAAGTGTTATAAATATTTAATGGGCTTAAATTTTTTGATAAGGGTTTGGAAATTAGAAGTTAGTATGAAAGTAAGAAAGCATATCTTTTTGATTTGTGTATATCTAAGTTCTTAAGCAATGTACAGTTAAGTAGGCAATAAAATGAAAGTTTATTTGAGTGCCCGTACATAAATAACTTTGTATTGTATATTTTATTGTAAGGTATAATATTTGTATTATAGAAATAAATAGCCAAGTGGTTACAGAATTCACGACCCAACTTCATCTAGACTTTAATTTAGGTCGTCTTTTTGTATCTGAAAAACAAAAACGGTTTAACGTAGATTGCAGCTCAGTCATAGGAAATACCTATAATTAAAAAAATATCTTCGCGCCATTCCTAATATTGGGGTTGACAGAGATTTTTACCAATTAAGTATACACAATTTCCACCAAACGCTTTTTTTGGACAACGTGACAGGTTGTGAGCCTGTCGCCGTGTTTCCGTCCAAGTCAAAGATATTAATCGTAAGTTTTGATAAAACTTACCTTAGGTACGAGCCTATCACCTGGGCATCAAACTCTGGTCTCTTGACTCGAATTCATTTACCCTACCACTCGGCTATCACGACTATGAATATCTACAATTAAAATACCTTTATCAAGCACAGACGCGCGACAGAAGAAAGTGATAAACTTATCTATTTACTGCTTCGTTAGAAATGATTTGTGAAGATAAATAAAAAAATACATTTTATAATATACGATAGTTATTTAGGAGAAGGACTATTAATGAAATCTACTTAGGATTAGTAGAGATGGGCATTTAATAGATCGTATAAAAAGGATATTACATGTATGTTATGTATGTACTGAATGATTATTTCAGACATTTTACATGTATGAGCGAATGATCATTCGCTCATACATGTAAAATGTTTTACATAAGATCTATACAATTTTCTAATAAAACGGGTAAACAAAAACGAGCTAAAATTAAGCAATTACCGGGCGATAGTGTACAACACTGCAGATGCAGTGTCTGACTTTAAAAAAGGAATTGACAAGAGAACGGAGACGGGAAGATAGGGAAGGGAAGTGGGCATGGTTACGAGTACTTTCCTCTCTTTTTGCAATATTTTGTGTCCCATCTGGTAGAGTCGGCGTCTTATTCAAACAATTCTAAATATTGCTTCCAGGTAATTAAAAAAATTTTTTGCTGTCTCTACACAGAAATGTGTAAAGACTAACAAGTAGCAATAAGGCTAATAGTATCACAATTCGATATGGAGATTTTAAGCGAAAAGATCTCCTTAAGATGCCATCCTATCACTACCTAAACTACACAATTTACTCCACGTAAAACATAAAGAAAATTGTGGCCGAAATTTCTTCATTTAGCATATGTAAAATAAAATATCTTCACGCAATTCCCAATACAGGGGTAGACAGAGATCTAGTCTAGACAATTAAGTCCCCTCGACCCACCCTCCACCGAAGATATTTTTCGGGACAACGTGACAGGTGGTAAGCCCGTCGCCGTCTTTATATCCAAGCCAACGATATAATTCCTAGATAAGTATTTGAAAAACCCATCTTGCCACCTGGAGATCGAACTTGGGTCTCTTGACTCGAAATTTCGACCACCCAACCACTCGGCTATCGTGATTTCAAATTTAGCTTATGCTGTAAGATTTTATAACAAATCCAAATCAGCGTTGCAGAACGTAAAACTACTGTATTTCTAAATAGTTTATTTAAATTTATAAGCCTAAAAACAAAAAATTTTTCAAATGCACTGCCAGTTCTTAGCGAGGAAATTACTTCTGTTTATTCGGCGAATACAAGTTATTTTTTGTTCAAAAATGTTTGCGTCCGTAAATCATGTAAACGAATTCTTAACATGCTTAAATGATCGTTCCGTGGCCATATTTGGACTTGTACCAGGATACCGCATTATTGGTATAACGATTGACATTTAAAGACACCAACATGTGCACCAGATTATATGGCATGCGCACGCAGAAAGTATTTAGCTCATTAGTTCTTATTAGAAATGTGGCCGTGAAATGATTAAAAATGAATGGCTTCTTGGTAGATTATAAATCTTCTATATTTATGATGTCCTGGTATATAATATGTTCATGCACTTGGTTTATGGCATGTTAACCTTTCCGTTATTTGGATATATACATACATGAAATAAAATAAAGAAACAAATACATAAATTACATTACATACGTAGAGATAACATTAAATAAATTTCTCAGATCTAAAAATAATGTTGTAGAATCAGAAATAACTAAGGTACCTCAAACATCCAGATCAGAGAAAATTTTGAAATAGTGTTTTCTACATTGATCTACAAAAAGTCAAGATAGCCGAGAGGTTGGGCGGTCGGAATTTCGAGTCGAAAGACCCGAGTTCGATCCCCAGGTGGCAGACTCGTACCAGTGGGTTTTTCAAAAAACTTACGTACGAATTATATCGTTGGCTTGGACATAAAGGCGGCGACGGGCTCACCACCTGTCACGTTGTCCCGAAAATATCTTCGGAGGAAGGTGGGTCGAAGGGACTTAATTGTCTAGACTAGACCTCTGTCGACCCCTGTATTTGGAATTGCGTGAAGATATTCATTTATTTTATTTATTTACATTGATCGGTATTCTACATTTGGCGGAAGTACTATTGGATGTAAAGTAGAGGTAGAGAAAAGTGAAAACATTTCTAGTTATACATCACCGAACGAAACGCAGCAGCAAAATAAGGTAACCGGTATCTCTAGGTAGTTATTACAGGGGCAAAGAGATGCATGCTTCTCCTTTCCACTTCCCAGTTCCTTTCACCTTAGCCTCAAAGCCGATAACTATCTTTAAGCAATCGGAAGGAGTTGGCGGAGGCCTGCACAGAAGTGCAGGCCTCCGGACACCTAACTCACTGGGCAAAAGCAGATAGCTTTCATAGAATACTGGCGTGAAGAAGAATTTTGAACTCAAGATGCTTTTACTTCAGCTTCGCAGAATACTGGTATTCTACGCCATGATGCTACCTTGCTCTAGCTCACGATTTCATGCAGCAATATGCTCATGAAACTTGCTGCCGTAGAAGCTGCCAATCGGTTTCACTGCATTATGTGTCAACAATTTGATGAAATTATAAGTGGTTCAAAATGATTATACTAATAAAAAAATGAGTTTATTATGTCTTTTGTACGTACAAAGTTTGTTTTATACCTAGTTATAATTTACTAATGTAACATCAACTATTTAGTTTTCCTTCCTAACAAAAAGAAAACAAAAGTTAATGGGAAAGTTACATTGTTCACTAAATTGACATTTATACATACATACATCCACTTTTCCACTTCTGGACATAGGCCTCTCGTAAGGAGGATTTGCTATAATCGTCACGCATGGTGAGCGGATTGCCGATCTCATTACCAGAATTTTATGCTTTAGTTTTATTTAGGTATTTATTCGTAGTGGTTATCCTACCATATGACGGTACCCATTGATATTGTCTGACTCTTATTCGCCTCCGAAGACACCCACGGAAAGAAAGGGGCTGGCATATTCTAAGCTGGTACCACCACGGCCACGAAGTCACGATAGCCGAGTGGTTGGGTGATCGGAATTCGAGTCAAGAGACCCGAGTTCGATCCCCAGGTGGCAGGCTCGTGCAATTGTTTTTTTTTAAAAACTTAAGTACGAATTATATCTATGCTTGGACATAAAGATGGCGTCGGAGTCACCACCTGTCACGTTGTCCCAAAAAATGTCTTCGGTGGAAGATTGGTTTTCCAGAGTTGGTCTTACACAAAAAGCACTTAATTGTCTTAAACTCTGTCTACATCTGTATTGAGTATGGCATGAAGATACCACCTCGGCCATATGACCACGACAGATATTTAAAATATTTGTAATTTTAGAAATAAGTTCACTATGTTTAGAGTCGGCTACTTGCATAAAAAGAACATATTCATCAAAGCAATAATACGCAGTGCCGCCCTCGGAATACGAGACGATCGTCTAATATCTATTAAGCGATGTTATGGACAAAATGATTTAATATTATCTTCCTTCCTCATACGAAAAACCAATCCCTAATAGAAATAGCAAAATTCTATTCCAAAAGTACATGCCATTTTAAACCTTATTTCGTTAGCATGAATGTCGCGTCAACTACAACTATATAATTGCATTCTTACACTATTTTTCTTCGCACCCCACATAATTAACTGTGTTCCCTTCCGAATACTAAACACCTATTTAGTACTGACTATCTGTTGAAAAGAAACAGAATTAGATATTGTATTAAGTGCGAGAGAGATGCACGATAGAGATGCCAACCCTAAAATTTTCACTTCACGCGTAGAAATGATTCTAGGGCGGTTAGAAGCATTCAAGATCGTTCGTCCCTTCTTGTGGGTTATATTTAGGGATTTAACCGAGTGTGAATGATAGGAAACTGGTTATTTATAAACGATTGCAGTTAGTTTGTTTGTTCTTTTGTTCGTTTCCTTTTCTAGAATAATGAATAGATAAAGAGAAACACTTCACATACACGTTGCAATAGCTGATAGGTTGGTGATGCGTAATCTTTCAACAAAAATTTTGTACCATTTATATCGTTGGCTTGAATATATAGACAGCGTCAGGCTCACCGGCTGTCATGTTGTTCCAAAAATATCTTAGGTTGAAGATGGGTCGTAAGGACTTAATTGTCTTATCTGTCTACTCCTTTATTGGGATTAGCGTGAAGATATTTATTATTTAATTTGTTTATAGACAGTTAAAGGATAGACTTAAAAAAGTGTACGTAACACGTTAAAAGTTAACTTGTGTGAATATAAGAATGTCACACTTCGTTTCTTCCCGTAAATGTTGTAAGAAACCACTAAGGAAGTAGCCTTAAAAATAGCAATGGCTTTCAGCAGATGGTGAGATAGCCTTTCTATAAGTTTAATAGACAGGCGACGGGCGTCTAAGGTGTGATGTGTCAGGTATCGTGGCCCCCTATCAAGCGTGGAGATGATGGCAAAAATTTCTTACAGGAATGGATTATTATCAATTACAGAAGATTTCATGGTAGCTGAGTGGTTGGGTGATCGGGAGTCGAGTCAAGACATATCATCATAAATAAATATAATCTCTTTCTTTCTTACTTCACCTGAAGACCTGAAGATTTGTAGAAAAGGAGATAAGACACTACCTCCGGCTACAAGGCACTCCGGTGCCTGTACTTCTCGCGCCAATTAGTTGATATTTAGGCCATTATACATTACTTTTGTACGAGGATATCATAATTGTAGATTTATGATGCAAAGCCACTGATACTCGAATATACTATACTGATTACTGAGCATGTATCAAGAGTGCGCTGACTCAAATTAAGTTTCTCTGGATATAAAACCTGCAGTGTATTACCACATGTATTATGACAGATAAAAACAAAAATATCTTTACGCCTTCCCGATACTGGGGTTGTCAGAGGTCTGTACAATTTTCTTCTTTTTATCCTGATTGCACCGGCGCTTATAAGTAATATTAATATGACTGGTGATGAGCCTGTCACCGTTTTACTGTCCAAAACAATGATACAAATCGTACAAAATTTTAAAAATACTCATTCGTATGAGCCTTCCGCCAGAGGTTCGAACTTAGGTCTTCTGATTCGAATTCCAATCGCTAGAGAGGTTGAATTATCATTACAAACATGTCTTTAGTCAGTAACGTAATCCACTAATTTAGGAAGAAATGGAAATTGAGTGTAATAAACATATAATTCCATGCCTTGCAATCTTCAGCAAATGTAAAAAGTCTGTTATAATTTAAGTTTCGTCAAAAGTTAGCAGAAATGCTTAAAAAAATTAAATAATAAATATATAAAAAAATTAATAAATAGTAGTCACGATTGCCCAGTGGTCGGAAATCGGAATTTCGAGTCAAGAGACCCGAGTTCGAGCTCCAGGTGGCAGGCTCGTACCAATGGGTTTTTCAAAAGCTTATGTACGATTTATATCATTGGCTTCGACATAAAGACGGCGGCGGGCTCTCCACCTGTCACGTTCTCCCGAAAATATCTTGGGTGGAAGGTAGGTGGGTCAAAGGGACATAATTATCTAGACTAGACCTCTCTCTACCCCTTTTTTGGGAATTCCGTGAAGATATTTATTAATTATTTATAATAAATAAATACATATATAGATAGGGACAACATACATTGTTCCGATCTTCTAAAGCAAAATATGTATTACATAAATAAATAAATCTTGTTTCCCATAACTTAGTATGGGAATTGGAAACAACGAAGGCACCAAAAACTCGCAGACCCGAGAAAATGTAGAAAAAGCGCTTTACCGAACCCGGGACGTCGAGATGGCGACACCTTGAAAACTGGTGTTTAAGCCACTCGTCCACAGAGGTCGTAAAAAAAACCTTTACAAAATCACACAATGACTAATAAATAGCTTATTAAAATAATTGGAATTGTAAAAATACATTAATTGTAAATTAATTGTTGTAAAAAGTATAATTTAGGAAAAATTAGTTATAAATATAAACGACTTCTAATAATAATATATAATTTTAATAATACATTATGTTTCCCGTTACAGCTTATTACAACGAAATATATTTTGCATTCTGAAATTCAATTAGTAAATTTTCCCGTTAAATACGAATTTTTTATCACGCATTAAATAATTAACTGTACTTCCATATTTACTTTATTAAGTGTTGCGGTAATAATTGTTTACCATAACCAACATAACAGGTTGTAAGAATTGATTGTAAATATTATCAACAAATTTACAATTATTGTTGTAAATAAAAAATTATTGTTGGAGTCATAGTAAATCACGACAGCTAATTCGAATCGGATCCGTAAACAGCGAGCGGGTCGAAATACGGCAAAGACCCCCCCTCGAAAGCACTAATCTCATAAAGGGAGCCCAGCAAGTCTCTCAAAAGGATTTAACAAGCGGCATTCACGACTCCTCATTATATTTTTATACTTTATACCTCTGGTGGCGGGCATAAAGTGCGCGATCAAAACGCGCGAACCCCTACAAAAGGTAATTATGTTTTGATTCCTACGGAGAAAAAAAAATCGAGTATCACAAAGGAGACTAACGAGATAAGAGTGTGCTAAATCGCTCTCCCCTTAGCCCCCTCTCGGATCAATTCGGAAACAAACGGTCGATTGGCGGAGCGGGACGGCTTTATTTCGGAGGCGGAGTGGCCATCGGACACGCCCACGATCCCGTTCGAGGGACCAAGTTGCCACCAGTCGGCCAGTCAACCATCAGCCGCGGCCGCATGCGTACACGATCGAGCGCGATCGCAGTGTGACAACAGTGCTAAATGGAACTTAACGGCGTTCAATGTTAAAGAAACAAAGTTACGAAGATAGAGACGTGAATATGGCGATACAGAGCGTTTCGAGGTACCCCAGCAGTCCGGCGGAGGCGACGGAACCGCCTAAGGCATCTAGAATCAGTTTCAGTGTTGCTTCAATATTAGCTGATACTAAGACGAATACGGCGGATGAAACTGCTGAAATTATTAGACATCATAGAACGATCCCGGAGTCACCACTTAGACAGTCTCCAGCTGCACAACCTGAACTTCCCGGTGCGAAATCTCTATCTCCAAGGCCATCATCTCAAACACCTCCTTTAAACCTTAATGTGTCAGCGACTGTCACCTCTTCAGACGAAGAGTACGAAGATTCCGTTAATCAAGAGGACTCGATAGTGGACGTGGAAGATTTACGGAATGGTGTGCCAAGTGACGACGAAGAGAGAATGTCTACGGAGACCGAAAAAGAGAGACTAGGACCAATAAGACCGACACCTTTTAGCGCGTTAGCGGCGGCAGCGGCAGCTTACCATAGCCTTAGTTGGCCGGGACCTCCGTCCGTGGTACCGTCGTATGGACCCCTCTTCCAGTCACATTTTCCTGTTGGACATATAACAGGTCAGTAATTTCTTTCTATAAATTTCATAAAATGTGTCATTTATTTCGTATATACCTTTTTATATACAGGATTTTATTTATTAGAAGCGCCTATTATAATGAGTCTGTTATAATAAGTGTCGATTTGTAAATTTACATTTAACTCACATGTGTCACGTGTAGTTTTGATGGATAATGATAATTAATTGCCTGTTTTTCGTCGCCGAATGATCATTAATCATTTTTTGTCGCATCTACATCGGTTATAATTTTGTTAATTATAGGCCGGACACAAATTAATTAATATATACACAAATTAGGTACACTGTTAATTTACATGTATTCAAACCCGATAAAATAGCTTACAAAAAAACTTTTTCTGAAAAACTTTTGATTTTTTTAATTACAATATTAATAATTATAATTATTTTACATTACGTTCGAAACTAATATAGAAATGTAAAAATGCAATGTCAAAAACATTTTTAATATCTTAACACTCATGAATAAAAACTTATATAAAATATCTTAATCTTTGAATGAAAGATTTTTATTTATAAAAAATATTAGATATCAATATGCAATCATGTCCCTAAATTATTCACTAAATATGATCTGAAATAAAATTGAAACTGTTTAAATATTTGCTTCTAATAAGCATTCATATAGCTAAATCTTGATTACACCTATGAAATCACACTTAACCGTTTTAAAACAAATAAAAAAAAATTAAAACAAAGTTGTGGAACTTTCGTGAGCTATATAAAATTAAAAAATATGAATGAATGTATCTTAATGTAGTTATGTATATTTATATTATCGTATTATATATGCTTTATATTATAATTGATAAAGGTTTCTTCATGTTTTATCAAATATTGCCTATTATTACGCTCGTAATATTCTCGTTTTAGTCGAAATAAAATATTTACCCTCATGATATACAATTTATGTCCCAATTTTATTTATATCTTTAAGCATTTCCTAATGGAGTAGTTAATGATATAGGCAGTTTTGTCCCTTAGATTCACATTTCACCGGAGCTTATTTAACACAACATAATAAGTCAGTCTTTTGCCATACAAATGGTACATAAGTCTAAAAAAACTCATCTGTACGAGCTTTTCTCTTGGGTATCGAATTCGGGTTCAAATTCCAACCACAAATAACTATATCACTGCACAATACAACTAATATTACACATACAGTATTGTGAAATTGCGTAAAGATATAAAATAACATATAAAATATCACAAATAATTTTCAAAGCAGGAACTTTATTACAGATTATTTTCTCTTATTTGTTTTTCAATTCGCGGGCCTGCGCTATCGCGAGTCAGTACAGATGAAGCTGTGTAGGCATCTGCGCCATCAGCATCCCTCATTGACTGTATCTTTTATCGTTATGGTTCCTCTTCTGAGATCCGACTCCATCATAATCTCTTTTTTAGGCCCGGGCCAGACGTTAAGCATTTTCCTCCATGAAAATAAAAAAAAACAATTTATATTTTAATGTCGTTCTTGTCCTTGTAAATCGTTAAAATAGATATCTTAGATTTGATATCTCAGGTGATGAGCCTGTCGCCGTCTTAGTGTCCGAGTGGGGAAGGTGAGTCGAAGGGACTTAATTGTCTAGACTATACCTCTGCCTACCCCTGTAATGGGAGTTGCTTGAAGATATTTATATTTTACTTATTTGGATAGATGCTTGTTGTTCAATCATTCCTGAATGAAGGAACAGATAGATAGATTAAAGTCTGAAATAGCATACGCCTATTTCATATCGGCAAAATGTACGGTTTCCGTGTGAGAGATTCAATATATGATTAGCTGAGATTCAATGGCGGATTTTGATTTGTTGTATTGGGGTCCCGGAGGGCAAAGGTTACTTTCATTCTAGCTCGTAGGATCCCGCTGCAATATTACCAGAATGCGCTATGAAGCCACGGGCATAAACTAGTGGATTTGGTAAAGATTGATTAAGTTAAACATAAGAAGTCACGATAGCCGAGTGGTTGGGTGGTCGGAATTTCGAGTCAAGAGACCCGAGTTCGATCCCCAGATGGAAAGGTCGTACCAATGGGTTTTTCAAAAACTTATGTACGAATTACATCGTTGTCTTGGACATAAAGACGGCGATGGGCTCACCACCTGTCACGTTGTCCCGAAAAATATCTTCGGTGGAATGTGGGTCGAAGGGACTTAATTGTCTAGACTAGACCTCTGTCTACCCCTGTATTGGGAATTGCGTGAAGATGTTTTTTTTTATAAGATAGATAAAATTTGCTATAAAAGACTAGTTAAGACTCTATTATGTTTTTATTTCAAAGCTATAGTTGGAGGAAAGTATTTCTTCTCGTGCTAAAGTTATGAATGTAGTATATTAAAGATAAAATAAAATGTTTTCACACTTTATAATTACTTTAGTAATTTTAGGGTTAAAAAAAAGATAATTCTTGCTTATAGTTATTAATTATTTTTTTCGTTGTATATATTGTGGTTTGTAACGATGAGGGTGACATGATATATTTAATCAAACCTAAAAGGGTTAACTATTAAAAGGAGGGGAAACAATCTGAATGTTTAAGAGTGAATCTTAAAATCACTAGATGTTTGATAGATGCATGATTAAATCACTAAAAATATATCATCTGACTATGAATGACAAGTAACATCGTTTATTTCTTGAGTTGTTTTCTACTACCGGATAATTAATACATACATACATACGTACATGGGGACAACATTACATACATTGTATTGATCCCAAAGTAAGTAGCTATAACATCCATACCTGACAAAATGCAGAAAAAATGTGTTTTTTACATTGACCTTAGACATGTCGACGTTAAGAAATCTGGAGTGACGCCATTCGTTCAAGGAAAAATTCAGGCTAAACCCAAAGTATCTGTACACTTATGTAAAATGTATACTGGCCAATAACATTCACAGAGAAAACCTTGTTATATAGTTGGTAAAGCATGGAGCACAGATAGCACAGAGCACATTGCACAGTGCCTAGTAATGCCTTTGGCAAGTTCACGGAGGCGCACGTGGGTGATTTTGGGGCTGCCATGAAAAAGCAGTCCGCCTCTATGCATTTAATATGCTACTTAGCGCAGGCGCGTAGCCTTCATAAGCATATTGAATGCATTTTTGCTCTGTTCAATGTGCGTTCGTTCTCATGTGTGCATTTGGATGCAAACCCTTATAAGTATAAAAAAATTAAATAGATATTACAATAATAGGCAATTTAGTAAATTAATCTATGGATTTTGAAAAAAAAAAAGAATTGTTATTATTATTATTATAAACATATCAATGGAAGACATTTCACATGAACTAATATTGTAATTCGGTTAAGAATTTCCCTATTTGAAAGATTAATTATTCCAATAAGACAACTAATTAGACTAAGAAACAAAGTGCTTGACTTTACAAATAACCTTAAACGTAAAATCCTATCTGTTTATACCCGTCTTAACCCTTGACAAGCAGTTTCAGTACAAACAAACAGAGTTAGAACAATAAGCCAGACATAAATAACGGATCTGTCGAATTGCGAAAACAATATCCAGCCGACAAGATGGCGGGATCTCGTTGGATTTCGAACATGGCCGCTGTTTTGCATAAACATACCTGAGGAGACTTTGAATTGTAGAGATGTTTTTGGTACTTTTCGACTTACTAATTTTGTAGTGATGTTATTCGAAATTGATATGAATAATCGTAAAAGATTATAGCCATAGAGATTTCAATTGCCTTGTGGTGTTGACGTAAGAATATACCACTTCTTTTCTGCCCGTGGGTGGTGTTAGATACGACTAAGGGACCTTTCTCTTAGTCGCATCTAACTCCAACACTTATCCGGGATATCCATCTCCACCAACCAAATAAATCAAAAAAGCCAGACCAAAATTGAGTAGACTAGTGATGAGCTGCAGCGTCTTAGATGCGAGGTGTCTAGCACTACGATCGCCATCGCTAGCCAAGCGTGGCGTTTATTACTATTTTTTGAATAGGACTTTTATAGGTAGTATGTTATGTAGATTTCAATAAAGTCGTTACTAATATTTCAAAGGCAGTATAGGGAAATATCAACATCTCGAAATAAACCAATAGGTCTCAATTAGAATGTAATTTTTATTCGTTAAAATTAAAAAAAAATACCCTTATTGATGTGAGCATAGGATCAAAGTAGTATTTGAATTAAATGTTAAATAGTCTAATTATTTATAAACATACATAGATACATACATACCGGCCTGTTAAAGTTCACTGCAGGACATAGGCCTCCCCCATAGGGAGGATTTGCATTAATCGCCACGCTTGGCAAGCGGATTGACGATCGTAGTACCGGACCACTCTCACCTCAGACGCTGTTGCCCATCCTTGGTCTCATTATTTTGGTCTGATATTTTTAGAGATAGTTATCCCGCCATGTATCGGTTGCCGTAATAATATTCAAGGCTGTTTCCCTTAGTCGCCTCTTACGACATCCTCGGGAAGAAAGGGAGTGGTAATATTGTACGCCGTTACGTGAAATTATTTATTTACTTATTGTTTAATGATACTATTATTTAAAGCTAACAACGAGCGGGCTTAATGCTTTAAGGCATTCTCTGTCAGTTAGCCCTGGGAGAAAAAAGATAAATTAAAATAAGTAAATTATACATGTGGATAATGTATACCATGTATACATTATCCATGTATACTTAACAAATAATAAAAGTATACATGGAGGGTGCTTCGATGGTTTGAGTACGTTGAACGAATGCGTGAATTCCTAATGGTGAAGAAAATAAAAAGCGCAAAACGTTAACCATAAAAGAGGTCGAGGTAGGCCGAGCCTATGTTTTAAACCCCATATGAGCAAATTGCTCGAAGAGGCCTCCTCTTTAAGTCAAAAGTACGAAGTATGTATGTATGAAGAAAATGGCGAATTTAAAATATACGAAAGATATTTGTGAGGATCGCGGCACTTGACAATCTTTTTTCATTGGCTACCCCGTCAGGAATTATGCGTGTACTAATAAAAAAACTTAACATGAGCCTTTCAATAAAAGCACCAACGACTATTTAGCTTAACTTTAATAATTGTATAATATTCAAGGTATTAATGGCTTATAAGCTAATTAAAAAAATAATAAAATGCCACTTGAAAAGGCTTTTATGTTTGCAAGTGCAAATAACGTACTGTTAGAGAGCGGTAATTGAATAAACTTGTACGGGGGAGGTCTAATCTTAACGCAGCTTTTCATATCGTTCGCTCACGCAAAGAAACGAGTGCTATGTAGTTAGGAATTTTGTAAATAAACATACATCGTTTTGATAAGGCACATTTTTCATATTTAACATTCATTAAAGTTACTTTTTATTTGTATTTTTTAAAATTGATTTGGGGTAAATCAAGCAACTATTCTCGTGGTAACGCAACTTTTATAGAAAAAGGTGACAGGGGTTTTATATATACATATATTACGTATGTATTACTAAGGAGTAAGGTGGAACTCTCTAAGTTCGGTTGGCTCACTATATCCTTCAAAATTTAACAAAACCATGATTACACTTTTGTACAACCCAGTACGGAGATATTCACAATTTGTTGATAGAAAAAGAAACATTATTGTACTCGATGATAGCATCTAGTAATAATAATAATTTATGTTATTGGTTATTAAAATAAAAATAATATATTTACGTCATTCCCAATATAGGGGTAGATAGAGGTCTAGCCTATACAATTAAGTCCCTTCGACCCACCTTCCTCCGAAGATATTTTGGGATAACGTGACTGGTGGTGAGCCGGTCGCCGTCTTTATGTCCAAGCAAACGATATGAATAGTATAGATGTGAAAAAACCCATTGGTACGAGCCTGCCGCCTGGGGATCAAACTCGGGTCCCACGACTCGTAATTTCGACCACCCAACCACTCGGCTATCGTGGAATTTCGTTCTCACAATAAAGTGATTGAATTTTCAAATACAGTAAACTGTTCGCTTTTTTAATTTAGTTAGCATAATAAACAATAGTGAGTATTTATTCAAATTTCACCAAAGCATGCTCATGAATACTTTTTACATCCAAAACGAGAATTCCTGTCCACCATTCCTGTTGCTAAAAAGCCTTAACGTAAATGTTAAAGGTAGCGTGACGTTTAACAGGGCACTAACAACCGTGTTGGTTGCCATTTCTGAACCAATATCGCACGCCGAATGTAAGTAGCTCACGCAACACCGAATAACGTACTAGGAATTTGTTCTGTGCTTTACCAACAATACCATAACGTAGTAGAATAGATAAATAAATAAATATATTCACGCAATTCCCAATACAGGGGTAGACATAGGTCTAGTCTAGACAATTAAGTCCCATCGACCCACTTTCCACCGAAGATATTTTCGGGACAACGTGACAGGTGGTGAGCCCGTCGCCGTTTGTACTAGCACGATTTAGCCATACAGTTTCAAAGTTGACAATTCTTGAAAATCGTTAAATACCATTTTAGATCTTCAAGATTATTAAAATCACTATGTTGTTGAAATCGACACTATTTTACTTGCATTAAAATGCGCAATTAAATTCTATCGATTGTCTTACCTAATAAACGGTTAATTCACGTGATTGTATGCCATTTATTTTAATTTACTGATCATCTTTTATAAAGTATTTATGAATTCTAAGAAGTTATTGCATAATTGTTTGCTGAGGTATGGTAGAACGCCAGATTCACTGGAATTCCTTTTAAATTTCTTTTTGTTTATGAGACGCAGAATTTGTTGTTATAAAATTGCTGAATTAGTGTTGAAGGAAAGAAAAACAAAACATGTATACCTAATGAATACTAAAATAAAAACTTGTGGATGTGTGTGTGTGCGTGAAGACCAAGTAATAGGAACATTCAAACAGTTACATTCATCACTTTATGGAGAACTCAGGGTCGTTGAACTAATTCGATTTAAAAGTCTTATATGATGATTAAATTAGAGAGAAAAAAATTACAGCGAAAAGTTTCTTTCGTAAAAAATCAATAAATTTGCCTAATATCTTATACGATACCTTGTGATGAGAATTATTTTTGGAGATTTTACATAATTTTATCATAGACTATTTAATACCTGATGTTAGTTTAATGGATCATTTCTTTACTGTACTGTACTGTAATCATTACCATCCTATAAACAAATCTGGAAATCACACACATTGTGGCAAAATGTAACAAAAATAATCGTTATTAAGACATAAATAATATAGAATTATATGCTTCATGAAAGACGCCTAGGCCTTGCTGTAAAATACTGATATTATACGTTAGATAACCTAAAAATCTTTTTCTATTCATAATTAGATTTTATATAGTCGCAGTTAATAGACTTAATGTTAATATTGTTAATTCGACCACATTACGATAAACGCCAGATGTTTTGACACTAACGAGATTTCGATCAATAACTAACCAGCCGCGCCTTTACGCATGAATAGATCCTTAACTTAATCGTATTGTAAACATTTTTAAGTTCATAGGGCCGAACTCGTTTTTCCACGATTGTATTAGTCTAACTAATCTAATTGGTTTTATTTTATTAGGATTTTAAGTCTAGCTACATAATATATCCACACCTAATTGAATTTTGCGCATTAAATTATTTCTATTTCAAAGATATTAAATGTAACCATTTTGTATCAAAATGAAATATTGGAATCGATTTGTTGGAAGTGTTGAAAAGAAAGCAATGGAAAAAAATCATTGATAATGTAATAATTTAATAGTACATAGGTACATATTTTCTCACATCATCCTGACCGTAATTCCAGTCAGAAGCCATACTGAGCCAAAAGAAGAATGTTTGTGAAGGTAAATGTTATTTTGTTTCTGTATCATACATTTTGTAAATGGAAAATCTCTCAAAATATACTTGATAGTGATTAGGTATCTCATTTTCGAAATCCCGAATATTTTTTTAATCTTTCATTTATTTGAAAAAAATCCTTGTTAAAGTATCTACCTAATGAAGCAAGTACTTATTAGCAGTAGAATGATAATTTTAGATTCGCAAGATTTCATTGATATCTTTCGGGCCTACCATAGGTTTGAAAGATGACATTATCGATGAAATGGACGTCCCTACGTGCATCGATGTTTTGGCCACGTTGACCGAATGAGTAAAGACCAAAAATAAAAAATATGTAAAAGTAGGCCAAGATCAACTTTCGAAGACCATGTGAGCAAATTGCACAAAGTAGGGAAGGTTAATAGTACTCGGATACCTAGACGTGCATGTATGAAGAAAATAATACATTTGAAAGAAGAAAAACAGGCATGTCGGGATCGTGACAAACGCCGATCTGTTTTCTCAGGCTTCCCCGTAAGAGATTAAGCGAGAATATTTTTAATTTCACACTGAAACGAAATCAAAAATTAATCGTAAGGTCTTGCAGCATTCTAAATAAACTTTACTATAAACATATTATAAAACTTAAAATAAAAAATTTGATTAATTCCAAGCTCATGTCAAAGGTCTTTGTACGGAATAAAAGGGTATAAGAATATATACTAGCATGTGACAGGCACAGACAATAGTGTATAACATAACAAAGCAAACTTTAGCGCGCCTTTGTTACGGTATCTTATTTAAAAAAAACACCTGCTTTTTAAATTAATTACTTTTTACAGCCGACGAACTCTAATTAGTTGGAGACACATTTCCAAGTTGAATAAAATTAAAATATTCAATTCGATGGACCAGCGGTTTATTGTCCATTTGTCGTATAAAACTGTCGTTAATGTTTAAAATAAATAATAAGTATAAATAAACAAAGGAAAAAAACTAAAAGGCTTATTGTTGGCAAAGGTTATGCTTACGAGCCAATTACTTTAATTAAGCATCTCTGGTTCCGTAAATGTTAAAAAAGTAAAATATTTTTACATCTTTCCAACACATTTTTCTCGATATTGGGATGGTCAGGGGTTAATAAAAATAATAAACAGTAAACAAAAGTCAATTAGTTGGTCAGCCTTTTTCGAACCACCTTTCACCTACACCTACTTGGGACAACGAAACAGGTGGTGATTCTATAGCCGTTTTAAAACCCACGCTGATATATATAATTTACTTACAATGATACATATTAAATATATAAATATTCATATATACGTATAAATATCCATGACTCGTGTATAAACATTCTTATTCATAAAAGTTTGCCCCAAGTGGGACTCAAACTTGCAACCCTTAGTAACCTAATGTAAAATGTATAGTATTGTATACATTCATACAAACATATCGGCCTGTTAAGTCCACTGCAGGACATAGGCTTCTCCCATAGGGAGGATTTGCCATAATCGCCACGGTTGGCAAGCGGATTGGCAATCGCAGTACCAGGCCACTCGCACTTCAGTCGCTGCTGTCCCGATATGATTATTTGGCCATCGATATTCAAGGCTGTTTACCTTAGTCGCCTCGTACGACATCCACGGGAAGAAAGGGAGTGGCAATATTCTTACGCCGTTACCACACGGAATATTATTATTTAGCATTATTTTATTCCCTGCTTCACATTACTAACATATTTTTAAGCTTCGTCATAATATCCTATGGATCTCTGTCCCAAATAAAAATATTTTAAATTTGTCATTTAATTAAAAAAATGTAATATGACACAAAAGAGAATTGAAAGTAAACTCATTGAACTCCAGTACTGACGCCGAACCTAACGATAGCTCAACTGTGTTGAGAGTCGATAAGAGTGAACAGCTTGCGAAATAAATAGACATACATCAAATAAACACATACAAAACATACAGTACTATGAAGATTTGTTATTTCTCGTTCTGTCACTTCCTTCTGCATAGTCGGAAGAGAAAAATATACAGTGGTTTACTATATTTATGGTGCCTGGTAGCCCAGTGGTCAGGAAACTTGCTTTGGAATGAGTAATTCAAGGTTTGATCTCTGTCAAATCAGAGCTTTTTATTAAAATCAATTTTAAGTGGTTTATTTATTACAACCGTGGCAGTGAAGGAGAACATCCTGAGGAATAAGATTAATTTATTTGGAGGAGGATTGTGAAGCTAGCCAGCACTAAAGCATGGTGGAATTTCCCTGTTCTAATCTCTCTCTAATCTAAAGAGAAAGCCTTTTCTTTTACTTTACTTTTACTTTACCTTCCTAGGCAAGTATTGTCTTGTGTTTTCTCTCAGAGGACTGGAAGTAACGCTGGTGTTAATGATGTCTTGATAAAGATGTCTTCACCAATCGACTGATCTTATACAATATAAAAATAATTTAAAATCGTAGAAAACTTTTTTGTTTAATAATTAAAAGACGCATTTTGTTATCAATAAAATGTACATTAAAAAATAACAATTGTTACTCTAATTTTTTTACAAAACCTAATCTCAGCATGCACGTATCGAATGTATTGAATATTGATTAACAAAATTTATCAATTGCAATCATTATTTGACCGACCCTACACATCGGCCATTATAAAATTTGCAAAGTAACAAAAAGCGTAAAAAAAAAACACGACGCGACGGCATGCAATCGTTGGCAACGTAATGGCCGGCCGTCACGAATGTGAAGTATTTAATTAATTAATTTAACATTTCAACAGATTAAAGACAATGTTTTAGAATTTCATGGTTCAATAGGTGATAATGATAAATTAATTTAAAACAGTCTAAAATTTATGTTTAATTTCTTAATAAAATTTTATTTCTTGTCTTTTTTTATGATAATTGATATTTTTTTATGGTTTCGCGGCTGATATTTTTTTCGATACTGATAATTTTTATATTTTCGAATGTTATCGTTTTCATAATCAACCAAGAAGGTAAAGCAGTATTTTATATTACCATTAAAAAATAAAATCAATAACATTTTTGATGACGCTTTTTATTGCAGACCGCGATGCTGTGATATAAAAACTAATATAACATTAATATAGCAAACTGATACTAACATAGTCGCAACTTGGTCGTTATAGTGCGTATTTTTTACTTATAATATGTATAAATGACAAATAAACGATATTACATGATTTTATTTTATACGTAACAACATAATCTGTAAGTACCAACATTAAAAAAACAAATTTGGTGCTTAGTCCGTTTTACACTACATAACAAACAAACACCACTCCAGACATAATCATGCAAAAAGAAAATCAGCGTAACAGAGGGTCCTTTGGCCCTTTGGTAAAATCAGCCAACGCGGGCAAAAGGTGAGCCTTTAACCACTGAAAAATAAAAGGCAATGAAACCAGTTCTCTTATCGAGACGCACAATAGCTCTTTGTGTAGGGCTGTGCTCTCAAGTACTTAATTATGTCCCTCCGAACCAGAATATTAAGGGACTGAGTGGAGTTTTTACACCTTTCATATAACATACTATTAAACTAAGTTTATGTTACCTATATAACTATATTTTACCAAAGAAGACCTAAAAAATTATTAACTATAGCACAATAATAATGATATTGCCTCAGTCATCTAAGAAACTTTTATTTCATTTTTTTTGTATCTTCAAGTGTTTTGCAAGTACTAGGGTGCACAGAGGCCTCGACAACTAAGTTCTTTTACCTCACTTTTCACTGAAGCCTTCTTGGGACTACGTAACAGGTGATGAGCCTATAGCTGTCTTAGTGTCGAAACTAACAGTGCAATATAATTCCATATAAAAATAATAGACAGTTTAGAAAGATTAAAATTCATATATGAAAATAAGCATTCATTAATCTAGTATAAACATTCATATTCATTACTCAAACGTTTGCTCCAAGCGGTACTCGAACCAGCAACCCTTGGCTTCGAAGGCAGAGTCACTACCAACTACTATGGGCTCTTGGACATAATTCAAAAATATTTTTCTATTGATATTCATTATAAAAGAATGCTTAATTTATAAACAGTATCAACTTAACTTTATGATATTCATACATATATATGTCAATATAATAATTTTGGCAGCCCTGATAAAAGCAAAAACGATTGCCACATTCACAAACCACTCGGTATAATACGCGTTAATACTGTTATTACCAGCATTTTCCTATTTGTTTATGAACCGGCATAATGGTCTATTACGAATGTTAAATTACTGAACGAAAGAACGTTATGGTTTTGAATAGGTATTGATTAACAAATAATTATTTTCACCGTCATACCCATGGACGCAATGCTTATCGATTATTTAATTGGCAGGAATCAAATCAAATCGTTTATTAATCGAAACAAGAATATGCATTCGTTTATCGATAGTATTTTTTTGAATCTACCACTGCTTCGGAAATTTGTAAGGCTATCTAATCAAATAATCGTAATTCGAGATGGCTTTTAAGTTTTTTACTTGCTATGTGGTGTTGGCGTATGAATATACCACCTACTTTCCGTGCGTGTCGTAAAAGTCGACTAAGAGAAAAGCCGGCAAAATACGATTTGCTTCCGATTGATGGCAGGTAACCATATTGAAAAATAACAGACCAAAATCCAGCAGACCCATGATAAGATGTATTGACTAAGGTTCAAAATGTCCGATACTTCGATCGCCAATCCGCTTGTCAAACGTGGCGTTTGTGGTAAACCTTGAAAAGATTACAGGAGAGGACTCTATCCTGCAGTAGACTTTTACAGGTTAGGTACAGGTTTATTATTACTGTACCGTAGTAGCCGTCAGGGGCTATTTGAATACATTTTTATGTCCTCGATGTTTTACATAGGTTATATTATTTTATACATATCCAGGGATTTTATTGTTAGATATGACGTATATATGTAATATAGCTATTACAATATTAATGTCTAAACTGAAAACACTCCACTTTAAGCCAATCTAAATATAGAATGGTACGTATACAATTAGAGAAGGAAAACTATTCATTTCTGTAATCGAAACGAAACAAAATCAATGTCCAGTCACCCTTAAAAAAATTTGGTGCGAAAGCGTGATGTGATAGTTGTTTTTTAACTTTTACGAATTAATCGTACGGATAATAATAGTGTAGGTATATATTGTGCCGCAGGTGCCTGTCAATGTGATTGTTAAAGTTAATTTTAATAATTGTTGACAGTCCTTATTCGTTTACCAAACGATTTGCCGCCCAAATTTTATAAAAATACTTTTATTAAATTTAAAAACCTTCGCACATAACCTAATAAATCAATAAAAATAATGTAATTAAATATATAAACAAAACTTAGCTCTCCATAAAATTTATAGGTGATGAGCCTATAGCTGTCTTAATGTCGAAACTAACAGTGCAATATAATTCCATATAAAAATAATAGACAGTTTAGAAAGATTAAAATTCATATATGAAAATAAGCATTCATTAATCTAGTATAAACATTCATATTCATTACTCAAACGTTTGCTCCAAGCGGTACTCGAACCAGCAACCCTTGGCTTCGAAGGCAGGGTCACTACCAACTACTATGGGCTCTTGGACATAATTCAAAAATATTTTTCTATTGATATTCATTATAAAAGAATGCTTAATTTATAAACAGTATCAACTTAACTTTATGATATTCATACATATATATGTCAATATAATTTCTTTTTATTTAGTTTCATTTCATTTATTATTATATTTATTATTTAGTTTTAATTCAGTTTTATTTCTCCGAATAATGTTAACGATTTTTATTTTTACCTTAGGATTTATGTTATTAGAAAAGATACCGATCGTTAAACTAATATTGGAATGAATATAAGTATTTGAAATATTATTTCAGAGGCATTATCGCTTAATCATGTCTCAAAATCCTTACAAGTAAATAGTTTCGTAAATTTAGCGAACCAATAGCCATCAGTATAAATAACATATATATTAAATTATTACTACTAAAAATAGAAGGGATAATTCTGCAGTAAAATCATTGTCACCAGATTTAGTGCAAATAATTGAATTCGATCGGTGCAAATTTGTCTCTCAACATTATATACATTTTATTTACACTAATTAGTGCGTCGTAATGACATAACGCGGCCCTAAAATGTACGTTAAGTGCAAACTCGGAGATAAATACGTCCATATTTGTCTATCAGAATAACTGTAAAAGCTTATCGCACAACAGCGGTCTCGTTAGGCCATGTAAACTGAAACCCTATTACCGTACACCGAAAATATCAAAATTGAACCGTATTTCTTTGTTATATAACTTTGAAAATACCTTAAAGACACTATTAAGGTCTTTTTTCGAACTAATACTCGCACGATTGGCTCTCCTAATTGGTTCTCCATCTGTTTTAATTCATTTCTGCGATAGTTTTACAAGTATTTTATTGACGCGTGGCTCCCTCTTGCAGTTGGATGGCGTAACTGAACGATTAAACGATTCGTTTGCTTGCGAATCGCTCGATTGATTACTTGGAATCCGAGTTAATTGTTCGATTATTCGAGTTCAGAGCATTTTGTGTATGTCCTTTAATTCGTTTACTTAATTAAACCAGTTCTTGTTTACTTTCGTGTATTGAACAAATCATTAATTAAAGCAATACCCTTCGAAAATACTAAGAATATTCTCTATTAACCTCTGTATGGCATAATGGGGGGTCTTTTAGATTGAAAATGTATTTGTGAAAAACAATATGGACTTTAAGTCGTTAACTTTAACTCTAAATTATAGTACCATGGAAGAGATAACTCCAGTAGCGTCTTCAGTGACGCGTGCTGCCATCTCTTAGCCGCTGACAGCAAACAATAAATCTTCGGATAACATCAGAGGTGAAGATTATACGGTACTGGGATCGCCATCACGCCATCCGTGCTTCCTGCACAAGCAAATTAGTAAACCTCTCGCAAAATATGTTCGATAATGCCATGCAACGTGTATATATTTTATGTCATTGAAAATAGAATTCAAAATTGAATAGCACGTTAAAAGCTGACGGAAAATGAAGGCGGTGTAACATACGAAATATATTTTTAGTAGTTCGCAGAATACGCCGACTTCTAACGATGGAACAATGAACAGAAGTGTGCAACTGAAGTGTTTAAGTATCCTACTTAGAGTATCTTTAATGGTTGAAACGCGAAGTTAAACGCTCCCGGCTATTTAACAAATGAAGCATAGAGCCACCAGCGAATGAAAGTCCTGACGCGGCTGTTTTTGAATTTGAGTTTATTCCCCTATAAGACTAGTCCGTCAAGTAATATAAAATTCAAGTAATTCCCATTCGTCAAAGATGACGAATGGGGATTACCACATTGTTTATTGCAGCTATGTTGTGAGCACAAAAATATTAAAAGATTGATAAAAGTCACGATAGCCGAGTGGTTGGGTGGTCGGAATTTTGAGTCAAGAGACCCGAGTTTGATACCCAGGTGGCAGGCTCGTACCAATGGGTTTTTCAAACATTTATTTACGAATTATATCGTTTGCTTGGACATAAAGACGGCGACGGGCTCACCGCATGTCACGTTATCCCGAAAATATCTTCGGTAGAAGGTAGGTCAAAGGGTCTAGACTAGACCTCTGTCTACCCACGTAATGCGAATTGAGGGAAGATATTTATTATTTATTTATAATAAGCACAAGAAATATTTGGCAAAATTACCCCGCTCGGCCATGCAGATTGGCGTTTGCAGTATTAGAGACTAGACACTTTAAACAGTAGCCTGTGATCGCCATCTTATGTCGTTCTGCTTTGCTCTTCGAGGCGGTTATTCCACCATCTGTTTGAATCTGTTGTAAGTTTTTCATCGTATCTAAGGATATAAACGGGGAGAAATATATCTTCATAGATACTATACAGCTAATTACACTGCATAAATAACGGCCTATATAAGTCCACTGCAGGAAATAGGTCTCTCCAATGACTGTCCAATAATCGCTACGCTTGGCCAGCGTATTGGCAATCGCAGCACCTGGCGCCTTAGACGCTGCTGCCTATCACCGGTCTGGTATTTTTCAAGGCATTTTAACCCTATATCGGCCAGCAGTCAAATGCATTTTTAAGGCTTGCCACTTAGTCGCTCTTGCGACATCCACAAGAAGTAAAGTGGTGGTATCACTACATAGTAATACCTCGGTACAAGAAAATGACTTAGAAGTAGAACGCCTTCTTTAGTTTGCCTAGAATTTAAGAACAAAATTATGAACTAAATTTAAATGTGTAAAATTAAAAGTATATTTACACTATATATACTTGTAATCTAACTAATTATCGTATCAATGGGTTTAACTAACAATATTCGAAATTTTTCGAAAGATAATGTGATCAAGATAATCAATTTAATATAATAACCGTTTAGGAATGTAAAAATAATTCTAATTAATATACAAAAATCAGGTAAGTCGCTCAAAAAGATACAAATAACTTGATGTTCCTTCTTAATTTTTATATCACAATTTATTAAAAAAATAATTCAACATATCGTTCAGCACGCATCGTTGGACTCTCGACCTTCGACTACCTATTATAGAAACTACATTAAAAACATCTGTTTTTCGCCTAATGCATTCCTTCGCGAAAGACGATTATTGCTTATTAATTCCTCAAAATACCACAGCCATTAAAATAAATTTTATGGTTAAAATATTTAATTTTTAAATTTCTCCAAATTTAATATATAATATACATTGTATATATTATAAACGATAATAAAAAAACTTACAACAGCGGAATATTTTTTTTTATTTTTTAGCCGACTACGCCGATCTATGGATAAAAAAAGAATATAAAATTAATTGACGACCCGACAGCCTCGTTGCTAGTGACCCTACTTCCGAAGCTAAGGATAGCGGTTTCGAATCCGGATATGATTGTTTGCACTATAGTCAGGGAGTGCAGTCGAGTCAGTATGAATGTGAAAAATTATACAAGTAATATATATTTATTAAGTCTATTGTACTGTTATCTGGGACACTAATACAACTTAGACAACTTATAAACTCGAAAGGACTTACTTGTATAAACTTCTGTCTACCTTGGTAATGGGAATACGCGTGAAAAATATTTATCTATTTATTTTACTTAATAATTATTTAAACAGATGTCAGGATTCTTATTTTAATATAATGATAAATTGTATTAAATCAAAAAAACCACAGCAGCCAAGTGGTTCAGCGATCGGAATCCGAGTCTCGAACTACGCGTTTTTTCAAAACTTATGTACCATTTATATCCTTGATTTGGATATAAAGACGGCGTCAGGATATCAACAGGACAGTCAGGATGGTCGAGTGTAGATGATGATGAAAGATGTTTCTGTGAAATTTGTGTCGAAAGGAATTGTCTAGACCTCTGCCTACCCATGTATATGGAAATGCGTAAAGATAGATACCGATAGATGAAAACCGATTATATAATTTATACTTGCGATTGTTGTCACTTGGTGAAATTGCATTGCATTAAAATTCATTGTTCAACACTTGTACACAATTCACTTTATTTCAATTATTTACTAATAAATAAAACCGATTACATATAGCAGCGTCTAAGGTATGCAAGTCTCACGGTCATCAATTTCATACAAAACACATCGACATAGGCAATTTTAGTTATGTATTATAAATATTCCTGTTGCACCACCTACGTAGTAAACTTTTCCTTTACGTCATGGTTGCCTGGAAGAAATCGCTACGAAGCGGCAAGGTCGCCAAATTGTGCATTTCATAAAATTTTGTCTCCTTTGTCACTTTTGTATCCTAATATTTGTAATATAAATAATAAAATTTATTATTATCATTGTATTATCTAATATTTGTGGTGGACATTAAAACTATATTCATTCATTCATTCGAGTCTTCCTTACGGAAGAGTCTTACTGAGGTATGCCAAGACTTAAAAAACATCATCACATAACTAAGGTGGAATTTTAAGAGATGTTGAATTTTGTTTGTTGTTTGCTCCGACGAAATTTCGGAGAATAGAGTTTATCTACCTACATCAGAGTTTATTATTAAATGATGACAATAAAATACCTTATTATCAACTCCTAGATTTCAGTATTCAAATTAAAACGAAACAAAAATATAACAATAATGACTAGGATCTTGAAATTTTATTGTTTTTTGAATGATAGGCGTATAGTTAAGCACTTATCTATGTGGCATATTTTATTGTATTTTTATGGACAAAGACTAGCTATTACAATCTATGCTAGTTTGATTCTAGTTTTCATTTCCATAAATTTGATATCACGCTACTGTTTTATTGTCGATTACTTCCGATAAAGATACTGCGATAAGCCAGAGGTCTTCGAAAATATATATCTGTTGTAAATTAAAAACAATTTGAATAGTAATTATTTCTTAGTATTCACCAAAACATACACTCATGGAATTCCAATGATCTCTTTATAATACTATCGTTATTTATATAATACGTAAGCGTCATTGAATTCCCGTGTGAGTATTTTTTATAAATTGCATATAAAATATATTTTAAAAACGATTCTGAGCCATAGTTTCTAGTTCTCGTTGAAGAACTCATCCATTTCTAGTGCTTGTAGGTTATGTAGCTCATATGCTGTAGTTTCTTGTAAATAGCACAGGCTGCCGATATCTGTAATTACATATTATTTCTGGATACACATTTAGTATGATACCGAACCAAAATAAGCAAACCTGTTATGGATACCAGCATCAAAGGTGTGTCTATCTGATACTGTATATGCCCATTCGCTTATCAAATTTTGTGATTATGGTCAGTCGTGGTTACTGTCCTGTAGGAGATTTCTAAAAGCTGATATAGATATAACCAACTCTTTATTCATCATATTTCGTAAGAGGACAAATGCGTATAATATTTTATGAATTTTTTTATATTTTTTTTATTATTTTTTTAATATGGTTGACGTCCTGCACCGCAGCTCCACAGTCGCATGCCGGAGACTCTATCCACTCACATGGCGAACTGGCGGAATTGTTCACTCTTGAAAATGACGCCATCCAATGGATAATGAAATTTAGTACATTGTCATGATTGGTTTAATCAAAAGCCGTACGATTAATAATAATAATACGTTATTCAAAATGTTTTTAATAATTGAAATAGTCTTTTCCTTTCAAAGATCACTTTACAATTAAAATAACGTGTTCTCGTTAAATATGTATATATTAATAGAAGTTAGGATCATTTATGTATTATATTTCCTAGATTAGAGTATTAGTGTTCTTAGAATAACGTACACGGTTTTGTATATAGGTCTATTTTAGTTTTACAGGGGGTAAAAATAATAGGGGTTATATGTTAGTATGACTCAAGTTTGCAGTGATGAACTGAAACATTTATATTTAGTCACGTGGCCCGACCGGTAGATTTAACGACTGGGTTGTTTATGAGTTTTTTAATAAAATGTTTAACAAAATTTAAAATCTATCTAATCAATGTATTATAAATATTAATGTAAACATAATATACGAATATAAACTAGTCGTAACATATATTTATGAAATATAACCTATACATAATTAGAATAATTAAGCGTGGCGAATTGAATCATTTGTCATAGACCTGCACGATTTTATATCGTTGACGGAACATGAGTTATTGCTATGGACCTTTCGTGGAACCTTCCACATTAAAATATTTCCATTTAGAGAATGGCACCGATAAATTTACAAATGCTTATTTAATATACGTTTCGAAATAATTGCGGCTAATTTGGATACAGTTCGTACGTTAAAATATCGATGTTTGTTTTTTTTTCCAACTCAACCACGCAAACCCGTTCTGCCACTTTCATGGCTCGATTGACACTTTGTTAATATTGGTAATTCGATAATTTTTAAGGTTACCTGCTTTAAATTAGTTATTCTGGATTCTGTGCCCAATTATAAGAGAAATAATTTATAATTGTTTTTGTTTAAATATTGCTCCGATTACTTATAATAACATACTTTTCATGAATTAATAAAATCAACATTGATGTTAATTGTATTGCTTGCGGGCTAACTGATAAGTATCAATACGATATAACACTATATGTGCAACTTCAGAGATCAATGGACACCAGGTCTTTAGCCAGATTCACGATACCATCAAATTTAAACTTTACAGTTTCAATTATAAAGTTGATGATAATTGTACATCCAGATTTATAAAAGTCTGTTTCACTATGCTACATGTGTATTTCTTGGGGTAAAATAAAGCATATTTTACTTTAAGTACACACACACACACATACACACATTACGTACATACGTAACGCCGGATATAGGCAATAGTATTTTCAAGGTTTTTTTCTTTTGTTGGCTTTTACGAATGAGACTTGATATGTTCTGATACCGATACCATACAGTCACTGATATGAAACTGCGCTAACGGATATTGAAACATTGCATCTATAGGCCGTGTAGGTGGTTGGGTTATGTACAGGTAATGCCCATTAGCCAGTCGTTAGAGCTTCCATTTATTGATTTAGCATGGCGCGCCACGTGTTGGATAATCATTTATACAGTTTTGGCTGTCATTTCAAATTCAAAATTGAAACAGTATGTGTCATCTTTGATCTCTTTCACCTTTATATCACATAAGGAAGATATAAAATAATCTCCACACTCTTAAACTGGGTTGCCGATAGTATTTCTAGATTGTCGTATATATGATGTTACTTTGCATTATAATGCTATATAAGCACACTATAGTGTGCTTAATTTTTATCTAGTATTCAGCTATAGGATGAATTGTGATTGCATATTCTTATGCCGGCACGCGGCATCTTCATGCATCACAAGACATGAAAACTTACACCTTATTATTATTCATCATGTATGATATTTTTCAAAAGATAAACAGTACAGTGTTATAAAAAATCATGGTGTTACACAATCAGTTAATGGGTGATTGGAATTCGAGTCAACAAACCCGAATTCAGTCACCAGCTGGTAGGCTCATATCAATGGGTTATTATCAAAACTTATGTACGATTTATAACGATTATATAAAGATGGAGACTAGCTCACCACCTGTCTCAAAAATATCTTCGTTGAAAGGTGGGTCGAAAGCATTTAACTGTGTAGACATTTGTCTATACCTGTATCGAGAATGGCGTGAAGTTATATTTTTGAGATCTAGCCTATTCCATGAATGTTTACATTATGTCTTTGTAGCGAACGTTGTCAGTGGACTGCACAGTACGTGATAGTAAGAGAGAGGTAGGCCGCGGCGTGGGAGTCCGCTGGACACCCCGCAGCGCGGTCGACGCACGCGCATTAACATGTTCATTTATTAATAAAGCCATACCGTACTGTGAATAGCTCGATATTGATAAATATTTATTGAATTCATTATACTGAATAGCAGGTCAAGATTTAAAAATATCGTCTAAAATCGGAAATCACGTTTTAAAGTTTTTAAATGTTTCGAATAGCTTATGGACTGATAAATGTTTTTAACATTTTTCAGTCGTGTATTGTGCAAATTAAAATTAATATGTACAAGTTGAAAACATGTTTAATCTACTGAAGTAAAGTTTATTTATTTGCATTTACATATATTTATTATTATTGGTTTAGTTACTGTTTTGTGGAATTTAGAATTTAACGATGGGCTCACCGCCTGCCGCGTTGTCCCGAAAGTGTCTTCTGTGGAAGGTGGGTCGAAGGGCCTTAGTTGTCTAGACCAGACCTCTGTCTAACCCTGTACTGTGAATTGCGTGAAGATATTTATTTATTTATTTTAGAATTTAACCTAAAATATCTTAATTTAACCTATAATATATATTAAGAATTTAACCTATTACTTTCAAAATTTATTTTATCATTATTTTTTTTTATATCTGGGATACTTGTGTAAAGTCACGATAGCCGAGTGGTTGGGTGGTCGGAATTTCGAGTCAAGAGACCCGAATTCGATCCCCAGGAGGCAGGCTCTTACCAATGAGTTTTTCAAAAACTTATCTACGGATTATATCGTTTGCTTGGACATAAAGACTGTGACGGGATCACCACCTGTCACGTTGTCCCGAAAATATCTTCGGTGGAAGGTGGGTCGAAGAACTTAATGGTTTAGAAGACCTCTGTGTACCCCTGTATTGGGAATGGCGAGAAGATATTTATATTTATTTATTTTATTATGGGATACTTGCTTAAAATATCTGCGTATAATGAGTTGAATGAGTAAAGGTAATAATTGTAAAAAGCTGAGTAAGAGTATAATTTTGATAATTTCATTGTTATCAAGTTCCATGAAAATATTAATCAAACATATTGTATGTTTGATTAATATTTTCATGGAACTTGATAACTGTTTAGATGGTCTCTTCCCTTTCATTCACGAAGCAAGGCTATACCTTAAAGGCGTCCTGTGGTGAACGTAGGTAGATTTAATTGATCCTTTAATAACGACGTAATAATGATGGTAATGTTGTCTATGTTGAATTGTTGGTATGTCGACGGTAATATTTGCAACACGCACTTAGTACTGTCAAATAACAACACGGAGCAATACAACTTAGTAACGTCGAGATATTTTATAATTGCAAAAATTATTAAATGTAATTGAATAGATTTCTTGGGAACGGGTTTAAATCACCAGACCTATTTTGGTACAAAGTGACTGGTGGTGAACTTTTCGCCCAAATCTACTACATATATTGTAAATACGTTTTAATGAAACTCATGGTTCGAGCTTATCCCCGGGAGATAGAACTCTGGTCTCTCGACTCGAATTTCGATCACCCACCCATTTGGCTATCGTGACATATTTTAAAATTTTCATTAGTATTAACTCAGTGGTAAAGGTGTAAGAATATGCCACCCCTTCTTTTCTAGACGAGGATACGGGAGAAGCGGAATAGTATTATCGAAATATAATGGATATAAAATAAGTCCAGTAACCAGTAATGCGCGGCTGTGTAAAGACTGAGGAGTCTGGTACTGCGATAGCCAATGCGGTTGTCAAGTGCTGACTTGTTATCCTCGTTTAGTGAGAGGTCTATCTTCTACCATAGGCTTTAGGCTTGCCATAGGCAATTCACCACATACGCATATGTATGTAATTTAGTAACTAATTTAATTAGTTTGGCGATGATAAGTAGTCGAAGTCTTTACTCAGAACGGATCTCTTATCTATATTGCAAAAATAAAATATTTGTGGATAATTTTTATTGGAAAAGGAAGACAGCGAACGAGAGGTTAACGTCATAATATATTTTTGTTTACGCGGCTTCAAAATCTCAATCAGAAGCTGAAATCGCATATGTAGATAGGGAGAGGAAAAGGACGAGAGGGAATGTTTCAATGTTTCTACTAAGCAAGCGAAAGAAGCAGATGTTTATATGCCGCTTTGGTTTCTAGGTGTCCGTGGTGTATACAGCATCTAGTTCACTATAACTCCTACCTGAAGAAAATGTTACAAAAACGTAAAGTTATATTAATAGCAGTTGCATAATTCGCTGTCAATTTTTTCTTTGGGTGTCATTAGGCCAAATGGAACTTCGTTGTTTCTGCCCACGCCAAAGAATTATTGGTGTAAGAGTATTGTAATTTTCTCTTTGAATAAGTAATACATTGTTTAAAAATTTATAAACAATGTATTACTTATTCAAAGAGAAAATTACAAAACAGTCTGTCAGATTCATCTTAATAGAGACTTAAAACATCTATGATTTAAAGGCTGCCGTCATTTATTGTACCCAAGGAAAGGGTTTGATGTCTTATAATATAGCTTTATGTTCAATAAATATACCTTAATAAGAATTCAAATAACTACTTAGATAAATACCAGATATTTAGATGCAATGAGATTGCTCACTTTGCTGCGAAGTTAAATTCAAAGCATGCTTCGGTCGCAGTAATTGAACGCAGCCGCATTATTATGGGCGTACGGTGAGCAACAAAAGTTAGGTAGCTAATTATAGAAAGATTCCCAATCAATAACTGCGTGTGCAATAAGTGTGTATAACACGGTGTTTAGTCGGTTTGTATAACACGGCGCCATAAATATTAATATTATTTATCAGGTTATTATTTTTTTTATTAAAATTGAATGGAAAGCAGTGATCTCTCTTATTCTGCATTGTGAACTCTTTTAACTTTTTGTAAGCAGAATTTTTCTATTAGGATTTTAAATTAAAAATAACGTTTCACTTATTAACGAATTACTACTAAAACAATTAAAAATACACAATATACGATAAAACTATAACAGGATATAATTATGAAACGGATATCTCGATCAGTACCCATCATAAATAAATTACCTCCAGAATTATTTGCGAAACTAAAATTGGCAAGCAATCCGTTTAAACAGTTTCGCAATGAAAATCGTGTCTTACAAGTAATAACTATTATATATAATCAAATAACAACGGTATTGAACAAGTAGTCAAGTGTTGTCAGCCTCTGGCTTTCAGCCAAAATACTAATGTCCCATTGAATAGTGCTATTTGTAAAGCGGGACTGGTATAAACGCGGGAGTACTCTTCGTTATGACACGGCCATAGAACTGGCAGGTTAAAGCGGAAACAACATAATTAAAAGAAATAAAACAGAAAATTAATTTGTATTTTTGGCGCAATATTATACTTACTAAAAGACATTTTAAAAGCACTTTTTATATTAAATTACGGTCTATAAAATAATACATATACCTTTTCTTATCAGAGCGTCGTAAAATAAGTCGTATTTACCTAATTTATACGACTTTTTGACACGCTATATAAACGTGAATATCGTACAAAGTTACGGATGCAAATCTTTCGTATCGAATATATTGAATATGGCCCATAAAATATAATACCGTGCAAAATGGAATTAAGGAATAAAAGCTAATAACTAAAACCGAGAGAGTTAATATAATGAAAAAAATAAGTATTTGATAATTGATAAAATATAAATGTAGATGTTTTACTGTATGGGTCGTTTAAATAATTATCCAGAATGTGATACTATTATAAAAAAATCTTCAATTTATAATAGTATTATCACATTTAAAATACAAAGATTTAAATTGAAAGGAATTATGATATTCATTTTGAATTTAGGACAGTTAATAATATCACATAAAATCATATTCAAAATGATAAATATCATATTACAGTTTGGAAAAAGCAATAACATGTAGGTATACGATATTAATATATAAAAATTGCTTGCACATTGTTTTTCAGATGGACGAGTAAAACATAAATATTACAAAACAAAACACATTTTATCGTTTTTTGTTAATAAACAACTATGAAAATAAAAAAGTCTTTAAGCGGTCACAAAAGCTTAGAGCTTCCGCGTGTTCAGTGGCTTCCATTTAGGAAACGATTGGGTTGGGTGATGAATGGTCGCTGTGAGAAGAGTTCGTTTGATCGTATTATAAATATTGTGGGTGTAGCCGTGAGGAATCCGGGAACGACTGTTAATAGTCCCGTTGTGAGTGTTAGTCGTTATTTACAGACTATGCTCGGATGTTACGACGTAAAATATTTAACAGTGTTGCCGTTAATTATTCAGTTAAATGTCGTTATGGATGTTGCAATTTATTACATTCTATCGATGGCTTCAAAGTTATGGATCACTACAAATAGATAGTTTAAAGCTTTAATTTGTATCTCAAATAGTACGCCTTACTAATCGTACCATATTTACCATAGAAAAGTTAATTTTTAAAACAACGTTTAAACTATAGCTTTCAGCTTGCCCTATAGAAGAATTGAATTACCTATCGTTATTAGTTTAAAAAGGATAAATTTAAAAATTATAAACATTAACTTTGTTTTAATAATGATGTGCCTTTTAACTACGATTCTATTAATTGAAACTAAATAACAGTTCGATAGAAAAAAAAACCGTATATCCCTATATATCCTACTTCATCTCTATCCTTTGAATTGGTTTTCAACTTTCAATCTTTCCATAAGAACAACTAGAAATCGGACATAAAACAAAATGCTAAATTTCCCCCAAGACGCGAAGTATGTCCGCCTCTCTTGTACAGACAACAAAAACGTCAAGCAAACGTTGAACGTATAAAATATTGGAATGAATGACATACCACGCCTCGCACGATTAATGGTGGAGCGCATACAAAAAGCGAACGCGCTCATTAATATATCAACTGTCCTTTTAGTCGCGTAAACGATACGTACCAGTGGAACAATCAAGAAGGATACGGTACAATTTATCTTGATAGAGATAAATAATGCCGATCTGTAATTACAGATTTAATCTTAGTCTTTGATTTCGCGAAATTAATTGCACGTAACCTAATAAATTTTCAACTAATATTTTGGTTTAATTCTATGTTTTGTTACATCATTCATTGTTACGATAGCCTTGTGGTAGAGTGATCAGAATTCGGGTCAAGAGACCCACGTTCGATCCCCAGCTGGCGGGCTCGTACCATTTTTTTTTTCAAAAATACTAATGTACAATTTATATCTCTCACCATATTATAGGCTTACCTGTTACGTTGCACAAAAACTATATTCGATGGAAGGTGGGTAGAATGAATTTAATTGTCTAGATCTCTGTCTCTTAAGATCTTTTTTTATTTTTTTGTTCATTCTTTTAGGTACATTTGCATCACAGTATTTATAATTAACATTTTAAAGTATCTATAACCGCTGTGTCATAAATTATATTTCATCAGAGTAGCCAACTCTTATGACCTACGTGAATCACAAAAAGTATGGAACGATAGTCGTCTTTCATAAGTCATTCCCAGTTAATGTATAAGTTCTTTTTTTTAACACGTGAACAATGGTAAATGTACTAAAGCGTGTTTAAAACGTCTCATATTTCACTCGACGATCACAAAGTCACAACACGGGTGTAATTCAGAAGTCAAACATCTGCAGCCGATATCTCTTTAAACAATTAACAAGAGAACGAAGGAAGACGTCCCTGTACATGTATTTTTAATGGGTGTAATTTGGACACGGAGTTAAATTTGGATGCACTGCACACGGTCGACACGCACGACTGTTTTGTCAAAATGACTTACTTAATTATAATTTTTAGATCATGTTTTTATACTAGTAGTTAAAAGATGGACGCAGTTATAGTAGCTTCTCGAAATATGTTATCGTCCCTTACCAGTAATAAGATAATTTAACTATTATATTAGCTGGTATTGTATGTCGGTGTGCTGGTCCTATGCCATCAGCTTTCATCATATTGATAGTATTAAAGTTTGTTACAAGATTATAATATTAAATACCGAGTGCTTATAAGTAAAAAAAAATAGAATATACACAATAAATATTTAATTAATAATTTATAACTACAAGTTCCAAAAGTCGCATTACTTTTTCATTATTATGGGCTATAGCTGCTTTACTTGGAATTGGAAGGGTTGTAAAAATACTTAAAAATAAAGTTAGAACGGTGATGAATAGTTTGTGTAATATTTTTATCTTCACACAGTGGTCTCGACGTTTAGTTTTTTTATTCGAATTTCATTAGACCTTATTTGGGAATACGTGACGGCCTGTAGCCATCTGACCCTAGCGAACGGTACAAATCGAACATAAGTTTCGAAAAACGTATTCGTTTTCTTCTTAGGGATCGAACTCGGGTCTCCCGATTCAATTTCCGACGACCCAACCACGACTACTCGACTTGACGGCCTGTGCCTGCGTGGATTCCTGTGTGTGCCTCACAAATACTATTCTTTATACCTTTTACAATTTAAAATTACCAAAATGTTTGTTCATATAACTTTTTATAGTGATGTCGAGACACAGCTTACTTCGAGCCTTGCTTCGTATTTGTTTGTGTGTAACCGCCCTTATTTTATTTCTGTCTCCACTGTCTTCGGCTATCGTCTTTGACGTCTAAACACGACATTAATACACTGCGACTTTTTTCTTTCCTGTCACATAATTTACTTCTCTCCCCGACGATTTTTTTGTGGCCCATTAACTATTAAGCGACGCTCGTACGTTTGACATCGGGATTAATATGTTGATTTTGTAAGCGCCGTGACATGTCTAATATTTCTGTAACAAATAATGCTAATATGCTAAACCGCAGAAATGAATTCACAATTTGTCACAATGCACGAGCAGCTAACGTTTTTATCTTGAGAGAAATAGAATCGAAATTACCATACTCAGCACAAAATGGACATGTATGAGATAATCCCAGTAGCTTTCAATAGATAATAGTAGTAATAAAAATAAAAGACAAAGTGACGTCTCCTCATAGAAGTATTCTACAATAGATGTGAATAAAGATCATGCTAGTATTAAGAAACTACACGCGTGTAATATTTTAAAAGTAAAAGCTAGAAATAATTTTTCCGCTACTCTGGCGTTAAGCTTTAAACATTCACTACAGAACACTCTTTCGCACGTAAGTTGATATGGACCAATAAAAAAGCTTGTTAATGCTTTTTTATTGGTCCATATCAATATATAAATTTATGGTTTTTAAATGGGAGATTAATCTTCTAAAATATTTTCTATTCTAAGTTCATCAATTATTATTTATAAAAAACAAAGTAAAGCGCTATCCACTAAAACCTAAGTGAAACTTGGGACCCTAGTATTAAGTATTAACAACTGTAAGAATAATAGGTATCTTCTTAGCTACGAGGTAATATTTAGTTTAGGAATTAATTTTACTGGATATGCAGAAGCCCTTTAATAGATTTAAAGAAATGAAAAAAAACGTACAAATCAACTAGAGTTCATAAACTTTAATAAATTACAAATTTATTAATAAAAATATCAAATTTAAATCTCCCTCTGTCCTTATCAACATGTTTGTTAATTAATAAATGCGTAAAGCCGATGAAAAGTAGATGAAAAGCATGAATGATGACGCGACGTAATTTAAATATAATTCATGTTCAATCCGAAACGATCGTTTACTGCCGACACTACTAAGTATTAGTTAATTACAACTTACTAATTGACGTTGGAATACTGATTGATGGAACACGTGTGTGAAAGTTTTGTGATAACGTTCATTTGCTGTGTCTTGTATGAGACATGAAATATAATGACGCTTATATCACGCTTGTATCGATTCAGAGAAATTCAAACTTGATTTGGCTCGACTCGGCTGCCGCGATTATAAAATTTCTTGTTTAACTGTAAACATGATATCGATTAAAGATAATTTGTGATTATTTTATCGAAAGTATTTTGACAATATAATGATGCCTCGGGCTTGGTTAATAATTATAACATGTGATAGGTAAGTTACATCTATAAAATAGTCTGTTGGGTGCTATTTGGTGCGCTGTGTATTACGCAATGATTTATTAACTATTTGGAATACGTGGTGACAACTAATCTTTTAACTAAGAGAAACTTGTTGCAAACTATTATAAACCCACAAATTACTATGTTGATTATGAACATCAAAACCAATAATTCCGACGATGCCCTAATAAAATCCATGGGATACATGCATTTTGTATTACTTATTGATAATTTTAATTTAACACACGTTTCTCATCGTATTTGAATGCCTTTTACTTTGTAAGTTATTCACATTAGATAAATAGCTGAGATTCTAGCATGTTGTCGCAATCAAATTAAATTTTTACGATGATATCTTTGGTCGGCCATCAGGTGTTTCTAACGGAAGTAACGCAGATTGTTTTTTTCGATAAGATGTTAGTTTACTTACTAAATTCTCACTGACTGGTATATTATAATAGGCTGTCAATTTGTTGTGTCAATGAGTTTGACCGTTAAGCAGATCCAAAATTTGGATTACAGTTGTTACATTATTAAATTTCAACTATAGGTATAATTTAAGTATGCTATGCTTTAGTACTCTTGCGAAGAGCCTGTGTGCCTCTTTAATTTTTTACATTTCTATACAGAAATTATTATTACATTAAAACATAAAAATGTTAATTAATGTTATGAGCCGGACTTAATCATTGCGGTTTCACAAAATTTTCACAACTACTTTTTTTAATGTTGGTTATATCGCAACACGACTTCTGAATACAAATAACATACGATGTTAATCGATATTGTATCGATATTTGAATCTCGAATCTTTAAAAGGTTACGTTCATCAAATTTTTCTAACCGGGCCTCAACAATAAAACAAAGCAATTTGCTTACTAATACGTTTGTATTCTTCGCTAAATAAGTTAAAAATTACTTCGAATAGATTGTTATCGGTATCGGCTCGCGAGTCGTTTCCTTTCGCGTTTTATTTTGAAACTTTTATTATGCGATTTATTAAAGGCGAGGAATGAAGCGGCATACCAATGCTCATTCGGTCCCCTTTGTGACTATATTATTGAGTTGTTGGAGGAGTCTTATATTTTGCTTGTGTTTTAGCGTCTATTTTATTGCATTAATGCTTGAGTAATGATTGCAATGAATTACATTGTCGACTGTGATATGTACCTTAATTGGTGCTATTAAGTTGCTTTAATGCAGAATATATACATATACGACATTGCAAAAGCTTAATGGAGATTTACATTTACATTTTTATATCTTACTAACTGCATCGCGTACATAAATTCAATCTTCGTCATCATCAAACTAGTACTCGAGAGGTTAGAGTTATTTGTTTTATTTTATTTAAGTATACAAATTCATTATTTATATATATAGTCACGATAGCTGAGTGATCTGGTGGTCGGAATTTGAGTCGACTCGCGTTCGAACCCCAGTTAGCAGGCTTGTACCAATGGTTTTTTCAAAAACTTATTTACGAATTATATCGTTGGCTTGTACATTAAGACGGCGACGGGCTCACCACCTGTCACGTTGTTCCAAAAATATCTCCGGCGGAAGGTGGTTCGAAACGACTTAATTGTCTAGGTTCTGTCTTACAAATAAAACTGTTTCTATATTAAGTATATTTTAAAAATTGTTGATTAACGTGTAATAATTAATCTTTCTTCTCCTACAGATGCTAACGGGGAACCGCCAAAGCTGAAATGCAACTTGAGGAAGCACAAGCCTAATCGCAAGCCCCGCACACCATTCACCGCTCAGCAACTTCGAGCGCTTGAAAGCAAATTCGTTGATAAGCAGTATTTAAGCATCGCTGAACGCGCTGAATTCTCATCGTCGCTTGGACTATCTGAGACGCAGGTAACTAATAATTAGTGTTGAAGAACTTTTTTATTATCTCTATATATATTATGCAATTTTATTGATTTTTTATGCTTATTTATGCTGAACTTTTATGTTATTAAATTAAAGAGAAGAAAAGTTAAAATTTCAACTGACACGGGCGGGATTCGAACCCGCCACCTTCGACGATCCGTGGCGACGCTCTCTATATATAATTATATACTAATATTATACGACCTCCATGGACGCGAAGATGTCTCGGGTTCATGTCCCGAACGGGTTATTATAGAAAATCACCTTTTCTACATTGTCTTGATCTGGGTGTTTGAGTACCTTTATCGTTTCCGATAACATAACACAAATGCTTTAGCTACTTACTTTGGGATCGCAGCAATGTATGTGATGCCTGTCCTTGTCTATGTAAACATATTTATTATATAATTGAAATACTATGAACGTATGACGAGTAATGTATGCCCAGGAGGTATTTGGCATGAATCACGATAATTGGCGATCTGTTCTCTAAGATTACCCTGTCAGGTGAATTTTTATGATTTATAATAAATCATAAATAAAGTAAGATTTTAATGCTAGATTTTGTGTAATTACGATAATTTTTATAAAATGACTTAGTCTTCAGAATTTCTATTCCTAAATAATCTAAAAATGTCCTATGTCTATATCATGTACTTTTCAAATTTTATCACGTATCGCCTTTATGCTTTAAAAATGTTGTTAAAGACTCTGAGACTAAAATTTACTTTACATAATATTATAGCATATTAAGATTTGTTAAAAATACATTGAAGGTTGACTAGGAGACAATTCCTCAGTCATTAAGTCCGCCAATACATTATTAAATGCCTGAAGTTTTAACAAATTTATTTATAAATAAAGAAAAGGAAGAGAAAATGTAAAAAAAATAATAAATAATAAATAAAAAAAATGCCGAGAATAAAATATCTATTATCTGTACATTTATGAAAGCAATACTATTTTTGATAATATATAACATACTTAACAATTTTCGTTTTTGTCAACAGGTAAAAATTTGGTTCCAAAACCGGCGTGCGAAGGCGAAACGCGTCCAAGAGGCGGAGATTGAGAAGCTCAAAATGGCGCAGTTTTCGCGCCATCCCCACCACTTATACCCGCATCCGGCGCTACAACAGTATTTCCACCCTCACCCTCTTATGGGTGGAGGGCGCCCTCTGCCGCCCATGGGTCTGCCGCCGCATCTATCTATGGTACAAGCCCCCGTGACAGGAACCTCCTCGCCCAGTACACAAACGAGCGGACAACAATAAAATGTAAAATAAGGGTTGTTGATATGAAACAAACACTACCGCTTGAGTTTCGTAAATTTAAGTGTCATGTGTAAGAATGTAACGAGTGATTGTCGACGATTTAAATTTGGAACTATTATTGTTTTTAATTTTTCTTTAACGAAGTGAATCTGTAATGGCAACCAATTATATTTTAGTCTGCAAAAAACATGTTTTTTGTTCTTAAATATTTATTTTAAATCACTGTAAAAAGTTAAATTGTCAGTAAAGCTAAATTGTCAGCACAACAAACGCACTAAGAATTTTGTGCGTACTTAACATATTAACTGAAAATTTTTTGATATAAATTATATTGTGTAATTTGAAAATTGTAAATTATTTTGTAAATATTAGAGTAATAATAAATGTAAGAACCTTAAAATATTACCGCAATGATTTGTATTATGTTATATATATCATAAATTATTTTGATGTCAATACAACCAAATTACTAATCAGAATATTCTTCATTTTGTTTCAGTACAAATAAATAATTTTTATTTTTGTAATGTAGGAGACACATTTTCAGCATTTTATGTAAATATAATTGTCCATAGCATGTTATTTCTAACTGTATAGTTAAAATATATTAATTTGTCATTCAAAAGTTGTTTAATTTCGTTATTTTTTCTTTTCATTGTTTTGGCTTTATGTTTATCTACCTACTACCATTTAAAACTACATGCAATTCAACAACCCTTCTTAGCCCAAATATAATTATACATACCATACAAACATAGATACATAACGTCCTGTAATAGTTCACTGCTGGACGTATGACTCTTCTGCGGGAGTATTTGCCATAATCGCCTCGCTCGGTAAGCGTATTGACGATCGCAGTACCAGATATCTTGTACCTTATACGCTGCTGCCCGTCACCGGTCTTCTTAGTTCGGTCTGGTATTTATTTCGAGGTGGTTACGGATATTAATTGGCCATTCATCAATTTGTCAAAGGTTTTCTTTTAGTCGCCTCTTACGATACCCATGAGAAGAAAGGTTATGGCAAATTCATAAGCCGTTATCTCTATGGCCAAATATATTAAAAAAACGGCTTTTTACGGATTTTATGGCATTTTAATTCTTCATCATAACATTACGTCATTCTGTAGAACGGACTGAAGCTTTGATGATAGCCGGAGACTATAGGCTGCCAAACACCACAGTCCTCATATGACTACGGATTTTGCAGAGCACTCTAAAGTTTAAAAAAATCAGAAATTGTAGTATTATTTCAATAGCGTAGAATTCGCGTAAATACAAGAAATCATTGTCATTATATTTATGTCATTGTATATTTTATAAAACTTGTATTCCTTTTAAGAGTATTTAAATGAGTAAATACTCTTAAAAGGAATACAGGTTTTATAAAATTACTATTCCTTTTCTTCCCGTGAGGCGGATCGTGAGCACTAAGTAGTAAGGTATGGTATGGTAACTAAGCTATTAAAGTATGGGGGTGTTCCCGTGAATGATCTCGATGCCAAACGAGACGCGCTCAACTCTCGATCACTTGAAGCCATCACCTACAATTGTGTCGGAGGGGTGCTGAATTGCGCTCAATCTCCTCACACGTTCAGCGCAAAAATCGGTTACGTCAGTCACCTGCGAGCACACGAACGACGCTCCCAATAGTCAAAGTCGCTGAGGCCGAAATCCGGTCGGGATATGATACTACATTCCTTATTTTGCGTAGGTTAGAAGTCACGAGTAGTTGGGTGGTCGGAATTTCGCGTCAAGAGATCCGATCCTCAGGTGGCAGGCTGGTACCAATGGGTTTTTCAAAAACTTATATACGAATTATATCGTAGGCTTGGACGTAAAGAGGGCGACAGGCTCACCCCCTGCCACATTGTCCCGAAAATATCTTCGGTGGAAGGTAGGTCGGAGGGACTTAATTGTCTCGACTAAACCTCTGTCTACCCCTGTATTGGGAATTGCGTGAAGATATTTATCTTAATTTTACGTAGGGTTATCCGTTATGGACAATCAGCCTACTGCAGGAGGGTTGCATTATGTTGAACTCTCATAGAACCAAACCTCACGGAGGTTTCCATCAGCGCTTATGAGGGATCACGGGTCTCCATTCAACACCACGACGTCTCTATCGCTTGGCTACAATAGCCTCGCATATAAAGGAAATAAATAATAAATATACGGAAGCATATACACTGCTCCTAGCACCCTTGCTGTGCTTACGATGCAGCAAAACCATAAATCTTTCTCCTTCTTCGAATCGTTGGATTTTCAGAGGTTCAACCTTGTCTACCCACGAACCCAAAGACTCAGTTTACGGCAGGGGAAAACCATTTTTATCGTGCCATGCTGAGTCGGACCTACGTAACACTACTATTCTTGTTAACCACTTTAATTAAGTTTTAAGTATTTCAATCCAGAGTGGTTCACGACAACAGACGAATTTCGCAGTCTGTATCCTAATCATTATAAGAATATTTATAATCGGTATTAATATTCATAACCGTAATTTTAATTATTATATTATCAATATTATAATAAAAAGTATCAATTTAATATAAATATTATATTATAAATCCTTTAATTTAATAAGTAACAAGTTTAGCTAAGGAATTTATTTTGTGTACTTTTTGAAAGCAAAAAATATATACTATTGATGTATTTAAATACAACCTACTCCAATGAAAAAAATTAATATTATAAAAATATAAACGAACGAAAAGAACATGATATAAAATAAAACATTATTAGAAAAAATAGCCATACCTGGCTACGCTTCACTATTACTCAGTCTTTTAAACAAATTAGTAAAAATAGTAATGTTAATCTTATATATATATATATATATATATATATATATATATATATATATATATATATATATATATATATATATATATATATATATATATATATATATATATATATATATATATACATATATATATATATATATATATATATATATATATATATATATATATATATATATATATATATATATATATATTTATATATATATATATATATATATATATATATATATATATATATATATATATATATATATATATATATATATATATATATATATATATATATATATATATACATATATATATATATATATATATATATATATATATATATATATATATATATATATATATATATATATATATATATATAAAAAATAATAATATAAAAAAAAACCTTCACAAACATATGGACGAACGCTCTCTACTAATTTAATAAATAAGTCATTATTCAAAATATAAAAGATAAATAATAAAAATCTATAACAGATGAAACAATTTTAAGAATTTCCGAATTCCATTTGAGCGGTATTCATTTCGTAAAGTATTAAGGCACATTAAAAAATTCTTAATTTTTAAACGATGACATCAGAATGGGTTCCCTGTGGCGCGAGCCGCAGGATGTATGTATATTCAGAGATTGAGGTTAAACTGACCAATGCTAATAAATTTTCTGTCAAATTAAATATAGGTAATCCATTAACACAATAAAATAAGCATTCGACCTTTGTCGTTAGGTATTTCGTATTTTTTTATAGAAAAAGATATCAAATCAGCATTCGGCTCTTATCACACTCAACACCAGAGGGATTAAGGCTTGGGGGTTACGTTGCGAATATTTAAAAAAGCAATTGGGAAAGGAGGAAGAGAACAGAGAAATGGGGGTAGTGGGAGCGTGAATGATCCTTCGGCTGCTCACCTCAAGACAAGACATCTATTTCACGACTGTATCCTGCGCAAAAATCCTGTACAAAGAATATATTTTTGGAAGAAAATTCCTAAAAATCGATCAATACTACTAATATTATAAATGTGACAATTTGCACGTTTGTTAGACTGAACGAATTTGAATGAAATATGGCACACAGGATTAGCACATAGGACAACAATTGTATGTTGCTGCCGACTGTTAAATTGTGGCCTATGAGACGCAGCTGGTAGATATAATAGATCTGTACAAATTAGAATGATCTGTTTCATATTAAGACAACAAAATATTAATAAGGTATATTACATATACTGTAGCACTTAATTAGCGTTACCGTAGCGCGACTTTGTCTGCACATTATGTGTATCGACATTAGTAATATCGACCTGATACCTCTCCCCGGATCCCCAAAACAAGGATTCAAAACAAGATTTAAATTTCTTCTACAGGAACTGTACATTTTTCGGAATAAAATGTATCTTTCAAGTTAATCCGTTGACTACTTAGTTCACGCAGAGTCCATGACGGAGTAGTCAAAGAGACCAGATCACCAATTGTCAAGATCCCTACATACCTATTTCGCTTCTTTCAAATTCATCATTTTCTTATATATATGCACGTTTAGATATCCGAGTATCCTATAGTCTGTTTGTTAAATTTCATTTAAATCAGTTCACCAGTTTAAGTGTTATCCAGTTACAAAAATTAAATAGCGAATCATCCAAATATACATACGTTTACATTTATGTATAATATTATATTAGAATAGTACCATATAATATCTGTGACTAGGGTTCAATACCTTGTGCGGGCAACAAAAATGTTAATTAGAAATTTTTATACTATTTTACGTCATTAAATGAGGAAAACACCGAGAAAAAAACTTGATGCACGTGTAAAATAATAATGGATTTATTTCGAGTACATTTCAAATAGTAACAGCATTTAAAATATAGTCAAAATAATTTAATCTCGACTCACAAACATAGCTCAGTATTTGTAGTAAAAAAACGAATAAAATATTCGATAACACATCACGAAATGTAGTCTTTGGGAAAATGCTTAAAATTCCCTTTTCTATAAAAAAAAATCACAATGGCTACCGGCGGAATAATTGTTTCCTATATAATTATTGTTTCTAACACCAGACCAAATGCAGCAGCGTCTATAGTGTGAGGTGTCTGATAGATCTAAAAGTATGGTGTGGTTAATTTAATGTAAATAAATAAGTGAATACCTCCACGCAATTCCCAATACAGGGGTAGACAGAGGTCTAGTCTGGACAATTAAGTCCCTTCGACCCACCTTCTACCGAAGATATTTTCGGGACAACGTGACAGGTGGTGAGCCCGTCGCCGTCTTGATGTCTAAGCCAACGACATAATTCGTACATAAGTTTTTGAAAAACTCATTCGTGGCACGAACCTGCCACCTGGGGATCGAACTCGGGTCTCTTGACTCGGAATTCCGACCACCCACTCACTCGAGTATCATGACTTTTTAATTTAATGTAATTTTTATTTAGTTTCACTAAATGCTCGTACACTACAAGTTTAACCTGACCGCGCTTCGCTCTACTGCAATCTGATTTTATTATTAGGAAAATCTGGGCTAAGAAGCGCTTGGGATTTGACAATGTAAACAATGTAGATCAAATCTTAATGGAATTGTATTCAAACATACGGAACCCAAATTCGTAAATATAATGAAGGCATCGTGAACCACTTCACAGGTTCGCTGAATTTTGGTCAGATATTTTTCGAGACCAAAATAATCTGACCGAAGATAGGCAGCAGAGTCTGAGGTGCGAGTGGTTTGGTACTGCCTTCGCCAATCCCTATGGCAGAGGCCTATGCCCTGCAGTGGACTTTAACAGGCCAATATGTATGTAGGTATTTTTCGAGATATTTCGATAGCCAATAACATTTTTAAGGCTTTTCCTTTAGTTGCTTTTTACAACACATACGAAAAGAAAGTATCGTACGGCAGTTATGGAAATTTCTTTTTAAAAGAAATGATGAAATTCCAGTATTTTCCAATCAAAATACCTTTAAAGGTTGATAACATATAAATGGACATAATTATGTTCGTATACACTAGAGTACACACATTCTTATTCATTTTGTAAAGTTTACTCCTGGCTGGATTCGAACCAGTAACTTCCTTTAGCTTTGAAGGCAAGGTCAGTACTAACTTAACAAAATTAATTAAGGTTTTTTACTAAAAAAGGACAATACCAGATTTGCCTGTCCTTTACAGTTCTTTCACCACAAGCAAAGTTGCGGAAAATAGCGAGTGTATTAAGTTTTGAGTAAACTCTACTTCCCCAGTTCGAAGTGTGAACGACATCAAACATATATAAATAAGGACAACATAAAATACATTGCTCTGATCCCAAAGTAAATTAAGTAAGCACTTGTATGGAATCGGAATCAACTGTACTTCAAATACCCCAGACTCGAGAAAATATAGGATTAGTGTTTTCTACATTGACAAGACCGGAAATCGAACCCTGGAGCTGGCGGAACTATGAAAATTGGTGTGTGCGCCACACGTTCATGGTGGTCGTCAGCATAAACTTAGTGTGTAGATATGTAGGTTATTAGTAAAATTACAAATATTATTGATTTACTCTGCGATAATATGTAACCATTATTAAACATAATTACGTGTTGACATCTGTGATTGAAGCACTAATTTAAATATATCCATTAAATTTAATTGTCCGATAAAAAGGTCGGGTCACTATGATATATTTTGATATTTAAAGAAATACACATACAGGAGGTAATTTAACTTTAACCTAACAACTTATTTGTGTTTTTGTGTTAGTGGCAAAAGAAAATAACCTATTCCAAATAAAAGTTCCTTTTAAATAATTACATCGCACCATTCCGCATGCAAATATAAAAGGTAAATGTTACCTGGTCCGAAGAAAAGAAGTGCGCGACTCCCTCCCTTCCACAGATGTGTACACTAATTCTTCTATATGCACCACCACCACTACACTTAAAACTAGGTAACATATACCAAACCATATATACCATAACGAAAACGCGACACGTGTTTCGCCTCAAAACAAGGCATTCTCAAGCGTGTAACGCATCTGTGGGAGGAAGGGTGGTGCACTTCTTCTCTTTGGACCAGGTAACATATACCTTTTATATTTGCATGCGGAATGGTGCGATGTCAATATTCAAAAACAACTTTACACTAATTTCCGCAAAGTAACGCCTGAGTCAATTAACTATCCTATCCTAAATATTTTCGAAGATGTGTGTGTCAATAGCCGTTAAAACCTTAAAAATTTACGCCGTCTATTGCCTCGAAAAGTGAGTCCGTGATACAAGTTTGCGGACTCTGCTTTCTCTTGTAAAAGAACGAAAAATGTATTAAATCTTATGTGAGTGTGTATTAAGTTTATTTTATACATAAAGACGGCGACGGTCTCACCACCTATCACGGTGTCCCAAAATGTCTTCGGTGGAAGGAGAGTCTTCACGTAATTCCCAATACAGGGGTAGACAGAGGTCTAGTCTAGACAATGAAGTCCCTTCGACCCACCTTCCACCGAAGATATTTTCGGGACAACGTGACAGGTGGTGAGCCTGTCGCCGTTTTTATGTCCAAGCCAACGATGATATTCGTACATAAGTTTTTGAAAAACCCATTGGTACGAGCCACCTGGGGATCGAACTCGGGTCTATTGACTCGAAATTCCGAGCACCTAACCACTCGGCTATCGTGACAATATGAATAATATGTATAAAACCTTTGTATAAGGGACAGCACATCAACATATGTCTAATTTGAGGCATCTGTATGGTACTGTAATTGCCTATAGGCTTGAAAGGCATAGTAATTATGGCCCATGTAATACAGAAGACTTTGAAATTGCTTTCACATCCCTTTCCAGAAAGAGAAATGTGTAGATAAAATTGCTAAATATCATACAATAATATTTAAAAAAAATTTCCTTACAATTTACTCATATAGATAATATACCCTTACAAACCTGTCAATAATTATGTAAATTTTAGTTCATAATTAATACTACATCTCAATTATTCCCTTGATTTTAAAATGGCTTTTCCTTCAATAAAAAATCCTTAAAGTAACTACGAATATAAATAAATGTTGCGCAAGTTATCGCCGATCATTATTTTGTTCCATGTAACAAAACTTCGGTTTAGCACCTTCTGGAGCATTTTCTAATATCCAAGGATGCTGCAAAACTTGCAACAGTGGCAATCTTTGCTCCGGATTTATAGTAATAAATCCGTTGTAGAGAATCGAAATCCGAGAAAGCGAAAGATTTAATGGGAAAGCTTTTAGTAAAAAGCTTTCCCATTAAATCTTTCGCTTTCTCCGATATGAAATCCGGATACTTAATTATCACATACCTAATTTTTTTTAAAGTCTGATGCGAGTCCTTGGCATCAAAGGCTCCAGGTGACAGGTGACAGGCTCGACCAATGGGTTTTTTTTGCAACTATGAGGTTGCATAATTATCATTGGCAATGCACCTGTTAAATTAAAGTAGAAGTATGTGAGTGCCCACCGATTAGCGAAGGTCTACAATCAAATATTTGTGAGAGATTAGATTAGTAGAACGTTCACTACTGTACTTAAAAACGGGTTGGTAAATTTAAGATAAATTAAATAAATTAACGCAATTCCCAGGGGTATACAGGGGTAGACAGAGGTCTAGTCTAGACAATAAAGTCCCTTAGACCCACCTTCCACCGAAGATATTTTTGGGACAACGTGTCAGGCGGTCAATCACCGTTTTTATGTCCAAGCCAACGATATAAATTGTATATAAGTTTTTGAAAATACCCATTGGTACGAGCCACCTGGGGATCGAACTCGGGTCTATTGACACGAAATTCCGACCACCTAACCACTCGGCTATCGTGACAATATGAATAATATGTATAAAACCTTTGTATAAGGGACAGCACATCAACATATGTCTAATTTGAGGCATCTGTATGGTACTGTAATTGCCTATAGGCTTGAAAGGCATAGTAATTATGGCCCATGTAATACAGAAGACTTTGAAATTGCTTTCACATCCCTTTCCAGAAAGAGAAATGTGTAGATAAAATTGCTAAATATCATACAATAATATTTAAAAAATTTCCTTACAATTTACTCATATAGATAATATACCCTTACAAACCTGTCAATAATTATGTAAATTTTAGTTCATAATTAATACTACATCTCAATTATTCCTTGATTTTAAAATGGCTTTTCCTTCAATAAAAATCCTTAAAGTAACTACGAATATAAATAAATGTTGCGCAAGTTATCGCCGATCATTATTTTGTTCCATGTAACAAAACTTCGGTTTAGCACCTTCTGGAGCATTTTCTAATATCCAAGGATGCTGCAAAACTTGCAACAGTGGCAATCTTTGCTCCGGATTTATAGTAATAAATCCGTTGTAGAGAATCGAAATCCGAGAAAGCGAAAGATTTAATGGGAAAGCTTTTAGTAAAAAGCTTTCCCATTAAATCTTTCGCTTTCTCCGATATGAAATCCGGATACTTAATTATCACATACCTAATTTTTTTTAAAGTCTGATGCGAGTCCTTGGCATCAAAGGCTCCAGGTGACAGGTGACAGGCTCGACCAATGGGTTTTTTTTGCAACTATGAGGTTGCATAATTATCATTGGCAATGCACCTGTTAAATTAAAGTAGAAGTATGTGAGTGCCCACCGATTAGCGAAGGTCTACAATCAAATATTTGTGAGAGATTAGATTAGTAGAACGTTCACTACTGTACTTAAAAACGGGTTGGTAAATTTAAGATAAATTAAATAAATTAACGCAATTCCCAGGGGTATACAGGGGTAGACAGAGGTCTAGTCTAGACAATAAAGTCCCTTAGACCCACCTTCCACCGAAGATATTTTTGGGACAACGTGACAGGTGGTGAGCCCGTCGCTAAACTTATGACGTCATCGAAATATTTTTATGTTATTGATGTAGCATTGAGTAGGTGGTAAATTCTAGTTTCATGTATTTAGATTGCAACTTGGTATCCGCATATGTAGAAAGCGCCCTGACAACTAGACTACCACGACTATTATAATTTATCTACTATCTCGGAAACTACCCGGACAAAATAAATAAAAACTGGTGATGAACTGATGATGTGAAGCAGCGTCTAAGGTACGAGGAAGGTGTTTTGTATTGGAAATCCTCTTTACTAAGCGTGTCGATTATAGTTTTTACTAGGTGTTAAGTACAGTAAGTAAGAAATTTCAAAATGTCTATCTAAAAATGCACTTAAAACTTCTTTTAAAAATAGCAATAATTTTAGCCAGCCTGTATTATTTTTTTAAAACATTTCTGGGTTTGTTTTTATTACGATTATATAAACAATATCTTATCATATTTTATGGCTATCGTTAACCTACAACGAAGTTTTTCTTTGTCGTACTTATAAATTACTTTATTTGTCAAAACGTTGTAATTAGAAAAATGTAAACAAAAGAGTAATATTACAATTTTATTTATATATTTAACTAATTTAATATATATTTTATTTACCAGTAACGATTCAGAACACAATTGTGTTTGAATTGATATCAAATTTCTATGGCTACCACATACATTATGAGCAACTCAAAAGTAAAATTTTAAAATCACATGCACTATCAATTGGTAGAGAATAGTGTTAAATGATTATTAATTAAAAAAAAAATTTAGTAAGAAATATATTCACTAAGCAGAGCTTGGCCCCACAAGTACACACAGATAAAGTGATGCAAGTCTGTCGCAGTTTTATTGTTACGTCTAAATAGCTGTATAGATCTTCATAGAATTTTACACGGAGGTAGTTTTTAGGTAACAACTGGCTTTTAATAATTCATCGAAACTGAGAATCTCCTCCTTGGTGGTGATTAAGATATTCGGAGGCTCACATCTCCTTCGCTCTCCTGATCATTTTGTCCATCAAAGGGGAAGGATTCAATTTCTCCATAAAGGTATGCAACACACATTGAGTCCCTTGGTGTCGATGAATGTAGTGGATGTACTCATGGAGTGTAGTGAAGTTTTTCAGAATTGTTAAATAACCTCCTTAAGCTCTTCTCTGGTGGCTCCAAGAAACTGTAATCACAGCGGCCACACTCCGGTAAACCACGCCAGTGGGCTAAACCTAGAGAAGAATTTCATGAACAACTGTGAAGTAGCTATCGGTGGATCCCCGACTGAACCAAACGTCGAAGTGATACTGTACATTTAAGACCATCGATGTGACTAGGTATTGCGAAACACCTCAAGGGCGTTTGACAGGGTCCATTTAGTGTCTTACGGTCTTTCGCTGCATCCCAACATTTGTCAATTGTATCGGGCTTCCAGTCCATTGGATCACATATAGAGAGACGAGGGAATGGATTTGCAGTAGCGCAGCCGCTGGTTCACTATAAATAAGGTCACGCGCGGATGAACCTAGTTATCCTTTTACGGTTCCTTTGTCGATACATGTGCGTCGATACTAACTTTACATAAGATAAATTTTTGTTATGCAATTTTATTGATTTTTAAAATGGCTTTTCCTTCAATAAAAATCCTTAAAGTAACTACGAATATAAATAAATGTTGCGCAAGTTATCGTCGATTATTATTTTGTTCCATGTAACAAAACTTCGGTTTAGCACCTTCTGGAGCATTTTCTAATATCCAAGGATGCTGCAAAACTTGCAACAGTGGCAATCTTTGCTCCGGATTTATAGTAATAAATCCGTTGTAGAAAATCGAAATCCGAGAAAGCGAAAGATTTAATGGGAAAGCTTTTAGTAAAAGCTTTCCCATTAAATCTTTCGCTTTCTCCGATATGAAATCCGGATACTTAATTATCACATACCTAATTTTTTAAAGTCTGATGCGAGTCCTTGGCATCAAAGGCTCCAGGTGACAGGTGACAGGCTCGACCAATGGGTTTTGCAACTATGAGGTTGCATAATTATCATTGGCAATGCATCTGTTAAATTAAAGTAGAAGTATGTGAGTGCTCACCGATTAGCGAAGGTCTACAATCAAATATTTGTGAGAGATTAGATTAGTAGAACGTTCACTACTGTACTTAAAAACGGGTTGGTAAATTTAAGATAAATTAAATAAATTAACGCAATTCCCAGGGGTATACTGGGGTAGACAGAGGTCTAGTCTAGCCAATTAAGTCCTTTTACCCACCTTTTGCTGTAGATATTTTTAAAGTAAAAGTATGCAATAATACTTAAGTTTAATTGAATGTCTCTTTTACTGCTTAATTTCTTTAATACCATATTTTAAAAACTTCTTTTAAAAATAGCAATAATTTTAGCCAGCCTGTATTATTTTTTTAAAACACTTCTGGGTTTGTTTTATTACGATTATATAAACAATATCTTATCATATTTTATGGCTATCGTTAACCTACAACGAAGTTTTTCTTTGTCGTACTTATAAATTACTTTATTTGTCAAAACGTTGTAATTAGAAAAATGTAAACAAAAGAGTAATATTACAATTTTATTTATATATTTAACTAATTTAATATATATTTTATTTACCAGTAACGATTCAGAACACAATTGTGTTTGAATTGATATCAAATTTCTATGGCTACCACATACATTATGAGCAACTCAAAAGTAAAATTTTAAAATCACATGCACTATCAATTGGTAGAGAATAGTGTTAAATGATTATTAATTAAAAAAAAAATTTAGTAAGAAATATATTCACTAAGCAGAGCTTGGCCCCACAAGTACACACAGATAAAGTGATGCAAGTCTGTCGCAGTTTTATTGTTACGTCTAAATAGCTGTATAGATCTTCATAGAATTTTACACGGAGGTAGTTTTTAGGTAACAACTGGCTTTTAATAATTCATCGAAACTGAGAATCTCCTCCTTGGTGGTGATTAAGATATTCGGAGGCTCACATCTCCTTCGCTCTCCTGATCATTTTGTCCATCAAAGGGGAAGGATTCAATTTCTCCATAAAGGTATGCAACACACATTGAGTCCCTTGGTGTCGATGAATGTAGTGGATGTACTCATGGAGTGTAGTGAAGTTTTCAGAATTGTTAAATAACCTCCTTAAGCTCTTCTCTGGTGGCTCCAAGAAACTGTAATCACAGCGGCCACACTCCGGTAAACCACGCCAGTGGGCTAAACCTAGAGAAGAATTTCATGAACAACTGTGAAGTAGCTATCGGTGGATCCCCGACTGAACCAAACGTCGAAGTGATACTGTACATTTAAGACCATCGATGTGACTAGGTATTGCGAAACACCTCAAGGGCGTTTGACAGGGTCCATTTAGTGTCTTACGGTCTTTCGCTGCATCCCAACATTTGTCAATTGTATCGGGCTTCCAGTCCATTGGATCACATATAGAGAGACGAGGGAATGGATTTGCAGTAGCGCAGCCGCTGGTTCACTATAAATAAGGTCACGCGCGGATGAACCTAGTTATCCTTTTACGGTTCCTTTGTCGATACATGTGCGTCGATACTAACTTTACATAAGATAAATTTTTGTTATGCAATTTTATTGATTTTTAAAGCATATTTGAACTGAACTTTTATGTTGTTAAATACATATATACATATATAGATAGGGACAACATCACATACACTGCCCCGATCCCAATGTAAGATGCTAAAGCACTTGTGGTATGGGAATCGGAAACAACGGAGGCACCACAAACACCCAGACCCGAGAATATGTAGAAAAAGTGGTTTTAGTACATTGGCTCGACCGGGAATCGAACCCGGGGCCTCGAGATGGCGACACCTTGAAAACCAGTGTTTACGCCACTACACGAAAAAAGTTAAAATTTCAACTGACACTTGCAAAAGGGATAGTAGATGGCGCCTATGCCAATAAACAAGGCATAAGTAAAATAAGAGAATACAGATTTAAAACTTCAACTGATGCGTGTAAGACACGGCTCGGAGGTAAGAGCGTTGCCACGGATCGGCGAGGGTCGCGGGTTCGAATCCCGCTCGTGTCAGTTGAAATTTTACCTGTTTTATCTTTAATTTAACATAAGCTAAATTGTTCGGTTGCTACCTTTTCCAATTACCAATAAACGTATGAATATAAAGCAAAGTCTAAAATAAGTAGCGAGTACGTATCTGACGTCACTAAGAAAATCGTGTTTAATACTCACAGTCACGGTTGGTCGAAATCGCTTCTGAAGCACTCTCCACGACTCATTTAAGAGCAAAGCGATACATTCATCGCCTTTGCTGGATCATTTCGAGGTAATTAAAGCCGGGAACAACATCGTGTGCACAATTACTCCGTAATTAAAAATAACTTATTAATTTTGTACTAAACGCGCGGCGCTCTTGCTCTTAATTGCCGAAATTAATCACGTTAATGTTGCGTGCCTGTTAATTTTCAGGGCATAGGGGCCAGCTTTGTGCTCAAATCCGCTCTAAACGCCTCAGTATGAGATGTTGAACCATAGTATAAGAAAAACAGAGGTTTCATTTACCGATTTGCAATCGATAAGAATTCATTTAAGTTATTACACATCTTCACGGTGTTCCCAATACTGGGGTAGACAGAGGTGTAGACAATTAAGTCCTTTTACCCACCTTTTGCTGAAGATATTTTTAAAGTAAAAGTATGCAATAATACTTAAGTTTAATTGAATGTCTCTTTTACTGCTTAATTTCTTTAATACCATATTTTAAAAACTTCTTTAGTTTATTTTATTAATATTTTTCATACCTTAATTATGAAAATATACTTTTTATTCCAAATATAACTTCAATACCAAAATATTCGCCTCCCAGAATAATTCAATAAATACACACATAGGAAAAACATCATATACATTGCTCTAATCTAAAAATAAATAAAAAAAATATAAATGTCTTCACGCAATTCCCAATACAGGGGTAGACAGAGGTCTAGTCTAGCCAATTAAGTCCCTTTGACCCACCTTCCACCGAAGATATTTTCGGGACAACGTGACTGATGGTGAACCCGTCGCCGTCTTTATGTCCAAGCCAACGATGTAATTCTTACATAAGTTTTTGAAAAACTCATTGGTACTGCCACCTGGGGCTCGAACTCGGGTCTCTTGACTCGAAATTCCGACCACCCAACCACTCGGCTATCGTGACTTTATCTAAAAATAAGAAGCTAGCATTTGTGTTTTGGAATCTGAAACAAAAGGGTACCATAAACATTCAGACCCGAAAAAATGTAGAAAAAGTAGTTTTTGCATTAACCCGTCCGGGAATCGAACCTGGGCCTCGAGATGGCGACACCTTGAAAACCAGTGTTTACGCCACTACACGAAAAAAGTTAAAATTTCAACTGACACTTGCAAAAGGGATAGTAGATGGCGCCTATGCCAATAAACAAGGCATAAGTAAAATAAGAGAATACAGATTTAAAACTTCAACTGATGCGTGTAAGACACGGCTCGGAGGTAAGAGCGTTGCCACGGATCGGCGAGGGTCGCGGGTTCGAATCCCGCTCGTGTCAGTTGAAATTTTACCTGTTTTATCTTTAATTTAACATAAGCTAAATTGTTCGGTTGCTACCTTTTCCAATTACCAATAAACGTATGAATATAAAGCAAAGTCTAAAATAAGTAGCGAGTACGTATCTGACGTCACTAAGAAAATCGTGTTTAATACTCACAGTCACGGTTGGTCGAAATCGCTTCTGAAGCACTCTCCACGACTCATTTAAGAGCAAAGCGATACATTCATCGCCTTTGCTGGATCATTTCGAGGTAATTAAAGCCGGGAACAACATCGTGTGCACAATTACTCCGTAATTAAAAATAACTTATTAATTTTGTACTAAACGCGCGGCGCTCTTGCTCTTAATTGCCGAAATTAATCACGTTAATGTTGCGTGCCTGTTAATTTTCAGGGCATAGGGGCCAGCTTTGTGCTCAAATCCGCTCTAAACGCCTCAGTATGAGATGTTGAACCATAGTATAAGAAAAACAGAGGTTTCATTTACCGATTTGCAATCGATAAGAATTCATTTAAGTTATTACACATCTTCACGGTGTTCCCAATACTGGGGTAGACAGAGGTCTAGTCTAGCCAATTAAGTCCTTTGACCCACCTTCCACCGAAGATATTTTCAGGACAACGTGACTGATGGTGAACCCGTCGCCGTCTTTATGTCCAAGCCAACGATGTAATTCTTACATAAGTTTTTGAAAAACTCATTGGTACTGCCACCTGGGGCTCGAACTCGGGTCTCTTGACTCGAAATTCCGACCACCCAACCACTCGGCTATCGTGACTTTATCTAAAAATAAGAAGCTAGCATTTGTGTTTTGGAATCTGAAACAAAAGGGTACCATAAACATTCAGACCCGAAAAAATGTAGAAAAAGTAGTTTTTGCATTAACCCGTCCGGGAATCGAACCCGGGACCTTAGAGCTACCGACACTTTGGAAACCAATCTGCCTAAGCTCTCAATATATTTTATTGCAATAACTTTTTTTTAATATTCATGACTTCAACCATTCTGTGAACGATTAAAACATCGAAAAATTCGCATAGGTCAACTTGACAATATGTACAGTAGTCTTACTGTTCCAAACATACTGTGACCGAAGCTCCAGGCACGCTCATTAGGAGGCACTCGAGCGCGCTAGGAGGAGATAGCTCGGCAGGAATGCGATCTGTCATGTTGCCAGCTGATTCTGCGTTCCAAATTCAAATAGGCAGAACAGTTAACAGTCGATCTATTTGTTACTTTAATTTTGGCGTATTAAGCAACGTCCATAGTGTTTTTATTTCTTAATTTCGTAGATGAAGAAGATGCTTTTATCGTTACGATATTAAATAGAATATAGTGGTATATTTATCACAAATAGAGGTTCATTTATTTATTTATATAGGGAACATTTATTCCATCGATCGATTATCATTTTTAATCTACCACCGTTTCGTGATGAGGTTTTTCGAACGGAGAAGGAACAGGCGAAAGAAACACTACAATTGTCTACGTGATAAGAGAGTTTCATTGGTGTAGACAACAAGTTTTCCTTTTGAATGTGAAACTCCCTACCTACCCTATACTCGCCTAAGTTCAACGGTTAGCCTATATTATAGAAAATAAGTAAAGTTGAGATGGATTTTTATCAACAGACGTATTTCTCAATCACATATAATTAATGATGGACATAACAATTTATTGCTCTGGCCATAATAATTATAATGTAACAATTATTGTTCCGTAAAGGAGACATTAAGATATGCCATATCAACGGCGTGCGCTTCAAGGAATAATAAACTTCATTTCGTCAGTTTGTGTAATTGAAAATGATCCCTGTCACCTTGATTTAAGGACAAACATTGTTTAAAATATTTCATATAAGATGTGATTTATTGTGCCACTTATCGTATTTATGTAAAAGCGTAGTCTCTAACGCTAAAGTATTCTGCGTTTACGTTATGGTAACGTGTGTTAAAACATTATAATAAAATTAATGAATTAAACTTATGTATAAAAGCATTGCCGTTTTTTGTATACATTTCTATGCTAAATTAAAATAACTAATAAATATAATGAAATATCTGACAGCGAAATGTGATTAATTTTGGTATAATTATATAATTAAAAACCGGTTTGGCGAACAGTATCACGTAAGTGCATTATAAAATCTACATCAAACTCCTATATAACATGTATCTTTATAGTTGGGAAAGAAAAAATATTATCTAAACTGGTTCAAAAGTCGAATATGCTTTAATTTAAATCAATTATCGCTTTAAATTAAAGCATATTCGGCAATGGGCTCACCATCTGTCACGATGCCCCGAAAGTATCTTCGGTGGAAGGTGGGTCGAAGGGACTCAATTGTCTAGACTAGACCTCTGTCTAGCCCTGTATTGGGAATTGCGTAGATATTTATTTATTCATTCATTTTTTTATTTATTTATTTAATAATTGTTTTACTCTCTTTATCTCCATATGTTTGCCGATAATGGGGTTACACCCACATTTCATCGGAGCTTATTTGGAACAATGTGTCAGATGGTGAGGTTGTTGCCGTCTTTTTGTGTCCAAACATTAAGAGACAGGGGTCCTTATGCAATAACACAGAGGAAGATACTTAGCAATTAATGGAAAACTGTATTTAAAGCTAGCAGTGTCGAAAATAATGGGTTATATTTAAACTAATCCAGTGTTTTTATTAAAGCGAAAACTTCTTCCACCATTTTAATTTGAAGCACGATGAAACGGATAAGTGCTCCTGAAGTAATGAACCATATTCTTCTTCCCTTAGTTGAAATTCTAACACATGTAAACTGGACATTAGTTTTTATTAAATATTATTTTAGTTTTTACTTAAACTAACACATGATCATAAGAAAGGAGTAAATTGTAAAGCAAATTGGTTAATTATTAAATGTAGTATTAGGAAAAAAGTCTAACATCCTTGGCTCGAAAAAGCATAAGTAGGTATTAATATTTTTGTATGGAACACTGTTTACGTAGTATTGATAAATTATGACTTTAATACTATTTCCCGCATATTCGTACGCCTATTCATTAATTTAATGTATTTATTACCAATACATAATCTGCTTCATTCAGCTATTGAACAAGAAACTTTTCTTTTTAAGATAGAAAAAAAAATAAAAATTGTCTTCACGCCATTCCCGATACAGGGGTAGAAAGAGGTTTAGACAATAAAGACCTTTCGCCCCACCTTCCACCGACAACGTAACAGGTGATGAACCTGTCGCCGTCTTTATGTCCACGTCAGCGATATAATTCGTACTAAGGTTTTGGAAAAAAAACCCATTGGTACGAGCCTGATACGTCTCTTGACTCGAATCCCGATCGCACGACTTAGCCGATGGTGATGAAGGAGTAAAGAAAGCTAAAAAGTTTTGATTATAGAGTCTTAATATAAATAAAGATATCTTCACGCAATTCCCAGTACATGGGTAGACAGAGGTCTAGCCTAAACAATTAAGTCCCTTTGACCCACCTTCCACGGAAGATATTTTCGGGACAACCTGACAGGTGGTGAGCCCGTCGCCGTTTTTATGACCAAGCCAACGATATAATTCGTACATAACTTTTTGTAAAACCCATTGATACGAGCCTGCCATCTGGGGATCGAAATCGGGTCTCTTGACGCGAAATTCCGACCACCCAACCACTCGGCTATCGTGACTATATTAATATATACGATAATAATAATTATAATTATTCTAATTGAGAGAGCGCTACGTAACGACGCTTTCTAATACAACAATAAAGAAATGTCAAGTTGACAGAAGTCAACGAGTGATAGAGTCGTAAGTATTGAGTGCTTTATTACTTCCTGCCTGCGATACGGACAGACAGATAAATATGCTATTTTCAGGCCGCAATGAATGAACGCATGAATGGATTGCAATGAATGATCGGTCTCCTGACGTTCGTACAAATGTCCCTTATCAATTTAATAGGAAGTTGTGTACTTTATGTATGAAATTACTTGTTTATTAAATTAATATTATTGTCTGTGATAAATTACAGATTTCTTCAATTAACCAGGCACACAGAGCAGCTTGTGTCAGCAGACCGAGGACCGAGTTAGCGCCAGCAACAAATAATTTTATCACATAACATTTTGCTCAAGGACTGTACAACAACAAGTTTAGTTTGTTAAATTCCACGGCAATTCATCGACATATATACTAATACGTTTATCGATTGTCATTTTTTTAATCTACTACCCTTTCGTAATGAAGCACATTTACTTTTCCAAAAGTAAATGTGCTGCGTTACCTTGATCGGCTGAAAACGAAAGAAGAAAGTTCGCAATGTTGAGGCAGTATTTGAAGTTGATCTTATTACTAAAATTAATGAGATAAGCTTCGATGTTTCAGACAGTTTGAACAAATGTGTGAAGACCGAATGGTGAAGAAGATATACAAAAAGGGGTCGAGGTAAGCTGAGACTAATCTTCGAAGAGCGCATGAGTTCGAAGAGAGGAGGCTCAATATTCGGATACCTAGATTGCGCATAAAAATTATGATAAATTTAATGTTAATCGAAATGTTAGGTAGAAATCTGAAAGTTAGGAATTAAACGTATCAGTTTCTCGGCAAAAGTAAAATGTAAAAAAATCGGTAAAAGTAAATCAAAACTGTATGGCAGTATAAGCGTTTTAATCATTGTTTGTTAATAGTGTACAATTTTTAAATACATTTGGTTGGTAAAATATATTGAACCCCTGTGCAGAAGGAACGAAATTTTTTCAAGGATATGTGTCCATAATTATTTATTTGGTAACATTCCGAAGAAAGAAGTAAATGAGTGTGGACAACATTGCTCTAATTCCAAAGTAAGAAACTAAATCACTTGTAATTTGGAATGAGAAACAACGAAGTTCACATGCACCCAGATCCGAAACACAAAAATAGTTTTCTAAATAAACCCACTGGGAAATCGACCCCACTACCTCAGAGCTGGCGAAATCTTGATGTATGCTACTTGAACACAAAGGTCGTCGAATCTTCCTGAAAATTATAAGATAAATTTTTTCTTTTACCTGGATCAAAACAACAGTTAGTCGTTGTCTAACCTAACCTAACCTAAGTAGTAAAAACCTTGATCTATTAATCGAACTTGACTCGAATTGATATTAACTTGAATCGAGAAGTATAAATAATAATGAGATATATTAATAACTACTTAATAAAATTTATGCGGGCAATAAGAGAACAGCTTCGAATACACAATGTAGAATTATTTGGGAAAAAAAGTGTATTAATACGCGGAGATCGTTAAACAGGGTTAAAACTTTACGTTCCACATTAAAGAACCTTAACACGTCCTAACACGTATTGATAATTATGTGCGCGGCTCCTTTTGTGCCACCGCGGACGACTGTTCACACAGAGCAGGCAAGCCAGCGCTCTAGTACAAGCTTTAACATGCGAAGCTTGAGATATTTACCTACTTAATGGCCTTTGTTAGTCCCTTGCACGTCAGGCATCTTTTGTATTTCCAATAATCACGCATGGCATGCGGCTTGGCGATCGTAGTAGCATTTATTTTTCATCTTAGACGCCGCTACTCATCACCGATGTGCTTAGTTTCGATGTGATATTTTTCGCAATTTCCTTTGTTTTTCCGCCGTCTGTCGGTAGACATTATCCATTTTTATCTTAGTACCCTTTTATGACATGGCAATGAATGAAAACGGTGTAACATATTTTTTAATATGCATGTTTTGTAAAAGTATCTACTCATTCTACGAGAAAAAGGATATTAAATTAATAGAAAGGATAATATTCAATTAAATTGTTTTATAATATTTACTCCGATATAAAAAGGTTTTTAAACCATTTTAATGATTACTACATTCCTAATAACAGAATAGTCCCTGATTATCTTTTAAGAAGATGTAGATTTTTGTTTCAAGATAAGATAATTTTTTATGTAAGCACAGGGTAAATATATATTTATTGTGAAGTTCTAAATATTGTTAAGGCAGAAGTTAAAATTTCTAATAAAAGTGAACACAATATTATATCTTTGTTTGGGTTGCAAGCATATCAGGCAATAACCAAGCAATCAAGTCCCTCAACGGTGGGTAAACCGATATTGGACCTCAAACAAACATAAAAATGGATAGTAAAATTTTATGGGCACCGATTTACTGGTGACTGTGAACTATTCGAATCTCAAGTGGATTGGAATATTGTACTAACACATAAATAATGACTTTCTTAATAGGCTTTACAGAGAAAAAAGTTTTTGAATTCCATACCTGTAACTTAGAATCAATAAAATAGTCGTTTACTTTAAAAGAAATAAAATCGATGGCATACAAATTAATAAATTATTTTCTATTTATCACCGATTACTCTAACATTTGTAAGTCAAGTTTTAGATCGTATAGGTAAGGTTTTAGAATTCATAATACAAATGTGTGAGCTGTGAGTGTGACCTGCCCCGGATTCGAACACAATTTTTTTCTTCAGTCGCATTATCATAAACTTTATTTAAGAAGCATCAATGTTAATTTCATATTAAAACAAACATTATTGTTAAAAAAATATAATACCGTACATAAAAAAAAGATATTTGCAGTATTATCAGGCGTGCCACAAGGATCTTGTTAAAGGCCTCTGCTATTCAATACATTTATTTATGACATAAGATAATGATTTATACACTCGCTATAACACTTATTTGCAGATGATCTTTAAATATTAAAAATATAAAAGTTTTATTGTAAGAGAACAGCTTCGAATACACAATGTAGAATTATTTGGGAAAAAGTGTATTAATACGCGGAGATCGTTAAACAGGGTTAAAACTTTACGTTCCACATTAAAGAACCTTAACACGTCCTAACACGTATTGATAATTATGTGCGCGGCTCCTTTTGTGCCACCGCGGACGACTGTTCACACAGAGCAGGCAAGCCAGCGCTCTAGTACAAGCTTTAACATGCGAAGCTTGAGATATTTACCTACTTAATGGCCTTTGTTAGTCCCTTGCACGTCAGGCATCTTTTGTATTTCCAATAATCACGCATGGCATGCGGCTTGGCGATCGTAGTAGCATTTATTTTTCATCTTAGACGCCGCTACTCATCACCGATGTGCTTAGTTTCGATGTGATATTTTTCGCAATTTCCTTTGTTTTTCCGCCGTCTGTCGGTAGACATTATCCATTTTTATCTTAGTACCCTTTTATGACATGGCAATGAATGAAAACGGTGTAACATATTTTTTAATATGCATTTTTTGTAAAAGTATCTACTTATTCTACGAGAAAAAGGATATTAAATTAATAGAAAGGATAATATTCAATTAAATTGTTTTATAATATTTACTCCGATATAAAAAGGTTTTTAAACCATTTTAATGATTACTACATTCCTAACAACAGAATAGTCCCTGATTGTCTTTTAAGAAGATGTAGATTTTTGTTTCAAGATAAGATAATTTTTTATGTAAGCACAGGGTAAATATATATTTATTGTGAAGTTCTAAATATTGTTAAGGCAGAAGTTAAAATTTCTAATAAAAGTGAACACAATATTATATCTTTGTTTGGGTTGCAAGCAATAACCAAGCAATCAAGTCCCTCAACGGTGGGTAAACCGATATTGGACCTCAAACAAACATAAAAATGGATAGTAAAATTTTATGGGCACCGATTTACTGGTGACTGTGAACTATTCGAATCTCAAGTGGATTGGAATATTGTACTAACACATAAATAATGACTTTCTTAATAGGCTTTACAGAGAAAAAAGTTTTTGAATTCCATACCTGTAACTTAGAATCAATAAAATAGTCGTTTACTTTAAAAGAAATAAAATCGATGGCATACAAATTAATAAATTATTTTCTATTTATCACCGATTACTCTAACATTTGTAAGTCAAGTTTTAGATCGTATAGGTAAGGTTTTAGAATTCATAATACAAATGTGTGAGCTGTGAGTGTGACCTGCCCCGGATTCGAACACAATTTTTTTCTTCAGTCGCATCATCATAAACTTTATTTAAGAAGCATCAATGTTAATTTCATATTAAAACAAACATTATTGTTAAAAAAATATAATACCGTACATAAAAAAAAGATATTTGCAGTATTATCAGGCGTGCCACAAGGATCTTGTTAAAGGCCTCTGCTATTCAATACATTTATTTATGACATAAGATAATGATTTATACACTCGCTATAACACTTATTTGCAGATGATCTTTAAATATTAAAAAATATAAAAGTTTTATTGTTAGTGTACAGTTACTATTACATTATTACACTATATGAGGAATAAAAAATATTTTTGTTACTTTGTTAGTTCGCAAAAGTTCAAAGTGATGGACTGGTTAAACATGTGCGCTATTAACGACATGAACTTGATGCCCATATCATTAACGGCAGCTATTAACGGCATGGAAATCCAAAGGTTTTAGAGATCTCCATACTGTTTTAACATTATTCAGTTTATTTCCACGTAAAAAAATATCTTCACGCAATTCCCAATACAGGGATAGACAGAGATCTAGTCTATACAATTTAGTCCCTTTGACTACCTACCCTTTGACTACCTATCACGTTGTCCCGAAAATATCTTCTACCGAAGATATTTTCGGGACAACGTGATAGGTGGTGAGCCCGTCGTCGACTTTATGTCCGAGCCAACGATATAATTCGTACATAAGTTTTTGAAAAACTCATTGGCCTGCCATCTAAGGATCGAACTCGGGTCTCTTGAGACTCGAAATTCCGACCACCGAACCACGTAGCACTCTTGAATATTGCAATATCTTTAAGAATCCTCATTATGCCGTTTATGTCAAAAGCTTCGCAAAAATATATTTTGGTATTTCACTTACAAATAAGGCTTGGAAAATATTATTATCATACAAATACTGATAAGGTAAATTACGTTATCCGATCGCCGACAATTTTCATACCTTGTATTTCTGCACAAGTTGTTAGCGGGTGCCACTGACTGCAGAAGCGTTTTAAAACAAAGTCTTACTTAAAGTCTCCATTCAATCAACGAACGCTACATACAACTTTTTTAATCTCTTTAAAAACATGCTGTTAGGTCACCATTTTGCCTTGAGAAGATTGTTTAAAAAATTATGTAATATAAAATAAAATGTGTGCCTGTCGCCGTCTTCATGTCCAAGCCAACGATATAACTCCGGACCTGGGGATCGAACTCGGGTCTCTCGACTCGAAATTCCGACCACCCAACCACTCGGCCCACGTGACGATGATTATATTATTATATAATATTTATTTCATATTAAGTAAATTTCATATATTTACATAGTGCCGGCCTCCATGGACAGTCGCGTTCCGTTGAAACTCTGAGGTCTCGGGTTCGATTCCCGAGCTAGCCAATCTAGCAAAACCAATTTTGCTCAATTGACCATTTCCTGAACCACGTAGCACTCTTGAATATTGCAATATCTTTAAGAATCCTCATTATGCCGTTTATGTCAAAGGTTCGCAAAAATATATTTTGGTATTTCACTTACAAATAAGGCTTGGAAAATATTATTATCATACAAATACTGATAAGGTAAATTACGTTATCCGATCGCCGACAATTTTCATACCTTGTATTTCTGCACAAGTTGTTAGCGGGTGCCACTGACTGCAGAAGCGTTTTAAAACAAAGTCTTACTTAAAGTCTCCATTCAATCAACGAACGCTACATACAACTTTTTAATCTCTTTAAAAACATGCTGTTAGGTCACCATTTTGCCTTGAGAAGATTGTTTAAAAATTATGTAATATAAATAAAATGTGTGCCTGTCGCCGTCTTCATGTCCAAGCCAACGATATAACTCCGGACCTGGGGATCGAACTCGGGTCTCTTGAGACTCGAAATTCCGACCACCGAACCACGTAGCACTCTTGAATATTGCAATATCTTTAAGAATCCTCATTATGCCGTTTATGTCAAAAGCTTCGCAAAAATATATTTTGGTATTTCACTTACAAATAAGGCTTGGAAAATATTATTATCATACAAATACTGATAAGGTAAATTACGTTATCCGATCGCCGACAATTTTCATACCTTGTATTTCTGCACAAGTTGTTAGCGGGTGCCACTGACTGCAGAAGCGTTTTAAAACAAAGTCTTACTTAAAGTCTCCATTCAATCAACGAACGCTACATACAACTTTTTTAATCTTTTTAAAAACATGCTGTTAGGTCACCATTTTGCCTTGAGAACATTGTTTAAAAAATTATGTAATATAAAATAAAATGTGTGCCTGTCGCCGTCTTCATGTCCAAGCCAACGATATAACTCCGGACCTGGGGATCGAACTCGGGTCTCTCGACTCGAAATTCCGACCACCCAACCACTCGGCCATCGTGACGATGATTATATTATTATATAATATTTATTTCATATTAAGTAAATTTCATATTTTTACATAGTGCCGGCCTCCATGGACAGTCGCGTTCCGTTGAAACTCTGAGGTCTCGGGTTCGATTCCCGAGCTAGCCAATCTAGCAAAACCAATTTTGCTCAAATGACCATTTCGAACAATGTTTCTAAAATTGTTACTAACTTTACTAACTTACAAGATGATATTTTACGCGGGAATACATTAAAAATAATTGGATTTTTATGTGCGTGGATACCTTGATCATATTTAGAACTAAAAAAAAAAACTTAACCCACACTACAGGCGTTACCCAAGACCACGTCCACTTGATTCACTATTATCACCAGTAGGCAACATTAACCCTACAAAGTTTTTAAATTGTGGCCACCCAAAGAAAAATACGTTTCCTAGTAAACGAGCCGCCTCGTTAAACCAATTAACCAAGAAATATTCCCAAAAACTCTTATCTCCCTGTTACATTTAAGAGGACGTTCTCTGATTTTTTTTGTAAGGAAGATGAGCTTCGTCTTAGGTTAGCAATGCAGTAATTTGTCCGGTACTTTTTGTTTATAATATAAATAAATAAAAATATACATAGGTATAACATCACATACATTGCTCTGATCCCAAAATAAATAGACTAAAGCACTTGTGTCATAGAATGGGAAACAACACACAGATCTAAGAGAATGTAGAAAAGTGTTTTTCTACATTGACCCGCCCGAGAATCGAACTCGAGATCTCAGAGGTCCATGAAAACGGGTACAAACGCTAAAATATGAATGTTACGCATTGAAAAAATTTAACCTTGCAGTAGGTTTTTCGAAAAAAAAAAATGTAGGTAGCTTTTAACGTTAATTTAATGGAGACTTTTAGTAAGTTCCTAAAACCCTTGGCGATACCATTCAAACCGTTGTGTACACCACTCGACCATGGAGTAGTATATTACATTTTAATTCACTCGAAATGTGTTGAGGAATTGAAAGTTACAAACAGATATTTTCCCATATTCAACATTAACGACATTTAACGAGATGCTAAATTTTCTCAATTATTTTTAAAACACATCATCAAAGTCATTAATTATTTAAAACTAAAAGGTAACGAAATTTTAATTAATTGCTTGAAAATCAACCTCAAAAACTTATGAGAGCCTCGGCTTAAAAGTTTGTCGCCCGAGACACTGACACTTTATTCCGTATAAACCTTTAACCGCTAATCTACATATTTATTTATTTTTATGTCTCTATTCGGCGGTTTTCCGGTAGCCGCTAATAGTTTTAGTCCATTAATGTTAATTATATATTCACCGGTTCATCTCACATTATTTTTATGAACTATAAACTTGACTGGGGCGCAATTTGTAAAGGAAACTTGAGAGCAAACGATACAAGATAATTTATGTTTATTCGGAGGCTGTGTTTGAGATTGTGGAGAGGCTCTACTGACTTTTTGTATCGACGGAATATGCATTTAGGTCAATAATCTCTAATTTTCAATTGTGTTACAAGAGTTTTATGAATAGTACAATTAAGATTATTGGAATTTAAAGGAGGCTTGAAGGCGGTTTGAAGGTATATGTATATTAATATATTATATAAATAATTTTGTTCCAATTCCAATAACAAAAGCCCCACTTTTTAGCAGCTTTAAAGTTCTTAGAAGTAGTAGCAAGAGTGGAATGCCAGTCATATAGGTTAAGATAAGGTTGTGAAGTAACAAATATGTCACATTTCCAGGACCGTTTTGCATAATAAAATAATTTAGGTTTCTAGATATAGAATCTAGGCCCAACTATTGCTTGAACTTAGCAAATATCTTATTATTTGCCTTAGTTTAGTGTATACTTCGTTGTTTATTACTTTTTACTTTTTGTATTTGATAGACTACTAATATTTGTAGCTATGATATGTCCGAAGATACTCATTTAGATAAATGTTTGAATAGAAATGTTAGGAGATAAAGAGATTACAACAAAATTACAAACAAAAGCCGCCGTCGTTCACCTACCTTTAGTTCTCTTACGCCGTGGGCTTAATTTAAATTGGTTATATCTTGTAAACTATTCGTTCAGATGATTCAAAGAAATTTTGATTTTGATGTATATTAAAAAATTTTGCAAAGCTAAGTAATATACTTATTTACGTTAATTACTTAAATTAATTAATAATTTAATTAAATAAGAATGATGATTGTCTTAAGAGATGTTAGGTGGGGTAGGCAAATTCTACCGCCCCCTTAGTAGCCTTATGGTGGCCGTCTTTATGTCCAAACCAACGATATAACTCCTACATACATTTTTGAAAAAGCCATTGGTACTAGCCTGGAGATCGAACTCGGGTCTCTCAACTCGAATTCCGATCACCCAACCACTCCGCTATCGTGACTACTAATCTGTTGAATTAGCTATTATTATTATATTATTGTTGAGAAGTTTTGTTTTTCTCAGCTTTCAGCTGGTCATATTGCTGTTTACGGGCATATGCCAAGTAAACAACTTTAAAACTATTAATAATGTTGGTAAGGACTATTTACTAATTAGGGTGAAAATATATTTTCATCTACTTGTAAAAATTTCCTAACAATACGACAGGTGTTTAATATGACTGCTTTCTGCATACTTATGTATGTGTTTTCCTGAATATTCAAAAGTTTTAAACTGTGGTGAAGGTGTTTTGGGATGATTCCTGTGGTTGATAATACTATTGGTACTACGTAGACTTTATTTTGTTTCCATATTCTTGTTACCTCTTCTTTTAACTCGGCATATTTGTGTATTTTTTCTGTTATTGTTTTTGATATGTTATGCGTGTTAGGTACTGCAATGTCGATTAAGTAAGTTGTATTGTTAGTTTTATCTTGCAAAATAATATCTGGTCTATTGTAGTGTATTGTTTTATGTTATTATTATTATATTTATTATTATTATATATTATTAGTTAATCTGTAGAATTCTAATAACTATTAGTTCCGGCATCGCCAACAAAGGGTCAATCGGGTACAACGAAACTAAAAGCGAATTCTTTATAACGGAGTTTTATTTGAAATATAGGCTTACAAACATTTTCAACGATTAATTGATATTTTTACTATTAATTAAGTGTTTGTTTTAATAATTCAGCCATAAAATGAAGCAACAGTTGAAGGGAATATGTAAATGTGAAATGTCACTGATCTGATAACAATCAAACTCTTTCAGCTTAGGTCAATTTTGAGGTCAAATAATATGATGAGTAAATAAATAAGTTTTCGTTCAAATGCTACCCGGGCACGGGAACGTAAATGCGTAATTCACCTATAATTCCTGTCGGTAACCAAGGTGGCTAGTGTCTTTCGCTTCTTTCTTCTTTCATTCATCAGTTGATTCATACACACACGTCGGGGTATCCGAATGGTCTTAATTTTTCCTCGTTTGAGCACATTTACTATTGTGAAATTCAAAACTGAGCCTCACCCCATTTTTTTGTTCACTTTTTATTACCAGGATTTATGAATGATATTCACTTTTGTTTATTCAATTTTATTATTAATGCCATTTTTGCTGCCTCAATTTTAACTGCCTTAATTCTCCGCTATATTAAGTACAGATTACCATATTTTTATGAATATATTACTATTAAGTCCTTGTGCCGAAAAGTGGACCATCCGCCGAAGACATTTTTTTGAACAACGGGACGTTTGACAAGCCTGTCGCCGCCTTTATGTCCAATCCAAGGATAAAAATCATACATAAATTTTGAAAAAACCTATTGGTACAAACCTACCACCTGAGACTCCAACACGGGTTTTTTTTAACTCGAATTCCTACCACCCAACCAATTGGCTATCGTGACTTATCGGCCATAATCGCAAATTTCATTGCGTGCATTATATATGTAATATTAGCAAAATTTATTTAGTTTTTACAGCGGATAATATTTTTAAATTGATTTCACTTTGATATCCACCAGCTTGTTTTCATTTAATTACTGTTATAAGGTGTTAACCGGATTCACATTTAAATGTAATTACTTATTGCATTAGCTACTGACGCACAGGAAATAACTACTCCACCTTGTATAAATTGCACAAAAAGTGGAAACATTTTTAACAGAGACGGCGACGGGCTCACCACCTGTCACGTTGTCCCGAAAATATCTTCGGTGGAAGGTGGGTCGACGGGACTTAATTGTCTAGCCTAGACCTCTGTCTACCCCTGTGTTGGGAACTGCTTGAAGATATTTATTTATTTATAATTTATTTTGTCGTAAGTAGGTAATTGACCCCCTAACAGGCCCTCTGTCATGGCGATGGGGCTCAGTAACTATTGCTTGGACACCCATAGTGATGAGCAGTTTCTGGATCTGCGATCGCAAATCCATTGTCCAAGAGTTGCCATCATATCAAATCCTCGTGGATGGTGAAGGCCTATGTCCTGCAGTGGACTTTTCCGATGGTGATTTTTTTATAGTAAAGGGAGGCAAACGAGCAGGTGGTTCACGTGATGGTAAGTGATTACCACCGCCCATGAACACCCACAATACCAGAGGCAGAGGGGTGTGTGGGCCACCGGTTACCTGCACTCACCAGACGAATCGCAGAAGTGTGTTAGACTTCTACTTCACGCCGGTATTCTGTGAGGTCGCGGTACTTTCCCGGTCGAGCCGGCCCATTCATGCAACAAAAGCTGATGCGTGGCTCTACCACTGTTGAAACTTCTACCACGGATGATGATAATGCTGACGAACTTTATCAGCACTTCCGCGTATAGTCATGATGACGTCAGATTTATAAACTGTTTACATTATCAAATATAAATTATTTTATTTTACGAAGGTTAAGGTTATCTCCCACCGATAATAACAATTAGGTGACTATTATATCCATTAAGTCACATATTTTATTAGAGGAGAATTGAGATAACTCAAATATATTGTTATTATATTTTTGTGATACGAAAATATCAGATAATATACAATTATGTTTATATATTTATGATTAAAAATTATCAAATATAATTCTTGGTAGTAGTATAGCTAGTTTCTGCACACAATTTCGCCTATGTGGAAATCGTTCATCTTGTGAAATCGATATTTACTTCTGTGATGAATAGTATACTTTGTGCTACCTACGAACTTTACGACCTTTGTGTACGTGGGGCGAAATCACCGATTTTCAAGGCTTCGCTATCTCGAGGTTCCGGGTCCGATTCTCGATCGGGTCAATGTAGAACAAACAGTTTTTCTACATTTTCTCTGGTCTGGGTGTTTGTGGTGCCTTCGTTATTTCCTATTCCCATACCACCAATTGCTTTAGCTTCTGCTTACATTGGGATCGGAGCAATGCATGTGATGTTTTCCCGATATATATGTATCATTTACAAGTACTTTTAAATCAGAACTTTAGGCTTGAAAGCGTAACAGACAAACATACAGACAGAGGGCGTCCCGTTCGGATTTAATCATCACTTTTGTGTCTTTAAAATTTATGCAAAAAAAGTCAAGATAGCCGAATGGCAAGGAACTCGGAATTCAAGTCCTCTTGACCTGACCAGAGTTCAAACCCCAGGAAGAAGGCTCGTACCAATAATTTTTTTCAAAAACTTATGTACGATTTATATATAAAGCTATAGCTAAGATTGGTCCACTATCTGTCACATTGCCCAAAAATAATCGTCGGTGAAAAGTGGGCGGAAAGGACTAAAGTCTAAAAAGGACGTAAGTCCTTTGTCTGCCCCTATATTGTAAAAAGAGTGCATATTAAAAAAAAAAAGCAAAAAATAAAACACTTTCTACCTAATTCTTTTCGTGTAATAAAAGTGAGACAATTTTTGTTAACCGTTTAGAAGAGTATAAAGAGAGAGTGTAATCACGGGCAATTAGCCATTCCATCTTCATAATAGTTTAAAAAAACTGAAAAAAATATTCTACAGTGGTAGAGCTACGCATCAGCTTTTGTTGTTGCATGAATGGGCTCGACCGGGGAAGTACCACGACCTCACAGAATACCGGCGTGAAGTAGAAGTCTAACAAACTTCTGCGTTTCGTCTGGTGCGTGCAGGTAACCGGTGGCCCACACACCCTCCCTCCCCCAATTCTGAGGAGGGGGAGGGGGGCACTCTAAGGGAGGGAACGCATCTGCTATGCCTCTGGTATTGCGGTTGTTCATGGGCGGCGGTAATCACTTACCATCACGTGAGCCACCTGCTCGTTTGCCTGCCTTTTCTATATAAAAAAAAAAACTTTTTTCTGTAACTAGTCGACGTAAAAGTAAGAAAATAGTCTTCTATAAGGTCAAAAAAATATAGTGATTACGACAAAAATTATTTTTTCTCAAAGCAGCGTAGGGGAAACGCTTTTATTATTTGTATACATATGAATATGAATACTCATAATGAATTGTACAAAAGTCACGATAGCCGAGTGGTTGGGTGGTCGGAATATCCAATATTGACCAAAAAAGAGGATACCTACGGAGTTTCTTTCGCCTGTTTCCTCTTCGTTAGAGGAAACCTATTACGAAACGGTGGTAGATTAAAAATGACTATCGATAAACGAATGTACATTCTTATGTCGATAAATAAATGATTTGATTTGATTTACAGTCAGTTACAGTTGACAGTCAAGAGACGCGAGTTCCCCTCGCGACCCCCGGTAGCAGGCTCGTGCCAATAGGTTTTTCAAAAAATTTGGTACGAATTACATCGTTGGCTTGGACATAAAGACGGCGACGGGCTCACCACCTGTCACGTTGTCCCGAAAATATTTTCGGTGGAAGGTTTCCCTGGTTATCCCTGTATTGGGAATTGCGTGAAGATATTTATATTTATTTATGTATACATATGAAACTAATGAAAATGTGTTTAACTACTTAAACTGTTAATATCAAGGCTCACTGGTCTTATATAGAAGATTGTTTATAATCGCCAGACTCTGTGAGGAAATTGGCGATCGGAACACTTACACATGCCGCTCTTCTCATCGATGTACATATATCTGACGTTGCGATAACCTAATTGGTAGTGACACCACATTGAAGTTTAGAGGCCACTGGCTTAGATGTGTGATTTTCGGTAATAAATCCGCTAAATAAACATTTACATGATGAACTTGATAGTGCTCTGAAAATCAGCGCTGAGTGAGGCCATACATACAGCACATGCTAAGCTACACCCGGCACAATGCAACCTTTTTATATTTAAACTTAATATGTTCTTATGCTTTCATATGTATGAACTGCTTGTGCTGAATAAATGTTTTTTCTATTCTATTCTATTCCCATGACTACGGCAGCGTTGTCACCATCATTACGGCCTGTAAAAGTCTACTGCAGGACATAGACCTCTTCCTTACGGTAGGGTTTGCTATAATGGTCTCGTCGGAGTCTAAGAATATTTAAAATAAATAAATATCTTCACGCAATTCCCAATACAGGGGTAGACAGAGGTCTAGTCTAGATAGTTAAGTAGTCGAGTGGTCGGGTGGTCGGAATTTCGAGTCGAGAGACCCGAGTTCGATCCCCAGGTGGCAGTCACGTACCAATGGGTTTTTCAAAATCATATGTACGAATATCGTCGGCAATTACTAAATAATAATACATTATAATTATTAAAATAAGACAAAAATATACAGATTAAAAACAAAATGTTAATAAATAACATTTTTTGTGGTTTACTATCTTTATTTTAAAGGTTGAACACGTTTGTTCTATATGTTACCACAAACAGTATATAAATTTCGTACAAAAGGTGTAGATATCAACGTTAAAGCAATTCGTAAACTTTCACAACCCTTAAAGGTCAACTTCGCTATGTTTTTGATGCATAAATTTTAACATGGCTATGTCTAATTAACAGTGGTTAAAATAAATTCAATGGGATATTTCGTGTAATTTCTAAGAATTTCTTGTGTTGTCTTTTTATATACTTTTTATTCTATATATGATAATCGGTAACTTCCTACTTCAAATCAAAGTATATCACAACTACCAACATTTTTTGAAGTAATACCGTATAGTTACCGTATTTCAATCTCATACCGCGTTTTTTTATATGATGTACTCTTCTTAAAAAGAAATTATTTAAAATTTTTGTACTAATCCGTAACAAAAATTCAACATTCTTTTACTGGTTATTTTTGTTAAGGAACCAAAATAAATTCATCAAAAAAATATGATTGTGATTGCAGTTAAAACGCTCTTTATATTATCTCTAGATATTACAATAATTATTATATTATTAAGGCCAATTTTGACCAGCCTCTTGGCTCACAGTTTTGCCAGCATTATGGAAAAAATATTTAATTTTTACGTGAGGGGTTGTTGCTGTGTATTGAGAGATCACGCCGGTCAAACGAGACGAATCTGGAAAATTTCTTACGGTAGAAGTCTATGTCCTGAAGTAGACTTCAACAGACCGTTTGGTAAGTAGGTAATTGTGCTGTTATTATTTTATTTCGTTGATTTGTTAGGTGTACAATAATTTTAATTAAATTTAATTTAATAGGCCATTTAGTAAATAGGTAAATAAGTATACACAGTATACATTTGAATATAGGAAAGCAGATTATCAGAAAAATCGGTTAAATTACACTTGCGTATAAACTTTAACACTGCTTGATAAGCTTCGGTCATATCGTTATTTATTTATCGCTGGCCGTTAAAAATTAACTGAATATAAAAAAATGGGAGCAACAAGAGAAAAACAAACTGGCCGTTATCGCCGAACTGTGCTATAAAATGTTAATTGTCATCGGTAATTGCAATTAAAATTAAAAGTTATTGCATTTGCGTTATCTGTGGGTCAGCGGTTACGTTCATGCTCGATAGTACGCATAAATGTACGCACTGAGACGTTTTTTTGTGGGCGTATGTTTTTTTTGTAATTCTCGCTTTTTTCCCCCAATGCTGGGATGGGCAGTGGCCTAGACAATAGAGTCTAGTAGAGAGAAATAAGTCTCGTAGAGATAAATAAATAAAATAAATATTTTTAATTCTCAATATAGGGGTAAAGGTCTAGACATTTGAGTCCCTTTGACCCACCTTCCACCGAAGATATTTTCGGGACAACGTGACAGGTGGAGAGCCAGTTGCCGTCTTTATGTCCAAGCCAACGATATAATTCGTACATAAGTTTATGAAAAACACATTGTTACGAGCCTGCCACCTGGGGATCGAACTCGGTTCTCTTGACGCGAAATTCCGACCACCCAACCTCTCGACTATCGTAAGTTTTTAAAATAAGGGTGGCCTAATTATTTATTTATTTATTCATTTGCTTCCACGGAAGATATTGTGATGAGCCCGTCGCCGTCTTTATGTCTAAGCCAATGATATATCGTTGTAATTCGTACAAAAGTTTTTGAAAAACCCATTGGTACGACCCTGCCACCTGGAGTTCGAACTCGGGTCTCTTGACTCGAAATTCCGACCACCCAAACACTCGGCTATCGTTAGCCCTCCCCCGTGGGAGGGTTTGTCATAATAGCAACGCTCGGCAAGCCGATTGGCGATCACATAACCAGACGCATCTTGCACCTAGATGCTGCTGCCCGTCACCGGGCTGCTCATTTTGTTTTCTTTATATTTTCGCGATGGTTATAGTGCTGTCTGTCGTCACCTCTTACGGATTAGCGGTTTGGCGATCGCATTACCAGACCACTCGCACCTCAGACGCTGCTGCCCGTCTTCGGTCTGATTGTTTTGGTCTGATATTTTAATGGTTATCCCGCCATCTATCAGTTGCCATAACAATATTCAAAGCTGTTTCCCTTAGTCGCCTCTTACGACACTCACGAAAAGAAAGGGGTTTGGCATATTTTTAAGCCGATAACAATATTTCCAATAAATATTTTACTACATAATAAATTTATAACGTCGTTAAAAATTGTTTAAAGTAATATGTTTAAACAACAACAAATAAAATCACGATAGCCAAGTGGTTGGGTGATCGGAATTCGAGACCCGAGAACCCAAGTTCGATCCTCAAGGTTCATACCAATTGGTTTTTTGAATTTTACAATTATGTAGGAGTTATATCGTAGGATTGGACGTAAAGTCGGCGACGGGCTAACAACCTGTCACGTTGTCCCAAAAATGGCTTTGGTGGAAGGTGAGTCGAAAGGACTTAATAAACTTTGCTGAAAAGTGCTTCGAAATGACGTCATTGTCTAAACCTTTTTCTACCCCAGTAAGGAAAATTTCGTGAAGATAAAAAAACTCATTCAATCTATCGCTGTCTTGACGTCCAAGCCAAATACTAATTACATTATACGTTCAGAAGATTTGTGTGCCTCATAAGTGTTACTTGTGGAATAGAACTCGAATTTCCTTAATCAAAATCGGATATCCAAACGCACTCCCTTAAGGATAAGGCAGGGAGGCAGGAGCCTTCTTTCTTTTATTTTAGTGCTTCTTTATTGTTTATGGGTGTGTTTTATATTTTGGGTAATTTTTTTATAATAAATGTAATCTATACTAAGCAACGACAAGATTGCCATGTATTATATTTGTGAAACTTCATATTTTATTATTGAGTAGATGTGAATAATATTTGTAAATTTTCAAAATTATGTAAATTAGTTATTCACAATTTTATGCCGCGATTAACAAAGCCGTTGAAATAATTAATGTCGTAAATGTCTTGCTATGAAGCAACGCGAGGTAACAATATCATTCAGCCTCAGTAACGGTATTGAATTAATTAATTGTCAAGTGTAAAAAAACAATGAAAGCGATAACAAAATCAACACCAAACACGCAACTTAACCGGTAATTGGCTACCGCGACCACTAATGACTTGACAGCGACAAAAACTAAAAAAAATAGAAAGAAAAAATTAAAATGCACGATAAAAAAAATCAGCCGCTATTCCCTCCTGTTGACACAAGGCACAGAATTGAGGCCGAGACTCTCTTAACTAATTTCTTCCATCGCTACCGTATACAGAGAGTGTTAATTGCCCTGTGCGAGCGAGTTAACCGATATTGAGCCGAAAGTGTGAAAGAGAAAAGATACGATATCGAAATAAAAACTTGTTCTTACCCGTTGGTGCACTCACACAGTAGCGGTGGCTCGTTAAAGCAGAGCTTTTAACCCTTTAATGATAACGTACATTGTATAATTTAATGAAGTATTCAATGATTGCTTTGCATGTAATTTTGTACCCGACACTTAATTTCATTTTAATATAGTAATGTAAACAATATTTTAGATTGTAAATGGTGGATGATTTTTTAAAAAGATAACTTTGCGCAATATAAAAAAAATCGAAGAGATATAATTAAATGATTCTCATTAGTAGTTGAAAAGTGAGACGCCGGCTTTAATTATATGAAATTGGAGCTCATAAATGCTACGCAAAATTTATAAAGGGTTAAAAATAAATTTGTTCCAATTTAAATACCTGCTTTAAATTTGTCCTAATGCTAATTAATTTAATAACATTCTTAATATTGTAATAATAATAAAATACATTAACGAGAACACAATATTATATTTAAAACGATTACGATAACTTATGAATAAAATCCATAGTTAAATAAGTAAATAAATAAATTGCTCTGATCCCAACTTATGTAGTTAAATCACTTGTGCTATAGAAACAGAAACACAGGTGTGACCAGAACTCCCAGAATTCAGAACAGAGACAACGTAGAAAAAGTTGTTTGTTTACTCTGATCCGCCCGGGAATCGAACCAAGGACGTCAGAGCTAGCTATAAAAATATGTTGTCGCCAGCTCAGACGTGACGAGTGACGTGCTGAATAGTTTTCTATTGAGCACGCCACTCGTTTACGGAGGTAATCAAATAATATGTAGTAATAACAATAATATCTGCTCTGTGATGATATTTTTATATATAAATATAAAATAACAAGAAATTATTTTTATCAATCTGTGAAACATAAAATCAATTAAGTAAAATAAGTTGTTCGGATGCCGCGGCACAGAACGGGTTAATGGCAAGAGTTGACAACTTGACAGCGATTGGCGCCAAGCGCAGATGCGTTGTCGTCGATATGGTTAATTAGTAATAAGGATTAAATTAGCGAGAGAGCTATGTAGAGATCACGATCATTCGCACTCAAACCTACTTGCAATGAGATTAACATTTATGACGACTCGTATGGTTGGAATTCAATGTGAAATTCGATGAAAAATGGCGGTATAATTATGGAATCGATAACTATCATTTATACAGTGACCTACAGTCTTCAACTAGAAAAAAAAAGAAGAAGAAAGATCCACGGTTCGGCAAAGGTCGCAGGTTCGAATACCGCCGGTACAGTTGAAATTTAAAAAATTTTTTTTTCGCTTTAATTTAATGGGACAAAAGAAGAAGGGAAATCGACTACTTCTGTGGACGAGTGTTTACACGCCAGTTTTCATGTTGTCGCCAGCTCTGACGTCCCGGGTTCGATTCCCGATCGGGTGATGTCTGTGGTACTTTCGTTGTTTCTGATTCCATACAACAAGTGCTTACGCTATTTAATTTAAAATCAGAGCGATGTATGTATGTGATGTTGTCCGCATCTATGTATTTATTTATAAAATAAGCGTGGCCTAAAATCCCAATTCCCAGTTCCGATTTCGATTGTTTTAGAGGAAGCATTTGTTTCATAACCTTGCACTGGCAGCTAATTTGCCTATACTAAAAAAATAATCATTGTTTATGCTTCCTAATATATTCCTAACACTATCGGAAGTTATTGGCTGGTTATAAATTGCAGTGTCTGTAATTAAAGAAAAATACTAACGCATGACTCGCATGCATAGATTCATTAACTATTTTTCACCTTCTCGACATCGAATTGCGCATGTGCGATAAGATCGGAGGAATGAGGAATAAGTTAGAAGTGATATAACCTCTAGTTGGGATCGCATACAAAATGTCCTCCAATATACAATACAAAACTCCAATACAGGATATCGTCCTCTTCCAAACGGAGCGTATTGGCAAACGTTCACCCTAAAAGCTACTGTTTGCACAGTTTGGTTAATTGCTCTGTAAATTCTATCCCGCGGTAATAGTCACATCAATTTTCAAGACTTCCTTTAATTGCTTCTGATGATACTTGCGGAAAGAAAGGGTTTAGCATATCCTTAAGTCAATATGCCACTGCTGGATATATTTTACTAGAATATTGAAAGAATTGTTGAAGTTGCTGAATGAAATAGCGTGGTACTACCAGCTAAAATAAAACGGACACTCGTGGGTTTTGTCTTAAACAATAATCATCGACATGAACAAACATACAACTAATAATTTTAATATTATATTTTCAAGTCACGATAGCCGTGTGGGTGGGTGATCGGAATTCGAGTCAAGAGACCCGAGTTCGATCCCCAGGTGGTATTCTCGTGCCAATGTGGTTTTATCTTCGGTGGAAGGTGAAAACGACTTAATTTTCTAGACCTCTGTATTGGGAATGGGGTGAAGATATATTTATACTGATTTATGTATATTATATCTTCACATGTACACAGAAGAAGAGACAGATGTGTGGATAATTTAGTTCATTCGACCCACCTTTCACCGAAACTTATTTGGGACAATGTGACAGGTGGTGAGCCTATCACCGTAGCCTTATAATAAATACTTCTAAATGCACTATTATCTAGAAATGTATTATAATTATTATGTAAATAGACAGTATTTTTATTTAAATTACTAAATACCAATCGGTATTTAGCTCACCAAACGCATTTCTAATCGGGCGTTTCCCCGCAGAGTATTAATGGTCGTGATTGAAAGCAATTATCTTAAATTTTATCACGGCCATATATATTATAAGGTAGTAATTATTACGTAATTTGTATTCGAGTTACTTTGCCGAGAAAGATGCTCCCTGTTGTGAGTTTAAGTTAAATCAATGCTCTTTATTGATCTCTAAATTACATTTTAAATAAATGTGTTCACTCATAATGGAATAACAAATTTTACAGTTCGTAATCAAACTTTTTGAAGTTTTAAGAGTTTAAAATACGCAATCAAAATTTTTAACTAATTCAATTTAAAATTTCGTCTCTGATCATATTGATTTTGAATCTGATTTGACAACTAGAAGTTATTAAATATTTGACCATTAGAAAATGTGTTTGTCTAAAGCTAACACGTTAGTTTCCATGGTCTAAACAAACTCAGTTATCCTTCAAAAACATATTCTTAAGAAGATCAAATTAAAAAAAATGTCTTTACGTCATTCTCAATAGACACAGAGGTCTTTTGGGATAACGTGACAGGTGGTGAGCCCGTCGCCGTCTTCATATCCAAGCCAACGATATTGTCTTCTTAATTGTCTAGATGACTGTTTACCCCTGTATTGTGAAAGACGTAAAGATATTTTTTAAAGATTTCAAAATAATAAATAAATAAATATCTTCACGCATTTCCCAATACAGGGGTAGACAGAGGTCTAGTCTAGACAATTGAATCCCTTCGACCCATCTTCCACCGAAGATATTTTCGGGACAACCGTCGCCGTCTTTATGTCCAAGCAAACGATATAATTCGTACATTAGTTTTTGAAAAACCTATTGCTACGAGCCTGCCACCTGGGGATCGAATTCGAGTCTCTTGACTCGTAATTCCGATCACCCAACCACTCGGCTATCGTGACTTCAAAAACTAGATATTTTAACCATAAAATATTTTAAAGATTTTAAAATATTTTATGGTTAAAATATCTACATTTAAATTTAAAAATTTTTCTTGTGGCTCATAATACTAGCAGTTACGTCATCAATTGAATAACAATAAATGTAATTTCCGCGCAATGAAAGTTGCTCACCGATGTTTACAGTGGTTGGTCAATTAGCATTTGTCCGACGTAAAAATATAAGCAGTTATGCGTGTAATTAGCTAGCTATATTGAATTATAAGCAGTAAAATAGCTAATTGTCGTGTAATCCGCATATCAGTTGCCGGGCGGTTGGAGCAACAGGTTGCGGGGTTCCGCGGTGAATACAGCAAAACGACATGCTCGTGACATTAAAGAAAATAATAATAATAATAATATCGTGATAATAAATATCTTCACGCAATTCCCAATACAGGGGTAGACAGAGGTCTAGTCTAAACAAACTAGACCGTTACGCAGTAACAATTTTATTATTATATCTTCAAGTCACGATAGCCGTGTGGGTGGGTGATCGAATTTCGAGTCACGAGACCCCCTGGTGGCAGGCTCGTACCAATGGGTTTTTCTAAAACTTATGTACGAATTATATCGTTGGCTTGGACATAAAGACGGCGACGGGCTCACCACCTGTCACGTTGTCCCGAAAATATCTTCGGTGGAAGGTGGATCGAAGGGACTTAATGGTCTAGACTAGACCTCTGTCTACCCCTGTATTGGGAATTGCTATTAAAGCGAAACAATAATAACGGATAATAACAGTCACGGAAGCCGAGTGGTTGGTTGATCAGAATGCAAGTCATGAGACCCAAGTTCGATGTACAGGAGGCACGTGCTTTTGAGTTTATTCGAAGTGTATGTAAGATTTACATCTTTGGTTTAGACAAAAGTATTCCCGAAATATGTTCCGGTGAAGTATGATGTGAAAGGACTAAATTGTCTAGAACTCTAGATATTGCGAAATGCGTGAGGATAAAAAAATACGAGTATTAGCTATATTAGACGACCCGTTAGACTTATTGGTAGCGACTCTTTCTTCGAAGCTAATGATTATGGCTTCGTATACCGCTAGGGGTAAAATATTTGGGTGATGTGGTTGAGTATCCAAATCATGTATGTTAAAACGTATGTTTATTCGTGAAAATATTTTATAAACTTATATATAAATAATATACATTGCACCGTTGAATTAAACACTATAATGGCGATAGGCTCACCATCTGTCAGGTTGTCACAAATAGTCTTCGGTGAAGGGTGGGTCGAAAAGACTAGATCCAGGTCTCTATTTATCCCAGAATTGGGAACATGCGTGAAAATATTTTTAAGGGTGGTAATTGGCAAATATTTTTAAACCAAAATAACTATGATCCAGATTAAAATTTTTCGCCTAATCGACTATGAATTAGTTTAATTTAAATTAGAAATTTATTTCAACATGAATGCAGATTTTGTTAATAAATATTATCTTATACTCAATAACAGCATTTTTAATCTTATAAAATAATAATCTTATAGTTCACAATTGAAATGGTTAACTATCGCTCAGTGCCAAAAGTGCGTGCCATCTGCTCTTTATTCTTTCTTGACTACCCCTACTCCTCCAGGAGGAGGAAGTTTAAACTAGGAAGTTAAGTAGGAAATTTTACTTCCCTAACCCTTCGATTAATCTCCAACTCCAGTTAAATTCGTTCAATGTACTTCATTCATACATGCAACGTACGCTCTTTGTACATCCTTCACGTAGTTACACGTTTCAAATTAATATTAAAAATACATTTCTATAAATATATATTATTCATCAATATATTTACTTATATGTAATAGATAAATATTAATTAGTCCTCTGCGGAGCAAAGGCCGCACGCATAAAGCAGGGCAGCCAATTTCATTCGTAATTTCGACCGTTTAACGGCTTAGTGATAAATATATCAAAGGAACGTAAAAAAATTAGTGTCACGATAGCCGAGTGGTTGGGTGGTCGGAATTTCGAGTCAAGAGCCCCGAGTTTGGTCCCCAGGTGGTAGGCTCATTCCAATGAGTTTTTTCAAAACCTATGTACGATTGGCTTGGACATAACGACGGCCACCACCTGTCACGTTGTCCCGAAAATATCTTCGGTGGAAGGTGGGTCGAATTGACTTAATTGTCTAGACAAGACCTATGTCTACCCTTGTATTGGGAATTGCGTGAAGATATTTTTTTTTATTATAACGTAAAATAGAAAATCACACCATCGACGTAAGTTGGGGAGCTCTCGTTTTAGGGGTCTACGTTCTTGGGTTTTTGGTTCATGAAATAATCCTAGATCCATTGATATATTACATGTAGATTGCCTTCGAAGTTCAAACCGATGCATAGACCTTCAGTCTTATTCTTATCTTTAACCTTTTGAATTCGTATAATGACGTACTTTTACCTAGTTTTTCACGTCCATACAATACAAAACACCATCACTTGCTCATAAAATAACGTTCAAATGTGCACAAAGACATTTGACATCAATCATAAGCAATTATGAATCGTAAGACTTGAAACTTCAATGATTCAATAATAATTAGTCTTACGGAACGGAAAATTGCCTCGCGTTTCGCGCTTAATAAGCCTATAAATAAAATAATGCACTCAGTTATGCGCATTTTTGTAATTGCGTGCGATAACACTAGCGGTTCTTAATTCAAATGGCGCACGCATACGCCTGTATATGGCAACACCTTGATACTAACGAACACCGATACAGAATTAATGTGAGAGAAAAGAATAACGAATAACGTCGGAGATAGTTCCTTTCCGCATAACGTTACGTGTTCTGCGACGAATTGGATGCGATTAGTGCACAAATATTTTCATTACATATGACAACTTTTTGACCACACCGGTTTTCGTGGTGTCGCCAGCTCGAGGTTCCGGGTTCGATTCCGGATTCGGACGGGTTAACGTTTTTTAAGAAACTTTTTACGTTGTCTCGGGTCTGGATGTTCCGCTGTTGTTTCCGATTCCATAACACAAGAGCTTGAGATAAACTTCTAACTTTTGGGATCAGAGCAATGCATGTGATGTTGTCCTAATCTATGTAAAAAAAATAATTACATATGTGTAATTCGTACGATATAAAACGTACATAAGTTTTTGAAAAACTCATTGGTACGAGCCTGCCACCTGGCGATCGAACTCGAGTCTCTTTACTCGAAATTCCGACCACCCAACCTCTCGGCTATCGTGACTCAAACCCTATCAATGTAATTATTGAGTTATTATCTATTTATTTGCAATGCTGTTCTGGCTTAGTATACTTTATTAAACTGATTTATGACTTACCGTTATTAGCACGAGGCTTGAACTCCGTCGAATTTGGAGCCACTGTAACCCTTGAGCTATCGACTCAGGAAAAGACCGCCACAGTAAAGCTCTAGTTTTGGTCGACTGACTTCATCCTTAATATTTATTATATATTTTTGTCTGCATGATATTTTTCATAACGGCCTAGCATGTAGACCTTACATTTGCTGTCTGTATAAAGTAATAGATGTATACGTGCATATATTACTAATAATGCTTATAATTTAAGTGGTTGTGTCCACCAGGGTTTCAAATATTTTTTTTAATGCGAGCATTCGAATCACTAAACTTTTAAAAACATTAACTTATTTTTAAATTAACCACTATTTTTATGTAATTTTATTATTATTTTTTTAAATTTCAGAAAACCAAAGTATAACATTAAAATTTAAAAATTACTTATCTTAAATATATAACAACAAAATTAGAAACTAAAAAAGAACTAAATAAATAATATAATAAATTTAACTATAACAAACTTGGATTTTACAAATAACTATAATTACAAACAGCTTTACTACATTAACTACATACCTTTTTCATGGAATATTCATGTTTTTTTTTGGAAGCCCTTTTAAATAAGGTTCGAAAAGTGTTAAACCATAACAATTCTTTATTCAAAACGATAATCCCTAAACAATATAAACACATCAATGCAATGTCGAAGGATTACCACACCTTGTGCCAAACAAGCATAAGTATGATTTAAGCCTTTTGTGTAGATAATTGACTTAACAACAGTAAATCAGCGGGAGTGATATCTTTGACGTTTGACGCGACATGTATTCCTCAATGGAATAACAATTTTATTTTTATTAGAAAACACATAGAGCAGATATCCGTAAGTTAGTTAGTTCTCGAATCGAATTATATAATTTCGGATCGGAATATTTTCTAAATTTTAAAAATGTTGCAACATTTATAACATTAACAAGGGGATTTTACACTTGTAAAAAGTTTATTACAAACACAGATTAGGTAATAGGTACTTTTAAAGTTCTTGAATGTAGCTATGTTTTTAAACATTGCATAAAATTACTTATATTTAATTTGAGTAAACTGAACCCTCATAGGTTCATTCTGGTCGTCTATACGTATAAAAAGGGTCAGTCCTATTGATACGTAATTTACAATTTATAATATTCAATTAAATTTAGTTACATTCAAATTAAAGTAAAATCTAGAAATACAAATTATTCTAGTTAAAATCTAGAAATATTTTTTAATACAAATTATTCGGTATTCGTCAATAACTTATACATATTTTTTCAGTTTACCTAAAGTAAGGATGAAATTAATTTATTAAAATATAAATAAATATCTTCACGCAATTCCCAATACAGGGGTAAACAGAGGTCTAGTCTAGAAAATTAAGTCCCTTCGACCCACCTTCCACCAAAGATATTTTCGGGACAACATGACAGGTGAGCCCATCGCCGTCTTTACGTCCAAGCCAACGATATAATTCGTACATAGGTTTTTAAAAACCTATTGGTACGAGCCTGCCACCTGGGGATCGAACTCGGGTCTGTTGACATGGAATTCTGACCACCCAACCACTCGGCTATCGTGACTACATAATAACACAAAATATAAATTTAAAATGTCAATCGGAGTAACTCTCGTCTAAGATACAGGCAGACCTTAACCACAATGTGTATATTAAACATGTTTCTAAATGTTACTTTTGTGTATTACCGAGTATAAATTCTACATTTATTGTATAGGTTGAGCTGAAATTGTACATTATTGAATACAGTATAAATAAATAAATAAGTCAAAATAGATTCAGAATTAGAAATGACTGCGCTAATTTACTTTTCAAGCGTGGCTTTATGGCAAATACTTTTATTTATATTTTATGGCAAATGCATTGGACTTTTACAAATCTTTGAGTAAGCAGTATTAAATACCGGTATAATACATATAAATACATATATTTATTACATCTTCATTCCAGAGTAACATTGTAGCAATTATTTAGTGATATTTGTTGGGTAATAAAAATTAAGTTGAGTAATTTTTTTTAAAAGTTTTCAACTTCACGTTTTCCATCCTCTGGCTATTGAGAAAACATTCCCTTCGACACATATTTCACTGGAGCCTATTTTTAACAACATGACAAGTGGTGGTGGCCTGTCGCTTTCTTTATGTCCGAACCAACGATATAAAGCGTACATAAGTGTTTGAAAAACCCGTTGGTACCTACCACTTGGGGAACGAACTTGAGTCTCTTAATTTGAGTCCCGATCAACCTACCGCTGGGCGGTTGTGGCAAAAACGGCCACAGGAACTAATAGGATAAGATATTAATTTAATATATTTAATTTTTTATTCACAAATTTGTTAGAAGATTTCATATTATATTTTGGTATAGCTGTACGTCTAAATTTAATGTTTGAGCCAATCTGCCACTTTCAAAGTGTATTGTCTGGTGATTGGCGTATTGAAGCCCACCCAACCGTGGCCGGTGCGACTTGTCACTCAGACAAACATGGGTTATACTTGTAAACAATGAACATCTAAACTTTTGTCGTCTCTCGGTCTGTTGAGAAAAGTAATAAGTACAAATATAAAATTTTTGAGATGTGTTTGTATTTTCTTTTCAATATCTATGTATAATAATATGATTCATAGACTTGATACACGGGAATTAAACTTCTAAAACTGATAGTACAGTGTTATATGTGGTTCTCCTCAAGATGTCTGTCTGTTCTTCACCACCAAGCTGGTGACAAATTTAAAACTTAAAATTGCTATTTACAAAGTTTAGTGGTACAGGGTGGGTCACACTTAGAGTACTCAGTTTCTAGAACCTGACCGGGTACTATTATTCTTTTTTATACAGGTGATGTGGACCCGGAGACGATAGGGCACAGTAAAGTGGTGGATGCGTTAATAAGTACCAGACTCCCCGTCATCCTGCGGCCACTTGACTTAGGCTCCACTGCCAACGAAAATCTTATTAAATTATGATTTTATACTTATCTCAGTTTGCCCACACGCCGAGACCGCCTACGCTCATGCTAAAATTATCCAATAAAATTGGATTTTGCTCGCTGCAGTACACTTGAAATGTTAACAATGAGAAGTCAATCATTTTCGCATTATCAGCAGGAGATACAAAGAATCCAAACAACCCCGGATTTTGATTCATTCAGACAAATTTCAGTCTCGGTATGATGGATTCGTTAAAAATGCCAAGTTACACGTTAGATTTTATGTGAGCAGGTGCTTATCGTGGCTCTGCTATTTTTATTTTACTCAGGATTATGGAACTATAGATCATTTTATAGAGTATTTTTTTACATTTTATTATTAAATATTATTATTTTTAAACTTCACTTGATGTTTTTAATCTGTATCATAATATGGAATCATTCTATTAATTTGTTTATAACAATTACAAATTGAACACAAAAAACTTAGAACTTCAAATAGACTTAATTGTCTAGACTAGACCTCTATATATCTTCACGCAATTCCCAATACAGGGGTAGACACCCCTGTCTTGGGAATTGCGTGAAGATACATACAAATTGAACATATAATATAACTTAAAGGGATATATATCTTTTTAATGTTGGTTATTTGTATTGAATTTGTATATAGTTTCGGAAGTTGAAAATTGTTTACGGCAAAATAAAATTAGAAAGCCATATAATATGGAGTAAGTATTAATATTTTGTGTAAATAATGTTATTAAAAAGGAATATAATGTGCATCATGTTCAACACGTCCTTCTCACCCCCAATAATCAGTATCAGAAGTAGAGTTACAGTTGAGGTCGTTAATGCCGTCCAGATTAATTTTGATATAGATTTTATCTTCACGTATATTCCGAGTATTGTGGTAGAACACACAATTAAGCCTTTCAACCTATCTTTCACAGTAGCAAATTTGGGACAACGTGAAAGTTGGTAAGAATATCTACATATATATATATATGTATATATATATATATATATATATATATATATATATATATATATATATATATATATATACATATATATATATATATATATATATATATATATATATATATATATATATATATACACTTGTAATTCTGTTCCCTTTAACTACGCCATGACTATGCCTGAAGATATAAAATAATTATGTTGTAGTACTAAAGACATTTTTAGGAATATTTAATAAATATTACCTGTTGTGTACTAATGTATAAGGTAAAGAAATTAGGTTTACTATTTTATAGTAACAAAAAACATAATTCTTTTTGTTTTAACTTCCCCATGTAAAAGTTCATATAGGTCTCTCCCGTATGGGAGGTTTACCGAATTTGGATCTATTTTTTGAGATAGTTATCTCGCTATCTGCCGATGATTGCATTTTCAAGTAAAAACTCCTTACACGCCTCTTTCTACATTCACGTGATGAAGTAGGAATGTGCACTCTTATACCGCAATCACATTTTGTCTGAACGTCTGTCTACACTTGTATAGGGAATGGTGTGAAGATATTAATTATTTTTTATACAATATTGCAATATTTAATATATTATACTTGAAAGTGGAAGAAGTTGAAAATCCATAGATTTAACATTACTCAATTAAAGACGCTCAATGTTTCCTTCCATCACAGATTAGATAGTAATTAATTCCACTAAACGCGCCAAAATAAGTTTAACTTGTGTTGTGGATTCTAAAGACAATAAACAAATAAAAATTCTATAGATTACATAAAACGTTCAGACATCCACACTAACCGTATATTTTTTTATTTTTTGCAAGAGAAAACTTACAAAATACCTTCGCCAAATATGTGCATAGTTTATTTGTAAAACATGCTTGCTACCTTTGTCACGTAGATACGAGACAAAACACGGTAAAAAAATTACCTGATATGCGTATTTCAACTATGAATTACATTTTCGCGTAGTATACTGGTAAAATACAATATTCTGAGTACGTGTAACAACACTCACTGATGGTAGAATTAATATACCTTTAAAAATATCTTCACGCCATTCCCAATACAGGGGTAGACACCCCTGTCTTGGGAATTGCGTGAAGATACATACAAATTGAACATATAATATAACTTAAAGGATATATATCTTTTAATGTTGGTTATTTGTATTGAATTTGTATATAGTTTCGGAAGTTGAAAATTGTTTACGGCAAAATAAAATTAGATAGCCATATAATATGGAGTAAGTATTAATATTTTGTGTAAATAATGTTATTAAAAAGGAATATAAAGTGCATCATGTTCAACACGTCCTTCTCACCCCCAATAATCAGTATTAGAAGTAGAGTTACAGTTGAGGTCGTTAATGCCGTCCAGATTAATTTTGATATAGATTTTATCTTCACGTATATTCCGAGTATTGTGGTAGAAGTGGCCTACACAATTAAGCCTTTCAACCTATCTTTCACAGTAGCAAATTTGGGACAACGTGAAAGTTGGTAAGAATATCTACATATATGTATATATATATATATATATATATATATATATATATATATATATATATATATATATATATATATATATATATATATATATATATATATATATATATATATATATACACTTGTAATTCTGTTCCCTTTAACTACGCCATGACTATGCCTGAAGATATAAAATAATTATTTTGTAGTACTAAAGACATTTTTAGGAATATTTAATAAATATTACCTGTTGTGTACTAATGTATAAGGTAAAGAAATTAGGTTTACTATTTTATAGTAACAAAAAAATAATTCTTTTTGTTTTAACTTCCCCATGTAAAAGTTCATATAGGTCTCTCCCGTATGGGAGGTTTACCGAATTTGGATCTATTTTTTGAGATAGTTATCTCGCTATCTGCCGATGATTGCATTTTCAAGTAAAAACTCCTTACACGCCTCTTTCTACATTCACGTGATGAAGTAGGAATGTGCACTCTTATACCGCAATCACATTTTGTCTGAACGTCTGTCTACACTTGTATAGGGAATGGTGTGAAGATATTAATTATTTTTTATACAATATTGCAATATTTAATATATTATACTTGAAAGTGGAAGAAGTTGAAAATCCATTGATTTAACATTACTCAATTAAAGACGCTCAATGTTTCCTTCCATCACAGATTAGATAGTAATTAATTCCACTAAACGCGCCAAAATAAGTTTAACTTGTGTTGTGGATTCTAAAGACAATAAACAAATAAAAATTCAATAGATTACATAAAACGTTCAGACATCCACACTAACCGTATATTTTTTTATTTTTTGCAAGAGAAAACTTACAAAATACCTTCGCCAAATATGTGCATAGTTTATTTGTAAAACATGCTTGCTACCTTTGTCACGTAGATACGAGACAAAACACGGTAAAAAAATTACCTGATATGCGTATTTCAACTATGAATTACATTTTCGCGTAGTATACTGGTAAAATACAATATTCTGAGTACGTGTAACAACACTCACTGATGGTAGAATTAATATACCTTTAAAAATATCTTCACGCCATTCCCAATACAGGGGTAGATAGGTGTAGAAGAGTCCGTTCGACCCACCTTCCACCGTATAAATTTTTGGGGATAACGTGACTGGTGGTGAGCTCATCGCCGTCTTTTATGATCACAGGTAGGCACCTCGACACTTTTCAATATTAAGCTTTCGTGCTATATATTTTCTTCACTATTCGATCTGTACTCATTCGTTCAAATTGCCCAAACCATAGAAGTACGTACTTTACCGATAAGATCATCTATAAAACCTGTCATATAGCGAAATTCATTGTTTCGCTTTCGGGCGGCCAAGGTGCTGCCGTCAGCGGTTTTTCCGGACCGATACGACTTAGGGACCTTCAAGAAAAGAGCCTATACCTTTCTCAAAGGCCGGCAACCCACCTGCTATGCCTCTGGTATTGCGGATGTTCATGGGCGGCGGTAATCACTTACCATCACGTGAGCTACCTGCCTGTTTTGCCTCCCTTCCCCATAAAAAAGGTAACGCCGCACATTTTACAAAGAGATCGTATTTCCATCGCATTCATCTTGCTTTAATGCTTCTTCTGGAAGACCCTGGTTTTAATTACTTAAAATTAGTTTTTAATTCGTTAGTTTAATATAGTGTTAAAAAAATTATTAATTATTTGAAAGGGTATTAATTAAAGACTCAAAAGGGTTTGCCAATAAATAAATTTAACTACTGCTTCACTTTCGCTTTCGGGCGGCCAAGGTGCTGCCGTCAGCGGTTTTTCCGGACCGATACGACTTAGGGACCTTCAAGAAAAGAGCCTATACCTTTCTCAAAGGCCGGCAACCCACCTGCTATGCCTCTGGTATTGCGGATGTTCATGGGCGGCGGTAATCACTTACCATCACGTGAGCCACGAATACTTGACGAATAATTCGTGGCTCACGTGATGGTAAGTGATTACTGCCGCCCATGAACACCCGCAATACCAGAGGTTTAGCAGATGCGTTGCCTCCCTTAGAGTGCCCCCCTCTCCCAGATTTGGGAGGGGGGCACCGGTTACCTGCACTCACCAGACGAAACGCAGAAGTTTGTTAGACTTCTCCTTTACGCCGGTATTCTGTGAGGTGGTACATCCCCGGTCGAGCCGACCCATTCATGCAACAACTAAAGCTGATGCGTGGCTCTACCACTGTTGATACAATAATTCAGAAGAGAAAAGAAATGTTTGAGTGCTAAATTAAAATTACGTTTTTCATTAATCTTTGTTTCCTAAAAAAAAGGTAAGGGCACGATAGCCGATTAATTTTGTGATCGGAATTCGAGTTATGAGACCAGAGTTCAATCTTCAGGTGGCTTGTACCAATTGGTTTTTTCAAAACTTATCACCATTTATCTCGTTGACTTGGATATAAAAATGGCGACAAGTTGTCCCATAGCATGTCTTCGGAGAAAAGTGGGTCAAAAGGACTTAATTGTCTAGACCTCTGTCTACCTCAGTAGTATAGTAGAAGAATTGGAAAGGCCTGCCAGGCTCGTACCAATGTGTTTTTCAAAAACTTATGTACGAATTATATTGTTGGCTTGGACATGAAGACAGCGACGGGCTCACCACCTGTCACGTTGTCCCGAAAAATATCTTCGGCAGAAGGTGAGTCAAAGGGATTTATTATTATTAAAAAGCGTGATGTTAAAATTAATAATTTATTAACAAAAATTATAAATTTTAACATCACGCTTTTTCCTGATACTGGACTAGACAGAGGTCTGGAAACTTATTAAGCACAACGTGGCTGCTAGTGGAGCATAACAACTTATACATAAATAGTTAAAAAACATATATTAAATGTATATAAAATGTCCGTTTTCTAAAAACAAATACCCGAACAAACCAAAAAAGGTTTCATGTGTTGTAATATCACTCGCGCAAAGTAACTGTCAGTTTTTCTTCAGAAAATTATCTCGATCAATACTATACCTCTAATAGGTTCCACCTGATAGAACTTTATTTATTGCTACAACGCTATACATTATGCTAACTTATTCAAATCCAAATGTATACTGCAAGAATATACCGTGGCGTAAACAATTATAATGTTGATTTATTGTCCGGATAACAAATACCACTTACATTGGAAATTATTAGACCTATAGTCTGGCTAATTATTATAAACTGGCTTCTTATTACATCTGTCGCCGTCTTCATGTCCAAGCCAACAATATAATAAGTTTTGATAAAAACCCATTGGTACAAGCATGCGACCTGGGGATCGAACTCGGGTCTTTTGACTCAAAGTCCAACCACTCTACCATTCGGCTATCGTGACTAACTTATCTACAAAATGTGAAACATTTTACTGAATTGATTTTGAACAATTTCCTAAATTAGTAAAAATTTTATTGAAAAGGGAGCAGTTTCTCATAAAAAGACATATCGTGGAGAATCATTATAACATCTATTGTTTATTAATTAAAGTATGTTTTGAAAATTAAAAACAGCAACGAAACAAAAATAGTATATCAGATAACAATTAATAAGAAGACAATACAATTCAAACATAGCCTCAAAAGAAGGTTATTATGTACAAATAAATATAAATAAATATCTTCACGCAATTCCCAATACAGGGGTAGACAGAGGTCAAGTCTAGACAATTGAGTCCCTTTTGACCCACCTTCCACCGAAGATATTTTCGGGACAACGTGACAGGTGGTGAGCCCGTCGCCGCCTTTATGTCCAAGACAACGATAAAATTCGTACATAAGTTTTTGAAAAACTCATTGGTACTGCCACCTGGGGATCGAACTCAGGTCTCTCGACTCGAAATTCCGACCACCCAACAACTCGGCTATCGTGACTTTATGTACAAAGCTATCATATTATGTACAAAGCTATCATAAAATTGTACACACTATTGAAGAATTACCCCACATGTTGAAAGGTCGACACACGTTGATACATTCCTGTAAAAAATGCAACAACACACGTTACGGAGGAAACAATGCCAATTATAGATAACGAGGAAGAGACCGTTAACTGAAGGGTTACTACTAACAACTATGTATGTATATTATGGTCGTACGAACAAATTTAAAATAAAATCAGCGTATATTTCCTTAGTTATTGATGTACCTTTTTCTGCAAAAATCCACGATAGCCGAGTGTTTGGGTGGTCGGAATTTCGAGTGGGTTTTTCAAAAACTTGGGTTTTTCAAAAACTTATGTACGAATTATATCGTTGGCTTGGACATAAAGGGTCAAACGGACGTAATTGTCTAGACTAGACTCTGTCTACTATTGGGAATTGTGTGACGATTTTTTTTTACCTTTTTCTGCTGCCAGAGGTAAATCAACTACTGCTGTGCTGCATATTGATGGGTGGTGTACTGCTAATTGCATGACATATACCTCTCCAGTGGGAGATATTCGCCATTACTACCACCACTGCACCCTGTACTTTACATGGCACCTTCTACGTCAGACACCTTGTACCTGTCTGCTTAATTTTGTTACGGTATTCTTCAAGATTGTTTTTTCTCCTTTCCTCTTATGGCGTTTTATTGTAATCATTAATTATCAGTAACAGAAGATCCTCAATAAAAAAAAACTAAATGATCCAAAAGAGTCGAATGAAAACCAACCCTATGACAAGAATTTTTCGTTGCTATAAGACCCTTTAATTAATTTGCAAAACCAACTAGAAAGTTGAAACTAACTACTAAGAATCATTTTGAAATTTGAAAATTTTTGTTTATTTGTTTATAAATTCATAAAGCAGGTCATAAAAAAATTGCGACACATAAATTTTGCGTCAAAATATGCTTAACAATAAATTCTTCTTCAGTTACCGTCTTACACACCAAAATGTATTTTAATTATATTGATACGCCATATACATATAATGATCCAAGCCCAAGGTGAACTTAGGAAATGTGTGTATTTAGTAGTAGGCATTCTGTTAGGGCTACTTCGAGAATTACAAAGTTAAAGCAATAAGGAAAATATTATAATTTAAAAGTCACGATAGCCGAGTAGATGGGTGATCAGAATTCGAATCAAGAGACCTCGAGTTCGACCCCAAGCATAGTACCAAAGAGTTTTTTAAAAATTTTGCGTACGATTTATATCAATGGTTTAGACATAAGAGCGTCGTCAGGCTCACCACCTGTCACGTTGTCCTAACCTCTGTCTATCCCTATATTGGGAATGGCGTGAAGATATTTACTTATTTATTTGTATATAATTAAATTATTGTTAATTAACGATTATTACTTCGTGTGTAAAGAAATTATTGTCTTCGGAATTTATTATTCGTAACGTTATGATTTCGACAAAACTTTATTAAATAACCCTAATCTAAAGTTCAAGAAATACCGGCACATTTAAATCATTTGTATACTTATTACACTTAACGAGTGATGTGACTCACGATCGTGTTATATTATCGATAAAAATCCGGATCAAATGAAGTATTCAGACTTGGTGTAAAATGCCAGCCGTGTTGACAGAGACGCAATCAATAAATCACTCGGCACAACAAAGAGGTATTCAATGTGTGTTGATTGTGCCTCTAAGGAATGCTTTTTAGTAAATGCTAGTGATGTCCTTATTATTTGTCGATAAAGATAGAAAAAACATCAATATTTCTTAATATTAGGTATATTTTCTAAAAAGTCACGATAGCCGAGTTGTTGGGTGGCCGGAATTTCGATTCGAGAGACCCGAGTTCGATCCCCAGGTAGCAGTACCAATGAGTTTTTCAAAAACTTATGTACGAATTTCATCGTTGGCTTGGACATAAAGACGGCGACGGGCTCACCACCTGTCACGTTGTCCCGAAAATATCTTCGGTGAAAGGTGGGTCAAAGGGACTTAATTGTCTAGACTTGACCTCTGTCTACCCCTGTATTGGGAATTGCGTGAAGATATTTATTTATTTATTTTAGGTATATTTTCTAGAAAATATGAAAAATGATCCGAAGGATTATTACATACATACATACATACACGCCTCTCTCCCGTAGGAGTAGGCAGAGACAACTTATTTCTTCTTCTTTCATTATTCTCTGCCATTTAGGGTACTCTTGACCTGGCCTTTTTTCAGGACGTCCCTGATTTTCCTGCTTATTTTAATGATCTGTATTAGAAAATTGCAACAGTGCGAAGCAGGGGCGGTTCACTAATATTCGATAAAACTTTATCTTATGTACAACACTCAATTGGTCTGTTCAAGAGACTCATTGGTGGTCCCTTACTTCTTTGATGGAATATGCCGAATCATGGCACGCGATTCAAATATGACGATGATATGGCTCTTATATTATTTACAATTTTATTTCTACTAACATTAAGGGACCCTAGCAATACTTATAGCAGTATAAATAAGGACTAAAATGCTTTGACGTTTATTTAACTGAACAGTATATAAAATTAGTTTGACAGAGATATAAATCGGTGTCCATTAAACTGTTATTATCTATCTATTGAGGAGAGGTTAATAAAATATTGTTCGATCGGCTTCACTACTCTTCAGTAGTGTCGTTATTCTCATATTAGGCAATTTCAATTCGGCCTCATTTTCACTTAACATTCATTAGCCGTTCAAAAAACTGATATTGTATATATATTGTATACAATATCAGTGTTTATATCAGTTTTAAATACTATAATATTTGTATGTTGGTAGATTTTAATGTATTTTAAATATAATTTCGAAATGTATAAAAATACATTTTCACATGTATGAAGTTAAATAAATATAAAAAAATTATGTAATATCGGGTCAGAGTACTAAGAAAATGTTCACAAATCTTTCTAGAAGCAAGGGATGTTTTTAAAACGTCATGTTATAGTTATTCTTTATGCTTTCAATTGTTTTCTTTATTTGCCAGGGTTCCAATAACAAAGTAATATCAGCATAGTTCTTACATAGCTATCAAATGAAATTATGTTATATATTTTATGACATAGGAGACATAAATATCAATTATTAAAGGAGACAGGGCACAGGACACAGAACTATCCCGCATGGGTTGGTATCCCACAATTGCAACGTTTGATGAGGTGATTGGCGATCGCAGTACCAGACACTTTGCACCATAAACGCTACTGCGGATCACCGTTATCTGGTATTTTCGAAATAGTAATCCCACTATCTGTCGGTAGCCGATTGCATTTTCAAGGCTTTTCCCTTAGTCACTTCGTAAGAGGTGACTAAGGGAAAAGCCCACCTACGGGAAGAAAGGGATTGGTATTATTCTTATAGCGAAACCACACGATATGTGGTTAAATTTTTCTTTGAAAATGTTTATGATAAAAGTAACTACGATACAATACAATCTTAACGATTTAAATTACTATAAGAACCGAGCATTTAGACCAAAAAGTTTTGGGTTTGTTCTTAAAAACGTTTGGGTTAAGATATTTATGACGACGATCTCCGTGGATGAGTGGTTTTTAAGGTTTCGCCGTTTCGAAGTCCCGGGTTCAATTCCCGGTTGGGTCAATGTAGAAATACCACTTTTTCTACTTTTTCTCGGGTCTGGGTGTTTGTGTTTCCGATTCCCATACTACAAATGCTTAAGCATCTTATATTGGGATCGGAGCAATGTCACATGTCTCTATCTATACATGTATCTATACATGTATTTATAAATTTAACATAATTAATAAAATAAAAAAAAAATATCTTCACGCAATTCCCAATACAGGGGTAGACAGAGGTCGAGTCTAGACAATCAAGTCCCTTCGACCCACCTTCCACCGAAGATATTTTCGGGACAACGTGACAGGTGGTGAGCCCGTCGCCGTCTTTATGTCCAAGCCAACGATATTCGTACATAAGTTTTTGAAAAACCCATTGGTACGAGCCTACCAACTGGGGATCGAACTCGGGTCTATTGACTCGAAATTCCGACCACCCAACCACTCGGCTATCGTGACTTAATTAATAAGATACTTATAATCTATGGCTAAGGCTATAAATAACTCTAATAGCCTTCTGTAGTAAAACGAACACGCTTTCTATAACAGCTGCATGTCTCCATTGCAAAATACTCTAAGTTGTCAAGTAGTAAATTAACATATCTTGCTTAGTTGCTGTTTAAAAGCAAATTAAACGTTGCACCAATTAACTATTCTTTGGCACTCTCTAAATAAATTAATATCTTCACGCCATTCTCAAGGCAGAGGTCAAGACGATTAAGTCGTTTCGACCCACCTTCTACCGAAGACATTCTTGAGACTTGACAGGTTTTAAACCTGTCGCCGTCTTTAAGTTAACCATTTAAATCGTACATAAGTTATGAAATAACCATTGGTACGAAACTACCATCTGTGGATCGAACTCGGGTCTATTTACACGAATACCGATCATTACACCGCTCAGCTATCGTGACTAATCTAGCTAGTATGATCACGAATATGGTGAATGTTAGTTTTGAACTTGTTTGTCGCATAAGAAATAGCCATAGCTAAATGAGCATTACCCGGTATAGCTCCGACGCTGTGTAATGCTCGAGCTACATTAGCCGTCCGATGTCCCGCTGGGTTAGAATTGCGTCTGAATTGGCCCCCTGAGGTTAGAAATCACTAACACATTAACTTTATTACGCTGATATTGGTCCGTCGAGTAATTTGCACGAAAAATTATTAAATATCAAGAACGAAACGCACGAATATTGATGTTAATAGTATGCTCTATTAAAAACAACGTGGATAACCTTAGAGCATACACATACATACAACGGCCTGTAAAAGTCCACTACAGGATAAAGGGCTCTATTGTAAGCATTCTCGCTTAAATCTTATAGGCACATTTTTATCTATTTTACCTCCGTTAATGTAGTCCATCTTTTGATAAAAACAAACAATACTGCAATCTTACCATCCAAATATCTTTTTTATTTAAATGAAAGTGTTAACTAAAATGCAACAAATTAATAACACCAGGAAAAAATATTTTTGACCGTTTTTGTTTGAAGATTTGCAAATGCCAAAATTATTTCACATTGTGTATGGTATGCGTCATAGTATCAGTTCAGTAAGTTTCATTTGGTGAGAAATAGACGGCGCTATAATTCATTTAAAATGTGATGATAAAATTTTTCGTATGTAGACTAATAATCCAAGAGGTATACTCCTACCAACGAGTTTTTCCAGAACTTATGTGCGATTTCTACTGTTGGTTTAGAGACGGCGACAGGCTCACCGCCTGTCACGTTGTCCCAAAAACTGTCTTCGGTGAGAGGAAAGGACTTAATTGTCTAGACCTTTGTCTACCCTAGTGTTGGGAATAGCGTGAACATATTTACTTTACTTTTATTTTATTATATTGCTAGAAGAGAGGGGTAAGAGTACTCGTATAACTAGACGTGCGTATGAAGAAAATTATGAATTTGAAAAAAGTGAAAAAGGTATGTAATGAGCGAGACATTTGGCGATCTGCTCACCCCGTTAGGAATTATGCATCATGATATAAGTATAATAATAATTTTACTTACATAAATAATTTACCAAATTACATAATTTTGCAAGTCACGATAGCCGAGTGGTTGGGTAGTCGGAATTTTGAGTCGTGAGATCCGAGTTCGATCCCCAGGTGGCAGGCTCGTACCAAAGGGTTTTTTCAAAAACTTATGTACGAATTTATCGTTGGCTTGGACATAGAGACGGCGAAGGGCTCACCACCTGTCACGTCGTCCCGAAAATATCTTCGGTGGAAGGTGGGTCTAAGAGACTTAATTGTCTAGACCTCCTCTGTCTACCCCTGTATTGGGAATTGCGTGAAGATATTTATTTATTTAATTATTTATTTAATGTAATTTTAATATAATTACTGTGTTATTAAATATTCTCCCAAGTCGAAGATAGTTAAAACGATATTACAATCTCGTAGCTCCCAACAGAGCCATCATCTTCAAAGGCGGTCCTAAACTACTTAATAGGGTGATAATTGCTGGCTATTAAGTCCCCCTAACACCCCCGCCCGGAAGTCGGGGGTCGAGCGGTTTGTAGGCAGAGTATATACGACTATTTAACTTGTATAATACTAGAGGTTTTTGTGTTATAATATATTTCTAATTTAGTAATATTTTCCATATACAGAGGTAGACATAGGTCTAGACAATAAAGTCCTTTCGACTTTAGTGGTGGTGAGCCTGTCGCCGTCTTTAAGTCCAAGCCATCGATTATAAATCGTACAAAAGTTTTTTGAAAAAACCCGTAGGTCAATCTTGGCCTTGGGGATCGAACTCGGGTGTCTTGACTGGAATTCCGATCACCCAACCTCTCGGCTATCATGACTTTAACATTTTATATACAACTATTATTTTAAATAACCATTTAGTACAATATTACTAATATTTATTCTTATATCGACAATACTATTAAAAAATTAGGACAACACTGATTGCCCCTTTTTCCTTAATCTTTTTAAACCAATTAAACTATTTATACCAACTAAACCAGCAATTTGCGTTTAGATAGTATACGCCAAGTTTATACAGATAGATTTCTAGAATAATAATTTTATAGGTCAATGAAATTGTCCGCGCTTGTAAAAATAATAAAAATTTTTGAAAACTGTGACCTATTTTCTGCCATAAAACTAAATAATCAAAATATCAACATGCGTTATCCTTTAGGTATAAGTCAACGAAGCCGGAGTAACAAACAAAATTATATAGCACCACGTGTTCACCAGGAGACTTCGCCTCTTTCGAAACAAATGAGCAGACTAAGAAGTCGCAAATTCTTACCCAATTACATGAAAACTGTAGAAAAATTTTCTTAATTATAAATCTCTCTAATTTCTTTCTCTCTTTTAAATTCCACAATCATTGTAGTTATACTTTCGAGTAAATTATTAATTCAAATATTTGCATTATAAAACAACAAACCTAACTCGACCGCAATATTGTTCAGCCTGTAAAACAGTTCTTGTTATAAATATGAAAATTCATTACAAACTTAACCAACGGAGATTGCTTAATTTTCTTTAATATTAACTTGTACGGACCCCTCTTTAATTAATATCGACAAAATAGTCGAGGTGGCGGATGGCTTTGATAAACATTATAGTGATGTGACACTTTTGTGACGTAATATTTTTATAATATAATGCGATCTCTTCGTAAAATGTGCGGCGTTACATTGGCCAATTTTTTTACCATCCACTATCCTCTCCCTACATGCGTTTCTCTTTTATTCATCCTCCTGGTACTATTTGTAGATCCCATACTAAAACTCTATTAAAATTTCCCTCCTACAGAACAGAACTATATTCCCTCTCCTTTACCGTTCATGCGGTTCGATTGTGGAACTCACTAGCTTCGGTAATCCGTGAGGCTAATTCGGTGTCTTCGTTTAGGAAGCTGGTGAAAGAGCACTATTTGTTAACACAATAGTATTATGTATATATTAATGTTAATGCATGTATATTGTGTATGTATATTAATATGTAATTAAATTTTTTTTTGTTTGAATAATGTAAATGAATATACTGTTTTTTGTGCACACTAGTTTGCTCCTATTATAATTTTTTCAGAAACAGGCCTGCTGGAAAACATTTTAATTTTAAGCTGTGCCTTTGTACTCATATTTTGTGTTGTTTCTCTGGTTATTATTGTGTGTGTACATGAATAGTAAAATAAATAAATAAAATCGTTATTTACTCTATTCTGAAAAAGTAAGGGAAACCACCCTTACAAATAGTATTTCCACCGCACTACATACATTCATTTAAACTAACACCCACAATAACACAACACTGTACACTTGGCAATATAAACCAAGCGACACGTGTTTTATCTCGCAACAAGCAATTAAACTTCGCAACTTACTTCCGTACACTTGCCTATATAATAATACTTTTTATGGAGATATTTCAAACATTAAAGAATATTTAAGGATATGTGTACTGTATACTCTGTGAGTCAAGCAACAACACGCTATTATACTGTAACAAATATTGATAGTTTTTGCATTAAAAGCTTTAGTAGTCTTAGTTATTGACTTAATAGCTCGACAAAATGATAACCGTTGGAGAAAAAAGATTTTCGAGTGGCAACCACGTGTAGGAAAAAGCAGCGTGGGACGACCCCTCATGAAAGAGTGACGACTTGCACAATATTGCGGGAAGTCGATGGATGCAGGTGGCTGGGGACGATTCTTTGTGGAAAGCTTTGGGGGAGGCCTATATTCAGCAGTGGACTCTTGATGGAAAAAATATAAATATCTTCACGCAATTCCCAATACAGGGGTTAACAGTGGTCTAGTCTAGACAATTAAGTCCCTTTGACCCACCGTCCACCTAAGATATTTTTGGAACGTGACAGGTGCTCGTCCTCGTATCAATACCCAAGCCGGTGGTAAAATTCGTACATAAGTTTTTGGAAAACCCACTGCTACGAACCTGCCACCTAGGGATCGAACTCCGGTGTCTCTACTCGAAATTCCGACCACCAACCACTCGGCTATCGTGATTATGAACTAGTATTATTACTACTGTATTTATATGATGATTATTTTTATTTAACATCGACAACTTTGTCCCACATCACTGTATATTAATTTCAAAATTGGTTTAAATAGGTATTACGCCGCTTGTTAGCCCGGGTCCAAAATGAACTCATTAAAACTATAAAAGCAGCGGTAATTAAGGCCGCAGCCCTCGCTACCCGCCCCATCCCCTCCACACACATTTCCGACCCCTCCGAGAACTGAGCTTACTGCCCCCCCCAAACCCCCCTTTTTCAAAGCGACATTCACAGATTGCATGAAACTGAAAGTGACAAAGAAACATTAATTCCTATTTTTGTATACGTAAGTCAGAGCAGGGTTTTTTGTACTATTTGTACTGTATTGTTAAAATAACTAACTTATCTAAATGTACTTAGGCTAACTGTACTCATAAACTAACTTTATCCCAATTCTTTTATTATAAAATTTCAAAATACTTGAACCTACTTCAAGATAGTTTTAAAAATACATAAAAATAACCAAAATTTGTATCTTCCTGCCATTCCCCATACTGGGGTAGACAAAGCCCCAGACAATTAAGTCATATCAACGCACCTTTCACCGAAGACATTTTTGCGAGAAAGATCGTGAGTCTGACATCGTCTTTATGTTCAAGCCAATTATAAAAATGGTACGTAAGTTTTGAAAGATCTCATTGGTACGAGCCTACTACCAGGGGATCGAACTCGGTCTTTTGACTCGAATTCCGATCACCCAACCACTCCGCTATCGTGATTATCTATTATTTGCGTTGTTAAATGTTTATCTATTATTCTTAAGCCTCATTCTGAAACCTGAACTCGGCGAAGGCGAAAGTATGAAGTATCCTATTCGTATTATAGACTGATAGTTTTTGAAATATATAGTTAAAAAGTTACGATTAAAAGCTATGTATTAAAACTAAGTAATCCAGGCAACCTGCTAGAATGCTTATGTCTATCTATAGGTTATTTCAAATAGCGATAATTATAAACAATAAAACAAAGGCAAAAATCGAAATAATAAAAATTTAAGTACCTAACTGGAATGAGACCTCTAGAAAGTTCAACCTTGGAATAGAAATTACATGATTAAATTAGTGTAATACATTTGGCACGACGCTAACAGCTGTTGATCCTGCTGCCATCTTAGTTTACAAGCTAGATGCAATCGTACATAACTTTTCTATGGTATGGTTTTCCATAGAGATCGAACACGATACTCCTAATACAAATTCTAATCATCCAACCACTCATGCGGACTTCTTAAGGCGATAATCGATAAAAAAATGACAGGAATCTATCATTCAACTCGAAAGAACTTCCGATTGTCTCACGCTTCGTGTAAAGGAAACCAAACATTAATATCTTCAAATTGCCTCCATCGTATAATGCAACTTATAGTAATTTATACAGAAGATAAGCATTTCCATTGCCCTAGGCGTTTGGACGGGAAAATTGTTTTTATTTAACGCCGCGACTTTGATTGCTATCAAAGCAATATTACAGTCGGAAATTGATATCAAAGGAAGCGATTATCGTCCAATCATTTATTCACACCTTCAATCGTAATACTGAAGTGGGCGTAATGCGAAAACAACTCGAGTACTGAAGGTCGATATTAGAGTTAGATCGTGAACTAGCTGCCCCCCGCGGCTTTGCCCGCCGTTTAACTCTTAATCGGAACCATCATTATTTTTCTAAAATAAATGTAGCCTAAGTTACTCTTTATAACATCAGCCAGTGAAAGTCCCGTTAAAATCGATCCAGCCGTTTCAGAGATTAGCCGAAACAAACAGACAGACAGACCGACAAAAATTCATATATATGTAGTAAAAAACGGTTATTTCAATATTACAAACTGACACTCCAATTTTATTTATATGTATAGATGTGTAGATGTGTATTCCCAATACTGGGTTACACAGAGGTCTAGACAGTTGAGTCCTTTTGACTCTACTTTCACCGGAGACGTTTTTTGAGATAACATGATGTGGTGCCTGTCGCCAAACTTATGTGTTATTTATCATTTGCTTGGATATAAAGACGGCGACGAGCTCCCCACTTCCCAAGGTGTCCCAAAAATGTCTTCGGTGAAAATGGGGCCGGATGGACTTAATTTTCTAGACCTCTGTCTACCGCCGTATTGGGAATGTGATGAAGATATTTACTTTTATTAATTCATCTCATCAAATGTCGCATCTAGGTATCGGCGCACTGTTGTCACTGTGCGCGCTGGGCGGGCTTTATTGCACGCGACATAACATCCCGGGAGCGCGCGGTAATTTTCAACTAATAACCAGTTTAATTTTCACTGCCTTTTATGCCTTTATGATGACACCGCTTTTCGAGATTTTGATTATAACTACATTTTAAGTGCTTAAAACAAAATAGTAACCATCATTAAAATGTATTAACACTTTCATTTTAACTAGAGTGTTGAAGGGTAACAAACAGTCCTTTGTTATTTATTGATATAATTACAAGTATATATAGTATAATAACTGTACGACTGACGTCTGGGTGCTTTCTTTATATATAAGTTACCCAGGTTCGATATCTGACTTAATAATAATAACTAACAAATCTTTGAGGAAAGGCTCTTGACCAACTGAAGGCATTTACAAGGTTTTACTTTGAATGTTAATTAATATAAATTATGATAAATATTATAATAATATAATTTTTTTATTTGCTATATTTTCTCGTCTTGTTGGGTTTTTATACATTTAAAAATAAAAGAACGTGTAATATAATAAATAAATCATTATTAAAAAGTCACGATAGCCGAGAGGTTGGGTGGTTGAAATTTCGAGTCAAGAGACCTGAGTTCGATCCTCAAGTGGCCGTACCAATGGGTTTTTCTAAAAACTTATGTACGAATTAATATCGTTGGCTTGGACATAAAAGGCGGCGACGGGCTCACCATCTGTCACGTTGTCCCGAAAATATCTTCGGTGGAAGGTGGGTCAAAGGGACTTAATTGTCTAGACTAGACCTCTGTCTACCCCTGTATTGGGAATTGCGTGAAGATATTTATTTATTTATTTATAATTATTACAAAATATATACGTAATAAATACTAATACATAAATATAATAAATAAATATGAAGACCCAAGACGGGAGCAGGGGAGACCAGACGGCCGAGGGTTAGGGCGACAGGGAAAGAAACCGGCGGACGATGGGGGCCGTGTCGAGGAGCTCCGCCTTCTGCATTTGAGCTCGGAGTAGTCCATCACGAAGTCCCAGCCCAGATGTTCAGGGAGGCTGATTGGGATTAACCCATTCGCAGAAACAACTATAGGAATAATTTCAGTAGGCACACTACCCCACAAGTCGGTCACCTAGTGAGCCAGGCCCAGATATTTCGTCTTTTTGTCCATTTCAGCTTTCACGATGTTCTTGTTTTATGGGATGGCAATAATAATTTAATAATATTATTAATAATTATTAAATTCTTATTATTAGTATAATTTATTATAACAAATTGTATATTTGAAGAATTAATTTTATTTAATTAATTCAAGTAAGAAGCACGTAGTCATGTTAAAAATAAATAAAACTAACTGGTCAAAAATAATAACTTTATAAAATAAAAACAAATACCAAATAAGCTTATCAAAAATCGCTTCGTTACCGGATTAATCGGAATGCCCGATCCATTGCCAATTGTATTTTGAATATACGGCCGATACGTTCGTCTAACTGTTTAGTTCCAGAATTGTACAGTACAATAGTTAGTCAAAAAATATTCAGTTATCTAATTTTTTGCTTCTAAATAGTTCTTAGACACGAAATAGTTCTTAGACGAATTCGACCTTTGTTATTATCATGTAACAAAACCAACAACAATATCTAAACCATGTTTTAACGATTGCCAATCCGCCAAGTATTTAGATTATGGGCCACCACATGCATATGATTAAAAAAAATTTTCGTCGTAGTCCAAATAATATCTTAGGTGGAAATAGGGTCGAATGGCCTTTTTTCTAGATCTCTGTCTACCCGTGTAATGGTAATAGCGTGAAGATATTTATATAATTTTATTTTAAAATCAAGATACGAAATGACGTTTCCTTAGTAGAGAAATAGTATTACCATTAAAATCTCAACGTGTAGTAACGAGGTGCCAACATAAACTTTATATTTTTCAACAAAGATGTTGTTAGTCACGATGGCTGAGTGGTTGGGTGGTCGGAATTAAGAGTCAAGAGTTCAATCCCCAGGTGGCAGGCTCGTACCAATGGGTTTTTTTTTAAATTATGCACGAATTACACCGTTGGCTTGGACATAAAGGCGGCGACCTGTCACTTTGCCACAAAAATATCTTCCGTGGAAGGTGTTTCAAAGGGACTTAATTGTCTAGACTAAACCTCTGTCAGCCACTGTATTGGGAATTGCGTGAAGATATTTATTTAAAGATGTTGATATTGGCATGCAGTTCCTACTTTTAAACATCGCTACTTATAGTGTTCACATGGTGTTTTTAACATTAAGTTTAAGTTTGCGTTTTCGTTGGGATATGTTACCTGGTTTGTACTGGTGGTGTAGTATCGAGTAGAATTAGTGCACGCATCTGTGGGAGGGAGGGTGGTGTTCTTCTTCTCTTCGGACCAGGTAACAAATACCTTTCATATTGCACGCGGAATTGTGCGACGTAATTATTCAAAAACAATGAAGCTTATTGAAGGCTAACGCCGTGTGTGCTAGGTGTAAATCACTTTATCGAGAGTTATTTAGGGGACGATTTCCGAAAATCAATCGGTGGGCGGATCAGATAGCGTGATGTATAGTCCCGAAGTTGACCGCGCGGATTCCGTAAAGTAGAATGAATTAATAAAAAAATCAAATACATTTTCGAATATAGAAATTACGGCGATAGGCTCACCGTGTGTCTCGTTGTCGTAAATAAGCTTTGGGTCGAAAACACTTAACTTTCTAAACCTCTGTCTAGGGAAGTATAGGGAATGGCGTGAAGATATATTTTTAACATAATTTTTTCATTTCATTTTCACATTCATAAATTTTTTCACAGTGGTAGAGCCACGCATCAGCTTTTGTTGTTGCATGAATGGGACGGCTCGACCGGGGAAGTACCACGACCTCACAGAATACCGGCGTGAAGTAGAAGTCTAACAAACTTCTGCGTTTCGTCTGGTGAGTGCAGGTAACCGGTGGCGCACACACCCTCCTCCACCAATTCTGGGGGAGGGACGCACTCTAAGGGAGGCAACGCATCTGCTAAGCCTCTGGTATTGCGGGTGTTCATGGGCGGTGGTAATCACTTACCATCACGTGAGCCAAACGCTCGTTTACCTCCCTTTTCTATAAAAAAATAAAATAAATAAACATACAGAGCTGTGGTAGATTAAAAATTAGGGCGTTCGGCTTCGTCGGTGAGTGTACTAGGTTCGAACACCGGGATCAAATTTTTTTTTTGTTGAAGTGACCATGAGCTAAGCGATATCATATAATATCATAGGTAAATCTGCTTTTTATTTGGATTTTATACCCTGGTAACGAAAAGGTAAATATGCGCTTCTGACAAATAATAACAACAGTATTATTTTAATTGACGTCAAAATTGTAAGTGACGTCACGATAGCCGAGTGGTTGGATGGTCGGAATTTCGAATCGAGAGACCCGAGTTCGATCCCTAGGTGGCTCGTACCAATGGGTTTTTCAAAAATTTATGTACGAATTGTGTCGATGGCTTGGACATAAAGGCGGCGACGGGCTCACCACCTGTCACGTTGTCTCGAAAATATCTTCGGTGGAAGGTGGGTCGAAGGGACTTAATTGTCTAGACTAGACCTCTGTCTACCCCTGTATTGGGAATTGCGTGAAGATATTTATTTATTTATTTATAATTATTACAAAATATATACGTAATAAATACTAATACATAAATATAATAAATAAATATGAAGACCCAAGACGGGAGCAGGGGAGACCAGACGGCCGAGGGTTAGGGCGACAGGGAAAGAAACCGGCGGACGATGGGGGCCGTGTCGAGGAGCTCCGCCTTCTGCATTTGAGCTCGGAGTAGTCCATCACGAAGTCCCAGCCCAGATGTTCAGGGAGGCTGATTGGGATTAACCCATTCGCAGAAACAACTATAGGAATAATTTCAGTAGGCACACTACCCCACAAGTCGGTCACCTAGTGAGCCAGGCCCAGATATTTCGTCTTTTTGTCTATTTCAGCTTTCACGATGTTCTTGTTTTATGGGATGGCAATAATAATTTAATAATATTATTAATAATTTTTAAATTCTTATTATTAGTATAATTTATTATAACAAATTGTATATTTGAAGAATTAATTTTATTTAATTAATTCAAGTAAGAAGCACGTAGTCATGTTAAAAATAAATAAAACTAACTGGTCAAAAATAATAACTTTATAAAATAAAAACAAATACCAAATAAGCTTATCAAAAATCGCTTCGTTACCGGATTAATCGGAATGCCCGATCCATTGCCAATTGTATTTTGAATATACGGCCGATACGTTCGTCTAACTGTTTAGTTCCAGAATTGTACAGTACAATAGTTAGTCAAAAAATATTCAGTTATCTAATTTTTTGCTTCTAAATAGTTCTTAGACACGAAATAGTTCTTAGACGAATTCGACCTTTGTTATTATCATGTAACAAAACCAACAACAATATCTAAACCATGTTTTAACGATTGCCAATCCGCCAAGTATTTAGATTATGGGCCACCACATGCATATGATTAAAAAAAATTTTCGTCGTAGTCCAAATAATATCTTAGGTGGAAATAGGGTCGAATGGCCTTTTTTCTAGATCTCTGTCTACCCGTGTAATGGTAATAGCGTGAAGATATTTATATAATTTTATTTTAAAATCAAGATACGAAATGACGTTTCCTTAGTAGAGAAATAGTATTACCATTAAAATCTCAACGTGTAGTAACGAGGTGCCAACATAAACTTTATATTTTTCAACAAAGATGTTGTTAGTCACGATGGCTGAGTGGTTGGGTGGTCGGAATTAAGAGTCAAGAGTTCAATCCCCAGGTGGCAGGCTCGTACCAATGGGTTTTTTTTTAAATTATGCACGAATTACACCGTTGGCTTGGACATAAAGGCGGCGACCTGTCACTTTGCCACAAAAATATCTTCCGTGGAAGGTGTTTCAAAGGGACTTAATTGTCTAGACTAAACCTCTGTCAGCCACTGTATTGGGAATTGCGTGAAGATATTTATTTAAAGATGTTGATATTGGCATGCAGTTCCTACTTTTAAACATCGCTACTTATAGTGTTCACATGGTGTTTTTAACATTAAGTTTAAGTTTGCGTTTTCGTTGGGATATGTTACCTGGTTTGTACTGGTGGTGTAGTATCGAGTAGAATTAGTGCACGCATCTGTGGGAGGGAGGGTGGTGTTCTTCTTCTCTTCGGACCAGGTAACAAATACCTTTCATATTGCACGCGGAATTGTGCGACGTAATTATTCAAAAACAATGAAGCTTATTGAAGGCTAACGCCGTGTGTGCTAGGTGTAAATCACTTTATCGAGAGTTATTTAGGGACGATTTCCGAAAATCAATCGGTGGGCGGATCAGATAGCGTGATGTATAGTCCCGAAGTTGACCGCGCGGATTCCGTAAAGTAGAATGAATTAATAAAAAAATCAAATACATTTTCGAATATAGAAATTACGGCGATAGGCTCACCGTGTGTCTCGTTGTCGTAAATAAGCTTTGGGTCGAAAACACTTAACTTTCTAAACCTCTGTCTAGGGAAGTATAGGGAATGGCGTGAAGATATATTTTTAACATAATTTTTTCATTTCATTTTCACATTCATAAATTTTTTCACAGTGGTAGAGCCACGCATCAGCTTATGTTGTTGCATGAATGGGACGGCTCGACCGGGGAAGTACCACGACCTCACAGAATACCGGCGTGAAGTAGAAGTCTAACAAACTTCTGCGTTTCGTCTGGTGAGTGCAGGTAACCGGTGGCGCACACACCCTCCTCCACCAATTCTGGGGGAGGGACGCACTCTAAGGGAGGCAACGCATCTGCTAAGCCTCTGGTATTGCGGGTGTTCATGGGCGGTGGTAATCACTTACCATCACGTGAGCCAAACGCTCGTTTACCTCCCTTTTCTATAAAAAAATAAAATCAATAAACATACAGAGCTGTGGTAGATTAAAAATTAGGGCGTTCGGCTTCGTCGGTGAGTGTACTAGGTTCGAACACCGGGATCAAATTTTTTTTTGTTGAAGTGACCATGAGCTAAGCGATATCATATAATATCATAGGTAAATCTGCTTTTTATTTGGATTTTATACCCTGGTAACGAAAAGGTAAATATGCGCTTCTGACAAATAATAACAACAGTATTATTTTAATTGACGTCAAAATTGTAAGTGACGTCACGATAGCCGAGTGGTTGGATGGTCGGAATTTCGAATCGAGAGACCCGAGTTCGATCCCTAGGTGGCTCGTACCAATGGGTTTTTCAAAAATTTATGTACGAATTGTGTCGATGGCTTGGACATAAAGGCGGCGACGGGCTCACCACCTGTCACGTTGTCCCGAAAATATCTTCGGTGGAAGGTGGGTCGAAGGGACTTAATTGTCTAGACTAGACCTCTGTCTACCCCTGTATTGGGAATTGCGTGAAGATATTTATTTATTTTTATTATTTTAATTAATGGCGCATTCGAATCCCGTTGACTTTATAATATTTTCCCGCGAAGCTATGTTTGTTGGATGACTGACTATTCAAACTACAGAGTACATATTAGGCTATCTTTTTATTGATTTTTAAAGCATATAAGTTAAGCAAAAATTTATGTTATTAAATTAAAGAGAAAAATGTATTTAAAATTTCAACTCATGCATGTGAGACACGGTGGTTCTGAAGTAAGAGCATTGCCACGGTTCGGCAGAGGTCGCTGGTTCGAATCCCTTCCGTGTCAGTTGAAATTTGAAAAAGATTTTTTCTTTTTAATTTAATAATATAGAGTACACAGTTGGTAGATATTACTTATTTGCTTTTGTTAGGTATTACTGCACTGTCTGTAACAATTTTTCTATGCTTAATGTCAAAGCCGATAAAAATTATCGTCTTCATATATGTCTTAGTTTTTGCATTTAAAACTATTTTATAGGAATTATTTGCATAGATTGATAAGATATTTAATAAAACAACAAATAAACATCGTTACACCATTTCCAATACAGAGGTAGACTGAGGCCTAGATAATTAAGTCCTTTCAACCACCTTACACCCAATAAATTTTTTGGGACAACGTAGCTAGTGGAGAGTCCGTCGCCGTTCTTTTGTCCAAGCCAATGATATAAATCGTACATAAGTTTTGAAAATAACCCATAGGTCCGAGCCTTGGGGATCGAACTCGGGTCTCCTGGCTCGTATTCCGATCGCCCAACCTCTCGGCTATCGTGGCTAGCCCAGCTCGGATTGATGCTTTGCTCTTTTAATTTAAATCCTAAAATAATAATTCAACAAAAACAATGTATACCAATAGCAATCAATTAAAACTCCCGTCACTAATAAATCATTCACAAACAATTTACGTTCAATCCAACCCCGGGTGATATTATAAAGCTAACGTACAAAGCTGCTGTCAACTTAAGAGATTTGACGATAACTAATCAGCGATAAGGCTTCCTACACGTGTACTATTAGATTTTAGGCCTTATTAGAGTTTATGAATACAAAAAATCGTATGGCACAGGCATCCTCATTCTAAAACAGAATGTATTAGTAAGCGTTGAAGTCCAATTCACAATGGTTATTTATCACAAAGAGGAGGTATAGTAAATGTTTTATATATACATATATTAGCATCACAAAACGTTCATTCATCAAGCACATCAACCCACTGATTGTAGGACTGATAACAGACGAAGCATAGATGTATATTACTAGAGTTGTTCCTACCGCCCGTTAAATCATTGGAAATTATATGCAGTAAAACTATACTGCGAAATAATATTTCTCGGGTGGGTGATATCTACATAAAAATATACCACCTTTTTATTCCACGAAGAAGAAGAGAGAAAGGCATTGAAAATGGCAGTGGCATCGACAGGCGGAACCTTTTGAAAAAAAAGGCAATGGAACCACCTCGAAAATACCAGAGCCAAATTAGGCAGATTAGTTTTTATTAATAACATATTATGACACTAATCTACAATATAATATTATAAAATTAAGAAAAAGATAAAAAAAGAATAATGAATTCAAAAAGAAAGGGATACAAATCAAATAATAGCAATTCATATTAAAGTTTATTTACTTATATGCCCAAATATAGTAGAAAATAAACAACTATTATTATTCGGTTTCCTCTAAACCGGTAGTCCTGTGACCCTTGAATAATAAATATTGTAAAGTTGTTATTGAAAAATTACTACGCAACCCTCCGCATGCAAATATAAAAAGGTATATGTTACCTGGTCCGAAGAGAAGAAGAGCACCACCCTCCCTCCCACAGATGCATGCACTAATTCCACTGTATGCACCACCACATTTTTTCAATAACAACTTTACAATGAATTTCCGCAAAGTAACGCCTGAGTCATTTAACTATCTTAATAAATATTGCTTTATAAGTTGCTTACAAGATTATAATATAACTAGCAAAACCTAGCCAGTATCATCGAATATAACGATAGAAAGAATTTTAGTAACGCAAATCTTAACAAAATAAATTCTTTTAACGTTATTACTCATCAAAGTGCAGCTCTGCGTAGATATTTGTTTCGTATGGCAAAACAGAGATTACAAACGAACTAATTACATGAAACTGGCTCCCTTCATCGCGCTCCCTTGATAACTATGACGTATGCAACAATAGAACCCTATAACGAAAAACCATAATCGACCTGGAGGTTCAAGGTGACTTTATGCCTTTACCATTAGAATTAAAATCGTTTAAATAGTGTTTTGCAGACAGCAGTGTTACCGTTGTATTTGTTTTCAATCAAAAACTTGAGGACGATCTCTAACATAGATAACAGCGATCTAAATGTTTGTGCCTATTTGCGAAAGGGTCTTAGATTTGTTGATAGTTTTGTACCAATAAACGACCTTTTATTTATCGTCAATCACAATTGTTTCATAGTACGTACGTTTCCTACTTATTCTATTTCAAAATGAGTGGAGAATTTATGCGTGTTATTTGTCTACGACAAAGGTATTGAAATAGTAAATTTAAAAAGTTCAAGGATCATGTTTTAGTTTCATGGCACACGCGAACAATTACAACGGATGCCGTCATCGTTGAACAATGAAAAATTTTAATTATTACAAAATTTATTAAAACCCTATATAGTGTGTATTCACGAAAAAGCAAAGTTGGTCTCCCTACCACTGAAGTATTTGACTCTACTTTAACATAAAGTCCGCTTAGCTGCAAAGGCCTCCGGGCCGACAGCATCCCGTGGATGATTTTTAGTCGGTATGCTTCTCCTTCTGTGATTCGAGCCCGACACTGTTCGTTTCGGTGGCCAGGAACCGTTCGTGTATAAAGCATTTTACTCCACAGATATAAAAGAATCATTTATCAATTAATTGTTGTACAACTCTTTAATACCCCGAAGATGCCGTAAGGCGAAACCGGCCGGTTAAAATAATTTTAGCCGGCCGGCTAAAATAAACATAGAATAATAAAAGTGAAAAAGTAGGTACCAATGTGCAACCTTCAATTGGAAAATTATGTAATTTCACCAAAGAACAATAATATATAGTAGATAGTAGTATCGAAGTATTATCTTCTTGTGTGGTGTCATAAGAGGCGACTGGAGGAAAAGGTCCTGTTATTCGTAAAGCTAAGCTCGGCCGTCGTGACTCAAGTATAATTCAGAATTTTCAGAAATCAGATATTAAGATTTGCTTTAATGAAATTACGTAAAAAAACGAGCGAATAGTATATTCTATTTTTAATTTGACTATTTGAAACTGCATCTATTGATAATTTGAATCTGCAGGAACCTATGGAAACATGCATAAAAAAAAGAAGGAGGGTCGGAAGGACTTAATTGTCTAGACCTCTGTCTACCCCGTATTGGGAATGGCAGTAAGATATTTATTTTAAGTATTTTTTTATTGGTAAAATTTTTTATTGGTATTATTAAATAGTTTTCTTTTAGATTTGTGTCCACGACCTTACCCAAATCTGTTCACGAGTGGTAGGTAGGTATATACTCGCAATTGTAACACGTTAACAACCGCCATAGCCTGTTTGTAAACAGTATATCGACATTTTAAACCGGCTACAATACAACGAATGTTGTATTATACATCAACGTAATATATTTCAAGATTAGTTAAATATCAAATTTATTACAGAACATTTTTAATTCCAGTAAACATCAAGATGCGCAACATGAGGCCATAGATATGTATTTATGTAAACTTCATTTTGACCGTATAAACACTCCACACCTCTAATTGTATTAATTAAATATTACCATTTATGCGAAGCAATAAATTCCTCCATTTGTTATTAATATTGGACCGTTGTACCATTATTTGTGCGTTCATTAATGTAGTAGAGGATCCTTAAATGGTATAACGCGCTACTATAAGTCAGCTAGAGGCTTGGAAAGGCACAAATCGTCTCGCAACTCACCCAAATTGGACCAGAAACATTTTAACTGCGACGTCATATACTAATGTGATGTACAGGATGCTCAATTGAGCTTAAAACATTGCAGGCATCTGTGGATTAATATAAATAGTCATAGCTGAAACAAAAAGATCTTATATGTCTTAACTGTAATTTGTTATTATCGTGTTAAGTTGGTATTTAGCCTGTATGCCCCAAAAGGTGAAAGGGGAATTTTTATCTAGTTATTTTTATTAGCTATAAGTCACGATAGCCGAGTGCTTGGGTGGTCGGAATTTCCAGTCATGAGACCCGAGTTCGATCCCCAGGTGGCAGGCTCATACCAATATGTTTTTCAAAAATTTATATACGAATTATATCGTAGGCATGGACATAAAGACGGCGACGGGCTCACGACCGTTGTCCCAAAAATATCTTCGGTGGAAAATAGGTCGAAGGGACTTAATTGTCAAGACTAGACCTCTGTTTACCCTTGTATTGGCAATAGCGTGAAGATATTATTTTAACTATAAAATGTAATATTTTTTTGCCGACAATCTGCTGCATTTATTTGTGTTTATTAAATAAACAGTTTATTTTACAAGCAACGGTCTAATATCCTTGCTAGATAGTAACCCAGCCTTAGAAGCAAAGGTTTGCGTGCTTCTATACCGTAATGGGTAAATATTTTTATGATAAATATGATTTTTAGTTCTCAAGTCATCCATGTTATATGTACATATCATTATTTACCTATCTAGTTACATGTATCTGAACACCACCCAGTTACCAAATAAGGGAATCTTATTTTAGATATGTCATTGTCTAAGCACTTTTTTTATTTGTTGTTCCTTCATTAAGTTAGTTGGAGTGGTTAATAGTTATTATCCACCCAACTAACTTTCCACTTCAACGCATATATAGCCTGCACCGGATATTTTGCAGTCGCAAGTTGTATTCTTAGGGCAATTGACCTTTTAGTTATAGATAAGATATCTGGTATTTCTATTTATGTGGTTGTAATTCAATGCGAAGGTAATTTAAGGATACATATATATATATATATATATATATATATATATATATATATATATATATATATATATATATATATATATATATATATATATATATATATATATATATATATATATATATATATATATATATATATATATATATATATATATATATATATATATATATATATATATATATATATACAACGGCCAATGAAACTCCACTACAGGATATAGGCCTCTGTCGTAAGGAAGTGTCTACGTTTGGCAAACGGATGGGCAATCGCAGTACTAAACATCTTGCACCAAACGCTGCTGCCTTTCACCAGCCTGGTAAATTTTTAAGATGATGATCCCGCTATCTGTCTATAGCTAACTTCTCCAAGGCTTTACCCTTAGTAGCCTCCTACGTAACCCACAGAAAGAAAGAAGATGGCATATTCTTACGTCGTTTTTTCACTGCAATTAAAATATAATTGTTTAAAATAGATGCACCCTGTAGTCTGCCAGTCGGGTTTGCATATTAACATTCCCGCGCTGGCAAGAGCCTCGATCGCATCGCGCTGCCCGTGCCCGGGATGTCTCAATTTACCACAGAGTAATGATACATACTCCAGTGTTTACTTTGGTAGATTAAGTTGGTCGTTAAGTGAACAGGATTTCTTAAAGTGGCCGTCTTACAACTTCTTGAATATAACTTTCATTTGCAATAAAATACCATGAGTGCAAAATGTTAATGAGTTATTTGAATAAAATTCTCTGCCCATAAAGGTACCTCTTTTTCCGATTTCTTTACTGTTCATGCAGTTATATTGAGGCTGCCACCGAATATTCGCGGCTCTAAAACTATTTCAACTTTTGAGAAAAAAATTAAGGATTCGCTGTCCTTGGCAGTATTAATGTTGATAAATATATCATTATGTTATGCATATATGTATTGATATTGTATTAGTAATTGTGATAATGTTTTTTTATATACCAATTAACAAGAAACAACTGACATGGAGTGACTGTTAAATAATTAATAAATGTATGAATAATGTATATTATTTATGCAAGCAAATATTTATTTATTTATTTACACTTTATTGTAAACCTTGTAAAGAAAAAAGTTATACAAAAGGCGGACTTAATGCCTTTAGGCATTCTCTGCCAGTCTTCCCGATATGTTACCTATGTTACTATCTTTTGTTTTGAGAAGAAAAAGAAAGAAATAAATAGTATATCGAGGTAATGGGAAAATTTATCTAATAATTTTCATGAAAATTCGACGACCTCCGTGGTCAAGTTACGAACACACCTGTTTTCATGGAGTCCGCCAGCTCAGAGACTAAACTGAGACTAGAAAACACTATTTCTATTTTCTCGGGTCTTCATTATTTCACATACACAGCACACATGTGCTTTAGATGCTTACTTTTATCTTTATAGTCTATCTATACAGATAGGAGAAACTATCTATATATATATTTATTATTATAATATTATAGCCATGCAGAAATCATATTTAATTTATTTTTATTTATTTCTCATAACCGCACATAATCGCTAACAGATCACTCAGAAGAAGTAGATCGCTAATTTGGCCTTGTTGAAATCTTAGGTCAATCCCAATTCAGAGGTAGACAGAGTCCTAGGCGAATAAGTCCTTTCGATCCACCTCCCACCGAAGTAATTTTTAGAAAAACATGACAGGCGGTGAGCCCGACATCGTCTTTATTTCCAAGCCAACGATATGTAAATAGTACGTTAGTTTTTTTAGAGATACCTGAGACTGAACTCGGTTCTCTTGACTCGAATTCCGATCACACAACCTCTCGGCTATTGTGACTTGATATCTATTATTGGGAAACTACGCCTCATTTTATCGTTTGCCTACCTTCCCTATAAATATTTTATAGGACCTGTTTGAGTAAGAAAGGTTCTCTAGTGGAAAAGTCGCAGACGCAAACTCAGTAAAGACCACTCTGCACAAGCTGGAGCGATGACCTGCAGAATGTTGCTTGGAGTCGATGGATGCAGATGCCGCAGGACCGTTCTGTATGTCAATCTTGGGAGGAGGCTTGTGTATGTTCAACATTAGACTTTTGATTTGATTTTATGATGATCATGATGGTGATTTATACGTCTATACGTACATTCAGTATCTATCATATCCGAGAGGTTTTACTTATCGTTTGGGTACGGCGTAAGAATATACCACCGCCTTTCTTTACGTGAGTATTTTAAGAGTTGACTGTAGGAAAAGGCTTTCAACTAACTAAAGAAAAGTCATTCACTGCCGATAGATGGCACGAGAACAATCTCGAAAAATAGCAATCCTTAATTCAGTAGACTGGTGATAGCTCCTAAGATGCAAAGTGTCTGGTACGGAGATCATCAATCCTCATGCCAAGCAAACTCTCTCTTATGCTGAGGCCTATGAGTAGATTGTTCCAGGCCGGTATGTAATATATTACTTAAAACAAGATTTCAGATTTCTAGGTAGAAAAAAAACGCAAATTTCAATACTGTATAACTGTTTCATTGTTAAATTAAAACATTTTAAAGTGACAAGTAAGTTCTTCAATGAACGATAAATGTTATTAAAAATATCCAGTGTTTATGAAAATACATATTTGAGAACAACATTGCTGTCACTCCTATTAACAGCGTCATAGATTTAGAAAAGCTCTCTGTAGAATAACTACCCTCTGCTCCGTTGGTAATGCCGACACGAAATCCGCGATTTTTCCATATCTTTTATTTCTCCCTCGCAGCGCTAACCTCTGCTGACAATAAGCCCGTATATTATCCCGCCGAGGTTTGTTTCACGGAAATATTCAAATTTATGACGAACGCGCGCGCCGCAACCGACGCCATTTTTGCGATTTTGCCTCGAACCCGGATTAAATAGTTTTGTGTATTGTTTTTAGCTGAATAGATTCTAATAGGGAATGAAGCCTTTGTGAAGCCCTTTTTTATGTAATAAATATTACGTTATACTGACGTTAAATTACAACCCTGTTCCCAGAATAAGTAGCTTAAGCACTTGTTTTATGGAATCAGAAATAATGAAGGTACCATAAACACCCGGACCTGATAAAATGTGGATAAAATGTTTTCTACATTGGCCCTACCGGGAATCAAACCCGTCCCGGGTTTATCTGACTCGTACATAAGTCGTAAAACATACATATATCATCAGGCACATACCTATTTCATGATGGTAATAGGTACTAAAATCTATTACTTCTACCTGGGAGCTATTTTAAATACATTAATTATTTAAAATAAACTTAACTGAGGTAGCATCGGCTAAGGAGGCTCCTTACCTGTACGTGGGTGGTATAAGATGCGTCTAAGGGAAAAGCTTTAAAAATATAAATAACTACCGATAGATAGCAGGGTAATTATGTAGAAAAATACCTGATCAAAATAAGCACACCGATAATACGCAGCATTGTACAAAGAGTAATTATGTACATCAATGTAACCTTGATAGTTACCTTGACTTTTGACGTTTCACCTCATTGCGATATTTCCGCGTGTTTTAAATTTTACATCATGACCGTCACCCGAAGGTACTCTAATATACGGATACATTATTGCACGAAACGTCTATATATCTTACTTATCTTCACGCACAATCCCTGACGGTGTAGGCAGAGAGAACAGTTCGCCTAGTGTCATGATCCTTACATACCTCTTTCGCTTTTTTCAGATTAATTATCTTCTTCATTCATGCACGCTTAGTTATCCAAGTACTTGACCCTCCCCTCTTCGAGCAATTTGCTCACATGGTCTTCTCAGTTAGTCTTGGCCTACCTCGACACCTTTTAATATTAACTTTCGCGCTATATATTTTCTTCACCATTCCGTCTTCACTCATTTCCTCAACGCGCCGAAACCTGCGAAGCACGCCCTTATCAATTTTTGTAATAAAGTCATCTTTCAAACCAGATTTTTTCCCTTAATCGCCATATTGCAAATCTCTTCGTTTCGTCTTGGAAGAGATTTTTCGCCGCATATTTTACGAAGCGATCAATACATCGCGATCAATTTTCGTATACGTTCTACTTTCAATAGGCTGTTGCAGTTTAATTCAGACAAACTAATCTCGGAAAAAAAATTTAAACTCCATGACAACGCATAAGTTATCTAGTTTTTATTTCCTCGGCTCTCGCAGCACACAATCAGCGAGCAGTGTATCCAACTGCACGAAAATTTGTCGCGAATGATTTAACTGTTAATAGCCTACCAGACACAAGCTTTACAGCTTAGTTGGAGTGTTTACCAGGAATACGTTGTGTTCTTAACATTGCTAATATTCTTTAAAAAGCCCTAAAGGGCTTATTTTAATGTGTTAAAAAAATACGTCCTAAAGGGCTTATTTTTTTAACACATTAAAATGTGCAATCATTAACTAACAAGCGGACAGTGTTCTCGACTTTCTGCTGCACGCTACTGAAGTTTGGTCTATTTCCAAGTGGGTAAAGATGGTTCTCACCATCATCTTCTTTACACTGCTGAACATAGGAATCCTCAAAAAATTTTCACAAAGAACGGTCTCATCCACCATCCATCGACTTCCAGCTACATCCAGCCATCCAACAACAACAAGTCGTCACCACATCTCGTGGCGAGTCATCCAACGGTGCTTTTGCCTAAACGAGGTTATCAGACAAGACCCTTTTCGTCAATAGTTATCAGTTCGTCAAGGTATACGGCCGGACCATTGCCTACATCTGTGAGTACCCAATAGCTTAATATTTTAATAATTCTCGTTTAGTCGCCTCTTGCGACACGGTGGGGAAGAAAAAGAGTGGCATATCTACTTTTACGGCGAAACCATACGACATATATTTGTCATGTATGTAACAACTTAACCTTTCTTATTAATTAATACAACGTTATTAAATTAAAGAGAAAAAAGTTAAAATTTAAACTGACACGGGCGGGATTCGAACCCGCGACTTTCGCCGATCCGTGGCGACGCTCTTACCCGCATCAGTTGAAAGTTTTAATCTGTATTCTCTTATATTACTTATGCCTTGTTTATTGGCATAGGCGCTATCTATTATTCCTTTTGCAAGTGACAATTTGATAATCCTGACTTTTCAGTTAGGAATTATATTTATCACTTATATAGTAGATTTTATATTATATACGTGCAGCCAGTTAAACTTTGATGTACAATTTGTAGGGATAAAGGTGATACGAGCCCACTTGTGTATGTTTTTGACCACATTCCAACATATGGTATGTTGGAATGTGGTCTAAAACTTACATTTTATGATCATAAATGTGTATATGTAAGTTTGTACATGTACAATAAAGTATGTAATATGATCACTCAACACTTCATTGTGATTTTACTATCATGTTGCAAAATTCAAAATGATATTTTATCCCCTATAATGTCAGTCATGATAGCCGAGTTGTTGGGTGGTCGGAATTTCGAGTCGAGAGACCCGAGTTCGATCCCCAGGTGGCAGTACCAATGAGTTTTTCAAAAACTTATGTACGAATTTCATCGTTGGCTTGAACATAAAGACGGAGACAGGCTCACCACCTGTCACGTTGTGCCGAAAATATCTTCGGTGGAAGGTGGGTCAAAGGGACTTAATTGTCTAGACTTGACCTTTGTCTACCCCTGTATTGGGAATTGCGTGAAGATATTTTTTTATTTTATAATGTCAGTTGATTTCGCATTTCGATAAATTGTATCTGTATTTTCTGGTTAATTATACTTCGATTGGTAACGAGCTTGCCCGCCCGCTTTACCCGTTTTACACTGCCTTGCATGATTAATGGCGCAACTAAATCTACAAGATTTTATACCGGTTAATATAGGTAATTGCTATCCGTAAGTGTTGCAATTACGTGTCAATTACTGATTTAAGTAGCAATCGCTTAGTAAATGCTATTATTCTATTTTCTACACGATAATTCTAAATCGAGATATTTTAGAGATTGTTCTCTACAAGCTTTATCGATTTTTTATCAACGTTGTAACAGAATTATGTTACTTGTACGATTCATTATGAACCTTTTCTAACATTCCTCAGCAAAAATATTTTTATTGGATTAAAACAATTTAAGACAAATGATTTTAAATGTATGTAAAATGACAATTCTTAAACAATATCTCATCAGTCGTCGCGCGCCATGAGCGCGGGTCCAACGAAAACAATTACTTAATGTCAACAAAAAAGATAATTTAATAATTGTGGCCGATGATATATGAGGGGTCTACGCCCACCTGGGGCATTGGTATTAAAATAACCAATACTTCTTTAGGCCTTATTTATGCACGTCGGCACAAAGTTACATCTTACTCCGCTCGCCGTCGTGCATTTGTTTAAAGAACACGGTAATAGCCGCTCGAAGTTTTCTAATGTCTCAATTTCCTGATCCAAACAATTTAAACTGCACCTTTCTAAATATGTAATAGAGCCTCAACTGGCATGAAATTTTAAGAGCACCATCTCTTGGACTCAAAACCGGAATGTAATAAAAATATATTTATACGCCATTTGATTTAGGACTTTATATCTTAACCAATTAGTTTCTTATTCGAGCATCGAAGCGATGTTGGTTTAAATTATGTCTTGTTTAATGAATCGAATTGCACTAAATGAAGAAACGTCTTAAGTCCAGGCATTGAGCATTCTATTTTACATCTAAAGCGTTTGAAATAAGGTGTATTTTTATCTGACATGTGATATCATCAATGTACAAAAGATAGTGGCATCGAGTTTGCGAGATGTTTTCACTGAGAACACAGCCATGTAACTAATGCAGGGAATCTACATATCATTAAGAGATGTAGGTCCGTTTATACGTGTGTATCGCTTTGCTTTCTTATATTTACGGTTCGATACGTTTGTATTTATGACAGGGGGTGCGTACACGGCATATCACTAGCATTGCGACAAGGCATGTAAACAGAGCTTGTTTTCAGGCGCCTTTTTATCTCATTAGGATATTTCATATTGACAATTTAAGTTCATGGTTATAAAATAGCTGTAATGGACTGTATTGATTGTTATATTGATGTTTGAGTCAATGTATGTACTATCTCTTAATCTCAATGACTGACAATAGGTACCTTCGTGAGTCGGTATTCAAGTGTCGACAGCTCTGAGGTTCCGGGTTCGATTAGCGATTGGGACAATGTAGAAAACACTTTGTTGTGGTGCCGTCGTCATTTCTGATTCCATAATACAAGTGCTTTAATTACACACTTCGGGATCGGAGTAATGTATGTGATGTTGTCCCTATCTATGTGTTTGTTTATTTATTAAAATGAAATCCATAATTTCTGTACGACCTTTTGGTCGTGTAATATGTTTGTAATTTGAGTGTTGTTCCCGCAACATTTTGCAAGTCGTCACTCCACCTCGTTCTCGTTTACTTCTCAAAATTGCCTCGATGAAATTCGAACAATTCATCGAATTTGGTACCGGTCCATAGCCATCTCAGCGTCCTGATCTTTGCGGCTATGTTATTTAATTTAGTTTTACTGCGGATGTCTTCGTTGCGGATTCTATCATGCAGAGAAATACCGAGCATAGCTCTTCAACATAGCACGATGAGCAACTCTGTGCTTCCTCTTTCGGCCGGCAGTGAAGTGCCCAGTTATATTATATAATTTTAATACATGCATAAGAAACAGTTAACAATATATATAAATATATACTTTTCATATACGTATTTATAATATCGTTGTATTAAGTCGCCAAAACGTTTTATACTTATAAATTTCGAGACTACGGATGCTAAAAAGTACCCGAAATGTCACGGCTATACAATAAAATTTACATATTTCGTAAAGTAATTTTTGTATTTCCAATATATTAATATATACAAAAGTTTAATGTGCCTCTGTCATTGTACAACAATGAAATATCCCAAATAAAACGGACGCTATTAAAAATTAAGTGTTTGTTGTCTTTGCAGGCTTACCACTAGTTATTATTTCCTAAATTCCTTCCGATTAAATGTGGGTCGAAGGGACTAAATTGCCTAGACCGCTGTCTACCCCAGTGCTGGGCAATATGTGACTATAAAAAGAGAAATTTTGGAAAGTTATGGTAAATGCAATTATGTGGCTAACATTCAAAAGTAATTATCAGGAATCAGAGTTGCTATAAGGCCGGGACAAAAGGAATCAGTATTTCCACTGTTTATTCCACGATGCGTAGAGCGTCGTAAACTTTTAATCCAAAATAAAAACAGACTTTATTGTACACATACTTAGATGTTTACTTGATTCATGGAGATGGTTGGTTAGCACTTGTAGTGGCGTGACCATGGTCAATTCTACATTAATTGATTAATAGCCGTAAGGCAATCTATTCATGAACAGATACTATAAATTTTTTAAATATAAAAGCGAAAAATCTCTCATTCATATACATACTTATTAAAGCGATGGGTTATAGTGATTTGGCACTGAGAAGAAATTACCCTCGTAAAGGGATTCGAGGAGGCAGGTATGTCATATGTTGTAAAGTAGATATTATTATAAATTAAATAATCAATTCACTACCACAAGCATAAGCATATCGTATGAAGCAGCAATAGATGACAGAATGTGTCTCGGAAACGATAGCCGAGCCGTTGGGGAGTCGGAATTTCGAGTCAAGAAACCCGAATTCGATCCCTCTCGTACCAATGGGTTTTTTAATAACTTATGTACTAATAATATTGTTGGCTTGGACATAAAGACGGCGACGGGCTCACCAGCTGTTACGTTATCCCGAAAATAACCTTCGGTGGAAGGTGGGTCAAAGGGACTTAACTGTTTACTAGATTTCTGTCTACCCCTGTACTGGGAATTGCGTGAAGACATTTATTTTTATTTTTATATTTAGATATCCATTCCTTCTTTCCAAATATACACAAATATTCACCGAAATCCGAAAGCTATTAATTTAGCTTATGATGATTAATCTGATAACTGTTTATAACATTTATGACCTCCCGGTAGACGAAAGAAGACAGTTGATAATATTACAGATGCTTTGTGGTCTTTGGGCATTTTGAGGTTAAAATCACGAAATAGAAATCAAAATAAGCTGCATTTATTGTAACTGGAAATAGTTTACGGTAGTCAAATGTCAAAGTTCTCAAAACCGCGACGCAAAGTCTCGCAGTTAAAGCCTAACACATTAGGCTATTGACACATCCTTTTTACTACATCACAGTTGTTACAATCACATACCGTCTATAGAAATATCTAGAACTAAGAAGAGAATGTGCAGGCTGCTTTAATCCACATCGGATCGTGAGCATCGCGGGTGGTCAGAGAGCAAAGTTTACCCAAAGCATTAGTGCACCAAATAATAGAGAGGTACGTACGGGGCGTTTGTGTAACGCTAAACGGGCTATAACGTGTGAAATGATCGTCGTTGGTACTTTGGGGCATTTCTTAAACCGGTCTCGAGGATGTTAACGTTGTAGTAACGAATAGTCTGTCCTATTCAGTCTTAATTTTTTTATGATGTGAAAGTTACTGGATATCGTAGCATCACTATAAGACAGATTACATGCATACATACATATGAGCCTGTTAAAGTCAACTGCTGGACATAGGCCTCTTCCAAAGGGCGGATATGCCATAATCGTCACCAATTTTGACCGACCAATTTGTCTATATATAGGTCTGATATTTTTAGAGATGGTTATCCCGCCATCAATCGGTTGCCATGACGATATTCAAGGCTGTTTTCCCCAGTCGCCTCTTACGAAATCCTCGTAAGAATATTATCACTCCCTTTCAGTGATAATATTCTTACGGCGTTACCACACGTAAATATATAGTGAACAGGTTGTATAATCTTGTCCGGTATACACTTCTTATCGGCTTGAGAAAGTCTAATGAAGAACATAGACCTCTACAAAGGAACACCATAATTGCTTCGCTTGGCAAGCGAAGAAGCGATGCAAAATGCATCTAAATGCAAGACACAATGTGATAAAGCAATGAATATTACCTAAGATGCTTCCGCTCTTCACTGGTCTGCTTGATTTCGGTCTCGTATTTAAGGTCTCGAAAAATGTATCGAAAACTTTCAAATCAAAATTAAGCAGGCAGTATATACTTAATTTAGTTTGTATTACTTTTTTGGATATCTTCAGTCGTCGTCGTCCCACGTTAGGTGTTAGTGGACGGGAGGGTTTTAAATCTAGCGAAAGCGTTGCATTTCTTGCGCCACTTTAGCGCAACTCACGCGGCCCTTTCGCCAGATTTGAACGCACCCTTAAAGTTAAAGGTTCAGTTCTTAATTCCTCAAAAAAAAAAAACTTCAAAAAGTATACAAAATTTCCTGTTGCAGTAAACACTTCTGCGTATTCCTCTCCCAATACTTGTTTGAAAGCGTTTTTGTCCAGGTTGTGTAGAGCGGTGTTACTGGATATCAGAAAAAAAGTAACAGTGAGCAACATCAAAGCGCTGGCCATGTGATTTGATTTGATTTGAATGATAAGTACACAATATACTACAATATACCGCTACACAACCACGAATTCGCTCAACATGTCATCTTTTTCCCTTTTTATATTACTGTTTCAAGTCACGATAATCGGGTTGGGTGATCAGAATTCGAGTCAAGAGACCCGAGTTCGATCCCGAGGTGATAGGCTCGTACCAACAGGTATTTTCTAAACCACCATTATCACTACCATAATTTTGTAACGTTTTAATACATCCCAAAACTCGGGAAGGCACTGCATATGATGACTGAAGTTAAGCTAAAGTTAGTAGTAGGTGGACTAAAGTTAAGCTCAAGGTCGCATACTATAAATAAATAAATAAATATCTTCACGCAATTCCCAATACGGGGGTAGACAGAGTTCTTGTCTAGACAATTAAGTCCCTTCGACCCACCTTCCACCGAAGATATTTTCGCGACAACGTGACAGGTGGTGAGCCCGTCGCCGTCTTTATGTCCAAGCCAACGATGTTATTCGTACATAAGTTTTTTAAAACACATTGGTACGAGCCTGCAACCTGGGGATCGAACTCAGGTGTCTTAACTCGTAATTCCGACCACCCAACCACTCGGCTATCGTGACATTACATATATCGTCGTATTCTATGGTAACCTTTTTGGTATATGTTCAACTGTGAAATTTCGACAACCTCTGATTTTCATAACGTTGCTTCATTTTGAGCAGGATACTAATAAAGAACATTCTATCAGCTCGTGTCAACGTGCTGTATGACAATGTAATTTATCTTTTTAATTCAGATCGCTTTGATCTTGGAATTCTCTTCATTTCTAAACAAACGCACCACGTTAGGCGTTATTAATTAATATTTAAATAAAAATTATAACGGGTAATAAGTTGAGCGGCCGCCATTTGCTATTCAAACATTCCAGTTTCATTTATTTTTAGATTATATCATTAACATTAAAGACACAAGATTTGAATTTGTCTTCATCAGCCGCCTCCTAGATTATAGATCAAACAACTCAGTTCACAAAAATGTTATAGAAAAGTATCACTTAAATCAGATTTATATAGTTCACGATAAATTCTGTATGTATCAAAAGCTTTTTCATTAAATTTATACAAATATCTCCATATGAACATTATTTTTAATTAAACGACTGTATAACGCTAAAATATTATGTATGTACTTCATACAACATACACAATGTCGAACCTAATTTCACTCTTCAAGAGACCAGTGTGATTTGCGTAAAGTACATCCATTCTATGCGCACACCTCTCGCAGCCTCTCTCCAAAACAACACCTGTCTTTAGGAATACTCGACTCCGCCTTCATTTCCAAGAGACGGCACAAGTCTGTGTCCAATTACACCAAAGTACAACAAGTAAAAAGAGCCAGATATCTAGCTTTACTTACCGTCCTTGTAGCTTTAGTTAACCAGATCGGAAGATAGGTTTTTTATACATAATCAAATCAATTCATTTATTAATCGATATAATAACATACATTATATCGTTGGCTTCGACATAAAGACGGCGACGGGCTCATCACCTGTCACGGTGTCCCGAAAATATCTTCGGTGGAAGGTGCGTCAAAGGGACTTAATTGTCTAGACTAGTCCTATGTCTACCCCTGTATTGGGAATTGCGTGAATATATTTATTTATTTTATTATTTTAAAACACAATGCTTTAGCCTCCTATTTTGGGATTAGAACAATGTATATGTGTTGTCCTATCTACGTATGCATGTAAACGCTTAATCCGATTCCAGTTCTTTGTTCCACGTGACCTACGAAGTGGAATACCATTAGTTGGCAACGTAAATGGGCAAGTTTAATCTGGTGCACGTTTCATTAGGCGCACTCGACATACGGGCACACAATAATTTATAACATACACGTGAAATCATGCGTGTGTCGTATACCAAGAAATACATTGTTTGATGTCCTGTTTCCATTGTCCATTTGTAAAAAATATCTTCACGCAATTCCCAATACAGGGGTAGACCGAGATCTAGTCTAGACAATTAAGTCCCTTTGACCCACCTTCCACCAAAGATATTTTAGGGACAACGTGACAGTTGGCGAGCCCGTAGCCGTCTTTATGTCCAAGCCAACGATATAGTTCGTACATAATTTTTTTAATACCCATTGGTACGAGCCTTCCACCTGGGGATCGAACTCGGGTCTCTTGACTCGAAATTCCGATCACCCAACCACTCGGCTATCGTGACTTCGACATTTGTAATTTTTTTTAAATAATTATATAAATTTTATCGATACGGACAACATAAATCGCTCTGATGCTAAAATAACTAACTTAAGCATTTATGGGAACATAACAGTAGACAGTAACACAAACACAAACACCATGTTTTCTACATTGACCCGACCGTGAATCGAATCCGGAGAGCTGACGACTTCATGAAAACTGGTGTGAAAGTATTTCACGGAGATCGTCATCCGATTTGTACTTGTTAAAGACCGCCTTTTAACTATTTCTACTCAATGCACTAACGACCTGTACGAGTATTGGACTCGAAGGCAGGGCAGGAAAGAGAAGGCCTGTGTCTCCCATAAGGAGGATTTCTTATTATCGTTATGCTTGACAAGCGGCTCGGCGGACTTCAGACGCTGCCACCGGTCATCGGTCTGTTTAATTTTGTCCTGTTATATGCCTCAATAGTTATCTCGCCATCTGTCGGTTGTCGTTGCAATTTTCAAGGCTTTCTCCTTTCACGTGGGTGTCGCCTATTGCGACACCGACGTGAAGTGAGAACCAAAAGGTATTTTACCGTTACAAATGGAAATAACGGAGCTTGATAACAAGTCTATAAACACGTATACGGCGTGTTTTTGCAGTAAAAGATATTAAAAAAGAAAGAGACCAAATTAAATTAAAAAATTTAAATTATATCGACAAATTATATTAAATTATTATTAACCGCATCGAATAACATAATATAAAAAATTAAAACAAATGTTTACAACAATGTGTTACCACGCAGTACAACAATACAAAATACTCCTATATGACCTTGTTGCAAGTGTAAGCAATAAGTTGGCGTTAAATTGCAGTTAATAAAAAAATAATCATTAATTTCTATAATCATGCTTCTCCGGAGAGGAAACCGTTTATTGCGCTAAAGCATTTTTATCCTTTATAAAAAGTGTCCTATAGTACTAGTCTGATAATCATGCTACCTCCGTACCGAATTTCATCAAAATCAGAGAGATGGTTTAGCAATGAATGCATTACAGATATACAGATACATAAACAGTACAGTACAGCCTGTACAGCACAGACTCTGTGACTATTACTTTTTGTAACTATTTTTAGGTTCCTTTTTTGTTTCCTGCTATTCTGAAGCATGAAGCTCAAGTGTAAATAGAAAATTACTACAGTTATTCTGAACTCTTTGTTATTAAATTAAAGAGAAAAACCGTGGCAACGAACACGGACGGCAAAGGACACGGAATCGACTCCCGCCCGTGTCAGTTGAAATTTTAAACATTTTTTCTCTTTAATTTAATATATATTACATATCCAGCAACCTATTTTGTCCTAGCTTCTTATTGTACAAAACCATACCGTGGGAGAATGAGTACAGATATCGATAAGTACAATTTGCGATTTTTCCACATAACATTATTAATGCGTTGATAACTAATGTGTTAGGCTTTATCAAATCCCGCTCTGACGCTGAAGCGTTACCTTAATGTACCCGCTGATGGCAGATTGATGTCTTTTACATTAACGATATTTTAAATATGTTCACTGTAAATGCTAAATCAGGTGTAATAGTGCGTTAAGAGATTACATAGCAGAAAACAAGAAAAATTCGTGACATATTACTTCTGGTACTAATATTGAACATTAACCATGATATCAAAAGAGCTTTTCTAAGAGAAAATCGGTGCTTTTGGTAGTATTCTCGGAAGTTGGGTTTCGGAATGTTAGATTCCTTATGATTTTTGGGGTAGTTGAAGTTTGCTGTTTCGTCTACACTTGCTATTTTTTTTATCAAACAGTGTAATCTCTGTTCTTTTCTAATTTTCTTCCATTGAACTTGTAATAACATAACGGTGGACTTAAAAACAGGTAGACTACTAAGTATTTTGTCACTGCTATCCGAATAGAACGATGTTTCCTTTGAGCGTTTACAAGGAAAATAAGCAACGTAAATAAAATAAAAGGTTTCTTAGTAGATTTCTTTAAAAAAATCTCTAAAAAGTTCTCTAAAAAAGCTATCTTGCCATATTAAGCGTGTTAATAAAAAAAATACAGTCACACAAGAGTAGTGTATATGTACATTATATCCCACACTTCCAAATCTGTTCAGACATTTAAAAGTTACGGCGTGTAGCCCAAGTTCTGGGTCCTAGCAGGAGCTCCAGGAATTTTTGGTGGTGTTTCAATACATCTTTGTATAACAATAAATTATATTAACGTATAATTATGAAATTCAATAATGGAATGAAGTAAGACTAGTTTTATGTTAAAAATGAGAATTTAACCGATAGTCGGGATTGAAAAAAAATCACGATAGCCGAGTGGTTGGGTGGTCGGAATTTCGTGTCGAGAGACCCGAGTTCGATCCCCAGGTGGCTCGTACCAATGTGTTTTTCAAAAATTCATGTACGAATTATCTCGTTGGCTTGGACATAAAGGCGGCGATGGGCTCACCACCAGTCACGTTGTCCCGAAAATAACTTCGGTGGAATGTGGGTCAAAGGGACTTAATTGTCTAGACTAGACGTCTGTCTACCCCTGTATTGGGAATTGCGTGAAGATATTTATTTATCTTTATTCAAAGAGAAGGGGAATAAAGTCCCTGTCAAAAATTTTCCTGCAACGGTTCATTTATTGAATATTATTTTTGCATTTAAGACATTTTTAAGGTTCCCTTTAATCTATTTATTTATATATATTTATTTTATTTATTTATTTATTTATCGTCACGCACAATCCCTGACGGGGTAGCCAGAGAGAACAGATCGCCAAGTGTCACGATCCCTACATACCTCTTTCGCTTCTTTCAGATTCACCATCTTCTTCATACATGCACGTCGAGGTATCCGAGTACTCTTGACCCTCCCCTCTTCGAGCAATTTGCTCACATGGTCTTCGAAAGTTAGTCTCGGTCTACCTCAACCCCTTTTAATGTTAACTTTCGCGCTATATATTTTCTTCACCATTCGGTCTTCACTCATTCGCTTAACGTGCCCAAACCATCGAAGCACGCCCTTATCCATTTTTGTGACAAGGTCATCTTTCAAAACTGCCATATTGCGAATCTCTTCGTTTTGCTTTCGGTCGGCCATGGTAAGGCCGCACATTTTACGAAGAGATCGCATGTCCACTGCATTCAACCTGCTTTTATGCTTCTTCTGGCATACCCAGGTTTCGCTGCCATATAACAAGGTCGGTACCAACACTGCGTTATGTATTGCAAGGCGTGCACTTTTCACTATGCCTTGCCTTTTGACTAACGCAGTCAGGGCACCATTGACTTTGTTCCCGGCAGCGACACGCCTGTCCACATCTAAATCACATCTTCCATTCCGGCTAAACGCACTCCCCAAGTATACAATTTCATTCACCTGTTCTTGACATTCCTGATTTACCCAAATTTCACACTGGAATGGCTAGACTTAACCGTTCAGTGAGAAAAGAACCAGCGCTCTTGTCAGCAGCGGCTTTGACCAGTCGCGGATACAATTCCGTGCGAAACTGCATCGTGCGAGGACCCCACGAACCGATCGTCTTTACAATAAATGAAAGAAATATAGCCTACTTTCAAAGACTCATATTTGCGCCACTTACCCGATTCAGCTACCTCTGATGCCACCCCTGCCCTTATCGAAGTACAATTAATTAATATTTTTTGTCAATTTATAAAATACAAATTATTTAGTAAAAAGTACCTAATAAATAAGTAATACATTGAAAAGTGTATTATTTGCTTTATTAATAAAGTTACCAGTATGCTTTATTAATATGTAATGCAGTAAAATATTATGAAATATTTGAACGCTAAAAATGGATTCACAGGGAGATTTTTAGTATTTCTTATGAAACCCAATAATAAACAAGTGTCTAGATGATCAGCCTACATGAAAATGAGGTTTAATTTCAATTTCCAATGAGGAAGTTTCTTAATATAATAATTGCCCTGTGTACTAATTGTTCATTGCCCAATCATTCTTTATATATTTTAGTAAATTTTTGCTCAAATCCTTCTTTAGTTTAAACTATATTTACAATTCTAAGAAATTATTATCATATTCAAATGATAGTATAAATTCTTATCACAAACGTATTAACTTACTAAATAGAAAATCATAGATAAAGATCTACTTTAGGCAATTCATATAAAGTTTGTACGACACCCACAGCCAATATGCACTGAAAAATAATTTAATATATTACACCAAGGAAACGTAATAAACGGTCTCGGGCTGACCATCTTGATCGATAAGAGCCCTCACACCTACACCGCATTACTTCGCACCCCAAAGCTGAATTATTCATAACCAAATTAATAATAATAACAATAAAGCGGCCATAATACCCTCCACATTTATTATTTCCATCCATTATCCGCCGGGCGATATATTAACTTTCTATTAATAAAAAAAATATTCAAATGAACAGCTTACAAGCTTAAGCGCGGGCTTTAAATTGTTTGGAGTTCTCACATTAAAAAAAGCTAATAAATTGTAATTTGATTTGTGTGGGCGATGTAACTTAATTGTGGCGGGTCGGCTGCCGTGTAATCCTGTATGTGAAATGTCAATAGTAAGTTTGACTTTCGGATTTGGGTGTTCGGTTCGGAGTTTTTTTTTTTTTTGGGTAATATGCAGGATGTAGATAAAGATATTGATAAAGACACTTAAGTAGTACAAAAGTTACATATTGCAAAATAGAAATCAGCGAATTGAAAGTTTCTGTAACAATCTTCGAGCCATTTGGTGTCGAGGTGAGAATAACACTACTCCTTGACAGAGAGAACAGAGACTTGTACTTGCTTATTTTTAGTCTGATATTTTTCGGGATGGTAATTGCGCCACCTCCCAGTAATCTTTACCATTTAATTAGCTAATTAATAATTGACTTTACCCGTTTGTCATTTCTTACGACACCCATGATAAGAAAGGGAACATAAAGGTAAAATATAATTAACGAGTACATTTTAAAAAAAAAATCCAAGTTTTAATAATTCCAAAGAAAAGTCGATTAATACAGGTAATTTCTATCATCATCAGCGTTCTTTGAGGCATTTCTTTGAGGCACTGGGCTATTGCCACCGATAGCCTAGATAGTAATAACCCTACCTCCAAATGTTACGTTAAATGCAGTTTTAAATTTCTTTAGAAACACAAAAATTACAAGCCACAAAATAAACTAATTTTTAAGATACAAAATTTTAAGATAGTTATGTAATCTGAATTCTAATTAGCGGACTCTAGCTTGAATCTCATTCAGTAAGGCTCGTACTAATGAGACCTAAGTTAGCTCTGATGAAAGGTGGGTTGGAACCTCCAACCATCTGACTATGGGACTTATGGTAAACGGCTTGTGCAAACCAATGATAGGCGGAAGCTTTTTAGTATGGCGATTTAGCAAATGCTCGTTATAGAAAATTATTTATGAGTGTCCAGTGTGAGTCCAGCTGATGTCTTTAAGGTAAGATATGACAAGAAGCATTACATGAAAAAGAAGAAGAGATACTTTGTTTAATTGTAAATTCACTACGCTATTTCCTAGGAAGATAACAAAGGTAATTTTTGCGACATGATTTAATTAAATTAAGTTTAATTTTTTGTTTAGTTTGTCAAAAGAAATAAACACAAAAAAAGCATCTCAGTTACCGGAACCTCAACACAAAACAGTGGTAGATTAAAAAATGACGATCGATTGATGTTGTGTTACTTACAAGTAACACAACACATCAATTCATCGTCATTTTTATCATCGATATGTCGATGAATAAATAATTTGATTTGATTAGATTTGACATGAAAATTCACTGCAACAACCTCATAGGAGTATGACAGGTTTTTTATGTTCATGCTTTCAGTCGTAAGTTTTCTGAGTGGTTTTATAGTTTAAGAATCATCATCATCGTCGTAGTTAATTTATCGAGTATTTACTGTAAAAAGAATGTAAACTATGAAAAAAGTTTATTAGCACAGGACATTAAATATAATAAATATATAACATATCTTCAAGCTATTCACAGACAGAGGTCAAGACAATTAAGTGCTTTCGACCCACCTTTCTCTGAAAACATTTTTTAGGTCAACGTGACAGCTGGTGATCTTGTCGCAGTCTTTAAGACATTAAAAGGTTATTTATATTGCTTATTATACGTATTTTCCTAAAGTGTGTGATGTAATTCGTCAATATTCGAATATTCTCACGAAGCATTATAAATTTCCTTATTTCAGCTCAAATTACATAGAAGTAAATCGCATCGAAACAATTCAAACAATTTACTTTAGAAAATCACGTGTTAAGGGTGCGTCACCCAAATGAATGATCGCTTTATCCTGCAAAAGTTAATTTCCTCTCTCACACCAACAAATTCAGTCCCGGGACGGAACAATGGAGCATATTTGCTTATCTTTAATTGATTCACTCTAACCCTCAGTCGTGATAAGGATTAGCTCTATTCACGCTGACTTTTACAAGGGTAGATCTCCCTTAACGAGGGATCGTTCAGAGATTAAGCGAGGTTAGTAATATTGTGTATAATTCTGTTGTAGCCTATATTACGCTTGTCTCCTGGAGACATTAATTAAAACACTGACAAGATATTTAAATGAATAAAGTATACAGTTGTGCGAGTGTAATATGTTGGTTACATAACAAAAAAAAGATGCGTGGAGTCAATGACAATAACAACAGCTTAATGCAAGTGTAGTAATAAATAAACAAATTAAGAAAGAATTTTATATTTCACCTAAAATGCAAATGAAATAAATAAATAAAAAATATCTTCACGCCGTTCTCAATACAGGGATAGACAGAGGTCTAGACAATTAGGTCCTTTTGAACCACCTTCCACCGAAGATATTTTTGGGACAACGTGACAGGTGGTGAGCCCGTCGCCATCTTAATGTCCAAGCCATCGATATAAATCGTACATAAGATTTGAAAACCCCTTGGTACGAGCCTTAGGGGTCGAACTTGCGTCTCTTGACTCGAATTCCAATCATCCAACCACTCGGCTATCGTGACCAAAAATGAAACTAGCGTTTTGAAGTAATTATATTTTTAGATGTTACTAATAATGATTTAACTAAGCAACAATCATGACTTTATTTAATAACATTTTAAATAATTGTATTACATCTCTGTACGGTTATTATTGCAATAATTATTATTGCAATGAATTAAATTATAGCAATAATTTAATCTCAACTGTTCATAAACTTGCATGTCTTACCTCTCACTATTAGGTTAAAAACAAAATGCCCGTCTGATGTTACTTGATCAATGTCCAAAGACATCAAATTTCATAACCGGGCGCGTGCCGCGTATTATCGGGCGGCGTTTGCAAAGCGATACGTTATAATGCGATATTCGTGAATTACAACTATTTATCGTAGGCGTTGTTATGCGGTCTACGAAGCGAGATGTTTGCTTCGCTAAGGGGGAGGGTGACCCTAAATGGTTTTATGGGATTTGTTAAATCGCTCGAGATTGGCGATATTTTGATGTATAACGTTGTATTTGTTTTTGTTTAGTTGTTTTCTTCTGTTGAAATTTCCAGTGACTGTTACCAGAGTTAATGAATTTAATTTGTAATGTACTAAAAATAATCCGAAATAAGTTTTTATAGGATTATTACAGTTTTAAATTAAATAGTAAACATATAGGAATTAAAATAAATAAATAATTTTATTAAATAATCTGTAGCATTAATTTCTAACAACCAAATCAAAATAAGTAATCAGGACTTTCAGCCGTATACTACAATTAACTTTTTTGTTAAAATATGCTGTATTATTTTTCCAAATAAGTTAATTGTATTACATTCCTGTCCTTTGTTATGTTGCATCGTATTGGTTTAAGCCTCTAAATACATAGATTCTTATGACACTAAAGTTTATTCAAAATTACCTCCGTGATTTTGAATACAACACGAACGAGGTCCATGTCAATATCGGCGGCTGTCTTAATCAAGGATGTCTTGAGTGACCCCAAATTGGGATGAGGCTTTGATTTTCCTGCAAGTATTGCCATACTTGTAATCTAACGGATTCAAATCTGGACTGGAGGAGGGCCAGTCTTCGTGCCCGATGAAGTCGATTTCACGCGCCGCCAGACAGTCTTGTGTGCTCTTCGCTCTATGATCTGGCGCCGAATCTTGTTGGAATACACAGTGCCTGTTATTGAACATGGTATGAGAAACAGGTTCCCCAAGGTTCGTCTGGACTATATTTTGATACATAACTGCATTCGTCTTGACACCTTTCTCGCAAAAATGTACCTCTCTTAAGCCCCAATAAGAAACTCCCAACCATACCATGAGCGAGGATGGAAAATGTCCTCGTTGGACACGCGGAATACGGTTGCTCGCTTCATCACTACTGTGTGCGTACACTTTATCATTTTGTTTCTTGTAGTTCTCTTGTACGGTAAAAAATTTTTCATCCGAAAAAAGAATTTCCCGATATTTCCGTACCGCTTAAACAAAGCGCTGCATCTCTTCAGTCTCAGGTGCATTAGACGAGCATTCAAACAATGTCCTGTTTTTTTTTCGATATGCCCGAAGCTCCCAAGTTTTCATTTAACACCCTTTTCATCGTGGTTCTGCTTAACCCCATCTGAAGGGCATCAGTTTCTGCTTACGTTTGGGATTTCTTTGAATTCGAGCCTTCACAGCTTTCATCACTGCTGGAGTCCTAACAGACCGAGGGTGACCACTTCTTGACCTGTCATCTACACTAGAGTCTTCATTGTATCGTTTGATGGTACGATAAACGAATCTTTTGGTTATATTCAAATTTTTCAGAATGTCAAAAACTTGAATTGGCGCGTAACCGCAACGATGCAACGCAATAACTGCAACACGGTCTTCTTTAAGCGTTCACTCCATATTTAAAAATGAGTAAAATTCTAAAAAGTATGCAGTTTTATTTTCATGAACAATTCGAAATTCGAATTCAATAAACTTTTTTGTGGCCAGCATTCCTAAAGAAAAGTTTTTACTGTGTGACAATACTTATGACCTGACTGTGTACATTTGCAACGCAATTCCCAATACAGGGGTAGACGGAGGTCTAGTCTAGACCATTAATTGGCTCCAACCCACCTTTTTCCGAAGATATTTTCGGGACATCTTTCATCTTTTAAATCTTTTTTTAATTAGCCAATTTTGTATATTTATAGAAGTATGAATTTATGATAAGTATCTTTATAAGTACATACGTCTCATCTATGTGAATGTAAGCCGAATATTAGTCATCAGATACTAGTAAGTGAGGTACTATGTGTGGACGTGTCATCTCGGGTCGCCAATCCTTTACGGTTTTCTCATTGCAAAATGATGATTTGAAACTCATTGAAATGATAAATTGACATAAAAATTCCCGAAGTAAAATCTTTAAATAAATCTAATAAAATCGTTCGAAGGCATACGATGAGCGACGATTTAATTTTCAATGAGTGCTGAAATTTTGTCGTCGATTTTACGTCACTTCCGGCGTTCACCGAAAATAACATACAAAATAATAAACTAATTAGTTTATATAGTCCGATAAGAAAATATAGAAAATGTTCAGTCACACATCATTAAGTACTTTAAATTTATTAAATATAATTAAATAAACTCGAAATGAAACTTATACTACGTTGATTTGGTAGTGACGTCATTCAATGAATTTTCAACTGTGTTAAAAAAATGGATGCAAGTCATCCGACTGTATGCCTGATATGCCTCGACGTGAAAATGAAAATCCATGGAAATTGGAAAAATCCGTGGAAATCCGCTGTGTGGCACTTGCAGATGAATTTCGATTGTTGATTTTTTTGTCAATGCAAAATTTACTGCTATGCTGTTTTTTAAAAACTGTATACAACTGTAGAATGCGGTGGTGGAAAAGTTTATTTCTTTAATTTTGTTACTCTGCGGGAAATTCATTGGAGAGGAAAGAGACCCTCTCTTTCCTCGCCAATGACTTTTCGTATGAACAATCCATGCCGGTAAACGGTATGGATTATTCATACGATTATATCTTCACGCATTTCTCAATACACTTTAAGTCCGACAATTTAGTTCTTTCGAACCATATTTCACCGAAGACGTTTGGGACAACGTGACAAGTTGTCAACGATATAAATCATACATCAGTTTTGAAAAAATCTCATTGGTACGGGGTCGTTTTTCATCCAATTTACTTTTTCATAGAAATAAACTGGGAAGCAAAGTAAGGTTCTATTTCACGCCTATGTTTACAGATCGAAAATAAGAATCGAAACATACTCCTCCTAAAATAGAGGCCGACCGCCTGATTTGATTTTAGTAGACTAGGGGAGGGTTAAGGGTACTCGGATACCTAGACGTACGTGTATGAAGAAAATGATGAATCCGAAAGAAGCAAAAGAGAAGTAAGGATTGTGACAATTCGCGATCTGTTCTCTCTGATTTTGCTGAAGATAATTATTTAACACTCAACTATAAATAAATAAAATATATCTTTCTTTATAAATAAATAAAATATATCTTTCTTAATAAAAAATATCGCAATTCCCAATACACGTCACAAGTAAACAGAGGTGTAGACAATTAAGTACCTTCGACCCACATTTCACCGAAGATCGTCACCCTTACTTCACATTACAAAGTACATTTATGAGACATTCCCAAAATTGCTAAAATAATAAACGTGCATATTCGTTAAATGTGAAAAGAGCGCCAGGAGGCACGGCACGGACGAGCCACAAAAATGCAGGAAATTGAATTTTTTATCGTTCTCGCTACAAAGCACCGCAATAGTCTCCCGGTGGACGGCTTTTGTGACTGTTTGATGGCGTTATATCTCCTACTGTATAGACGTAACTTGTACAACACTTTACAGAAAAAATGTCCTTAAATTGCGTTATATATTTATTACATCGTATATTTTTTATCATATAAATAATTCAAAGTTATAGTTATACTATTGTTGTTTGTTGTTATATATAACTAACTATGGAAAACACAATCACAACAATAAAAACTCAAACAAATATTATAGGTATGTAATATTTAAGTATAAGATTTATATTAATTTTAAATAAGTGTCTTCTTAATAATAAATGTCTTCACGCCATTCATCACACAGACGTCTAGACAATTAGGTCCTTTCGATCCACCTTCCACCGATGACATTTTTTGGGACAACGACAGGTGATGATGCCGTCGCCGTCTTTATGTCCAAGCACAGGATATAAATCGTACATAAGTTTTTAGAAGAACTTCTTGGCACGAGCCCTGCGGTTCGAACTCGCATCCCTCGCATCGCATCGCATAAAAGTCAATGATTAAAACTTTCGTAAGACATTTTTAATGAAATAGTTAAAGACGGCTAAACTCACGTTATAATAATCGGTGTAGGTACCTAGTAGTACTACTACCTAGTAGTACTAGGACCTATCGGAGGTCCCGCGGACGTGAATGCGAACTCATTCCACTCACCTTGATGAAAGACCGAAGTAGCTCGAAACTATTTTTTTCAGGACATATTAACAAATTACTCGAAGAATTAAAAGCCAAGAGCAAGCTGGAAAATGATAATTTTGATAGAAGCAAACGAGGTATGTAAGGATCAGGACATTTGGCAATCTATTCTCTCTGGCTGAACCGTCAGAGGCGACATGTGAATAAAAATAAATAAACAAAATATCTTTTTCTATTTACTGCCTAATATTCTCATCTCATTATCGCGCCTATTAAATATAGAGAAAGTTTAAGGTAAGGGTGACGTAATTTAGGGCGTGGGCGGAGTTTGTACGCATGTTATTCCTTGGTAATGCTCATAAATATCTCCGCACAGGGGATGTTTCCCTAAATTATCTATCCTCTATGGGTCATAAAGTTTAATGTATCGGTAGTTTAAACAGAGATAAGTGGTTGTGTGTGCTCCATTCGTTTATGGATTATGCTTTGTGTTGATTTTAAGATAACACTTCGGTGGCTTGAGATTATTTATTTTTAATAAACAAATAAACTTGAGTTACAAGAAAAAGTCACGATAGCCGAGTGGATGGGTGATCGGAATTTCGAGTCAACAGACCCGAGTTCGATCCCCAGATCCCCCCCCTCGTACCAATGGGTTTTTTCAAAGACTTATGCATGAATTTATCGTTGGCTTGGACATTGAGACGGCGACCACCATCTATCACGATGTCCTAAAAACATATTCGGTGGAAGGTGGGGTTAAAGGACTTAATTGTATAGACAAGACCTCTGTCTACCCCTGTATTGGGAATTATTTATTTATAAACAAGCTTAATTGTTTAAAATAGTAAGTAACCTACAGCGATAGACGTGTAGATTTTTAGACAGTGTGCGAGTGATCTCTTTCACAGATCGGACTCTAACACCACCCCTCCCTGGCTTTCCCTAATCAGTGCGATACAAAACCTTTACTTCTACGAAAAACAAAATAATAGCTATAATTAAATAGCTAATACATTTTTAAGGAGACTAACTTGCAATTGGTTACTATTGACGTTCATATTTCTAATTCTGCAACACTAGAGGAGTAGCAGACGAGCTTCTAGCCTTCATAGAAATTTGGAAAGGGAAGGAACCAATGGAATTAAAGATGATGGTGTGGGTATCCGGTAACCTCACGCACCGAAAGAAGCGCAGAAGTACTCCCAACGTACTGCGAGGCCCTGACAGAAACTCAGGAGGACAGGGCGACTCACGACGTCGTCCCTAATGAGACGATCCATGGACTTAGACTGGTTGTAATGGAGAAACTTAAATACAAAATTACGTTATTCTTGAATAACATACGTAAAACAGCCTGTAAAATTCCACTGCAAGAAATAGGTTACTGCGGTAAGGGAGGGTTGCCGTAGCCGCTACACATCGCACTTGCCAAGTGTAGTCGCTATGGCAAGACTAGCGATCGCAGTATCAGACACCATGCACCATAGACACTGCTGCCCGTCACCGGTCTTGGATTTTGGTTTGGATTTCTTCAGATGGTTATCCCGCCATCTGTCTATTTTCAAGGCTTTTTTGTAGTCAAGATAAGATAAGAAAGGTATATGAAAGGTGGTAGAATCCTTTCGGTGTCAGTACGACACTATGTCTTCTTTCTGCCGCCAAATAGTAATATAACAATTGTTGTGTTCTGATAAAAGGCTATAGAGAGTAACGACTCTAATGACAGGCAATAACGCATTCCGTATTACTCTTGTGGCATAAAAACGCGACCTTCCTTTTTTTGACATGGCTTGCAGATGTAGTAGACACTAGTAGTAATATGGGTTGTAGTAGACACTTAGTAAACATAAGTAGTAGGTGAACCGTCAGCTCGTTTTTCATGAAAATCCTATAAAAAAGGGGTTATTTACATTCTTATTATTACTGTAAATAAATAATAAATATCTTCACGCAATTCCCAATACAGGGGTAGACGGAGGTCAAGTGTAGACAAATAAGTCCCTTTGACCCACCTTCCACCGAAGATATTTTCGGAACAACGTGTCAGATGGTGAGCCCGTCGCCGTCTTCATGTCCAAGCCAACGATATAATTCGTACATAAGTTTTGAAAACCCTATTGGTACGAGTCTGCCACCTGGGGATCGAACTTGGGTCTCTTGACTCTAAATCCCGATTACCCAACCACTCGGCTGCCGTGACTTGTTATTCTTACTGAATAATACTTATTACAAATATTGCATAATGCTGTTGGCTATACCAGCTGAAGGAGGGATGACGTTTTCATAAAAAATGCATACTGAAATGTACCGTTGTCGATTGATTATGTTTTAGGTGCGAAGGTGTCTGATTTCCGATTGCTCATTCGCTGGGTTCTTTTAAAATTTATTTACGGTTTATATCGTTGGCTTGGTCATAAATCGCCGATATGCTCCTCACGTGTCATGTTGTCCCAAAAAATGTCTGCCGAGAAAGGTCTGTCGATCGGACTCAATTGTTTTAACTTCTTTCTACCCCAGTATTGGTAATAGCGTGAAGATTTTTTATATTTAATTGGTCGGTAGCCGTGTGGTATCGATGTAAGAATATACCACTCCCTACATCCCGTAAGTGTGGTAAGAGGCGACTAACGGAAAAACCTTCAATATATCTTTAGTTAACCATAGATGACGGGATAAATATCTCGAAAACTATAAAATGTTACAGACAGATAACGAGCAACAGCGTCAGAGATGCGATTGCTAATCCACGTGTCAAGCGTGGCCATTATGGTGAATTATGTAATGGTGCTATCATTTACCACATAATACACGAGGATTTAAGGCTAGTTGAAATATTTAATTGAGTTACAAGTATTTTTATTAGCATTAATATTACTATTTAATTTAAACTAATTTAATGAACGAAATTAAAATTATATTAGATCTCAACTAAATGTAAATTTTACACCAGATACCACAGAATAATTATTACGTTAAATATTTATTAAATCCCAAACATTAAAAATCGCGCCCGAGACGTACTCGTACCAAATTGGCGCCAATTCCAAATATAAATTGACTGTACGGGCGGAGCTAGCGCCGCGAGTCGTTTTACAACGTTTCACGGTAACACATTAATTGAGCAAAACGAAATCAAAGCCGCGATGTCAAACACATCTTTGTTTGAACGATCCGGCAGTTTAAACTGTAAATCACCGCATTAATGTCATGCACTTTTCCCTATTTGATGTAAAAACAAATTATAAATAAATATCTTCACGCCATTCTCAATACAGGGGTTGACAGAGGTCTGGTCTGGACAATTAAGTCGCTTCGACCCTCCTTCCACCGAAGATATTTTTGGGACAACGTGACAGGTGGTGAGCCCGTCGCCGTCTTCGGCGGGCTCACCACCTGTCACGTTGTCCCGAAAATATCTTCGATGGAAGGTTCCACTTTTTAGGTAGATATTTTCTTGATCAAAGGGACTTAATTGTCTAGACAAGACCTCTGTCTACCCCTGTATTGGGAATTGCGTGAAGATATTTTTGGGACAACGTGACAGGTGGTGAGCCCGTCGCCGTCTTCGGCGGGCTCACCACCTGTCACGTTGTCCCGAAAATATCTTCGATGGAAGGTTCCACTTTTTAGGTAGATATTTTCTTGATCAAAGGGACTTAATTGTCTAGACAAGACCTCTGTTCACCCCTGTATTGGGAATTGCGTGAAGATATTTATTTATAAATTACAATACACTTAAAGGCGTCGCCGTCTTCGGCGGGCTCACCACCTGTCACGTTGTCCCGAAAATATCTTCGATGGAAGGTTCCACTTTTTAGGTAGATATTTTCTTGATCAAAGGGACTTAATTGTCTAGACAAGACCTCTGTCTACCCCTGTATTGGGAATTGCGTAAAGATATTTATTTATAAATTACAATAAGCAATGTGTGTGACTGTACGGGGCGGAGCTAGCGCCGCGAGTCGTTTTACAACGTTTCACGGTAACACATTAATTGAGCAAAACGAAATCAAAGCCGCGATGTCAAACACATCTTTGTTTGAACGATCCGGCAGTTTAAACTGTAAATCACCGCATTAATGTCATGCACTTTTCCCTATTTGATGTAAAAACAAATTATAAATAAATATCTTCACGCCATTCTCAATACAGGGGTTAACAGAGGTCTGGTCTGGACAATTAAGTCGCTTCGACCCTCCTTCCACCGAAGATATTTTTGGGACAACGTGACAGGTGGTGAGCCCGTCGCCGCCTCTACTATCTTCTAAACAATTTAGTCCTTCTACCATCGGAGCTTATTTAGGGACAATGTGACAATTGGTAAGCCTGTTGTCGTCTTCATGTCCAAGCCAACGATATAATTCGTACATAGGTTCGGAATAAACCCATTGGTACGAGCTTGCCACCTGGGGATCGAACTTGGGTCTTTTGACTCTAAATCCCGATTACCCAACCACTGGCTGCCGTGACTTGTTATTCTTACTGAATAATACTTATTACAAATATTGCATAATGCTGTTGGCTATACCAGCTGAAGGAGGGATGACGTTTTCATAAAAATGCAAACTGAAATGTACCGTTGTCGATTGATTATGTTTTAGGTGCGAAGGTGTCTGATTTCGATTGCTCATCTGCTGGGTTCTTTTAAAAATTTATTTACGGTTTATATCGTTGGCTTGGACATGAAATCGCCGATATGCTCCTCACGTGTCATGTTGTCCCAAAAATGTCTGCCGTGAAAGGTCTGTCGATCGGACTCAATTGTTTTAACTTCTTTCTACCCCAGTATTGGTAATAGCGTGAAGATTTTTTATATTTAATTGGTCGGTAGCCGTGTGGTATCGACGTAAGAATATACCACTCCCTACATCCCGTAAGTGTGGTAAGAGGCGACTAACGGAAAAACCTTCAATATATCTTTAGTTAACCATAGATGACGGGATAAATATCTCGAAAACTATAAAAATGTTACAGACAGATAACGAGCAACAGCGTCAGAGATGCGATTGCTAATCCACGTGTCAAGCGTGGCCATTATGGTGAATTATGTAATGGTGCTATCATTTACCACATAATACACGAGGATTTAAGGCTAGTTGAAATATTTAATTGAGTTACAAGTATTTTTATTAGCATTAATATTACTATTTAATTTAAACTAATTTAATGAACGAAATTAAAATTATATTAGATCTCAACTAAATGTAAATTTTACACCAGATACCACAGAATAATTATTACGTTAAATATTTATTAAATCCCAAACATTAAAAATCGCGCCCGAGACGTACTCGTACCAAATTGGCGCCAATTCCAAATATAAATTGACTTTACAATTCCGAGTATCCTCCGGCCACGCCCACAGACCGATGCTTAAACAGAAACGCTACAGAACAAAGTAAACCAAACATTAACCGATACAAAGAATCACCAGTTATCGTTACCGGGTATGTGCGGATCGTTAACGGAGTACGGTCCCCGGCGTCTGCTAACTCCGCGTTTAACTATCTGCCGAGCGACTTTCGGTTATGACAATTAAGTAACTGTACATTCGCTGGCTAATTGATTAGTAGTATTAAAAAAAAATCTTCACGCAATTTCAAATACAGGGGTTCAGATGTCTAGTCTAGACAATTAAGTCCCTTCGACCCACCTTCCACTGAAGATATTTTCGGGACAACGTGACAGGTGGTGAGCCCGTCGCCGCCTCTACTATCTTCTAAACAATTTAGTCCTTCTACCATCGGAGCTTATTTAGGGACAATGTGACAATTGGTAAGCCTGTTGTCGTCTTCATGTTCGAGCCAACGATATTAATTATAGAGCAGTTTAAAAAAAATTCTTTGGTTTAAAACTGGTTTAAATGTGGTAAAAAACTGACATCCTGGGGATTGAATTCGACTTTCGTGACTCGAATTCCGATCACTCATCCTCTCAGCTATCATGACGTTACACTTACATAGATATATGAAATATTTATATGTATATAGATATATAAATACCCATGACTTGAGTACAAATATTACTATAACACCTAGCGGTATACGAACTCGCAATCCTTACATTCCATAGCAGGGTCACCATCAACTGGATCCAATCCAATGGAGCCTATTGGATTGGACTATATTTATTGGATTTTTCTAATTAAATTGTTTCATAAATTACAATACACATAAAGGCGTCGCCGTCTTCGGCGGGCTCACCACCTGTCACGTTGTCCCGAAAATATCTTCGATGGAAGGTTCCACTTTTTTTAGGTAGATATTTTCTTGATCAAAGGGACTTAATTGTCTAGACAAGACCTCTGTCTACCCCTGTATTGGGAATTGCGTAAAGATATTTATTTATAAATTACAATAAGCAATGTGTGTGACTGTACGGGGCGGAGCTAGCGCCGCGAGTCGTTTTACAACGTTTCACGGTAACACATTAATTGAGCAAAACGAAATCAAAGCCGCGATGTCAAACACATCTTTGTTTGAACGATCCGGCAGTTTAAACTGTAAATCACCGCATTAATGTCATGCACTTTTCCCTATTTGATGTAAAAACAAATTATAAATAAATATCTTCACGCCATTCTCAATACAGGGGTTAACAGAGGTCTGGTCTGGACAATTAAGTCGCTTCGACCCTCCTTCCACCGAAGATATTTTTGGGACAACGTGACAGGTGGTGAGCCCGTCGCCATATGAATCGTACATAGGTTCGGAATAAATCCATTGGTACGAGCTTGCCACCTGGGGATCGAAATTGGGTCTCTCGACTCGAATTCCGATCACCCAACCACTCGGCTGTCGTGACTTCTCGTATTTGATGTAATATTTTAGAAACTTAAGTCATAATTTAATAATATTTTTCAATCAGAATTTAAAACAAGTCAAAGCGCGTTTTTAGAATATAATCAAAGAATATTGAAGAATATAATAGTAGTTCAATCGCAAAAGGTTACAGATGCGTTGTCAACCCCTAGGAGCTTTTGGTAAACGCCTAAAATGCTAATTGGTTAGCATTTATACTGACTCTATATATTTGAAATCAGAAGACATTAGTATTGTATTCAACAATCACACGCGTTACCTAGTACCAAAAGACAGGATTTCCTAAATTTTGGGACCTATATTGTGTAGGTGAAACATAAAATATATATTCCTGCATAGATAAAGATTCATCTGTACATATTAATAAAATTGGAGTGCCTGTTTGTAATATTGAAATAACCGTTTTTTACTAAATGTGTATGTGTATATACGGCACATACACCAAAATAACATTTATTATAATTTTTGTCCATCGGTCGCTCTGTCTTTCTGTTTTTTTCCGGCTAATCTCTGAAATGGCTGGACTGATTTTAACAGCACTTTCACTGACAGATAGCTAATGTTGTAAGGAGTAACATAGGCTACTTTTATTTTAGAGACATAATTAGGGTTTCGCGTTATGAACTGCGGGCAAGGCCGCTAGGCAGAGCATCTAGTATATACATACTTGAGTACAAACATTCATATTCTTCAAATACACACAAATCTAGATTATCGATCCGGCAAATAGACTAGAAGTTGTAATGGTAAGTAAAAAACACCACTCAAAAATTATTTAGAAATTCTCATTATTATTCTTCTTCAACCTTACATCTAACGTTATATCATGGACTTCTTATAATACGATATATAAAAGTCTAAACATAGCTTCCATGTAACATTTGACGGTCAAACAATGGCAAATTACAAAAAGTAATATAAAAAAAACTAACATGTGTATTGTATGGAACTTTCAACTTCTGAGAAATGATTCTTGACCCAAAGGAGCGGCGAACTTCAAACAAAACTTGACACATGTCTGCGAGCACCTTTAGAAGCTAATTGACAATTAAACACATTAAACGACATCAATATTAAAGGTCAGTGTAAACAGCTCCTTATCAATTATTCAAATCTACATTCGAAAAGCAAATTTATTTTGATTCAAAAGAAAAATAGCAGTAATAAAAAATTATCCTGCCCATTAATCATTTTATGTACCCCCGCTTCTATAAACGTTTAATCTAATATATAATTAAAGTTTATTAATAATAAAAGTTCTAATAAAATGTAGTCATGATAGCCGAGTGGTTGGGTGATCGGAATTACGAGTCAAGAAACCCGAGTTTGATCCCCAGGTGGCAGGCTCGTACCAATGGGTTTTTCAAAAACTTATGGACGAATTACATCGTTGGCTTGGACGTGAAGACGGCGAAGGGCTCACCACCTGTCACGTTGTCCCGAAAATATCTTCGTTGGAAGGTGGGTCAAAGGGACTTAATTGTCTAGACTAGACCTCTTGGAATTGCGTGAAGATATTTTTTTTTATTTATTCTAATAAAAGTTCTATCCGCTACCTTTCAGTTTTATCTACTCCATCAGTTTGTTTATCGAGATAAACGGATAATTATTCGTCTAAAAGCAGCATTATGTTCATTACACATAAAGCTTCTGGGTGGATGTCCATTTGAATGTAAAAAGATTAATTCTAATCAATTCTGAGAATCAAAATCGAATTGATAACTTCTCCCTGTTGATAATATTTACTTATCTGCCATTATCGCTACTGACTTTGTATCATCGACTTACAAGCGACAACTAAATCTTAATACAGCATCCGATTAAATTAAGATTTTTTTTTATAGAAAAGGGAGCAAACGAGCAGGAGGCGTACGTGATGGAAAGTGGTTACCGCCGTTCATGAACACCCGCAATACCAGAGGCATAGCAGATGCGTTGCCGGCCTTAGCGTGCCCCCCCCCCCCAGAATTGGGGCGTGGTGGGAGGGGGGGGGGGTTCTGTTACCTGCACTCAGCAGACGAAACGCAGAAGTTAGTTAGACTACTCTACTTCACGCCGGTATTCTGTGAGATCATGGCACTTCCCCGGTTGAGCCGGCCCATTCATGCAACAACAAAAGTTGATACCAGTACGTGGCTCTACCACTGTATGTAAAGAATATATTGAGATCCAACCAAAGCCAATGCTAACTAAAAACATATAACTATTGTGCTGTTCACTATTTCACTTATGTTTTAACTAGCACATTACCTCACTTCGTCTTCATCATATCTTTTGATGCTTTTAGCAACCGCGAGAAGTCACGATAGCCGAGTGGTTGGATGGTCGGAATTTCGAGTCAAGAGATCCGGTGGCAGGCTCGTAGCTGGTAGGGTTTTTCAAAAAACTTATGTACGAATTATATCTTTGGCTTGGACATAAAGACGGGCTCACCACCTGTCACGTTGTCCCGAAAATATCTTCGTTGGAAGGTGGGTCAAAGGGACTTAATTGTCTAGACTAGACCTCTTGGAATTGCGTGAAGATATTTTTTTTTATTTATTCTAATAAAAGTTCTATCCGCTACCTTTCAGTTTTATCTACTCCATCAGTTTGTTTATCGAGATAAACGGATAATTATTCGTCTAAAAGCAGCATTATGTTCATTACACATAAAGCTTCTGGGTGGATGTCCATTTGAATGTAAAAAGATTAATTCTAATCAATTCTGAGAATCAAAATCGAATTGATAACTTCTCCCTGTTGATAATATTTACTTATCTGCCATTATCGCTACTGACTTTGTATCATCGACTTACAAGCGACAACTAAAAGGGAGCGACTAGGGGAGCAAACGAGCAGGAGGCGTACGTGATGGAAAGTGGTTACTGCTGTTCATGAACACCCGCAATACCAGAGGCATAGCAGATGCGTTGCCGGCCTTAGCGTGCCCCCAGAATTGGGGCGTGGTGGGAGGCGGGGGCTCCTGTTACCTGCACTCAGCAGACGAAACGCATAAGTTAGTTAGACTACTCTTCTTCACGCCGGTATTCTGTGAGATCATGGCACTTCCCGGTTGAGCCGGCCCATTCATGCAACAACAAAAGTTGATACCAGTACGTGGCTCTACCACTGTATGTAAAGAATATATTGAGATCCAACCAAAGCCAATGCTAACTAAAAACATATAAGTAGTTTCTGGAATAGGTTTCTCTATTTCTTATCTTTGTTATTTTGATATGAATTCTGCGTGTAAACATATATATACTTTAATCACAAATTTCTAAAGCTTTTGTCAATGTGTCCGTAATTCATAAATTAGGAAGATATAAAAATGTTTTATATTGTTTCATTGGTAACTTCATGGTCTTAATCTATATTAAACAGAAAAAGCAAATATTTTGCATGCCAAACTTGTAATGTTTTTTTATTTATTTAATCTTACTGAAAGACACCTGGTTATTGTCTTAAATATTAAGAAATACTACAAAATAATAATGACAATCAATAGAAGTAGCCATTAATTAATTAGCAATTAATTAATTTAATAAAACTATTTATTTAGCATGCAACCTTAATGTAGATAATGTTACCTATGATACGTAAAAAAGGTGACGTAATTGATTTTTCTCAGACTACTGCAACAAACTCCCCCATGTTACGTAAAATCAATTCTATGGTTAGGGATATTAAAAATTATGTCCAACTTATGAGAATATCCTTATTTACCCTTCTACCTTTAAATTACTAAGTGAGCTTTAAAGCTTAAACAAGAAGATACACTACAAGAGCTAATAAATAAAGTTACTACGTTATGCTAAATTTCCGAGTCCAGACCAAAAATTCAAAAATTAAACTTTTTGACATCGTTAATTCTAAAAAGTGAGAAAGTAAAAAATTTAAAATTCATTCGAATTAAAATCGACAATGACCACTATTAGGGGTAAATATTCAATTCAGGGGTTTTTATTATTTACATATTTCTCTGTTCGGTTTCGGATAGCTTCCGAAGGGCTTCCGGAGTAGATTACAAAGTGCTTTATTTGTGTTCTTACTTTTATCTTAATTACTTAATTAAAGGCGGCGCGTGTTTATTAAGAAGTCACATTTCGTAATTATCTTTGAATTGTTAATTTTTCTGAGTGAGTCAAGCTTATGACGAATATAAAGATCAAAATGTAATTAGTGTTTGTTTATGAGTATTAACGCTATACTTGAGATCTTATCAAAGGGTTGCTCACGTTTACAAAATTTTCATTCTTCTATAAATTAACTATGATTAAAATAGTTAATAACACAACATTTTTCAACTTTTTAAATTATTTTTCAGTAATTAACGTAAAGCATTTTATTTACTCAATTACTAAGTGGCCTGAAAAGTCAACTGCAAACTGTTAAGGGATTGGGATTCGCAGTATCAGATACCTTACATACACGCTGTTACCTGCACTCAGCAGACGAAACGCATAAGTTAGTTAGACTACTCTTCTTCACGCCGGTATTCTGTGAGATCATGGCACTTCCCGGTTGAGCCGGCCCATTCATGCAACAACAAAAGTTGATACCAGTACGTGGCTCTACCACTGTATGTAAAGAATATATTGAGATCCAACCAAAGCCAATGCTAACTAAAAACATATAACTATTGTGCTGTTCACTATTTCACTTATGTTTTAACTAGCACATTACCTCACTTCGTCTTCATCATATCTTTTGATGCTTTTAGCAACCGCGAGAAGTCACGATAGCCGAGTGGTTGGATGGTCGGAATTTCGAGTCAAGAGATCCGGTGGCAGGCTCGTAGCTGGTAGGGTTTTTCAAAAAACTTATGTACGAATTATATCTTTGGCTTGGACATAAAGACGGGCTCACCACCTGTCACGTTTTGCCGTAAATATCTTCGGTGGAAGGAGAGTCGAAGGGACTTAATTGTCTAGACTAGACCTCTGTCTACCTACGTATTGGGAATTGCGTGAAGATACTTATTTATTTATTTGATGCTTTTAAATCAAAATCTTTAACAACACTGTTGTACACATGTTATCTTAAGTGCAACTAACGGCTTCAAATTATTATTATGATAAAAATCATATTTATAAAACCTTTTTTTATACGAAACCTTTTTTTTAAGTAGATATAACGTTAACGGTCTGAGTTAACGCTTCACGAAAATTTCGCCGGTCACACTGGCGTAACAATCTTTCGGTGGCGGACATACGTTTAACAACCGCCCGCTGTCAGTTTAACGTAAACAATAAACTGTTAATGCATTCTAACGCCGGTCAGATGAGCGGCTCGCGATAAAAACCCCTTGATCGCATTGTGACACCTCCGTTAATTGGAATTTATGTAGGATGCGGTCGCTTTGTTGCTGAATAACCTTACCACGTGCTCTTGCGACGAGTGGAATAATTTCGATATTTTATGAAGAAATTTCGATCTTTTAAAAAGCTTTTGATTTAATATTTAAAATATTAAACATAGCTAATAAGAAGCCACAAGTCATAGAAGATACCTAATGTTAGTTCTATTTGACCACCAAACCTTTTCTCAGATCGTCACGATCGTATGAATCTTTACGTGAGATAAAATTTACGTAAGTAAACAATTAAGTAGTTTCTGGAATAGGTTTCTCTATTTCTTATCTTTGTTATTTTTGATATGAATTCTGCGAGTAAACATATATATACTTTAATCACAAATTTCTAAAGCTTTTGTCAATGTGTCCGTAATTCATAAATTAGGAAGATATAAAAAAATGTTTTATATTGTTTCATTGGTAACTTCATGGTCTTAATCTATATTAAACAGAAAAAGCAAATATTTTGCATGCCAAACTTGTAATGTTTTTTTATTTATTTAATCTTACTGAAAGACACCTGGTTATTGTCTTAAATATTAAGAAATACTACAAAATAATAATGACAATCAATAGAAGTAGCCATTAATTAATTAGCAATTAATTAATTTAATAAAACTATTTATTTAGCATGCAACCTTAATGTAGATAATGTTACCTATGATACGTAAAAAAGGTGACGTAATTGATTTTTCTCAGACTACTGCAACAAACTCCCCATGTTACATAAAATCAATTCTATGGTTAGGATATTAAAAATTATGTCCAACTTATGAGAATATCCTTATTTACCCTTCTACCTTTAAATTACTAAGTGAGCTTTAAAGCTTAAACAAGAAGATACACTACAAGAGCTAATAAATAAAGTTACTACGTTATGCTAAATTTCCGAGTCCAGACCAAAAATTCAAAAATTAAACTTTTTGACATCGTTAATTCTAAAAAGTGAGAAAGTAAAAAATTTAAAATTCATTCGAATTAAAATCGACAATGACCACTATTAGGGGTAAATATTCAATTCAGGGGTTTTTATTATTTACATATTTCTCTGTTCGGTTTCGGATAGCTTCCGAAGGGCTTCCGGAGTAGATTACAAAGTGCTTTATTTGTGTTCTTACTTTTATCTTAATTACTTAATTAAAGGCGGCGCGTGTTTATTAAGAAGTCACATTTCGTAATTATCTTTTGAATTGTTAATTTTTCTGAGTGAGTCAAGCTTATGACGAATATAAAGATCAAAATGTAATTAGTGTTTGTTTATGAGTATTAACGCTATACTTGAGATCTTATCAAAGGGTTGCTCACGTTTACAAAATTTTCATTCTTCTATAAATTAACTATGATTAAAATAGTTAATAACACAACATTTTTCAACTTTTTAAATTATTTTTCAGTAATTAACGTAAAGCATTTTATTTACTCAATTACTAAGCGGCCTGAAAAGTCAACTGCAAACTGTTAAGGGATTGGGATTCGCAGTATCAGATACCTTACATACACGCTGTTACCCGCACGGCATAATTCCTCAGGACAAAGTCCCAAAAAGCTAATTATTTGTTCGAAAATTTGCTTGTGTCGGCAATGTCAAAGAGTATTTAATGCGTTTCCTGTTCTGTTGATAGTTTGTGTGTCAAGGTGTTGCAACTCCTCTATCTAAATTAGCGTTGTCGCACTCTAACTGAAAAGAACAGGCTAAAAACAGAAGATAATGCTTAATGACTTTGCATATTATGCAGTACAAAGGAAAGGCGGTGAGATGGCATTTTTATCAATATCTATACAGTCGTCGCGAAGAAAGGTTTCTCCTTAAATGTCAAACTTTGTCACTTTGGGTCAACAAGACTCTGGCTCGGAGCAGGCTGCAGACAGAAAACGTAGCATTTTTAGGTTAGGATAAAAAAATAAAGACCTTGTCTGTTTATTTTTGTCTTTATTTTTCTCTCACTATTTATAAATAAAATAAATAAATAAATATCTTCACGCAATTCCCAATACAGAGGCTTAGACTAGACAATTAAGTTCCTTCGACCCACCTTCCACCGAAGATATTTTCGGGACAGCGTGGCATAATTCGTACATAAGTTTTTGAAAAACCGATTGGTACGAGCCTGCCACCTAGGGATCGAACACGGGTCTCATGGTTCCAAATTCCGACCACCCAACCACTCGGCCGTGACTGTAACTCCCTATAAACTCTCTATTTATTTAAGAGTTTATGTCCGGATATACCAGCCGCATCTTACCCTAGTTACCTTAAGTTAGGCGAGTTACGACGTTAGCTACGAAGTTAGCTACTTCGACTCTACCGTTCAATTCAAATACAACCAGACCCATTTCACTAGAACATACATAAAAGAATAATATATTTATTATAGACAGAACTATCGCTGTAAATATAATACTCATACCATCATCAACTTTTGTAACCATTAGCGCGTGTAATCTAATATTGGTATTTGCCTTATGATTGAGGTGCGAACTGCAAAACTTTCAATCTCAGGTACTCCACTCAACTCTAATCTTCAAACTACTTCAGATATCAATATTGCGCTTTAGTTGTGGTGGTTAACAGGAAATTATTGATATTAGTACCATTATTAAATTAAAGAGAAAAAAGTCAAAATGAAATTTTGACTTTTTTTCTCTTTAATTTAATAACATAAAAGTTCAGCATAAGTATGCTTTAAAAATCAATAAAATTGCATAATAAAAATTAAATTTGGCGTTATCGTATTGATAATTCCTAACTGAAAAGTCAGGATTATCAAATTGTCACTTGCAAAAAGGGATAACAGATGGCGCCTATGCCAATAAACAAGGCACAATTAATATAAAAAGAATACAGAGTTAAAATTTCAACTGATGCGTGTAAGACACGGTGGCTCGGAGGTAAGAGCGTCGCCACGGATCGGCGAAGGTCGCGGGTTCGAATCCCCCCCCCCCCGTAAAAATCAATAAAATTGCATAATAAAAATTAATACCATTATCAGTATTCCTTTCAAAATATTTTATATTTCCTTGATTGATTTTCTGGAATGCTTGTAAAAATATTACATTTTGTTATTATTTTTTTTTATTATATTATTACATTTTGACCCGACAACTTTGTTGATAATGTCCTTGTCTTCGAAGCTAAGGCTTGAGGGTATTAATCCTAGTGATAAATATTTGCGAGTTGAATATTAAAGTTTATACTTCAGTTATAGGCGTTTACATACAATTATTTATCTATGTAAGTATAGGTATATTGTGTAGGTACATCATCATTTTCTATTTTTCATTATTCCTAATCCACTTTGGCTGAATAAAGTAATATGATTGTGGATAGATATATGGTAAAGTAAAACAAATTTAAACTTCTTTAGTTTATAAAATAGTAATTTAACAACCCTAATGGTGCAAAATTACGAGCAGCGCCAGTAATGTAATTATCTTTATACATTATTATGCACTCTACGATAATCAAGTCTACGTCTGATATAAAACTTTTGTTAATTATCTCAAAGTCATCTTTGAATCGGTCACGTGTTTCAATGTCGACGGGTGTCGGTCAAAGGACGTGAAAAATCACAGAGGTCACCTTTATTCGCTTTTTTTGGTACAATGAAAAATGCCAACCAAAGGTTATTTAGTATTTTTAAAAGGATGACTGAAGTGTTTAAATTTTAAGCTATGTACGTAATTATTTAATCGTACGTACATAAAATTTCTACTTTATAACTGAAAATATATCTTCAAGCCATTCCCAATGCACGGGTAGACAGAGGTCTAGTCTAGACAATTAAGTCCCTTTGTCCCAGAAAATATCTACCTAAAAAAGTGGAACTTTCCACCGAAGATATTTTCGGGACAACGTGACAGGTGGTGAGCCGGCTGAACACGGCGACGTCTTTATGTGTATTGTAATTTATGAAACAATGTAAAACAAATATCTAAATAAATATAGTCCAATCTAATAGGCTCCATTGGATTGGACCCAGTTGATGGTGACCCGGCTTTCGAATGTAAGGATTGCGAGTTCGTATACCGTTAGGTATTATAGTAATATTTGACTTAATTGTCTAAATTAAGTCCCTTCGACCCACTTTCTATCCGCCCGTTGCCGTCTTTATGTCCAAGCCAAAGATATAATCGTACGTAAGTTTTTGAAAAAAACGAACCGGCCAACCGGATCAAACTCGGGTCTCCTGACACGATATCCGATCACCCAACCACTCGACTATCGTGACTCTTATGACTAAGATCAGTGATATCAAATTCATTTTTCGTCGTTCTGGTTTACTATAGTCAGGGCCAGACACTCTACTATAGTATACCATAGTAGTGTCCATGCGATGCGATGTGATCGTGCGGCATACTCATCAGTTTTCAAGATGTCGCCAACTGTTTGAAAAGCACTTTTTACATTTTGTTTTACATTTTTACTTACTACATTGACTCGTGTCGGGGTGTTTGTGATACCTTCGTTTTTCTGATTCCATAACACAAGTGCTTTAGCTACTTTCTTTAAGTCACGATAGACGAGTGGTGGGATGGTCGGAATTACGAGTCAAGAGACCCGAGTCCAATCCCCAGGTGGCTCGTACCAATGGGTTTTTAGACTATATTTTAAATCAATTCATTTGCTTTTATCATATTAATGGCATAATAATACTAATAACACTAATACACTATATTATACTATACAAACGCTCAGAGGCTTTTTTTGTTTATAAATTTAAAAAAATATTTTTCTTTTATTTCTGTTTTCCAAGTCACTCTCAACCGTTAGGGAAATACCAATTTCCTCTAATGTAATCTAATTTGATGCTTATTGCGACGCTTTACATTTAAACTGGATGGCAGAGTACATTGATCTAGAAAACGCAACTGATTCAAAACTTTTCTTAACACAAGATTAAATGAGTAAAGAAATTATAAATAAATATCTTCACGTATACAGGGGAAGACTATTTTCAAAATGGCGGACTTAATACCTAAAATTTTTAAAACACGTTTGAACCAAGAATCGAGTTTTAAATTATATTACTTAGCAAAGTAATATGACATTCATTTAGAAAGTATACAAAAAATATGTATATATTTGCTGGTAATGGTACTGTTAATATACTACTTCCTAATCTTTATACATAAAAATCTCGTGTCGTTCGTTCACGCATCCACTTTCCGAAACTACCTAACTCATTTTTATTAAAGTTTGCACATACATCTGTAAATCGGAATACATAACTTTAGAGATTGATGATGTTTTTAATCTTTATTTTTATATCTTCACGCATTTTCCCTATTCTGGGTTAGGTAAAGATCTCGACGTTTCACCTTTAGTTCTTACGTTTTAACTTACTTTTACGCTTACTTACTTTTTAGCTTACTTACTTTTTATATTAACGTCTACTGAGCTGACGTTAATATTTAAAACAAGTAACCTATAAATAATAAGAACAAAAAGAAAAAAAAAGCTAAAAAACACTTTAAAAGGTCCCCTCGTAGCAAAGATTATAACTTCAGAGCAATTTTTAGAGCAGTGGTGGCCGTTTGGATAACATAAGAGGCGACCAAAAAAAAAAAACTAAAAATACCAGAACAATATAAGCACTACGATGACGGCTGGCAGCTTTTAATCTGCAAGGTGTTAGGCAGTGAGATGGCTAATCAACGGTGGCGTTATCACCAAGCGTGGCGATTATGGCAAACCCTCCCACGGGAGAGATCTATGTACAGCAGTGAACTATAATAGACTATTATGTAGTAGACATAATTATGTATTTCGGGTTAATTTTAAAAGAAATTAAAACATTTGGACAGTTGGCATGTGGTATAAATATGGAATAAATATAATATAACAGACATTTTAAATGTAATGGACTCCTTACAATGAGTTTCTAATGTCTAGTGATACGCCATTTGTTCCAAATATTGTTCTCATAGCAGTCCTGTGTAGGACATCGGCCTTCACCGAAAAAAAAAATTATCATATTCACCATGCTTGGTAAACGGATTGGCAATCGCAGACACCTTGCACTTTGGATGCTGCTGTCCGTCAGCCGTCGGGCAGAATTTTAGTCTGGTGTTTTTCGCGACAATTGTGCCGCCATTTTCGATAGCCAACTGCATTTTCAAAGCTGTTCCCTTCGTCATACCATATCCACAGGAAGAAAGTTGCATGTGCTGTCCACACCGCATATTACCATACTCGTATAAGCTGAAAAGAAGCTTACACCGGAAAAAATGTCTGTCTATGATAGCTATAAATTAAAGTAAAACACAGACAGTTTTAACTTTTGCAACACTCACCAGATATACTGTACGATATTGTTTTACGCTTATACACATCTCCCATCACTGCAAAATTTGATAAAAACATAAGAAATAAAAATGTATATAAAAAGCAGACCCATATGAAAATACGTAAAAAGAAAGTGTAATCTCCTTCGGCAATCCACGTAATTTACTTTGTGTTAGCTTACTTAATGTAGGAAGAGTATTTCGCTTATTGTAACACTTCCAGCGCATTGAGAATTTATATTGTTCACTCAGAATCGCGTTAAATTTGCATTGGACCGTCAACGTGATTTCCCTGGCGATCGCCTATCGCCCGCTCCATCGCTACGATCATTCGGAATTGCCAGCCCGGCACCGAGTCGCGTATCCAAATTGAAAATCAACTCTTTTTATTCACAACTCCTATTGGTATACTTATTCTGTGGTAATTCTTATGCAGATAGCTTATTAAAATATAATAAAATAAATATATAAATATTTTCACGCAATTCCCTATACAGGGGTAGACAGGGACAACGTGACAGGTGGTGAGCTCGTCGGCGTCTTTATGTCCAAGCCAAAGATATAATTCGTACATAAGTTTTTGAAAAACCCATTGGTACGAGCCTGCCAACTGGGGATCGAACTCGGGTCTCTTGACTCAAAATTCCGACCACTCGGCTACCGTGACTTTTTTATTATATTGACATTATTAAGTATTAAAAAATGTGTATCGTATATTTCGGACGAACTGCCCTGAACTTCATTTGACTGTTTACAAATTTTTAAGCCGTGGTTAAGAAAATGCATCCAACTAATGCTCAGTAACTAATGCTTTGTAACTTGCACATTTATAATATTAAGTACTATATTTTAAATTACTTACTTTATTTTACTATATTTAATAATTTACCCAAGAAATTTGCTTGATAGCAAATGTTTTGGACTTGAATTATAAAATGTTTTGGACTATGTTTGCTCTTTTCGTCTATTGCCTCACGCGTAGTCAGTGTCTGCTTGGAAAAATAAGATGTAATTTTATTGATAATACATATTTTTTTCGCAAAGTAGCGAATGGAGAAGACAAGCTAGTTCTTATTTATCACTCTTCATCATAAAATAATAAGATGTCTTCTAAAAAAATCAAAGATCAAACGACATCGTTTCTATCTCTCACAACCTAACCAAAATAAGTACCAACATCGGTTACTGCTCGTCTCATTTTCAAAGGTTTGCATAGTAAACGTAGGCGTATAAGATTTTATTGCAAAGGGCGCGCCGTACTCGGCTGAATTGAATAATTTGGTTAACAAAGAAAAGCTTACCTAATAAAAAGTTTCCGTCGTTCACATTGTACCATATCCCTTGATTATTTAAAAATTCAGTGTAGTTATCTGAGTTTTATACGGTTTATTTATTTTTAAAAATTTATAATAACTCTAAGCAAATGTTTTACATACTAGTAATGTTCTATGACACTTAAACAACGAACAGAAATTAACTTTTTTATAAAGAATAGTTTGATCCAAGCAAACTTTAAGAATCGCCAATTGTCACGTATATTATCTTTCCCCTCTTTCAAATTCCTTATTATCTTCATATACGGACGTCCTGGTTCCCAATTTTCCTGACCATCCCCTCTTCAAGCAATTGGCTCATATGTTCTACGAAATTTAGTCTCGGTATATCTCGACCCAAAAAGAAAAATGGAGAAAATAAAAAAAATAAGAAAACATATAGCGCGAAAAATAGCATTAAAAATTATATTTATTTAAAAATTTATATAAAATTTCGCTATTTATTTTCTTAACCATTCCGTCTTCAGTCATTCACTCATGTATATTTTAGAAATTTAGTATTAGATATTTTATGTTATAAATAAATGAATATATATATATGTATATTTCGGCTCATTACGCGATCTCTAAAACCATAGACCCGATTGAGTTGATATTCAAAATTGTTGCTCCTTTCTCCCTAAGTACAGATTTAGTTTTTTTTAATTTTTGCACAGACAAAGTCGACAGGGTCACCTAGTAAATACATATAAACAAAATTCTCAAATAACTGAACTAGTGTATATAACATTCGAATATTTATTTACATGGCATTATCCACCGTATAATTTTATTGAAGGTGTGAAGACATTTTCTTGATATTTTGGATATTTTCAAACGCCTCGCTCGCGTTATGCAAAGCTCTATTACGTTTATTTCGCAGATGAAAAACATTATGTTAATATTTCGGGTTAATAATTTTGTTGTCAACATTCGCTTAGGAAAACATCTCTAGATGTACGCTTTACTATTTTGTTTTTTTGGCAACGCTTATACTTTGGAGGATAAATATTAGGTATATTGGTGTGAAAAAGAGATGTCTGATGGTTCTACGTTTATACCGGTGTGTGAGATCTGCAACTCAAGAACAGTTATATATTACCATCCAATTCAAATGTGACCGAGATAAGCAGTAGATTTCGCTGTATCATGAATGGATTGGACTGCTAGAGACTTGAATCGCCTTTTCCATCTGGTGCCCGAAATGAAGACTTCCCTTTAAATGGCACAGAACGAAAAGAAGATCGTTGCACCGAAACTCAATGATATACTGAATAACTACTGATACCCAAACACTGCAGCGTGTTCCTAACTTTGAGAAAAATAGGGAAGCAGGGAGAGGAAAATGAAAGAAAGAATAACATGGAAGACGAAACATGGAAGTGGCAAGCAGCAGAGCAGGTATAGGATGTCTAATTGATTAAGGTAATCTCCATAACCGTGATCTAATACCGGTCGAGCTCTCCTATTCACTATTATATCATTTAGACATAATTAGATTGACAGTGGTAGAGCCACGCATCAGCTTTTGTTGTTGCATGAATGGGCCGGCTCGACCGGGGAAGTACCACGATCTCACAGAATACCGGCGTGAAGTAGAAGTCTAGTCAAACATCTGCGTTTCGTCTGGTGAGTGCAACTATAAATTGCATAATAAAAATTATATTTATTTAAAATTATATTTATTTAAAATTATATTTATTTAAAATTATATTTATTTAAAATTATATTTATTTAAAATTATATTTATTTAAAATTATATTTATTTAAAATTATATTTATTTAAAATTATATTTATTTAAAATTATATTTATTTAAAATTATATTTATTTAAAATTATATTTATTTAAAATTATATTTATTTAAAATTATATTTATTTAAAATTATATTTATTTAAAATTATATTTATTTAAAATTATATTTATTTAAAATTATATTTATTTAAAATTATATTTATTTAAAATTATATTTATTTAAAATTATATTTATTTAAAATTATATTTATTTAAAATTATATTTATTTAAAATTATATTTATTTAAAATTATATTTATTTAAAATTATATTTATTTAAAATTATATTTATTTAAAATTATATTTATTTAAAATTATATTTATTTAAAAATTTATATAAAATTTCGCTATTTATTTTCTTAACCATTCCGTCTTCAGTCATTCACTCATGTATATTTTAGAAATTTAGTATTAGATATTTTATGTTATAACTTAATAAATAAATAAATAAATAATAAAAACAAGTTCAATAAATTAATGTGTAACTTAATAAATAAATAATAAAAACAAGTTCAATAAATTAATGTGTAACTTAATAAATAAATAATAAAAACAAGTTCAATAAATTAATGTGTAACTTAATAAATAAATAAATAATAAAAACAAGTTCAATAAATTAATGTGTAACTTAATAAATAAATAAATAATAAAAACAAGTTCAATAAATTAATGTGTAACTTAATAAATAAATAAATAATAAAAACAAGTTCAATAAATTAATGTGTAACTTAATAAATAAATAATAAAAACAAGTTCAATAAATTAATGTGTAACTTAATAAATAAATAATAAAAACAAGTTCAATAAATTAATGTGTAACTTAATAAATAAATAAATAAATAAATAATAAAAACAAGTTCAATAAATTAATGTGTAACTTAATAAATAAATAAATAAATAAATAAATAAATAAATAAATAATAAAAAACAAATATTTAATATATTAGATGAGCTATTACATGAATTAAAATTAAAATATAACTGCCGAATCTCCGCCAGTAAATTTAAATAATAAACAAATGTACCTTGTAAATAAATAATAAAAAACAAGTTCAATAAATTAATGTGTAACTTAATAAATAAATAAATAATTTGCCACGACAGCAGATTTAGTGATTTAAATTTTAATCAGGAGACCAGTAACTGGATGATCGAACTTCATTTGGTGGCGCTATATTTTTTTAGTGAAATAATGACTTATTTGAATCATGGTTTAGTTTTTATTCTTCCTAACATTAACTTTTTCTGAGATAACACTTTAAATCTACTTTTTCTGAGATAACACTTTAAATCTACTTTTTCTGAGATAACACTTTAAATCTAGATATAATTTGAACGTAAAACAAAACAAAATATTGGTGAATTCGTTAAATACCGAGGTTTATTGTTAATTGAATTCTTGTTAAATACAAGATTGTTTCCTTCAGGGCAAGTAGATCTCTGTTAAAAAGATTTCGAAAACGTTCAGGTTTATTGAAGTCCTTTCAAACTTGAATTCCTTTCGCTTGAATTTATTTTAGAATAAGAACATTTTCAATGCACTGTTCGAATTGATAGTTTAACGAAATAAAAAACAGTAAATTAACAGGAACATTGTTAGACGCTCACTTGTTTCATTTATGCCGGCCAGACGTTTTTAATGATACCATTAGCGCGAAGTTATCGCTATTGTCTGTTTAAAATGGAGTAATATCTGCATAATGATTTTGATGATTCATTTAATATCCTCACGACATGGCAACAATGGAAGCAAACAGAAGCTAACAAATTATATTGGATTTAAAAAGGCATAATTTCAGCTCTTCTAAATGAAAGTGAAATACTGGACTAAATTATTTTGTATATAACAAATCATCCAAAAAGTCTACGTAAAATAAATATATTTCATTGGTTTGGGGCTAGGGAAACTAATTTAGTCTGTTCAGAATTAAAACTTTTCTTTTTGATTAAAAAAAATACTGTTTATAGTTTATTAAGTAGCTATGCACACTTATAAGCATATTTAGTGACCTATAAACGTTCGATGAAGGAAATAAGCTCCACTCATAACCATAATTTACACTCTTAGCAATAGGATTAAAGATTGCAGAACCACCGAACATCTTAGACGCTACTACACGACATATATTAATCTAAGTTTAATATTATTCAAGATAATTAGCCAGCCCTCGAGTCAATGCTTTTTTCAAAACTTTTCCTTTAATTATCTCTTTCTCTTTTTAAGGTTTTGCCCCAGGCAATATAATAGGCTCGCTTCGCCTGCGTTACAGGAGCTTTAGCAGTCTCCAGGATCCTATCTATCTTTATACCAAAATTAATTAAATTTGATGATCGGTTTTAGTGTAAATGCATAACTAACAAACTTATAAATCAAACTCATATTAAATATGTACGTAGTCACAACATAATCAGCAGAAATAGATATAAAGATCATTGTGTATTAGACGTTGATTTGCTTTACCCAATTCTTTTAACACTTATCTAGTAAACATATTTAATTTTAACAATCAAAGCCTGCAAATTACATTAAGTTTCTCCATATCCACTTCAATATTTCTCATAGATGAATTTGATACAAAAATTATAACAAAATTATCAATTTATAGAAAATATGCCAAATATCTTCTAAAAAACGAGGTTGTATATCAACAACAGCAAAACATGTTATTCCCTAACTCCTTCACAGTATATCTATACTGTAAAGGAGCTTATGTTAGATATGTTCAAGTTGTTTACGTCGCCGTCATCATTTAAAAGCCATGTGCACAGCCCTCGTCGTTCTGTGGGACATCTTACGCCCCCGTATGATATACTGCGGCGCGGTTTCCTGCAAGCCTTGCTTCCGATCTCCGCCCCATACTGGTGAATTCTGTTAACACGCCTCTAATGCATAAACAGACTGCTTCGTTCATTAACATTTGTGTATGTGATTGCTGTAGTTTTGAACACATTCATTAAAATGCACACAATGAACAGTTCAACAGTGTTTTTCTTGTTTTAAAAAAGTTTTCATGAAAAATAAAATTCAGTTAGTTTTGCCCTTATATTAGTCACGAAAGCCGAGTGGTTGGGTGATTGGAATTCGAGCCAAGAGATCCGAGTTCGTTCCCCGGAGTTGTATCTTTGGCTTAGATATAAATAGACGGGCTGACCTGTCACGTTGTACCAAAAATGTCTTCGATGGAAGATGGGTCGAAGAGACCTTTGTCTGCCCTCGTATTGGAAATAGCGTAATGTTGTGTTCTTTCAAGTCGCATTTATACACTAGACCTTATTACGGACTATGTTACATGTAGTGAGTCTATCTCCGAAGCGAGTATTCTCTCAGATTCAGGCCTAAAACCTTACTGATTTAGAGACTAACTAGCTCTAACTCAAGTTTCCAGATTTGAATTCTCAATCACTCGGCCATAGTTGCTGTTTAGGTTCCAAAAATTTTGCAGTTTTTTCTAGATTATATGCAACATTAGTATATTCTAGAACATACTATTACTTTCATTGCTAAACATATTTCACTAGTCAACACTATCTGCCGACCATTTATCCTTTGACTTCTTTAGCCTCTTATCGAACACACCACAACGGGCAAGCGGATTGTCGAGTATAATTCAAAAAGAGCGGTTTAATTGTGCTCTTTTGTATCTTCACACAATTCCTAATACCCCCTGTATTATTATTATACCTGTATTATACCCCTTGTATTGTAGACTGAGGTCTAGTCTGACAATTAAGTCCCTTTAACCCACCTTCCACCGAAGAAATTTTCGGGACAGCGTAACAGGTGGTGAGCCCGTCGCCGTCTTTATATCCAAGCCAACGATATAATTTGTACAAAAGTTTTTAAAAAACCCATTGGTACGAGCCTGCCATCTGGGGATAGAACTCGGGACTTTTGACTCGAAATTCCGACCACCCAACCACTCGGCTATCGTGACTCATGCCCGACATGACTATGCTCTTTTAGATGTTCTATATTTTCTTTAGTTTCTACTCATATACTTCTTGTGAGAGGATATATTTGAATAAAAAGGCAAGGCTACCGAGCTGACTATCTCTTAGTGACGCACATCCAACCAGCTTGCGATGATCGATACACACAGGATGTCGTTTAAAGAAAGAATTCGAAGAAACATATAAAAATAGAATACAATTCGATTAGAAATTCTATTTGTAACCTCATACTAAGCTTTAATTCGTGTTATTATTTAAGGAAGAAGGATGCACTTTAAGTGTCTGTAAAGAAACAACTCATAATCGCAAATCAAACAACACTACCAAGTGAAACTTATAAAAACAAAAGGTGGAGTGTCAACGCCGGCTGAGGGACGGTGTTGTAGCAAAAAGCGGATCTCACCGCCCCGGCGCTAAGCCCCGGGTTTAAAGTCGACGGCAAATATTTGTGATGCGATTAAGCACCGCTAGGGACCGCTGATTGATGGGAATACGATATTTTCATAGATTAATGACAAACAGAGACAACCAAATTTTTACAGAGCAACACTAAAAATCACTTCTATCGGAGGTAGACAGGTTAATTAGGAAAAATATGTCAACTCTTTGTTTCTGTTAGTTATCGGTCTGAAATGAATTCCTTTCAATGGATGTCTTAAGAGGGAAAAGCTTTAGAAAACACAATGGCTTCCAACAGATGGCGATGGCGATCGAAGATTACCAGATCAAAATCAACAGATCAATCAAAGCCTCTATTCTATGATCGTCAATTCGCTAGCTGAGTCTGTTTATTAAGCTAATCCTTCTTGCAGTAGAAACCTGTCAGAGGGATATTCTAGCCTGTTAAAATAGACAACATTGAACAATATGTTTATGAAAGGTAATAAATAATAAAAGATAATCCCTAGAAATAAGCAGTCCAATGCCATTTTCAAGTTTTGGCTTAAAACTGTAATTTATTAACAATGTTTGGGATTTAAATATCTATAGCATTGTACTTAGATCTATTTTAAAATTTATGAATAGGAGTATAATAGTGTTTACTCTGTACCCACTCAGTTACTCTGTTGTTATGGCGGACAGCTGAACCTATACTTCGTGATAGTTTAAAACAATTAAATATATTCTGATATTTCACATGTAACGCCACAACGTATTTTTGACACGACGGGTTTTTAACAGTCCATGCTTAATTTCCAGTGTACCTATAGTTTTTGCAAATTAATGTTGTAGTGAAGGTGCATCATATATGACAAAGTACAATAGAGAGATATATGCTTTACTTTAAAAATCAAATCAAATCAAATCATTTATTAATCGACATAAGAATGTACATTCGTTTATAGAAAGTATTTTTTAATCTGTCACCGTTTCGTAATAAGGTTCCTATAACGGAGAAGAAACAGGCGAAAGAAACTCCTTTTTGATCAATATTTTTTTACAATATATTATACAAATGTGATGTGATATTTTCTAGAAATAGCTTGGCAGCGATCACCTCATTCCCAGGGGTTACTGCCATTTATATATTCGTTTATAATATATACAGCACAGCACTATAATTTTACAGCACATAATAGTACTTCATAATAATACTTTTAGACGTGTGGTAACGGTGTAAGAATATTACCACCCCCTTTTTTCACGTGGTTGTCGAAAGAGGCGAGTTAGGGAAACAGCCTTGAATATCGTTATGGCGACCGATAAATAGCGGGATAACCATCTCTGAAAATACCAGATCAACATAATCAGACCAAAGCTGGACAGCAGCGTCTGATGTGTGAGTTGTCTGCTACTGCGATCGCCATTCCGCTTGCCAAGCGTAGCGACTATGGCAAATCCTCCCTATGGAAGAGGCCTATGTCCTGCAGTGGACTTTAATACACCGTTATGTATGTATGTATGTAATAATACTTTTACCTAACTGTACAAAAGCACCCACGTGCAAAATACAATACATCAAAATGCAAAACAAACAAATTCACATTTGCAATCACCCACTTCCGACAAAATATCGGCATAGTGAATCGGCAAACATTTCGAACAAGGAGCCAACCTATGCACACAAAGGTGGTCAAATGTTGATTTTATTTTCGGTGGTATAAATACCACACTAATCGCTTTCAAACGCCGCCTAGTATTATGTTACCAAAATCACCGCAACTGTTAAACAATAAGAGGTAGACAGAGATTATGATTTTCACTAGGCCTAGCGATAGAGCTATGTAGGGATCGTGACACTTGGCGATCCGTTCTCTCTGGCTACCCCGTCAGAGTGACTATAAATATATAAATAAATAAATACTAGGCCTACTCAGCTTAGCTAAAACCGACGACTACTACCTTTTCGACGATTAAAGGGGTATAATATAATATTCATGAATTTTACTACAAAGTCTTTATATTGGAATATATTGCTCCAGGAGAAAGATCTTAATGCTCTGAATCTTGAACTAAAATTCTTGAAAGTCTCTATCGATAAGAAGTTGTAGCAGAAGATGACGTAAGCAGATTAAAAACAAAGGAAGATTTAATTACTCAATTGGAAAAAAAATAAGTTACTCAAATGGAAGAAAAGCCCCTTTAGACCTACCAGAGCTGAGTTAGGCAAACTGTTAACTATCGACTATATCCATGTAATATTGAGAAAGCCTTTAAATGCTATAGTCACGATAGCCAAGTGGTTGGGTGAGCAGTATTCAAGTCAAGAGAACCGAATTCGGTCCTTAGATGGTAGGCTCTTACCAATGGGATTTTTCAAAAACTTTTGTACGATTATATCGATGGCTTGGACAGAAAGGACGGCGACGGGCTTACCACCTTTCACGTAGTCCCAAAATAAGTGGAAGGTCGGTCGAAAGGACTTAATTGTGAAGACCTCTGTTTACCCCTGTAATGAGAATAGCGTGAAGCTATTTATTTTATTTTATCTATATTGTTAAGACAATGTAGCGGAAGATGACGTAAGTAGACATTAAGACATTTAAAACAAAGGAAGATTTGATTCTAAAATAGGAGTATGACTATACCTACCATAGTTAAGTCATGCAGTTTGGTAACAATGGACAGCATGTCCTACATTCGTACCTAAATGATGTTAAGAAAGAAGAATTTCAGACATTACGAGAGCTGCAGATGAAACTGTTGAAGAACTACCAATAGGCATATAAACGGTCTTACTATGGTTAAATGATTTATATTTAATCTATACACCAATTGAGAATCACGCCAGAAGACTCTCTCAAAAGTTAACAATCCTGTCGGCAAGATCAAAGCACTGGTGGCGCTAAAGGTGCTTACACACTGATGAACCGACACGTCACAAAGTTGTAACGTAACCACTTTACCTTCATTACGGCTATGTTTTTAAAGAGCCGTCAAGGTTGGTATAGCCTTTATTAACAGGTTATTTCAAGTTAAGTCAAGCACTTATAGGTATATAATACAGTAATTTTTAAAAATATATTGGGAGTTTCCACATATTTTCAATTTTGTATACATGTCGATAAGATTTTTTTTAATCACGTAACGGATAAATAAATGATATCTTCACGCAATTCCCAATACAGGGGTAGACAGAGGTCTAGTGTAGACAATTAAGTCCCTTCGATCCACCATCCACCGAAACCCTTATATTTAAATATAAAAATACCTAAATACTTTAAGTGCACATTTGAAAGCAGTCGTATTATACAGTGATGGCATGGAGTAGTAAGGGTACCCGTGAAAAAAGTTCGGTGTTTACACAAAGTGAAGAGGCGGCGCCTCTGATGTGTTAGCTTGTGCTTACATTAGATTAACTTTAGAAAGGACCAAAGAGTTTACATAATTATTTTCACACACTGCAAAAGAAACCTTTATTGACGTGATAACGGGATCTCACTAAAGGGCTAAGAAATTTCTTATAGCTTTAAAGTAGCTAATGTTGTGTATATGTATATAAAAATTTATAGATTGATATCTCGGAGACAACTGCAACGAATGTTTTGTATTTGTTTGACGACCTCCGTGGACGAATGGCGTAGCCACCGATTTACAAGGTATAGTCATTTCTATGGACCTGGGTACAATTCCCAGAGGAGTCAATGTAGACAACCATGTTTTATACATTAACTCGAATCTGGATGTCTGTGGTATCTTTGTTGGTTCTGATTGGTTCTGATTTCATAACACAAGTATTTTAGCTACTCACTTTGGTGTCAGAGCAATGTATGTGATGTTTTCCCAATCTCATATAATACATATTTATAGTGTTATGTTCCAAGTTTATAATTTTTTTTTAGGTACAAAATTAAACATTCAACATGTTGACACTAAGCAAAGTTCGTTTTTACTTACCCTTTCTTACTTACCCGTTTTTGAAAGTTCATGTACGACATGGGACTTTCCTATACGGTTACCACGCTGAATAAGCAGATTGTCAAAGCTTGTTCTCACCCAAGTAGGTACTAGAACTTAAGGTTACCGATCCTTATTAAAAGGATAGATCTCATGAATTGATTCGAATCGTGAGTTTTCATATCGATCCAGGAAAATCTACGAGTAGAAGACGGTTATTTGAAATAAATTTATCACCTAGTCCTATTTATACTTTTATGCACTTTTTCGTGTTATAGATACTTTTTATCATCTACTGAAACCAAGGAAAAGGCAAAAACCTTATAGAGACTTAAGAAGCAAACTTGCAAATTTCATTTTTGTAAGTAAACAAGAATTGATATTATCAAGATAATTAAAGATAGATTCTCGATTTTTCTACAGGCGTCGATTTTTGGATCGATCTGATTCAAAAATCAATTAAAAAACGAAGAATACGTTCTTACCGTTAAAAAAATCGATCTTTTATTTTGGTTCATTGAGATCAAAAACCCTTGTAAAAATTCCATATGAAAAATCTTCTCTTTCCGTGTAAATGCAATTGGGTAAAAATGCAGGTGGGCAAATCTAAAATAACTTTTTGAAAAAAAAAACTATCTGGACCGCATTATCCAATTCTGAGGCGGTTACACCTCGAAATAGGTTTGCAGTCCTTACTTTTGACCAAATCTCTTTTTAGATAACCTGACAAGTGGTTAAACATTTCTCGCGTAATCAAATAACCTTTAGTACTTTTCCCAAATGGTAGAAATTCAAAATATTTAATAATGACCCAAAAGTATCCGTTTGAAGAATTACCAGAAAACAAAAACTCAATGCCAAGTTGTAGCACTTTCATTATATTTGTCTCAACATAAATGCTAAAAAACACAAGTGTTAAATACTTTTAGGGGCGTCAAAAAGGGCAACGCCATTTTACGCTGAATTATCTTTCGATGCACTTAAAGAAACGGAAATTCTAAATGCACCTTCATGCTGTCAAAGATAAGAGAGCGAGCTTTAGACTTTTGCAAAAATAAACACTTTTTTAATCTTCGACTGTGTGCGCAGGAGCGGAGTTACAGATTACTAATAAGTTACGTGGAGTTATCACTAACTGTCAACACTAACTGAATTCATGAAACCGAAGACCTAGCTAACGCTTCTCGACACACCCTGCAGTTTCGAGATGCGCTTGTAACACTTACGTACTTATTCGTTATCACGTAATAGGACTCTCTTATGAGCAGATTTTGAATCGCCACGCCAGCGGATTGACGATCGTAGAACCTAAGTAGACGTAGACCTTAGTCACTGTTACGCATCATTAGTCGGTTAGTTTTGGTTAAATAGTTAGTTGCCTCTTATTCACTCACGATACATACATAGGTACATAATATGCTTTCATAGGTTTATGATATATATACCTATGTATGCATCGTGTGCCTTATTAGAGCTTTCACACACTTTTACTTTTTTTATATAAAATGGGAAAACCTTCTTCTTCGTACAGTATATCTAAAGTCCACTGCCAAAAATAGGCCTCCTAGATTGATTGCCACAAACGATCCTGTGCCATCTGCATCCAATTTTAGGAGGGATGAATGGAGGGAGGTCACTGGGAAAAGTCTAATAATTTCACTGATTTATGAATAAAAAAATATATAAAAATAAATAAATATATTTTTCTTACTTTTTACTTAATTATTTTATTATATAATTATTTTAAATAAATAAATATATTTTTATTTTTTTTTACTTAATTTCACTGATTTATGAAAAACTAGTTTTATCTGTAACGTTTGATGAGTAAATAAATAAATAAATATATAGATAAGGACAACATCAATTGCATACTCTGATCCAAAAGTAAGCAGCTTAAGTACTTGTATTTTGGAATCAAAAACAACGATGTACGTACTACAAGTACTCATATCCATGATCAGAGATGGCGACACTATGAAAACCACCAACCATGCGTGCGCCACTCGTCCACGGAGGGCTTCAATTTAAAAGATTAATTTAAATTATGAGCATATTTCACCGAAGTTGTCATGACGTGACAGCTGGTAATCCTAACGTCGTCTAAGTGTCCAAGCCAACGTTACATTTTACTTTATTTTTTTATTTTATTTTTTTATGGAAAAGGGAGGCAAACGAGCAGGTGGCTCACGTGATGGTAAGTGATTACCGCCGCCCATGAACACCCACAATACCAGAGGCATAGCAGATGCGTTGCCAGCCTTAGAGTGCCCCCCCCCCCTCTCCAGAATTGGGTGAGAAGGTGTGTGGGCCTCCGGTTACCTGCACTCACCAGACGAAACGCAGAAGTTTGTTAGACTTCTACTTCACGCCGGTATTCTGTGAGGTCGTGGTACTTCCCCGGTCGAGCCGGCCCATTCATGCAATAACAAAAGCTGAAGCGTGGCTCTTCCACTGTTAAATGTTACTTTATGATTGATGGATGAGAGATGAAGTGGCGACTTGCAAAATGTTGCGGGTAATCGATGGATGCAGGTGGCTGAGGACCGACCAAAGTTTTAGGAGAGGCCAATGTTCAGCAGTGGGTCCTTGATAGGCTATAAGTAAGAAGAAGTAGAAGAAGATGTATAATTAAATAAATTAATATTCATTTATACATTTAAACCTCCATATTTAATGTTTAAATACCATACCATATCAATATCGTGAACACAGTTTTCTGCCACGAGTAAATAATGTTTAATATCTGACCCATCAATTCTCCATTGACGGCTAAGTAAATAGCTGGATGCACGCTTTGCAAACGCTGTCTTAGCTCTTTATTTTTAATATGGCGACATTTGTTACAAATCCAACATGGCGCCGGTCGGACAGAGAGCCCTTGTTTGGACAACATAAAACTCGTAACAAACAATGATGCGAAATGAATGGAATCGTTTGCGATCACTCCTTTAAGGAGTATTAGGAAATTGCGAAAAGCCATGATAGCCACTAGGCTAGACACTAGGCTAGAGCCTAGATAATTAAATTTCCTTCGACCCACCTTCCACCCAAGGCATTTTTGGGGTCACGTGACAGGCGGTGAGCAATTCGCCATCTTTATCTCCAAGCCAACGACGTAAGTTTTTGAAAAAAAACTCATTGGTACGAGCCTGCCACCAGGGGTCGAACTCGGATCGCTTGACTCGAATTCCGATCGCCCAAACACACGGCTATCGTGACGTATACTCGTGTAAGAAGAGTTTACCATAACAGCTACGCATGGCAAGCTGATTGTCGGTCGCAGTACCTTCAGTACCGTCTAGCACCTTGGGCGCTGCTGCAGTACAGTCATAGCCCTCAGACCATGTCTGTAACCTTGATGGCCGTGTGGCCTTGGCTGTAGTATGCTCTTTGCCACCAGATCATTCTCTTAAAACAACTACCGCTCTCTTAAAATCCCACAACTAAGCACAATGTTTTGGCTTGAGCTTTATATCCAATTCGTCCCTTTAATGAAAATCGTAGTAGTTCACATGTATTTTGTTCAGAAAAGAAATGTTCGTTTCTCTCTTATCTAACCAAGTCAACGTTGTTGACAACAAACATCAGGATGGCCTAGTCTTTGGGTAAATGAATTTGAATCTGGGATCCAGAATTCAATCCCTCTGAGGAAAACTCGTACCGATAAATTTTTCGTCGTTGGCTTGAATCCGTTGACGGCGTGAGGCTCACCACCTGTCACATTTCCCTAAATAACCCTCTACACCATTGGATATATTATGATAATCTTTTAGCTTGTTTAATTCTACGTATTACCAAAACGTTTGCCTCTTCCAAAAACCCTAAGATCTGTAATAGTGAACACTCGAAGCAAAATAAGATATCAGGGCAGAAAGCCTCATATTTATTTTTATTTATTTATGATTATTTGCATGGACCGCGCTCGATGTGACAATACAGGCGCTATTGTTTTCCGAAATAATAACGAGATATGGCGCTTCGATACTCTTATATTTTTTTTTGTACGTTGTCACGAGAACCTGCCCTCAGTGTGCCCTTAGACTAGGTGCACACTGATCCTTGTTGAACATGGATAATTTGAAATTTATCCGCTTCCCTGATTTATAAAGAGTAAAGCAAAATAACAACCTGGGTTTTTTGTGATGACAAACTCATTAGTCACTATGGACATACCAATTTAATCTTACATATTATAAAATTGGAAAATATTCATGTCTCTACATTAAAGGTATTTGAGTGAAACTAAATAGGATTGGTTCCTATTTACCTAAACCATTTCTAGAATTCTTATATTAGGCATAACTGTTTTATGTTTTGTTTTTCTAGAAATTGTTGATTTATAGTAGTTGCATACGATATGCTTATAGTATCATAGGTTAATGGCACGATGTGATAAATACATGATGTTTTCTATTCAAAAACTTATGTACGATTTATATCATTGGCTTGGAAATTAACAAGGCGACAGGCTCACCACCTGTTACGTTGTCCCAAAAAATGTCTTCGGTGGAGCGTTGCTTGAAACGACTTAATTGTCTAGACCACTGTCTACCCTAGTACTGGGAATACGCCATTCCCAATACTGGTGTAAGACATTCGATTCCGATTCAACACCAATTATTGAGTAGTTGTTTAAGCCATCGAACTACTGCATAGATTCACCAACAGCAACGTTAAAGATGAGTGATGTCTTAGGATGAGAACAAAGATGAACATATTATAAACAGGAACAAAGCAATATTGCAGCACTACCACAAATCATCTATAATATCAATCATCAATGGTGATAAATCCGGGTTATTATTATGCATAGAAAAAATCTACCGCCGGATAAAATTATGAGTTTTATCCTAACGCATTTCCCAGAACTGCCTTTCTACCCCAGATTGAGATCTGAAAATTAAGCCCGTTCGACCCACCTTTCACCGAAGTTTATTTGGGTCAACGTGACAGGTGGTGAACTCACTGCTAATGATATTAAAGACAAAATAGTGCATCTCACAGCGGAAAGTCCATCGAAATCTTAACAAATTGACGTCCTAGTCCTAAAGCCTTCGCATATGTACGAACGTATTTTATACAGAAATGGCATTTCAATAGCATCAAAATAATAATATGTTTGGCCGCTGACGTTTGAGGATCAAGATTTACGATGTCCGAAACTGTAGATTGTTCACACGCTTTCATTTAAATTGACACGCGCTTTAGAGTTTATTTTCAACAAGTAAGCCATTTTATAAAGGCTAACAACTCACAAGCATGTCCTCTGATGTAACGGTTGTAATTGCTGGGTTGTCCCATATAAAGGAGAAGGAACAATTTTTTTTTGCGTAAGTATATAGTTAAAAATTAGCAACATCCAATAAAGTTAGTTCACTTCACCCCACTCGCTCCTTTCTGCTCCCATACATCTAATTCTAAGCCCTTTGAAATGGCACTAAAGTTTAATAATTAATAATGTTTAAAAAAAAAATAATAATAAATAAAATAATTAAATTTGAAGTCACGATAGCCGAGTTATTGGGTGGTCGGAATTTCGAGTCGAGAGACCCGAGTTCGGTCCCCAGGTGGCAGTACCAACGAGTTTTTCAAAAACTTATGTACGAATTTCATCGTTGGCTTGGACATAAAGACGGCGACGGGCTCACCACCTGTCACGTTGTCCCGAAAATATCTTCGGTGGAAGGTGGGTCAAAGGGACTTAATTGTCTAGATTTGACCTCTGTCTACCCCTGTATTGGGAATTGCGTGAAGATATCTATTTATATATTTATTTTAAAATAATTAAATACACACATAGATATAGACAACATCACATACGAATGAACGAATGTACCACAAACGCCCGGACCCGGGACAATGTATCTCAATATTTTTATCACCGCATGATTAGGAGTCTCACGATCATTTAAGAATGTCAAGTAGTACATACGGAACATCACCCGTTACGGCATCCCGTAGGCGGAAAGATACCTATAAATATAAGGCAAGTGATGTAATAGAAATGATAAATACATACATAGATAGGGACTACATCACATGCATTGCTCTGATCCCAAAGTAAGCAGCTTAAGTAATTGCAATATGGAATCAGAAACAATGAAGGTACTAAAAATACCCAGACCAGAGAAAATGTAGAAAAAGGGTTTTCTACTTTGACCCGACTGGGAATCGAACCCGGGACGACAGAGCTGGCGACACCTTAAAACCGGTGCAGAATGACTGCAGTTAAATAGCTTAAAACTCCATTACAATGGAACATAAACACTTAATAATTGCAACCATGTAATTACACATCAAATGTCATAACCGTAAGGTTTAACATTAACAAAAATATCACGAGAATGTTGATTATCGGAAAAATTATCGCAAGATAATAACCACTTAGCGCTGAATTAAGGTGGTTCGAGACAGTAAATACTGTTAAAATACCTGCTTGCGGCATTATTAGCAGCCACACAGAATGAAGATTTGGAAATACGCGGTCCAGAAGCCATAAATCCAATTACAGCTGAATTAATTCGAGTAATACGCGACCGGAATTTTCTTTCGGACGAGAAATAAACAAATGACAAACCGTACTTTGGGACGGCGCGCGGCATTTTTATTTGTTTTTACACCGATCGCGAGCGAAGCCTTCGGAAGCCACCTAATTGGGATTGTATAATGCGGTTAACGAAAGCAAATGTGCGACGATTTTAAAACTTCACGGCAAATTATTTCATGTGAGCAGTAAGCAGTTCACTTTGAACGCTGGACGATAAAGGAAGTTGATTCGGTAATTGCAAGAATTTATTTTTGTTAATAAATTATGTTATTACAATTAAAATAAGGTTAAATGTATATAAGGTTAAAAGTAATAATAAATACTCATTAAATAGATATGGAAAACATCACTTGCTCTGATCCCAAACTAAACACCAAAGGTACCACAAACACCCAGACTTGACACAATGTAGAAAAAGTCCGGGAATCAAACCTGGGACCTCAGACCTAACGATACACTGAAAAGCGGTGCTTCCGCCACTCACCCATGAAGGTAGTAATTTAAAAAAATCTCTTTCGAATACAGGAGTAGACAGAAGTCTAGACAATCAACAAGTCCTTTCGACCGACCTTTCACCGAAGCCATTTTCGGTATAGTTTCGGTTTACAAACGTATGGTTATATATGGTGTTTATGTTCGACCCTACATCCACTGAATACTTACTACTTACAGCCTGTAAAAAGTCCACTGCAGAATATAGGCCTCTCCCATAAGGATACCTTTTCTTAATAAATTTACACATATTATCTCATCGACCCTCTTTTAAGAATCGAATACAATACATTTATTATTTATTATAGTTATTATATCGTAGGCTTGGACATAAAGACGACGGGCTCACCACCTGTCACGTTCTCCCATAACTATCTTTGGTGGAAGATGGGTCGAAAGGACTTAATTGTTTAGACCTCTGTCTGCCCCTGTATTGGGAATGGCGTGAAGATATTTTTTTTATATATTTATTTTTGAATACAATGAGTAGATAAGTTTTTGAAAAAAAATCATCGATACGAATTTACCTCCTGGGGTTTGGGCTATCGTGATTTTTTTTTTCATTTCATTTAAGACCTTCGTGGATGAGTGGCGTTCATGTCGGTTTTCGTAATGTCCCCAGCTCACAGGCTCCGGGTTTGATCCTCAGTTGGTTCAATGTAGGAAAAGCTTTTTTCTGGGTTTTTGTGCACAAGTGCTTACTTAAACATCAGAGATATGTAAGTGATGTTGTCCCTGTCTGTTTATTTGTTTATAGAGATAAACGTGAATAAAAACCCTACATTTGCGTTTTACTCTAATTTAGTTTTATTCCTACTTTAACTTTATTTCTTTCTCCCTTTCGCATCTTATTGACAATCTTCGAGGTCGATTAATACTTTGTTATTTCAATGGCTAAAGGTGAGGTTACAAACCTTAATTAATTTTGTACACAATAGTGTTCAATTAAGAAGGAATTTCCTATAGTTTCATCTCTGATTATAATCATTAATTAAATCGTAATAGGGTACATAGTCCAAATTCCCGTTTTAAATCCAATAAACTGACTCCCAGAAAACGTCACGGCGACATAACATTGCGGCGGCGTATCCTTTTGCATTTTTTTTCTTAATTCGACCGTAGAATGCAGGTAAATGAATCTCCCGCCGCCCATGTCCCCTATAAATACTGGCTACTGGTTAATTGAAACATTATAAAAGAGATCTTATCGCCCGACGGAGCAAAGACACCGCACACGGAACGTTCCATCGATGTTTTAGGAACTCGACCCCGGTATTTTGTTTTATTTTTGTTTTAATTTATGATAAGAGCTGTTTTCTTCGCTTGAAAAACTCTTTTATACGAAAAAAAAACAAATTACGGATTTTAAATTTGGAAGTAAAAAATTTTGATTACAGTTAGGTTAGTACGTGTGAAAAAAGCCGAAGTGCAGTAGCGTTTAAAAACGCATTATAAAACAATTATTCAAATTAAATTACCGTATCAAATTAAATTGTGAACGGAGTGACATCAGACCGCTATTCTACATCCACAATGAGAAGAAAATTAATTCAAACTTTAAGACCTTCAAACAACACGATCCTTTACACGACCCGATGGTCCAGTTGGTAGTGATGCTGCCTGCGATGCTAAAGGTAGCGGGTTCGAACCGAACATTTGTGTAATGAATATGAATGTTTGTACGTATACATCTATGCATATGTATATATATCTATGAAAGTATATTATATTGTTGGCTAGGACACTAAGAGAGCGATGTACTTACCACCTTTATCCCAAATAAACTTTGTCAATCCCAATTAAACAGCGTCGAAATTATTGTCTAGACCACTGTCCATCCCAGTATTGGGGAAATGTTATAGTTTCTAATGTTTCAATAAATCACGATAGGCGAGTGGTTGGGTGGTTGGAATTTCGAGTCAAGAGACCTATGTTCGATCCCCGGCAGTCTAGTATAGACAATTACGTCCCTTCAACCCACCTTTCACCGAAGATATTTTTGGGACAACTTGACAGGTGGTGAGCCCGTTGCCGTCTTTTTGTCCAAGCCTACGGTCTCCTGGGGATCGAATTCGGGTCTCTTGGCTCGAAATTCCGATGATTGCTATCAACACGCTGTGCAGACGCTTCTGATCTTACCAAAACAGCTTGTGTACAGCCTAATCCACCATAGCCATCCCCATACCTGTATGTGTCAAATCATAGGATTTTCTATCAACGCCACGTCCGCAACCAAATAGCGATTGCTGTACCTGACAACGCTGCTTGATGTAGATCCTGCCATCTGTAGAAAGCTTTTGAAACTTTTTTTTATAGAAAAGGGAGGCAAACGAGCAGGTGGCTCACGTGATGGTAAGTGATTACCGCCGCCCATGAACACCCGCAATACCAGAGGCATAGCAGATGCGTTGCCTCCCTAAGAGTGCCCCCCACCCACCAGAATTGGGGGAGGGGGGTGTGTGGGGGGTGTGTGGGAATGTGGAAGTTTGTCTCTTAATTATATGCTCATGGAAAAAGGTATGGGTTTGTTGTTGCCATCTGCATCATCATATATCCGAAATAAAAATATTCCTAATAACCTTATACCATAACTTTAGTGTAATATCTTCAGGCATTTCCAAAACGTGCAATACGACAGAATCCTAGAAAAGTAGTCCGTAGGGCCAAAACTGTTTAGAGCAATGTGACAAGCGGTGAGGTAGCTCAGGACCGTTCACTGTGGAATGTTTTAGGGGAGGCCTATGTTCAACAGTGGACTCTTGATAGGCTGTAAAGAGGAAGAAGAAGAAGACAAGCGGTGAGCCTTTTAACATCTTAGTGTTCGAGCCAACGACACAAATCGTACATAAATGTCGACAAGACACATTGGCATCTCCAGAATATCGAACCCGAGTCTTCTTATTCGAATTCCAGTTTCCCAACTAATCGGCTATCGTGGCATATTCATAAAATATTCTTCCTCTTTATAATAACAGGATAAAGATTGGGATTTCCTCCTAAATTCAGCGTAGCTTATCAATGGATTGTGCCTACCTTATATAGTGGGTACTGAAACACGAATTCAATAGGTAATTAATGAGTACAAGACACCGAACTACAAGAAATTTAAACAAAAACGTGAACATCTAACAAGCAGGCGTGTAAAACGTACCAAAATGTATTTACACCCAACATAATCGCTATTACAATACGATAAATATTATTATTAAACAAATGAATCGCAAAAACAAATTTCCGTTTTCCTATTTAACCATTTAATCTGAAACCGTTAAATGTATTCAATACAGTGATTTCGCAGGGTCATCTTACACCGGTTATCTCACTGTTTAAGATAGAATGGTGCAAGCCGCGGCGCGAAGGAGTCTACAGAATATATTCTAATAGCATATTAACATAATGCCGCTGATTGGACGGATGGTAAGCAGCAGATGTGACGTCATTAGCTACTACAGAGGTTTTAAACATTCGATCGGGTTTTAAATTTGGAACATAAAAAATTATCAATTTAATAAATAATTATTTTATGACTTCGCGTCATAAAAGAAACCGTGTTCTTATTATGGTTATAAAAGGGTTACGCATTAGTGTTAAACGGTGTTTGTGATAGTAAGGTCGTAATAAAATATTCTTCCTCTTTATAATAACAGGATAAAGATTGGTTCCTCTAAATTCAGCGTAGCTTATCAATGGATTGTGCCTACCTTATATAGTGGGTACTGAAACACGAATTCAATAGGTAATTAATGAGTACAAGACACCGAACTACAAGAAATTTAAACAAAAACGTGAACATCTAACAAGCAGGCGTGTAAACGTACCAAAATGTATTTACACCCAACATAATCGCTATTACAATACGATAAATATTATTATTAAACAAATGAATCGCAAAAACAAATTTCCGTTTTCCTATTTAACCATTTAATCTGAAACCGTTAAATGTATTCAATACAGTGATTTCGCAGGGGCATCTTACACCGGTTATCTCACTGTTTAAGATAGAATGGTGCAAGCCGCGGCGCGAAGGAGTCTACAGAATATATTCTAATAGCATATTAACATAATGCCGCTGATTGGACGGATGGTAAGCAGCAGATGTGACGTCATTAGCTACTACAGAGGTTTTAAACATTCGATCGGGTTTTAAATTTGGAACATAAAAAATTATCAATTTAATAAATAATTATTTTATGACTTCGCGTCATAAAAGAAACCGTGTTCTTATTATGGTTATAAAAGGGTTACGCATTAGTGTTAAACGGTGTTTGTGATAGTAAGGTCGTAATAAAATATTCCTAATAACCTTATACCATAACTTTAGTGTAATATCTTCAGGCATTTCCAAAACGTGCAATACGACAGAATCCTAGAAAAGTAGTCCGTAGGGCCAAAACTGTTTAGAGCAATGTGACAAGCGGTGAGCCTTTTAACATCTTAGTGTTCGAGCCAACGACACAAATCGTACATAAGTTTTTAGAAAACCCATTGGTACGGCCACTTGAGGATCGAACTCGGGTCTCTTGACTTGAAACTCCGACCACCCAACTAATCGGCTATCGTGGCATATTCATAAAATATTCTTCCTCTTTATAATAACAGGATAAAGATTGGGATTTCCTCCTAAATTCAGCGTAGCTTATCAATGGATTGTGCCTACCTTATATAGTGGGTACTGAAACACGAATTTAATAGGTAATTAATGAGTACAAGACACCGAACTACAAGAAATTTAAACAAAAACGTGAACATCTAACAAGCAGGCGTGTAAAACGTACCAAAATGTATTTACACCCAACATAATCGCTATTACAATACGATAAATATTATTATTAAACAAATGAATCGCAAAAACAAATTTCCGTTTTCCTATTTAACCATTTAATCTGAAACCGTTAAATGTATTCAATACAGTGATTTCGCAGGGTCATCTTACACCGGTTATCTCACTGTTTAAGATAGAATGGTGCAAGCCGCGGCGCGAAGGAGTCTACAGAATATATTCTAATAGCATATTAACATAATGCCGCTGATTGGACGGATGGTAAGCAGCAGATGTGACGTCATTAGCTACTACAGAGGTTTTAAACATTCGATCGGGTTTTAAATTTGGAAGTAAAAAATTTTGATTACAGTTAGGTTAGTACGTGTGAAAAAAGCCGAAGTGCAGTAGCGTTTAAAAACGCATTATAAAACAATTATTCAAATTAAATTACCGTATCAAATTAAATTGTTAACGGAGTGACATCAGACCGCTATTCTACATCCACAATGAGAAGAAAATTAATTCAAACTTTAAGACCTTCAAACAACACGATCCTTTACACGACCCGATGGTCCAGTTGGTAGTGATGCTGCCTGCGATGCTAAAGGTAGCGGGTTCGAACCGAACATTTGTGTAATGAATATGAATGTTTGTACGTATACATCTATGCATATGTATATATATCTATAAAAGTATATTATATTGTTGGCTAGGACACTAAGAGAGCGATGTACTTACCACCTTTATCCCAAATAAACTTTGTCAATCCCAATTAAACAGCGTCGAAATTATTGTCTAGACCACTGTCCATCCCAGTATTGGGGAAATGTTATAGTTTCTAATGTTTCAATAAATCACGATAGCCGAGTTGTTAGGTGATCGGAATTCGAGTCAAGAGACTCAATTTCGATCCCCAGATGGCAGGCTCGTAGAGATGGGTGTTATTAAAAACTTACGAACGAATTGCATCGTCGCCTTATACATAAAGACGATGACAAGCTCTCCACCTATCACGTTGTCCCAAAAAAATGTCTTCCGTGGAACGTGGGTCGATAGGACTTAATTATCTAGAACTTTGACTACCCCTGTATTGAGAATGGTTTGAAGATGTTTAATTTTATTTATAAATAAATAAATATCTTCACGCCCTTCCCAATACAGGGGTAGACAGAGGTCTAGTCTAGACAATTAAGTCCCTTTGACCCACCTTCCACCGAAGATATTTTCGGGACAACGTGATAGATGGTGAGCCCGTCGCCGCCTTTTATGTCCAAGCCAACGATATTAATCCGTACATAAGTTTTTAGAAAAACCCATTGGTACGGCCACTTGAGGATCGAACTCGGGTCTCTTGACTCGAAATTCCAACCACTCAACCACTCGGCTATCGTGACTAATTTTATTTATAAATATAAAAAGGTACCAAATGCTACACTCTTCTGAGATTGCGATGGTGTGCGATACAGTAGCAAATAGCGCTACTTTCCCGCGTTTCAGGTTACCTCACACTAGCTAGAATTAACCTTCCGTGTGCCTTTTTGATATATAATTCCAATGAAAACTGAACCGTATCGCCCGCAGAACAAGAATGAAATTCATGTTGCGAGAGAAAACTGGTAAGACGATTATAGGAATTGAATTTACAATCTGAAAATACCATTCCTGTTTACAAAACGTCTCTTACACAATTTAACCTAAACACAAATTTGAACCTTACTGCGAGGAAATAAAGAAGTATTTGCAAAACTGTTAAAGTATTCCGCATTATGCCAAATAAAATGATGCATAGCAAGGGAAATATGCACATAATACATTGAGATACAGTACGAATCTACTAGTCTATGAAATACCGACATTTAGAGGATTATACATTTTGGCTTAAATAGACGTATGCATGAGGTGCATCGCAAACTGGTGGGGTTGGTTCGATGCTCCGATCTTTTGTAGACTCTAAACAGAGTAAGATAAAATAGTAAGGAGAAAGAATCTTTTAAAATAAATATCTTTACGCAATTCCCAATACAGTGGTAGACAGAGGTCGAGTCTAGACAATTAAGTCCCTTTGACCCACCTTCCACCGAAGATATTTTCGGGATAACGTGACAGGTGGTGAGCCCGTCGCCGTCTTGATGCCCAAGCCAACAACATAATTTGTACATAAGTTTTTGAAAAACCCATTGGTACGAGCCTGCCACCTGGGAATCGAACTCGGGTCTCTTGACTTGAAACTCCGACCACCCAACCACTCGGCTATCGTGACTATAAAGAATCTTTTAGTTTCTCTAATTCATCATAAACTTTACATAAGAATTAGTTGAGGATGATTGCATAATTCTGTGGATCTGCGTTTCGTCTGAGGAAGGAGGTACCAGAATCTCTTACTCTCTCCACATTTCCTCACGGTTAGTCCTTCGTAAAAGTCCGTTGAACAGTAGCCCCACTTTTATTAGCGTTCACAGACCTATCCAAACCTATCCTATCCAGTAAATGCTACGTTTAAGTAACAAACGCCAATTTGCACACAATTTTCAATTTGGCATTCCTTCAAAAACAACACTGTGTCAAATAAAACTTTACAAAGAAAAAGAGAAACTTATGTAGAATCTCCTAAACACAGCTGCTTCGTCTCTACGGTGTTAGAGTTTCGTAGCAGATGTCTTCATAATTTAAAAACAGCAAACAATAACTGACATATATAAAGTTAAAGCCACGGTATTCATAAAATCCAGTAAATCGAGTTCCGCGCTTACGATAAGCGCACAGAGAGCAATAATTTTAAATTACAAAACTCAATCGCAGTTAAACAAGTATTGCGGCAATTATCGACATGTACTCAAGTAATTGATCATAAATTAATAATTTAGTTTTAAATGGCAAGCTGTTATAAATATGTTCTTTAAATGTTTAATCGATTTTCTTTAATCTATGGTTTTAATTAGCTGACGATGCTCTTTCGTATTTGTGGTTACGATGTGTATAATACCTAATTGGCACAGATGTGTGTCGACGTAATAATGATGTAACAGTTTACATAGTAGCAATATATAAACAGTTTATATAGTATCTATAACTGAAAAATATTTGATATGATTGAAAGATAATTGATTTGGTACACAACAAAAAGAAAGATCTATAAAAAAAGAAGTTGTGCATGAGGTCACAACTAGTGCCTAATTATTTATCGGATGGTTACTAATTGTATTGATCTGTTCGGTGTAGTATCGCCCCAAGAATATGCTACCTCCTTATTTCCAGTGTTGTAAGAGGCGACTAACTGTATATAAAAGTTACTTACTTACTTACTTACTTATCTTTACGCACAATCCCTGACGGGGAATCCAGAGAAAACAGACGCCAAGTGTCACGAAGCTTACATACCTCCTTCATTTCTTTTAAATTCATCATCTTTATAAAAGTAAAAATAAAAATAGCAATGGCAAGCGAATAAACATCTTAAAAAATACAAAACGAAAATATTCCTTTTTTAAGCCCAATACAGGGCTAGTCAGAGGTCTAGACAATTTAGCCCTTTCGATACACGTTTCACCGAATATTATTTCACAGTGAGAGGCTCACCGCCTGTCACTTCCTATAAGAACTTATCAGCCTCCTAATATCCAAGCCAACGATACAAATCATATTTAAGTTTATGAAAATACTCATTGGTACAATTCTACCTCCTAGGGATAGAACTCGAATCTCTTGAATCGATTTCCAGTTACCCAACCACTCGGCTATTGTGACGAAAACTAATCATATCAATAATCTTGACGACCTCCATGGACTAGTGGCGTAAACACCGGTTTTCAGGGTGTCGCCATCTCGAGGTCCCGGGTTCGATTCCCGGTCGGGTCAATGTAGAAAAATCACTTTTTCTACATTTTCTCGGGTCTGGGTGTTAATGATGCCTTCGTTGTCTCCGAATCCATTAACCCAAGTGCTTCAGCACTTTGGGATCGGAGCAATGTATGTAATGTTGTCCCTATCTTAATATGTATTTAATTTTAAGATATCATAAAATCTGAGTTACAAAATGCTACGATTGCTCAGCCTGTAAAGCATGGCAATAATGTTATATATAGCTTTTTACATATATATTCCTTCTAACAGGTGAGACCTCACGTTCAGTAGACTTATAAATACAATAAAGTAAGTTATTATCTGATATTATTGCGTGAAATTAATGTTTTTAAGCGACTGAACCTTGAAAGAATTAATTTTACGCAATTTTTCACCCACAACTTTGTAAAATAAGTTACGATAGCCGAGTGGTTGGGTAGTCGGAATTTCGAGTCATGAGACCCGAGTTCGATCGCCAGGTGGCAGGCTTTTGAAAAACCCATTGGCACGCAATGGGTTTTTCAAAAACTTATGTACAAATCATATTGTGGGCTTGGACATAAAGACGGCGACAAGATCACCACCTGTCACGTTGTCTCGAAAAAAACTGTGGTGGAAGGTGGGTCAAAGCGACTTAATTGTCTAGACTAGACCTCTGTCTACGCCTGTATTGGGAATTGCGTGAAGATATTTATTTATTATTTATATATTTTACAGCTTCGTATAATTTTTGTAAATAAAAATAAAAATGTTTTTTACTAAGTTAAACAAACAGTCTCCATACTATGCGACCGGTACAAAGCGCATCGTGTGAGACTGAAATAATAGGCTCGCACGCTGGGAGGTATTGAGACATCAGACGCTACTAACAGCCTCGTGACATTGCCTCCTCCCTCACCCTCCCACCTTCATCTCCCATCTCCCTCGCGCAGCTCGTTAGAGGGCCTGCCAAATAAGGAAACTAGTTAGACTTACACTTTTGTACAGTATCCTGTTGCAACGGGCGGTTAATTACATTGTTAACTGGGATAATCTACGCGTTTGGACTTGTTATGTAATCAAATTATGAAATAAATGTTATTGAAACGTGTTTGCGCGCTTATTTAATTAATATATCCTAACGTGATAAGTTTATCGTTTTATTAAACATAATAAACAAATGAATATATATCTTCACACCATTCCCAGTACAGGGTAGACAGAGGTCTTGACAATTAAGTCGTTTCGACCCACCTTCCACCAGAGATATTTTTGGGACAACATTAAAGGTGGTGTGCCCGTCGCCGTCTTAATGTCCAAGCCAACGATATAACGCGAACATAATTTTTGAAAAATTCATATAGAATTTACTATTGATAATTAGAGACCAAACATTGAATACATGTGCAAGAGACAAATAATACAAACTTATTAACTCATAGCGCCCACTTCTAGAAGACTTTAAGCTTTTATTTTTATTTTTAAGCAGGTTCAATTCTGTTTGAAAAATTTAAGAAATGTAATAATGGGATTTCTTTTACACATTTTCCAAATACTGCAACGAGGCAGCCTATTCCGCCTGCATCAGGAAGGAAAACAGAAATATGATATGGGGGATCCCCATATTATATTTTTGTTTTTTTCCTTGCATTAAAATTTTAATCATCATCTGGACTAGAGTGCGAAAAATACTCCGAAAAATTAATAATTTCCTTTTGAATCAAGTTTTCCCGCTTCCTTATAATCTATGTATGTTTAGCAGCAGGGGCGCAGTTTATTTATAACAGATAATAGTGACACGTTAACACTAAAATCTAAAATAAAAATGTTTTTTACTAAGTTAAACAAACAATCTCCATACTATGCGACCGGTACAAAGCGCATCGTGTGAGACTGAAATAATAGGCTCGCACGCTGGGAGGTATTGAGACATCAGACGCTACTAACAGCCTCGTGATATTGCCTCCTCCCTCACCCTCCCACCTTCATCTCCCATCTCCTTCGCGCAGCTCGTTAGAGGGCCTGCCAAATAAGGAAACTAGTTAGACTTACACTTTTGTACAGTATCCTGTTGCAACGGGCGGTTAATTACATTGTTAACTGGGATAATCTACGCGTTTGGACTTGTTATGTAATCAAATTATGAAATAAATGTTATTGAAACGTGTTTGCGCGCTTATTTAATTAATATATCCTAACGTGATAAGTTTATCGTTTTATTAAACATAATAAACAAATGAATATATATCTTCACACCATTCCCAGTACAGGGTAGACAGAGGTCTTGACAATTAAGTCGTTTCGACCCACCTTCCACCGAAGATATTTTCAGGACAACGTGACAGGTGGTGAGCCCGTCGCCGTCTTAATGTCCAAGCCAACGATATAACGCGAACATAATTTTTGAAAAATTCATATAGAATTTACTATTGATAATTAGAGACCAAACATTGAATACATGTGCAAGAGACAAATAATACAAACTTATTAACTCATAGCGCCCACTTCTAGAAGACTTTAAGCTTTTATTTTTATTTTTAAGCAGGTTCAATTCTGTTTGAAAAATTTAAGAAATGTAATAATGGGATTTCTTTTACACATTTTCCAAATACTGCAACGAGGCAGCCTATTCCGCCTGCATCAGGAAGGAAAACAGAAATATGATATGGGGGATCCCCATATTATATTTTTGTTTTTTTCCTTGCATTAAAATTTTAATCATCATCTGGACTAGAGTGCGAAAAATACTCCGAAAAATTAATAATTTCCTTTTGAATCAAGTTTTCCCGCTTCCTTATAATCTATGTATGTTTAGCAGCAGGGGCGCAGTTTATTTATAACAGATAATAGTGACACGTTAACACTAAAATCTAAAATAAAATAATTTAAAATGTAATAAAATGAAATAAAAATATTTTTACTAAGTTAAACAAACAATCTCCATACTATGCGACCGGTACAAAGCGCATCGTGTGAGACTGAAATAATAGGCTCGCACGCTGGGAGGTATTGAGACATCAGACGCTACTAACAGCCTCGTGATATTGCCTCCTCCCTCACCCTCCCACCTTCATCTCCCATCTCCTTCGCGCAGCTCGTTAGAGGGCCTGCCAAATAAGGAAACTAGTTAGACTTATAATTTTGTTATCTCAAGTCATATATGAAGTCGATTGTTCACCAGTTTTGATGGTATTTTGATAAGTTGCTGTCATATGTTGAGTGACAAATATCCTTAAATTAAAACTCGGTTCACCACCTGTCACGATATTTAAATAAGCTTCGGTGAAAAGTGGGTCGAAAGGACTTAATTGTCTAGACTAGACCTCTGTCTACGCCTGTATTGGGAATTGCGTGAAGATATTTATTTATTATTTATATATTTTACAACTTCGTATAATTTTTGTAAATAAAAATAAAAATGTTTTTACTGTTAAACAAACAATCTCCATACTATGCGACCGGTACAAAGCGCATCGTGTGAGACTGAAATAATAGGCTCGCACGCTGGGAGGTATTGAGACATCAGACGCTACTAACAGCCTCGTGATATTGCCTCCTCCCTCACCCTCCCACCTTCATCTCCCATCTCCTTCGCGCAGCTCGTTAGAGGGCCTGCCAAATAAGGAAACTAGTTAGACTTACACTTTTGTACAGTATCCTGTTGCAACGGGCGGTTAATTACATTGTTAACTGGGATAATCTACGCGTTTGGACTTGTTATGTAATCAAATTATGAAATAAATGTTATTGAAACGTGTTTGCGCGCTTATTTAATTAATATATCCTAACGTGATAAGTTTATCGTTTTATTAAACATAATAAACAAATGAATATATATCTTCACACCATTCCCAGTACAGGGGTAGACAGAGGTCTAGACAATTAAGTCGTTTCGACCCACCTTCCACCAGAGATATTTTTGGGACAACATTACAGGTGGTGTGCCCGTCGCCGTCTTAATGTCCAAGCCAACGATATAACGCGAACATAATTTTTTGAAAAAATTCATATAGAATTTACTATTGATAATTAGAGACCAAACAATGAATACATGTGCAAGAGACAAATAATACAAACTTATTAACTCATAGCGCCCACTTCTAGAAGACTTTAAGCTTTTATTTTTATTTTTAAGCAGGTTCAATTCTGTTTGAAAAATTTAAGAAATGTAATAATGGGATTTCTTTTTACACATTTTCCAAATACTGCAACGAGGCAGCCTATTCCGCCTGCATCAGGAAGGAAAAAGATTCCTTGCATTAAAATTTTAATCATCATCTGGACTAGAGTGCGAAAAATACTCCGAAAAATTAATAATTTCCTTTTGAATCAAGTTTTCCCGCTTCCTTATAATCTATGTATGTTTAGCAGCAGGGGCGCAGTTTATTTATAACAGATAATAGTGACACGTTAACACTAAAATCTAAAATAAAAATGTTTTTACTGTTAAACAAACAATCTCCATACTATGCGACCGGTACAAAGCGCATCGTGTGAGACTGAAATAATAGGCTCGCACGCTGGGAGGTATTGAGACATCAGACGCTACTAACAGCCTCGTGATATTGCCTCCTCCCTCACCCTCCCACCTTCATCTCCCATCTCCTTCGCGCAGCTCGTTAGAGGGCCTGCCAAATAAGGAAACTAGTTAGACTTACACTTTTGTACAGTATCCTGTTGCAACGGGCGGTTAATTACATTGTTAACTGGGATAATCTACGCGTTTGGACTTGTTATGTAATCAAATTATGAAATAAATGTTATTGAAACGTGTTTGCGCGCTTATTTAATTAATATATCCTAACGTGATAAGTTTATCGTTTTATTAAACATAATAAACAAATGAATATATATCTTCACACCATTCCCAGTACAGGGTAGACAGAGGTCTTGACAATTAAGTCGTTTCGACCCACCTTCCACCAGAGATATTTTTGGGACAACATTACAGGTGCCTGTCGCCGTCTTAATGTCCAAGCCAACGATAAGTTTCATGAAAACCCTTTACGTACGAGTTATTTGGGATCGAACTCGGGACCTCGACTCGAAATCTGACCACCCAACCACTCGGCTATCGTGACTTAAATCTAAAATAAAAATAATAACTACAAGTCACGATAACCAAGTGGCTGGGTGATAGGAATTGAGTCAAGAGACCCGAGTTCGATCCCCAAGGCTCGTACCAAAGGGTTTTCAACAACTTATGTACGATATATATCGTTGGCTTGACATAAAGACGGCGACGGGCTCACCACCCGTCACGTTGTCTCGAAAAAACTGTGGTGGAAGGTGGGTCAAAGCGACTTAATTGTCTAGACTAGACCTCTGTCTACGCCTGTATTGGGAATTGCGTGAAGATATTTATTTATTATTTATATATTTTACAACTTCGTATAATTTTTGTAAATAAAAATAAAAATGTTTTTACTGTTAAACAAACAATCTCCATACTATGCGACCGGTACAAAGCGCATCGTGTGAGACTGAAATAATAGGCTCGCACGCTGGGAGGTATTGAGACATCAGACGCTACTAACAGCCTCGTGATATTGCCTCCTCCCTCACCCTCCCACCTTCATCTCCCATCTCCTTCGCGCAGCTCGTTAGAGGGCCTGCCAAATAAGGAAACTAGTTAGACTTACACTTTTGTACAGTATCCTGTTGCAACGGGCGGTTAATTACATTGTTAACTGGGATAATCTACGCGTTTGGACTTGTTATGTAATCAAATTATGAAATAAATGTTATTGAAACGTGTTTGCGCGCTTATTTAATTAATATATCCTAACGTGATAAGTTTATCGTTTTATTAAACATAATAAACAAATGAATATATATCTTCACACCATTCCCAGTACAGGGTAGACAGAGGACTAGACAATTAAGTCCCTTCGACCCACCTTCCACCGAAGATATTTTCGGGACAACGTGACAGGTGGTGAGCCCGTCGCCGTCTTTATGTCCAAGCTAACGATAAGTTTCATGAAAACATATATAAGTTTCATGAAAAACCCTTTACGTACGAGCCTGCCACCTGGGGATCGAACTCGGGACTCTCGACTCGAAATTCCGACCACCCAACCACTCGGCTATCGTGACTTAAATCTAAAATAAAAATAATAACTACAAGTCACGATAACCAAGTGGCTGGGTGATAGGAATTCGAATCAAGAGACCCGAGTTCGATCCCCAAGGCTCGTACCAAAGGGTTTTCAACAACTTATGTACGATATATATCGTTGGCTTGGACATAAAGACGGCGACGGGCTCACCACCTGTCACGTTGTCCCAAAAATGTCTTCGTTGGAAAGTGGGTCGAAAGGACTTAATTGTCTAATCCTCTGTCTACCCCTGTATTTGGAATGGCGTGAAAATATATATATATATATATATATATATATATATATATATATATATATATATATGTATATATATATATATATATATATATATATATATATATATATATATATATATATATATATATATATATATCCTCCTATTTATATTCATTTGCAATAATCGCCACGCTTGGCAAGCGGAATGGCGAACGCGCCTTATTTGATCTAGTATATTCCAAGATGGTTACATAGTTTTGAAGGGCGATTCCAAAAGTCACTCCCATTTCGATGTTAACTGAAAACTTTAATTTTTACTACTTATGAAGGTATACATATTACAGACTACTAACTGATTTTCACACATACTCCCTGACGGGGTTAGGGAGCACAATCAGATCGCCAAGTGTCGATATCAAGAAGGGAAAGAGGTATATCTTTCGCTCCTTTCAAATTCATCATATTCTTCATACACGCCTTCTAGGTATCCGAATAGTCTTGAATTTTATTTATTTATTTAAACTTTATTTAAAGAATAATTATGTACAAGAAATTTACAAAATCACAGAATTTCTTTGCTTTCTGTGCATTAACACACAGCAAACGTTCTCTACAAAAATTAACAAAGATAAATTATCTTCATCACACCATTACATAACTTTCATTTATACATGAAATTAAATTAACATTACCAATCGTAAAACTATTATCTATATCCAATTTCTAAACGAATTGAAAATACATCGGAATCGAGAATCGATTTTCCATTGATACGTGAATCGATTGCCCTAACTGCGCCGAGACGTCTCAATTCCACGCGTTAATTATTCAAAAGCCATTAAGCCGGGCTAAGAGCCACTAATCGAGTGGTTTCCGCCACCGGCGAGGCAATTATCGCCAGTCTTAAACACGCCGCTTTTTATACTGTGTTTTAATACGATTTATTTCGTGGGTTTTTTTCGACTCTATTCGGCATAGGCGTGAGTGGTTTGTGGCAGGTTTACATGCCCGTCAAATTCAGTTTTAAAATATATTTAAAACATCCTACTGCAGAATATTAGTACTCTTTAAATATCCTCTTAAGTGTTTCGTAAACTTTGACTTGTACATTTTGATTCTTTTGAAACGACTTCAAAAATTAAAGTGTTCGATTATAATTTTTGTTATCTCAAGTGATATATAAAGTCGATTGTTCACCAGTTTTGATGGTATTTTGATAAGTTGCTGTCATATGTTGAGTGACAAATATCCTTAAATTAAAACTAGGTTCACCACCTGTCACGATATTTAAATAAGCTTCGGTGAAAAGTGGGTCGAAAGGACTTCATTGCCTAGAGCTCTGCCTACGTCAATATGGAATATAGTAATTATTTTCTATTATTAAAAAATATCTTGACGTGATTACAAATATTGGAGTAGACATGGGTCTGAACTATAAAGTTCTTTCGACCCATTTCTCACCAAAGGCCTTTTTGGGACTACGTGACAGGTGATGAGCCTGTCGGCATCTTTATGTCCAAGCCAACGGTATAAATCATACATAGGTTTGATAAATATCCTTTCGAACAAATCTGCCATCTGGGGATCGAAATCGGATTCCGATAACTCTTCCACTCGGCTGTCGTAACCAAGCTATATATGTATGTTTCATATTAAATAAATTAATATCTTCACGCAATTCCCAATACAGGGGTAGACTGAGGTCTAGTCTAGACAATGAAGTCCCTTCGACCCACACTTTATTGATATTATAAATCGAAATAAACACTGTTATCCTAACATTTCTAGTACAAATTCAAAAATAATTATTTCCATGTAAACCCATTCGCAGTTATCTATTCAGAAGCGCTAACAGCATTAGTGAAACGCCTTTAAATATATCCATCCGTTTTGACAAAAAGCGCGCGAGTGCGGCGCCTGCGCATTGCGGTGCAGCCAGCGCTTTGTTCTAAAGTTAGCAGCTCCATTACTATGTTTAAAAGATATTACTTCCTCCGAAAACGAGCGTTGATCATTTATACTTTAACTTTTGTCTTTGTATGGTGTTTGAATTTAAAAAAAAAACACCAAACAAGCGATGGCCTGTAAGACATCACTTATAACCGTTAACAGGACAATACAGTTTTTTTTTTCAGTAAAATTTGTAAGAAGTCAGAATTATTACTTATACAGAAAGTTTAAAAGGTCTGACATTTGTATAACTAACAAGCAGCCGTGGTAGTAGAACATTGGTTTAAGGTTCGATAGAAACGCCATGGCCTAGTATCTATGTAGGATAAATTTTATATATTCATCATATCACCTTACCAAGATACCTGGTGAGGCTGAGGTTGGCAATACGATAGATAGATAGGAAATCCTACTTTAAGATATGTGCATTGTTCAAATATTATTTATTTCTCTTTATTTATCGCAGCAAGAAAGAAATATTTTCACGCCAATTCCAAAACTGGGGTAGACAGAGGTATAGACGATTAAGTCAAGTCCCACCTGCCACCGAAGACATTTTTGGAACAAGTGATAGACAGTTCGCCCATCGCCGTCGTTATGTCCAAACCAACGATATAAAACGTACATAAGTTTTTGAAAAAACCCATTGGTACGAGCTTACTGCCTGGGAATCGAACTCGGATCTCTTGATTCGAATTCCGATCACCCAACCACTCGGCTGTCGTGACTTTATTAATCTTATAGAAGTATATAGTGCGATAGTGAAATAACCTACGATAACCGAAATAACGACAACGAGAATTTTATTATCAGTTTTTTTTTTGTATATACGTGTTGTCTGTCGTGTTCTAGAGGTGTTGGTATTTAATAGGCGAAGATCAGGCTAGGCCTTGAAAGTCTCTTGATAACATTAACATAGGCGAGCGACCCTACCTACTTTTTATGTAAGATGTCTTGTGTATTCTTTTTATCAATGTCTTCACGCATTTCGTAATACTGGTCTTGACAATTTTAAGTCCTTTCGACTAAACCTTTCACCGAAGCTCATTTGGGATTACGGGATAAGAGGCGAAACTGTGGCCGTCTTAATGTTATACAAATCGTACACAAGTTCCTTCTTCCTGAGAATCGCTAGCCTCACAGCTACCGAGGCAGTTTTTTTAAAGTGAAATTTTAGGGGAAATAAGATTCTTGAGTAGCAACGTCGTTTAAGCAAACACAGTGTAGGACGAACCCCTTTGCTCTGGACGCATTGCAGAATGTTACTGGAAGTTGATAGTTGCAGGTGGCTGATGACCGTTCCTTGTGGAAAATTTGGGGGATGGGTCTATGTCAGCAGTGAACTCTTGATAGACTGTATAGAACAGAAGATAAATGTTTCACTCGGCTTATGTTGTTTCAATTCCACGCTGATTTACAACGCTATCAAAACGATTTATTAATTACGCTTTCCTGTTATTGTAGATACGAGTAGTGCATGGATAAGTAACACAAAAGCCTGTCAGACAAAGAATGTTTCTCTCTATATATTTATATAGACAAAGAATGTTTCTCTCTATGTATTTATGCCTAAATGTCATGTCTATAACGCAAGAGTTATTGCTGCTCTGACATAATTAAATGGCTTTTTATACTTTTTTTTAATTTTAACCATAACAACCAGTAACAGATTCTTAAATGTGTAAGTTAGCCGCCTCATCGTCACATAATCGTTAAACGAGGAATCGTTAAACGGGATAACGACATGTCGCGTGAAATAAAACTCTCACTCCGTTTACGGCCGTGTTCGGTGGCTGAGTGACGGAGCGGTGACATGTGACATGTGACGGTGACAATTAACGAGAGCGCTAATGACGTCACGGGTGGAAGGACGCGGTGGGCGCTTTACGGTTAATAACCAATAAGTCCCAAAATAAGCTCCGGTGAGAAGTTTGTCGAAAGGAATTCATGGTCCAGACCTCTGTTTGTGTCACATGGAATATGAAGGAAGAAAGGTTTATTCGCCATCTACGGAAGGTGGCGTACATTTTCATGTCGTCAGCTCCGAGGTTCTGGGTTCGATTCTCGATGGGGCCTGTAGAAAACATTTTTTTACATTTTCTCAGGTTTAGGTGTTTGTGGAACCTTCGTTGTCTCCGATTCCATAACACAAGTGCTTAAGCTACTTATTTTGGCATCAGAGCAATGTATGTGTTGTTGTTCCTATCTATATACGTATTTATTTACTATTTAATTATAAAATAACGCAGTGGTACTTGAAATTAACATTTACTTAACATTAAATTAACACAATTCGTGAAGATATTTATTTATTTATTATTATTACCTTGTAATTGTTATTCAAATAGCATGCAGTGCTGATAATAGTGTGGTAACGGTTTTAGACTGTAACAGCCCATTTCTTTCTCAGGGTTTAAGGCCACTATGCGAAAAAGGGTGGTAAAACTTTAAAAAATACGACAAAACTAATGACCCATAATGGACAGCCTATAACATTAGATGGTCATAGTGACAGTCGCATGAAAATATGTCACCGCCTATCTTCTAGGCTTAAGAATAGTTTACCTACGATCATCTCATGGGTGTTGTGAGAGGCGACTAAGAAAAAAGCCTTTATAATATCAATGGCTACCAAGAAATGCCGTGATAACCATCTGTAAAAAAATAGCTGACCAAAAATAAGCAGACCGGTGATGGGCTGCAGCGACTACGGTGTACGACTTATACGATCACCAATCCGCTGGCTGGACTCGGCAATTATGCCATGCACTTCCATGAGGGAGGACTAAGTCCAGCAGTATACTAATACAGTCCGTTATCTATCTATCTATCTTTATCTCTTAAACTCGCTAAAGAACGTTGGTGAACTTCGCAGATCCTGGCAAAGCCTCATCACACTTCTTATAGAATATGCAGTTATTTATTTCCACGATACCTTAGTTCCGAGTCACGATACGTATGGTTAGGTGATCGGAATGGGATCAGGAGACCCGATTTCGATCCCTGGTAGAATCTCTCGAGAGGGTTTTTTCAAAACTTATGTACGATTTATATCGTTGGTTTTTCCCAAAAAATGTCTTCGATGAAAGTTAATGTTGGTCGAAATAACTTCATTGGCCACTCCATCTACTATCCCCCAACATCTTTCTACCCCAGTATTGGGAATGACGTGAAGATATTTTTTTGTTACCATGTGGTATCAGCGTAAGAATTTTCCATCTCATTCCCGTGGGTGGGTCCCGTAAAAGACTTCCGATTGTATAACGATACGATAGATACAAAGGGCTACCGATAGATGGCGGGATCACCAAGTAGTAAAACACAAGAGCAAAATGAAACAGACCAGTTTCGGGTAGCAGCGTCTAAGTTGGTGAGGTGTCTGCTACTGCTGTAGCTATTCCACCCGAATTAGACAAACCCACGTAATGGTAAAAACCAATATCCTACATGGAGTTTTACAAACCGTTATCTATCTATGTATGCTGGAGTTGAAGTGAAACGATTAATTTTTCATATCGAAAGGGTTGGCAATACCATGTTGGGTCAGTAATGGTGAGCGCAGAGCATCGACAGCCCATGCATTCTCCGTGATGGAGTAACCAGATATAACAAATCACCAAGTAATTGTCTTGTAAGTGATACATAAATTTTCTATTTACAAGCAATCAAATTGTTCAGATGAAAAAATGATAAAAGTATTTTAAAATTATCAATAAAAGATAGCAATAACAGATTCTAAAATCTGTCTCTCAAATACTACTAAATTACAGCAAACGAAATAAATACCCACAGAATATCGTAAAGCACAAAAACTGCGATTTTAAAGTTGCGGACTATTTTTTGTTATTTAGAAATAGAAAATCATAATTAAGTGGCCGCTTTTTTTTGTTTTCAAACTTTAATTTACGAATATGAAAAAAAAACACGCATCCATCTGTGTAAATTCCGTTTTAAATTAATTCCGCATATGATTTACAGATCCAATTTGCAATTTGCCAAAACCAATCACAATAATTTTACTTTTAATTATAGGTTACGTCATCCCTAAAACAAGGGTGTAGATATAAACGTCATAATTATGCCTATCTTTCATTTACAGTTAATTCAATACATTATTTACCTTATAAATGTTAGCGGTAAGCTTAAAATTGTATAGCAACAATAATGAGCTGGTATAAAATGACTTCGCTGGAAACAACAACGTTATTTGTCAGGTAATTCGGGCCGGTGCCACCCACTTTAGGATAAAAAAAAGAAAATCTTCATTAATCTAACTTTTTATTGCTGCGAGATTGCCGAAAGATACGCGGCTACCTATCTAAAAATTTTAATTCGTAGTTTTGTTTTTGTGAAGTGTAGAAACATAAAATTTAGGAGGATAATTATATTTCGAGACTGTATAAAATAAGATGTCCGCATGCCGTTTCGAATTTTATTATTATGAATAAACTAAATATTAATTTAATTGTACAATTATTTAGAAAATTATAATGTAGCAAATATCAACCACAATAGCACCGAGGCATATTTACGGATTTCTCCTTAGCGCGATATTGTTTAGCGTATAGGAATGCGCTGCCGTACTCCACTTTTCTTCTTTCGGGGAGATTAAACGTTTCTTTCGTAGAGTCTCTGAATATTTTAGCCACAAAAGATGCTTGACATAAAAGTCTAAATAGTTATTACGGGTTTATTTAACCACTGCAATTTTGTATATATAGATTTTTATGACCACTAATTCTAGTACCTTTTTTCTTGTGGTACCATTGTCGGTGGCTATTAAATTGGTATTTTTTGAATTGAGTTGTCAGCATGAAAGGCCGCTAATTGAGATATTGACTTTTATTTTTGAAATACGAGCGTCCTTAAATATTTTTTGCTTCAGCCTAAGAAAGCTGTAATTTTTATAATTTAATTTAAGGAGAAGCACTTGGAAGCACTTGGATGTATTTTTTGAAGAAGGGCCTATGTTTTTATTAATATTAAAGGCGAAACGCTATCGTTTCACACGCTTCAAACTATTAATACTATGAAATTATACACAAAATAGATTACCGCCGTTAAAAGTAATCAATCTCTGTCCATGATTTATTTATTTAATTAAATATAATTTGTAGTTGCTAACTAAAAGTTTTAGTAGTGAGATCAGATTTCAGGTAGTGACCGGATGGGTCCTTTCTTTATTTACGATTGTTAATAGGACAGCGAAACGATAAGATAAGCATCTAAGGATCAAAGTAATAGTAATAGAGATGTTTAAGACCCATAATTTCTAAGCGGCATAAAATTTCCTTTTCTTCAAATGACATACGCCCTTGTCTCACATTAGTATCTGTATAGATTTAGTGAAAGTTGAGCTTAGGCTTAATCCAGGCATTCTATACAACCGGGTATCTCTTTTAAAATTAAATAGAAGAAAGATAAATAGATTTGTTGACATTGGAAGTATCTTAACTTTTAACCATTTTAAGTTTTACTTGAAAACGATTTCCATGCTATTTTTTATGATTTTCTTAGTTTTTTTTCTTTATCTACCTCAGTGGTGGAGTGGCGTATACATCTACTTTCAAAGTGTCGCCGGCTATGAGGTCCTGGCTTCAATTCCCGAACGGTTTTATAAAACTTTTTATATTGCCTCGTCTGTATGTTTGTGGTACATTCGTTGTTTCTGATTTCATAACACATATGCTTTAGATATTTACTTCAGAATCGAAGCAATGAATGTGATGTTGTCCCTAGCTGTCTATCTCGGTTTCTAATTAAATAATGCCGTTCTTTTTGGTATAAGATTTTAGTTTGAACGAGCTTTTTTATTTTCCCACATGAATATGAACTAAACTCAAACACTACGGGAAGCTACGTGTGAAAATTAAATTTTCAATATTAACTACAATTATTTTGTTTACATTAAAAGGTTATGTCGTTACAATACTTTTTTTACTTATTCTATCAATGCAGCTGATTTTGTAACGACCAACTCACTTGCCGCGGGATTTATAAACTACATAGTACCCACTGAGCTATATGGTTGTTTGTGTAGCATTAGGACCATACCTAACAGTCCGGAAATCGTTTAAAAGAGCATGCTCCAAATAATTCTAGATACATTAATATTTTTCATTACCTGAACAGAAGCTAAAGCGCTTAGTCGCCTTAACATCGTAAAATTCATAATGGCCGCGTGTTTATATTAAGAATTGTATCTCAAATCGGATTTTAAACTTTGAATTTAGTTAATTGATCATAAAACATGCGGAATAGTTGCCCCCGGGCGTCCATTTTGCGTTTTATTGCCCATTGCGTGTACAGTTGTGTCGTAATAATCATTTCGCAGTAAACTCATATATGGATTTTGTCTTTATGCCGTCTTAATATGATGGCGGTGCCTCGAAGTGCACGTTAATTGTGCTAATAAAGCTTTCTGTCTTTATGTCGTCTAAAAATCTCTTAAATTGACACTATCAAATTATTCGAAATAAAATTTCGGGTAATTCGTCCTCCTTCCTCATTTTATGGAATTGTCTTTGGTTTCGTTTTAAAACGGAGAAAGTGATGTGAATGCATCGTTTTCTTTTTTTTTATTATTTACATTTGATATGAATAATAAATTACGAAAGGAGAACGCAATGGAAGTATTTTTTAGTAATTGTATACAAATTACAACTGATATTTTATCGATTTATTGAATCAATTATGCATGCATCTTTTTGGATATTTTTTCAAGGACACGTTTGCAAATAATATTTCTGCCACTTGAGTGCAAATAATATCTCTGCCATTGAGATTTACAAGATTTTTTTCCTTAGTTACCTCTAATCACACCCAAGAATGCAGAGGAGATGATCATACACTTACTACTGCACCACACACCAGTACCTATAAAAATGTATATAAAATCTCACAAATAGACTTCTTTTCCACAAATAGATTCCTTATTCCAAAGACCATAATTCACGCTAATTATATAAAATGTCAAAAATTAAATCAATTACTCACGCACCCGGACCGAAATCCAACGATCGACTTTTTTCATCTAGCAAATAACAATAAATAATGTCACACAGCAGGTGAGGAAAGGTCTTTTTGTACGTTTGTTAGTCCCAACGCAAAAAAGCACACTTTACGTCATGTGATTCTGGTCACTGTTATCTTTTAACAAAATATAGTCCTCTATGGAGTAGCGTGAAATAGTTCATTTGAGTAATTACATAGAGCGGATAGTACAGATTGCAATAGCGACCTACAGCGCCCTCTTTTGATCACAAGTATAAGTTATCTGTAATATCTTCACGCCATTCCCAATACAGGGGTAGACAGAGGTCAAGTCTGGACAATTAAGTCCCTTTGACCCACCTTCCACCGAAGATATTTTCGGGACAACGTGACAGGTGGTGAGCCCGTCGCCGTCTTTTATGTCCAAGCCAACGATGAAATTCCGACCATCCAACAACTCGGCTATCGTTTTATAGGTAATTAACTATTATAGCCTATGAATGTTATGTGAACTAGGTTCTAAGTTTGTAGCTTAGATGAAACTTTTAGGGAAGGCACAACATAGAAGCAAATTTATTTTGATTGTCCCTTAGCTTTGCGATGCCGTGACGTCGTGATGTAATAATATACTAACCGGCTTGCTTCCCGTGGTGTCGTGAAAAAGGAGACTAAAGGTAAACCCTTGAAATGTAACTGGGTAGTGGCGCGATTCTCAATTTAAATAACCAGAACAAACGACAAACTACTGGCGAGCAGAAGCGTTGTAAGGTGCTACGATGCTAACCTATAGTCTAATTATGGCAATCCCTTCCATATAGGAGATTCCTGCTGCATAGGACTTCTATAGTACGTTTTATGTTGACAATGGTGGTCATGTTGGACCAGCACGGTCCAGAAATAGTAGATCTGATTCACTAATTTGATGATGATTCTAATTTCCATATCGTATTAAATGACTAACACTCGTATTTATTGTTATACTTCACTCAACGACTCGATGGTAAAATCATCTCTATGTATTTATTAGCTAAGGATCAGGTATAAGAGGTTTTTTAGCGGGTTTTTTTGGTAGCGACGCAAACGCGAGATCGTTAAGTGAAAAAGGACCTGTTTCGGCGCTTTTGTGCCCAAATGTCGAAATTCGGACGGTAGCCAGGTCGCGATACAACATATTATCGGACTAATTAATCGTTGTGTTCCTTCACGGGCAAATTTCGACCCAAAAGACCAAAAAGTGGTGACGAGAAGGGGTGACACTTTACTCAGTACATTTTTCTACATTATGAGTCAGGTTTTATGTAGTTTAGTGCAAAAATAATTGATTAAAACCAATTATGTTGAGCGATGCTAAGATATATTTGCTTGCAAACTCACCCAGACTTTTAATTATAAACACTATATGACCTTTGCTATATTTTGTATACATTGTCATTTGTACAGCGCCTTGTGATTACAGCGTAAGAATGTACCACTCCCTTTCTTCACATTGGTGTCGTCAGAGACAAGTAAAGGAAAAGCCTTCATAATGCTATTCTCTACCGACAGATGGCGGGATAACAATCCTGAAAATAGCACACAAAAATGTTGGTCAAAATGCTCGCCAATCTGCTTGCCAAGCGTCCTGATTATGACAAACCCTTAGAGGAGAAGCCAACGTTCTGCACTGGAATTTTATGGGTACTTATGTATGTATGCCGCAAATTATGAGTAAAAATGGTAACTATGTTTTTTGACACAACTTCAATCGGAAAAGCAATGTCACTTTTGATGACTTGAAGTGGAAGCTTTATAAGATGCGTAAGTATACTGGACTCCATATCTTTCGCCATATTAAGCCGAAAGATAGCAGTAGATTAACGTTGCTGTCAAATTTATATTTCTGTAAATATTGCTATTATAGATACGGTATAGAGATACTTTACTTTACGACCCGAGAGGTATGTAAGAGACTTGTACGAATAAGTTTTTTTTTTGAGTTCATAGAGCTTTCTCGTTTGTTTTGAAGAAGGCATTAATTATCAACCTATTTGTTTATAGCCCTTTTTATATAATGAAATTAGTTCGGCGGTTAAGAAAAATTCGGAGAAACCAAGTTGCAAGCCTGTGAAATAATAATAATTTTCATTTCAACGGCATGTAAAGTCCTATATTCTGTAGGTTCCAGAGCGGCGTCATTGTTGTTCCCTAGCTCCGATCTCTTTCAAAGAATATCAGACAGAAGTCCTTTGCCTAGTTGTGAGTACAAGGGCATGTAAACTTCTATATTCTGTAGGTACTAGAGCAGCGTCATTGTTGTTCCCTAGATCCGATCTGTTTCAAAGAATATTAGACAGAAGTCCTTTGTGAGCATTTTCCGGCTACTAGTTTTACAATACTCTACGCCCTTGAGGTATATTTTAATTTAATTAAAAAAACATATGAACTGAGAGAAGTGATCGATAGACGTAAGTTTATGTTATATGTAAGAATATATAAGCCACTGTCTTGTGTGTATCGTCTTTCTTGCCTTAAAAATCTCATAGTAATAACTGATGTTTACTAGATGTTAGATAGACAACACTCTACGTAAAACATTCCACATATGAAAAAAATTAAATATCTTTACGCCATTCTAAATATAGGGGCAGACAGAGGTCTAGACAATTACGTCGTTTCGACCCACCTTCCATCAAAGATATTTTTGGGATATTATTATTTATTAGTATGCCGCATATGTGAAAGGTAAATTAAGATTGTATACATTGTACCGGACAGTAATAAAGTATTGCTTGTTTTTGTCACGTCAAGAATAGTTAATAATTCTTGTCGCAGGCAAATAGTAAACTCTGTTGACAAAAAGGCTAAGATATTTGTGGGCGTACATATGAGTCAATTCCGCTAGAAATTAAAGAATTGTCTTGCTATTAGATTTAGAAAAAAATTAAATAATGGTTCTCAAAAATTGTCATTACTATATCTCTGATTATTGAATTGTTGACATAAAAAGAGATGGAGAGCGCCGCCTTTATATCCGTAATTTTTGTACATACATTTTGAAAAAAAAAACCTATTGGTAGTTGGGAATCGAACTCAGGTATGTTGAATCGAATTCCGTTCACCCAACCTCTCGGCGTGAGTTAAATAAATATACATACTTTACCCTTCCAATCACACATGCAAATATTTTATATTACTCTAAATAAATTTTTATAGAATACAAGTTACTACAATAGAAGCGCAACTTCTATTGTAGTAACTTGTATTCAATGAAATATATTGTATTGGCCTAAACTAGCGTAACATTTTGCCATTGTTACTACATTATTTATAATGAATACTTATCTGTAAAGTGTAACATTAAAATTAAGTATGGTTTCAATAAACTGACACACACCGCCATCTGTTAGCAACTTATTGAACTTATAAACAATTGCAACCATTTTGTTTATCAAAACTTAATTTGCAATAAAAATATTGAAGTTGAATAGATAAAAAATTAATTCTCAAGTTGGATTAAGTTACACATATGTGAAAAATTTCGTTCATCATCCAAACAGTATCCATCATACCAGCCTATCAAATGTCCACTGCTGAACATGGCCTATGTTCAGCAGTGGACATTTGATAGGCCCCCAAAGATTCGCACATAAAACAGTCCTGTACCACCTGCAACCATCGCTTCTCCGCATTAATTTTATAATACCAAGTAGTCGCTACAATATAGGACCCCAATAAGATGAAGCGACTACGTTTGCTCGTACTAAAGATTTCATATAAATCGGTTAAACAGATTTGGAGAGTAGATGACCGACAACGAGTGATACGTGATTTTGAGATGACTTCTCCGTACAGATAATATCTACAAAAATGAACGCCTAGATTATACGCACCTAGATTATAGGGCCTATGACCATCTTCAATAAACAGGATAATTGACGCAATTGCAATGCAACAACGTTTTAAGTTAAACGGCAACTTACTGGCAACATGAAACAAAAAAATATTTTTTTCAAAGTCGAGGCTCCCCAAGTCTCGCGGCGTTGACAAAACATGATTAATGACGCCAAAAAAAATATTCTCTCATAAAAATTCATTCCCATTATTAATTCTAATAAATATGATCTCATTGTGTCCTTTTTTTTCTCAACGTGAAGAATACGACGAGCATCGCCGGAGGGCCTTTTTATATAATTTATATTGAATAGCGTCATTACCACTCTGTGAGAGGTGAAAGATCAATATAAAGTTACTCTGTGGTTGAAATTATTTATTGGTGTGCAATATTTTGTTGATTTATAAAATTATTGCTTCCCGTATATTTCCCTATGCTGGGGTAGTCAGATGTCTAAACAATGAAGTCCTTTCGAACTGATTCACCAAGGTCTATTTGGGATAATGTGGTGAGCTTATAATATTTTTTTTTATAGAAAAGTTAGGCAAACGAGCAATTGGCACACGTGATGGTATGTGATTACCGCCGCCCATGAACATCTGCAATACCGGAGGAATAGCAGATGCGTTGCCGGCCTTTGAGAAAGGTATAGGCTCTATTCTTGAAGGTCCCTAAGTCGTATCGATCCGGAAAACCGCTGATCTTAGTGCCCAATCCAGCGGTACAATATACTTACATACATAATATGTATTTAAATAGTTAAATATTATAACATATTTGTGTGTTTTTTTATCGTGTTTATTTACAATATTTTGTGGATATTAAACAATTTACGAGAAGCAGACTCTTAAAAATATATATAGTTAAAATACCATCAATCCATCTCTTATAAATATATTAATGAAATATAATATATTGGAAATTGGTCTGACCTCCCTCTGGACATACTAACATATATAAGTTATTCGATCATATATCTATGCATAAATATTTTCCTACCTTATATTCAAGATTACTTAGCTTAACCTTCTATGTATCACATAAACTATACAAAGAGATAAACAATATCTACATTGAAACAGCCTGATTTTTGCTTTATATTTTATAAAATGTAGATTTCTACAAAGTATTCTCCGGTGGTTCAAAATAAGCTCTCGTTAAATGTTGGTAGAAAGGACTTAATTACATATTTTATAATAGACCTCTGACAATCACAGTATTAAGACATGGATGAAAATATTAATGTCATTAACTCTAACATGTTCACCCTAGATACTGATGGCTTTACACCTCCTTGTTTAGGTTAGTCTATATGTCAGTATTCATCGGTAAAGAAACACGAAGTATTGACCTTTAGTTTTATGGAAAAGAAGGTAAAAGAGCAAAAAACTCACCAGACTGTAAATTATTATCGACTATAACACACTTCTGCATCACCATAAAATATTGAATGACACCAGAAATAGGTTGAATGTGGAAATACATAGTTGACATGTAGCTACGAGCATCAACTATTTGTTTCTAACATCTTAGACAGGAGTCTTAATCAAAATTTATTTTAATATATTAAATAAAATGAGCTCATTATTAATATTCATAACACCTACTCCAAAATAGTTCCGAATAAAATTAAAATCAATTTTATTAAATTCAAGAGCCACTAAATCGATTTTGGTTATAATTAGAGGCAAAATTCGGGAACAAGACGGTTTAAAAATAATCTAACCCATTATATAGTCACACAGTATGGTCCAATTTATTTTTCAAGAATCCGCTGAACATAAAAGTTATAAAACTGATATCTACATGTTAGCATGTGATCTATCACAAGAATATCTGCATTATTTACACCATTTTTGTTTCTCGACACATTTTCATATTAATAATATTATTAAATACGGAACCAAAGCAAATCACAAGTCTTTTTTTTCCATCGACTCCAGTTCACTAATATTTCTATTCCTCGATTTCATGTGCGCGAGGTAGACTGTCCAAATAAAACTGGCAACACTCACAAATACAATGCGATTCTTCTCGGAGATAAAGTAAAAGTTCAACGTTTGCGCCGTAGGCCAAAATACGACGCCTATCTTGTACGTCGCCCAAAACTTCTCTCTCACTTCTTCCACGCACGCATTAAAAGGCTTCAGCTCTAACGCGCTCATTCCGAAGAAAAAGTATGCCATCGCAACCGGACCGTATGAAATCTGCTCTATCGCAGCTCTAGTGACAGCGGTTCCCAAAGTCTTACTTTTAAAGAATCTGCTCGTGTATTTCATCCAGTTGTAAAATAGAGGTGCCATGAAAAACGTTCCAAAGATACCGAAACGCGCCGCACGAGTCCAGTCCGCATTCTCTATTGTGGTACCGTGTTCCAAATACTCCTGGAGGACGCTACAGGTCGGCCATATTACTGCGTACGATACCATCCCACGTATTAGAGGATATTGCACGGGAATTTTCCGCACTTTAGTCAGAATACCACTCATTCTAATTTGGCGTGTGACTTTATTGACAATATCTTACATTAGATATATACCTACGTATTAGTCTATGACAATACATAGAATAAATAAAGAAGAAAGCGTACACTAAGTTATGAATAAAAACTTCCAACGTACACGTACAAATAATGATAGAAAAATTTTACATAATACAGCAAAGCGGTATCTATTACCATGAAGTATAAGCTTCTGCTGTTGCATAAATCAGGATCGGCCAGGGCTGGACAGCCTTACCTAAGAATACCATTGAAATATAGACATCTTGTTCTACCATTTGTAACCGGTGGCACACACCTCTGTCTTCTTCTTTCCTTTTCCCAATTCATTTCTTAAAGATAAGCACCACAGCTGGAGCCTCTCAGGTGATAGCTTGCTACCTTTTCCCATAAAAAAATATTTTGTTCCTCTTCACGCCTACACAGTAACTAAAATCATTAAAAAAGACAAAAACTTACACTACAAAAGACCTAACGTTTTTTTTAATAATTAGCATTTTTTGTACAAAATATAATTTAATCAGTTTCAAGTGTTACATACTTAGATAACGACCTGTTGAAGTCCACTGCAGGACATAGGCCTCTCCCATAGGTAGGATTTGCCATAATCGCCACGTTTGGCAAGCGGATTAGCGATCGCAGAACCAGACCACTCGCACCTCAGACTATGCTGCCCATCTTCAATATGGTTATTTTGGTCTGATATTTTTAAATATGGTTATCCCGCCATCTATCGGTTGCCATAACGATATTCAAGGCAGTTTCCCTTAGTCGCCTCTTACGACACCCACGGGAAAAAAGGGAGTGGTAATATTATTACACCGTTACTGCACGGAATCACTTCACAACTACACAATTACAAAAATAATTTGAATCGTTTAAAAAGACAAAAACTCACGCTTCAAAAGACCTAACATTTTTATTTTAAATATTTTTTTTTAAATACAAAATATAATTTGATCAGTTTCCAGTGGATATAGCATATCTAATTAATATAAAATTGTAAAATGAATCCTGTAAGTTTGCGTACTCTGAGGTCCCAGGTTCGATTCCCGTACGGGTTAATGTAGAAAATCACCTGTTCTAGATTGTCTCTGGTCTGGATGTTTGTGGTGGCTTTGTTGTTTCTGTTTCCATAACCCAAATGCTTCAGCTACCAACTTTGAGTTCAGAACGCTGTATGTGGTGTTGTCCCTATCAATGTATTTGTTTATGCATGTAATTTAGTTTCATCTTTGATTGATTGAAGATAAGACGTTAAGCTTTTTGAAGTCCAGCTCTACTCTAGACGGGAAACTTTTTTTTTCTTAGAAAAATACTAGCTATACCAAATAGAATTACCAGAATTCCTGTTAACCACTTTAACTAAACTGCAGTGGTTGTGTGTAAAGTTGATAAAATATTTTAATTTAATTTTACAAGCGTTTATAATATTCACTTTTTAAGTCACGACCACGCGGCTTGTTCGGTGACCGGATTTCGAGTCAGGAGATCCGAGTTCGATCCCCTGGTGGCCGGCTCGTACCAGGCAGGTACCAATAGGTTTTTTCAAAAATTTAGTTTATTAAAAAACTTAGTTTTTGATAAAACCCATTGGTGCCTATTTACACCAACGATGTAATCGTACGATTATATCGTTGGCTTGGATATAAAGACGGCAACAGGCTCACCACCTGACACGCTGTCCCGAAAAATGTCTTCGGTGGAAGGTGGGTCGAAGGGATTTAATTGTCTAGACTAGACCTCTGTCTACCTCTGTATTGGGAATGGTCTGAAGATATTTTCTTTTATAATATTAAGAAAACAAACAGACAGTTAATGGTTATATCGTATTAATTACAGTCCAATTGACTAATCACGTGACGCGGCCGCTCTCGCATTTCTGCACCATCACCATCTATCACAAAGCGATCGCCGAATCGATTCACTCGAGCTAAATAATCAAATAATGACCGAATTATTCGATTAATAGCTTAAAGTATTCGATTGTTCTAAGCGCTGCTCGGTGGGTGGGCGAACGATTGCCCACTAAGATTAATAAATAGGCAATTTAATGTCACGGTTCTTTCTACTGTTACAAAAAAATAATACAGATTTTTCTAGAAAAAAAACTCACGATAGTCGAGCGGTTAGGTGATCCGAATTCGGGTCGGGACCAAACACCCGAGTTCGATCCGTAGGCGGCAGATTCGTTCCGCATATTGGCGGCATATTTTTCAAAACTCATTTACTATTAATATCGTTAGCCTTGAAATAAAGACAGCGACAGGCTCACCATCATTCACATTGTCTCAAAAATGTCTTCGTTTAAAGGTGGGTTGATAGGACTAAATTGGCTAGACTTCTGTCTACTAGAGTATTGACAATAGCATGAGATATTATAGGTTTTATTGAACACTAGACTTTGCAAGCGTCTTAGCTCATTATATCGATTCCGCTGGATTCTTTAATTTCTCGGAGTGAGAAGCCGTATGTCTCTCTCCAGAAGCAAATTCTACAAATAAATTTTATCTTTTTATTTTATGCCTTCACGCAAAATCCCTAACGGAGTAGGCAATAGTTTACCGATCTAAATACTATAAAAAATAAATAGTATTTATAAAAAAAATAAAAAGACCGGTCGAAATTTGCGTCTTAGGTGCAAGATGTAGCGTACAATCCGCATGCGAATATTGGCGATTAAGTTTGCTGTTTTTCTTTTTCAATTTGGTATAATTTTTGGAATGAATTATACAATTTATTAATTTTTTTACTTTAGTAATGTAACGTAATGTCCCGAAAATATCTTCGGTGGAAGGTGGGTCAATGGGACTTAATTGTCTAGACTAGACCTCCTCTGTATTGGGAATTGCGTGAAGATATTTATTTATTTATATTTATATATTTATAGTAATTAAACTATAATTACTAAATACATTTTTTATATTTCTTCAACTTATTTCTGCTGCATGCAATTCTTGTTGGGCTTGTTGCGACAGAATCATCACCAGTTAAATAATTTACTGTGGACATATGAGTATGGGAGGAACAAGATACCTGAAAATCTTTACAATTAACCAGTTCATCAAACAGTTGTTTATTTCACAATAAAGCTGTGTTATTTGATTACTAATGGTCTAAAACTTTGGGGGGAATTATGGGATCGACAATCCCACCGTTTTGAAATCGTTGTAAGAAAGAAAGAACTTGTTTTCTTCATGTATTTCTAATTTTTTATAGATTGTCATGGTAACCGTTGTTCTTCTCTGAAAAATTAATAGCTGACAAACAGACTGAGCCTCGTCGAAACGTGGCCAGGCATATCTTAAATTAATTTTAACATCATCACCATCATAACGAACTGTAAAAATCCACTGCAAAACACAGGCCTCTCCCTTCTTACTTACTTACTTATCTTCACGCACAATCCCTGACGGGGTAGCCAGAGAGAACAGATCGCCAAGTGTCACGATCCCTACATACTTCTTTCGCTTTTTTCAGATTCATCATCATCTTCATACATGCACGTCGAGGTATCCGAGTACTCTTGACCCTCCCCTCTTTGTGAGCAATTTGCTCACATGGTCTTCGAAAGTTAGTCTCGGTCTACCTCGACACCGTTTAATATTAACTTTCGCGCTATATATTTTCTTCAACTTATTTCTGCTGCATGCAATTCTTGTTGGGCTTGTTGCGACAGAATCATCACCAGTTAAATAATTTACTGTGGACATATGAGTATGGGAGGAACAAGATACCTGAAAATCTTTACAATTAACCAGTCCATCAAACAGTTGTTTATTTCACAATAAAGCTGTGTTATTTGATTACTAATGGTCTAAAACTTTGGGGAATTATGGGATCGACAATCCCACCGTTTTGAAATCGTTGTAAGAAAGAAAGAACTTGTTTTCTTTTTCAATTTGGTATAATTTTTGGAATGAATTATGCAATTTATTAATTTTTTACTTTAGTAATGTAACGTAATGTCCTGAAAATATCTTCGGTGGAAGGTGGGTCAATGGGACTTAATTGTCTAGACTAGACCTCTGTCTACCTCTGTATTGGGAATGGTCTGAAGATATTTTCTTTTATAATATTAAGAAAACAAACAGACAGTTAATGGTTATATCGTATTAATTACAGTCCAATTGACTAATCACGTGACGCGGCCGCTCTCGCATTTCTGCACCATCACCATCTATCACAAAGCGATCGCCGAATCGATTCACTCGAGCTAAATAATCAAATAATGACCGAATTATTCGATTAATAGCTTAAAGTATTCGATTGTTCTAAGCGCTGCTCGGTGGGTGGGCGAACGATTGCCCACTAAGATTAATAAATAGGCAATTTAATGTCACGGTTCTTTCTACTGTTACAAAAAAATAATACAGATTTTTCTAGAAAAAAAACTCACGATAGTCGAGCGGTTAGGTGATCCGAATTCGGGTCGGGACCAAACACCCGAGTTCGATCCGTAGGCGGCAGATTCGTTCCGCATATTGGCGGCATATTTTTCAAAACTCATTTACTATTAATATCGTTAGCCTTGAAATAAAGACAGCGACAGGCTCACCATCATTCACATTGTCTCAAAAATGTCTTCGTTTAAAGGTGGGTTGATAGGACTAAATTGGCTAGACTTCTGTCTACTAGAGTATTGACAATAGCATGAGATATTATAGGTTTTATTGAACACTAGACTTTGCAAGCGTCTTAGCTCATTATATCGATTCCGCTGGATTCTTTAATTTCTCGGAGTGAGAAGCCGTATGTCTCTCTCCAGAAGCAAATTCTACAAATAAATTTTATCTTTTTATTTTATGCCTTCACGCAAAATCCCTAACGGAGTAGGCAATAGTTTACCGATCTAAATACTATAAAAAATAAATAGTATTTATAAAAAAAATAAAAAGACCGGTCGAAATTTGCGTCTTAGGTGCAAGATGTAGCGTACAATCCGCATGCGAATATTGGCGATTAAGTTTGCTGTTTTTCTTTTTCAATTTGGTATAATTTTTGGAATGAATTATACAATTTATTAATTTTTTTACTTTAGTAATGTAACGTAATGTCCCGAAAATATCTTCGGTGGAAGGTGGGTCAATGGGACTTAATTGTCTAGACTAGACCTCCTCTGTATTGGGAATTGCGTGAAGATATTTATTTATTTATATTTATATATTTATAGTAATTAAACTATAATTACTAAATACATTTTTTATATTTCTTCAACTTATTTCTGCTGCATGCAATTCTTGTTGGGCTTGTTACGACAGAATCATCACCAGTTAAATAATTTACTGTGGACATATGAGTATGGGAGGAACAAGATACCTGAAAATCTTTACAATTAACCAGTTCATCAAACAGTTGTTTATTTCACAATAAAGCTGTGTTATTTGATTACTAATGGTCTAAAACTTTGGGGGAATTATGGGATCGACAATCCCACCGTTTTGAAATCGTTGTAAGAAAGAAAGAACTTGTTTTCTTCATGTATTTCTAATTTTTTATAGATTGTCATGGTAACCGTTGTTCTTCTCTGAAAAATTAATAGCTGACAAACAGACTGAGCCTCGTCGAAACGTGGCCAGGCATATCTTAAATTAATTTTAACATCATCACCATCATAACGAACTGTAAAAATCCACTGCAAAACACAGGCCTCTCCCTTCTTACTTACTTACTTATCTTCACGCACAATCCCTGACGGGGTAGCCAGAGAGAACAGATCGCCAAGTGTCACGATCCCTACATACTTCTTTCGCTTTTTTCAGATTCATCATCATCTTCATACATGCACGTCGAGGTATCCGAGTACTCTTGACCCTCCCCTCTTTGTGAGCAATTTGCTCACATGGTCTTCGAAAGTTAGTCTCGGTCTACCTCGACACCGTTTAATATTAACTTTCGCGCTATATATTTTCTTCACCATTCGTCTTCACTCATTCGCTCAACGTACCCAAACCATCGAAGCACGCCCTTATCCATTTTTGTAACAAGGTCATCTTTCAAACCTGCCATATTGCGAATCTCTTCGTTTCGCTTTCGGTCGGCCATGATAAGGCCGCACATTTTACGAAGAGATCGCATCTCCACTGCATTCAACCTGCTTTTATGCTTCTTCTGGCATACCCAGGTTTCGCTGCCGTATAACAAAGTCGGTACCAACACTGAGTTATGTATTGCAAGGCGTGCACTTTTCTCTACGCTTTGCCTTTTGACTAACGCAGTCAGGGCACCATTGACTTTGTTCCCGGCAGCGACACGCCTGTCCACATCTAAATCACATCTTCCATCCCGGCAAAATGCACTCCCCAAGTATACAATTTCATTCACCTGTTCTAGACATTCCTGATTTACCCAAATTTCGCACATCGTTCTTTCTTCGTCCCTTTCAAATACCAGAACCTTATTTTTATTAGCATTAAAACGGAGACCATTAATTTCACATTCTTCTTTCATACACGTGACTAATGCCTGCAGTTCTGCCTCTCATGGTTCTCTCTCCCTTATTTAACCTTTATATATCGTCTGTGCGGTTTTATATGACTTCTGGCTGTTGTCATCTTCCGTTTCCGGAATCTATAAAGTATCCGTATCTTTAAAGTTCTTTATTTACAGAAAAAATGCATGTTCAGTAAATAATCATGATATCGGACTGGTTGGGTCATCGGAATTCGAGTCTAGAGACCCAAGTTCGATCGCCAGGGGAAGCCACGTATCAAAGGGTTTTTCAAAAACTTATGTACAATTTTTAGCCTTGAATTGGACATATAGACGGCGACAGGCTCACCTCCTGACATTGTCCCAAAAATGCCTTCGGTGGAAGGTGGGTCGAAAGGACTTAATTGTCTAGAACTTATCTACTCCTGGACTGGGAAATGCGTGAAAATAGTTTTTAAATAATGTATGTTATATTGTTTCTGAAACATGACATATACAAGAATTTATTTACCATTTTACACACATTACATGTATAATAATATTTATTAACATAAATTAGGAAAAAGAAAAAAAAACAAGCAAGTAATCAACATATTCAAATTATAATCAAAAAGAACATATTAAGTAACATGTTAAGTTAATGAATAAAAATTCAATTTTGAGCGCGAAAAGTTCAGCCCTCTTGTCACCAGCGGCATTAATCAACCGCGGATATAAAAATATGTATCGATATAAAACATTCATAATTCGTTTAAAAACTATACTGTGAGACAGATCGTCAAATGAAATAAATATGCCATTATATGAATTCAGATTTATGTAATAGGGCTGAAGCATAATAGTAATAATCACGTATCACACATACAATAATCACACTTTATTTATTTACGATTCATGACGACGACGGGCTCATCACCTGTCACGTTGTCTCAAAAATATCTTCGGTGGAAGGTGGCTCGAAGGAACTTAATTGTCTAGACTAGACCTCTGTCCACCCCTATATTAGAAATGGCGTGAAGATATTTATTTTTATATAGGCATAAATAGATAATGATCAGTAAAAGTCTACTATTCTCAATTAATAAAATATTTCTTAAGGAGGTGGAGACCGCCGTGCTGGTCATGCAAGTACCAGATACCGTGCACCTTAATCGCCACTTGACTCTTTCACGTCAAGAATGGGGATGCCTGGACTTATGGTCTTTTCTCATTAAAGTAATATTTTTTACCGCAGCCCATTCAATGCCACTTCAATACCGCTCCGGCTCTAATCGAAATTCGTATCTATATGGCCATCTATATGGTCGTATTTATATGGCCATATTTATTTTGAGAAAATCGACATAATATGAATATTATATGAACAAAAAATAATACATTTGAACAAAAGAATACAGTTGGCATCTATCGAATTACTTTTAAACATCTTGTTATTAAAATAGCGCCATCTAGTGTTACTGCTAGTAATAATTTTACTTGCACAACTTCAACGTTCAACAACGTTTCTGAATTATTCAATAGATGGCAGTCAAAGATAGTTAATATTTTACGAAAATGTATTATATCTATTCAGCACTAGATGGAACTAATACCAAATACATATTTAACATCTTATATATAAAATTCTCGTGTCACAATGTTAGTTATCTTACTCCTCCAAAACGGCTTCACTGATTTTTACCAAATTTTAAATGCATATTCAGTAGGTCTTAGAATCGGCTACTATCGATTTTTCATACCCCTAAGTGATAGGGATTGTTCACCCTTAACATTTTTTTTTTTATTTTTCATCAAAATTTTTGTTTGTTTTGTTTTAATTTTTCATCACAATTATGCCATATTATAATATAGCATTAAAAATACGAGTACATACCCTAAATTTTTCCGCCTCGACGATCAACCCCTCTTTTTATATTTAACCCCTATTTTTTTATATGGCAAAACAACGTTTGCGGGTCAGCTAGTATATTATAAGATCTTCTGTTCGTTTGTAGACAAATGACTCATGCTACACGGCTGGACAGATTTTCATGGCTATTGTTGTTATTACATATAATTAATTTTAAAAATACATATTTAATTGAAAACAAATACTAAAGGAGGGTGCCATTAAACTGTTTCAAAAATTTTGCATCTGAATTTTAAAATTTTTGACAAGACCTGCGCCTGTGTACATGTATTTATAAATATGTTGGACTATCCATCACTAGATGGCGCTAAAAGGTTTAAAAATTTAAATATTACCGCTAGTTTTCTAAGAAATCGGTTTACAATAGCTGTGTGCTTGGGTGATAGGAACTCGAATCAGGAGATCCAGAATCAGTACCCAAGGTGAAGGCTCGTATCAATTAGTATTCTCGTAACATACGCATTATTTGTATTTGCGGGACAGTAAAACGATGACAGGCTCTCTACTCACAAACTCCGCAGAAATGTGGCTAGGATGGACTGAATCGTCTTCATATCTGGTTACCATAATATTGGGAATTAAATCGCTATATTGTTATAAAAAATATATTATTTATAAAAAATATGATTACGCATATTTCCAATACTGGGGTAGATATAAATCTAGACAAAGTAAAGGTAAAATGTACTTTATTGTACATCGAGCAACAAACAGTAGTATTATTAGTTATTACAATTAAAGGAACATCAGTATAACAGGCGGTCTTATCGCTAAAACAACGATCTCTTCCAGACAACCTTAGAGCAGAGGATACTTTTAAAAGAAAGGGGTGTACAGAATATAACTAAGAAAAGAGATAAAAATGTATTGCAAACAAGTAGACAGTTAAGAGAAAATGTAAAAGGTCTTCATTTTTGTAATGATTTAGATTATTTAATAAGTAAGGGGAAATATTTCAAAAATCGTATAGCAGTAGTCTTAGAAGAATAAGAATGAAAGGAAGAGGAGAAAGCAGTACTTAGAAGAAGATTATTTTAGGAGGAGTGGTATGATCGAACAGAACATAGCAAAGAAAATGAAGAATGTAAGAGTTCTTTGAAGACGAATCGGAAGCCACTTGAGAATTAATATCTTCCTACTCATTTTTCACCGAAGTCTATTTGCAGCATAGACAGCATGACAGGTGGTGAGCTTATCGTCATTCGTCTTTGTATCCATGCCAATGGTAAAAACACTTATATACACGTACATATCAGCCTGTTAAAGGACACTGCAAGGCATAGGCCTCTCCCATATATGATTTGCCATAATAGCCACGCTTGGCAAGCGGATTGGTGATCGCAGTACCAGACCACTCGCATCTCAGACGCTGCGGTCTATCTTCGGTCTGATAATTTTAGTCTGATATTTTTAGAGATGCTTATCCCGCCATCTATCGCTCGCCATTAGGATATCTTTCCCGTAGTCGCCTCTTACGACACCCTCGGGAAGAAAGGGACTTACCGTTAGCACTCGTGGATATGTATTTATACGGATTAATATTCATATATACATAAAACCATCAATTACACGAGTACAAATATTCACAGATTCGTACCCCTCAACCCTCACTTTCAGGGTAGGCGTAGTGACCCTAGTTAGTTAACTAACTTGGTAGCTAACTAATCTAAACAACTAAACCTAACTAATGAATGTTGTTAGGGTCACCAGCGGCATTAATCAACCGCGGATATAAAATATGTATCGATATAAACATTCATAATTCGTTTAAAAACTATACTGTGAGACAGATCGTCAAATGAAATAAATATGCCATTATATGAATTCAGATTTATGTAATAGGGCTGAAGCATAATAGTAATAATCACGTATCACACATACAATAATCACACTTTATTTATTTTTATTTACGATTCATAACGTTGGCTTGGACAAAATGACGACGACGGCTCATCACCTGTCACGTTGTCTCAAAAATATCTTCGGTGGAAGGTGGGTCGAAAGGACTTAATTGTCTAGAACTTATCTACCCTGGACTGGGAAATGCGTGAAAATAGTTTTTAAATAATGTATGTTATATTGTTTCTGAAACATGACATATACAAGAATTTATTTACCATTTTACGCACATTACATGTATAATAATATTTATTAACATAAATTAGGAAAAGAAAAACAAGCAAGTAATCAATATATTCAAATTATAATCAAAAAGAACATATTAAGTAACATGTTAAGTTAATGAATAAAATTCAATTTTGAGCGCGAAAAGTTCAGCCCTCTTGTCACCAGCGGCATTAATCAACCGCGGATATAAAATATGTATCGATATAAACATTCATAATTCGTTTAAAAACTATACTGTGAGACAGATCGTCAAATGAAATAAATATGCCATTATATGAATTCAGATTTATGTAATAGGGCTGAAGCATAATAGTAATAATCACGTATCACACATACAATAATCACACTTTATTTATTTTTATTTACGATTCATAACGTTGGCTTGGACAAAATGACGACGACGGCTCATCACCTGTCACGTTGTCTCAAAAATATCTTCGGTGGAAGGTGGGTCGAAAGGACTTAATTGTTCAGAACTTATCTACCCTGGACTGGGAAATGCGTGAAAATAGTTTTTAAATAATGTATGTTATATTGTTTCTGAAACATGACATATACAAGAATTTATTTACCATTTTACGCACATTACATGTATAATAATATTTATTAACATAAATTAGGAAAAGAAAAACAAGCAAGTAATCAATATATTCAAATTATAATCAAAAAGAACATATTAAGTAACATGTTAAGTTAATGAATAAAATTCAATTTTGAGCGCGAAAAGTTCAGCCCTCTTGTCACCAGCGGCATTAATCAACCGCGGATATAAAAATATGTATCGATATAAAACATTCATAATTCGTTTAAAAACTATACTGTGAGACAGATCGTCAAATGAAATAAATATGCCATTATATGAATTCAGATTTATGTAATAGGGCTGAAGCATAATAGTAATAATCACGTATCACACATACAATAATCACACTTTATTTATTTACGATTCATAACGTTGGCTTGGACAAAATGACGACGACGGGCTCATCACCTGTCACGTTGTCTCAAAAATATCTTCGGTGGAAGGTGGCTCGAAGGAACTTAATTGTCTAGACTAGACCTCTGTCCACCCCTATATTAGAAATGGCGTGAAGATATTTTAAGGTGGCTCGAAGGAACTTAATTGTCTAGACTAGACCTCTGTCCACCCCTATATTAGAAATGGCGTGAAGATATTTATTTTTATATAGGCATAAATAGATAATGATCAGTAAAAGTCTACTATTCTCAATTAATAAAATATTTCTTAAGGAGGTGGAGACCGCCGTGCTGGTCATGCAAGTACCAGATACCGTGCACCTTAATCGCCACTTGACTCTTTCACGTCAAGAATGGGGATGCCTGGACTTATGGTCTTTTCTCATTAAAGTAATATTTTTTACCGCAGCCCATTCAATGCCACTTCAATACCGCTCCGGCTCTAATCGAAGTTCGTATCTATATGGCCATCTATATGGTCGTATTTATATGGCCATATTTATTTTGAGAAAATCGACATAATATGAATATTATATGAACAAAAAATAATACATTTGAACAAAAGAATACAGTTGGCATCTATCGAATTACTTTTAAACATCTTGTTATTAAAATAGCGCCATCTAGTGTTACTGCTAGTAATAATTTTACTTGCACAACTTCAACGTTCAACAACGTTTCTGAATTATTCAATAGATGGCAGTCAAAGATAGTTAATATTTTACGAAAATGTATTATATCTATTCAGCACTAGATGGAACTAATACCAAATACATATTTAACATCTTATATATAAAATTCTCGTGTCACAATGTTAGTTATCTTACTCCTCCAAAACGGCTTCACTGATTTTTACCAAATTTTAAATGCATATTCAGTAGGTCTTAGAATCGGCTACTATCGATTTTTCATACCCCTAAGTGATAGGGATTGTTCACCCTTAACATTTTTTTTTTTATTTTTCATCAAAATTTTTGTTTGTTTTGTTTTAATTTTTCATCACAATTATGCCATATTATAATATAGCATTAAAAATACGAGTACATACCCTAAATTTTTCCGCCTCGACGATCAACCCCTCTTTTTATATTTAACCCCTATTTTTTTATATGGCAAAACAACGTTTGCGGGTCAGCTAGTATATTATAAGATCTTCTGTTCGTTTGTAGACAAATGACTCATGCTACACGGCTGGACAGATTTTCATGGCTATTGTTGTTATTACATATAATTAATTTTAAAAATACATATTTAATTGAAAACAAATACTAAAGGAGGGTGCCATTAAACTGTTTCAAAAATTTTGCATCTGAATTTTAAAATTTTTGACAAGACCTGCGCCTGTGTACATGTATTTATAAATATGTTGGACTATCCATCACTAGATGGCGATAAAAGGTTTAAAAATTTAAATATTACCGCTAGTTTTCTAAGAAATCGGTTTACAATAGCTGTGTGCTTGGGTGATAGGAACTCGAATCAGGAGATCCAGAATCAGTACCCAAGGTGAAGGCTCGTATCAATTAGTATTCTCGTAACATACGCATTATTTGTATTTGCGGGACAGTAAAACGATGACAGGCTCTCTACTCACAAACTCCGCAGAAATGTGGCTAGGATGGACTGAATCGTCTTCATATCTGGTTACCATAATATTGGGAATTAAATCGCTATATTGTTATAAAAATATATTATTTATAAAAATATGATTACGCATATTTCCAATACTGGGGTAGATATAAATCTAGACAAAGTAAAGGTAAAATGTACTTTATTGTACATCGAGCAACAAACAGTAGTATTATTAGTTATTACAATTAAAGGAACATCAGTATAACAGGCGGTCTTATCGCTAAAACAACGATCTCTTCCAGACAACCTTAGAGCAGAGGATACTTTTAAAAGAAAGGGGTGTACAGAATATAACTAAGAAAAGAGATAAAAATGTATTGCAAACAAGTAGACAGTTAAGAGAAAATGTAAAAGGTCTTCATTTTTGTAATGATTTAGATTATTTAATAAGTAAGGGGAAATATTTCAAAAATCGTATAGCAGTAGTCTTAGAAGAATAAGAATGAAAGGAAGAGGAGAAAGCAGTACTTAGAAGAAGATTATTTTAGGGAGGAGTGGTATGATCGAACAGAACATAGCAAAGAAAATGAAGAATGTAAGAGTTCTTTGGAAGACGAATCGGAAGCCACTTGAGAATTAATATCTTCCTACTCATTTTTCACCGAAGTCTATTTGGGACAGCATGACAGGTGGTGAGCTTATCGTCATTCGTCTTTGTATCCATGCCAATGGTAAAAACACTTATATACACGTACATATCAGCCTGTTAAAGGACACTGCAAGGCATAGGCCTCTCCCATATATGATTTGCCATAATAGCCACGCTTGGCAAGCGGATTGGTGATCGCAGTACCAGACCACTCGCATCTCAGACGCTGCGGTCTATCTTCGGTCTGATAATTTTAGTCTGATATTTTTAGAGATGCTTATCCCGCCATCTATCGCTCGCCATTAGGATATCTTTCCCGTAGTCGCCTCTTACGACACCCTCGGGAAGAAAGGGACTTACCGTTAGCACTCGTGGATATGTATTTATACGGATTAATATTCATATATACATAAAACCATCAATTACACGAGTACAAATATTCACAGATTCGTACCCTCAACCCTCACTTTCAGGGTAGGCGTAGTGACCCTAGTTAGTTAACTAACTTGGTAGCTAACTAATCTAAACAACTAAACCTAACTAATGAATGTTGTTAGGGTCACTAGGGTCACTAACAACTGGGCTATAGGGTTTAAAATTCCGTTGAAACATTTGGAAAAGTCTTTTATAGAAACGACTAACGACTGATAGAAACCAATGTACGAATTATATCGTTGGCATGGACATAAAGACGGCGACGGGCTCACCACCTGTCGCGTTGTCCCGAAAATATCTCCGGTGGAAGGTGGGTCGAATAAGTCACGATAGCCGAGTTGTTGGGTGGTCGGAATTTCGAGTCGAGAGACCCGAGTTCGATCCCCAGGTGGCAGTACCAATGAGTTTTTCAAAAACTTATGTACGAATTTCATCGTTGGCTTGGACATAAAGGCGGCGACGGGCTCGCCACCTGTCACGTTGTCCCGAAAATATCTTCGGTGGAAGGTGGGTCAAAGGGACTTAATTGTCTAGACTTGACCTCTGTCTACCCCAGTATTGGGAATTGCGTGAAGATATTTTTTAAGGTGGGTCGAAGGGACTTAATTGTCTAGATTAGACCCCTGTCTACCCTGAATTGGGAATTGCGTGAAGGTATTGATATATTTTATTTTATAGTTCTGGCTATAGAGTCTTAAATGAATAGACATTTAAGACACAGACAAGCTGGTTTTTTATATTTATTTCGGATGTTATTATCGAAGTTTACTCAAAAATATTTATTTGTGAAGATAATAATGTCGCATTATTACGCATTGTCATATTTCAGTGTTTTTCCATGAGTAGACTTTTATTACACTCACGCAATAATAGGAGGTGGTACATCATTGCGCCGATACCGTACAACACATACATTATTTATTATATTGTGTTAATTCACAGATTTTCCAATTAACCCAAAGTAATATACAGCAAAGTAAGTTAAATTAATATAGAGTTGAGGTTGAGTTTGACGACCACCGTGGACGAGTACAGACCGATTTTCATAGTGTCGTCAGCTCGTCCCGGGTTCGATTTCCGGTCGGGTCGATGTAAAAACACTTTTTCTCCATTTTCTCATGTGTGTGTTTATGGTATATTCATTGTTACTGATTCCATAAAACAAGTGCTTAAGCTGCTTAAATAACGGAGCAATGTATGTGATGTTGTCCCTATCTATGTATATATTTATTTATTTATTAAGTATTTATTTATAACAAGACCTTATTTCTATTATTTAGTAATTTCTCAAGAATGTTCTTCAGATATAAGAGCAGAAGAATGTACTGCTGCAATACAAGCTGCTCCGGTACGTGTCGGGAAACTTCAAAAATCCTTGAAATAATTTCTTTTTTTTTATTTTTCGTGCGGGCAGGTTTCCTCACGATTTTTCTTTAACCGCCATGCTATTTGTAGGTAAATAAAGGACTTAAAGTTAATTTAAGTAATTAAAGTGATGCCGCCCTAAGAATCGACACTGAGTCACTCACGCAGGAAGCAAATGCCATAACTAATTGTCTATAGCTCTAATAATTGATTCACTTGAAATTACCCGTATATGAATAATAATAAGCAAATAAAATGTCACAATCGCCGTCTGGTAGGTGGTCGGAATATCGAGTCAACAGACCCCAGAGTTCGAACCCCAAGTGGCAGGCTCATAACAATGTGTTTTTCAAAAACTTATGTTCGAATTATGTAGTTGGCTTGAACATAAAGACGGCGACGTGCTCACACCTGTCACGTTGTCCCGGAAATATCTTCGGTGGAAAGTGGGTCGAAAGAACTAAATTGTCTAGGCTAGACCTCTGTCTACAGCTGTACTAGAAACTGCGTAAAAATATTTATTATTTATTTATTTATGAATAATAATAATTATCATTTGAGCACTCTCAATTTATGCAATAATTATTTTAACAAATACCTATTTGAAAACTAAAGGATTTCCGGTCAGGTCATAAGTATTGTCACACAGTAAAAACTTTTCTTCTGGAATGCTGGCCACAAAAAAGTTTATTGAATTGGAATTTCAAATTGTTCATGAAAATAAAACTACATACTTTTTAGAATTTTACTCATTTTTAAATATGGAGTGGACGCTTAAAGAAGACCGTGTTGCAGTTATTGCATTGCATCGTTGCGGTTACGCGCCAATTCAAGTTTTTGACATACTGAAAAATTTGAATATAACCAAAAGATTCGTTTATCGTACCATCAAACGATACAATGAAGACTCTAGTGTAGATGACAGGTCAAGAAGTGGTAGCCCTCGGTCTGTTAGGACTCCAGCAGTGAGAAAAGCTGTGAAGGCTCGAATTCAAAGAAATCCCAAACGTAAACAGAAACTGTTGGCCCTTCAGATGGGGTTAAGCAGAACCACGGTGAAAAGGGTGTTAAATGAAGACTTAGGGCTTCGGGAATATCGAAGAAAAACAGGACATTGTTTGAATGCTCGTCTAATGCACTTGAGACTGAAGAGATGCCGCGCTTTGTTTAAGCGGTTCGCGGGAAAAAAATATCGGGAAATTCTTTTTTCGGATGAAAAATTTTTTACCGTAGAAGAGAGCTACAACAAACAAAATGATAAGGTGTACGCACACAGTAGTGAAGAAACGAGTAACCGTATTCCGCGTGTCCAACGAGGTCATTTTCCATCCTCGCTCATGGTATGATTGGGAGTTTCTTATTGGGGCTTATCAGAGGTACATTTTTGCGAGAAAGGTGTAAAAACGAATGCAGTTGTGTATCAAAATACAGTCCTGACGAACCTTGTGGTTTCTCATACCATGTTCAATAACAGGCACTGGGTATTCCAACAAGATTCGGCACCCGCTCATAGAGCTAAGAGCACACAAGACTGGCTGGCGGCGCGTGATATCGACTTCATCGGGCACGAAGACTGGCCCTCATCCAGTCCAGATTTGAATCCGTTAGATTACAAGATATGGCAACACTTGGAGGAAAAGGCCTGCTCAAAGCCTCATCCCCATTTGGAGTTACTCAAGACATTCTTGATTAAGGCAGCCGCCGACATTGACATGTACCTCGTTCGTGCTGCTATAGACGACTGGCCGCACAGACTGAAGGCCTGAATTCAAAATCACGGAGGTCATTTTGAATAAACTTTAGTGTCATAAGAATCTATGTTTTGTTAAGTTCATTTTGGTATATAAATAGTTACATAATGAATAAAGTTGTTTTAATTATTTTAGGTTAAACATGTGACAGAATTTATGACCTGACTAGGTATACTCACTTACAAGCTATCTTTTATTCGTACATGAATTAAATATAAATCATTATACAGATATCTCCTGTGCATTCTGTACCTTTGACAGTTTAACTCAATTGCAGAGAATACCTCTAGGCATTAAATCCGCCATTTGGTACTTCATTTTTGTATAGAAATTTAGAATATATGACGACTTGCGTGGGCGAGTGGTGTAAACACCGGTTTTCAAGATGTCGCCACCTCGAGGTCCCGGGTTCGATTCGTCGGTCGGTCGTTATAGAAAAACCACCTTTTCTACATTTTCTTGGGTCTTCGTTTTTCCATTTCCCATACCTCAAGTGCTTTAACTTATTACATTGGGATCGGAGCAATGTATGTGATGTTGACCCTATCTATATATCTATTTTTTTATATATAAGTAAAACATTACGCACAAAGTTTGCAACTAATAATTTGCTATAACTCAAAAGCTAAAGGTTTTCAAATAAAAAGCAGGCAGTATTGAGGTCTACTTTAAAAGAATGCCAAAGCTCTCACCATAAACTTTCGACTTTATTACCTACATGACACTATCGACGCATGCGCCTTAAGCAGTGTTTCTAAAAACATAAATGTTGCCACTTAAATAGTTTTGTGCACGTTAAGATTATTATTTATGAGGTGACAAATGTGTTTTAACCGTTCTATGAGTAATTTCTATTAAATAATATTGCAAGGGAATGAAAGATTTATAGGACCACCGAGCTGAATATAATATAAAATATATAAATGAAAAATATATCTTAACGCCTTTCTCAATGCAGGGGTAGACAGAAAAATTTTTGAAAAATATGTTTAGTATGAGCTTAACCTGAAGATCGGACTCTACTCTCTTGACTCGAATGCCAATCATCGAATAACTCGACTATCGTAACTTCTTACTTGTTTCAGTTTGTGTGTTGTTTGCGTATATAACTACGAAAGATTTATCAATCAAGAGTATCTCACAGACGTCTTACAAAGTATATCATTCGCAAATGACATTGGTAATGTATAACATACCTAATACCTGTATTCAGAACATCACTTGGATGGATGTTTACTGACTTCAAAGTTAGTCGCACATCATACATTGTTTCTGTAGTTTGTACCCAGCAAAGAGAATATAGCCACTACGTTTAAGTATCCTAACCTAGTACCCAGCGTGGACAGAAAAGCAAAATGAATGGCGTCCTAACGTAAAAAGCGTAAGAAGGGCGTCCTAACCTGACCTATTCCAAACAGCTCAGGTTCGGACGCCCTTCTTACGCTTTTATTTTATTAATTTACGCTTTAACCCTATTCTAATATACCGAATGTGATCTCGTAAGAATTATGTTGCTACTATTCATCAGAATCTTTAAATATCTTCTAACCATTTGCTTTTCGACATACTTATTTATGCAACTTTGTTGAACCTTAATTTAATTAGCTTCAAAATGTGTCAAAATATAAAAATTCACGATTGCCGAGTTGGGTGGTCGGAATTTCGAGTCAAGAGACCCGAGTTCGATCCCCAGGTGGCAGTACCAATGAGTTTTTCAAAAAAACTTAAGTACAAATTACATCGTTGGCTTGGACGTAAATGCGGCGACGGGCTCACCACCTGTCACGTTGTCCCGAAAATATCTTCGGTGGAAGGTGGGTCAAAGGGACTTAATTGTCTAGACTAGACCTCTGTCTACCCCTGTATTGGGGATTGCGTGAAGATATTTATTTATTTATTATTTATTTTTAAAATGTGTAAGAACAAAAGTCCATTCTCTGTCAACCTAGGGGAGTGGAAAACAGTTACTAAAAGAAAGCGGTTACTATAAAACTCAACAGTAATGCATAAAAATTTAATGTAATTAATACAATAAAATATGTAATAAATAGGTAAATACATATATTAATTACGTAGATTTATGTATATGTACATAAATGTATGAAGTAATTAATTATTGAATATTATTATTATTTAATATATTTATTAATGACCTTGTTGAACACCTTACTTGTCCAAGTTTACTCTATGCTGATGATTTGAAAATTTTAACCTTATTCGAGATAAGAAAGACTCGGACTTACTCCATGATAACTTAAGGTTCATTGAGACTTGGTGTAGTAATAACAAAATGTACCTAAATGTAAAAATGCTTCATCATATCTTTTACTAATAAAAGGCGGAAACAAGATTTCTCGTATTCCCTCGATGGACAAATTCTGCAACGTCGGACCGTAGTTAAAGATCTGGGTGTCTTATTTGATGATAAATTAACTTTTTGCGAGCATTATAATGAAATAATTAACAAATCATACCAATTAATAGGGTTTATTTTTCGTTCGGCCAAAGGATTCAAAACACAACAAAGTTACCTCCAATTATATTATAGCCTTGTAAGAAGTATCTTAGAATACGGATCTATAATTTGGTCACCACACTACGAGATTCATAAAAATAGAATTGAGGGAGTTCAAAAGAAATTTCTAAAGATATTAAGCTATAGAATGGGCCATGGCCGAAAATTAAACTCGTACAAAACGAGACTCAGATATTTTGAAGTAACCTCTCTAGAAAATCGACGTAAACGGCAAGATCTCTTTACACTACACAAAATCATCCATTCCAGCATAAACACTCCTACCCTTCTCGCGCAATTGGATCTAAATACAAGATACCAAACACGTTATCCAAAACCATTTCAGCTAAACTGTTACAGTAATAACACCTCACATTATAATCCCTTTGTGCGTATGCGTAGATTATATAATAATTTAGCCTCCGATCTGGACATTTTCAATACTCGTTATGAAAATTTAAGAAGTCGACTATCAAATTATTACAGTAACTCACTATTGGTAATTGTATGTGTACAATATGAAAATGTGTCTGTATGTGTGTATGTATTTTTTAAAGTAAGTGTGTGCGCAGTTGTAATTATAAGTTTTCTCTATGTATAATAAATAGTTAATATATGTTATCGCGCTTGTAAACCATGCTGTGTACATATACGTTGGTTTATAATCTAGTTTCTACAATAGTAAATAAGTAAGTAAAGTCTCAATCACGATTGTAAACTGTTTTATGTACCATAATATAAAAAGATAAAAAAAAAAAAAAAAAAAATAACACAAATATATTCGAGGGCAATGAATGCGGGTCACGTAAAGAAACCAATAAATCTTGGAAACCAAGAAAGCTAACCTAATAAAATAAACGATATTTAATAGACAATATAATACCCCTTAAATGAAAGTAGCAAAAATTTATAAGTCACCACGTTTTATTTATTAAAAATTACATAAAGAAAAGTAAAACTGCTAATTTTCCTTTAAAACAAAAATAGGAAACATGAGATTTTTGTACAACAACATGATTTTCTTGAATTTTAATACTTTGTATTGCCTCCTCGTGCTTAATAACTGCGTTTACGTGGTTTGGCATGCTGTAAACCAAGTTTCTTATGCGATTTTGGTAAATATTCTCCCATTCCTCTAAGATAGTAATTTTGAGAAAGCGATTACGAAGCATGGTGTACAGCAAGTATTGATCTTCTCGTGCTGTGGTACACCTAGTTCTGCATCCTTGTCTATGTATGTTAAAGCCTGTTTCCTTGTAACGTCGAAGTACTCTTTGTACTGTTGAAAGCGACACACCGACAGAGCTGGCGGTATCGTGCTGACTCCGGCCGGTTTCTAGCCATGTGAGGATTCTGGTGCATTCTTCAGATGTAATCGACATGATTACAGGTTGAATAGTAAACATTGAACACTATCAATATGGTTTATATAACCACTTAAATGGCACATTATATACAATACCAAAATCAAATGTAGAAATTTCGTAGTTCCATCTTCGAAAGTCTCCCTTTTTCAAATTTGATTTTAATGACATAATATTGTAGTAACTAGGAAGTTTTAATACCTTATTTTAAGGAATATATCATTAAGTTGGTATATTTAGTTTCCGAGATTTATAGATTTTCGTAAATTACCCAGATTGATCCTCATTTTTTAATTGTAATTATAAATCATTATAATTATTGTTATAAATATAATGATAATTAAAATAATATGAGACGATGTAGATGCGAAACCGAAACGGTGAAGTGGGATTGAGAAAGAGTCTCCGACAAAAGAATTTCAAACATAAAATGAACCTTACGTTTCGAATAATCTGCATGACGGAGGTCAAAATAATGTAAGGAGTGTCCTGGTATGTCTTCGTCGACGAATACCCAATTTAGCGGTGAACGGAAAGAGGAAACATGACAAAATTATATATACGTTTAAAGGACTTATTATCTATAATTTAACAACTGGGTATTGGTATTGAAAAAATGCGGGAGAATAAAAAACCATAGTAATATTTAGCAACGGCATTGGCACATCTTTTCATCAAATCAAGTGACCGGAATTCGAATCAAGAGACCTGATCTCGATCACCAGGCGCGTACCAATGGTTTTTTGTTACAAAAAAACTAAATTACGATTTACACATCGTTGCCTTGGAAAAAAAGACTATTGAATGATTTCCTTAACAGAAAAAATTAAAAAAAACTTCGTATATTTACGTATATATACGTTAAAATTCCTAATACAGGGGTAGAAAGAGGTCTAGTCTAGACAATTAAGTCCCTGCGACCCACCTTCCACCGAAGATATATTTTCGGGACAACGTGACAGGTGGTGAGCCATCGCCGTCTTTATGTATATATATATACAAGCCTACGATACAATTCGTACTTAAGTTTTTTGTTTTGATAAACCCATTGGTACGAGCCCGCCATCTGGGGATCGAACTCGGGTCTCCCAACTCGAAATCCCGACCACCCAACCACTCGGCTATCATGACTGTTACCGTTTGTATTACTACGTAAATACATATAAGTAGAGCGCTTAAAATAGACTCACACAGAGACAGTAGAGAGACTCACTGTTTGCTGAAACGATTACATACTAATTAAACTTCATAAATCACTGCGTGGTTTACGTATTCTCGTATGACGGCTGCTGTTTGTCCGATCCTTTTACGTATACCCCTATCAAATATTTTAAAAGACTTGTGGATCCATATTTTTATCATCAATTAATTTCTGTTTCAATCATATATTTTTTTGTTTTTTATTTTCCCATATTGGGGTAGGCACCGAAGCATATTTGGGACAACGTGACAGGTTGTGAGCCCTTCGTCGTCTTAATGTCCAAGCCACCGATATAAATATGTTTAGTTGATGTTCACATGAGATTATAAAATAATGTTTTGGTTATTCAATCAGCTTCAATATCTCCACCTTAAGAGGGCGACACCTTGAAAACCGGTGTTTACGCCTCTCGTCCATGGAGGTCGTCATTTGACAGAACATTTTGCAGCAGTATTGATACATATTTTCATAAACAAGTCGCTATAGCTAAGTGCTTGGGTGATCAGAATTCGAGTCAAGAGACCCGGGCTTGTACCAATGGGTATTTTATTTTTTCAAAAAAAAACTTATTTAAATAATTTATGTACCATTGGCTTGGACTTTGACAAAGACGGCAAGGAGTCCACCTATCACCAAACATCTTCGGAGGAAGGTGGGTCGAAAGGACTTAATTGTCTAGACCTGTTTACCCCAGTATTAGTAACTAACTCTTACTTCTTGATAATCTTAAAGAAAAAGAAGAATTAATAAGAATATTAAGAATATTGTAAATTTCTTTATTTTTTTATCTTTACAACTTTTTTTAATCATAACACAATGGACTTAAATATACACATACACATAACACAATGGTTTTAAAAAGAAACTGACCTAGTCTTTGAAATCACACGGTAACTCCCGACGTTTCAAAGAGATGGGTGCGCCTATAGTGTAGCGCCGCGCGTTAAGGTCATTTTGATTTATTCAAAAAATATCTTCAAGCCATTCCCAATACTGAGGTAGACCGAGGTCCAGACAACCTTTCAACCCACCTTGTTTATTAATTTATTTGTGAAGAGCCTGTCGCCGTCTTTGTATCCAAGCCATATATTTAAATCATATATATAAGTTTTGAAAAAACCCATTGATATGAGTCTAGCACCTGGGGATCGAATTCGGGTCTGTATCCAAATCCGATCACCCAACCACTCGACTATTGTGACTTGAAAAGAAGAAGTCTGAAAATTCTTTTACTAATAGGGAGCTTTGTCCCTGAGTGCTACAGACGAACATATGTATTGTGTGTTATAGTTATCGCTATCGTGGTTTATATTCAAATGCAATGTTCCTAAAGATCATGCGGACGAATTCGAAATTATATATACCACTCGAAATAAACCCATTTTTCTGTAATTTTTATTATTATTTGTTTACTATTATTACTTATATTACCAGACCAAAATTCTATAGATCTACTGAGATTGTCAATACGGATGCTAAGCGTGGCGATTACAGCAAATATGAAATCATATATCCTTTATATATATCCTACGTCCACGAAGAGTCCTATGTCCTGCCTATGACATACACAACGATCTGTAAAGGTCTATTGCTTTTACAGATCGTTATGTAACTTTGTTACTATTTTTCCCTGGTTTCAAGTGATTTATATCTTTTAGCATTTCCCGATACTGGAGGCATTAAAAGTCTAGACAGTTAAATCCTTCAACGCACATTTCACCGGAGGTTATTTAGAACAACGTGGCAAGTAGTGAACCTGCCGCCGTCAAAGTGTCCAAGCCTAAATACATATGGTTGGTAGGTTCTCAAGAAAATTTTTGAGTTCTCCGAAGGAATATCTAGTGAGAAACTTATAATAAAATAAATAATAATAAATATCTTCACGCCATTCCCTGCATACGGGTAGACAGAGGTCTAGACAACAAAATCCTTTCGACCCACCTTACGTCGAAGATATTTTTGGAATGTGCGAAGGTGGTGAGCTCGACGGCGTTTTTATTTCCAAGCTAACGACATTGCTAACGAGATCGAACTTGGATCTCTTGAATACAATTCCGTTCACCCAACTACACGGCTTTCGTGACTACTAGAAACATATAATAAAATAAATATAGTCAGTCCAAAATGCTTTCATTGCGCAAAGCCACACATTTGCGTATTTTCAGATCACAAACTATAATATTATTTGTATCCTTTATTATATTCATTATAACGTCCACTGTAAAGTCCACTGTAGGATATAAACCTGTCCCAGGAGAAAGGGTTTGCTATAAATACTTTTACAGTGGTAGAGCCACGCATCAGCTTTTGTTGTTGCATGAATGGGCCGGCTTGACCGGGGAAGTACCACGATCATACAGAATACCGGCGTGAAGTAGAAGTCTAACAAACTTCTGCGTTTCGTCTGGTGAGCGCAGGTAACCGGTGGCCCATACACCCCCTCCTCCAATTCTGGGGGGGGGGGGGCACTCTAAGGAAGGCAACGCATCTGCTAAGCCTCTGGTATTGCGGGTGTTCATGGGCGGCGGTAATCACTTACCATCACGTGAGCCACCTGCTCGTTTGCCTCCCTTTGTAATCCCTAAAAAAATAATCCCCACGTTTGGCAGTTGGATTGGTGGTCGTAGTACTGGCCACCTCACGGCTAAGAAGTTGGTGCCTATCAACGGTCTGCTGAATTTTGCTACAGTATTTCGAGATATTTATCCCGCCACCTGCCAATAGTCAATTACATTATCAAGGCTTTTCCCTTAGTCGCCTCTTACGACGACAGGAAGAAACGGAATTGTATATTCTAACACCGTAAACACTAAACTAATATTTAAAAATGATATACACGGTTATTAAGTTTATATATATAATTTCAACTTTAAGTTTTTATTATTCACTAATTAATGTTATTTTTTATTTAATCATTTATGTACACAGATAAATTGTTAGAAAAATTATTATAAGATAAAGTCTGTACAAAGGTACTGCTTATTTCTTCAGCATTTCTTCCAGCAGACCTGTGATAGGAGAGTGATTACTAGAAGGTAGTTTACGTGCGTACATAATAATACATTTATAAATACAATTGTAAATAATTACCTATATCTAAAACTACCCACATATACACATACATATAAACAAATAAATACATACAAATAAATATATATAAAATAGTACCAAGTAAAATAAATTATTCCGATAAAGACATATAATAGTCTTTGACTTTCTTCTTAAATGATACTGAAAAAAATCTAATTTAGTTTTATGAAAAACATCAGTTGTCTTTTTTTTCTAATCCACAATAAAATCCTTCTCTGTTCAAAATGGCTCGTGTTACCAGACAGCGACTACTGAGTGTCGAATTACGACGAGGAAGTGGTTCATTTCATGACCTATTCGGATGGGTTTGTGTAAAAAAATTGTTGTTCAATTCATAAAAGGTCAGCGTTGTAGAAAAAAAGTGTTATATTGCTCCTGTCACTAATAGGCACATATCACTTATGCTGAAAAAAGATTGTGTGTCTTTATGTTTGCAGATATTCTTAGATATAATCATAATAATTGGTTATTATAATGATTATATCTAAGTATCAGCTACTTCAGTAGTAGATAAGTGGCTGATACTGCCATCTTTGTCTGATAAAAAAATATCTTCACGCCATTTCCAATACAAGGGAAGACAGAGGTATAGACAATAAAGTCCCTCGATCCACCTTTCGCCGAAGACATTTTTGGGACGTGGCGCCCGTCACCTGTATGTCCAAGCCATACGAGTAACATAAATTGTACATAAGTTTTTTGAAAATACCCATTAGTACGAACCCGCCATCTGGGGATCGAACTCGGGTCTTTTGACCGATCTCTCAACCACTCGGCTATCGTGACTAACATTGTCTATTAAATTTTAATTATCATAGTACTTCTTTTAAATGACCGCTCTACCATCTGACAGTAACGACAATATTTTTACGAGTAAGGCATAACAAATGAATTTAGTGTAATACAGCATGTAGAAGCTTAGAAGAAGAGGGATCATTTAAAAAAAATCATATTGTATAATATACACATATTTCATCCTAAATGTGTTACTGCAGTAAAAAGTATTTTCACAATGGTTTTGTTCTTTAACTTTTAATAATTAACTAACTTAAGTATGGATATAAACATATTTATATTAAAAGTTGTTATTTAAAAAATTACTTCGCAACCCTCCGCATGAAAATATAAAAAAACCGCAGAGTCCTGCGGTCTCTGCGGTCGCTCATCGTAGAGTCTACTCGCTTGAGGATGCCTTGTTTTGAGGCGAAACACGTGCCGCGTTTTCGGTGGTGGTGTGTGTTACCTGGTTTGAGTGTAGTGGTGGTGGTGCATACAGTGGAGTTGGTGCACACATCTGTGGAATTGGTGCACGCATCTGTGGGAGGGAGGGTGGTGCTCTTCTTCTCTTCGGACCAGGTAGCATATACCTTTTTTTATATTTTCATGCGGAGGGTTGCGAAGTAATTTTTTAAATAACAACTTTACAATGAATTTCCGCAAAGTAACGCCTGAGTCAATTAACTATATTTATATTAATAAATATGGATATAAACATATTTGATAGAGAGTCAATTACTTTACTTGTGAGATAAGAGCTGCTATAACTTTGCTACTTTAAGCGCTTATAAAATGTCGTTACAGTGTTTACGCAATTCTGTGTTCTATTCTACAGTATAAACTGTCTTGGCTTATGTGTTAACCTGATTGTTGGTTTTTATTGTACATAAAAAGCAGTTTGTATTCCACAAATATTATTTATGTATTTATCTTCACGCACCGACCCAAACGGGGTAGCAAGAGATGGATCGCCAAGTGTCACGATCCTTACATACCTCTTTTGCTTCTTTCAAATTCATCATTTTCTTCATACATGCACGTCTAGATATCCGAATAGTCTTGATCCTCCTCTCTTCAAGCAATTTGCTCAAATGGTCTTCGAAATAGTCAGAGTCTCGGCCTACCTTTTAATATTAACTTTCACGCCATGTAATTCTTCACATTCGCTCAACGTGTCCAAACCATCGAAGGCACGCCCTTATCAATTTTAGTGATAAGGTCATCTTTCAAAACAAATAAATAACTAAATTAATAGAAGTCCGGGATAGAACATTTCCTAGAATATTGCACACTGCGATAACGATATAGCTTATAACAATATCATAATATTGGTCGAATTAGACGTGCATTGAATTTCACAGGCGTTTGTTTATACTAACCTTTGAGGTGTGAATATATTGTATACAAACTGTCGTCGCCACGAGGTGATTACGTCGGCACCACTGAGCCCAGTCTCGGGTTCATGTTGAAAGAGTTTTATATGATTTTATTGTACGTGTTTATGTTTTGTTAGAAAAAGAAAGTATATGTACAATTAGAATGATTTCAATACACATTGATGCTAATAATAAATATAACACATAAATATGTATATAAAAAAGTCACGATAGCCGAGTGGTTGGGCGATCGGATTTCGAGTCAGGAGACCCCAGTATTGGGAATGGCGTGAAGATATTTTTTAATACATACACAGACAAGGCTAGTAGTAAGCAGCTAAATCACTAATGTTATAGAATCTGAAACAAAGAACGAACCATATACACCCAGACCTGGGAAACTCTAGAAAAAGTTGTTTTTTCCTTGACCCGTCCGAGAACTGAACCCGGGATCTCAAATAGCGATACCTTGAAAACCGGCGTTTACGACACTTGTCCACGGAGATGGTCAAAAAACAACAAGCTATTAAAACTTTTTAGTTTATGCTCTAAGTATGTCTCGATTATCGAAAGGTTAATTCGATTGAGGAGATTAACGAGGTCCAGAGTTCTTTCCCTATGTGACCAGCACCCAGGCGACTAAGGAATAAAAATAAATAAATATCTTCACGTCATTCCCAATATAGGGGTAGACAGAGGTCTAGACAATTAAGTCGTTTCAACCCAACTCCCACCGAAGATATTTTTGGAACAACGTGACAGTTGGTGAGACCGTCGCAATATTAATGTCCAAGACAACGATATAATTCGTACTTAAGTTTTTTCCAAAAACCCATTTGCACGAGCCGAGTTCAACCCCCCGGAGGCAAACCGGGGGATTGAACTCGGGTTTTTGATTCGAATTCCGACCTCCCAATCACTCGGCTATCGTGACTTTTTTTTAATAATCCTTGATTGTAGTCACTTTCTTTTTAATGATCCTGATCTTCCTTGACCAAAAGCCTATTAAAATTCGTTTACCTTGTCCATGTATATTGCAATAGCATTGCAGGTGATACACACATTACTTTTTTTTCATATTGGTCGTATGATGTCGGTTAAGAAATAAAACTGTCTTTCGATTCGGTTAATTTGTACGTTCTATTATTTTTTAAACCAATATGGCATTAAGTTTGCCGTTTGTTAACCTTATTTTTAAGGTAATACATACAGTGAAGTATAAATAAATAAATATATAAATAATTTACAAACTATTAGATATTTTTAGCATTTGTAACAACATAGTTTTGTTTAGTTTTTTAAACTGCCAAGCTTTTCGAATGCTTGACGAGTGATCCTGAGGTTTTCGACGTAGGATGCTAAATGAAACGCGCTTTAAACCGTTAATTACAGTCTTATTTCAAATGTTTCGCCTAAATACCTATATTTCGCCTAATTCGCCTTAATAAAAGAAATAACATTAATAAAATTAAATCCATTTAAATTCGTTTTCAATGAGGTTAAAAGCGCTATCTGTATTAGTTAAAGACGACTATAATCCATGAAATTACGTCATCAAAATCAGAGAAAGCGATCAAATATATCCTCTACGTACAAATGAAATCATGCATTTATTTACGTTACGTAGTAAAAAGACCCGGTATGATAAACAAAGACGGCTCTATCTCGTCTCGCATGCACAAGAAAAGGACGGAAATTACACCATAGCTCCGCCCATAATACACAACGCATCGTGGATTGGCTTCAAAGCCCAATCTTTGACACCATCAGTCTTCCATTGCGAGTCATTTAAACCACAACTTAATTATTCGAACCGCACCCTTAAACTATTTGTCAAAGTAAATAATGAATAAGTGTCAGTGAGAAATCGTGTAATATGGAGAATTTCGAGCAACACAATGAAGTCACAACGTCATATAACAATAACAATTTAAAGCATAGCTTTAATGACTGCAAAAACGAATTCTACAATTATCAAGATGTAAACTGCATAGATAAGAATGTACAGAAGGACTCCGAAAAGGAATTTAGCGGTTATTACGACCCAAAATCAAGCTACAGATTAAAAATTGAAGAATCCTCTTCGAATTTGACAACGCCATTCTATGTTAAAGATATTCTGAACATTAACCAAACAAATTATTACGAACGAAACGACAATATGTGGAAACCAAATGATAAAGACAGAAGAAGTAACGATTATGAAACTCTATATCAAAACCAAACGTATAGCTCAGATTATTTCAATCAAGTTTATCATAATATACCTGTGCATGCGAACGTGGATGCTGCATATTGGAACCCGGAGTTGTGCCACGATTCGAAAATGGATGAATATTATAATTATAATCCATATTACCACAACCTGTACCACCAACCCCATGAACAGTGCCAAGAAACCGCGTTTCCCTCTTCGCAAATAGCAGAAGCTCCTTCAAAGTTGGGTATTGTTGAAAGAGAGGTCCCAATAGTGATGCCAGAATCAGAAAGATCAAGTTTTACCGAAAAGCGATTAATGCCTTTAAGTACAAATTGCACACCATACTCTACTAATGAGTCATTGGAAAAGCTAAATAATAATTTGTCTAGAAAAACAACAAGTGAGTAAAGACATGTTTTTATGTATATAGATTATAACGTGTACAGATTTCACTTCAATATCTAAATTCAATTCCAAATTTATTATTAAATAATATATTGAGAAAAAAAAATAACAAATTAATATCTTCACGCAATTCCTAATACAGAGGTAGGTCTAGTCTAAACAATTAAGTCCCTTTGACCCACCTTCCACCGAAGATATTTTCGGGACAACGTGACATGCGGTGAGCCCGTCGCCGTCTTTATGTCTAAGCCAACGATATAATTCGTACACAAGGTTTTAAAAAACCCATTGGTATATGCCTACCACCGGGGGATCGATGTCTCGAGTCTCTTGACTCGAAATTCCGACCACCCAACCACTCGGCTATCGTGACTTATTAATATATTGATAGACCTCTAAAATAAAATATTTTGTAGGTTCTTAAAAAAATACATTTCTTTTCCTTTGAACAAATTTTTCCGACGCATTTCTTTACGTAAAGCTTTTTGTGTCTAATGAGGTTTTCCTATTTTTCAGAGATACCAGTTTGCAACGGAAAATCCGAGAGAAAAGATAAAAGTACAAAAAGAAAACCAAGGATACTCTTCTCACAAAGCCAAGTACACGCTTTAGAGGTACGTTTTCAAGCCCAAAAATACTTAACAGCTCCCGAAAGAGAACAACTAGCGAAGACATTAAACTTATCACCCACACAAGTCAAGATCTGGTTTCAAAATAGAAGATACAAAAGTAAGAGAGTGAAATTACCGGAAGTTTCGACATCAACAGATGCAAAACCCAGTAAAAGTTCTACCGGAAGAAAACTCTACAAGCCTGAGAGCAGAGAAAATGGTCTAATAATGAAAATTGAACACTACGAGACATTGAAGACTGAATCCGAAGAAATAGTTTGTGATACTAACGAAGGGTTAAACTCGGCTATTTATTTTGATGATAGTTTAAATTACGAGAATAATAGTGCGTCCGAAAAGTATTACAGACATTTATGTATCGATCATAATGCAGGCACGAGTTCCGACGGCGTACTTTATTCGGAACACGTTTCAAATACATCTAGAGAGCAAACGAATGCCTATACGGACCATGATATGAAAAAATTTTATAGTATGAATTATGTTTGTTGATATTTTTAAATTTAATTTAATGTGCCAAAACTAGACTGATTTCCAAAGAGTATTATTTTGTTATTTGAATCTGTATTCATTAGAAAACTGTGCATGATTGTGCAATGATAAAGTATATTTTAAATAATTGTTAAAGTAAAAATCAAATAAGAAAGTGTATATTATTTTGTAAATAAAAAATTTTATCTATTTGTTTACTTTTTTAAGACACTCTTCTATAGTCAGGGATACTCATCCTAACTTACCTTGTCCGGTAGTTGTGGTATGGTACGGGTATGCGACCCCGGCTTCCCTAGCTATTACTGTCCTATCCCTTGCCTTCCTGGGCGGTAATATCCTACCTTTCCTAATTCCCACCTTAACTTACCAATCTTCCTTTTCTCACAACCTATACTTCCCTTTCCTTACTCCTATTCTCTCCGCCAATCCAACGTCTGCCGCGCGGATGGATGCATGGCTAGGGGCAAGCCTAGTCGTTAGCGTGCCACACTGCCCTGGGACCGGGCGACCCAGAATTAGGCTAGCCTTACCCTGGCATGCGGGCTCTGCTGGGGTGGACAAACCTTTCCCTTGCTACTCGTGGGAACGCAATGGTGAATTTTACTTACCAAAATGGTGGCGATGTGGTTCGCCACCCATCACGTCTCGTTTCTCGCGGGGGTGAAAAGCGGCCCATGGAGAGCCGCTTCGCTACGTTGAATGTAAGAGGAGGAATGGATTGTAAGGTAGATGAAGTATGTCAGATGATGGACGAACGATGTATAGATATCCTGTGCGTGAACGAAACCAAGAGGAAAGGATGTGACACCACGGTTCATGGTCCCTACACGGCATACTGGTCGGGAGTCCCCCAAACCAGCCGAGGCTATCAGGGAGTTGGTATGATTCTTTCCTCTCGAATAGTTGAATGTGTGATAGAGCATGAATGTGTAAGCCCAAGACTCCTCTGGGTTAGGTAAAAAGTTGGACTCACCCGCTTGTTTATCCTTGGGGTCTATGCACCGACGGATCTGCGAGGGGGTGGGTCATTAAAAGCCCAAAAAGAGATAGAGGAATTTTGGGATAGCATGAGAGAGGTCTTGAATAAATGCCGAGAAAATGAACGGATCGTGATGTTAGGGGACTTTAATGGGTGGGTTGGAGTAAAGCGTGATGGGTATGAAGGAGGTGTACATTTGGGGACGATAGAGTGAATGAAAATGGGAGAAGCCTACTTGAAGTATGCTTGGAATGGAATCTGTGCGTGGCCAATACAATGTTTGATCACAAAAAGATCCATTTGTATACAAGAATTGAGGGTGAGTCTAGAAGTATAATTGATTTTGTTATTGTCGATCAAAGATTGAGGAAGAACCTGCTAGACACTCGAGCATACCGCGGTGTAGGCGTTGACACAGACCACTTCCTGGTCATAGCCCGAATACAGGGCATCTTTAAACGATGGCGACACCGAGGAGCTGAGCCTACGAGTGTTTTGGACAGAATAAAAGTGGAAAATCTCCAAGAAAAAGATAAGAAAGACGAGTATGTAGAGAAACTGATAGAAAGTTTTAAAGGCATAGAAGAGATATGTGTGATTGAAGATTTGTGGGAGACATTTAAGAAAGGAGTTGTGAATGTTGCTGTTGAGGTATGCGGAGTAGCTAAACGAAGGAAAGGAAGAAAGAAGTATAATGTGTGGATGGATAAAGATGTACAAAGGGCTGTGCAAGAAAAGAAGAAAGCGTGGATGGATTGGTTAGCAACAAAAGCTAACCAAAAACTTCAAAAGGCGACGAATGACGAGATAAAGGAAGCGAGAAAGAAGTATAAAAGATTCAAATCAGCTGCGAAAGGTGTTGTGACTAGAAAGAAAGAAGAACAAAATGATGATTTTGATAGGAGGCTCACTGAAGATTTCCAGTCAAACATCAAGTTTTTCTGGAAATCCGTCAATACAGCCAGAGGAAAAACCTCTACCTCGGAGCTGAATACAATCAGGAGTCAAGATGGGAGTATTATAAAAGGAGAAGAATATGTGTTAAAGAGATGGAAAGAGTATTTTGAATGTTTATTTGAAAGAGAGGAAGTGCAGGTACAACACCCGGCACCTTCCATGGTTAATATAAATGTTGATGACAGTGAGATAAGCGTGGATGAAATAGTAAAAGCGTTGAAAAGTATGAGATTTGGTAAGGCTGCCGGATATGATAGGATTACCGTCGAGATGCTGAGGACTGGACAGGGCTTAGTGGCTAGTCAGCTGTACCGCCTTTTCAATTTGTGCTGGCAAAATGGGCAAGTACCGGGAGACTGGTGCAAAGCCATAATCGTGCCATTATATAAGGGAAAAGGGTCACGGCAGGACTGCGTAAATTACCGCGGTATAAGCCTTCTCAGCGTCGTCGGTAAATTGTATGCGAAAGTGTTGATTGAAAGGGTTGTGAACGAAACGGACGAAAAAAGTATGGGATGCACAAGCGGGATTTAGAAAGGGGAATGGGGTGTACGGTCTTTTCCTTGCGGTGCATAGCCGAAAAGTATCTGGCTAAAAACCAGAAGGTCTATTGCACGTTCGTGGATTTAGAAAAGGCCTATGATAGAGTGGTGAGGAATGAATTGTGGTCAGCATTGTCCGTGAAAGGTATCAGCAGTATCCTCATACGAGCATTGCAATCTCTTTATAGGGATTCCTGTGCTTGTGTAAGGATAAACGTGGCATACACTGAATGGTTTAATATCGAAAAAGGTGTTAGACAGGGATGTGTAGCGTCACCGTGGCTGTTTAATCTGTTTATGGACAATTGCTTGACAGATTTAAAAGAGAATGAAAGTGTTACTTGCGTCTTCAGCCGAGGAGTTGCAGGAGATGGTAACTGCTATGAGTGAAGCTTTTGTTAGAAAGGGGATGAAGATTAATGTAAAGAAGACGAAAGTAATGGTTTTTGAAAGAGATGAGGTCATGCCAGACTGCAATATAGTGATTGGAGATGAAGAAATTGAACAGGTGAATGAGTTTGTGTATCTGGGTTCAAAGTTCACAAGAGATGGAAAGTGTGAGAGTGATATTGAAAGAAGGGTGAATGCAGGAAACATGGTGAATGGAGCTTTGCACTCCTTTATGAGCAGTCGGATGGTGTCTAACAAGGCTCGTTTGGCTGTGCATAGGGGAGTTTTGGTTCCGACACTCATGTACGGAAGTGAAAGTTGGGTATGGCAGAAGAAACATGAAAGCAGAGTAAATGCAGTTGAGATGAGAGCATTAAGAAGTATGTTAGGAGTTAAACTGAGCGACAGGATAAGGAATGGTGAAATAAGGAAACGTTGTGGTCTGAAGAAGATGTAGTGACTAAAATTGAGAAAGGTATGCTGAGATGGTTTGGCCATGTCGAGAGAACGAATGAAGAACGATTGACGAAAAAAGCATATAAGGCGAGTGTGAATGATGAAAGGAATAATGAAAGTGGACGAAGCGAAACAAGTATGTAAGGATCGTAGCAAGTGGAAAGAAGTGGTATCTGCCTACCCCTACGGGAAAGAGGCGTGATTATATGTATGTATGTATGTATTTTAAGACACACTCATGGCTTTTTTTTAGTTTTAAAGAAATTTAAAAACCTGACTAAAAAAAAATTAATAGAAATAAATTACTATGAAAGCTTTAAAAAGTTTTAATGATATCATCAAAAGTTTTTTTATAATTTTAAAAAGTATCCCAAAAATAACAAAAGATTGTATTGTTAAATAAAGTTATTATCAAAAAATTATCACACTTTGATTAATTTTTATTGATTTTTTAAGCATGTAAGCCATGCTGGACTAATTTTTATTAAATTAATGAGATATTTATCTTCACGTCATTCCTAACACTAGGGTAGACAGAGGTTTAGACAAGTAAGTCGTTTCGACGCACTTTCCACCGACGATAATTTGGGGATTAATATAAAAATAAAATATTATTTTATATGCAGAAATTTATTAGAAGGTACGGTGATGATGGGCTCACCACCTGTCATGTTGTCCCATGTAAGTTTCGTTGACAAGTGGGTCGAAAGGATTCCATTGTGCAGACCCTTGCCTACCCCAGCATGAATACAAAATTTAGAACTTTACCAGATCTCTGTCGTACCGTGGCAAGAATTCGGAGGTAAAAGCACTGTCACGGTGTGGATGAATTCACAGGTTCGAATCCCGCCCTCGTTAGATGATTATTAAAAATTCTCATAAATTTAATACTAATCATAAATCTATAAATTAATCTCTTCAATCAATAAACATTTGAAGAAGGAAAATATGTTTTAGTAAAAAACAGCAGGAACATTTAGAAAGAAAATTTAGATTTTAGACGACCTCCGTGAACGCATAGTTCTGGGTTCGATTCCCGATTGGGTCAATGTAGAAAACACTTGTTCTACATTTTCTAGGGTCTGGGAGTTTGTGGTAGCATCAGTGTTTCTTATTCCATAATACTAGTGCTTAAGCTGCTTTCTTTGGAGCAACGAATGCGAAGTTGTCCCTATCAATATATGCATTTACTTATTAATTTATTTACTTAGAAAGAAGAATGTAATTTTGTCTTTGCCTTAATATTAAAGCATAAAATTTAACATTCTTAAAAAAAAAACACGAACGGTCTGTTAAAGTTTTTCAGTTCAATTTGTAAAGATCGCTTTTATCTGAATTGCTACCATACTGCGGTTAGGGGAGAGTGTGCTCAAACGAGCTTTTAAACATTCGGTTTGCATAATTTTTTTTTTGTGTTGGCTCAGCGTTTGCTGTGTGAGTATGGTATTATTAATTAAAATTATTAGAAATTTTTAAAAATTTATTAAAATGGGTTTTTCAAAAACTTTTGTACGAAATACATCGTTGGCTTGGACATTGAGACGGCGACGGGCTCACCACCTGTCACGTTGTCCCAAAAATATCTTGGATGGAAGGTGGGTCGAAGCGACATAATTGTCTAGACCTCTGACTGCCCCTGTGTTGGGAATGGCGTGAAGATAAATTTGTTATAAAACGCTGCGTTCCAACCGCTCGTTCGGGTAGACGCATCCCTCTGCAATAGCCTCGCTACAGGCGCCGGCGCCAATATAAGATATTGAACCCCGAACACGTGTCCCGATATGCTCAAATATGGGAATACATGCAACCTGCGGCGTATGGGAACAGGGCCACCTGTTCTTAAAAGCTTTATTAGCTGTCCGTCCTGTAAACTATAAATTTTTAGGAAGTCGTTAAAATCGAATTATGTTTAAAGTTCGTTATATTTTTATTGTAGTTTAACAATGTACTTTCTTAACGGCCAGTTAAAATACAAGAGTGAAGTCGAATTGGATATAGTAGTACTGGACACCTTAAAAGATATTGCCCGTCATAGGTTTGCTAAATTTTGTTGTGTTTTTCTAAGTAGTTTACAATTTAATTTTCCAGTCTTCCTCCTTAGTCGCATTTTAAAACACGGGAAGAAAGAAGTAAATTCTTACGACGATACAACACGTTACCTGAATAGAACATTAGAAAAAATATATATTGTGAGACCAAGAAATCAACATAAAAAATGCCCTGGACTGAAGGATCTACTGCACCTGGCGGCCGTATAGGCTACTGATGTGGCCAAGGATGTGAATAAGAGGTGTTGAAAATGCACCCACTATGCGTACTGTGCATTAAATTAATCTGGGGTAATAACTATTAAATAATAATAATAATAAATAAATAAATATCTTCACGCAATTCCCAATACAGGGGTAGACAGAGGTCAAGTCTAGACAATTAAGTCCTTTTGACCCACCTTCCACCGAAGATATTTTTCGGGACAACGTGACAGGTGGTGAGCCTGTCGCCGTCTTTATGTCCAAGCCAATGATATAATTCATAAGTTTTTGAAAAACCCATTGGTACGACCCTGCCACCTGGGGATCGAACTCGGGTCTCTTGACTCGAAATTCCGACCACCCAACCACTCGGCTACCGTAACTTTTTTTAATAACGATTGTGTATTGTATTCATGTGGTTATGGAGTAGAAAAATACCTTTCTTCCTATGGGTATTGTAAAAGGCGACTAATGGATAAGTCTAGACACGGAAATTGGCTACCGACTGATTGTGGGATAACCATGTCCAATACCAAACCAAAAGTCAGCGGATCGGTGACGAACAGTAGCGTCTAAGGTGAAAAAAGTCTGATACTAAAATCGCCATTGCGCTTGCAAAGCGTGGCGGTTAAGAAGATCCCTTGCTTACGGGATTTGCCTATATCCTATGGTGTACTTAAGGGGCCGTTGTATGTAAGTGTATTATATTCGCGTATTGTTTTAGCAATTCTTTAAGGTAACGACAAAAAATTTGGGTGCTGGATATACAGACAGCGGCAGGTTTACCACCTGTCACATTATCCTGACATTAGCCCCGGTGAAATGTGAATCAAAAAACTAAATTGTCAGAGATATGCCTGGATATATACTGATGGATATGCCTATTGGGAAACACGTAAAGTTAAAATATATCATAGAAGTTCAATGCTGGTCATAGGTCTCACCCGTAAAGAAGAGATTGCCATAATCATCATGATTGGCTAGTAACGATAGCCGAGTGGCTGGGTGGTCATAATCAGAGTCAAGAGACCCAAGTTCGATCCCCAGGTGGCAGGCTCATCACGTTGTCCTAAAAATATCTTCGGTGGAAACGACTTAATTGTCTAGACCTCTGTCTACCCCTGTATTAGTAATGGTGTGAAGATATTTTTTATCATGATTTTGATGGCAGTACCAGACACCTAGCGCCATAGACTCTGCTGCTTGGCACTGGTCCTCTACTTATGCCCTGGCATTCTTCTAGATGGTTATCCCATCTGTCGGTAGCTAAGAAAATGTTTAAGTCATTTCCCTTAGTCGCGTCTTTCTACACGACACGAAAGGGGGTGGCCCTTTCTTTCTATGGGAGTCTTAAGAAAGGGGATGGTGTATTCTTACATAGTATTCTTTACTTATCGTACTTTATCTTAACTTAACTTACTTTAGTTACATAGCGAAATGAAATGATTAGCTTACAATCACTTAAATATCGGTCAACAGTAAGTCAAACATGAAATTCGTTTTTTTTTAATCAGAACAAGGATTTTCGTTATTTTTTCTGTAAATTATGGTGATCTAAGAACTGAAAATATTGTTTTTATTTTTTGTAATTATACCGTGGTAATTAATGTTTAATTTTCGCAAGTATTTTATGCACGGTAATTTAAAACTATACAAAGTACTCGTTTCACGTTCCAAAAAAATAAAAAAACATCTTCACGCAATTCCTTATACAGGGGTAGACGGAGGTCTAGTCTAGACAATAAAGTCCCTTAGACCCACCTTCCACCGAAGATATTTTCGGGACAACGTGACAGGTGGTCAGCCCGTCGCCGTCTTTATGTCCAAGCCAACAATTAATTTGGACATAAGTTTTTTTTTTTAAAAAAACCCATTGGTACGAGCCTGCCACCTGGGGATCGAACTCGGGTCTCTCGACTCGAAATTCTGACCACCCAACCACTCGGCTATCGTGACTTTTACTTTTTAATTACTTTTATTTTTTTATTTATCGTGACGTTTCATGTTCCAAAAAATCTAATATCCAAAATTCCAAAATAATAATGACGATAACGTACTGAATCTCACAGTCATCGTGGTAAAGACCTAATTTTTAAGTTACATCAATATCCAAATTATGTATCATCGTGCTAAATCAATAAGCAAAATAGCAGATAATAAATAAAAATATTATTCCATACAGACTAATTACGAACAAAACTCAAAGGGTATCATTATTAACCGGTCAATGTAAATAGAATGCCGTTTTCTATCCGTCCGTCCGGCCGTCGATTCTCTCAATATAATACCGGTGATGTATGAGCTGCACGTGGGTGTTTGATGTATTAATATTGGTAGTGCTTTTAAGGTTATCGATGTATGCAAGGTGATCTGGCCCGATAGTCCGATACCATGCCACCCGTGTGTACAAGCAGACGATATATTAGCCTTGTTTAGTATTGTTATAGTCACGATAGCCGAGTGGTTGGGTGTTCGAAATTTCAAGTCAAGAGACCTGAGCTCAATGGCAGCCTAGGGCAGGAAAGACACTAAACTGACTAGACTAGACGTCTGTCTACACCTGCACTGGGAATCGCGTGAAGATATTCATTTATGTTTATAATTTTTTTTTTATAGTAGTTGTTAAAGTCTTCCAGACAGAGTTGTGTGTTCCGATATGGCGTCTTAACATGAGGAGTATTTACTTTAATTGTTAAGCTTAACAAAGAAATTAGAGATCGCAGTTCCAGTACCACATACGTGCTCTTAAAATGCTGCTGCTGTCATCAACCAGCCTAATTTTGGCCAGGTATTTTTTGAAACGATGAAACTGCTTTCGGTAAATTCTTCACGCAATTCCTTATACAGGGGTAGACAGAGGTCAAGTCTAGACAATTAAGTCCCTTTGACCCACCTTCCACCGAAGATATTTTCGGGACAACGTGACAGGTGGTCAGCCTGTCGCCGTCTTTATGTCCAAGCCAACGATGAAATTCGTACATAAGTTTTGAAAAACTCCACATTGGTACTGCCTACTTTCGGTAAATTTGGTGCGAATTTTTCATTTTTAACTCATAGCCATCATTTTCAATAGAACGAATCACCAATAATAATCCCAACTGTATAAAAATATATAAATCTAATCATAACACACACTGCTTTACTTTACCTTAATAGCTACGAGGTTCTGCTCTCTTTGTAAAATGAGATAAAATCATTCACAAATCATAATCCATAAATCAACTCTAATCCCTCTCTCCTTCTTTTTTAAAACTAGAACAAGGGTATTCTCCCTTTCTCCCTAACCGTACCCTACCTAACCCTCCCTTTCTCTCAATTTATTATTAATTAAATAGTTACGATAGCCCAGTGGTAGGGCAATTGGAATTCGAGTCGAGAGACTCGAGGTCGATCCACAGGTGGTTGGCTTTGTACCAATGGCTTTTTTCAAAGACTTATTTACGATTTATATCGTTGGCTTAGACATAAAGACGGCGACAGGCTCACCACCTTTCCGATTGGATGGACGGTCTCATCACGTTGTCCCAAAAAATGTTTTTAGTGGAAGGTAGGTTTGAAAGGACTTAATTGTCTAGACTTCCACTTACCCCAGTTTTAGGAACGGCGTGTCGAAATTTTTATTATTAATTAAGTAATATTTCGCTATTGTTTCAATAATATTTTGATAGCTGCAATGAGTTATAGTCGATACTTACTAATCTTAGTCTCTCACAGACAATCTAGTAGACGTTTGTATTTGTTTCTTTCAGAGTGTCTTCCGTTTTTTTCCCATTTATCTAAAAACTCGATAAATGAAAAAAGCACAATTACCCAAAAGTAGTTTCCTTACTGTATAAAAACTATTAAACAACAGCATCGCGTCTCCCTGTGCGCCATTACTAAGCCGCCGTACAGTGCGCGCCGCTCGTTAGCTTTTATTTGTACGCTGGACTCCTGTTCCAGCGCTACGTACACTTACGGACATTTTTACGTCAGTATATGTTGGCTTGGACATAAAGACGGCGACGGGCTCACCACCTGTCACGTTGTCCCGAAAGTATCTTTGGTGGAAGGTGGGTCGAAGGGTCTACCCCTGTGTTGGGAATTGCGTCAAAATATTTATTTATTATTTATATTTAATTTAAAAAATGGAATTTCTGGTTGTATGTTTTGTGTTACATCATTTGATGATAAGCGATAGGCTTACCACCGGTCACGCATTAAATATGTTTCGGTAAAAAGTGGGTCACAAGGACTTCAATGTCTAGACATAAAGCATTGGTACGAGTTTGCCACCTGGGGATCGAACTCTGGTCTCTTGGCTATCGTGACTTCTAAAATGAATGAATGATGGATAAAATTTTTTAATATGTTTCGAGAAGTTACAATGAAGACATTCGCAGCATAACTAAGGAAACGAAGTGGCAATGGGCCAGCCACAAAGCTCGACGAATTGATAACCGTTTTGGGGGAAAAGTTTCTCGAGTGGCAACCTCTTTTAGGCAAACGCTGCGTAGGACAACCCTCAAAGATGGAGTGATGACCTGCAAAATGTTACGGGGAGTCGATGGATGCAGGTGGCATGGGGCGTAGTTTGGTATGGAGGCCGATGTTCAGCTGTGGACTCTTGATAGGCTTGAATATGTTTCGAAAGATGAATGTAATCCTTATAATTATATCTTCACGCATAATCCCTGACAGGGTAGTCAGAGAGAGTATCCAAGATCACCAAGTGACAACATCCTTGTATACCTCTTTCGCTTCTTTCATATTCATCAACTTTTCTTCACACACGCATGTCCATCACTATTCGAGCAATTTACTCACATGGTCTTGGATAGTTAAGTCACCAGGGGGCAGTACCAATGAGTTTTTCAAAAACTTATGTACGAATTTCATCGTTGGCTTGGACATAAAGATGGTGACAGGCTCACCACCTGTCACGTTGTCCCGAAAATATCTTCGGTGGAAGGTGGGTCAAAGGGACTTAATTCTCTAGACTTGATATCTGTCTACCCCTGTATTGGGAATTGCGTGAAGTTGTGAGTAAGTTAGAGCTGTTTTTCTTCACTCATTCGCTCAACATACCTAAACTACCATATCCTTATCAATTTTTGTGGTAACGCCATCTATCAAAATCTACCTTATTGTGAATTTTGAATATGAAAATCAGAACTGTCATAAAAATATTCTGTATTATTATTCTTTATGTTATCGTGTACACATTTTTATTTTTCATTGTTATTATTTTTATATTTAATTATTCACCAAATTCAGTATAAGTCACGAAGTAGTAAAAGTCACGATAGCCGAGTGGTTGACTGGTCGGAATTTAAAGTCAAGAGACCCGATTTCGATCCCCAGTTGGCAGGCTCGTACTAATGGGTTTTCAAATAACTTATGTACGAATTATATCGTTGGCTTGACGTCACGTTGTCCCGAAAATATCTTCGGTGGAAGGTGGGTCAGAGGGACTTAATTATCTAGACTAGACCTCTGTCTACCCCTGTATTGGGAATTGCGTGAAGTTGTGAGTAAGTTAGAGCTGTTTTTCTTCACTCATTCGCTCAACATACCTAAACTACCATATCCTTATCAATTTTTGTGGTAACGCCATCTATCAAAATCTACCTTATTGTGAATTTTGAATTTGAAAATCAGAACTGTCATAAAAATATTCTGTATTATTATTCTTTATGTTATCGTGTACACATTTTTATTTTTCATTGTTATTATTTTATATTTAATTATTCACCAAATTCAGTATAAGTCACGAAGTAGTAAAAGTCACGATAGCCGAGTGGTTGACTGGTCGGAATTTAAAGTCAAGAGACCCGATTTCGATCCCCAGTTGGCAGGCTCGTACTAATGGGTTTTCAAATAACTTATGTACGAATTATATCGTTGGCTTGACGTCACGTTGTCCCGAAAATATCTTTGGTGGAAGGTGGGTCAGAGGGACTTAATTATCTAGACTAGACCTCTGTCTACCCCTGTATTGGGAATTGCGTGAAGTTGTGAGTAAGTTAGAGCTGTTTTTCTTCACTCATTCGCTCAACATACCTAAACTACCATATCCTTATCAATTTTTGTGGTAACGCCATCTATCAAAATCTACCTTATTGTGAATTTTAAATTTGAAAATCAGAACTGTCATAAAAATATTCTGTATTATTATTCTTTATGTTATCGTGTACACATTTTTATTTTTCATTGTTATTATTTTTATATTTTAATTATTCACCAAATTCAGTATAAGTCACGAAGTAGTAAAAGTCACTATAGCCGAGTGGTTGACTGGTCGGAATTTAAAGTCAAGAGACCCGAGTTCGATCCCCAGTTGGCAGGCTCGTACCAATGGGTTTTTCAAATAACTTATGTACGAATTATATCGTTGGCTTGGACATAAAGTTGGCGACAGGCTCACCACCTGTCACGTTGTCCTGAAAATATCTTCGGTGGAAGGTGGGTCAAAGGGACTTAATTCTCTAGACTTGATATCTGTCTACCCCTGTATTGGGAATTGCGTGAAGTTGTGAGTAAGTTAGAGCTGTTTTTCTTCACTCATTCGCTCAACATACCTAAACTACCATATCCTTATCAATTTTTGTGGTAACGCCATCTATCAAAATCTACCTTATTGTGAATTTTAAATTTGAAAATCAGAACTGTCATAAAAATATTCTGTATTATTATTTTATATTTTAATTATTCACCAAATTCAGTATAAGTCACGAAGTAGTAAAAGTCACTATAGCCGAGTGGTTGACTGGTCGGAATTTAAAGTCAAGAGACCCGAGTTCGATCCCCAGTTGGCAGGCTCGTACTAATGGGTTTTTCAAATAACTTATGTACGAATTATATCGTTGGCTTGACGTCACGTTGTCCCGAAAATATCTTCGGTGGAAGGTGGGTCAAAGGGACTTAATTCTCTAGACTTGATATCTGTCTACCCCTGTATTGGGAATTGCGTGAAGTTGTGAGTAAGTTAGAGCTGTTTTTCTTCACTCATTCGCTCAACATACCTAAACTACCATATCCTTATCAATTTTTGTGGTAACGCCATCTATCAAAATCTACCTTATTGTGAATTTTGAATATGAAAAATCAGAACTGTCATAAAAAAATATTCTGTATTATTATTCTTTATGTTATCGTGTACACATTTTTATTTTTCATTGTTATTATTTTTATATTTTAATTATTCACCAAATTCAGTATAAGTCACGAAGTAGTAAAAGTCACGATAGCCGAGTGGTTGACTGGTCGGAATTTAAAGTCAAGAGACCCGAGTTCGATCCCCAGTTGGCAGGCTCGTACTAATGGGTTTTCAAATAACTTATGTACGAATTTCATCGTTGGCTTGGACATAAAGATGGCGACAGGCTCACCACCTGTCACGTTGTCCCGAAAATATCTTTGGTGGAAGGTGGGTCAGAGGGACTTAATTATCTAGACTAGACCTCTGTCTACCCCTGTATTGGGAATTGCGTCAAAATATTTATTTATTATTTATATTTAATTTAAAAAATGGAATTTCTGGTTGTATGTTTTGTGTTACATCATTTGATGATAAGCGATAGGCTTACCACCGGTCACGCATTAAATATGTTTCGGTAAAAAGTGGGTCACAAGGACTTCAATGTCTAGACATAAAGCATTGGTACGAGTTTGCCACCTGGGGATCGAACTCTGGTCTCTTGGCTATCGTGACTTCTAAAATGAATGAATGATGGATAAAATTTTTTAATATGTTTCGAGAAGTTACAATGAAGACATTCGCAGCATAACTAAGGAAACGAAGTGGCAATGGGCGAGCCACAAAGCTCGACGAATTGATAACCGTTTTGGGGGAAAAGTTTCTCGAGTGACAACCTCTTTTAGGCAAACGCTGCGTAGGACAACCCTCAAAGATGGAGTGATGACCTGCAAAATGTTACGGGGAGTCGATGGATGCAGGTGGCATGGGGCGTAGTTTGGTATGGAGGCCGATGTTCAGCTGTGGACTCTTGATAGGCTTGAATATGTTTCGAAAGATGAATGTAATCCTTATAATTATATCTTCACGCATAATCCCTGACGGGGTAGTCAGAGAGAGTATCCAAGATCACCAAGTGACAACATCCTTGTATACCTCTTTCGCTTCTTTCAAATTCATCAACTTTTCTTCACACACGCATGTCCATCACTATTCAAGCAATTTACTCACATGGTCTTGGATAGTTAAGTCACCAGGGGGCAGTACCAATTAGTTTTTCAAAAACTTATGTACGAATTTCATCGTTGGCTTGGACATAAAGTTGGCGACAGGCTCACCACCTGTCACATTGTCCCGAAAATATCTTCGGTGGAAGGTGGGTCAAAGGGACTTAATTCTCTAGACTTGACATCTGTCTACCCCTGTATTGGGAATTGCGTGAAGTTGTGAAGTTATGTTAGAGCTGTTTTTCTTCACTCATTCGCTCAACATACCTAAACTACCATATCCTTATAAATTTTTGTGGTAACGCCATCTATCAAAATCTACCTAATTGTGAATTTTGAATTTGAAAAATCAGAACTGTCATAAAAAAATATTCTGTATTATTATTCTTTATGTTATCGTGTACACATTTTTATTTTTCATTGTTATTATTTTTATATTTTAATTATTCACCAAATTCAGTATAAGTCACGAAGTAGTAAAAGTCACTATAGCCGAGTGGTTGACTGGTCGGAATTTAAAGTCAAGAGACCCGAGTTCGATCCCCAGTTGGCAGGCTCGTACCAATGGGTTTTTCAAATAACTTATGTACGAATTATATCGTTGGCTTGGACGTCACGTTGTCCCAAAAATATCTTTGGTGGAATGTGGGTCAGAGGGACTTAATTATCTAGACTAGACCTCTGTCTACCCTTGTATAAGGAATTGCGTGAAGATGTTTTTTTATTTTTTTGGAGCGTGAAACGAGTACTTTGTATAGTTTTAAATTACCGTGCATAAAATACTTGCGAAAATTAAACATTAATTACCACGGTATAATTATAAAAAATAAAAACAATATTTTCAGTTCTGAGATCACCATAATTTACAGAAAAAATAACGAAAATCCTTGTTCTGATTAAAAAAAAACGAATTTCATGTTTGACTTATTGTTGACCGATATTTAAGTGATTGTAAGCTAATCATTTCATTTCGCTATGTAACTAAAGTAAGTTAAGTTAAGATAAAGTACTTAAGTTAAGATAAAGTACTTAAATTGGGAATTGCGTAAACATATTTATTTATTATTTATATTTTAATTATTCACCAAATTCAGTATAAGTCACGAAGTAGTAAAAGTCACGATAGCCGAGTGGTTGACTGGTCGGAATTTAAAGTCAAGAGACCCGAGTTCGATCCCCAGTTGGCAGGCTCGTACCAATGGGTTTTCAAATAACTTATGTACGAATTATATCGTTGGCTTGGACGTCACGTTGTCCCGAAAATATCTTTGGTGGAAGGTGGGTCAAAGGGACTTAATTCTCTAGACTTGATATCTGTCTACCCCTGTATTGGGAATTGCGTGAAGTTGTGAGTAAGTTAGAGCTGTTTTTCTTCACTCATTCGCTCAACATACCTAAACTACCATATCCTTATCAATTTTTGTGGTAACGCCATCTATCAAAATCTACCTAATTGTGAATTTTAAATTTGAAAAATCAGAACTGTCATAAAAATATTCTGTATTATTATTTTATATTTTAATTATTCACCAAATTCAGTATAAGTCACGAAGTAGTAAAAGTCACGATAGCCGAGTGGTTGACTGGTCGGAATTTAAAGTCAAGAGACCCGAGTTCGATCCCCAGTTGGCAGGCTCGTACTAATGGGTTTTCAAATAACTTATGTACGAATTATATCGTTGGCTTGGACATAAAGATGGCGACAGGCTCACCACCTGTCACGTTGTCCCGAAAATATCTTCGGTGGAAGGTGGGTCAAAGGGACTTAATTCTCTAGACTTGATATCTGTCTACCCCTGTATTGGGAATTGCGTGAAGTTGTGAGTAAGTTAGAGCTGTTTTTCTTCACTCATTCGCTCAACATACCTAAACTACCATATCCTTATCAATTTTTGTGGTAACGCCATCTATCAAAATCTACCTAATTGTGAATTTTAAATTTGAAAAATCAGAACTGTCATAAAAATATTCTGTATTATTATTTTATCGTTTACACATCTTTACTATCTTTATGTTATCGTGTACACATTTTTATTTTTCATTGTTATTATTTTTATATTTTAATTATTCACCAAATTCAGTATAAGTCACGAAGTAGTAAAAGTCACGATAGCCGAGTGGTTGACTGGTCGGAATTTAAAGTCAAGAGACCCGATTTCGATCCCCAGTTGGCAGGCTCGTACCAATGGGTTTTCAAATAACTTATGTACGAATTATATCGTTGGCTTGGACGTCACGTTGTCCCGAAAATATCTTCGGTGGAAGGTGGGTCAAAGGGACTTAATTCTCTAGACTTGATATCTGTCTACCCCTGTATTGGGAATTGCGTGAAGTTGTGAGTAAGTTAGAGCTGTTTTTCTTCACTCATTCGCTCAACATACCTAAACTACCATATCCTTATCAATTTTTGTGGTAACGCCATCTATCAAAATCTACCTTATTGTGAATTTTGAATTTGAAAAATCAGAACTGTCATAAAAATATTCTGTATTATTATTTTATATTTTAATTATTCACCAAATTCAGTGTACCTTATTTTGTCCCGCAGTGTACGGCTGAATCTTTCTCAGTGCGTTATCAGTGTTCAGTACATGTGCACAGTTTAATGTTCCCATTCTGTTTTACTCAATTAATTGCCGCCGACCGATGATGTGAGTTCAAAATGAATAAAATAAAATCATTACACGTAGCAATTTGTTAGTCACCCGTTTTGTAACATCCTGCGCCAATATTGGAATGTTACTGAGTGCATAATGTATAACAAAATAGATTAATAGTGAACAGTGATTATGATATAGAAGGTCTATTAAAATACAATTTCTCAATAAATATATAAATAAATAAATATATAAATAAATAAATACTTACATAAATACATTGCTCTGATCCAGTAGTTATAAAGTAAGTTAAGTTAAGATAAAGTACTTAAGTTAAGATAAAGTACTTAAGTTAAGATAAAGTACTTAAGTTAAGATAAAGTACTTAAGTTAAGATAAAGTACTTAAGTTAAGATAAAGTACTTAAGTTAAGATAAAGTACTTAAGTTAAGATAAAGTACTTAAGTTAAGATAAAGTACTTAAGTTAAGATAAAGTACTTAAGTTAAGATAAAGTACTTAAGTTAAGATAAAGTACTTAAGTTAAGATAAAGTACTTAAGTTAAGATAAAGTACTTAAGTTAAGATAAAGTACTTAAGTTAAGATAAAGTACTTAAGTTAAGATAAAGTACTTAAGTTAAGATAAAGTACTTAAGTTAAGATAAAGTACTTAAGTTAAGATAAAGTACTTAAGTTAAGATAAAGTACTTAAGTTAAGATAAAGTACTTAAGTTAAGATAAAGTACTTAAGTTAAGATAAAGTACTTAAGTTAAGATAAAGTACTTAAGTTAAGATAAAGTACTTAAGTTAAGATAAAGTACTTAAGTTAAGATAAAGTACTTAAGTTAAGATAAAGTACTTAAGTTAAGATAAAGTACTTAAGTTAAGATAAAGTACTTAAGTTAAGATAAAGTACTTAAGTTAAGATAAAGTACTTAAGTTAAGATAAAGTACTTAAGTTAAGATAAAGTACTTAAGTTAAGATAAAGTACTTAAGTTAAGATAAAGTACTTAAGTTAAGATAAAGTACTTAAGTTAAGATAAAGTACTTAAGTTAAGATAAAGTACTTAAGTTAAGATAAAGTACTTAAGTTAAGATAAAGTACTTAAGTTAAGATAAAGTACTTAAGTTAAGATAAAGTACTTAAGTTAAGATAAAGTACTTAAGTTAAGATAAAGTACTTAAGTTAAGATAAAGTACTTAAGTTAAGATAAAGTACTTAAGTTAAGATAAAGTACTTAAGTTAAGATAAAGTACTTAAGTTAAGATAAAGTACTTAAGTTAAGATAAAGTACTTAAGTTAAGATAAAGTACTTAAGTTAAGATAAAGTACTTAAGTTAAGATAAAGTACTTAAGTTAAGATAAAGTACTTAAGTTAAGATAAAGTACTTAAGTTAAGATAAAGTACTTAAGTTAAGATAAAGTACTTAAGTTAAGATAAAGTACTTAAGTTAAGATAAAGTACTTAAGTTAAGATAAAGTACTTAAGTTAAGATAAAGTACTTAAGTTAAGATAAAGTACTTAAGTTAAGATAAAGTACTTAAGTTAAGATAAAGTACTTAAGTTAAGATAAAGTACTTAAGTTAAGATAAAGTACTTAAGTTAAGATAAAGTACTTAAGTTAAGATAAAGTACTTAAGTTAAGATAAAGTACTTAAGTTAAGATAAAGTACTTAAGTTAAGATAAAGTACTTAAGTTAAGATAAAGTACTTAAGTTAAGATAAAGTACTTAAGTTAAGATAAAGTACTTAAGTTAAGATAAAGTACTTAAGTTAAGATAAAGTACTTAAGTTAAGATAAAGTACTTAAGTTAAGATAAAGTACTTAAGTTAAGATAAAGTACTTAAGTTAAGATAAAGTACTTAAGTTAAGATAAAGTACTTAAGTTAAGATAAAGTACTTAAGTTAAGATAAAGTACTTAAGTTAAGATAAAGTACTTAAGTTAAGATAAAGTACTTAAGTTAAGATAAAGTACTTAAGTTAAGATAAAGTACTTAAGTTAAGATAAAGTACTTAAGTTAAGATAAAGTACTTAAATTGGGAATTGCGTAAACATATTTATTTATTATAATTTGTACTAGTTGTTAGTTAAAGTATAAATTAATAAAGTGAATTTGTACAAGGAAGTCACGGTAGCCGAGTGGTTGACTGGTCGGAATTTAAAGTCAAGAGACCCGAGTTCGATCCCCAGTTGGCAGGCTCGTACCAATGGGTTTTTCAAATAACTTATGTACGAATTATATCGTTGGCTTGGACGTCACGTTGTCCCAAAAATATCTTTGGTGGAAGGTGGGTCAGAGGGACTTAATTATCTAGACTAGACCTCTGTCTACCCCTGTATTGGGAATTGCGTAAACATATTTATTTATTATAATTTGTACTAGTTGTTAGTTAAAGTATAAATTAATAAAGTGAATTTGTACAAGGAAGTCACGGTAGCCGAGTGGTTGACTGGTCGGAATTTAAAGTCAAGAGACCCGAGTTCGATCCTCAAGTAGCCGTACCTATGGGTTTTTCTAAAACTTATGTACGAATTATATCGTTGGCTTGGACATAAAGACGGCGACAGGCTCACCACCTGTCACGTTGTCCCGAAAATATCTTTGGTGGAAGGTGGGTCAGAGGGACTTAATTATCTAGACTAGACCTCTGTCTACCCCTGTATTGGGAATTGCGTAAACATATTTATTTATTATAATTTGTACTAGTTGTTAGTTAAAGTATAAATTAATAAAGTGAATTTGTACAAGGAAGTCACGGTAGCCGAGTGGTTGGGTAGTCGGAATTTCGAGTCTAGAGACCGAGTTCGATCCCCAGGTGGCAGGCTCGTAGCAATGGGTTTTTCAAATAACTTATGTACGAATTATGTTGTTGGCTTGGATATAAAGACGGCGACGGGCTCACCACCTGTCACGTTGTCCCGAAAATATCTTCGGTGGAAGGTGGGTCAGAGGGACTTAATTGTCTAGACTAGACCTCTGTCTACCCCTGTATTGGGAATTGCGTAAAGATATTTATTTATTATAATGACAAACTGGAAGACAAACTGGAAGACAAACTGGAAGACAAACTGGAAGACAAACTGGAAGACAAACTGGAAGACAAACTGGAAGACAAACTGGAAGACAAACTGGAAGACAAACTGGAAGACAAACTGGAAGACAAACTGGAAGACAAACTGGAAGACAAACTGGAAGACAAACTGGAAGACAAACTGGAAGACAAACTGGAAGACAAACTGGAAGACAAACTGGAAGACAAACTGGAAGACAAACTGGAAGACAAACTGGAAGACAAACTGGAAGACAAACTGGAAGACAAACTGGAAGACAAACTGGAAGACAAACTGGAAGACAAACTGGAAGACAAACTGGAAGACAAACTGGAAGACAAACTGGAAGACAAACTGGAAGACAAACTGGAAGACAAACTGGAAGACAAACTGGAAGACAAACTGGAAGACAAACTGGAAGACAAACTGGAAGACAAACTGGAAGACAAACTGGAAGACAAACTGGAAGACAAACTGGAAGACAAACTGGAAGACAAACTGGAAGACAAACTGGAAGACAAACTGGAAGACAAACTGGAAGACAAACTGGAAGACAAACTGGAAGACAAACTGGAAGACAAACTGGAAGACAAACTGGAAGACAAACTGGAAGACAAACTGGAAGACAAACTGGAAGACAAACTGGAAGACAAACTGGAAGACAAACTGGAAGACAAACTGGAAGACAAACTGGAAGACAAACTGGAAGACAAACTGGAAGACAAACTGGAAGACAAACTGGAAGACAAACTGGAAGACAAACTGGAAGACAAACTGGAAGACAAACTGGAAGACAAACTGGAAGACAAACTGGAAGACAAACTGGAAGACAAACTGGAAGACAAACTGGAAGACAAACTGGAAGACAAACTGGAAGACAAACTGGAAGACAAACTGGAAGACAAACTGGAAGACAAACTGGAAGACAAACTGGAAGACAAACTGGAAGACAAACTGGAAGACAAACTGGAAGACAAACTGGAAGACAAACTGGAAGACAAACTGGAAGACAAACTGGAAGACAAACTGGAAGACAAACTGGAAGACAAACTGGAAGACAAACTGGAAGACAAACTGGAAGACAAACTGGAAGACAAACTGGAAGACAAACTGGAAGACAAACTGGAAGACAAACTGGAAGACAAACTGGAAGACAAACTGGAAGACAAACTGGAAGACAAACTGGAAGACAAACTGGAAGACAAACTGGAAGACAAACTGGAAGACAAACTGGAAGACAAACTGGAAGACAAACTGGAAGACAAACTGGAAGACAAACTGGAAGACAAACTGGAAGACAAACTGGAAGACAAACTGGAAGACAAACTGGAAGACAAACTGGAAGACAAACTGGAAGACAAACTGGAAGACAAACTGGAAGACAAACTGGAAGACAAACTGGAAGACAAACTGGAAGACAAACTGGAAGACAAACTGGAAGACAAACTGGAAGACAAACTGGAAGACAAACTGGAAGACAAACTGGAAGACAAACTGGAAGACAAACTGGAAGACAAACTGGAAGACAAACTGGAAGACAAACTGGAAGACAAACTGGAAGACAAACTGGAAGACAAACTGGAAGACAAACTGGAAGACAAACTGGAAGACAAACTGGAAGACAAACTGGAAGACAAACTGGAAGACAAACTGGAAGACAAACTGGAAGACAAACTGGAAGACAAACTGGAAGACAAACTGGATGCACCATATTCAAATTCAAACCCAGAGTGATGAAGCCGTAAAGAAAAACCGGTCGGTCTAGTTAAAGTATAAATTAATAAAGTGAATTTGTACAAGGAAGTCACGGTAGCCGAGTGGTTGACTGGTCGGAATTTAAAGTCAAGAGACCTGAGTTCGATCCCCAGTTGGCAGGCTCGTACTAATGGGTTTTTCAAATAACTTATGTACGAATTATATCGTTGGCTTGGACATAAAGACGGCGACAGGCTCACCACCTGTCACGTTGTCCCAAAATATCTTTGGTGGAAGGTGGGTCGAAGGGACTTAAATGTCTAGAAAAATATTTCTCGTTCTGTCGTGAAAATATTTATTTATTATTTATATTTAATTTAAAAATGGAATTTCTGGTTGTATGTTTTGTGTTACATCATTTGATGATAAGCGATAGGCTTACCACCGGTCACGCATTAAATATGTTTCGGTAAAAGTGGGTCACAAGGACTTCAATGTCTAGACATAGCATTGGTACGAGTTGCCACCTGGGGATCGAACTCTGGTCTCTTTTGGCTATCGTGACTTCTAAAATGAATGAATGATGGATAAAATTTTTTAATATGTTTCGAGAAGTTACAATGAAGACATTCGCAGCATAACTAAGGAAACGAAGTGGCAATGGGCCAGCCACAAAGCTCGACGAATTGATAACCGTTTTGGGGAAAAGTTTCTCGAGTGACAACCCTTTTAGGCAAACGCTGCGTAGGACAACCCTCAAAGATGGAGTGACGACTCCGCAAAATGCTAAGGAGTCGATGGATGCAGTGTGTGGTATGGGACGAAGTTTGGTATGGGCCTATGTTCAGCTGTGTGATAGGCTTGAATATGTTTCGAAAGATGAATGTAATCCTTATAATTATATCTTCACGCATAATCCCTGACAGGGTAGTCAGAGAGAGTATCCAAGATCACCAAGTGACAACATCCTTGTATACCTCTTTTCGCTTCTTTCATATCTTCATCAACTTTTCTTCACACACGCATGTCCATCACTATTCGAGCAATTTACTCACATGGTCTTGGATAGTTAAGTCAAATTAGGGCAGTACCAATTAGTTTTTCAAAAACTTATGTACGAATTTCATCGTTGGTTTGACATAAAGATGGCGACAGGCTCACCACCTGTCACATTGTCCTGAAAATATCTTCGGTGGAAGGTGGGTCAAAGGGACTTAATTTTCTAGACTGACATCTGCTCACCCTGTATTGGGAATTGCGTGAAGCTGTGGAAGCAGTGTTAGAGCTGTTTTCTTCACTCATTCGCTCAACATACCTAAACTACCATATCCTTATAAATTTTTGTGGTAACGCCATCTATCAAAATCTACCTAATTGTGAATTTCCGGAATTTGAAAACTGAACTGTCACAAAAATATTCTGTATTATTATTCTTTATGTTATCGTGTACACATTTTTATTTTTCATTGTTATTATTTTTATATTTTAATTATTCAACAAATTCAGTATAAGTCACGAAGTAGTAAAAGTCACTATAGCCGAGTGGTTGACTGGTCGGAATTTAAAGTCAAGAGATCTGAGTTCGATCCCCAGTTGGCAGGCTCGTACTAATGGGTTTTTCAAATAACTTATGTACGAATTTCATCGTTGGCTTGGACGTCACGTTGTCCCAAAAATATCTTTGGTGGAATGTGGGTCAGAGGGACTTAATTATCTAGACTAGACCTCTGTCTACTTGTATAAGGAATTGCGTGAAGATGTTTTTTATTTTTGGAGCGTGAAACGAGTACTTTGTATAGTTTCAAATTACTGTATAAAATACTTGCGAAAATTAAACATTAATTACCACGGTATAATTATAAAAATAAAACATAATATTTTCAGTTCTGAGATCACCATAATTTATAGAAAAAATAACGAAAATCCTGTTCTGATTAAAAAACGAATTTCATGTTTGACTTATTGTTGACCGATATTTATGATTGTGTTTTAATCATCATTTCATTTCGCTATGTAACTAAAGTAAGTTAAGTTAAGATAAAGTACTTAAGTTAAGATAAAGTACTTAAATTGGGAATTGCGTGAACATATTTATTTATTATTTATTTAATTCAGTGTACCTTATTTTGTCCCGCAGTGTACGGCTGAATCTTTCTCAGTGCGTTATCAGTGTTCAGTACATGTGCACAGTTTAATGTTCCCATTCTGTTTTACTCAATTAATTGCCGCCGACCGATGATGTGAGTTCAAAATGAATAAAATAAAATCATTACACGTAGCAATTTGTTAGTCACCCGTTTTGTAACATCCTGCGCCAATATTGGAATGTTACTGAGTGCATAATGTATAACAAAATAGATTAATAGTGAACAGTGATTATGATATAGAAGGTCTATTAAAATACAATTTCTCAATAAATATATAAATAAATAAATACTTACATAAATACATTGCTCTGATCCAGTAGTTATAAAGTAAGTTGCTAAAGGACTTGTTTCATGAAATCGGAAACAACGAAGGTATCACAAGCAATCAGAACCGAGATAATGTTAAAAAATTTGTTTTCTAAAACTTATGTACGAATTATATCGTTGGCTTGGACATAAAGACGGCGACAGGCTCACCACCTGTCACGTTGTCCCCAATATATCTGCGGTGGGAGGTGGGTCGAAGGGACTTAAATGTCTAGAAAATATTTCTCGTTCTGTCGTGAAAATATTTATTATTTATTATAATTTGTACTAGTTGTTAGTTAAAGTATAAATTAACAATACACACATTAAGTTTTACTTAAGTAATGGACTCACTTAAGTACGTTACTTAAGTAGTTACGTAGTTGTATATATTGTAAAAAAACGACAGTTGCTAGGTTAAAACTGATTTATTTTACACTTACCCATAAGTACATACATAATATAGTGCTACACACAGTATTAACGATATACATAACATATATGACTATTTTTCCGTGTAAATGTATATAAGTATATTTTACTGCAAGTAAGCGTTTAAGTCACGATAGCCGAGTGGTTGGGTGGTCGGAATTTCGAGTCAAAAGACCCGAGTTCGATCCCCAGTTGGCAGGCTCCTACCAATGGGTTTTTCAAAAACTTATGAACGAATTATATCGTTAGCTTGGACATAAAGACGGCGACGGGCTTACCACCTGTCACGTTGTCCCGAAAATATCTTCGGTGGAAGGTGGGTCAAAGGGACTTAATTGTCTAGACTTGACCTCTGTCTACCTCTATTGTTAGAATTCAAAAGCTAAATTACCTCTGTCTACCTCTGTATTGGGAATTGCGTGAAGATATTTTGGGGTGCGTAAAGATATTGTTATTCGCACTCTCTCTTGGACACTAGACATTGCTTCACCACCTATAACGTTCCCCAAACCAACTTCTTTGAAAGCTGGGCCGAAGGAGCTTAATTATCTAGAACTATGTCTGCCCTAATTGGGAAAACACCTGAAATAAAAAAAAAACATGTTATTAAATTAAAGAAAAAAAAGCCAGCAGTGCGTTATGTTTGACTTATATGGATCTGAAACGTAGTCCTTCACTGCCGGGCCGTGCAGGCGGCTCAAAAGTTGCTCAGCATGCTATGGAAAGGCTATGCTAGGTGTTTCTCTGCGTGATAGAATCCGCGAACGAAGACATCCGCAGCAAACTAAGGTAACTGAAATATGCATGAGGAACAGCGCGCTGAAGTGGCAATGGGCCGGCCACACAGCTCGACAGACTGACAACCGTTGGGGAAAGGTTCTCAGTGGAAACCTCGTATGAGCAAACGCAATGGGTGACGACTTGCAAAATGTTGCAGGAAGTCATAGGATGCAGGTGGCTGGGGACCGTTCGTTATTACGGAAAGCTTGAGAGCCTATGTTCAACTGTGGACTCTTGGTAGATTGTAAATAAGAAGAAGAACTTTGGCATTAGTACAATTTTCTGTAAATATTTTTCATTTTCTTTCTTTAGAAGTCACGGTAGCCGAGTGGTTGGGTAGTCGGAATTTCGAGTCAAGAGACCCGAGTTCGATCCTCAAGTGGCCGTACCAATGGGTTTTTCTAAAACTTATGTACTAATTATATCGTTGGCTTGGACATAAAGACGGCGACAGGCTCACCACCTGTCACGTTGTCCCCAATATATCTGCGGTGGGAGGTGGGTCGAAGGGACTTAAATGTCTAGAAAATATTTCTCGTTCTGTCGTAAAAATATTTATTTATTTATTATAATTTGTACTAGTTGTTAGTTAAAGTATAAATTAACAATACACACATTAAGTTTTACTTTAAGTTTTTTTTTTTAATAAATACTTTATTTTGAGAAACAAAATTATATTAATATTTACAATATTTACTAAAAATTATTAACTACAAACTACTATAATCTTAGAGCCCTACTCCTCGTAGCATGGTACGAAGAACAATACATTAAGTTATAAATTATCTGTGTACCAAAATTCAGTTAAATCCGTTCATCCGTTTCGGCCTGATAGTGTAACACATCCATACATACAAACTTTAACATTAATTTTAACAGGAATAGGTAGGAAGTAGGATCGGATAGGTGAGGATATTTTGTATGACCAAGCAGCGGCTTTTGTACGAAAGTCATAGGACAGCACTTTATTACCAGCAATTATTTTGGCTAGTTATGTAAAGATGATCACTCAACCATTTATATAGGCATATTTAGGTAGGCATGGCTATTTTCACAATATTTTAATTTTTCGGTAGCCACCTTTTTATAGGCAAGTGGTTGGATAATCGAAATTCGGTTCAAAAGACCGGATTTCGATCCCCCAGAAGTTAGGCTCATACCAATGGGTATTTCCTTTCAAAACTTTTGTACGATTTATATCGTTAGCTTGACCGTAAAGTCGTCGACAGGCTCACATGTCTCGTTGTCCCAAAAACAGTCTTCGGTGAAAGGTGAGTCGAAAGGTCTTAGCTGTCTAGACCTCTCTCTACACCTGTATTGGAAATTGCGTGAAGATATTTTTTCATGAGTAGAAAGATGACTATTAGGCAGATAACATGCAACAAATTCACAATCACATAGAAATCGTACAAGAATTTAAAACATAGGTAGTACCCGCAAAAACAGTTCAAAGTTCATGCAGTTTTTTAAAGAAACTTTAAAATATCAACCCATATTGGAAAAAAATGTCTTATCAATGCATTGACAAATCTCGGGTTCAATCCATCGGCGTAGCGCAAAAAAGCGGCGCCGGAACGCCAATAAATAACGTTGGCGATGTCAATACGCCGCCTACGAACGCCTACGAACGCCCACGACAGACTAATGTAGAAAAACGAAAATTACTTCAGAACATGCTAAATTTCCTATAAAAGGCCAGAGGGTAAAACCAGGCCTAAACCGAAAGGATGAGGTTCTCTCACCGTAGGAGAGTCATCTGAATGACACAGGACTTTATACCATTGTTAATGTCAATTTAAGCACCATATTTGCTAAATTGAACCAAACATCATAATGAAAATGTATATTTATATAAGGTATGATATTTTAAGCTTTTTATTGACAAATAACTTTTTTTATTTTTTTTTTGTTTAAGGATATTTTTAGGTTTCCTTTCTAAATATTTTCTTTGTCAAAATGCTCTCTACTTAGACAGACAGACATGATAAACTTTGGTAGTTTATAACATAAACGAATACCTAGACAATGCATATTCTGTGACTACTTTATGTCATTTAAAACGTAAAAGTTCTCGTTCTACATAACAGATGGACGATGTTACTAATGACAACCCGATAGCCTAGTTAATGCTGTCTGCCTTCGAAGCTTCGAGGTTGGGGTTGCGGTTTCGAATCCCGCTAGTGGCGGCTGATTGCGGCGCAGAATGTTTTTACTTAGTATTAGGACTCATGAAGTACATTGTAAATGGTTACATAATTGTATATATTGTAAAAACGGTAGGTTGCTGGTTTTAAACAGTTTTATTTTACATATATAAGTACATACATAATGTAGTGCTACACACAGTATTAACATTCACCAACATATATGACTATTTTCCATTAACGGAAATATATATAAATATATTTTACTGCAAGTAAGCGTTTAAGTCACGATAGCCGAGTGGTTGGGTGGTCGGAATTTCGAGTCAAAGACACGAGTTCGATCCCCAGTTGGCAGGCTTACCAATGGGTTTTTCAAAAACTTATGAACGAATTATATCGTTAGCTTGGACATAAAGACGGCGACGGGCTTACCACCTGTCACGTTGTCCCGAAAATATCTTTGGTGGAAGGTGGGTCAAAGGGACTTAATTGTCTAGACTTGACCTCTGTCTACCTCTGTATTGGGAATTCAAAACTGGAACTACCTCTGTCTACCTCTGTATTGGGAATTGCGTGAAGATATTTTGGGAATTGCGTAAAGATATTTATTTATTCGCACTCTCTTGGACACTAAGACATTGGTTCACCACCTATAACGTTTCCCCAAACCAGCTTCTTTGAAAGCTGGGCCGAAGGGGCTTAATTATCTAGAACTATGTCTGCCCTAATTATGGGAAAACACCTGAAATAAAAAAAAACATGTTATTAAATTAAAGAGAAAAAAGCCAACCAGTGCGCGTTGCCTGTGATGACTTATGGATCTGAAACGTAGTCCTTCACTGCGGGCCGTACGAGGCGGCTCAAAGTTGCTCAGCATGCTATGGAAAGGGCTATGCTAGGTGTTTCTCTGCGTGATAGAATCCGCGAACGAAGACATCCGCAGCAAACTAAGGTAACTGAAATAGCCGTAAGGAACAGCGCGCTGAAGTGGCAATGGGCCGGCCACACAGCTCGACGAACTGACAACCGTTGGGGAAGAAAGGTTCTCGAGTGGAAACCTCGTATAGGCAAACGCATAATGGAGTGACGACTTGCAAAATGTTGCAGGAAGTCATAGGATGCAGGTGGCTGGGGACCGTTCGTTGTGGAAAGCTTAGGGGGAGGCCTATGTTCAACTGTGGACTCTTGGTAGATTGTAAATAAGAAGAAGAACTTTGGCATTAGTACAATTTTCACTGTAAATATTTTTTCATTTCTTTTTTCTTTAGAAGTCACGATAGCCGAGTTGTTGGGTGGTCGGAATTTCGAGTCGTGAGACCTGAGTTCGATCCCCAGGTGGCAGTACCAATGAGTTTTTCAAAAAAAAAAAACTTATGTACTAATTTCATCGTTGGCTTGGACATAAAGACGGCGACAGGCTCACCAAATGTCACGTTGTCCCGAAAATATCTTTGGTGGAAGGTGGGTCAAAAGTGACTTAATTGTCTAGACTTGACCTCTGTCTACCTCTGTATTGGGAATTCAAAACTGGAACTACCTCTGTCTACCTCTGTATTGGGAATTGCGTGAAGATATTTTGGGAATTGCGTAAAGATATTTATTTATTCGCACTCTCTTGGACACTAAGACATTGGTTCACCACCTATAACGTTTCCCCAAACCAGCTTCTTTGAAAGCTGGGCCGAAGGGGCTTAATTGTCTAGCACTATGTCTGCCCTAATTATGGGAAAACACCTGAAATAAAAAAAACATGTTATTAAATTAAAGAGAAAAAAGCCAACCAGTGCGCGTTGCCTGTGATGACTTATGGATCTGAAACGTAGTCCTTCACTGCGGGCCGTACGAGGCGGCTCAAAGTTGCTCAGCATGCTATGGAAAGGGCTATGCTAGGTGTTTCTCTGCGTGATAGAATCCGCGAACGAAGACATCCGCAGCAAACTAAGGTAACTGAAATAGCCGTAAGGAACAGCGCGCTGAAGTGGCAATGGGCCGGCCACATAGCTCGACGAACTGACAACCGTTGGGGAAGAAAGGTTCTCGAGTGGAAACCTCGTATAGGCAAACGCACGATGGAGTGACGACTTGCAAAATGTTGCAGGAAGTCATAGGATGCAGGTGGCTGGGGACCGTTCGTTGTGGAAAGCTTTGGGGGAGGCCTATGTTCAACTGTGGACTCTTGATAGATTGTAAATAAGAAGAAGAACTTTAAGAACAGTACAATTTTCACTGTAAATATTTTTCTATTTCTTTTTTTCTTTAGAAGTCACGATAGCCGAGTTGTTGGGTGGTCGGAATTTTGCTTCGAGACCTGAGTTCGATCCCCAGGTGGCAGTACCAATGAGTTTTTCAAAAAAAAAACTTATGTACTAATTTCATCGTTGGCTGGATAATAGTTGTTATGACGGCTCACCAAATGTCACGTTGTCCTGAAAAATATCTTCGGTGGAAGGTGGGTCAAAGGGACTTAATTGTCTAGACTTGACCTCTGTCTACCCCTGTATTGGGAATTGCGTGAAGATATTTATTTTTTTTTTCTTTAAATATCCAAATAATAAAGATTTAAAACACAGTTGCGAAGAAATTTACAGAAATTTTGACAGGACAACGCCATGAAATATTTTAAATGAAATCCTATTAATATAAATGCCAAAGTTTGTGAGGATGTATCAATGAGTGTTTATTACTCTTTATGTTTGTTTCTGTATGTTTTTCTGAAACCAAGGAACGGATTTCGATGAAACTTTACAGTAATGAAACAGGCTACAATTTATAAAGATTTTGTAGATTACATTACAATAAGTATCAAGTAATTCGGAAATATTCCTGGCCACTGAGAACTATCTTGGCGTGCGCAGCCGAAACCATTGGAGTTGAACTAAGAAAATGTATGATATGTTTGACTTAAATAGTTCAAAATAAAAATTCAACGTCATGTACGAGTATGTATACATATATATGCATAATTATATGCGGAAGCCAATATATCCTAAATTAAAGCCATAGGTAAATTTAAATTAATAATAAACTTAACCCATTTACAATAATAAAAACCGAACACATTTTTTAAAGCACTTTTTAGCTTATATATTAATAGAGAATATTTAGCTAAGTCTTCAAACCACGTGGGTGAAGACACCGGAGGAAACTAATTAGTTTATATGCGCTCGTTTTAATTGAATTTTGTTATATGTAATACTTCATTAAAAAAACATATGTATATTGCTTGCTTAAATCATATGTATATTGCTATGCCCATATAAGTATAATAATTTTGTATTAAACATTCTTAAACCATCTTACGTTTACTCGTGAATGCAACGAAAACTTTATATATATTAAAAATAGTTTATTAAAATCAAAGTGACATAAAATTTTACGAAAAGTAAAATTAGCAACACAACAAGATAAAGCTTCTGGAAACGTGTGACGAATAGGAAGTCACATAAAAAATAACTATGGGTCATACATGTTTATATCAGCAAAAAGTTGAAGGGTCACTGGATACCCGGTGACGCGAATTGCGTAAAATTTGCCAATAAGTTATGGATCCCATGTGGCGATATAGGCGGGCTGGCGCCACCACTTACAACATAAAAAAAAATTTCACGGTGTATTACACATATTTTGGATTAAGAGCGAGAAAGAAACTAGTAGAAGACATCGAATTTTATTAAGGTAATATAACTCAAGCTCAAGCCTTTCTGAAGTCTAATACTAGATACCGAATATGTTATTTTTTGAGAATATCTAGAAGATTTCTAGAATTACCTAGAGTTTTTTAAACTAATGAGATGGATCCGACATCCCAGTTGGTAACGCTACCTTTCAAGCTAAGGGTTGCGGATTTGAATACCGCAAGGTGCAAACATTTTTGTGATGAATGTGAATTTTTATTCTCAAGTCATAGATGTTTACATGTACTTATTACAACAGTGGTAGAGTCACGCATCAGCTTTTGTTGTTGCACGAATGGGCCGTCTCGACCGGGGAAGTACCGCGACCTCACAGAATACCAGCGTGAAGTAGAAGTCTAACAAACTTCTGCGTTTCGTCTGGTGAGTGCAGGTAACCGTAGGTTTGATTACCCCCAATTTTGTGTGTGTGGGGACACTCTAAGGCCGGCAACGCATCTGCTATGCCACTGGTATTGCAGATGTTCATGGGCGGCGGTAATCACATGAGCCGCCTGCTCGTTTGCCTCCCTTTTCCATAAAAAAAAAAAATTATGAATATGTGTGTAAATAAGTATATATAAGGTCTCGGTCGAATGGACTACAATATTGGGAATGGCGTGAAGATATTTTTTAAAGTAATCATGAAGGAATTATTAGTAATATTTTGTAAAATAAATAAATATCTTCACGAAATTCTATACAGGGGTAGAGAGTCGAGACCTCTGTCTATCAATTAAGTCGTTTCGACCCACTTTCCACCGCAGATATTTTAGGGACAACGTTACAAGTGGTGAGCCCGTCGCCGTCTTTATGTCATAGCCAACGATATGAATCGTGCATAGGTTTTGAAAGGCGGCGACTAAATCGTCAGCAACACGTTGACCAAAAATATCTTCGGTGGAAGCTCAAGGACTTAATTGTAACTAGACCTTTATTTTTCTACTTTAGTAAAAGGCATATGATTTCAACCCCAACCCCAAGTAAGAACTTTGTAAGAGTATCAGTAAAAAAATCCACTCGATGCCAGTATACATTCGAGAAATCAGTGCACTAAATCGGATAGCTGTATTAAACAGGCAATAAACTGGCACGCCGCTGTCAAGTGGTCCATGGCCACAGCGGTGACGTAGCTGATGACGTCACACCCGGCAATGTGTCCCGGGCGTAGCACTGACCGGCTACGTCATTTGACCGTGAAACACTTATCTGACCTTATTAGAATCTATGTGGCAAGTTGTGACCTCGACTTTAGACTTACCAATGTCCTGTGGTATAATCTATTATTTCTTGGTTTCAAAAAAATATTTTTTATTATTTTGGTAAATATCTTCACGCCATTCCCAATACAGAGGTAGACAGAGGTCTAGTCTAGACAATTAAGTGCCTTCGACCCACCTTCCACCGAAGATATTTTCGGAACAACGTGACAGGTGGTGAGCTCGTCGCCGTCTTTATGTCCAAGCCAACAATATAATTCGTACATAAGTTTTAGAACAACTGGGGATCGAACTCGGGTATATTGACTCGAAATTCCGACCACCCATCCACTCCGCTATCGTGACTGCACTGAAGTCTATTTAAGATCATATTTTAGCACGCCCGAACCATTATATAAGATTTGAAAATCCACGTAAGGACACGTGGATTTTCAAATCCACGTGTCCTTACGTGGTTACGCTAAAGAACACCAATGCCTTCCTACCATGATTCGTACCTTATTTTAAGAGAAGATCCGGTTTTAAATAAAATTAAATCCATTAAAATGCATGTCACTGCCAAACCTCAACATTTTGAATAAATCGTATCAAAAATTAATAAAGAAAACTTGACGTTAGCTGAAGTTAACAATAAAAAGAGTACATTGAAGAGGTCAGTTCCACGGAGGCCTCGGCTCCTGTAAAACATTCGAAACTTCGGGAAGGAAAACTAAAATTAAAAAAAAAAAAAAAAAAAAAAAAAAATTTCACGGTGTATTACACATATTTTGGATTAAGAGCGAGAAAGAAACTAGTAGAAGACATCGAATCAAATTTTTATTAAGGTAATATAACTCAAGCTCAAGCCTTACTGAAGTCTAATACTAGATACCGAATATGTTATTTTTTGAGAATATCTAGAAAATTTCTAGAATTACCTAGAGTGTTTTTAAACTAATGAGATGGATCCGACATCCCAGTTGGTAACGCTACCTTTCAAGCTAAGGGTTGCGGATTTGAATACCGCAAGGTGCAAACATTTTGTGATGAATGTGAATTTTTATTCTCGAGTCATAGATGTTTACATGTACTTATTACAACAGTGGTAGAGTCACGCATCAACTTTTGTTGTTGCACGAATGGGCTGTCTCGACCGGGGAAGTACCGCGACCTCACAGAATACCAGCGTGAAGTAGAAGTCTAACAAACTTCTGCGTTTCGTCTGGTGAGTGCAGGTAACCGTAGGTTTGATACCCCCCAATTTTGTGTGTGTGGGGACACTCTAAGGCCGGCAACGCATCTGCTATGCCACTGGTATTGCAGATGTTCATGGGCGGCGGTAATCACGTGAGCCGCTTGCTCGTTTGCCTCCCTTTTCCATAAAAAAAAAAAATTATGAATATGTGTGTAAATAAGTATATATAAGGTCTCGGTCGAATGGACTACAATATTGGGAATGGCGTGAAGATATTTTTTAAAGTAATCATGAAGGAATTATTAGTAATATTTTGTAAAATAAATAAATATCTTCACGCCATTCCCAATACAGAGGTAGACAGAGGTCTAGTCTAGACAATTAAGTGCCTTCGACCCACCTTCCACCGCAGATATTTTAGGGACAACGTTACACCACCTGTAAGCCCGCCGCCGTCTTTATGTCATAGCCAACGATATGAATCGTACATAGGTTTTGAAAGACGGCGACAAGCTCATCAACTGACACGTTGGCCCAAAAATGTCTTCGGTGGAAGGCGACTCAAAGGACTTAATTGTAACTAGACCTTTATTTTTCTACTTTAGTAAAAGGCATATGATTTCAACCCCAACCCCAAGTAAGAACTTTGTAAGAGTATCAGTAAAAAAATCCACTCGATGCCAGTATACATTCGAGAAATCAGTGCACTAAATCGGATAGCTGTATTAAACAGGCAATAAACTGGCACGCCGCTGTCAAGTGGTCCATGGCCACAGCGGTGACGTAGCTGATGACGTCACACCCGGCAATGTGTCCCGGGCGTAGCACTGACCGGCTACGTCACTTGACCGTGAAACACTTACCTGACCTTATTAGAATCTATGTGGCAAGTTGTGACCTCGACTTTAGACTTACCAATGTCCTGTGGTATAATCTATTATTTCTTGGTTTCAAAAAAATATTTTTTATTATTTTGGTAAATATCTTCACGCCATTCCCAATACAGAGGTAGACAGAGGTCTAGTCTAGACAATTAAGTGCCTTCGACCCACCTTCCACCGAAGATATTTTCGGAACAACGTGACAGGTGGTGAGCTCGTCGCCGTCTTTATGTCCAAGCCAACAATATAATTCGTACATAAGTTTTAGAACAACTGGGGATCGAACTCGGGTATATTGACTCGAAATTCCGACCACCCATCCACTCCGCTATCGTGACTGCACTGAAGTCTATTTAAGATCATATTTTAGCACGCCCGAACCATTATATAAGATTTGAAAATCCACGTAAGGACACGTGGATTTTCAAATCCACGTGTCCTTACGTGGTTACGTTAAAGAACACCAATGCCTTCCTACCATGATTCGTACCTTATTTTAAGAGAAGATCCGGTTTTAAATAAAATTAAATCCATTAAATGCATGTCACTGCCAAACCTCAACATTTTGAATAAATCGTATCAAAAATTAATAAAGAAAACTTGACGTTAGCTGAAGTTAACAATAAAAGACTACATTGAAGAGGTCAGTTCCACGGAGGCCTCGGCTCCTGTAAAACATTCGAAACTTCGGGAAGGAAAACTAAAATTAAAAAAAAACGGTTTTAAATTAAATGCAAAAATCTAACAAAAAATTGTTTATTTTTAATGTGATATACAATAAACTACAGTACTAATAATAAATAGGGTTACAGTACTAAGATAGGCTCTGTTATTACATCTACATAAATAAATAATTTGTCTGTACATTAAAGATATATAAAAGTATATAAATAATAAATATAAATAAATATCTTCACGCAATTCCCAATACAGGGGTAGACAGAGGTCAAGTCTAGACAATTAAGTCCCTTTGACCCACCTTCCACCGAAGATATTTTCGGGACAACGTGACAGGTGGTGAGCCCGTCGCCGCCTTTATGTTATAATATATAAAAGTATCGTAGTAATATAGGTCGCACGAACGCTTGTCTGTTTGTCCGACACACACAAAACACTACAAAAATAACTGCGTTTGCGTACCCCATTTGCCACCCCCTTTGCTTTGATCGGGATTCGAACCCGCAGCCCAAACCTTTGAAAATAGAGCCACTAGCAACTCGATTGTCCACTAGCGGATCGATTTTAAAGTTATTAGTAATTAAATTAGTAAAAAAATTTTTCTGAGCAGTGTAAAAAACAGTACCACCCAAACCGTAATTCCCACCACAATCGTAAAGCTCCAAATAAACGCGTTTAACAGAGAGCGATTATCATATCAATTACTTTGAGATCGAACCCTGTCCGACTTGACTTATTTTTATTATTTTGGTAAATATCTTCACGCCATTCCCAATACAGAGGTAGACAGAGGTCTAGTCTAGACAATTAAGTGCCTTCGACCCACCTTCCACCGAAGATATTTTCGGAACAACGTGACAGGTGGTGAGCTCGTCGCCGTCTTTATGTCCAAGCCAACAATATAATTCGTACATAAGTTTTTGAACAACTGGGGATCGAACTCGGGTATATTGACTCGAAATTCCGACCACCCATCCACTCCGCTATCGTGACTGCACTCAAGTCTATTTAAGATCATATTTTAGCACGCCCGAACCATTATATAAGATTTGAAAATCCACGTAAGGACACGTGGATTTTCAAATCCACGTGTCCTTACGTGGTTACGCTAAAGAACACCAATGCCTTCCTACCATGATTCGTACCTTATTTTAAGAGAAGATCCGGTTTTAAATAAAATTAAATCCATTAAAATGCATGTCACTGCCAAACCTCAACATTTTGAATAAATCGTATCAAAAATTAATAAAGAAAACTTGACGTTAGCTGAAGTTAACAATAAAAAGAGTACATTGAAGAGGTCAGTTCCACGGAGGCCTCGGCTCCTGTAAAACATTCGAAACTTCGGGAAGGAAAACTAAAATTAAAAAAAAAACGGTTTTAAATTAAATGCAAAAAAATCTAACAAAAAAATTGTTTATTTTTTAATGTGATATATACAATAAACTACAGTACTAATAATAAATAGGGTTACAGTACTAAGATAGGCTCTGTTATTACATCTACATAAATAAATAATTCTGTCTGTACATTAAAGATATATAAAAGTATATAAATAATAAATATAAATAAATATCTTCACGCAATTCCCAATACAGGGGTAGACAGAGGTCAAGTCTAGACAATTAAGTCCCTTTGACCCACCTTCCACCGAAGATATTTTCGGGACAACGTGACAGGTGGTGAGCCCGTCGCCGCCTTTATGTTATAATATATAAAAGTATCGTAGTAATATAGGTCGCACGAACGCTTGTCTGTTTGTCCGACACACACAAAACACTACAAAAATAACTGCGTTTGCGTACCCCATTTGCCACCCCCTTTGCTTTGATCGGGATTCGAACCCGCAACCCATAGCTTTGAAAATAGAGCCACTAGCAACTCGATTGTCCACTAGCGGATCGATTTTAAAGTTATTAATAATTAAATTTATCGAAATTAAATTGGTAAAAAAAAAATTCTGAGCAGTATAAAAAACAGTACCACCCAAACCGTAATTCCCACCACAATCGTAAAGCTCCAAATAAACGCGTTTAACAGAGAGCGATTATCATATCAATTACTTTGAGATCGAACCACCGTCCGACTTGACGGGAGACATGTGTTTCGTGTCAGATTGACTGGGGGTGCACGAAGGTGCATCTACGTAACAACGTCATGTCATAAAAATATCTCGATATTATTCACTTTTGTTATTTTAAAATTAAACTGTAACATCAGTTTAAAAAAATTATTTTAAAAAAATAACTTCCCGCTATTCCTAATACAAATACACTTGTACGTTTGTACGTTTGTACTGGGTGTTTGTGGCACCTTCGTTATTTTAGATTCCGAAACACAAGCGCGACGGGTTCACCACCTGCCATTCTGTCCCAAAAATGTCTTCAGTGGAAGGTGGATCAGAGGGACTTAATTGTCTAGACCTCTGCCTACCTGTACGAGTATATTGGGAATAGCGTGAAAATATTTTTATTATCAATAGATGCTGATAACACTGGAACGTTCTATGTGGCAATCTTTGATTTGGTTTGGTTCGGTTGGCTATGGACTTTTTATACGCTGTTCTACTAAGGCAGCGGGATCTCTTACATTGTAGTAATGCATGATGTACTTGATTATTCAAATACGAATAAATCAAAGTCGAAAATACGAATACATTAAGTTTTAGAGTCACGATAACCGAGCGTTTGTGTGGTCGGAATTTCGAGGCATGATACCCAGGTGGCAGCCTCGTATCAATGAGTTTTTCAAAAACTTATGTACTAATTATATCATTCTAAGGGACTTAATTGTCTAGACTAGGCCTCTGTCTCCCCCTGTATTGGGAATTGAGTGAAGATATTTATTTATTTTATTTAATATATTAAAATATGTTATCATTATAATTACATTTTACAAGTAATTTTATTGGAGTACACTTTAATGCAATACTCTTTAATGAAATTCGTATAAATAAATCAACTTCTAAATCGTTTAACCAATGGCCATGAATATTTGTTCTGTAGGCATTGGAGTATGGAAATAATAATAATACAAATCAATAACTCAGACCGATTACAAGCATAGGCATGACCAACTAGCTAATATAATACACCAAAAACTTGCTCATCAGAAAAACTTAGTTACCTGCCTAAAATCTTACTATAAATATAACCCTGAAACAGTTTTAGAAAATTCCTCCACAAAGCTGTATTTTGACCCAGCCATTCTTACTGATCGTACCATACATTTCAATAGACCAGACATTACACTAATAAACAAAATTGACAAAAGCGCATACCTTATAGATATAGCTGTCCTGAACACCACAACCTTCAAACAACAATATCTGAAAAACTTTCGAAATATACGGAACTAAAAGATGAAATAACAAGACTGTGGCATCTTCAGAAAGTAACTATAGTTCCCATAGTACTTTCCACAACTGGTGTAATACCGAAACAGTTACACCAATCTTTGAAGACCATCTAATGCTTACTTTCTACTACAAAAAGCTGTAATTCTCAATACTTGCAGAATAGTTAGGAAATTCCTGCGAACTGAAGATAGCTCGATCACAACAACACAACTCGTACACAACTCAACTACTACTGAACTTGATTCACAGCCCAACATACAACCCATCTCAACACTTACCACAACAGGATCTGACCCCATTGTTTCTCACCCTGATATGCACTTGGCTTAGGCTCGTGCTTATTATAAAACCGGTTAAAACAGTGAAAAATAAAGAAAACATAATAACAATAATAATAATATTTCTTCTGCACTATGTAGAATGCCATAGAATAGAAATATTAGTCACGGCTATTCTAACTAAGATTATCGATCAACTGGTAAAAATATACAAAAACTAACATGCAATGTAGTGTACTGTGTGAGGTAAGTTGCGATAGCAGAGTGGTTAGGTGATCGGAATTCAAGAGACCCGAGTTCGTTACCCAGGTGGCAGGCTTATAGCAAAGGTAACTAATTGACTCGGGCGTTACTTTGCGGAAATTCATTGTAAAGTTGTTATTGAATAATTACCTCGCACCATCATCATATCTGGTCTGGTTTGAGTGGTGGTGGTGCACAGTAGAATTAGTGCGCGCATCTGTGGGAGGGAGGGTGGTCTCTTCGGACCAGGTAACATATACCTTTTTTATATTTGCATGCGGAATGGTGCGAGGTAATTATAGTGATTTATTTAAAATCGTTGGCTTAGATATAAAGACAGCGACTAGCTCACCATCTGTCACGTTGTCTCAAATAATATCTTCCGTGAAAAATGGGTCGAAATGGACTTAATTGTCTAGACCTCTGTATACATAAAAAAAAAAAACATCTACATACACACAAAAAAGTAATTCCTAAATTTGTTTTTATCTCATTTTGTAATTTATGTGCGGGATAGTCGAGATTGTATGATAGAAAGGCTCTAGGTTGTTAGACAGAAAAACTTCCTGTTCTGAAGAAAGATAGGTAATGGAGGAAGTAAGCTTATAGGTAAACATAACAATGAAAGAAGATATCGCTGAATACTTCAGGTAAAATCTTTAAATACTGTACATTACCACAATCAGATGAAATCGATACAAAAAAAGCATAAATTTAAATTTCGAATAATTATTCCATCGTGCAACACAATGTAAATTATTTAATAAAATATTTCTTATACTGCCATCTACCAAATAGTAGGAAGTGAAGAATATGCATTTAGATACTTTAATTAAGCGCCATCTAGCGAGCAGTAGTAGTATTAACACAACTTCATGTTTGAGTCGCTACTTAAATAGTGCCATCTGTATTTTGTTAGATACATTTACGTTATTTTAGAAACGATGAATGCTATTTGTGAAGGACATTCCTTATGTAGAGGGCCTTCAATTTATCAGATTGAAATTGAGCGAGTTTGAAATGAATCCACGTGTGCATTAAACAAATGGTTCTTGTCTGGCAAAATTTAAATACTAAAAACTAACTTCAATTTGTTCAATTTTACATACTTAAGTTCAAATAATCTAATCAATGAAAGATCTAACTTATATATGTTTTTCATTTCTAATTTCTATACTCAATTTGACAATTAATTAAGGGTCTATAATAAAAATAAAATAAGTAAATATCTTAACGCATTTCCCAATGATATTCATCGACACCCACGGATAAATGTGACCGTGATCTCAGTATTCTTTGATATTCTCACGAATCACATTTGACGTACTAAACTTTGTTTAGTTCCGAAAATATCTCTATAAAGACTATTTTTATATATCATCACGCTTTTTCACATACATGGTAGGAGGTCTGGATAGTTAAGCCTTTTCGACTCAATCTTCATCTAAGTTTATTTGGGACAACGTGGCAGGTGCTGAACCCATCGCCGTCTTAACGTCCAAGCTAACCGTACGAAATATTTTCACGTACATTAAAAATTATATATTTTAAATTAAAAAATATCTTCACACATTTCCAATACTGGGGTAGACAGAGGTCACGATAGTTAAGTTCCTCAAATATTTCCGTTCCTTGAATGTGGGTCACATTTCATCGAGGCTTACTTTGGAACAGCGTGACTGGTGGTGAGTCTGACGCCATCTTTATGTCCGGAACATCGACATAAATCGTATATAAGTTGTAATGAAAAAATTCTTTGGACTTCGAGCGTTCGAACCTACTTCCTGGGGATCGAAATCGGTTCTCTTGCCTTGAATAGCGATTACCCAACCACTCGGCTATGGTGACTTTGTTGTGTTAGAATATATTTGAAATAACGTTTCCAATAGCAGACTTATATCTTAAATAAATTATCACACTGATTGCTGATAACGATGAAGTGTCCAAGTGGTCCTATAGACTAGGTTAAGGTCTGTCTGTGATACTGCAGAGAATTTTTCTTGTTTTGCATCGGAACATATGACTAATAACTCAAATCGGTCAATCGGAAGCGCATTAACATAATTGTAAACCAATCTCCTTCATCGATTCGGATAGATCTCAGAATCTTACAGATATATAGTACTCATGATTATTATAATAATTAAATCTGTAAATAAATATCTTCACGCAATTCCCAATAAAGGAAAGGTATACAGAGTATACAGAGGTCTAGTCTAGACAATTAAATCCCTTTTGATCCACCTTCCACCAAAGATATTTTCGGGACAACGTGACAGGTGGGTAGCCCGTTGCCGTCTTTAGGTCCAAGCTAACGATGTAATTTGTACATAAGTTTTTGAAAACCCTATTGGTACCAGCCTGCCACCTTGGGATCGAACTCGGGTCACTCGAAATTCCGTTCACCCAACCACTCGGCTGTCGTGACAATCATGACTATATTTCCGACTCAGTAAAAGCTTAAAAGCGTCAAGTCTACAAAATTCTTCGCTCTGCGCCATTCTTGGCACTTCGGTTATGAGCTCTTTCATGTTAAGTGCCTCTTTCGCCTCTGTTTGTAAACAAATCGGTAGCGCTTTGATTGTTAAAGCGATCGGAGAATCACACGTTCGGAAATCGAATCGGTGATTTGCTGTTCTTTATTCGTTTTTAATTTAGGAATCAGTGACGTACAAAGAACGACGGTCGACGGCCAGCCGCTCGCAACATGTTTGATTTTATTTTTTTGTGCTTTAATGCCTTTGTATATCATTCGAAAGTATTAAATATATTTAACTTTTTTTTGTGCTTTAATGGCTTTGTATATCATTCGAAATTTGAAAATTTAGTCTCCCGCTCTTTTCTAAAGTCACCCGATTATTAATATGTATAAACATGGTAAAGTCGAAACTACTAAACGGATTTTGATACAGGGGTAGCTAGAGTGCTAGTCAATTTCATCTTCTGGAGCTTATTTTGGGATGGTGAAGCGACAGGTGGTGAGCCTATTGCCGTCTTTATGTCCAAGCCAACGATATAATTCGTACTACAGTTTTGATAAACTCATTGGTACAAGCCTACCCCCCTGGGGATAAAATTCAGGTCTTTTCAATCAAATTCCGATCATTGACATATTCTGAATTTCATACGATTTTCATTAATCGGCGGAGATTAACTAAGTTCGCTAGTAAAATCTTCTTAACGCCTTTCCCAATACATAGGTAGACAGAGTTCTAGACAATTAAGTCCTTTCGATGAACCTTCCACCGAAAATATTTTTCGGAAGAACGTGACCACCTTTTAACCATCGTGGCACGACACGACGTTTCAGGACCTTGGGTCCGATTTAACCGGGTTTCAGCCGCTGAGGGCAGATGCACGGTGCATCGCTCGCTCTTCTCCACTCGCGGCTCCACCTCAACCGCATATGCGGCACAGTCCAGAGTCATGGATAATCAGGAGCATGGCAACCAGCAATACCGAACCTCCTCTTCCACCGCGATCTCATCTCCGTTAATGAGGACATGGAGAGTGGTGTTAAGGCAACGGCACAAACACTACCTTCCTTACCACAGTCCACGGCGCATTTCAGAAAAGTTAGGTTTGCAACATGGTACTTATTGGTTCAATGTCGGTGACTAAGCAAAGTTTATTAAGCTCACATGAGAATAAAATATTTTTTTTTAATAAAGCGTGGTAAGTCTTATCGTGTCGTGACCCATATCGTATAAGCGTAAGAATTAATTGCTCTTACTCTCTTTTTACGCAAAATATGCGCTCGGACCTGGAGTTGCGGAAATCAATCTGTTTAATCTAATCTACCGCTCTTTCTATAGCTCTTTATAAAGTCACGATAGCCGAGTGGTTGGATGGTAGGAATTTCTAGTCAAGAGACTCGAGTACGATCCCCAGGTGGCAGGCTCTGCTCTGGGGTTTTTCAAAAACTTATGTACGAATAACATCATTGGCTTGGACATAAACGCGGCGACGGGCTCACCACCTGTGACGTTGTCCCAAAAATATCTTCGGTGGGAGATGGGTCGAATGGCCTTAATTGTCTAGACTAGACCTCAGCCTACCCCTGGAAATTGCATGAAGATATTTATTTTATTTTATTTTACTGCTTTTTCTTCCCATGGTGGTCCTTAGAGGTGGCTTTATTAAATGCATTGAAAATGTCACACATTGCTATTGGTCACTGAAGTATGGCGGTATAACCATCTCGAAAAATATTAGATCGATATAAAGCCGACCAGAGGTGGGAAAAACCGTCTATGGTGCCAGATGCTGGTTAATTCTCTTGCAAAATTTGGTAATTAAGGCAAATCCTCTTTACAAGCGGGGATGTACATAAATAAAAAGTGAGAGTATGTCACGGTAGGCGAGGGGTTGGGCAATCGGAATTTGAGTCGAGATCAGAGTTTGATCCCCAAGATTTTTTTTTTTTTTTTTTTCAAAACTTATAATGACTTGTCATGGACTTAAATACGGCGAACGGCTCACCACCAGTCACGTTGTCCCAAAACATTACTTCGTAGTTTTCAAATATCATCGACTATATTTACATTTTTCTCTATGACAAGAAGCCAAATGGTGGAAACAAGAAGGTTAATTACCTTTTAATATAGGGATCGGATAAGGCAAAAGGAATGGTGGAGGATAAGGGACTTCTGCTACTTACTAAATTCTTTTTCACTCCGTTCATTCCCCGGTCGATCAGGACTTAATTCACCTCGGTATTCTGCTGCATTCGACAGTATCGACATAGTCGAAGTTTTTGAAAATTTTTTATGAAAGTTTTATATCTTGGTAGCCCAATGCGTCCAGAATATTCTACTCTAATATTCTATTCTTAATATTCCTCTTCGGTACCAAGAAAAAGCAACACCGAGAGTAAATTCTCTTTTGTAACTTTATATCTTCGTTTTTCTTTGTGGTATACAAAAAAGGATATATGTGGTTTATAAATAAATAAATAAAAAATAAATAAATACTCAGTAAATGAAAATAAAATAACGAATACCTACGTTTTATGTATGAAGACAAGCTCTTTGCAAGTGTAAATAAGAAAATTATAGATAGGTATTTCCTATACTTGCTTTCAAAAAGTTGAATTCCGCCCTGGAAGTGGCTTCCAAGATAATTTCGAAATATAATACCGATGAAATCGTAGGCTTATACCAGCTATTATATATATTCATTCCGAGTATTACTGGACTCGAACCCACGGCTCGACGTGGGTTTTTAATTATTTTCGAAAGTCGAAAGAAGTTCGAAATTATCGTCGTAAGAAAATTAAACGATGGAACATCGATACAATCGCATTATAGATTTATAATCGATATCAGCTTACCATTTGGGGTCAGAGCGTCGACCGCAAACACGCCACTTAACTCTCCCGATAACCACTTATGATATCCATAGACATACAAATATACTGACGTTATATTTTTATAAATATCAGCCACATAATTTCAATCGATTTTGTAACACTGTATGAGTGTCGTATATAAACAAAAAACCAAGAAAGTTGATACTTTAGCGATTTTATGTTCAGAGCAATGTATGTGGTGTTGTTAGAGTACCTGTCTATTTGTTTACGAGTGTTGATCGCAAAACCAAGTCACAATGGATGCTGTTTTGCGATGGATTTTATTAGTTTTTATGATAAAATAGTCCCTGCATATAATAAATAAAATAATAAAATAAATATCTTCACGCAATTCCCAATACAGGGGTAGACAGAGGTCTAGTCTAGACAATAAAGTCCCTTAGTAGTCATACAGACCACGTGACTCTTTCCTAATACTAAAATAATTTGAAGAAACGCTTCTAAATGTCGCAAGCTCTGTGGCTCTAACCACTTGATGGCACACGATACTCCCCCTCCACTGAACATCATCTAAATGAAATAAGAAACGCATCAGCTCTTTGTAATCGGCTTACAATAATAAAGCCATTATTGTACTCTTTAAATACGTATTGAGTGTTGGTGGATTAAACTTTAGTATTTTCATTTTGATTCGCAATTATCAATTCAAAGAGTACCGGATAATAAATGCCAGTAATCAGCTAAAAAAATATCTTCACGCCATTCCCAATGCTGCGGTAGACACAGATCTAGACAATTAAATTCTTTCAACCCACCTTTCACCGAAGACATTTTTGGGAAAAGTTGTGTAATACCTCAATGGTACCAGCCTACCACCTGGGGATCGAACTCGGCTCTCTGGTCTCGAATTCCGATCACCCAACCTTTCGGCTATCGTAAACTAAACGATCGGTCTATAGGTAACAAGTTGAACAGAATTCAACGCTCAATTCTGAATTTAGATAATAGATAAATAAATAAATAAATATATTCACGCATATCCCAATACAGGGGTATACAGAGGTCTAGTCGAGACAATTATGTCCCATTGGCCCATCTTCCACCGAAGAAATTTCGGGACAACGTAACAGATGGTGAGCCCGTCGCTGTCTTATATCCAAGCCAACGATATAATTCGTAAATAAGTTTTTGAAAAACCGATTGCTACCAGCCTGCCACCTGGAAATCGAACTCGGGTCTCTTGAATCGAAATTCCGTCCACCCAAACACTCGTGACTCTTTTTTGAATTTAGATAAAAACTGTAAAACTAAGTAACGTACAAACATGTAAATTACGGTAAACTGAAGTAGTAATTTCTTGAAAGTACGTAGAGCTTATAAGTAGGAAACACACCCAGCAAACACTAGGGTATGAACAATGTACCATGAAATGGAAACTACATTTTGCTGGCAAAAGTAACACAACAATGAAAAAAATATTTTCACGCCATTCCTAATACTCCCAGTATTATAGACAGAGGTCTAGTCTACAATTAAATCCTTTCGACCCACCTTTCATCGATGCAGAACAATGAAATTTCAAAAAGTAAATTCCTAATTTAGTTTCTACTTTTACAGGGCCTTCTTCTATTATATTCTTTGTTCTGTTGGACCCGGGAAAGAAGAGCCAAGCTGCCGGTTGGAGGATTTAATAGATCTGCAAAATAATCTACAAATATTTTTTAAAGAACAAACAAACAAACTAACAAATATTTTTGCAAATAATTCACCACGAACATAGTTAATTGAAGAGAATTAACAACGAGAAAAAAATTAACAAACTTAGAGACGAAACTAAAGTAATTACAATACTTATAAATATGTTTTATTTATAAGTATTGTAATTACTTTAGTTTCGTCTCTAAGTTTGTTAATTTTTTTTCTCATTGTTAATTCTCTTCGATTTACTATGTTCGTGGTGAATTATTTACAAAAATATTTGTTAGTTTGTTAAAATGAATTTTTATATATTCATTAGTATGTATGAAGCCATTTTAACGTATATACTGCTATTATATGTATCGTTTGTACTGCTTTACTAAATTATGTATTATACAACATACAAATTATATTATTTTCTTCTTTGGGTTGCACCTGCCATCTATTTTTTACCACTGCAAGGGTTTACTGGTAGAGAAGGCGATCAGGCATTAACTCTGCCTATATTAATATATAGGACATAGGATATAGAGCTAATGCTCTTACTTTAAGGTACCACAATAAAGAATAAATAAAAAAATTTTTATTTACTTGTTTCTTTAACCGCCACGTTTTCCTTCAACGCTAAGGAGGTATTAAATTAACTGTTACAAGCACCGGCCTAAGTAAGTCACGATAGCCGTATGGTCGGGTGGTCGGAATTTCGAGACAAGAGACCCGAGTTCGATCCCCTGGTGGCAGGCTCGTGTCAATGGGTTTTTCAAAAAAAACTTATGTACGAATTATTTCGTTGGCTAGAACGTTAAAACGGCGACGGGCTCACCACCTGTTAGGTTGTCCCGAAAATATCTTCGGTGGAAGGTGGGTCGAAGGGACTTAATTGTCTAGACTAGACCTCGGTCTACCCCAGTATTGGGAATTGCGTAAAGATATTTATTTATTTTATAGGTACCGGCCTGAGGTCTGAACCTGGGTCTGTCAGGTCTAATTCCAGGTAATTCCAATTGCCAGGTCAGATGCATTATAGATTTTAATGGTCCTGATTAATAGATACCTATGGTTTATAGGCTAAAATGTTAGATATTCACCACAACTTTTTAAATACATAATGGCCGTTTTATACATAAATAAAGTTGTAATAAAATTATAATCATCAAAATGTTACTGAAAAACTCTACGTAAACTAACGCAAAATAAGTTCAAAAACTAGTAACTTACCTCTACAGGTTTAACTAAATTTAAAATAAAATACTAACCCCATGTTTATAAAAAATAATTTATGTTGACATTTCTACTCACAAATATTTTTATTGGTCGACCACAATCCCCGCGTTCGTCTGATTGGTCTATTTAAATGTGGAACTAATGAGTGAGAAAGAAGAAAGAAGCGTGTGTCGTTGTGCCTTGGAGGGAAAGGGATGCATAGACACTTCTAGGTGCTTACCGGTAAAGCGGCGCGTTAACAGCGGGCGCTCAGGAAGTTAGATGCGCGGAACGTGCAACGGCTTATAGCCATCTTATATCGAATTGGCGCAATATATTTTTAATTAGCACCTTATAAAAATACTACTGTATGTTTTATGTGTTTTGATAATAGCTTTAAATTTTTTATGTGTATTACATACATACCACATTATTCACTCCCTGTTAAAGTCCACTGCAGGACATAGGACTCTCCCATAGGGAGGATTTGCCATAACCGCCACACTTGGCTTGCGGATTGACGGACCACTCGCACCTCAGACGCTACTGCCCATCTGATCAGATTATTTTGGTCTGATATTTTTTATAAAATTATCCCACCGTCTATGGGTTGCCATAACGATCTTGAAGTCTGTTTCCTTTAGTCGGCTCTGACGACACCCACGGGAAGAAAGAGTGTGGCAATATTTTTACGCCGTTACCACACGGCATTATTAGAAATAATAATTTTTAATATTCCTAACAGATAGGTAGTAATTCCTTTCCTTAAATTATTACTACTAACTAAATGTTATCAATTACTATAAACCGAAATTCATTAACGTGTTCGTACTTCCTGGAGGCAAAATCCAAGAGGCGTGAAAACACCATTCAATAATGATTACAATACCGTGGGAGATTCTGGATAACTTGACATTGGTATGCTAGTTGGATGTCCGCATATGTTTGAGCTGAAGGAGGTGTTATTTAGTATGAATTTGTCAAAGAAGATAATTTTTATCATTGTTTCGTTTCATTGTTTGACTTTTAAACATTAAAAAATGGCATTTATAATATTAACTAAAGTCACGATAGCCGAGTGGTTTGGTGATCGGACTTCGAGTCGAGAGACCCGAGATCGATCTTCGGGTGGTAGGCATATACCATTGAATATTTTAAAAACTTATGTACGATTTATATCGATGGCTTGGGCATAATACGGCGATAGACCTGACAAGTTGCCCCAAAAAATGTCTTCGGTGAAAGGTAGGCCGAAAGGACTTAATTGTCTGAACCTCAGTCTAGAAGTTAATTAAAGTTAATTACACTTTCTTCCATTACTGTAACTAAAAAACAAGTACTAGTATTGTTTCTTGGCTTTAAAACAATAAATACTCGCGGTGTATGTTAAATTACATTTACTGAATTTATTCATTTGAAAAAACTTTATAAAGCGGCCAATTCGATCTGTCATCACATTTCCTACGCGACCAAAGCGATCAAATCGCATTCACGTAAACATCTTCAAGAAAAACTCAACGATCCCCACTACACACACTTCGCGCGCTTTTTTAATAAACGAACGCCCCTTATCGCACCATCTCCTTTCCGCTCAGCGAAAGCCGCGAAGCCAAAGTCTATCACCGTCCCGCTCTAAAGCTTAAGGCATTAAAGCGGGCAATCCATCAGGCAAAGTTTATTCGTTCAGTGGACGCTTTGCGGTGAGACGGGAGTTTGAACACGTTGAGTGAATGTGTACGAAGTTTTAAATATGGAATCCAAAACAAAAACATACAAGGACACTCTTTTGCCGGACTGTGAAAAGACAAATCTGAATCTGACTACACCGTTTTCGATTAATGACATATTGACGAAGGAACACGAAGCGAAATGCGAATATGACAACTTTTCGAATCCAAATTTCAAGATGAGTTTCAAAGACGTCAGTTATCAAAGGAAAGAGGCTTTGCAGAAGAACAAGTACTACGATGATTGTAGCAGTGCCTATCGAGATTACGCTGATGATGGGGCATTGGATATGTCAAGGAAGAATAATTTCCCGGTCACAGAACTGTCAGGTATGTGTTGAAACTTATTTTTTTTATAAATAAATAAATATCTTCACGCAATTCCCAATACAGGGGCAGACAGAGGTCTAGTCTAGACAATTAAGTCCCTTCGACCCACCTTCCACCGAAGATATTTTCGGGACACCGTGACAGGTGGTGAGCCCGTCGCCGCCTTTATGTCCAAGCCAACGATGTAATTCGTACATAAGTTTCTGAGAACCCATTGGTACGACCCTGCCACCTGGGGATCGAACTCGGGTCTCTCGACTCGAAATTCCGACTACCTAACCACTCGGCTATCGTGACTTCGGCTATCTATTTTTTTTTAAGTTAATTTATTATATTTCTAATATTTTAAAACAACTCTAAACCAATTACAACTAAAATTATTGTTGGTTTAGAATTTTTGTGTGGTTACGGCGTAAGAATATACCTTTCTTCCCGTTGGTGTCGTTAGAGGCGGCTAAGGGAAAAGCCTTGAGATTACAATTGGCTATCGACAGATGGCGGGATAATCCTCTCAATAAATACTCGACTACTTCAGCAGACAGATAACTGGCGTTAAAGGGGCGATTTGTCTAGTACTGCAATCGCCAACCCGTTTGCTGAGTGGCGATTATGGCAGACCCTAAGAGATGCCATGGTCCGCAATGGAATTTTGCAGGCCGTAATAATGATATTATATGATAAGGATTCCTTGCCTAACTTCCTATATTTTTTTTAATTTTCGCGTTGCCTTGATGTATAGGCTTAAGCAATTAACTAATGAAAACCGTTAAAAATAGCCATAGCTACAGACCATTTCTCAAAATACCAGACCGATGTAGGGCAGCAGCGTCTAATGTGGTGGTAAGGTAAGGTGAGGTGTCTGGTACAAACTTCGATCGCCTGCCAATCGCCTGCCGATCGTGCAATTCCTCCCAGTAGGCGGTTCTTTCACGTAACAACTATGAGCCTCTCGTCCCGTAGAATCTTATCGCGCGCAAGAATTACGTCTGTAAGCGCAATTTGCCAATAAATGTATTTATTAAATGAATTTATGGTCTTTTGGAAAACTTTAAACGTGCAAAAATTGTTTGGGCTTGTTATTTATGATATCTATTTATTTACAAATGTATTAAAATACATGTCTTTGAATATACACATACATAGAGTACGTTTAGCTCGTACTAAGGCTTTAAATAATTTATTAGGTTACCAACCTAGGACTTAAAAATAAACAATAAAAAGGTTCCTTGTAAGTGTGAACTTATTTTCTTCAATAGAAACAGAAGATGTATTTTTTTAGATAGAAAATGATCCAATACATTAGTTGGTAATGATCATGATCATGGGTTCGAATCCCGCTAGAGAAGAAACATTTGTGCTATGAATATAAATCTTTGAACTCGAGTCATGGATGTTCAATTTATGTAAAAATATATGTTTGCAAGTATATTGATAACGGCGTAAGAACATTGCCACTCCCTTTCTTCCCGTGGGTGTCGTAAGAGGCGACTAAGGGAAACAGCCATGTATATCGTTATGGCAAGCGATAGACAACGGGATAACCATCTTTAAAAATACTAGACTAAAATAATCAGACCGAAGATGGGCAGCAGCGTCTGTGGTGCCAGTCAGTGCCGAATTAACCATATAGCAAGGACCCCGCGCAATGGGGCCCCTGGCATCAACCAGTTATTTTATATCCTATCTCTGGCAACTACACCATCGTTTTTACCACGGAAGGTACCTTAGCAAATCCAGGGCCCCTCAATAGTATTTTGCTACGGGGACCGCGCTTGCTTCATTCAGTCATTTTAGTTTTTATCTATACATATAAATAAAATAAGAGTGTCTGTTTGTAATATTGAAATAACCGTTTTATACTACATGTACATGAATATATACGGTACATACACCAAAGTAACATTTTTTAACAATTTTTATCTGTCTGTATGTTTGTTTCGGCGAATCTCTGAAACAGCAACTGACAGAAAGCTAATGTTACAAGGAGTAACATTACTTTTGTTTTATAAGGCTACTTTTATTTTAGAGACTTAATTAAGGTTCCATGTTATGTTAAACTGCGGGCAAGGCCGGGGGCAGCTAGTAATACAGTAACATATTTATTTATGTCTTAAGAATAACATTATTTACGTTACCTTAAAGATGTGTTTCAAATAATTTGTGCATTTATATTTTTACGACAAATAAATAAATATCTTCACGCAATTTCCAATACAGGGGTAGACAAAGGTGTAGTCTAGACAATTAAGTCCCTTCGATCCACCTTCCACCGTAGATATTTTCGGGACAACTTAACAGAGGAGCCCGTCTCCGTCTGTATGTCCAAGCCAACGATGTAATTCGTACATAAGTTTTTGAAAAACCCATTGGTACAAGCCTGCCACCTGGGGATCGAACTCGGGTCTCTCGACTCGAAATTCCGACAACCCAACCACTCGGCTATCATCACTCTTTATTTTTACGATGAATAGACATTTAATAACATAGCTAATACGTAACCTAATAGAAAAAAACACAAACGAAACTGTTTCCTATCTGTTACCTCTATGACAACTTTTTTTAAAAAATCTTGAACATTTTTATTTATAGAACTCTTTTGATATCTGCCACTCTGTAAGGCACAATTAACGTGAATATATGATAGCGATGATGAAAGAATAGATTAAAGTAAAGTAGTATCTGAAGTACGCAATTAACTAACTTTTAAGAGTGGTTTTGTGGTCTTAAAAACTTCTTAGTGCTCTACAAACGGTATAGACAGGACACAGAAGGGGCAATAATTTCCATCGGAATGAACATTGAAGATCTGAGTTCTTTAAAATCTTTAGAAGTCCGCTAAAGACAGAATGACTGTGAAGATATTTATATTTATATATTTACTCTTTCGAAAAATTCTTAATAAGAACAATTCCAGCGCAGGACATAAACTTCTCCCGCAAGTGAGACACAGAGAAAGTTTGTAATAATCGTCACACATGTCTGACGGATTACGTACGATGCAGTTCCGGCCACCTTGCATCTTAGACAGTACATTAACTCTCAGCTTAATTATTGGTTTGGTATTTTTTTTTAATTGGCGATGGTTCTCCATCTGTTTCCATCTGTCAGTAGCCATTGCCATGTTCAAAGCATTTTCCTTAGACGCCTCTTCTGATACCCACGGGAAGAAACGGTTGGAACACGGCCGGTAACAACCTGTTTGTATATGAAAACTGCCAAGGTGTTGTATGTATTGATGTATATATATACCCATCGTGGATCTCTCCCATAAGAAAGGGTTTGTCTTAATCGCCACGCTTGGCAAGTGGGTTGGCAATCGCAGTACTAGACAACTAGCGCCTTTGTCACTGATGCCCGTCTACGGTCTGCTATCAAGATGACATCTCGCCATCTGTCACAGTCCGTTGTAATTTGAATGGTCTGCCCTTAGTCGTTTCTTACAACACCTACGCGAATAAAAGGCCACCTCTTTTTTCTCGAGGAGGACGACCCCCCTGGACGAGTGGCGTAAACACCGATTTTCAACGTCGCCATCACGAGCTCCCGGGTACAATTCCCGGTAAGGTCAACATAGAAAAACCACTTTTCTACATTTTCTCTGGTCTGGGTGTTTGAGGTGCCTTCGATGTTTCCACTTCCCATACAACAAGTGCTTCAGCATCTAACATTGGGATCAGAACAATGTATGTGATGATGTCCCCATTTATCTATATATGCATTTATTTATTTATTATTTATCGCTTTTATCAAAACCAATTGCACATTTATTAAAGGGGAAAAGACAGCAATAGATTTTTTTTCCCGCTCTAAAAACTTTATCGCTCCGTCATTCGAACATATCACTGTTAAGAAAGACTTCGGTAAACAATACAAATAAGCTCCTGTGAAGTGTGCCGAAAGGACTAAAACGTCAAAACCTCTGTCCATCCCTATGTTGATACGGGAACTCGTTATTTTTGAAATACGGGTGCCTAAAGCTTGTAACGTCATTTGTTTACTTACGTTAGGTCCACAACTTTCCGAAGGTTACCCTCTCTGCTGTTAAGGAATTGTGTAATAATCAGGTTTGCAAGTAATGTCACCTCATAGTTTAAAAAAGTAACACCAAGGAGCCGAGACAGACTAAACAACTAGTCGTAGATGGATAAAAAAGCAAAAAAAATAATTTACGTCATTCCTAACAACAGGGGGACATACAGAGGTCAAGACAATTAACTCCTTCGACCCTCCTTCAACCGACACCACACAAATATTCGTCCTTAGCGAGATTCGACCCCCAACCCTTAGCATGCAGGAATTCATCTTCTTATTCTTAAGCTATCAAGTCGTCTCATTTAAAATTTTCTAAAATGCTTTAAGACAACGTGACAGTTGGTAAGTCCGTCGTGTTCTTATGTCCAAGCCAACGACATAAATCGTACATAAGTTTTTGAAAAAACCCATTGGTACGAGCCCGCCATCCTGGGGATCGAAGTCGGGTCTCACGACCCGAATTCCGATCACCCAACCACTTTGCTATCGTGACTCGTAAAAAAGCAACGACATTACAAATTCAAATCGCCTATGACAATGGAAGTGTAATGGCGCATTCACACCGACGGTGCCGCGGCGCGACATCGCTCTGTCACTTCGATTACGTATCCCCCTCATTACAACAAGTGACTTGAAAGCACTATTCGAGCAATCAATTTAGTAATTACTATATTCCATCGCCACGTGGCTACAGAATTGCGTAGCGTAATAAAATCTTTTGGGTAATTTACTACAGTGTTCGAGACTTTTGAACCGATAATATCACTTAGGATAATGTCGGTAATACCGCGTATTGAATGTAAGTAACAAATGAGGTAGGTGTATGAACTAATTAAAATTAAAATAATTTTAGTGCACCATTAGTTTTTTTAGTTAGATGTTAATTTTTGGTTAGTTTTAGTGCTTAATATAAAAAAATTAAAAACTCACTGTCAGATTTCGTAAAATGAGCTGTATCTAATTGTTTTAGATGATAACTCGTAATGTATTATGGTGGATCACTTTGGTTCTATGAATAATCGTTTTAATAATATAGAAGTCAGTTTTGTGAATATTAGTGTAACCAAAAAATTTACTAAAGAATGAATTAAATCCCGAAATATATTCAAATAAAAATTACATTATAATAAGTAATCTTCTGCCAAAAAAAAAGCAAAAACAACACACCATGAACAGATAATTTTATAACTTAATTACTAAAATTACAACTTTATTAAATTTAAAATCAGACGACTCGATAGCCTTAGGATAAGAAGAATTCGTGGTTCGAATCCCGCTAGGAGTAAACATTTGTGTGATGAATTTTAATGTTTGTACTCGAGTCAGGGGAGGATTTTTGTTATGTATCTTTTATTTATATACCTTTGTATGTAAAATTGGCTTGGACACTAAGACGACGATATGCTCACCACATGTCACGTTATTCCATAAATAGATAGTTCGAAAGCACTTAATTGTCTAGACCTCTGTCTACCCCAGTGCTAGGAATATACGTTAGGCTAAAACAAAATTAAAAGCAATTGTATTTTAAAAGCAATTGTATATTAATTCTTCGAAGAACAAATTAATTAAAAAAAATTAAAAAATTAAATGTCTTCACGCAATTCCCAATACAGGGGTAGACAGAGATCAAGTCTAGACAATTAAGTCCCTTTGACCCACCGTCTACCGAAGATATTTTCGGGACAACGTGACAGGTGGTGATCCCTTCGCCGTCTTTATGTCCAAGCCAACGATGAAATTCGTATTCACCTGGGGATCGAACTCGGGTCTCTCGACTCGAAATTCCGACCACCCAACAACTCGGCTATCGTGACATAACAAATTAATAAGTACACATAACATCTTAATAAGAACATCTTTCAACAAAACTTAACTATAATTTGATTCGTATCAACACTGTAGGTGTATAAGCCACTTTTTATATATTTTGTCTCTTTTTTGAAGGACTTTGGGTTGGAGAGAAAAAAAATGTTAAACGTATACATGAATCGTTCCCGTAGCTACATCTTTAAAAATTAAACATATCTACTAACAAATGGGCCAGCCAAATAGCTCGTAGAACTAACAACCTTTTGGGGAAGAAAGGTTCTCGAGTGACAGCCTCGTAGGGGCAAACGCAGTATAGGACGAATCCCTGCAAGATGGAGCGACAAACTACAGAATGTTACGAGGAGTCGACGGATGCAGATGGCACAGGACCGTTCTATGTGCAATCTTTGGAGGAGGTGGAGATGGGTCGAAAGGACTTAATTGTCTAGACCTCTGTCTACTCCTGTATTGGGATCGGCGTGAAGATATTCATTTACGCTGATGACTAACAAATTACTGGTACAAGCCCCAGTACGTATTACTCGTACCATGTAACGAATTAAACTAGCTAACTTTCAACAAAAGATTCCGCATAACACGCAAAAATACTGTTAGATCTATTCAAAAAGTTAACCCACTGCCGCTAATGACCGGCGACAATTTGTGTAATGGATGCATTGTGAATGCTCCTTTATACACGGATGGCATGCGTCGGACGACAAATTGATTTCTTATGAAGGCTTATGCGATTACAATTAACTATTATAGTCATATCAAATTTAACTTTGAGGCAGTGAAATCAATTCACTCTTACTAACTCGAAAATGTAACAAAGTCAGTAAGATTATCGTGTGGTATCGGTAAATTTATTATTATGTCTTCAACGTTATGTACTTATTTGTGTAGGTATATGTATATGTATGTATATATTTATATAATAAATAAATAACTAAATATTATTGATAATAATAATAAATAAAATAATATTTAGTTGATATTAACTAAATATTATTTTACTGAGATTATTTATGTATACAATATATTATTAATTTCAGACGATTTTTTTTCTCTGTATAAAACACCTGCCTTTATTTAGATCAGGATTGACTGGTAGAGAATGCTATACGGCAGTAAGTCCGCCCTTTTTATTGGGTGTTAATGAAGATTGAATAAATCGCTCCTTGCTTCCTACCTACTCAATCAAATGTCAAAAAGTTATCAAAAACTAATTATAGTAAGTAAAAGCTATTAATATAAGTGTAAGTAAAGTCAAAACCAATCACGTACCTTAATAAGAATTGTATATATATGAAAACACAAGATATATAAGACAAAAAAAATCGCGTTTGAGTATGACTTGAGAATGGTGAAAGGTAGATTATTTCCAATGCATGATGACCTATGCATCAATACATTCAATTAACAATATAAAATATAAATAAACCACAATATACAAATGTACTAAAATATAAAATAATGCATTATTTACATATTTTTTTTCCAAAATTACTAACTATTAAAATTGAAAATAATTTTAATTTAGTCTGCTTTTATTTAAGTCTGATATTGTTGACAGCAAACCGAGGTGGAGCTTTTTTATGAATTAAGACAATATTATGAAAAGCATCCGAAACGTTACGAAGAGAAAAAGCTTATATTACCTTATTTTTTTAATTATTTATCTTCGCCATTACTCAATACTTAGAGTAGAGATCAAGATAATGGATTTTTATTTCAAGTTAACCAAAAGAATACCTTAAAGTAATATTTCCCTCTTGAATCACCAAAGATCATCACAATTTTTTATATAATTGCGATGTTTTGAAATATTGTCTAAATGTTGTTTTATCATAATTAATCTTTTAAACATGGCGATATTTTTAATAAATAATAAATTAATTAATTCTTCACGCAATTCCCAATACAGGGGCTGACAGAGGTCTAGTCTAGACAATTAAGTCCTTTCGACTGTCCTTCCTCCTTCCTGCCTTTTCGGGACAACGTGACAGATGGTGAGTACGTCGCCGTCTTTATGTCCAAGCAAGAAATATATTTCGTAAGTAAGTTTTTTGAAAACCCCATTGGTACGAGCCTGCCACCTGGGGATCGAACTCGGGTCTCTTGACTCGGTATTCCAACCACCCAACCACACGGCTATCGTGACTTATTTTATCTTTATTTTATATTATGATAATATAAATTTTTAACATGGCAATATTCTTGCTTAATAAATGCATACTATTAACTGTACGAGACTAATTACTGTACTTTCTTCTTGTCCGTCGTTTTTCCATAGGTGTGAATGACTTTCCTGTAGACATGAGACATGTTTTGAGTATAATACGAAGGTATCTAAAATTTTTTAATACCATTAAAGTATATTTCTCTTGTTGCAGATGACTATGACTCCCGATCATCAACAACGGGATCTCCAATTCGTCGCAGCAACTCGTCTCCCAACTCCGACATCAGCTATAAACCTTTCAATCTCCACTTTGAACCCAGAAAGTGCACCACCCCACCGCCCAACGACACTAGAAATCTCCATACGAACTATAACTCGATGGCTGAATACGCACAAAATGGCGGTAGGAAGAAACGATCGCGAGCTGCCTTCTCCCACGCTCAAGTCTATGAGCTGGAGAGACGGTTCAGCCAGCAACGCTACCTCTCTGGGCCCGAACGCGCCGACTTAGCGGTGAGCTTGAAACTCACCGAAACCCAAGTGAAAATTTGGTTCCAGAATAGGCGGTACAAAACTAAAAGAAAACAAATGCAGATGCAAGAAAGCGGCATGCTAGCAGCGGCGGCCGCGGCCGCTAATCACGCCAGAAAAGTAGCCGTAAAAGTTCTAGTCAACAATAATGGACAACCTTCTCTATCCGATATGAAAACGTATCAACAACCCATGATGGGTAAGGCACTAAATCCGGCCCTGTTCACACCGCCGAACCTTCTAGAAGGTTCCCCAATATTAAAACACTTCGCGGGCGTCTACGGTGTGGACTTCGCTAAGAATCCAGAGTATAAAACTTTACTACAAGAGTCGTATAATCAGGCCATACTTCAATCGCTATATGGACCTCATTTAGGCGTCAACTATCCCAATATACCATTATCATACATGTACTATCCAAGTCATTCAACTTTTGGGATGCCTTTACCGTGCGATGCTGATAGAAATCAAGGTGAGCAAAGTATAGACACCAGAGAGTTTGATGAGGACAGCTCAAGAGTTAACGAGAAAAGTGAAAAAACTAAATCGCGAGTTGATATCAATGAAAACAGTAATGAAAGTATGGCCAGTAATATTGAGATAGAGAACTAGCTTATGGGACGTGCTGAACACATTTCTTTTTTTAAAAATAGATCGACGTCATTGATTGCACAATTTGTAAAGTAATTGTTTTCGAAACATTGTCTCTTGCCAGTCACCACCAAAGATAAAACATATACCAAAGACAACGTTACTAAGCACCATTAGTTAGAATAATTATTGTTGATGTTAGTACTCTGTTGTAAATAATATTTTTTGATCTTTTAGATTATAATGTAGTTGAGCGAGTTTGTATATAGTATTTTTGTGATTAGTTAATTTTAAAGTTAAAAATAAAAGTGCAATACAGATTTATTAAAATATTATTGATTTTATTTTCAACTATTAAAAATTCTTATGTTCATTTCGTGCATTTACTACATACACATACATACTTACATAACGGCCTGTTAAAGTCCACTGCAGGATATAGGCTTCTCCCATAGGGAGGATATGCCAGGTCGTCACGCATGGCTAGCGGATTGGCGATCAGAGCACCAGACCACTCGCACCTTAGACGCTGCTGCCCATCGTTCTGATTATTTTGGTCTGATATTATTAGAGATGGTTATCCCGCCACCTATCGGTTACCATAACGATATTCAAGGCTGTTTCCTTTAGTCGCCTCTTACGATATCCTCGGGCAGAACAGAAATGACAATATTCTTACGCCGTTACCTCACCTATGTGGCTCACCAGAGGAAACGCATAGGATAAATAAACCGGATATTATCAATGTTGAGGTCAAAAAGACACAATATTCCAAAGAAATAAATTAGTACTGCTTCATTAAATAATATTCCGCGAGTAAACGTAAAAGAATCTTAAAACTAAACTAAACTCAAAAGTGGAATATTTACTTCGGAAACAAACTGAATACGTAGGTACATTAAAACCTAGTTTTAGTGCTGCTATTGTTATTGTTGCTAAAGCGCTACAAAATCATTTTTAGCTATTACCTGTGTAATACCAACCTACACATCGTTTGTTACAATCAAAGTTAAAAATTCATTTAAATTTAATTACATTCATACATACATCGTATTACGGTATCAAAAACAATGAAAGCATCGTACCACAATTTTTCGACATCCACCCTTTCTGAAATCGAACCCAGGAACTCCAGAGTTGGCGGCGCTATGAAAACTGGCGTGTACGCCTCCCGTCCGGGGAGGTCTTCGTTGATCCTGATTCCATGACACTAGTGCTTTTGCTACTTACTCCGGGATCAGAGCAATGTATGTGATATTATCCCTATCTATGTAAATATTTATATCTTTAAAATCTATTAAAACTTCACTGCTGTGCATAGGCTACCTATGCAAGGGTTTAACCTAACTTTGCCACAAAAGAGCAGAAAGAGTCATGCTACTGACAGCCACAACATTATTTTTAATAGGCAAGACTATCAAACGTACAAGTGGATCTTTAAGTATAAATAATTGCTGACGGTACATCCGCAACATCCGAAGAGCTTCACGCTTCACTTCACTGCCTATGAGAGGAGGGAGAGAGGACACCCAGAGGAATACGCACCTTCTTTTGAAATATACATGTGTTTAGCAGTAGCGACTACCCATCAAGTGGACAGTAAGGTCGTTCTTCATCAAAAAATAGTTAATTTTGACAAAGGAATTGTGTGAGAGAAAGAGTTACTAACTTCATTATGGTACATTACATTGTATTAGCAGCTAGTTACAAAAGGAGAGCTTTTCTCTTTCAAAGATAAGACTTTATAATAATTATAATTTTAGGTACGAACATTGTAAATATATGAATGTGATTTTGTTTTTGTAACAAAATTTCTGTAAAAAATGCAATAAAAATAACGTTTCATTACGTTTAAAAAATACTTAAGTCTATTTTTTCATCTTCATTCATCATTCATACCGGAGTAGTTGGAGATCGAGAATATTTAGTCCTTTTGACTCGCATTACTCAGAACCTTATTTGGGAAAACGTGTCAGGTAGTAACATAGTCCCCATTTAAATGTCCGAACCAACGACATTAATTATACACAATATCTAAAACAAATTGTTGGTATGCACACGGTTATGTATCGATCTCGATAGTCATGATTCGCATTTAGATCACAAAACTGCTCGGCTATGATTGCTAAAAACAATTAATTTAGGAAGATGTCAAAGAATATAATTAACAATGTAAACCATATACCTAAGTATATTAGTACATTTCAAAGCGTCACCTGGGCCATGGTTGGCATTTATGCTGAGAGTGCTCACTCGGAGCACATGAGTTTTTTTTTGCGCTGAGTTCCAGCCTGTCCAGCCAGTGACTTACAGAAACAACATTCGATATTTACTTTTAATTAACTATTGAAATAGTTCATTAATATAATATTCACACGCAATTCCCAATACAGAGGTAGACAGAAGTCTAGGCTAGACAATTAAGTCCCTTCGACCCACCTTCCACCTTCGATCGAACTCGGGTCTCTAAATTTCAAATAATAAATATTAAAAAATAATATAATATACAAAATTCTAAATATTCAAGTAGGTTAATTTATTCCTGTGTATTTAAAAGTTATCTAGAAAAAATCTTATTCAGCCGTTCCCTATACGGAGGTAGAGACAGAGGGCTAGACAATTAAGTCATTTCGACCCACCTTCCTTCGAAAATATTGTATAAGTATTGCAGTTTAGTTGAAGTGGTTAATAGGGTTACCATTAATGTTATTTTGCATTGCCAGTATTCTTTTTTTTTTAATGAAAAACATTTCTCCGCCCGTTGTATTATCTCTTAAATTTAACTAAATTTTGTTTCATTTTGTGCAATAAAGATTATTTTATTGTGTTCTATTTTATTTTTACGACCTGACTGTCTCGTTGGTTGACCCAGCATTCATAGTTAAGTTTTGCGGATTGGATGTTTATGCATATATATGAATATTTATCTGCATAAATATATATGTGTGTAAGACTTCGATGAAAGGACTTCTTTGTCTAGAAGTCTATTTACCTCAGTATTTTTTTATAGAAAAGGGAGGCAAACGAGCAGGTGGCTCACATGATGGTAAGTGATTACCGCCGCCCATGAACACCCGCAATAGCAGAGGCATAGCAGATGCGATGCCTCCCTCAGAGTGCCCCCCCCCCAGAATTGGGGTAGGGGGGTGTGTGGGCCGCCGGTTACATGCACTTACCAGACGAAACGCAGAAGTTTGTTAGACTTCTACTTCACGCCGGTATTCTGTGAGGTCGTGGTACTTCCCCGTTCGAGCCGGCCCATTCATGCAACAACAAAAGCTGATGCGTGGCTCTATCACTGTTAAAAGTATTGGGTAATCGCTTAAAGATAAAATTAAAAAATACAAAATATTTTTTTTTACTACATACTACATATTATACAACACAGATAAATCTAACTTCATATTTTAACTCGATAATCTATCTAAAATCGATGTTCTTGGACACGTCTGAGAGTTTTCAACAGCCTCGGTCGGTAATTGTGCAGGAGACGCTCGCGGCCCTGGAGTCGAAAGTGAAGAATGTCCACGAATCCACCGCCTTACCAATTACATGTTCAAGGGACAGGCTAAAAAGCGTAGAATAGGCTTTTATAGAAGATATATTTATTCAAGCCTCGATTAGTTGAGGAGTTATGAGTCTCGAGTTCCATTTACAGGAAGAAGGCTCATTACAAAGGGTTTTTTTGAATCTTATTTTCCCATTGTAGAGCTTGGATGCTAAGATGGTGACAGGCTCATCATCTATCACGTTGTTCCAAATAATCTCAGGTGAAATCAGTTAAAAGGCCTAAATTCTATACCCTCTGATTATTTCAGTATAAAATAAATATCTAAAGTTAAAAAAATGTGTTCATATAACACGTAATTGACCGTAACTGTAGAATATTATCAAAAATTATTTTTACGAATGAAGCTTAGTGATATCTAGATCAGAACATTACCAATTCAATTTAAAAGAAAAAACTGAACTACTTTTAGTCAAACGTAATACAGTATTACTTTAAATTCCTATTACTATACTTTTTATTACTATAACTTTCTATTAGTTACTACATAATGAAGGCATTTAATAAAATATATAATACAATATAAGCAATTGCAATACACATGCAAGAGCAATTTACAAAAGAAAAAAAATATATATATATGTATATATATATATATATATATATATATATATATATATATATATATATATATATATATATATATATATATATATATATATATATATATATATATATATATACAGCAACAGGACCTACGGTAGATATTGTTGCAGTGTGCGTTAACCAATTTTAGGCAGTTACTTACATACAATATTTATTTAAAATAAATAGTACAATTTTTGTGATTTTTTGTTCTTCATTCTTAAGGATAAAAGTTTTTAAACACACCCTATTTAATATTTCAATATTGTAATCCAAACCGCACTGCTACACCAAACAAGTGCTTGCGTAATTACTACGATAAACGTAAAACACATCTGGGATCGAAAATATTTACATTAGTAATTTTGAGATGGGATATAGGAATTATATTAATAATTTTCATTTAGAAAATAGAAACTATGTGTCTTTCCTTGTATTTTATTTTAGTTTTCATTAAATAAAACGATCTATAACTGATTTTGTCGCGTTTTTAAAAACTCAATAAACGCGATAAAATCTATAAGCAATATTTTTAATCAAACTAAGCCTCTCTCCATACTTTCCAGGCACATCTTCCATTTAAATTATCATATGAATAGTGTGCGAAAGAGCGCGGCAAGCGGTAACATTATGAAAATTCCAAGCTTCAGCTTCCGGGCCAAGAATTTTCTAAGACTCGGAGCCGTGAGAGACTGTCGTTATGCTTCGACGGATTTGAAAGCGCTGTGTGCATGTTTAAAAGACGTAAAAGATGTAAATATAACTTTGCTATATTTCTAGTATCATAATTATATTATTTTGATTTTAAATCCTGCCTTAACTACCTGTGTCTCTTGATTTTTATTATATTACTACCAGCATTCTACTATTAGTCGGCGACGGGCGCATCATCTGCCACGTTATCCCAAAAATATTTTGTAAGGACTCCATTTTCTAGACCTCTTTCTATCCCAGTATTGGGAATGAAGTGAAGATATTTATCTATTTATTCTAGTATCTGAAAGATATTCGATGATGATTTTGTAAAAATAATATATCATTAAATAGTTCAAATTAGAATATATCTAAATTTAATTCTAATCTTCGGCTTTTGGGGACGAATATCTTCGAAAAGGAACTTTAAGTTATACATATAAATTTCTGTGGCAATATCCTGCATGAAACATTTGATCTTAGTATTGATGTATGTGTGTGTAACATTCGTTGATTATGTAATATATCTTATTGTGTTGTGATTATGTAAGTATGTGTGTAAGATATTTTTTAGCTGTGACATATTATTTGTCGTTTACATTACAAATTCGTTTACATACAAATCGTTTACATACAAAATGTTGTCGTCAAATTATAGTAATTATTCTTTTCCCTGTCACCATCAAAGATTACTATTATTACAAATTTATATAACAGGCTAAGCCACGACAAAGAGTGTCCGAGTTTTCCAAGTTGAATATAAGAAGAATTGATCATAAAATCATCTAAAAATTTAAATAAGTACCTTGGACACTAATCAAATAAAGAGCCCTACTAAGAAGCATCAATATACTCAATTACCCTTAATCAAACAATGTTCCGTGAAGGCGTTTATTTAAATCCTTTCATTTCCTCTAAAACCAAGATGTGATGAGTCGACAATTACCGATTGTCGATGTGATGTAGAGCTCTAAACATTACATTACCGCTCATCCTCTCTTTCGGGCGCATAGAGATGTGCCTGTTATCGATAAAAACAAAGCCCTAAATTTTAATGAAAGCATTTTGGTTAATATTTGTTTTTATTTCTTCTTAAGTTAACAAATCCAACGCAAGACAGTGCGTAAAGTAATGTTTGAGCGAGTTCTCTGTTTAATTTTTTCATCATAGCAGTCATTCTCATAGTAACTTTTCTTGTACTATTAATATCAACAAAGAATATTACACAAGTCCTTCAAACTATGTCCGGTTAAAATTTTCAGGCTTCGTGTTATGTGACAATTTAGTTATTTAATTTACTCTTTGCTATACTCCTAGCTTATACCTCTAGCTTTGATATACTCCATTCACTTTTAAAAATAAATGTTAATTTATTTGTGAGATATGCAAGCAAACAATTTAAATATGTCAGCGGTCACGTTTAAATTAAAATATATAAAAAAGAATGTCGTTTCGAATAACATGACATTACGCCGATAACAAAATTACCGTTTTTAAGTACATCCCTAGCGTTTAGTGGTCGACGCGGTACGGCACTAGGGGCTCGTGTTTCAGCGAGCACGTGCGCCGGAAATGTCATCAGGTAAACAAATACGCCTCTAGCGCACATCACTAATTACTGGGTGCTCAGATGTAAACATCGATGGACCGGGGACCAAATTAACCATTACACGGTTTTAAAAACCCTTTTACACGACGCTGTTGAAAAAGATATTCATCGAAAATTTTTATATCACTCTACGAAATTGTGTTAACATGTTAAAATCATAAAACGCTTTTAATTATTAAGATATATTATCTTTATCTTCTTTCTATGTACTTTAAGTACGGCTTCATTCTAACCTTAATAAGTCTTGAATTCTGGAGTGTTAAAAATAAGTACCCTTTTTCAATGAGTGGGAAATACGGCGAGCAACTAAGATTCTGAAACTGACTAAAGCCCCATGATGCTTTATCATAGCCGTATATTGGCCACAGGGATGCAATCGAACACATCATAATATGTGATCCATTTTAATATGGAAGAGCCATCCGTGTCTGCCACTTTTTGGTGGGATGGGTCTCACGAAGGTCACAGGGACGCCTGGCTACTTCAGGGCCTCGTCGATGTCCTCCGGGTTGATCTCGGCTGGTAGTCCGCGCAGCATCACCTTAGTGGGCTGCTCCGTTTCCGGTGCATAGCAGTACCACGCCAACGCAGTATCAACTTTACTACGCTCGACGAGTTACTTCTGCACTGTCCGGTATTCGCTCTCGGACTGGAGACGGAATCGAACCCCGTTTCCAAAAGGGCGTGCACTCGGCGCATGCCCTAATCGGCTATGCAGCACTTTCAAGTGCTTTGCCCAGTCGGGCATGCACTTGACCACAATTGAAGGATAGAATTTTGTTTTCTCTTTTTCCGTTTTGTTTTCGTTTAGTGTTTGCGCTCGCTTCCTGCGTCGTAGTAGTCGCAGCCCTTTCTCGGAAGAGAATACATTTATTTTATTTATTTATTCTTCATTACGTATCACAAACAGCAAAAGGCGGACTTGATGCCTGTTGGCATTCTCTACCCGTCAACCGATGGTATGGTGAAATTTTGTAGTAGGCGCAACAAAGTAAGAGGGAAAAAATAGAATATTATAATACTAAAAGATATAGTCACGATAGCCGAGTGGTTGGGTGGTCGGGATTTCGAGTCAAGAGACCCGAGTTCGATCCCCAGGTGGCAGGCTCGTACCAATGGGTTTATCAAAAAACTTTTGTACGAATTATATCGTTGGCATGGCTGCATAAAAAGATGGCGACGGGCTCAGTACCTGTCACGTTGTCCCGAAAATGTCTTCGGTGGAAGGTGGGTCAAAGGGACTTAATTGTCTAGACTAGACCTCTGTCTAAGATATTTATTTATTTATATTTATTTATTTATTTTTAGAATACTAAAAAGACTAAATATCTAGTCTAATTATAAACTGATTAATATATTACACAAATACACATACATATAAATACTTTTATATATAATACACACATAAATATAATTTATATAATAAAAGATAAATCAAAATACATTAACAAAAAACATACAAACATACTTCACGGTAGCGGTTATGAAATGGAACTACATCTCATGATCTCGAGCCTGCCACCTGGGGATCGAAATTCTGACCACCCAACCATTTGGCTATCGTGTCTCTTATATATTCGAAATAATGTATGTACTCGGGAGTAGATGGGATATATCAGCCTTGACTAGTAACTGTTGTTTCATCTAGATAATACGCATATAACTGACGCGTGTCATTACTTACTTACTTGTCTTCACGCACAGTCCCTGACGGGGTAGCCAGAGAGAACAGATCTCCAAGTGTCATTACTTCGTTGTTAAAATTGGGTAGTTCAGAGTAATATAAGACAGTTTAATGTGTTACATGATGGCCGAGGTGGGATAATAGCCCACTCGATTTCGATTGGTATATAAAACCACCACTATGTAATTTATAGATCACTTGACAATTTAAATATTATCATGGCAGTGTGAGAAAGTGTAATATCAGACACGATATTTAGCAATCGTTAAACCTTCTAGCCAATCTAGTCACGATAGCCGACTGGCTGCCTGATCGGCATTCGGAGTCAAGAGACCGGAGTTCGATTTCCAGGTGACAGGCTCCTACCAATGGGTTCAGAAACTCTAGCACGAATTACATTAAGACGGCGACGGGCTCACCAGCGTTGTCACATTGTCACAAAAAACTTCTCTTTCTTTCTGTGTCTTTGGTGGAAAGTAGGTCGGAAGGACTCAATTGCCTAGATCTCTATCTACCCCTGTATTGGGGATAGCCCGAAGATATGTCTTATTTTAATATCAGATAGTGTATCTCACATGCGCACATAAGATTTTATAATGATTCGATCATTGTCAGCACATAAAAAATTCACTAAGTGACTAAACAGGCTAGTGTTTACAAGATGTCCACATGTAAATCATCATAACTTCATAACGACTTCGTGCGTTCGATTCCCCGCGCATTGTTTACGACGCACATTTGTTAGGAATCGACACTGCGTGCGGTTCTCATCGGCATCACTATAGAATTCTAAGATTAATATCTTTCTTGTTTCACTTACGATAGTAAGCGAATAAGTAAGTTGTGGGATGAGAGAGAAATAGAAGTTGGAAATGGAACTTGGAAATGCAGGCTTATAGTAACTCACTAAGTGAGCCTGTTGTCGTCTTAGTGTCCAAGCCAACGAGTACAATTTACTTATTACAAGACTCACTTAGTAAGTTATTATTAGCCATCGTCTGCATTTTCTTAAGCATCGCTCACTTATGAATATTTATCGTATGTATGTAAAATAAAATAAATAAATATCTTCAGACAATTCCCAATACAGGGGTAGACAGAGGTCTAGTCTAGACAATTCAGTCCCTTCAACCCACCTTCCACCGAAGATATTTTCGGGACAACGTGAAAGGCGATGAGCCGTCTTTATATCCAAGCCAACGATGCAATTCGTACATAAGTTTTTGAAACACCCATTGGTCCCAGCCGGCCACTTGGGGATCGAACTGGGGTCTCTTGACTAGAAATTTCGACCACCCACCACTCTGCTATCGTGTATATATTTTTATTTAAGAATATATGTGTACATGGAAATACAAGATCAAGACAAAACAAGTTTTTACTTATAGAAGTCCAATTATTACTAATCCTTTTCATGAACATAATTCTACTCTTTATACTTACTTATTTTAAGGCCAACGGTACCAGACACTCACAATAAACTCGCCAGCCCGTCACCGGTCTGTATTATTGTAATCTGGAATTTTTCGTGATGGTTATCCCGCCATTTGTATGTAGCTATTTCAAATTACAAGGCTTTGGCCACAGTCGCCTCTTACGTCATGAAAACGCTGATAGTTTGTTAATTCTTACACAGATACCAAACGGCAATGTGTAAGTGGAAATAAATAGGCAAACAATATTTTTTCATCTGCGCTTATTCAATCCACTAGAAGTTGACCTATACATATACATACATACATACATAATGGCCTGTTAAGTCCACTACAGGACATAGGCTTCTCCCATAGGGCCATTGCCATATAGGCCACGCATGGCAGGCGAATTAGCGATCGCAGTACCAGACCACTCCCACCGCAGACGCTGCTGCCCATCTTCGATCTGATTATTTTGGTCTAACATTTTCCCACCATATATCGGTTGCCATTAGGATATTCTGGCTCTTTTCCTTAGTCGCCGACTTACGACACCCACGGAAAGAAGGGGAGTGGCAACATTCTTACACAGTTACCACACGGTTATACGTATACCTGGGATAAATTATCAGACTAGGTAAGCCCAACTTCGGTCCAGATTTCAGTCGACGACGATCAACGCGACCCAACCAACTGGGCAACGTTCGGGAAAGTACGCCATATCTTCTCGTCGAGAAAGCCTCAAAACCTTAACAACTAATTCTACAATTAGTGTCCCAGTGGTGACCTATAGAACTAATACGTGGTCATTCCCTACTATCCGAATTATGAAGCCCAATTTTGCTCAGCGGGCCAAGGTCTATGCTACGACTATGTTTGTCTGCGTGACAGAATCCGCAATGATATCCGCAGCAGAACTAGAGTAAACGACATCATCATAAGCATCCGCACGCTGGAAATGGGCAGGCCACATAGCTCGCAAAATTCATAACCATTAGGAATGAAAAATTCTCGAGTGGCAGCCTCGTTCAGGCAAACGCAGTGCAGGACGCCGCCCCACAAGATGGAGTGGCGACCTGCATAACATTACGGGCAGTCAAATATTATTGTTCTTTGTGTAAAGAATGGTTCTCAAGCAGCAGCCTCGTTTAGCGAAGCACAAGGAAGACCCCTGACGTGATAGAGTGACGACCTTCATCATCGCGGGGAGTCGATGGATTCTCGAGACCGTTCTTTGTGGAAATCTTTGTAGGAGCTCTTCGGCAGTGGACTTTTGATAGGCTTTAGAAAAAAGGAAGATTCTCAGTAACTGACATCATCACAAGTAAAATTATAAGTGTCATGTCAACTGTTTGCTTATTACATTAGTTTTAGTATAGCGGTACAGACTTCTTTCTCTCGCGAAAACGTGAAGGAGGGTGAATGGGGGAGAAGTACACTTTAAACAATGTTGATATAGTGTCGTCTGATTTTTCTAAAATATTACTGAGATGATAGTTCATTTCAATAAAACTTTTCAGTAAAATTTTAGGATAGTACCAAATATTTAAAGTCTGCATATTTATTTTTTTCAAATTCTTGATGGGATCATTATAAGGACGAAAAATTGTTTTTGTGATGCTCAAATTTGATAGTTTCTAGTAATGTGCATAAGTCTGCTCAGAAAGATTTTGATAGTTTACACTTTAAGTGGAGAAATGATACATTTGAATTGACTGTAGGCTTTTAATATATGATGAGTACAGTATATAAGTATTAATTTAAGATGGCTGATCGTGAGGGCTATTTTTGACTAAAATAAGTATTTTATTTCTTTGCTTTTGTACCTATAACGTCTAACAACCTGAATGAAATAACCATTTTTATGCTTTCTTTATCGATCGTGAACCACAATTTTTATATCTTCACGCAATTTCCCACACTCGGGTAGACAAAGGTGTGGCTGAGGCAAGACAATGAAGTCCAATCGACTCACTTTTCACTGAAGCCTTTTTTTTTGGAGACAACGTGGCAGGGTAAGCCTATCGCCGTTTTAATTTCCAAGCTAACTTACATTTATATATCAATATATTACATAGATAAATATTTATGAATACATATTAACGTTTCGAGTATAAACATTCATATTCATCACACAAACGTATTCCCCTAGCGGGATTTAAGCCCGCTACCCTGAGCTGCGAAGACAGGGTCACAACCAACTTGGGTATTGGGTCATCACCAGACCTGACAACCAGATCGGGTCAACCAGATTGATTGAAAGGATGTACATCACAGTACATTAACAAAGCCTGTGGCAAAAACTAATTATACTCGTAACATAATTTATTTACTGTTTCGTATTTAAAAGTTAAGTCCAAGGTTTAATTCTGACCTTATTTAGTACATACACATTTCCATGGCAACTCGTACCATATTTGTATGGAATATTAGAAAAATGTGAAGACTCACGTGACTTATAATTGATAAAATATTTTTGTGTGTATTTTAAAGTTTTAATTCGAGTTGATTTTATTATAGTACTAATTTAAGTTTATTTTAAATTCTCGATTTTTTTTTAATAAATATCAAATTATGTAATTTTTATTAAGGATACACATCCTACGAAAATACGATGAAATTTTACTGCACAATGCAAAAATTAAGTAATGCTTTTAACCTTTACCCCTTTGAACAAAAAAGAGACGGCAGAAAAAACAAATTAGTACAGAATTTGCCACGCCACTTAACTAACAGGCAAAACAGCTTAAAAGGAGTCGCGACGGTCAAAAAAATACAGCACATTTTGTGCAACTATTGTCCCCTACTAATGACATAACTCTCACATCTCTACTCTAAAATATAAACAAGTTAACTTTGTTTAAATTATTCTCTTAATTAAGTTATTTCTAAAAGTTATAACACACACATTACACGTCATAGTGATAAATAATATACAAATCTTTATCAATTTAGAACTTGCCATTATAAGTTTGTAGAAGATTTTATTTATGAATGATACAATAAATGTAATTCCAACGTTTCTCTGGACTTTGTTTATAAAATAATACACTTGCAATTATAATAACCACTTAACGAAAGCTACTAGCAGGTACTAAGTTGAGTTAGTAAGTCGAATATTTAAGTTAGATTTAATAGTATAATTATTGTGTTATCCAAATCAACAAAGCTTTGTATTAAATTAATTGTAAAATAATTGGATACGGATAAATTAATAACGAAATTATAAACCATAGCAAATAAACACAGTAAGCTCAAATCTCGAGAGTTCTGTAAGTGTAAAATCGATCGAGTTCGAATTCGAGTTCACATAGTAGCAATAGTAGCGGATTCGAAGTCTAGACGTGAGGCGTCGACCACCCTGCCGCGGTCACTTCACAAACGTCTGCGACGGCACTTGCTTTCGTCTCGCTCAATGTTGGTGGCCCTTGTCAATGACTATACAATTAGCTTTTTTTGGCATTTTGGAAACTCAATTTTAGGTGTCGAATATCATTTTTTGTTGATTAAAAACCGTTATGTAACTATTCATTACGTATTATAATGATAAAACTCAATAATATCAACAAATAATACGGATATTGAAAGATCTGGTGAAATGTTAGTTCGGTTTACGCTTTAATCCGATAATTTTTTTTACAAACCATAGTCGGTTCTGTATTTGAATTGCCTCTTCATTGCCGCATTGCCACTTATGCCTCTCTCCTTTACATGTATTATGTCCTCCATTCCAGATTATATTAGAGACAAAATTGTATAGATTATATTGTGAAAAAACATAGCGCTTAATATTTTGTACGTATTAATATTAATTTACTTCATTTCTCTACACCTCAGACAAACTAAGCGAAACTAATTGAGATTAGCGTTACTAACTACATTTAACAAGAAGCACCTCGTATAACTCTAAAACAATTTTTAAAATCCGAATTTTGTGCTCATCTAGACACATCGTTAACCCCATACACACGTGCGCACTTCACATTACTGCAACTAATTACCAGTTCCCCTTTACGCGCGTAAAAAAAATAGGTAATTATGGATATAAAACCTCTTTCGTCGTAAAACACCCAGATAAAAAGGTCGTGAAGGCACTTCCTTCGTTTAATCCCTCATAAAATGTTTCCGTGAGTCCATTAACACTATTTTAACTCCTTTTTTTTCAAATTCATTGAACGCGCCGTCCTCAATGAGGCTCATTTATATTTTAAAAAAGTTCGAAAATAACACTCTTTGTTTATATTAATTTTTAGTGTACAACGTAAACTGTGTGCCGAATTTTCTAATCTTAATGCCATCTTGATGGGCAGTAACGGCGAAAATGGCGTAACAGAGGAAGAGTCATCTGTTAGGATGTTGTTCGAGGAAGCGATATCTAAGACAAGCGATTGACGTCTTTAACGAAGTTCTAATTAATTTATTGGCGCTTGTTAAACGGATGCGTAAAGGCGTAGAGTCGAAATATTTTAAATAGCTAGAAAATAAACCTGCTTGTGGCTTCGCTTACTAATTTTATTCTGAGTGTATTTATCCTATAAATTAATAAATAAATAAATATCTTCACGCAATTCCCAATACCCCTGTTTTGGGAATTAGACATAGGTCTAGTCTAGACAATTAAGTCCCTTCAACCCACCTTCCACCGAGGATATTTTCGGGATAACGTGACAGGTGGTGAGCCCTTCGCTGTATTTATCCTGAGATAAAAATTATCCCTTTAAACTTCCATAATTTTATGCATCTTTTTTTGTTAATCTAAAAACTTCTCAATTATGAAAATTGAGTATATTAATACTCACTATTAATTATATTTATATTATTCCTGTGTTTGCTGTGTGTTAACGGGGCCAAAATTAATTAATCCATTCTTCCCATAGTGTCGTAAAGCCGACTAAGGTAAAGCCTAACAAACAGCAAAGACAACCGACAGAGGTGCACGAGGCGCCCGGTATTTTTATCGTCAAACCTTTTATCTTAATTTGACGCACTTCACATACAGGCATTGCAGCTCGATTGAGAGTGGTAACAAGAATACTAATAATGTAAAATAAATAAATAAATATCATCACGCAATTCCCAATAGGGGTAGGCAGAGGTGTAGTCTAGACAATTAAGTTCCTTCGACCCAGCTTCCACCGAAGATATTTTCGTAATAAATTCCCATTATACCAGTATGGACTGCGAAACTTGACTTCGCGATTTCGAGCCCGCCATTCGACTATTGTCGTGAACCACTCCAGACACAAGCATTGCAGCTTAGTTGGGAATGGTAACAGGAATACTGGTAATGTTATTTAGCATTGCTAGTATTTTTTTAAATGAAATAGATCCGGCGGCTCCTCAGCATTTCGTAGTCTGCCAGTGTTCGCGCCGCGATATTTACAAGGAGCATCCGGCGCACAACTATTACTTAATAGCCGTTCGCGAGGTACCGCGCTAATGCTCCGACATGTATCTCAAACTTTATGTTCTCCTGGATTTTACACGGTCCCGGCCGACTTTGTGACGTTTTATAGGGTTGGCTACAGGCGGTGGCAAAATTTACTTCTTTGATGAAATTAAATGAAGTATGAAATATCTTTACGCAATTCCCAATATAGGGGTAGACGGAGGTCTAGTCTAGACAATTAAGTCCCTTCGACCCACCTTATTACCGAACTTATTTTCGGGACAACATGACAGGTGGTGAGCCCGTCGCCGTACGTACGTACTTCTTTAATGAGTAATTAAATTAACTACAAGTTACTTTTTGCGTTCGTTGTTTTTTTGTGTTCTTTGGACATGCACCTTGTTGTGAATGCTGTATGAAAATATTAATACAATATTAAAAGAAACCACAGGCTATTATGTACCGGGTATTTTATTCGTACGTACAAATTTAGTGTCGTACCAAAGACTGATATGTCGTAAGAGTAAATTAAAACTATTATAAATTACGAGAGTTCTACGACCTGACACTTCCTTCGTTTAATAATATTTTTTTTATTTTATTTTATTTTATTTTATTTTATTTAAACAGCTACTTCACTTTCGATTGATTTACTTTAAGTATTTTTGTTAGTTCTTAGTTTCACCATTATTTTTGTGTCTACAATGTTTGTTTAAGTTGCTTATTGTATGTGAGCTGTAGTGACCATATAAACAGTTTATCTATCTATCTGTCGGCACTCCAAGCAATGAAACCCATACAAAAAGTATGAAACGCTTTGGTGACACCACCTTGAAGTTTTCCGCATAAAAATCGCACGTTTTTTAATAAAATTTAGGCTGATATCTCTTCTTTATTAGAAAAAATATCCATATTAAAAATATCAATTTATAATAGTTCGCATGAGCTTTAAATAAGCATTCAATATATGAAATAAGTAATTCTGAATTAAGAACATGATGACGTCTAGTACCATGATACAACGTTCTACTATGTATACAGTATAAAACTAAATTATTAAATAACTTTGAGAGTCGCATGAACTTTGCGGCATCGCGCGGATTTTTTTACCAAAGCTCTGTAATACGATACTAAAATTGAGTTAAAATAAACAACTGGCCCTGCGACTGGGACGTCAAAAGGGTTTTTAATATTACATAACGAGCAGATAAACATTAATATTATACTCCACAGTAGTTTTTTTAAGAAAATATATTAAACGGCAATGTTTATTTGGGAGTTTGACATGGATTGTTTTTGAAATTTGGGAAAGGGCTTAGGCGACTTTTTATCCCAGGAAAGCAACAGAAATATTCTACACGTATATAAAACCCCAGGCGCGAACTTATCGCATGTTCTCTTGTGTCTAACGCATTTAGTTAGCTTTGGAAAATGCCATGAAAATCTCCTGCAAACATTACAGACATAAAAGAACGCAGTACTACCTATTTCTGGGCATTTTTCAGCTTCAAGTTAAGACGTAACTACTACTTAGTGTATTTGTGACATCCGTGTAAGTATACGGCTCAAGCCTGTCTTGCATTTCATGAAAACATGAATGACCCAGTGACCAGTAGACGGATACGCTGAAAACTCTACATTCTAGTTGTAGATGTCTGTCAGCCTTTCTCCATTAAATTGCGACATAACATAGCATTGGGGATAAGCGAGTTAATATCTATATGCGAAAACTTTTTATTGGCTTAGATTGTAATTTGCATGTATGTTATATTTTGTTAAGATTAACTGTTAGTTTTCCAGTCATAGATAAATAAATAAATAGAAGTTCATCATACGATTAATTCACTTTAGAGGAGTAGCGGTTTACCTTCATAGGACACTGACACGAAAGAGCAACTTATATTTTTCAAAAAGTGGTTTTAGTTCTATAGAGGTAGATATTAGGGAGAGATCCTAGGTAGAAAGTGGCTAGGTACTAGGTAGAGGTACTCACGTTGTCCCAAAAAATATCTTGTGTGGAAAGTGGGTCAAAGGAATTTAATTGTTTAGACTAACCTTTTATCTACCCCTGAATTGCCTTTTTAAATTTTTGATTTGATTGTTACACATAGTCTAGACAATTAGGTCCCTTCGACCATTCGACCTTCCACTGAAGATATATCCGGGATCACCATATCTCGGGATTTTCCATAGGAATAAATAAATATCTTCACGCAATTCCCAATACAGGGGTAGACAGAGGTCAAGTCTAGACAATTAAGTCCCCTTGACCCACCTTCTACCGAAGATATTTTCGGGACAACGTGACAGGTGGTGAGCCCGTCGCCGCCTTTTATGTCCAAGCCAACGATGAAATTCGTACATAAGTTTTTGAAAAACTCATTGGTACTGCCACCTGGGGATCGAACTCGGGTCTCTCGACTCGAAATTCCGACCACCGACAACTCGGCTATCGTGACTTATTGTGAATTATCGGATTTTTTGGGATTTAGATATTCTATTTATATGGTGGTCTGCTGAAGTTTGGTCCCGTATTTATCGAGATGGTTATCCCGCCACCTGTCGGTAGCCAATTGAATTTCCAAGACCCTTCCCTTAGTCGCTTTTTACGACTAGGGAAATTATTAGGTGGTATTACTGTACTGAGATGGTGCCCACTCCATTTGTTGGTAGTACTATAATTTGTGAGGCTATTTAAGAAAATAGACTTAGACTAATTTTAAAAACCGTTATCAAGGGTAGTATCAAGTGAAAATTGACTGCAGGACAAGGGGATAGGCGATCGCACTACGCGATATCTAGTATCTTAGACTGCTGCTCATCGCCAGTTTTTATTCAGGATTGGCACTTTTCAAAATAGTTATCTCACCATATTTCGGTAACCATTGCCATTTACAAGGCTTTTCCCTCAGTCTTTTGCTACACCCTCGTAAAGAAATGGCGTAAAGCAATCAAAATAAAAATCTATATTTTTCGACATCATTTTTATATCTTTACGCAAACTCCTGTATCGGTTAGAATTGACAACCCATTTTTTTACCTACCGTCTTTGACAAGAGAAATTTATATTCCTGTATAACAAATGTATGTGGCGACAGGCTCGACCATCCCAAAAAAATTCTTCGGTGTAAGGTGGGTCGAAAGGACTCAATTGTCTAGCCTCTGTCTACCCTAGTATTGGGAGTGGCGTGAAGATATTTTTTATTAATTTAGTGAACGTACCTAAGCCAAAAGTTTTGTACAGTGCATTAAAGTGTTGTATTCCATTCCTCTAAAGAGGGGAAACATTCATCCCGCTTTCTGTTTGTGTAATCCAGGAGGCGACATTGTTTAGTTGTGATTTTTATATTATGTTCCAAGTGACGACACAGAATAAAAGAATATACGGTTTATTATACACCATAAAATTGACGACTCATGAAAATGGGAAATAAATAGGTGTGCAAAATATTGCACCTTTATCGCTGTACAGCGATCTTTTCCAGGCAACCAAATATATAGGTTTCATAAACATATAATTTCTTTGGATAGGTAGTAGGTAGATATTATTGTAATTCTAGATAAAACTAATGTTGGAAATGAAAAAAATCTAGAGGAAGTTCGTATATTTTCACATTATGCAATAGTTTTAGTCTGGATTTTGCTTATTATATTCAAGCTTGTCTCATTTTTTCAGCTTATGACATATACCTCTACCATGGAGGAGATTTTAAGTTCTAATGCCCGCAGATTTATTATTATTATTTTTTGGTATTATTTTATTTTTTCTTTTTTAATTATTTAATTAATAAGGTATTAGGAGTGGTTTAATAATTTAATTATAATTTTTTCTTTCTATTTATATGGTTCTTTCTTTCTATCTATTCTATATGGTGGAAATTTCTCCTGTTTATTCCTCACTTATTGGAACTCATTATACAAATCTTTTCCCATAGCAGCCTCTCTCGACACCCACGGAAAGAAAAACCAATACTAGAATAACGTACCAGTAGATCAATAACACCATGCATATGGTACCTTCGCTCTTTGTAATTTTATAAACCAAGTGCTTTTGTACTTACTTTGAGATCAGAGCAAAGTATGTCATTTTATCCCTTTCTATGTATCTACCTATCTATCCATAGTCAGTGACAACATGACATACATTGCTCTAATTCCAAAGTAAGCAGCTTAAGCACTTGTATTATAGGATCACAAGCAACGAAGTTACCACAAACACCCTAGATCCGAGGAAAAAATAGAAAAAGTGTTTTCTATATTAACCCGACCGGGAATCGGACCCAGTACCTCCTAGATGGCAACACCATGAAAACTAGTGTATACGCCACTCGTCCACGAATGTAGTCTGTATGTATTTCGGATGTATTCATACTAACATACGTGGTTTTAAAAAAGTCTAACTCCTAGCTTAAGCCAATTCCTCTGATGGATTACGCTGAGCACACAGATTTGCCTGCGACTAAACGTCAAACAATCACTTGACTCCATTTCGGCTTTTAAGAGGGGACCGCGCTATACGAGCCGTGAATTTTTGCCTATTTACGTAGTATCGCTTTCATTTTATATGGCGGAAAGGCCCGGAAAATATAATATTGCGAAAAAAGTTCACAAAACTTTATTGAACAAAGTAAGTTAGGCAAGTATTTTTTCCAGATATACAAGATATGTGTTATAAATGTGTTAAAAAGTAATAAAATGATATCTCATCATGCAAATTCGCGGGTATCTAGTTATTTTTTTTAATAAAGTGTTCGATTTTACCTTACTTCTCGCTTATTTTAATGCTTCCAGGATTGAAAGATAGATGTCTTAGAGTTCTAAAAAGCTTATAGCTTTAGAGTGCCGGTGTAATCACCGGCCTTTAAGCATTATATATTAGTATCAAGGGTTAATATGCATCAGAAATCTTTTTAAATGCTTTCTAGGTGTTGTTGTGGCATAAAAAACTGGCTAACCTAAGTTCCAATATAAGTAATACTCCATACTTACTAGATAAATTATTGCGTATATTAAATCAATAAACGCAAAAATGACTCTGTGTGGTAGCGGCGAAAGGCCACTTTCTTTCTTCCCGTGGGTGTCTAAGAGGAGACTAAAGGAAACAGCCTTGAATATCGTTATGGCAACCGATAGATGGCGGGATAAACATCTATAAAAATATCACACCAAAATTATCAGACGGAAGATGGGCAGCGTCTGAGGTAGAAGTATCTGGTACTGTGATCGCTAATCCGCTTGCCATGCGTGACAATTATGGCAAATCCTCCGTATGGGAGAGGCCTATGTCCTACAATGGACAGGCCGATAAGAATGTATGTATGTATGTAAAAGATAATATGAAAGAAGTCAAGATAGCAGAATGGTTGGGTAATTGGAATTAGAAACAAGAGACCCGAGTTCGATCCCCAGGTGGTAGATAGTAACAAGGACTTTTTTCATAATTAGAATTTGTTTTAATGCAGCACATGACCTAAGAGAATAAAACAAACGTAATCTCAGAGTAAGATACTTTCAAAATGCCACTCGGAATCACGTTAAGTCTCCATGCCACTTGATCTTCAATGTCTTTTCCTTAACGCTCATTCATTAATTATCATGCTTTCCTACAACATTAATATTATACAATCTAAAATAAACTGTAATACTTTGTAGCATGCTCTATTTTTCAAGAAAACCTAGTTAACTGTTCAACTCCACGTATTCATATAAATTAGAACTTTAAAGTATAAAAATACGGTTTGTTCTTAAACATCCTATGGTCAAGTTCAGAGTCGAGACTTATAATACTGTATTGAGATGGTCAGGCTCCCACGATGATTTTTGATTTTTTTTAAATACATAAAATCTACTAGAAAAGATCATTTAAATACAAACTTTTCAGACAAACTAGTAAAGATACATCCATCCTACAACAAAAGGTAATAAAACATCCTACAGTAAAACTCACATAATAAGCTTGTAAAAAATAAGAAGTATTTCAACGGCGAAAAAATAAAATTTAACACTATACTAATTTCAATGTCTTTCCGAAATATGATTGCGATAAAATTTCGAATTTCTATTACATTAGTCAACATATATTTACTCGTTATTATCGTTTGCCGCTTAAAAATATTTTTCACTACCCAATTTTTGAAAATGAATTAAATTTTTACAAAGTAACTACATCACATTCATGCAATTCGTTTGGTGTATGTAATTCGAAGTAGCCAATATTTAAGTTGGCACTCTACACTTTGGCTCTATACCAAAGACCAAAAACCGATAAAACAAAAAAATCGATAAAACAAACCTCAATAATGGATTGGATATTGAATCAAAGTATCAAAAATATTCGTCGCATTTCAAGATGTCGGTTTGAGCTCAATAAAATTATTTTTTATAACGTAATTACTATGCAATTTTTGTTTAAATTTTCTGTTAAAGCAAAACTTTCATATTTAATATAATGCCAAATCTACGCCTTTCCAAGCTCTTTTTTCTCATTTGAAAGTATTAATGCGTCTTAAGGACGGGCTTGATGACCCCCACAAGTCACTTATCAACATCGTTTTAATCTTTATTTATCTTTTAACGGTAATTGACATGCGTTATAATAAACAGGAGCTATTGATTTCGTTCAGAACGTCTTAGACGTTAAGATAGTGTGAAAGTGTCTTTTATATATAAAATAACCATAACTAAATTAATTGATACAAGGAGTGTGGTACTGCATAGTCTCATATGCTATAAGAATCTTCTCATAGATTTTGTAAAATTTCTTTTATATGACGACCTAACTGGATTTTAACGCCACAAACCTTCGAAAGCAGGGTTATTCCCAACTAAGCTATCGGGTAGCAACAATATTATAACAAAAATAAATGTTAAGAGGACACATGTTTGCTATATATCTTCTACATATAACACTTAAATCCACGATTGACTGTCTTTAACTACGTCAAATAAAAGCTTGAAAGTATAAATTTCTTACAATATTAGTGAAGATAGCATGCCGCTTGCCTAGTGAGGCGGTTATAACAAATCCTCCCCTTACGGGAGAGGCGATTTTTCTGCTGTGGGCTTTTACAGGCCCTTATGTAGACATCAATATGTATGCAACGAAAAATTAAAATTCTAGGGCGCTATTTTTGCAAAGTTTATACTGTCAATAGAAAAGACAGATTAACGATGTAATACTTCAATTGGCACAGGTTAACAACCCTGGACTCGATACGTGTACTCGTACACGAACTACATGCCCCTTAGTCTTAAGCCGCTGCTTTCATCTTTACCACGGCGTCGCCTGGGTTAGTATCCTAATTTTACCCTTCGTAAAAACGGCAGTTTTCTTACGGTTTGATAAATTGGAATTTTGTTACATGTCATGTTAGCCGAGAGGTTGGATGTTCTGAATTCGAGTCGAAAGACCCGAGTTCAATCCCCAAGACTCGTACCAATGGGTTTTATCCCAAACTTACGTATGATTTACATCGTTGGCTTGGACATAAAGACGGCGACGGGCTCACCACCTGCCGCGTTGTCCCAAAAAAATTTCTTCGGTGGATGAATTATATTTTATATAGTTATAACTAAACATATTAAGCATGATATTTCCCGTAAGCTCTTTCATCTTATCATTTAAAAAAACACCTAGACAACTTTCAGAAAGGGCTACTGTTCATGAAAATTATTGTCAAACTTTTACATTACATTACTCCTTACAACAAACAATTACATTACTACATTATGGTTAGTTAGTTCCTTTATACGTTTTTCCGTAAGAAAATTGGGACTAAATTTGACTTTTGAAGGTCCCGGTTTAAGTAATTCCGCAATTCGTATATACACTGAACTAACTATGCACTCATTATGAATATTGGCCTTTCCCATAGGAGGATTTGCCATAATCGCCACGCTTGGCGATCGCAGTGTCAGACACCCCGCACCGTAGTTGCGGCCGTCTATGGTCTAATTAATTTGGATTGGTGTTTTTTGAGTTAATTATTCAGCCAATAATAAATAGGCATTTTCATTTTCAAGGCTTTTACCTTAGTCACTTTTTGCGACACACACGGTAAAAAAATGCAAAAGTTTTAGCTCGATACCACCTCAAAATCATAATATTTTGGTGTATTTTACAATAATTTCGTATGTAAAACTAATACTTCAAGCGCAATTCACTTAAAGCCAGAAATATCAACCAGAGCGATTTGTATAAAACGCTACTTATATAATCGCTGTAACTATTTAAGTCTAGACCGAGATTTATTACGTACATACATACGTACATATACATGTACATTTATACGTATAATTCAACATTATTTGCGTAAGCGATACAAATAGATAAGTAGCTATAAAATCGAATCCCACTTCAACGGCAATGAGCCGTCTTGAAAACACGCGCGCCACTATCAAATCCATTCTAATATGATCAATTTGAATAACAAATCAGATTGTGCATTCGAAAACATTCATCTTAGTAAAGGTTATGGTTTTGTTTCATAGATTCTTCTGTGGTTTTAAAGTCATAATAATAACAATAAACACATAAATAGATAAGGACAACATCAGAGACATTGCTCTGATCCCAAAGAGAGTAACTAAAGCACTTGTATCGAAAATAATGAAGGTATCACAACACCCAGACCCGAGACAATGCAGAAAGTGTGTAGAAACATTGAAGAGACCGGGAATTGAATGCGGGACCTCTGTACTGTTGATACCATGAAAACCGTGTGTATACACACGCCACTCTTTCACGTTTGTTAAGCTGTATTTAAGTAATAAATTGAGATATAAAAACGCTTTAAAAACTTGGATATCTTCAAATAATCTAATACATAGCACTAGTTACAAAAGCAAATATTCCGTCCAAAATTAGAATACTTTGTTATGTTTTCTGCATGTCATCTGCCAATTATTACAAGATAAAATATTCTGACTTTGAACCCGTAAAAATTATTCCCAAGACTTGGTCAAGTGAGACATCAGTATAAAGTAAAGCCCTCAAGATGTAAACATCCTAAGAACAAGCAGTAGCAGATAAGAGCAATGGGTTAGTGCCACTTAAGGGTTACGATGCTTAACGTAACAAGTGATGTACTTTCTTCTATATATCGACTAAACTGTTAATGCAACCTCACAAAGTTTATTTTAATACAAAAAAAGAAAAGTATATGTGTTACCTGAAACTAATAATTTTTTTCTCTTATTAATAGCTAAATTATGGATTCGTTGGAAAGTAGGTCGAAGGGTGGGTCGAAGATTGTTTAGACACCTGCCTACACCTGTAGGGAAATCGCGTGATGATAGAAAAAAAAGGAAAATTAACATTAATTTTACATTTAACATTTCTCATTCAACATGAATAACAAATAAATGTATGCTATTTAAATACTTTTAAAATATATTGTAACAGTTTAACAGTTACTTAAATAGCCAATAAAATAATAAACGTCAAGGTAAAATTTGAGTTAAACATACAATAGTTTAAACATCGTATTCCATAATCTTGTTTGTTTCATTATTTTCTAATTCACTCTGGTTGTTGGAGCTCATGTTTGGGAATAATTTTCTCCATATGCATTGTTCTTTAGACTGACCGCAGGCCCCCCAGGATTAAACGCAGAAATATAGAAAGATTCTTCTGCATTTCATCCGATACCATATTCCAATTGTTCTTCCTTGACATACGGCCTGTAATGAGACATATGCCTCTCCCATGAGAGGATTTGCAATCGCAGTACTGGTGCCCGTCACTAGTCTGTTTTTTTTTTTTATAGAAAAGGGAGGCAAACGTGCAGGTGACTCACGTGATGGTAAGTGATTACCGCAGCCCATGAACACTCGCAATACCAGAGGCATAGCAGATGCGTTGCCGGGCTTTGCGAAAAGTATAGGCTCGTTTCTTGAAGGTCCCTAAGTCGAATCGGTCCGGAAAACCCGCTGACGGCAGCACATTCCATAAAGTGCAAGTGCGTGGCAGAAAATTCCACTGTAGTGGAATGCCAAGCATCAAGATGATGTTGATGGAATTTTTGACTATGCCGTAAGGTACGATGGTAAAATTCAGCAACTGGGGTCAGTCTGTTTATTGTGGTCTGGAATCGGGATGATAATAACCATTAATATTGTTAAGCCTTTTCAAACAGTCGCCTCTAACAACACCCCCGAGAAGAAAAGGGATGACATATTCTTAATCCGATATCTCCACGACCAAGTTCAGCACGTTCCACCTTTACAAATTGAATTTCATTCTAAGGGATAAGATGATGACTCTTCTACGCCACCAACATATTTATACAAAGACAAAAGGGAAAATATATTCATTTCTCTTTTTTTCGATATTTTTAGAGACAGCTACGTCACTAAACAAAAAAAGAGACCTACTTCAGTCGTAAGTCGCATAAATAGCACTTCACCTGATAGTTATGTTTGGTGTTATCTGTACGTGACGTTATGCAGAAGGTGCAGTGGCGAAATAGATGCTCCAGAGCTTATCGATAACACTTGTTTTTTTAGCACTTGAAACAACACTAAGCATAAATTCGTAAATATTTTCTAACAGCAATGAATAAATAAAAAAAAAGATAAAATACTGCTGTCCCGATCGAGGTTAGATCAAACTATAAGCATGTAAAATGGTTATTTTAATAAGAATAAAATGCGTCCGTCCAGTTTTTTAAAGCATGCCAAGAATTATCAGCAAAGTCTCTTTAGTTAACTTATTTGGCGTGCTTCGATGGTTTGGGCACGTTGAGCGAATTACTGAAGACCGAATGGTGAGGAAAATACATAGCGCGAAAGTTATTGTTAGTGAAGACCATGTGAGTCCTCTCGAGTACTCCTGAGCCTCCCCTCTTCGAGTAAATTACTCAAATAAGGGCAAGGGCGTACTCGAATAACAAGTGTGTATGAAGAAAATTATTAATTTTAAAGAAGCGAAAGTAGTGTGTAAGGATCGTGACACTGTTATTTCTGAAATAACCCGTCAAGGACGGTCCGTGAAGATAAGTAAGTCAATTACTGTATTAATTTGAGATGCACCTTTTAGAAATAAAAATAACGATAATAATATTTTAATATTTTATTATAATTAATATTTTCATCCGTAGAATCAACTTCAACACTACTACAGAAAGTTGTTAAAATAAACTCGACTCGATATTTTGACGACGCACTACTTTCTTATTGCTCGTTTTCTATTCCTCAATCTTTTATTTTAATTATTGTATTAATGTGTCAAATTAAAAGGTTTATTTCCTTCATTTTTCTTTCCAAATTATTACTAGAAAAAAAAAAAATATAGAATCCTTACACCTTGTAACACAGGAGAACTCAAATAAATAATAAATATTTAAGTGCTGGTTTAAATTTAAATGAAACAAACGCGTGGCGAGAGCTGAAAACCACGATACGTTTAATTAAGTTAGCGGCCGGCACTTCAGTTTTTATTGTCGGCAACAAGTGGTTCGATTCCACACGGGCCTGTTTAATTCCGACCTCCGTAATATGAATGATTTACGATAACGACAATGTAAGTACGTCGGAAAAACTCGGTGAGTATATGTTGGACGTGCGTTTGCCAAAAGAATCAGCAACGTACTGCCGCGCGGAAAAGTGTTAATCGAATCAACAAATTTAATTAAAGGGGAATTTAAAAAATCGACTGACGATCGGGATTCGAACCCACGACATCTGCTATACCGAGGCAATTCTCTTACCTCCGTGCCACCGTGTTACAATATTGTCCTTTCAACCCACCTTTCACCGGAGCTTATTTAATACAACGTAACAGATGATGATCCTGTCGCCTTTTTAGTATACAAGTCAAAGATACAAATCGTATATAAGTTTCGAAAAACTTATCAGCACGAATTATTTCATCGGAGAATTTTTCATCTGAGGATCGAACTCCTGTCGAGTCCTGGTTCGGATCACCCAATAACAAGGCTGTCATTCCTCATTATCTCTATTCAGATCATCAAATCACATGGCTATCATGAGTATTAATTATATATGTTTATCATTTATAAATATTATTAGTAAAGCAAAAAAAAAACGTTTTCGTCGGTGACAGTAGCTGAAAGAAGTGCTGTTGAATTGGGCAAGCGAAACTCAAGTGTTCTATTAGGGCCACATTTAGACCACATCGGACGTTTGAGGTTAATGGCAGAGTGCCTCTAGATAGGTACTTCAATGTAAGATGCTCAAAAAGTTAACGATTTTAAAATCAATATGCTTTTAAATTTTAAATTTGCTTTTTATGATTATATGTATTCATTGATTTGATTGAAATGATAGAATTCATTTGTATTTCATTATAATAGCGAGGTCAGTGTAGCTTTATAAAAAATATCTTCAAGCTATTCGCAATCCTTTCGACCCACCTTCAACAGAAGACTTTTTTGGGGTAACGTAACGAGGGGTGAGTATGTCGCCGTCTTTATGTCCAAGTCAAAAATATAAATCGGACATAAGCTTTTGAAAAAACTGATTGGTACGAGCCTACTAACTGTGGATCGCTCTTGACTCCAATTCCATCCACCCAAACAAGGAGCTATCATGGCGTTTAGCATATTTTTTAATAAAGCTTTATATCTATGGGTAAATGAGATCAATCTAAATGTCAGTAAATGGATTATATTGGGAAACTTTTGATCAACAATAAAGATTTTGAAAATATGACGACCCGACAGCCAAATTGGTGACCCGTGTTTCAAAGTAAAGGGTTTCGGGTTCGAACCCCGCTAGGGGCAAACATTTGTGTGACAAATATGAATGTTTGTAGTAGAGTCGTGCATGTTTATATGTATATATGAATGTTTTTGTTTATATGTATATATACGAATGTAAATATATACGTCTGTAATTGAGTTGTACCGTTAGCTTAGCCACTAGAACGGCGATAAGCCTATAACGTTGTCCCAAGTGAAGATGAAAAGTATTCGAAAGTAGGTGGTACTTCATTATCTAGACCACTACCAGCTACGCAATTACCCATATGTGCGGTATGTGGTGGTGTGCGAAATTGCGTGAAAATAAGAAAATACAAATTGGAGTGATATTACCCCAGAATACTGAAGCCTACAAATGTTATAATTGTATTCTGTTTTAATATTATAAATGCACCGTTGCTGTAGTTGATGTTACTGTAATACGAGTATATGAAGGCAAATTCACGTGAAAAACTAGTAAGCTATAAACTCATAAGTACTGTTTTATAGAATTAACTTTATGTTAAAAGTTTTTATGGCATATCTAAAGATGAAATTATTCCAAATATGCACCCTAAGGATCAAGTATTTAAGGTAAATCCGTACCAAATTTCATTGATAATACAATAGGTAGACCTGTATGACAACCGAACATAAAATATGGTAACGAACCCTGCACAAGTTTGAGCGAGGACCCACAAATAATTGCGGGAAGATGTTTGCAGAGAATGTCTGTACAATGGATTATTTTCATAAGAAGTCTAGGTTCAGCAGAAGACTTACAATCATAAAATATTAAAGTCAACTGCAGTAAATAAGAGACATATTGGATGATCCCAAGTCGATTGGCGATCGCAGTAATAGATAACTTACACCTTAAACGCTGCTGTTACTAAATGGTCTACTGAATTTTGGTCTAGAATTTTCGATATGGTTATCTCGCCATTTGTCGTAGGCCAATTATATTTCCAAGGTTTTTCCCTTAGTCGCTTCTTATAACACCCACAAGAAGAAAAGTGGTGTTATATTCTCACACCTTTCACCATACGGCATAAGAAGACATACATAAGGTTGAAAAGGATGATAATTTTTTTCTGTATGTGTAGGCAATGTTCGTCTTGTGATAGCGTTTATTCTACTTATGATTTCATGTAGCCGGGATGTTTGTTGGGGTAGGCACGCCCTACCCGCTATTGCATATCGTGCGCCAGCATGGTAGCCATGCCTTCATCACCTCTGGTGGACCAAGGACGATTTAAGATTTCATTAGCTTTTTTTTAATGACAAGAGCATTTCCGAGTGGCCTTAGTGAGTCCAATAAAAGTGGGTGTAGGTGTACTATTGCGAAGTCTAAATTAGGCGTTTAAATCTCCATAGAGAAGAGAATTTTTGGTATTATGATTACCGTTGTCACTATTCCACGCTTACGTAGTACCACGCGTAATCACAAGTTAATGTGTCTGAATTGAGGCTGTGGGGCATATTTGCTGTGTAAAACAGGCCGAAAAGAATAAAACAATATTTAAAAACAATACCTAAGTCACAAACATATAAAAAATATATGAAACCATACTTACACTTCCATGTAGCATTCGTAACTGACTTAAAAGTCTCTTTAGAAGTAGAGTCGTTCAATAAATTCACGATTACCCTTAGAACGTGACGGAGCGAAATCAATTTTGTCTCAAACGGGAAAGAAGGCTAATCAAAAGAACGGATTCAATAGGCGGAAACCGCCTCAAGGAATTATGTAGGAGTGAAAAGGAGCGCGGCGGGAGTGGGGAGGAGTGGGCTGGGTCGCTAAAAGGAAAAAAAGTGGAAATAATTCGTTAATCCCGTAATTGGAGCCCGTTACCGAACCGGAAAACAAATTTCCTATTATTGTGCGATAGGGTTACGTATTACTGCAAAATGCACGTAATGAATCTTGTATTTTTTTTTTTTTGCGTGATTGAACAAAAAAAAACCAGCACGCATAATTAAACATGATGTGAATATACGCGTTATTACAAAAGATGACGTATGTTATGTCATAATAGCCGAGTGGTTGGGTGGTCAGAATTTCGAGTCCAGAAACCCGAGTTCTATCCCCAGGTGGCTAGATCGTACCAATGGGTTTTTCGAAAACTTAGGTACGAATTATATCGTTGGCATGGACATAAAGACGGCGACGGGCTCACCTCCTGTCCCGAAAATATCTTCGGTGGAAGGTGGGTCGAAGAGACTTATTTGTCTAGACTAGACCTCCGTCTGTCTATTGGGAATTACGTGAAGACATTTATTAATTTTATTTATTTTACGTATGTTATTTTGTTCCGAATACATATATATTAAGAAAAAAGTGATATTCTACAAACTATTGTGATTCAAAAACCTTCGTGCTCCTCCGTGGACAAGTGGCGTATAAACCTGTTTTCAAGGTGTCGCCGTATCTCAGGTCCCCGGGTTCGATTCTCGGACGGATCAATGTAGAAAAACCATTTTTTCTATATTTTCGGATCTGTTTGTTGTGCTTGTTTCCGATTCCATAACAAAAGTGCTTTAGCTGCCTATTTTTCCCATAGACCATATGTATGTGACGTTGTCCCTATCTGTCTATGTATACATTTATATTTATTTATTAAAGATATTTCAATTAAATCTATTTACAATAAGTATAAATAAATAAAACAAAAATAATCAAAAAGCAAAATTCTTTTCAAGCTTTCGACAGCCCTAAACAAAAAACAGTCGCAAAGTCGTAACAGAAAGTGTAGGTAGATAATTATTATTAGACCGGGACTCATTAGGAGACGATTGTCGTCCCCCACCCTAGTCGGTTCTCACCCTAAACCACCCCCTCGCTAGTCTAACGGTCACCGTCACACCTGATCGGACGATTTGTAAGCTTTCGGCGAGGCGTTTTTGGTATACAGAATGACTTTTTTTATTTTTGTTTGTAATACTGCGAAAAATTCTATAAGCAATACATATTTTTATCATTAAGTAATGACAGATGTTTAAATTTTTATGCATTTTTTTCCTAATTAATACAGAACAAAGTCCCGATCCGCGTTTTCTTTGGTGATTTTTTAAGTTTCTGAGTTATATTCAATGCGGTTTTTCCCATCATTTAAAAAATCGGCTAAGATCGCATGTTTAATACAATACATAGATTTTATTTCGCTTGTTTCTTCTCCGTTAGAGGCACCTCATTACGACACGGTGGTAGATTAAAAATGGCGATCGATGAATGAAATGTACGTTACTTATATCGATGAATAAATGATTTAATTTGATAATTAAATTACAGAGAAAAAAGTTAAAATTTCAACTGACACGGGCAGGATTCGAACCCGCGACCTTCGCCGATCCGTGGCGACGCTTTTTACCTCCGAGCTACTGTGTCTTACACGCATCATTTGTAATTTTAAATCTGTATTGCTGTATTGCGTGCTTTAATTTAATCACATTAAAGTTCTGCATAAAAATAATTTAAAAATCAATAAAAATTGCATAATAAAAGTATACTTTTATTGATTTTTAAATTATTTTTATGCAGAACTTTAATGTGATTAAATTAAAGCACGCAATACAGCAATACAGATTTAAAATTACAAATGATGCGTGTAAGACACAGTGGCTCGGAGGTAAAAAGCGTCGCCACGAATCGGCGAAGGTCGTGGGTTCGAATCCTGCCCGTGTCAGTTGAAATTTTAACTTTTTTCTCTGTAATTTAATCAAATAAAAAACTTCTTATTATGTTTCGGTACTTATAACTTATTTCGTGGAATTTTTGCCCAGTTGTTTCGGTGACTCGAACAGTGCTGATATAAAAACAAACGCACTATCCACACCCTGTTAATACTGCGCGTCACGAACAAAATTATATTTACTTTAATGATGTATTTTTGATGGGAAGATTAGGTTCATTTAGTTTAACCGAGATTATCAATATCACTTTTTTCTTTATTTCCTCGAAATCTCTGACATCTTATCTTTAGAAAGACAAATATTTTACAAACTTTTAATAATTTAATTATGTATGTTAACAGAAATATAAAAAAATGCAATATTATAAGCAGAAATGTTTTTTACAAGCATCCCTACAGCTTTTTTCAGGAAATTACTTCAAGCAGACTTGATACTGGAACTTATATGACACTGATGTAATAAAAAACATACGAATATAATTACTAACACGTATCTATAGCAAACCACAATTGTACAGTATGTTACAATGGCAACACTCTAATAAGATGTGTCCACTACGTGAAAAATAAAATAATAAAAGAATTATTATTTTAACATACTGGCCATGATATAGACATTAGTTTTCATATAAAGTAAAAAGGAAAAAGAAATCAAAAAATTGAAAAAAATTATTTGAAAAAAGAGCACTCTGTATTGACAATAGAGACGCCATTGGGCGCCTTCGCCACTGGCTCAGCTTTTTATTTGTCGGTGCTCCAGAGACGAGCACTCGACCGACGTGACCGCAAAACTAAATGGAAAACCACATAGAGTTAAATGTTTTTAGTGGTAGTAGTATTTATTAAAATATAAATCTTCACGCCATTCGCAATACTGGAGTAGACAGGGGTCTAGACAATTAAATCTTTTCGACCCACCTTCCACCGAAGACAGTTTTTGGGACAACGTAACAAGTTGTGAGCCCGTCGCCATCTTTATGTCAATGCCGACGATATAAATCTTATGTAAGTTTTTGAAAAAACCTATTGGTACGAACGTACCTTATGAGGATCGAATGCGGTCTCATGACTCGAATTCCGATTACCCAACCAATCGGCTATCGAGACTTCAACAGTCTTTATTAGGTATTTTATTGTTTTTTGTGATGACACATTTTAGTAACTCTCTGTAGTAACTCTCAAGTGTGAACTTTTCTCATAAGAAGAATTTGTCATAATCGTCACACCTTCAATTTAGATTGGCGATTGCCGGTAACACACACCTAGCACCATGGAACCTGATGTCCGTCACAGACATGTTATAGTCGCTAATTCTTCTTCAAGGCTTCTCCCTTAGTCGCTCATTACGTCACGCATGAGAAGAAATGGCGCGATTCAAATATAAAAAAATATATTTGAATTTGTTACATCGTGGTAACGTTCAGCTCAATGAATTTTTGTGGTAAGCATGTCCTCATTCTACACCCTGAATTGCCTCCACAATGAAGGTACACTTGAAGAATCTAAACAATGGTCACTAGTGTTAACGGAAAAATTTTTTTACCCTTCTTAAATCACACCGTTACCTGGCAGAACCAAGAGATGATTCTCAACTAGTATATAACAGTTCAATAGCATGCTACAAATTTCTTAGCCTAAATAGCCATTCTATTATAATTGCCAATTCTATGTTGAGGTGTTGCCCCTATCCTATATACGTATTTATGTATTAGATCGGTAAATAAAAATACTAAAATAATTTATGAATCCGTCCGGCCGTTGGATCAAAACAATTTACCAAACTCTTTTATTAATAAAAGGTACACAGATTCATTATCAAGCATTAGTAATCTCCTACCTTTCACACTTGTCAAGTTATAGTCACGCCATTTTTTACTATACATTTCTCATGTTTACAAATGTAATCAATCCATCAAACGCGATCACATGCTCTATTTTTCTTGTTTTCATAGCTTTCTCTCAGTATATCCCCGATACTATTAGAGATACGCGGTTCGGTTAAGGAACACTCGCTAAAGAAACATTCATTTGGGTCTGCTTAAATTAATTGAGTTAGAGGTAAGCTAAGTGTGGACATACATTTTGAGATTCAAGTCTGCGGCGCAGCGCGTGTATCTAACAAAAACAAATTGTTAATAAATAAAACAAAAATGATTAAATTTCTTCACGAATAGTCACAGACGGGATAGCCAGCGATGTTCTCGATCGCCAGGTGTCACTTTCGCCCCTTAAAAATTCATATTTTCAACACACCCAAACCGTATAAGCATGAAATAAATTATCATACTCCTAAAACATCTGGACACGCGGAGAATTTAAAATTTAAAAATAAAACTATTCACACAACATATCATGAATGGGCCAGGATTATATTTTTAAATGCAAACTGTTTAGATTTCAGCCAGTCTCTACGTCAAAATAGTGATGTGGTTACGTGTGTGATGATCAAAATATTTGTTTATTTGCCACGTGAAGGGATCATCCCGCATAAGCCATTTAATCTTGTTTATTTTACTGATAACATGATTGATTGTTGGCTGATTTTATAACAGCGATGATGGACTTGAATTTGGAGTAAAAAAAGAACTTAACAACTACTGATAATCAAGAAACACTACTCGTTATTACAGAGACGTGTTTCTTGATTATAAATGCATGCAACTTTGATTTTATTGGATCGTCACAAAAATATATATGTATATTATAAAATTACGTAGGCAAAGTCTATTTAATAATTTTACTTTGAAGAATGTCATAGCAAAGTCATAATTTCTTTATCAATTCCTGGCTATTTCTTTTCAAAACCCAGCGAAACAAGGACTTTATTGAAAAGCAATCGAGTCCAAGACAGCAAGTCTTAAACTTAACCGTTTGTGTTGAGGTAGCCAAGATCTTGGAACTCGTGAATCTGATTAGATGCAAAGCACCCTTTTCAGCTCTCTTCGTATATCTTTGCGGGCAGTGCATGATGGACGCCGATCCCTGCAAGCACCATACGATCTCATAGCCTAGTTGGTAACCCAACCTTTTTTTTATAGAAAAGGGAGGCAAACGAGCAGGTGACTCACTTGATGGTAAGTGATTACCGCCGCCCATGAACACCCGCAATACCAGAGGCATAGCAGATGCGTTGCGGGCCCTAGAGTGCCCCCCCCTCGAATTGGGGGAGTGGGGTGTATGGGCCTCCGATTACCTGCACTCACCAGACGAAACGCAGAAGTTTGTTAGACTTCTACTTCACGCCGGTATTCTGTAAGGTATACGACCCGAGTTCGTGGTACTTCCCCGGTCGAGCCGGCCCATTCATGCAACAACAAAAGTTGATGCGTGGCTCTGTAAAATGTAAGTCGACAGAATTTATTATTCTAGACTTCAATGTATCCCAGTATTGGGAGTATATGTGAAGATAAGAACAAACTTTCACGTTACTGTACGCAAAGCATTGGAGGTCTTTCAAATTGTATTTATTTTGTACGACATCCGTGGTCATGTCGCGTACACATAGTTTTTCAAGGTGTCGCTAGGGTCATAATTAAAGACCACTTTTTCTTCATTGTCTCGGTTCTGGACGTTTGTGTAAACTTCTTTGTTTCTGATTCCATAATACAAGTGCTTTAGATATTTACTTTGTGATCGGAGCAATGTATGTAAGTTGTTCGTTTTTTTTTTTTTTTTTTTGATAACCGTGGAGGAAAATGCTTTAAGCACGAACGTTTCCTGACCGGGAGGCCACCGAAACGAACAGTGTCGGACTCGGATCTCAGAAGGAGAAACATACCGACTAAAAACCATCCACGGGATGCTGTTGGCCCGGAGGCCTTTACAGCGTCATCTGAGGAGACCTGCGAGAACGAAGGCCCGCAGGTAAAAAGAAGAAAAGAGACAACGTCGTGACGCACTCGAACCCTGTAACGAAGCGAAGACCTTCGACATACGGGGGAGGGGGAGGGTGAGAGGCCCCGGGGGCCACTCGTGTTGGGAGTGGGTCGTATTTTCGGACGGTTACCCGAGGCATTCTCGTGTGAACCGTGAAACATGGGACCGCGAATCTGACTGCGAACTGTGTGTAGTGTACCTACTGCGTTCGTGTGTTGTTGAGATTACGGGGACGCGGCCCCGAATCTTTTGTTTGATTTGGTGATGACGTCGTCATCATCAATCAAGACGTGCTTTGGTCGTCTATCAAATCGGGTGATAATTGGGGAAGGGGTGTAGTTTCCTAGACCCGCCACTAACGGATTTGGGTGATCCTTAATTTTTCGAAATATCTTGACGATATTTCTTTAAAAAGGCCGCCACTGTGGGGATCTCGAGATCTCTATGGAGATCTGCGCTCCTCATGTATTGGGGTGCGTTTGTAGCACGCCTCATGAACTTGTTTTGATGAATTGAGTGTTCTCAGATATGACCTAGGTGCGTGCGCGAACGCGACACACGCATAGGACATTATCGGCCGAACACAGGTCCTATATAGTAACAATTTTTGTCTTAGCGACATTTTGCTAAGATGGCTTGTGAGACTGTAAAGTCGACCGGAAACGAAGGCCGCTTTGTCTCTGACATGTTTAATGTGTTGTTCGAAGGATAACCTACGGTCTAGGACGACCCTAGGTATTTCACCTTCTTAACCCACGGGATGGGTTTATCGAACATTGATATTAGGTTTTGGAATTTGATTGGACTATGCGCTTTACGCGCGAAGGTTTCCGGGGAGAACTCTTCCTAGAGAAGAGTACGGCCTGGCTTTTTTCAGGGTTCACATCAATTCTCCAGGTCCTAAACCAGTGGCTTAGCACACTGATCGCGTTCCGGAGACGGATGTAGATCCTGCATTCATTTGTATCGGTGGTGAAGAGCGTGGTGTCGTCGGCGAATAATGCCAACTCCACTCCGGCCGTCTTTGGGATATCGCTGGTGTATAGCGAGTATAGGGTCGGGGAGAGAACCGAACCCTGCGGAACACCAGCCCTTATGGGTCTGCTGTCGGACAGGACCCCCTCCACTTTGAAGCGGAAGGTGCGATTTGACAAGTAGTCTTGTATGATGTGTACAAGTCTGTCTGGCACTTTTTGAGCATACAGCTTATAAATTAAGCCGTTGTGCCAGACTTTGTCAAATGTAAGTTGTTCGTGTTTGTGTATGTATTTGAAATTTGAAATCTATGAGATTATCTTGTGACTGATTAGAGCCGGGTGTGGTCTGCTGCTTTACTTCGGTGCGGATTGGCGGACAATAAACATCGTCAAATTATTTTCTAAAGAGATAATTTTAGCATTATTGTGATTTGAAACTCGGTGCTACGAAAATTTAGTAGTAAGAAAAGTGGAAATTAATTAAGGTATAATTAGCAAAAGAGACTTTTGAAATGAATTAAGAATTAGTAACACTCCACAGATAATTTATCACCATCTTCGTTCTTTAAAGATTTCACTTCCTCTAAAGATGTAAAATACACATTTTTTTATTTTTAATGTATAATACTTTATTTACAGAAAAAAAATTATAAAATAACATTTTTATTGTTGTTTCTCAAGCTTCTTATTTATTTTGATATTATTATTTCTCACTTTTTATCTCTTAGGTGTTCTCACTATTTTTTCGCTGCTAGACATTTAATAAATTTAGCTCTTAAAATTTCCATAAACAATTTGAATGGGGCACCGTCTGGGAACGCTTTCACTACATATATAGTCTGTTTAATACAATATGTAGACACGATCGCTGATCAACGTCCAAAAGTTTAAACTCATTGTCCTGGGGAAATTCGGCTTTATGTTCTTTCAATGATAGTTTCTTAGTAGATTTTTTTTAATCTTCACGCGTTTCTTAATATCGAGGTAGTCTGAGGTTTGGATAATTTTACAACGACATAAATGATACTTTTAGGAAAAGCTTATTAATGCGAGTCTTTGCCCCGGGGATCGAATGCGGGTTTCCAGACTAGACGTGGCCGTAGACAGTATTAGACGTGAGCATGCTGTAATAATAATAATTATATGTAAGAGACCGTGTTTTGGTCGCACCATCCACTTCTTCCTCAATAAACAGACTCCAAAAAGTTTAAAACTGTACTATTCGTCTTTAGTGTTTGGATTAAATAAGATATCAAATCAACAAGGTATTTACAGAAAGTACTGATTAAATTGAAAAAAAAAAAAAGACTAGAAGTCGGTTAGGTAACACAGTAGCTTGAAAAAGGAACTAACACTTCCCCTACTAGGAAATGACATATACTTACCTACATACATATACTTGTATTTTAATTATAGTTACGATAGCCGATTGGATAGCCGATTGGTTGGGTGATCGGAATTCCAGTCAAGAGACCCGAGTTCGCTCTCCAAGGCCATTAGGTTTTTACTAAAAACTAATGTACGATTTATATCGTTGACTTGGACATAAAAACGGCGAAAGGCTCACCACCTATTAAGTCGTCCCAAAAAATTTCTACAGTGGACGATGGGTCGAAGGGACTTAATTGTCTAGACCTCTATTTTGGCGTAAAGATATTTTCTTTTATAGAAAAGGGAGGCAAACGAGCAGATGGCTCAGGTGATGGTAATTGATTACCGCTGCCCATGAACACCCGCAATACCAGAGGCATAGCAGATGTATTGCCGACCTTAGAGTCCCCTACCCCCCAGAATTGGGGGAGGGGGTGTGTGGTCCTCCGGTTACCTGCACTCACCAGACGAAACGCAGAAGTTTGTTAGACTTCTACTTCACGCCGGTATTCTGTGAGGTCGTGGTACTTCCCCGGTCGAGCCGGCCCATTCATGCAACAACAAAAGCTGATGCGTGGCTCTACCACTGTTATGTAGTATTTTAATTATGGAATCGATTTTCAAACACAATAGATGTTATTGATCTAATTTTTACATTCGAACAGAGAAAAGCCAGCTTAATAGAAACGAGCCCGACAACGGTCGGAAGGCGAGCGGTAAATGAGAGGCAAACAAAACAAATAATATTTCACCGTTTAAAAACTGTAAAATGTAAACATGCAGTTATAAATGTGTTTGAGTACGTCTTGGCCCGTCATATCAAACGTTCTTTGTGCTACGCGTCCAACAATTATGTATTTCAGTTGGGTTTTTACTTCATAAATTTCATACGTGTATTGTTTTGCAATGAGCAATGCATGCGTTACGTAAAACTATTAGCTGGTCGTACAACCAATGCGATGGTGATGATGACTTAGAGACTTGATCTTTCCGTATAAGGAAGCTATAATTTGCTGTGGGGATTGTGCTTGGTGTTATTCTGAGGAAACCCTTAGTCAAACAAGGACATATTCGTACTCTTTAATTTTCAACATGCGTTGCGAACCTTGCGGTGGATGCTGTGGCGGATGCAGTGGACCTTGTTATCCCTGCATACCGATCTAGACGTGTTGTACGAAGACATGTTCATATAGCGGCCAAAACGTCTACAACACTGCAGTGTCAGCGTCATGTATGCAAATGATCCACCACGGACAAACAATCCTGAACCGCGCTAATAAATAAAGTTTTTTTTACCACTATTGGTAATTTACTAGGAGCATAAAATATGTCTCAATATTTAATGGTATATTCAATCTAATATTAAATGTTTATATTCTCTAGGTCTCAGTAAAACGAAAAGAAATAGATTGCGTTTCTCCTTACCAATACATGGTAGGAAAATAACCGAAGCGCTCCTGAATTCCATGTAAAAGTAAATCAAAAAGTAATTAATTTATACAGCATTCAAAAAGTCTCGAAACAATAATGAATTATTTCAAAACCGCGGCCCGCGATCGCTTCTTCATAAACAATAAACAAATAACCTTCTTTTTATTCCTATCTCACAACAATCAATGTAGACAGAACAATAAAAATATACACCTGAAACAACTCAGTAGTGTTGCCACAGAATAAATAGACTTAAATTAATTTCGTAAAATTCCGTAAATATAGCAGACATCGGATTTTTTAATTACCAGCAATTATGTGCGGCCGCAACGTTCGCGATACGTTAGTTATACGTAGCCTGTACGTTTATTGTTGTCGTAAAACAATAAAAACATGTATAGTGACACGCACACATCGCTGAAAAAACAAACATAATACGCACGTGTGTTACGTTTTTGTTTATTTTTTTATTTTGTATTTCTTTTTTTGGCGCGATACCTATTGAAACTTTTTATTGAATATTTAATATATAACACAGAGCAGGCATCCTTCGTATTTAATCGATATTTGAATGAAACTTAAAATAGTTGTTATTATATAGGCGTAAAGCTTTATTTTATAATTATTTTACTATTTATTAAAATATATTTAACTAAAATGCTAAAAATAGTCTATTTTTTATTAAGATATTACTTGACTCTTTATTGTCGTACATAATCCGTAAAAAATTAAAAAAAGTGTTGCCGAGGAAAGGAAAGTAATAATTTCTTGTCTGATTTTTTTATTATTGTAAGCAATTAACAACATAAACATTATTTATTTTAGCAAAATTTATGTTCTATATCCATCAATTTGCTAAGGCATTGGTTGAAAACAAGATAGAGAGAAAAGAACTTATAAAAGAACTTAAAGAGGAGAACTTTTTTTTTTCAATACAAAGAATAAATTTCGGTGTAATAGTTGACAGAAGCTAGTATGTTCAACTTTTGTTTGGTAATATTTCAACGAGATCAGTGGATTATTGTGGCAGTATGTGTTTAAAAAAATAAAAATATTATGTACCTACACCACATTCACATCGCATATGTCGATGTGAATGTAGGGCTGTCACACTGGCACGTGTTTAAATTTATTTTAATTTGTGAAATTGATTTCTTTTGGTTAAAAATTGTGAAAACAAGTAAAACTATGGAGAATGTTTTATATTAATAGACTTAATAGTCTTAAAATAATTTAAAATCACGAAAAATATAATTTAAAAAATGGTGATAATATTGATCGGTGGAAAAGCAAAAGAAATATTAATGCACAATACATTCTATAATGCACTTTCATCATTGTTTTGCCAAATTTTTCGTTGGTTTACCATTTTACTTTTACAAAATACATCATATGAGTTTGCCCTGCGTGCTTTCGATAATAATATCGCATACTTAAATATCTGCTTACTGAGACCGATATCGTTCACGTTAATTTTCGAAAATACTTGCTAAATGATTTTGCAAGTATGCATAACTTAGTCCAACTTGTGAGATAGTGTTTTTTTTTTATTTTTATTTATTTATTCTTTATTGTGACACCTTAAAGTAGGCAATCGGCGGACTTAATGCCTGATGGCATTCTCTACTAGTCAACCCTTGTAATGGTGAAAAGTAGACAGCAGGTACGACCCAAAGAATAAAATACGAAAATTGAAACGTTGTACAATACATAATTTCTAACTTATAAACTAGTGCAAACGATACAAGTAATAGCATATACCTTAAAGTATCTTCATACATAATTATAAATATTTAATATTGAGAAAATTTAAGCAAAACAGTATAAATTGACAACCCTACGCAACCCTATTAAAATTTATCGGAACAACGAAAATAGCGATGATTAAAAACGCGATTCAGTTTTTTTACAAACCACTGAGTACGTAATCAGCGCTATTATGTATAACCGTATGTACGTTCTTGTGTAAGTCATCCATGTTGTCATCATCACTTTATATAGAATTAGCCAATAATGTATAGATTATATGTATTCGATTTGTGTTCGATTCGCACGGTGAGGTTATATACTCTTTGATTTACCGAATTTACTCTTTTCTGTAACCAGTCAAAGATTATTTTACATGTTGCCAATGACAAGTGTTAATGACGAATCTCTTTGGTAGCTTGAAGATAATTAAGGGTAGCTTTTGGAGTGTCGACTTGCCAAACTTGGCGATTATGGCTAATCCTTCAAAAGACCTGCGTTGAAATTTAGAGGCAGTTAAGTTTGTAAGTTGGTAACGGAGTTACGGTCTCACAGATTTATTATCACAGACTTTACTAATGTGATTTTCGTAAGGCACCTTCTACTTCTCCATTCCTTCAAGGGAATGAAGTCTTGGAATACCTCTTAGATTGGTACTGGACCAACCTACAGCTCCGTCGATGAGTCGTGTCGACTTTGTTGTTAGTGATTACAGATTATTATCAACTTACCATCGCCTACGTTGCTTTTCTCGTAAAAAATATTTAGCGGACCTATTCTTTATGCTTTAAGAAATAGTATTGCTTTTTAGGTTCACCTAAAAAGCAATACTATTGAATTCAAGAAAAGCAATACTATTGAAGATGAAACTGATGTTTCATTTTCAACTTAATCGAAACACATGTGCACATGCATTTCCAACACTAATCTGTTAACAAACAATTAAATTTCGACGAAACCAAGTCGCAACTCCTATTCTAATTCAGGAAACAAATAAATCCAAAAAAGCTCTCGAGCATATCAATCAAAACTCATAGAGCAAGCTCAATTCGACCGTACAATGTCTCAATCAACAGAACGTTTCGAATGGCAATTATACGGCGTCCATTTTATAAACCGTTTAGAAATCAATTAGCGGACCACAAAGCGTCGTTGCGGACCGAATTAACCTCATCTGAAGGAACGATCCACACGTGTGTGTTGCTGTAAAAATAAAACGGATAGCAAGCTCGTCTTAACTGTAATTTGACGCGTTTAGTATCTGTGTATAACATATACTCTGTGCCTCAGTGTCTCGGTTAGTTTATATAGTCAGTGCAATCAAAAATACAGAAGGGAAATTATTATAATCCGAATAAAATACTCAAGACTTGGCTTAAAGGTCTAGATACAAAGCCGTAAACTCCAAAAAAATAAAAAATTGTCAGTACACTGATGACCAAAGTCAAGTTAAGGCATAAGAGTCGCAGTTTCCTCTACAGTTGCATATTTACATATATTTTTTATATTTTAATTATATAGAATATTAAATTAAGTGAAGAAATAAACAACTCATCATTTAGTTTTTAGAACTTTCGGATATATAATGTATACATGTAACGAAGCCTCTATATCAATTATTTATATCAGATTCGTCTTAATGTTCTTTATTTTAAACTATCCATAATAATCGCTTTGTAATCCCGTTATAGTTGTCTCTAGAAAGATTTAGTACTGGCGCAAGTAGCTTACAAAGACTAGACGGGCATTCAATACTTCCAAGCCCAGTAAACAGGTAGAGGAAACATATGAAAAGTTTATGCTACTGAAATGTAAATGTAGTGCACGAATGAATTTGTGAAGTGACTTTGTATTAAGTTCATTTACGTTAGATCCTAGGTCGACTTTAAAGGGAAAAGATGTTTATGTATACTCGTATATTTATTATAAATTAAAATATAAACATACATTTTAATTTTTAATATATATATATTTAATAAATATGTATAGTCACGATAGCCGAGCGGTTAGGTGGTCGGAATTTCTACCAATGAGTTTTTCAAAAACTTATGTACGAATTATATCGTTGGCTTGGACATATAGACGGCGACGGGTTCACCACCTGTCACGTTGTCCCAAAATATCTTCGGTGGAAGGTGGGTTGAAAATATTTTACTGTCGAGGCCTCTGTCTTTCCCCTGTATTGGGAATGGCGTGAATATATTTTTTTTTTTAAAGTGAAATTTAAACGAAGACTCCAAGAATATCTCCATATAGAAGGCTTCCTCGTTCACTCCTCTTAAAGATCTCAAAATGAAGCCTACTAGCCTCCTATGGACAGAAATTTTCACACACTCATATTTTACTTGAATACTTATCTTCACGCTCAATCCCTAACCGAAATAACAAATCTCCAAGTGTCCACTCCTCCACAATCCTTACATAATCTCTTTCGCTTCTTTCAAATTTATCATTTTCTTCATTCATACACGTCTCGGTATTCTTGATACACCCAATTCATTGATTTATTTAATACTTATTAGGATTACAAGCCAGGGTATATTTCATCCATAGAAATTATTTACTAGTTTAGATATTTCTCTATAGTTTCACAAATAATTCGATGTGCCTTATTTCCAAAATTAGAAAAAGAAATAATAAATGATCATTTTAATAAAACAATAAATGTACTGCACATAATTTATCTGTGGCAGGATCTTCTCGAAATAACAAGAATCCAATACTGGCAACCACGTCTGCACCGCGCTCATACTAACACCCAAACATTTTTTAAACATGCTTCAGCCGGTAATATTACATTTTTATTAGTTTACAACACATAATTAACAAGTTTCTTAGAACGAGCACACGTGACGTCCTCTATTAATTTTATTTTAAAACTTTTTGTCGCTCAGACTAAGACAATGTTTACATTAAAGTCTCTGGCACGAAAAGAGTTGGGTTGAGTTTAATAGGCGTTTAAGTTTTTTTAAAGGCTTGCGTTGGGTATTTTCTGTTTTTTATAATCATAAAATGCACGTTCAGGTATTATTAAATCAATACTAGTTTAAGAAAATTTCTTTTCTGTCAATACATACTTAATCATTGAATTCATGTTTCATCATCATAATGATGTAATAACGGCCTATTAGAATCATCTGCAGGATATACCCTCTAACCTCTCCCTTATAGAGAGGTTTACTATACTCGCCAAACTGAAAGTACATTGGCGATCGCATTACTTTGCACCTTTGATGCTGCAGTCTGTCACCGGTCTGCCGAATTTTGATTTGTTAAACATATATTGAGATCATTATCCCGGCATATATTGGCAGCCGATTTTGATTTGATTTATTCTTACACTGCTACCACACATGTTTTATAATATAAGTTAGTTAATTTCAAGCGGTGATCCCGTTAAATATCAGTTACAATGAGTTATCAGGAAAAACATATTGAGAACTATAACTGTAAAATACTTACAAAATGTGAATACTTACTTAAGGGCCTGTAAAAACCTAAAGCAGAATATAAATTATATAAATTAAAAAATTAAATTAAATTAAATACCTTCACGCCATTCACAATACAGTAGACACCGAAGACATTTTTGAGACAACGTGACCGATGATGAGCCCGTAGCCGTCTTTATGTCCAAGCCAACGATTTAATCCGTACATAAGTTTTTGAAAAAAATTATTGGTACTCAGCAAGAAGAAGAAGCAGCCCGCCGCCGTTGTGCTTAATTTTGAATTAGAATTTCTCTAGATGGTTGTCACGTTCTATTTGCCTTTTTCAAGGTCCCTTTTGACATCCATAGTTAGAAAATGGAGGTAAATTTGAACATACAACAAGAAAAGAACATGTAAAGGTTCAAACATTAAAATATAAAAATGTAATTTTTAACTTCTTTTTTTTATCTTTAACTTTTTGTACTCCATTTTGATATTTTATATTATACACAATAGTCACATTTTACAACTAACGTAAACTGCGTATACAGTAAAACATGTCATCAAATAATGACATTCAGTCACAATGTGTGTAAAATTATGACCTTTAGAAGTCCACCGTACGTAATAGTAGATCTCTGCCGGGAAGTTTTGTCAGAATCACAATCTCGTACATTCTAAACTGTTTGCAGTCACCGGTCTGCTTTATTATAGCCGGGTATTATTAAATTAATAACAAAACTCTTAATTTAATAACAAAAAAGTACAGCATAACTTATATGCTTTAAAATCAATAAAAAAATTGCGTTAGCATGGTATTTCTATGAGGTGGTTATCCATCCGGCCAGCTGTGGTCGCCATTACAGTTTTTACCATTACATTGTGTACAAGGTGTCACCACGTCCAAGGTCCTGGCCTCGATTCCCGGATAGATCGATGTAGAAAACCACTTTTCTGTATTATCTCGGGTCCCTATAATTTAATACCCCTAGTTTTGTGGTCCCTTATCTATTTCTAATTCCATATTAATACATAATTAACAAGTTTCCTAGTTTCTTTTGCTACTTACTTTGGGATCGGAACCGTGTAATTGTAGTATTAAATTTTCGCCAAACCGTTTAAACAGTATTTCATTCATCTCTTTATATCTTACAAGTGAAGTAAATTGACATGCTTTCAATATCTGTCCAATACGTCTTTACTGTAACATAGTTATATTTTTTTCTGTGGGAGAAAGTATAAAAGGAGCTACGACAGATAATTCTACTGATGGTAACCAGAGAGGGCTGCGTAGTGCGTTGCCTACCTTTAAAATAGGAATAGGGAAGAAATAGAAACCAAGGAAATAACGGAACCAACGAAAGTGACTAAGGTAAGAAGTAGTTCAATTCAATTTATTTGCTTAATCATGCCGCACATACATTCTTCTATTTGTTACCGTTTAAGTAAATTTTGCGTAGTTGGAAAGCTTACACTAGGAGGGTGGGCGTTAATAGCAACGACACAGTTTTTACCAATGTTGTTATTATCCTACACTAGTATTAATTGTAAACAAATATTTTATATAATTTAAAATAAGAGAAAAAATGTTTCAAATTTCAACTGCCACGGACTGACGCGATGCACAAAAACAGGCATAAATGAAGAGATTTAAAATTTCAAACGTGTACGATACGTTAGCTCGGAGGTAAGAGCGTTGCCACAGTACGGCAAAGGTTGAGGGTTCAGATTCCACTCGCGTCTGTTGAAATGTTAAGCATTCAAATAAAATTTCTCACACCATTCCCAATACAGGGGTAGACAGAGATCTAGACAATTAAGTCCTTCCGATCCACCTTCACCTCTTCTCCTCCACCAAAGACATTTTTAGAACAACGTAACAGGTGGTGTGCCCGTCGCCGTCTTTAAACATTTTAATTTATTATTATTTAAATTGGTTTGGACACGTTGAGCGAATGAGTGAAGACCGAATGGTGAAGAAAATATATAGCGCGAAAGTTAATATTAAAAGGTGTCGAGGTAGACCGAGACTAGCTTTTGAAAACCATGTGATCAAATTGCTCGAAGAGGGGAGGGTCAATAGTACTCGGATACCTAGACCGGCATGTATGAAGAAGATAATGAATTTGAAAGAAGTGAAAGAGGTATGTAGGGATCGTGACACTTGGCGATCTGTTGTCCCTGGCTACCCCGTCAGGGATTGTGCGTGAAGATAAGTAGTAGTAGTAGTATTATTTAAATTTAATAAATTATATATATCACAAATATATGCATTTTTATTTTTATTATATTTTATAATATTACAAAGGTGTTCAACATTAAAGCTTACCAGTTCTTTATGGACGGGCACTGCAACTATTAGAAAAGAGGAGGATATTATGTCTATTACTATATATACTCGTAAATACAAATACATTAATTAGTAGATGAGTAGATTAAAATGGGAATAGAATATTAAATAAAATAGGTGTCTCTGTTCGAAATTACTCTGTAAATTCTAACGCGTAATGTAGTGTTCTTAGTAGTGAATAGAACAGGGCCGAAGTAAATGCGTCGAAAATAAACAACGACGGTAGCGTTTAAACGCGCGGCGGAAACGTCCCAATCCTTTGTGATCGTCTCCGGCGCGTCTGTCCGTCCGTCTGTCACGCGTAACGGTGCAGTGTTGCCACTACTGATTGTAATTGCCAAACTTCCGCGTCTATTAGCGTTGAATTGTTGATATAGAGCGCTTTGGTAGTCTCCATTGTAATGTTGTTACCGGTAAACATATAAGTTGTGCAAATTATATTTGTAAGTAATATGTTAACGGTCAGGATAGCCGAGTGGTTGGGTGGTCGGTATTTCGAGATAAGAGACCTGAGTTCGATCCCCAGGTGGCAGACACGTACCCAAGGGTTTTTCAAAAACTTATGTACGAACTATATCGTTGGCATGGACATAAAGACGGCGACAGGCTCACTACCTGTCACGTTATACCGAAAATATCTTCCGTGGAAGGTGGGTCGAAGGTACTTAATTGCCTAGACTAGACCTCTGTCTACCTGTATTGGGAATTGCGTGAAGATATATATTATTTATTTTTTATATTTTAATTTTTATGGATATATAAAAGTTATTTGAATTGTAAACGTTATTTCATCATTAGGGTTATTTATTATACATTTACATTGTGAACATTTATTTACGAAGACCATGTGAGCTAATTGCTCGAAGAGGGGAGGGTCAAGAGTACTCGGATACCTCGACGTGCCTGTATAAAGAAGATGATGAACCTGAAAGAAGCGAAAGAGGTATGTAAGGATCGTGACACGTGTAATATTGTAATTTACAGTTATAAGATGTCTTGTGTTAGAATGTAATTCTGTGTATAACTAAGCTAATTTTATTAAATGTATTTAATGCTACAAGTATAACAAATTAATTGTTGACTAGTAACAAATTATTTATGAGTGACGATCACTATAGAAAACAAATAGCGAATAATAATGTTTTTAAAAAAGAGGATGCCTACGGAATTTCTTTCGCCAGTTTCTTTTCCGTTAGAGGAACCTTACGAAACGGTGGCAGATTTAAATTAATTAAATAAAATATTATTAAGACTCCTTAAGACATTTGAGTTAATACATACATACTATTTGAATATATTCTATTAATCTATTCTTTTATTAGCTTAAATTATATAATATTAGTATTTTTGAACAAGCATTTATATTATCTTTTAGATAAATCCTAAAAAACTCTGAAGTTTTGTATTGCTTTATATTTATTTAACTTTACAAGTACATGACCTGTTCTAATATGGGATTCAGTATGGATGCTGCTGTAATGGAGGACCTTCTCAAGATAATCCGCGCGGCAGTTACCGCAGATCGTAGTTCTGATGACGACGTAGCTTTTCCGGTTTTCGATCCGACCCCCAGTGGCTGTGAAGCAGAAGGTCGATGTGATAATATTGAAGAGCTATAGTATAGTTCGGCTGAAGCCGGGTCGTCACCGTAGCTAAAGCTGGTAACGTCCTCAGGGATTCTGCAGTACTTTGGTTTAAATCTTAGAATCGATCTTGTGGTAGACCTTGGTATTAATTTTCGTAATGACCTTTCTGATTAATATCCAGAAAAAAGAAATCTTTCTGAAAATTGCTTGTATCAGAAACTTCCCATTCCTGCGAGTATGCAAATGAGAAAGTTATGTTGATGTGATATATCCATCAATTAGCGATGTAAATGTTAGAAAGGCAACTTTTAAGTGGCGTTACCTCTGAACTTATTTCGCTATCTACCTCATATGTAAAGACTAATAAAAAGCCCCTATCGCAAAGCGCTTCGTATAATTTGAATCAATCTAAACGACCCAAATATAACAAAATAGTAATTTTTTTTTCCAATACTTAAAAAAAATATAAAATAAAATAAAATATCTTCACGCAATTCCCAATACAGGGGTAGACAGAGGTCAAGTCTAGACAATTAAGTCCCTTTGACCCACCTTCCACCGAAGATATTTTCGGGACAACGTGACAGGTGCTGAGCCCGTCGCCACCTTTATGTCCAAGCCAACGATGAAATTCGTACATAAGTTTTAGAAAAACTCATTGGTACTGCCACCTGGGGATCGAACTCGGCTCTCTTGACTTGAAATTCCGACCACCCAACAACTCGGCTATCGTGACTATGTATATATATATGACTATGTACATATATATATATATATATATATATATATATATATATATATATATATATATATATATATATATATATATATATATATATATATATATATATATATATATATATATATATATATATATATATATATATATATATATATGACTATTCCAATACTTTATTTTCCAAAACATTTGCCAATTTTGAATAGAATTGTTACCGTTACCGTGGGCCCAATTCATGGGTCTAGTCCACCACTTTCTATTTTTAATTCAAATTTACAAACCGAATTATACACCGATCCAAGTTCGTTAGGTTATTAGTGCGGGAGCAGGAGTGGGAGCGGATTTGGATGCGAACTATTATATGGAACCTTTGATTTAGGTTTTAAAAAATACATTTGATTAAACTGAATAGAAAATGAACCGGCGCGGATGAGAGTTAGGATTGGAATGAATGGTGTGTGGTATGCATGGGAGCGAGGAAAACAAAGGAAAAGCTGACAGGGCAGAATAAGGTAATGGTAAGCAAAAGGCGAATGATAGAGCGGGGTATAACACCTCCCCAACAAAAGTAAACTCACGGTTACAAAGTGAGTTTGCTAGAAACAAGGTTTTGAAGGTAAAGGTAGTATGTAATATATACATATGTAGGTATATATAAATATATTTACGTTAATTAGGTAGCGTGTAAGAGGGGCGGAGTGGTTGGAATAAGAGCTGAAGGGATATGTTTTCGGGAACCGGTTCATTTAATTTATTTTCACATAAAATGGATATTTAATAGTAATTTTAACAATAATACATATAACTATGATTATAGTGATTAAGCTAATGGAGAAACCAGTATAATTGAGGACCGTGTCATCAGGAAGCGGATAGTCATCATCCATTTGTAATTGATCTGGTAAATTATATTCAACGAATTTTATGTTGTCAAAATTTACATTTTCAATTTTGGATTGTGAGATGTCGAGTTTTAATTTTGAGAACTTGTTCATATTGCAACAGGTGTCATTGATAATGTTAAAATTTGAGATAACAGGCTTAGTAATAATTTTAATATTTTCTTTTGCTTCTAATTTAATTTGTTTACAAAATGCGACACATGTCGGTTCTAGAGTTAAGATTCCTGTCCCTGTTATGACATTGTCCTTTACATAACTTGAGTTACATTCAACAGTAAGTTTAACTGGATTTGATTGCGTAAATATCCAATTGTTGCCATTTAGCTTGTGCCAAATATTAATATTGCCAAATATGAAATTGGTTTTACAATTACTAGGAGTACATTAATTACTTTGGTCATTAGATCAGTTTCACAAGTGGGATTCGTTATGACACTAGAAACATCAATAGATTTACAAATAAGAAGCTTATTAATAATTACTTTACATGAAATATCTAAATTATCTAAATAAAAGTACGTTTTACGATCTTCACTTAATCCTATATATGGTTTATATGCACTTATCAAAGCGAAAGAGTTTGGCTTTTGATATCATGTGGAACTGGTAAGGATACACATCTATATAAATTATAGGTAGCTAGATCAACCATAGGCATTTTAATCACAAAACTAACTTATCGTTAAAATAGTATGATATAATATCTGACAAGTTGATCAATGAGTGAATGTTGTCTATGTTCAATTCTAACGGGAATTCCTTGTGTTTGGGTAAGTTCTTGATGTTACTCATGATCTCATTAAAGAGTTGTCGTGAAGTAAGAATTGAGGGATGTAAAGTGTTACTTTTTATGAATAAAATGCTATTTACAATATCTTCCATTTTATATGAGAATGTTAATAAATGAACTTGCAGTACACTAAGTATTTCATTAAGATTATTTCGAAAATACATGGAATTAGTCACTTCCGAAATGTTTTGAACAGCTAGCGATATCTTTTCCATTGCATCATTTAAAAGGAACTGGTTCTTATTTAGCTCTGCTACTGACCGATTAAAATTCGCGATTGCAGATTTAGAAATGAAAATGTTTTGAGCAAGTTTAGTGGCCAACTCTCTGTCTGAATTTTGTAGTTTTCTAATAGCTTGATTATACTTAAGTGCGTCATCCTCATTTAGTGTGCCGAATACATGTCTAAAAACAGTTCCTACAGCGGAGAACCAAGCAGATCTTTTAGAATGAGTAGGTAAAAGATGTGAGACAGAATTGTAATCACGAATTATATCTCTAAATAAAACTTCAAGTGGTTGTATCATATTGTTGCACTCATAGTTTTTAATTAATTCGCTTTTGACATAGAAAGCGTGTTGTGCCGAAAACAGACTTTATGTTTTCGATATGAGATGTTGCAAATGAAATATCTATTGGAATTATAATGTGCGTATAGTCACTTATTATTTTGCCGTTCCAGAGGGGTCGAAATAAATACCGGGGCTGTTATCGATGGATTGAATAAATTCCTGTGAAGTGACGAGCAGAAATTGCATTGGCAGTGTAATTCTGAAAAGGGAATATTATTGTTTAAACTCTTAGAGTAAGTTAACCTAAACAGAGTTAGCTGTAGCTAGTTTAATTTGATCAAAGTGATGCCTTACGTGTCTACGATTGATAAGAAGAGTTGCGGTATTATTATCATGTACTTTTAGAATTTTGTATGGGCCTTTCCACAATGGAGATAGCGCTTTTCTAAGCCGGAGATGGTTCTTTAAGTAAACGAGATCTCCTATCTTGTATCGTACAGGTCTTGTATGGTTATCGTAATAGGATTTTGATTTTTCTTTTGAATTTTGAATGTTTTCAATAGCTTTGTCTCTTGAAAGTTTAAGACGATGACATAGCATTTTTAAATATTCTGGGTAAGTAACATTAGAGGTGAATGATAAACCGAGTCCGGGATAAAGGTTTATGGCCGAATACAAGTTCGTAAGGTGTATAATTTGTTGTGCAGTGAACATTAGTATTATAAGCGAGGATGGCAGTGTAAACGTAGCGGGACCAATTGTCTTGATCTTCATTTACGAAGGATTTAAGGTATTCTTTCAAGGTAGAGTGACTACGTTCAAGTGCACCCTGTGTCTGTGGATGATATGGACTTGACCACAATTGTTTTATTTTAAGATGTTCACATGTCTTCTTAAAAAGTTCTGCAGTGAAGTTAGTGCCTTGGTCTGTTAAAATGGTTTTGGGAATTCCGAACAGAGATATAAAGTGTAATAGGCATTCGCTGGTTTCTTCAGCTGTAGTCGACCTGATAGGATATGCTAGTGAAAATTTGGTGAGTTCATCTTGTAGGGTAAGTATGTATTTTAGTTTAGCTGGACCCGCTTCCGGTAGTGGACCAACTATGTCCAGAGCTAGACGTTGGAAAGGGGCATTAGATGTTGTGGTTATTTGCATAGGACTTCTATGAATTTTACGGAGTGCTTTATTTTCTTGGCAAAGTTTACAGGATTTTACATAATTCTCGATGTCGCTACGCATCCCTTTCCAGTGATACCTTTCTTGGATTCGCTTTTAACATCCTTACACTACCTAAATGACCGGCGATGGAATGTCGTGGTTTTCGCGGAGGATTTTTTTTATTTCACTAAGTGTAGGGAATATAATGGTGTTGCGGTGGATTGTGACGAGAATATTAGTATTATGGAAAAGAAATAGAATGATGTTATATAGCTTTGTGTAGGAGTGAGATTCGAAAGGGTCCTTAAAATCAGTTATACTAATTGGGGTTGCAGTTTTTTGGATAAGAGAGTTACGTAGATTTCGCAGGCATGTATATATGTCTTCATAACTCGCGTTGTCAAAGTGATTGACTTTGGTAAAAAGAAAATAAATAGAGCGACCGTTATGAACAAAATTAAGGTAAGAGTGTAAGGTCCGTTCCTTACTTAAAATTTCATTTTTTTCGTCTATTTCAGTTAGTATTTCTTCTATATAGGGATTACTTTCGTCAAGATCAATGGAGGTTGGTATAACAATTATTGTGTCATTGCTTTTAAGAATACTAGAATTGCTTTCTAAAACTTTGGTGTCAAAAATAAATGTTTTGCTATTTATTGTTTTAAAAATTGTGCATAATTATTATTAAGTATATTTTGTCTGTTTTCAGGTTCGTTGTGGTTCGGGCTGTCTTGGGTTGGTGAAGTCGTCAAAGGAGGGTCATCGTCAAAGTGTGATTCCAATGGTAAGTCATCGGCCGACTGAGGAACTAGGCGGGAAGTAGAAGGTTGGTTGATATTGGAATCGGAAACAAGCTGTGGACTAGGGGTTGCTGTGGGTAAGTTGATATCAGAGTTAGTTATTTCAGGAACCTGTGGGTTTGGAAGCAGTGGCTGTTGATCTCGAGCGATATCAGGTAGGTTAAGGACTGAAGTCTATATTACGATCACCATCAAAAGGGCTGATATTATCGTCTAAGTTCAGTGGGTCAATGTTCTCAATGGGATTAACGGGGTATCGGGAAAGTGCGTCGGCGGCTGCGTTTAGTTTACCCTTTTGGTAGGCTATCTCATATTCGTATTCTGAAAGTTTGAGACGCTATCTTTGAAGTTTACTGCCTGGGTCTTTGTGATTCATGAGCCAGGTCAGTGGTCTATGATCGGTAATAATATAAAATTTACGGCCGTATAGATATGGGCGGAAAGTTTTACAACCAAAAAGTATAGCAAGAAGTTCTTTTTCTGTGGTATTATAATTAATTTCGCTTTTATTGAGTGTCCGAGATGCATACGCTATTGGCCTTTCATGCCCTTTTTGGTCCCTGGGAAAGGACTGCACCGATTGCGTAATTAGAAGCGTCGCAAGTCAAAACAAAGGGTTTGGAAAAGTCTGGGTATATCAAGACTGGCGCTGAGGTCAGCTTGTATTTAAGTTCATCGAATGCGACTTGCTGTTGATTTTCCCAAATAAAAGGAACGTCCTTTTTAAGGAGATGAGTCAGAGGTTTAGAGATTTTGGAGAAATTAGGAATAAATCTACGATAATACGAAACAAGGCCGAGAAAAGATTTAATGTCTTTGGGGCTCTTGGGGTTTGGAAATTTAGTAACAGCTTCAACTTTCTCCGGATTTGGTTTAACACCTTTTTCTGTGATGACATGGCCAAGATAAGCTACTTCTCGGCGCAGGAATTCGCATTTGTCGGGCTGCAATTTTAAATTAAATTTTCTTAGGCGTTGAAAGACTATTTGTAGGTTCTCGATGTGGCTACTAAGGTCATGTGAATAGATTACCACGTCGTCTAGGTACACAAAGCAGCGGATATCTTGGAGGCCAGCGAGTGCGGTATTCATAAGTCGCTGAAATGTTGCAGGTGCATTCTTAAGGCCAAATGGCATACGAGTGAATTCGTAATGCCCTTGAGGCACGCTAAAGGCTGTTTTTGGTGCATCTTTTCATGCATGAGGATTTGGTGAAATCCAGAAGCGAGGTCGAGTGTCGAAAAATATTTACTTTGCCCTAGCTGATCTAAAATTTCTGATATCTGTGGGAGTGGGTAACTATCTCCTACAGTGACGTCATTGAGTTTGATAATCTATAACTACCCGCCATTTCTGTTCTCCTGAGGCATCTAACTTCTTGGGGACTACCCAAATTGGAGAGGACCATGGAGACATAGATGGTTTTATTATTCCCTGGTCTAACATTTGGTCAATTTGCTTGGCTACTTCTGGTTTGTGAATTTCGGGGAAACGATATGATTTTACATGAATTGGGTTCTGGGACGTAGTTCTTATTTCATGTTTAACTGCAGTTGTATATGTTAGTTTATCTCCGGGAATATAGAATATATCTGAATATTCGGAACATATATCATGTAGGGCGTTAGCTTCTTCTATATTTAAGTGTCTGGTTCGGAGAAGGTTCAAAACGTCTTGAGTTCGGAGGTATGAGTCATTATTTTGGCTTTGATGCTCCGTTATAGAATAGATAAGTGAGTTAGAGTGAGGTGAATTAGTTATATTATCAGGGTTTATAGGAGTCAGTTGAATATTTAAATTTGATTTAAATGTTACAGGTGAGTCAGAAGTGTTTATTACTGATATATTGATTCTATTGTTTTCTTTTACCTAACTAGACAATTCGCAATAAGGATATTTCCGAATTGTTTCTGATCAAGGACTAATCCTTCTTTTATTTCAGGATTGGAGACGGAGCATTCAATCATTGTTTCTGATCTAGGAGGTAGAGAATAAATTGGTTCATGGAATTGCAGTGGTATATGGGTATCACCGATGGTAAGTAGGTTTTTGTTATAATCGATATTGCAACCAAAATAATTAAGCATATCCGTTCCGATTATTCCGTCAAAAGGAAGATGAATTTTGTCAACTACGTGAAATTTATGACATAATGTTGTATAGGCAGTTGTTGGGAACTTATGATGTATTTTTAAGTTTAAGTATCCCAGAGTTTTCGTAGGGCCATGTTTACCGGGATCGATACCCTTAAGATGTATGAATTCTTTACTAACTTGACCGATTTAGGTAGACAAGCTGATTTGATGAGGCTTACTGAGGCGCCGGAATCAACTAAAAGAGTGAGTGGTACATCAGATATTGAAGTATTTATTTTACAATGGGAAGTAGTATGTTATTGGCGGTGTTAATTTGAAAAATTTTGATTTCATTATCGTTATTTATTGGTCCAGTGATTGACATGGGTTTTCCGGAAGGAACTGGGGCTGTGCGGGCATAGAGTTTGGTAGGTTTAGGTGAGTTAGTAAAGTTAGTGAATTTAGTAGGAACAGCGGAATTGATATAATCAGCGGAGTTAGTATTTAATGCGGCCTTTGTATTAGAAACAGTGGATATGGTAAAAGGAACAGCTGAGTTGGCATTAGATACAGTGGATTTAGTATTAGATACAGTGGATTTAGTATTAGATACAGTGGATTTAGTATTAGATTCAGTGGATTTAGTATTGGATACAGTGAATTTAGTATTAGATACAGTGGATTTAGTATTAGATTCAGTGGATTTAGTATTAGATACAGTGGATTTAGTATTAGATTCAGTGGATTTAGTATTAGATTCAGTGGATTTAGTATTAGATTCAGTGGATTTAGGGGGTTTGGTATCGACTTTAGAACTCGGATTTCCTGCGCGACACCTATCAGGAAATTTTATTCGTTTAAATTCGCGGTATCTACTGTGTCATATCCATCCTCGTGGATATTGTTAGTGTTTTCGTAAGTCACGTTATGAACAGGACGATAAAAATTATTGTTGTTATTCGGAGGGGTATTATTATTTTTAAAATTAGAATTGCGGCGACTGTTATTGTATTGCCGCTTGCGGCAATTTTCGATAGTATGGCCAATATTTTTGCAGTATCTACACACAGGGGATTGGGAGTTAGGAGACTGACCTTGACCCTGTCTTGTAAAATATGATTGGCCTTGAGGCCTAGTGGGTGACGTCGGACCTTGTGGTCGAGAGGACGAGGAATTAAAGTTCGGCCTGTACGAGGTATTGGATTCAGTGTGTGAAAATTCATTTCTCTTATATGTAATGCCTAATATTTTTTCCTCTGCTGCAGCAAAATTTATTGCTTCGTTTAAAGTGGAGGGGTCACGACATCTCACTATTGTTGCTAACCGAGGGTCGAGTCCCATCATGAATCGATTGAGCGCTAAGTCCTGCATTGTGGCAACTCGGCCGGATAGTTCGTCTTTCTTTTGGTAGGTATCGTGATATTTATTTCCGTAAGTAATTTCGATAAGCAAGATTCTATTCTCAGGGAATATTGGCTAACATTTTCGCTAGGATGTTGTTTACAACTTTGTAAGTCGGATAATAAGTGGGCGTAATGTTTCCTATCACCAAATTGTGTTTTCAAAAATTCTTCGAGTTGGGACCATTTTGTAAATTCTTTAATTGCACACACGGATTCGGCTTTCCTGTTAATCTACTTAGTATATATTTAAAAAGTATGTCTTGTTGAGTGATTGTTGCCAAATTAATTGCATTTCGGCAGTTATTTAAGAACGGAATTAGCGTGTCTCTGAACTGTCGAAGGTCCCAATAAATTTAATTAAAACATTTAAATCTATGTCGGACATTTTCACTTCTAAATCTATGTCTTTCCTTCTCTCGTTTTTGACATAAGCGTACCTGTTATAGTAAAATAAAACTGAGCGTAATGCCAAGGTTATAACTCGATAATTAAAATAGTCTTATAAAAGGTACAGTGGCTCGGATGCGGGAGCGGGTGCGAGTGCAGGAGCGGGTGCGAGTGCAGGAGCGGGTGCGAGTGCAGGAGCGGGTGCGAGTGCAGGAGCGGGTGCGAGTGCAGGAGCGGGTGCGAGTGCAGGAGCGGGAGCGAGTGCAGGAGCGGGTGCTAGTGCAGGAGCGGGTGCGAGTGCAGGAGCGGGTGCGAGTGCAGGAGCGGGTGCGAGTGCAGGAGCGGGTGCGAGTGCAGGAGCGGGTGCGAGTGCAGGAGCGGGTGCGAGTGCAGGAGCGGGTGCGAGTGCAGGAGCGGGTGCGAGTGCAGGAGCGGGTGCGAGTGCAGGAGCGGGTGCGAGTGCAGGAGCGGGTGCGAGTGCAGGAGCGGGTGCGAGTGCAGGAGCGGGTGCGAGTGCAGGAGCGGGTGCGAGTGCAGGAGCGGGTGCGAGTGCAGGAGCGGGTGCGAGTGCAGGAGCGGGTGCGAGTGCAGGAGCGGGTGCGAGTGCAGGAGCGGGTGCGAGTGCAGGAGCGGGTGCGAGTGCAGGAGCGGGTGCGAGTGCAGGAGCGGATACGAGTGCGGATGCGGGAGCGGGTGCGAGTGCAGGAGCGGATACGAGTGCGGATGCGGGAGCGGGTGCGAGGCAGGAGCGGGTGAGTGCAGGAGCGGTGCGAGTGCAGGAGCGGGTGAGTGCAGGAGCGGATACGAGTGCGGATGCGGGAGCGGGTGCGAGGCAGGAGCGGGTGCGAGTGCAGGAGCGGTGCGAGTGCAGGAGCGGATACGAGTGCGGATGCGGGAGCGGGTGCGTGTGCAGGAGCGGATACGAGTGCGGATGCGGGAGCGGGTGCGAGTGCAGGAGCGGATACGAGTGCGGATGCGGGAGCGGGTGCGAGTGCAGGAGCGGGTGAGTGCAGGAGCGGGTGCGAGGCAGGAGCGGGTGCGAGTGCAGGAGCGGATACGAGTGCGGATGCGGGAGCGGGTGCGAGTGCAGGAGCGGGTGAGTGCAGGAGCGGTGCGAGTGCAGGAGCGGATACGAGTGCGGATGCGGGAGCGGGTGCGAGTGCAGGAGCGGGTGAGTGCAGGAGCGGTGCGAGTGCAGGAGCGGATACGAGTGCGGATGCGGGAGCGGGTGCGAGTGCAGGAGCGGATACGAGTGCGGATGCGGGAGCGGGTGCGAGTGCAGGAGCGGGTGAGTGCAGGAGCGGATACGAGTGCGGATGCGGGAGCGGGTGCGAGTGCAGGAGCGGTGCGAGTGCAGGAGCGGATACGAGTGCGGATGCGGGAGCGGGTGCGAGGCAGGAGCGGGTGAGTGCAGGAGCGGATACGAGTGCGGATGCGGGAGCGGGTGCGAGTGCAGGAGCGGTGCGAGTGCAGGAGCGGATACGAGTGCGGATGCGGGAGCGGGTGCGAGTGCAGGAGCGGATACAAGTGCGGATGCGGGAGCGGGTGCGAGTGCAGGAGCGGTTGCGAGTGCAGGAGCGGTGCGAGTGCAGGAGCGGGTGCGAGTGCAGGAGCGGGTGGGAGTGCGGATTCGGGAGCGGGTGCGAGTGCAGGAGCGGATACGAGTGCGGATGCGGGAGCGGGTGCGAGTGCAAGAGCGGATACGAGTGCGGATGCGCGAGCGAGTGCAGGAGCGGATACGAGTGCGGATGTGGGAGCGGATGCGTGTGCAGGAACGGATACGAGTGCGGATGCGGGAGCGGGTGCGAGTGCAGGAGCGGGTGCGAGTGCAGGAGCGGATACGAGTGCGGATGCGGGAGCGGGTGCGAGTGCAGGAGCGGGTGCGAGTGCAGGAGCGGGTGCGAGTGCAAGAGCGGATACGAGTGCGGATGCGGGAGCGACTGCGTGTGCAGGAGCGGATACGAGTGCGGATGCGGGAGCGGGTGCGAGTGCAGGAGCGGGTGCGAGTGCAGGAGCGGATACGAGTGCGGATGCGGGAGCGGGTGCGAGTGCAGGAGCGGATACGAGTGCGGATGTGGGAGCGGATGCGTGTGCAGGAACGGATACGAGTGCGGATGCGGGAGCGGGTGCGAGGCAGGAGCGGGTGCGAGGCAGGAGCGGGTGCGAGTGCAGGAGCGGGTGCGAGTGCAGGAGCGGTGCGAGTGCAGGAGCGGATACGAGTGCGGATGCGGGAGCGGGTGCGAGTGCAGGAGCGGTGCGAGTGCAGGAGCGGATACGAGTGCGGATGCGGGAGCGGGTGCGAGGCAGGAGCGGGTGCGAGTGCAGGAGCGGATACGAGTGCGGATGCGGGAGCGGGTGCGAGTGCAGGAGCGGGTGCGAGGCAGGAGCGGGTGCGAGGCAGGAGCGGGTGAGTGCAGGAGCGGTGCGAGTGCAGGAGCGGATACGAGTGCGGATGCGGGAGCGGGTGCGAGGCAGGAGCGGGTGCGAGTGCAGGAGCGGATACGAGTGCGGATGCGGGAGCGGGTGCGAGTGCAGGAGCGGATACGAGTGCGGATGCGGGAGCGGGTGCGAGTGCAGGAGCGGATACGAGTGCGGATGCGGGAGCGGGTGCGAGTGCAGGAGCGGATACGAGTGCGGATGCGGGAGCGGGTGCGTGTGCAGGAGCGGATACGAGTGCGGATGCGGGAGCGGGTGCGAGTGCAGGAGCGGGTGCGAGTGCAGGAGCGGGTGCGAATGCAGGAGCGGATACGAGTGCGGTTGCGGGAGCGGGTGCGAGTGCAGGAGCGGATACGAGTGCGGATGCGGGAGCGGGTGCGAGTGCAGGAGCGGTGCGAGTGCAGGAGCGGATACGAGTGCGGATGCGGGAGCGGGTGCGAGTGCAAGAGCGGATACGAGTGCGGATGTGGGAGCGGGTGCGTGTGCAGGAGCGGATACGAGTGCGGATGCGGGAGTGGGTGCGAGTGCAGGAGCGGGTGCAGTGCAGGAGCGGGTGCGAGTGCAAGAGCGGATACGAACGCGGATGCAGGAGCGGGTACGAGTGCAGGAGCGGATACGAGTGCGGATGCGGGAGTGGGTGCGAGTGCAGGAGCGGGTGTGAGTGCAGGAGCGGATGCGAGTGCAGGAGCGGGTGTGAGTGCAGGAGCGGGTGTGAGTGCAGGAGCGGGTGTGAGTGCAGGAGCGGGTGTGAGTGCAGGAGCGGATACGAACGCGGATGCAGGAGCGGATACGAGTGCGGATGTGGGAGCGGGTGCGACTGTAGGAGCGGATGCGTGTGCAGGAGCGGTCGCGAGTGCAGGTGCGGGTGCGAATGCAGGAGCGGGTGCGAATTCAGGAGCGGATACAATGCAGATGCGGGAGCGGATGCGAATGCAGGAGCGGGTGCGAATGCAGGAGCGGATACGAGTGCGGATGTGGGAGCGGGTGCGTGTGCAGGAGCGGATACGAGTGCGGATGCGGGAGTGGGTGCGAGTGCTAGAGCGGATACGAACGCGGATGCAGGAGCGGGTGCGAATACAGAAGCGGGTGCGAGTGCAGGAGCGGATGTGAATGCAGGAGCGGATGCGAATGCAGGAGCGGTTGCGAGTGCAGGAGCGGGTGCGAGTGCAAGAGCGGATACGAACGCGGATGCAGGAGCGGGTGAGTGCAGGAGCGGGTGCAGTGCAGGAGCGGGTGCGAGTGCAGGAGCGGATACGAGTGCGGATGCGGGAGCGGGTGCGAGTGCAGGAGCGGTGCGAGTGCAGGAGCGGATGCGAGTGCAGGAGCGGGTGCAGTGCAGGAGCGGATACGAGTGCGGATGCGGGAGTGGGTGCGAGTGCAGGAGCGGGTGCGGAGTGCAGGAGCGGATACGAGGTGGATGCGGGAGCGGGTGCGAGTGCAGGAGCGGATGCGAGTGCAGGAGCGGGTGCGGAGTGCAGGAGCGGATACGAGTGCGGATGTGGGAGCGGGTGCGAATGCAGGAGCGGATGCGAGTGCAGGAGCGGGTGTGAGTGCAGGAGCGGGTGCAGTGCAGGAGCGGATACGAGTGCGGATGCGGAGCGGGTGCGAGTGCAGGAGCGGGTGCGAGGCAGGAGCGGGTGCGAGTGCAGAGCGGGGTGCGAGGCAGGAGCGGGTGTGAGTGCAGGAGCAAAAGTGAGTGCAGGAGCGGATACGAGTGCGGATGCGGGAGCGGGAGCGTGTGCGGGAGCGGATACGAGGTGGATGCGGGAGCGGGTGTGAGTGCAGGAGCGGGTGAGTGCAGGAGCGGGTGCAGGAGTGGGTGCGAGTGCTAGAGCGGATACGAACGCGGATGCAGGAACGGGTGCGAATACAGAAGCGGGTGCGAGTGCAGGAGCGGATGTGAATGCAGGAGCGGATGCGAGTGCTGAAGCGGGTGTGAGTGCAGGAGCGGGTGCGAGTGCTAGAGCGGATACGAACGCGGATGCAGGAGCGGGTGAGTGCAGGAGCAGGTGCAGTGCAGGAGCGGGTGCGAGGTGCAGGAGCGGATACGAGTGCGGATGCGGGAGCGGGTGCGAGTGCAGGAGCGGTGCGAGTGCAGGAGCGGATGCGAATGCAGGAGCGGGTGCAGTGCAGGAGCGGATACGAGTGCGGATGCGGGAGTGGGTGCGAGTGCAGGAGCGGGTGCAGGAGCGGATACGAGTGCGGATGCGGGAGCGGGTGCGAGGCAGGAGCGGGTGCGAGGCAGGAGCGGGTGCGAGTGCAAGAATGGATACGAGTGCGGATGCGGGAGTGGGTGCGATAGCTGGAGCGGATGCGAGTGCTGAAGCGGGTGTGAGTGCAGGAGCGGGTGCGAGTGCTAGAGCGGATACGAACGCGGATGCAGGAACGGGTGCGAATACAGAAGCGGGTGCGAGTGCAGGAGCGGATGTGAATGCAGGAGCGGGTGCGAGTGCAGGAGCGGGTGCGAGTGCAGGAGCGGGTGCGAGTGCAAGAGCGGATACGAGTGCGGATGCGGGAGCGGGTGCGAGTGCAGGAGCGGATACGAGGTGGATGCGGGAGCGGGTGTGAGTGCAGGAGCGGGTGAGTGCAGGAGCGGGTGCAGGAGCGGGTGTGAGTGCAGGAGCGGATACGAGGCGGATGCGGGAGCGGGTGAGTGCAGGAGCGGGTGCGAGTGCAGGAGCGGGTGCGAGTGCAAGAGCGGATACGAGGTGGATGCGGGAGCGGGTGCGAGTGCAGGAGCGGATACGAGGCGGATGCGGGAGCGGGTGTGAGTGCAGGAGCGGATACGAGGCGGATGCGGGAGCGGGTGCGAGTGCAGGAGCGGGTGCGAATGCAGGAGCGGATACGAGTGCGGATGCGGGAGCGGGTGTGAGTGCAGGAGCGGGTGCGAGGCAGGAGCGGGTGAGTGCAGGAGCGGGTGCGAGGCAGGAGCGGGTGCGAGTGCAGGAGCGGGTGCGAGTTCAGGAGCGGGTGCGAGTGCAGGAGCGGGCATGAGTGCTGGAGCGGATACGAGTGCGGATGCGGGAGCGGGTGCGAGTGCAGGAGCGGGTGCGAGTGCAGGAGCGGGTGCGAGTGCAGGAGCGGGTGCGAGTGCAGGAGCGGTGCGAGTGCAGGAGCGGGTGCGGAGTGCAGGAGCGGGTGCGAGTGCAGGAGCGGGTGCGAGTGCAGGAGCGGGTGTGAGTGCAGGAGCGGGTGTGAGTGCAGGAGCAGGTGCAGTGCAGGAGCGGGTGAGTGCAGGAGCGGGTGCGAGTGCAGGAGCGGGTGCGAGGCAGGAGCGGGTGCGAGTGCAGGAGCGGGTGCGAGGCAGGAGCGGGTGCGAGGCAGGAGCGGGTGCGAGGCAGGAGCGGGTGCGAGTGCAGGAGCGGGTGTGAGTGCAGGAGCGGATACGAGTGCGGATGCGGGAGCGGGTGCGAGGCAGGAGCGGGTGTGAGTGCAGGAGCAGGTGCAGTGCAGGAGCAGGTGCAGTGCAGGAGCGGTGCGAGTGCAGGAGCGGATACGAGTGCGGATGCGGGAGCAGGTGCGTGTGCAGGAGCGGATACAGTGCGGATGCGGGAGCAGGTGCAGTGCAGGAGCGGATACGAGTGCGGTTGCTGGAGCGGGTGCGAGTGCAGGAGCGGGTGCGAATGCAGGAGCGGATACGAGTGCGGATGCGGGAGCGGGTGCGAGTGCAGGAGCAGGTGCGAGTGCAGGAGCAGGTGCAGTGCAGGAGCGGGTGCAGTGCAGGAGCGGGTGTGAGTGCAGGAGCGGATACGAGTGCGGATGCGGGAGCGGGTGCGAGTGCAGGAGCAGGTGCGAGTGCAGGAGCGGGTGCAGTGCAGGAGCGGGTGCGAGTGCAGGAGCAGGTGCAGTGCAGGGCAGGTGCAGTGCAGGAGCGGGTGCTAATGCAGGAGCGGATGCGAGTGCAGGAGCGGGTGCGTGTGCAGGAGCGGATACGAGTGCGGATGCGGGAGCGGGTGCAAGTGCCGGAGCGGGTGCGAGTTCAGGAGCGGGTGCGAGTGCTTGAGCGGATACGAGTGCGGTTGCTGGAGCGGGTGCGAGTGCAGGAGCGCTCGCTATTGCTTTAAAAATCTCCCCGTACACATGTTACGCCATTTATTGACGGAGCTATCGTTTAAAAAATGTTCATGTATCTATCTCTATTATTATATATATTAGTTTTTCTTCGCGTTCGTGTCGATGGTCTTTGATCACTAAGTATTTTAAAGGATCTTTTTAAGTTTCTCCTTACAAAATTCATCATATATATTTGTATAAATATATGAATATGTGACTATATATGTATATGTACATATGTTTGTATGTATATAGTTTTATATATGTACATTATGTATATAGTATGTATATTTATGTATTAAAAGGGACCACTGAAAATCGGGGCTGGCATATAACTGTCACAGCAGGTTTCATCTCAGCAATACCCCTGAGTGGCTTTCCTTTTTTGGCACATTGCACTTCTGCAAAATTACGACTTTTTAAATTTTTGTCTATATTTAAGTTTTTGTCTACTTTTATATTTAACTTTAAGTGCCAAATATTTTTTTTGTTTCTTTCTTTCACATAAATTTTAAGAAAATTCTATCAATTTAAATCAAAAATAAGTGAAAAGCTTTAGAGTTAATTAATTTCAGTATTCATTAAGAGATGAAACTCTTAGATTGTACTTTATCCTGCAATCTTTCGGTAGCCAAGAACATTTTGTTGGCGTTTCACTTATTCGCCTCGTATGACACCCCCTGGAAGAGAAGAGGTGGGATATTGTAAGGCTTGCGATACCATACCCGAGTTTTATACATCGGAAAAATACTGGCGTGTACCCGTTCTCTCAGAGGCGAAGGGCAAGTAATGTTGGGCTCACGAACCAATTCAACCCGCTTAAGAGCTTACCAGCTAAACCCTCATAGTTGTACGCCTTTGCCACAAGTAATAATAAATAAACATATAAATAGGTAAATACATACATAGATAGAGACAACATCATATACATTGCTCTGATCTGAATCGGAAACAACGAATACAACAAACACCCATACCCGAGAAAATGTAGAAAGTATTTTTCTACATTCGGCTGTTCAGATCGACGGAATCGGACCCGGGGATTCAGAGCTGGCGACACCATGAAAACTAATGTCTACGTCAGAAAAGGTTTCGTTCACATTCGCGACCGGGCCCACCATTATCCGCCCATACTGGCTGCCTACCCGTCCTCGGAAGCATTCTCTCCTTCTCTCTCAAGAAACACCGACATTAAGTAGACCGGGGTATCACCCTGTTCGAGCCGTCCTAATCATTTAACAATAAAGGCAGAAATTTCCCAAAAATACATCTTAATATTCCTCTACAGTTACTTAGTATGTGGTAAATAAAATTAAAATAAAATAGATATTTTTTTATGTATGCAGCTCATTCAAAGATCTTTGAACATGCAATTAAAACAAATTATAGAAAGGTTCATGTTTTCACGCGTACAAAGTCGTGGGGCAAAAGCTAGTAGAATATAAATCGGCCATGACTTGGCAACTTTTGCCAGTAACAATAAAAATAGACACGTAGGACGTTGTTACGCTGTTTCGCTGTATTTATGTTTATTTAAATTTACATTCATATACAATTTTCGTATCATTCGCACTTTGTAGTAGCCGTAATGACTGTGCCAGAGCTACTGTGGCGCCTAGTGATGGTCGTTTTTGCGATTGTCGAACCAGTTAAATATTTCTTGTAGGTTCATGCATATCATATTATCTTTAACGAACTTATATCCCAGTTGGTAGAGAACCTTCTACCTTTGAAGTTCAGGGTTACAGATTCGAATCTAATCAATTTTTAGACACTCATATTTCACGAGTGAAGAATTGGAATTATGGATGTTTTGTTTATTATTTTATTCTATGCTTGAGTTTTATTATATTTGTTATTTTTTATCTAGGTATTTATATGTATTTTGTTCACATTCATTGTATAAATAAAACATGTCTATAAAATATCCATAACGGCCTGTTTAAGTCAATTGCAGGACATAGGCCTCTCCCATAAGAAGGATTTTACATAATCATCACGTTTGGCAAGCGGATTGGCGAACGCAATACCAAACCACTCGCTTCTCAGACGCTGCTGCATCTGGGGAATGTTAATGATAAAATATATTAAACTACCCACAATGAAGACTGGATGTGTCACATCTCTAAATTATGATTCTGTGTCATTATCAGTTATTTCCGTATTAACACAATAAACACGCATCCATCTTGTTTTAGTGCCAACTTAATGGCACGTTATACTTCAATTGACGTACTTCGTAATGCGATTCAAAGGAAATTATAGAACGCTGTTATAAATACCTGTAACTTGCTTGCTGTTAACAATATATACTCTATTAAAATATTATAATAAGCTCTGTGTCAATACCCTGATGATGCCGTAAGGCGAAACCGGTCGGTTAATTAATAAATAATTAAATAAAGTGAATTGTGTACAAGTCTTCAACAATGAATTTTAATAAAAAAAATAATAATAATATATATTCCGTCTTTAGCTGAGTCATATAAACATCATACTTGCAGTACCTGTATAAGAAAAATGTGGTCCCGTTTATACGATATGATAGGTACTTAAATTTTTGAAAAAAGTTGCCTGACACTGGGGATCGAACTCGTATCTTTTGTCACGAATCCCGATCACCCAAACACTGGTCTATCGTGACATTAATGTATTTATTTATTTATTATTTATTCCCGTGGATGTCGCAATAGGTAACTAAACGTTAAGTCTCTTAAGAGCTTTAACATCGCTATAGCTACCTATAAGGGGAGATTCCGGGCAGGATTATTATTATTACTATCTTGCTGAATTTTACAGTCCAAAATTAAGCTGACCAATGACGGGCAGCAGCGATAATGTGCTAATTGTTTGCTTCTCCAAACGCCAATCCGCGTGTCAAGCATGAATATGCACCAAAGGGCATAGCTTAAGGTAGGTCAATATCCAATGGACCTCTGTCTATGTATTGGTAATGTGTTATATATATATATATATATATATATATATATATATATATATATATATATATATATATATATATATATATATATATATATATATATATATATATATATACATATATATATACATATATATATATATATATATATATATATATATATATATATATATATACTTCGCAAATCTCTGTAGCAAGTGCGGTAGCAATTTATAAATGTACTGTCAGTTACGTTTGTCAAAGCAATAAAAACCTCGGCCGCGTGTAATCTGAACCTTGATTTACATCTAATTGCAAATGTTTATTCTTGCGAATGTATTCGCAAATTATTTTTAAACAGCATTGACTTCGTATCGGCACAATCGAATGACATTTGACGTGACTACAGAACTTCACGTATTAAAATATTTGCTGAACATTTCGTAAAGAATAGAAACAGACATCTGTAATTTTTATCGCTATCGGTGTGCATAATGATTTCTTGTATTTCCGCGAATACTACATATCTAAAATAAAACGATTTTCGAATTTTATCGCGTTTTTAATTAGTTTTTACAAAATATTTTTATTTCCCGACGTGGTCTTGAACATCCCGCTGTCACAGCTATCTATAAGGTGGTGAGAGAAACGTCGGGAAATAAAAAAAGTTTGTAAAAACTAATTAAAAACGCGATAAAATCCGATAATCATTTTATTTTAAATCTATCGGTGTGGCAAGAAAATACAAATCGCCAAGCGCCCCGATCCTTGCATATCTCGCTCCTTTCAAATTCATAATTTCCTTCTTACACGCACTACGTATGCGGGTACTTTTGAACCTCCCCTCTTCGTCAATTTGCTCGAATGGGCCTTAGCTCTCATTACCTTAATTAATATTCTTTGTTATAATTTCTTATGATGTCTCAAAATTAGACTTATTCTTCGATGAGTTATTCTTGTTTACTTTTTTTTAATTGATGTACGTAATTGAGCTAACCGTCCCTTTATCGTTAGTATAGACTATACTAATGCATCGCCTATCCCCTGCTTCTTCTTCTTATGTATAGCCTATCAAGAGTCCACTGTTGAACATAGACCACCGCCAAAGTTTTCCACAAATAGGTTTCTCACGCAAAGGTACATTTCGCTTCTCGTTTTATATATGTATACAACTATACTTTCATTCTTTTCCCGTATTTCCTTTTCTTCTCCTATACTTTTTTGCTACTAAAATAACCAGTGGTAAAACCGTTTTTTCTTACCATATCCGAAGTATTGAAATTAGTTCCGGTTGTGACGACACAAAATAGCTGTTTTATCTTATTTTTATGCAGAACGCACAATTCCTAATTGTTTTCGATTATTATTTTTTGACATACGTATGATTTAGATTTATGAGCAAGAAAACTGTAAACAATCACGTTATTCACGAAAGTCTGTATCACATCTATACTTACACTATACATAAAGAAACTAAGCACAGAAAGAGTTCGCGGTAGACCACCCACGGACCAGCGCTGACAAACACCAGAGCACGGTAGCCGACAAACTTCGCCGTACGCATTTATATTGCCTACTTGTTTTATATGTCTAATTAATCGATATATACACGACGCTATCTGTATTGAAATAGGGAAGAAGTAATAAATTTTATTACGTTTCTCAAACGACTCCATTCGCGTTGAGTTTGCATGAACTTCGTATTTTAACTATTAGTTGAGATAGCTTGACTAAAACTCGTGTGCCGATTTTCCAGCCATAAATGTAACGAGCATAAATACAGTTTTATATCTAGAGGTGACGAAACTATGGATGAAAACTAACTTTCCTAATCGACTGATTAATTCCTAAGTATGGATTATACTTAGAGCAAATCTAGAATGTATGTATGAATATGAATGTAAATATTTATACGAAAATCCATCTTTTTATTGTATGGCGTTACCAATAAGATTTCTGGAGAGTTTTTTTTTGAGTGTTACTTTGAACAAAAATTTGAAAAACATTGTATGTTTCTGTGCAAATTTGATAATATTCAGTATTTTACTAATGTTTTGTGGGTAATTTCCCACCCATTTTTTCCGTGGATGTCGTAAGATCCTAACCTAATCTTAGAACTTATCTTTTATGTATATCTACTGGTATCTTTTATCACCTTGAAGTCGGCGAATCTTTCAGATAATAGCCAAACTTATCGTATAATTTGAGTTTTTTATAAGAAAAAAGCATTAGTTGTAGACATGTAAGGTATATACAGTGGGCCGGCTCGAGCTGGGAAGTACCACGACCTCACAGAATAGCGGCGTCAAGTTGAAGTCTAACAAACTTCTGCGTTTCGTCTGGTGAGTGCTGGTAACCGGAGGCCCACACACCCCCTCCCCCAATTCTGGAGGGGGGGGGGCACTATAAGGCCGGCAACACATCTGCTATGTCTCTGGTATTGCGGGTGTTCATGGGCGGCGGTAATCACTTACCATCACGTGAGCCGCCTGCTCGTTTGCCTCCCTTTGCTATAAAAAAAATATATATACATTTCCATAATTATTAAGGAATACTCTCCTTTTAAATGAGTTCGGCAAATCGCCTTTATGAAGCGTCTTTCCTGAGCTGATTTCGCTGTTTTATTAAATTATTTTTCGATAACTCCTCAACTAATTAAACTTTCATTTTGTACACTAAAATAAATTTATTACATACTGATTGCATCAAAAAGTAATTAAAGCATTTTTTAAAGTTTTAGGCCACTCGACTTCATGATTAAAATCCGTTTTTTTTTTTGTTTATAAATACATGAAAAATTTTAAAAATCAACTGAAAACTGATCCTGTCGAAGCTCGTTATTTTCCTTTTCAATAACAAAAAAAAATAATAGAGTTGTATATTTTTGAGCTATTCCGTGTATGTAGTTAGTATTTCGTATTGAAATTGGCATACTGTGGTGAAATTGTTTAATTTGTACAACATGTATTATTAAATTGTACTTAATTAAGTCTGTAAAAGTATACTTTTGGAGATAGGCTTCTGAATCCGATTTTTAGTTTGGTATTTTTCGTGATGATTGTTCCGCAATCTGTTGGTAGCCATTGTAATATATAATGCTATTCCCTCAGTCACCTCTTACGACACACGGGGAGACATGGGGTATTAATATTATGCCGACACCACACAGGTCTGTAATAAATTACAAATGGAAGTTTAGACAATTTGTAGTTCATTTATTATATGTTTTAAAGTTACTTGCTCTATCTAGTCAGAAGACAAGGCAATTGACTTATAAACATTTCACCGGATCTGATTTGGTGGTGAGCCCGTCGCTATATTTGTGTACAAACCAAAGATATAAAGTGTATACGTTTCTAAAAAGCTAATTGTTACGATGACTTTTCCCCTGAAGAATCAAACTTGAGTCTTCTATTCGAATTCCAAAAACAAAATAATAGTTATCGTGACTGAATAGAAATTCTACAGAAACTACAATATCTTATAAAACGCTATGCCTTATTTATAAATTCACGCCAAGCACTGATGAATTTATCTGTGTTTAGGGATGCCAGTTAATCGATTAAACAGTTTAAATAGAAATCACGATAAAACACAGACGGAGCTGTTAGAAACCAAATAAAACGCAATCGTAACGTAACGATCAGCGACTTATTTATTTAAGTGTTACAAACGAACAAACCACCCGCGACTAACTATTTTCAGAGACCACACATAAAATTTGACCTCCGGTGTTAGTGCCTTTTCGACACAAATAATTGGATTTAATGGGATTTAAATTGTTTTAAAGCAACTGAGAAAAGTTTTTGTGTTTCTAGTTTAACGCAGGTTACGTTGTTACTTCTACAAAAATTGTTTATAGCTGCAAATATATGTACATCTACACTTTTATTACTTGCCAACAGCTCTTAAATCTATAACAGAAAACAAGGATTTTAAGTTTGTAAGTTTTTAAGCTAGAGTAAAAATTGAAAATTTGTAGTGTATTGGAGACTAATATTTAAAGCGAATGTAAACCTAATATTGTGAGGTATAAAGTTTTTATTTCTATTCTAATTTTTCTAATTTTGCAATTTTATTGATTTTTAAAGCATATTTATGCTGAACTTTTATGTTATTGAATTAAAGAGATAAAAGTTAAAATTTCAACAAACACGGGCGGGATTCGAACCCGCGACCTTCGCCGATCCGTGGCGACGCACCTCCGAGGCACCGTGTCTTACACGCATCAGTTGAAATTTTAAATCTGTATTCTCTTATATTACTTATGCCTTGTTTATTGGCATAGGGGCCATCTATTATCCCTTTTGCAATAATAATATTCTATAATTTTGTTTAGAATTAGTATTAAATAATAAGTCCACCGACTGTCTGATAATTTGGAATAGAAAAAACGGGATTATTTAATGTTCAAGATTGTTATTACTAAAAAATAATTCTCAAATAAAAACTTATATCCTTAGTACTTTCCCTCGAAAGTAATAGGACACTTTTATTTGAGAATGTAATAGTTAAGAATCTATCTCGAAATTGAAGAAGACAATCACGACTCGTCGGCGTTGATAGGTTAAATCTGCCCTAGAAATTTTCCGCTCCAGCCTATTTAGACAAAAATTCGACTCTATTCTCTATGATTTAAAAATTTATTACCTATGCGTATTAATGAAGCCGTCACATTTATTACATAAATATATTGTTACTGTACTAGCAATTAAGCGAACGAAGCAGCGATTAAACTCTAGTAAGTATAAAAATCACGTCGTGTCATGAATATTTTTTTTATTTTAACATCCTATTATTAATCCCCTGCTAGACATAAAAGTATGGTTTGGAGAATCCACGGCAGGTCATAGGCCTCTCCTTTAAATAAGATTTTCCATAATATCCACTAATGACTTTTAACTTTTTAGTCCTGAACCAACTTCGAACGGCTGAAATCGAATAGAATCCTAAAAATTTCGCTCGCGAACTTAAACATAATACCAATAATTCATTATTTTAGACAAAAAAACGCATTTAAGCACAGAAACTCGCATTATCTCGTTCTTGTTTATTTTTGGTAAAACAGTAGAAGCATGAGCGACACCTTCCCTGCCATTTATTCCCATGTCAACGAGAAATAGAGTACAAATATAAAGGAATCAGAAACTAATATGTCATCATGTTTTAGAGTTATGAATGTTTATAAGTATGTTATTTATGTTCAATATTTTATCATAAAAATGAATAAAAATTTACAGATTATAAAAACAGAGATTAGCATGGAATTATAGGTTATTGGATTGGAACGGCAACGGCAACTGATAATCATTTTGATGTGTGATTATATACTCTTTGTTAATGTCGACCACTTGTACATAAAAATGACGTTTCCTGTCAGTTGTTCATTGTTATCGTGCAGAATTATTTCGCCTTTTCTTACCAGAACCAAATTCTCGTTTATAAGTGTAGGTAGATTTCATATGGATATAAGAGATGAAGCGAAGTCTACAATGGAAATCGTTAATATTCCACCCATTGTATCTACATATCGACACGCATTGCATACATTCGATGACAAGTTCAAAAATGATTTATGCACGAACATAAATAAATTAAAAACAATGATGAATAATTTGAAAGCGGAGGACCTAGGATTTGATAAAAGCTTAAGTGATCCAGCCACTTGGAAAAAACCCAATAAGGCACCATGTACGTATGTAGAAGTTTTCCAGAATAGTCGTGTTAACATGAGTATATTTGTACTGAAGCCGGGTTTTAAAATGCCTCTGCATGATCATCCGCATATGCATGGACTTTTAAAAGTGATTTCTGGCGCAGTTCATATAAGGAGTTTTACGGAATACCCACTAAAAGAAGCTATTAATGTTTTGGACTTTGCTGTGCGCGCAAAGCACGAAGCTACACGTCTCGCCCAAGGTATTCACAAACGTAGAAGATTGTTTGCAACTGTGTCTCAAGACTCGGTGTGTAGTGCAAATTCGGAGACTTGTGTTTTAACACCCACCATATCTAATTTTCATGAAATAGAGGCATTAAATATGCCTGCTGCATTTTTCGATATACTCTCCCCACCGTATGATACTTTAATAGAAGAGATAGGCCCTCGAAGGTGTAGATACTACAATGTAGCCAATGAAATAAGCACTAATGTAGTAGAACTTCAAGAAACAAGTGTGCCAGAATGTTTTTACTGTGATCAAGTACCATATTTAGGACCGTTTCTTGGATAGTTTAAGAGTCATCAAGAAATGTAATATAAATATACCCAAAAACAAAAATGTAATGCAAAAAAACAATATAATAAAATTGGAATATGATTCCCAAGCTCCTGTCAATAAATATCTGAAACAAAAAGGGATAGAATGGAATTTATATAGTGCAAATTAATTTGTGCCTTTATTAAAAACCAAATAGATCTTGTTATAGTAAGATAATTGGTAAAAATCTAATCAAAGTTATACATAATCACAATTAAGTTACCATAGCTATAGAGAATGCTAATACAACATTGCTTTTTATATAGAATTAATACTTGTCTATTTTGCTTCTTTAAAAAATATTTACAATTTATTGGGACATCGTAATATTTTTTTTTTGATAAATGCTCAAACAGATTCTTAAGCAAAGTTAAAATATATTTTAATGATTAATGTTCAAAGTATTACAATTATCAATATTTTTCTTATATTGTTCACTTCTTCTCAACACAGGTCTTGTTCATAGAAAGAATTTACTAAAGCACACTCACTTTGCTAAATTGCTAATACTTCATATTAATTTGCCTAATTCTTCATTAAAAAGGTCTCACTGCCTTTGAAAATCTTAGTCTTAAAACTATTTATTTTTATCTAGCTGTATTTTCTTGCACCTCCTTTTTTTTTAATTTGTGTATACCCTTTTATTCATATTTTGTGATTGTTTTGCTAGCATAACTCACATTACATTTGTCTCAGGAACCTTTGGTACTCATCCCTTTTGGCTACTTTTGTGCCACTGAATGTTAAGTGTAATTGCTGCCTAATCATGACTAATTTATTCATCTTAATATTTTTAAATAACTAAAAATACAATCATTGCATAAATACATAAAAGTATTACAAGTAAAAGTACATTTAATTATAAGATTTAGATGCAAACAACAGACATTACTCTTATGATATGTGGGTGGCAATATAGTCCTTCTTTTTCTTCTACATTTTCTCTTTATTTAACATTAATGCCATTTTAAAATTCTTAGTTACGGTGTGCTTCATATTTTATCAACTTTTTCAAATTGTGTATGCTTTATTATTTTTATTTATACATTATTCACAGTGGCTTACACAACCTTGCCATTGTCACAATTTCACGACTAGCATGAGATTATCCCATGGTCATAGTCGTCACTGACTGGTTCTTCAATGCCTGCCATTAGCAGCAATGGCAATGTAAAATGGTTTTAGTCGGTATGCTCCTCTTTCTAAGATTTGAACCGGACAATGTTCGTTTTGGTGGCCTCCCAGTCAGGAAACATTTGTGCATAAAACATTTCTTCCAGTTATCAAAAAAAACATTATTCATAAATAAGTGCCTGATTTTGCATTTAATTAATATCACAATGATTTTTTCTTTTTTATTTAATGTAATAGTAATTCTAAGTATAACCCAAAAAGCTATGTCCTTGGTATAGTGTAGGTTTTTCCTCATGGATAGTTGGAACTGTTAAGAATCCATCACATTGAGTGAAATTATATAATAACCAGGTAGTAACTGATAAGGGTTATGATTCACAATGTAAACTTGAGGCTAAAGTAAAACTATATTTTTGTAATTACAGATTTCATCTTTAAGCTTACAAATAACAGGCCAGTTTTGTAGAGATTAATTGAAATATCACAATTAGTATAATTGTAAGTTTCATTGGCAGCTTTATCATACAGATTTTAATGTTTATATGTATTTTATTAGTCTACATTTGATTCATAAGAAAAATAAAAATTATGGAATACATAGTACTAAATTATTGTTCAAAAAATCCTTCACAACACAATTTTAGAATGTTTTTATTGAATTAAGAAAATAGTCATGGCAAAGATTTCTTTTTAAAGCTGCATTTCTTTAATTCTGTACTTCTTTCTATTTATTATTCTTCTGTTCAGTGACTTCTTAATTATTTTGAGTACCTCCTGAAAAGAAGAATAAGAACAATTGGTTTATAACAAATCATCTTACAATCTCCTTCATTCTAAGCCTCATTTTCTGCATTTTATTACTTTTTACATTCCTATCAAAATTTTAGTTAGAGCCTTTTGTAACTTATTGAATTGTAAAACTAAACAAGGTTGAAAATCACCAAATATACACAATTAAATATTTTTTTAAATTTATCTGCATGTTAGATTTAAATTTTAGAAATGTATTTAATGTAAAATGATCTCTAAATTTTTAATGTTTTATTAGGGCTTTTTTTTGGTAAAAATAAACAAGTATTGTAAGATATAATTAGAGAGTAGGTTTCGTTTTCTGGACATGGTATTCATGTTTCTGTTAAATAAATCTTAAATTTGTTATTGAGGATGTAGTTTTATTCCAGATTTAAGTTCTCTGTGCACTCACCTCAGGACATGAGTCTGATCTGGGATCTAAACTGGTGCCCACTAAAATTGTTACTAACAGTTATCAATGCCGAGGTTACCGGGAGTAAATAATTAAATAGTTAAAAATCTAATTTCTAGTACGCTTGAATTTCGTCCAACTGGTTCAATATCACGATGAGTGAGTTACGAGTGAGAGGACTGCTATAATCTCAAATATTTTAAAGGCTTACTTGTTAATGTTCCCAACTTTCAGTGATGGGCAACAACGTCTAAGGTGTAAGGCGTCTGATACTGCGATCGCCAATCTGCTATCAGAGTGTGGCGATCATGACATTCCCAAGGGAGAGCCTATATCCAACAGTAGACTTACAGGCTATTATTTATGTATGTATGAAGGAACGAAAATAATGTTACCCTACATCACAATGGTATCTTCATCTTCTGATACCGTACATGACTTTTCCCTTCCACCACAGGCCTGCAGAATACCGGCTTAGTCACATACTATTGAGTTTTATTCAGAAAGTAGCCTCGTCTCCCCTTAATTTCTATAATCTGATACATGATCTCATACATTTCTTCTCAATGATAAGACTTACTAATTCGTTAATATTAAATATTTATGGATGATCAAGGTGAGTCAGGCGACCCTAGTTCGATCCCCAGGGCTCGCAATGTGTTTTTTCAATAAACTTACGTACGTTTTATATCGTTCGCTTGGACATAAATACTGCAACGGGCTCACCACCTGTCTCAGTGTCTCATAACAATATCTTCGGTAGGAGGTGGGTCGAAAGGACTTAATTGTATACCGTTTACTCAATGGCGCGAAAATTTTGGTACCAGATTTTGGTGGTGGTACCAGAATTCAATCAATAGAAATAAAACGAACCAAAATGAGGATATGTAATATTTTATTAAAATGATAACATAAGCTATAAATTATACAATTCAAATATTTTGTCAACAATTGCACGCAAAGTATTCATTTCCATTTCACATTATGTTCAAGTCATATAATTACCACATTCAGCAACTCAGAAATGTTTTGGGTGGAAAACTCTACTTGTTTTAAGATTTTAAGATTAACTATTTTTCGAAGCTGCCTGCTATTTAAACAATAGCCAAATGTTTTTTATATAACACCCAACCATTGTAAATTATTCGTGATAGTTTTATATGCAAAACAATTTATTCTCGTGATTTTAAAATATAATTGTGATTTAGCTTCACAATTTTTAATTGTGGAACTGAGTTATAACATTTATTCGAAATTTAGCTTTGTTTCGTTTTCTTCTTTCGTCAGCACATTATATATTAACATTTAATTTGTGTCTAAGCAGAAAATTATAAAAATTCATGTTACATTTTTTTCATCCAATTTTATTACATCTAATCATAAAATACACGCGTATTTTTGTCCAAAGATATCAATAACCCTATCAATGACGATTTGTTTGTATCATAAAAATATTTTAACAATTCAAGAAGCGATAAGTAGAGACATGATGACAATTTTATCGTTTGAGTTATCTGTCTGATACATTGATAAAGTTTTGAGCATTTTAAAAATAATGAACACAATCCTACATGGGGCATTCTGGAACGTTTTACAAATTCGAATGTTTGTATAAATGCAATGATTGTTACATAAATGCTATATGGAATTATTTTTGCATTTGAAACATTTTTTTAAAATAAAGTAATAAGTTACACATAAAATTTTGTTTGCGGAACACATTTACTATATCCATTCCAATTCTACAAGAATTGTGTTCTTTGCATATCCTGGTATATGAATATTTAAAATATGAGATTAAAAAAATATTAATTGTACTACTTCATGGCTATAATATACTGTTGACCAGTAAGGCACTGGTATATAACCTATACAGTAATGACTGAATGTTATAATTGATTTAATTATTATATTAGACTTTAAAACCATAATGTAAATATAAATATATACACTAAGTTATTAAAAAAAAAAAACTCGACTGCATAACAAAATTAACATATACCACAATGTCACACACAATTAAGGCAACTCGAGCAAGTCTATTTCTTTGGCAACCTCTGCAGGCTGCAAGCAGACCTGGAAACATTACCCTTCTTTCATGAACAATAGAATATACAGATTCATACAAATACAGATATTTTGTTAAAAATAATGGCGTTTTACAAGTGAAATTTTTGATCGTATGTCGAAAATTAAAGATTTAAATTATTGTTTATTTAAATTTGTCATCATGGTATTGAAGATAAATATATATCGACACTTAAATGTAACTTTCCTAATGTTTATATTATGAGCTTGGATCAATAACCATACTTTAACTATAGAACTACAAGCAATGATTTCTATGCCAGAAAATTAAGTGTTTATTTAAAATTTTAATCACAACAAACATTTTATATTTAATAGGTACATGAAATGATTTTTTCCTAGCTCTACTATTTTTTTTTTGTTTATCACATTAAATGTTTTCTCCGATTATTTCTAAGTACATATCATGAGCCACTTTAGAAAATGTAGTTTTAAACAATTCTTAATCAGACTCTTATTACAAACATAAAATACACAAAAAACCTTAACAGGATTTGTTGCACATAACCATCATTAAGACATCTCTATAGTTAAAAATCACTTTGTGAGATGAGCTTCATAACATATGATTAAAGTCGCTTGCATCTATGCTATTATATAAAGCAATGCAATTACAAATGTGTTTATATAACTAAGAGGGAGCTGAAGGTGACAGTAAAGGGACTATTGTGTGATGTGTAAAAATGATTCGCTATCAGTTTTGAGTAAATAGCATACAGACGACGAGCGACGACTGACGAATCAATCATAAAGCACTTTAAATATTCAGAAAACAACGGGGAGATAACAGAATGTTCCTAGTCATAGGGTGGTGTGTTTGTTACCTTTAACTTGACACTGTTGTCTTAACAAGTCTCCATTATTTTTAAGAATCACTTGGCAATTTATAACCACATATTTGTACACAACTAATATTTTTGAACATATACTGGTCTTCTGTGAAGGAAATGGGCTCACGTCTCGAGCAATTACTAGCAAATTATTTATACAAGCAATTGGTTCACTTTCATATAATCTATATATACTAGTGACTACATTTGTAACTATAGAAGCGATATATCTGAGCAAGAGAGCATAATTCAATGTTATTAAAAATATTGAAAAAATATGTTGTATTTAATAAAAAGGGATACTTAAATGGAGTAACATTACCACAATAACCAATAGTTTGGGTGATCTCTATATGAAGAAAAGACTCGAGTTCGATCCCACGGTGGACAATAAGACAGTGACAAGCTCACCACTTCCCACATTCTCCCAAACAAATGTCTTTGGTGAAACTATGAGTTTGGAAAATTGTAATATATTTCAAACTTGGAAATATGAAAGCATACATTCCTAAGGACAAAGATTGAGAGATGTAAATTATCTATATAAGACATTAATTTGAGCTTATTTAGTTCAAAATTAGTAGAGATAAAGAAAATAGATATATTTATAAATCTTATAATATTGATATAATTATATTAATAACTACGGTTTTAGAGACACCTAGCTAAATAATATACTGGACTTCTAATCTCAACGGACTAGTATGTAGAATTCAATTTATTTAACAAAATTTTATTTTGTTCTTTTATATTTTTAATTATGTCGTAAAGGCAGTTTTCAGTTTGTAATCCTCTTTGATTATCAAGATCTTTTAATAAATGTAACAAACTCGGTCCATTATCATAGTGTTTTAACATTAATATATATTCCACTAATCAAGGTTATCTTTTCTTAATTGATTATTTTAATAATATATTAATAACACCTTAGGCTAAGTGGTTACAAAGGGCGGATTAAACACCTTGTGGCATTCCTCTCTAGTTAATATTTAGAGATGGTAAGAGTTACATGGCAGTTGCAGAATTATTACAGTATTAAGAGATTCTGTTAAAATAAATCTCATTGCTTTACCTCATTAACAACATAAAAAAGATAATATAATTATTTCCACAGATCAAAGTTGAAACAAAATGTCAAAATTATTATAACAAAAATATTTGCTAAGGTAATTTTTCTATCAACTAACATTTGTTAAAAGATCAAATATTAAAATGTCACATCAATGTGAATTAACGACACGACCTACATTAACATACATTTTCGATTCTGTGTATGATTTGTTGAGAATATCTTTCACACTTGCCACATGGTTGGGAGATATTTTCTAAGCTGGTAACACCGGCCTGTCGCCTACGCCTCCGGCTAAGTCGAACACTGCTTGAGCAACTTCTGCAGCCAATTTGTCCGCCGACTAAAACAAATGTTATAAAACTATTAGAACCAATTCCTTAACTGTAGATTCTGTCTGCATTATGTAAAATAGTGATTTATGCCATAAAATTACCGGTTATAAGTCCATTTTATATCTCAGGTATAAAACTGTTTGTTATAATACCGAAGGCCTATAAAGCCGAAATCTATTTGTCCTAAATAGACTCAGGAGAAAGGTGGGTTGAAAAAGCATAATTGCCAAGACGAATTTTGCAGAATTGCTATGCAGTATGACAGCATTAGGGATCTAATCTCTGTCATAGTAATGCAGGAATATTTGAGAGATAACCCGACTTTGTCCAATAGTATTTATAATTATATTATTTGGTACAAAGACCATAATATTTTTAACTGATGTGGTTTTCATTTTCAATATTTGTTTGAAATGTCATTAAAGCGCCATCTATTGTCGCCAAGTAACGACACACCAAAATATCTCATACATAACGTCTTGTTATGGAATCACACACAACGGTAGTACTTCAAACATCGACACTCGAGAAAATGTCGAAAACGTGCTATTCTACATTGACCCGTCCGGGAATCGAACTCCGGACCTCAGAGCGACTCTGGATGAGTGAAATCCTCAGGCGGTAGGTTCGTACCAATGGGTTTCTTCAAAAACTTATAAATCATTTACATAGTTGGCTTGGACATAAAGACAGCGACAAGCTCACCGCCTGTCACTTCCCAAAAAACACTGTAAGTTGGGTCGAAGGGACTCAATGGTCTAGACCTCAACGATCTACACCAGTACACACCATTTCACAATACATTTTGCTCATACGAGGCTTCATACGAGGCTCACCTCCTGCGTGTCGGCCTCCGCGTATACTCGTACGACGTCCTCGGTGCCGGAGGGGCGCACGAAGCCGCGGCCGCTGCTGTATGCCGACACGAGCTGGTCGATCCTCTCCTGCAGACCCTCAGGGGCAGTGCAGGTGCGCTCCGCGTCCGCTGTCGTGATGGCATTGCGGTCCTGGAAGTTTGTTATATTTCTGAACTGGTTCTATGTAAAGTTGTTATTGAAAAATTACTTCGCAACACTCCGCATGCGAATATAAAGAGAATTCGACTCTGCGGTCGCTCATCGTAGAGTCTACTCGCTTGATAATGCCTTGTTTCGAGGCGAAACACGTGTCGCGTTTTCGGTGGTGGTATGTTTTGCCTGGTTTGAGTGTAGTGGTGGTGGTGGTGGTGCAGACAGTAGAATTAGTGCACGCATCTGTGGGAGGGAGGGTGGTGCTCTTCTTCTCTTCGGACCAGGTAACATATACCTATTTATATTTGCATGCGGAGTGTTGCGAAGTAATTTTTACAATAACAACTTTACAATGAATTTCCGCAAAGTAACGCCTGAGTCAATTAACTATGGTTGTATGTACATATAAAAAAGAAATATCCTTCACGCTATTCCCAATATTGTGGATAGACTGAGGTCTAGACAATTAAGTCATTTCGATCCACTATTCACTGAAGATATTTTTTGGGATAAAGGTACACATATATTTTTGGAATGTACATGGATTTGGACGATAGCCGTGTTTGGGTCTTCGGAATTCGTGTCAAGAGACCAGAATTCGATGCCCCGTTCATGTTGTCCTATAAAATGTGAGTCGAAAGGACTTCATTGTCTATACCAGTTGGGAATGGCGTCAAAATAAATTTAGGTGTATAAATATGCTGTTGTACAAATGTTGTGTTTAATTTAAGATGTAAACCTATTCACTTCCAACCCGATCAGAGATGTATATGTTGAGTAGGTATGTGTCGACTTTATAACTCCAAAACTGATTGTTTTGTGTTTCTTTTGAAAATGACTTGATTAATAGTGTTTTTACCTGAGATTCAAATGTTTGTTCATCTATTTGAAGATCATCTCTTCTAATAATTACTTTTATTTTCTTTTGTAAATCGAAATGTTTTGTTAAATAGTATATTGTAAGTGTAGTATAAGTAATTAGAATTTGCACCTATCCTTGTCAATTGAGCAAATACATTTTTTTCAGATTTTTCAGGCAGACCCGGTTTGTCCGGCAGAAATCGCGATATGACCATTGATTATAGTTTTAAGGTCTCTGAATTATAATAAGTAGTTCTGTAATATTATGTGCAATAAAGAATTATCTGTCTAAGTATCAATGCGTATTAGACACTCACTTTCAAGTAGTCCTATTGTTTATCCATAGAGTAATCATAGAGTAAACAGTTTATGCCATAGACATAGACATGAATTTATTTAACATCTTACACACCTACCACACAATAACACAAATATAATAAAAATCATAACATAAATTAGAGAAAAAAAAAAACAAGATTTGTGAGTGTTGTGATGTCAAATTGGACACCAACACGTTTGCTATTCGATACATAGAGTATAGTTATCATAGAGTAAACAGTCCATTCCATAGAGTAAGTATTATCATAGAGTAAACCATTCCATAGAGTATACAGGCTCGTACCTGCACCGTAACCTTCAGCTGCCTGCAGGGCAAATCAGTGTAGGCAGACATCCACTGCCGGACGTTGTGCCCCCGCGCGCACAGCACGGTCTCGACCAGGAACAGGTCCGAGATCGCGTCCCCCACTGTCTCGTTGGTCATGTCTATGAAGTTCAGAAGGAGATCGGCCGCTTTGCGTTGCTCCGCGTCGCTGTTGACAAATGTACAAATATACATACATATAATCACGCCTCTTTCCCGTAGGGGTAGGCAGAGACCACTTCTTTCCACTTGCTACGATCCTTACATACTTGTTTCGCTTCGTCCACTTTCATTATTCCCTTCATACATTCTCTTCGATTCAGGGTACTCTTGACCTGGCCTTTTTTCAGAACGTCCCGGATTTGGTCTCGAAACGTCCGCCTAGGTCTTCCCCTTCCTACACTTCCATTCACACTCGCCTTATATGCTTTTTTCGTCAATCGTTCTTCATTCATTCTCTCGACATGGCCAAACCATCTCAGCATACCTTTCTCAATTTTAGTCACTACATCTTCTTTCAGACCACAACGTTTCCTAATTTCACTATTCCATATCCTGTCGCTCAGTTTAACTCCTAACTTACTTCTTAATGCTCTCATCTCAACTGCATTTACTCTGCTTTCATGTTTCTTCTGCCATACCCAAACAAACATTATATACAAATTTATTTATATTATGTACAAACATTATATATTAATAAATAATTAAATAAATATCTTCACGCAATTCCCAATACAGGGGTAGACAGAGGTCTAGTCTAGACAATTAAGTCCCTTCGACCCACCTTTTACCGAAGATATTTTAGGGACAACGTGACAGGTGGTGAGCCCGTCGCCGTCTTTATGTCCATGCCAACGATATCATTCGTACGTAAGTTTTTGGAAAACCCATTGGTACGAGCCTGCCACCTGGGGATCGAACTCGGGTCTCTTGACTCGAAATTCCGACCACCCAACCACTCGGCTATCGTGACTTGTTATTTACATTATGTATGATTACTTAAAACGAGCTAATCTCGGAAAATTACTACTCTCTGAGGACCTTCGCGTAGTGGTGTATGTATATCGGTTTCATGGTGTCGCCAGGTCTAAGGTCTCGGGTTCGATTTCCAGACGGGCGAAAGTAGAAAAACAATTCAAAGATCTGGATGTTTGTGGTACTATTGTTGTATCTTATTGTTTAATTCCATAACACATGTGCTACTTACTTTGGAAACACAGCAATTGTGTGATCTCGATCCTATTTATGTATTTATTAGTTATTTATTTATTAACTTCATAGAACTGGCTAGTAATAGCTATTGGACACTGTTATACATTCCAATTGGATCTAGATAAGCGTATTCACTGACAAAGTTCGTCTAGATACGAATATAATTGAATCGTTATTTATTATAAAATGTCACGATATGCGAGTAGTCAAGAGACCCGAGTTCGGTCTCCAAGTAGGCTCTACTGTAGGTTTTTTTTTTTTTGCCAAACTTATGTACGATTTATACAGTTTGCTAGTCATTAAGACCGCGACATGCTCACCACCTGACACGTTGTCCCAAAAATATCTTCGGTAAAAGTTGGGTCGAAATTACTTTATTATCAAGACCTCTACCTACCTCAGTATGGGAGAAAGCGTGAAGATAAAAGAGTAAAGATAAACGACTAAACTCACCCCTCCTCGGATATCTGTCTGATCGTTTTCTTTGCAAATTCACTATAAACGACAGTCCCGTGTCCGTTCGCTTCGAAGTAAATACCCACGTCGTAAGATAGCGCGGCGTGATGCAGGTGCTTCACGCCGGTCTTCACGCATGTCACTGGCACTTTCTATGAAAATAGGAGAATCACTGATTTTTTTGATATAACGGTGAATTACATAGATGTACGTATAGATAGGAACAACATCATTAACATTGCTCTAGTCCCTAAGTAGCTAAAGCATACATACCGGAGTGACCGCCACATGTCCACGTATTATTTTGCTATTGCTCTCGTGGTTCCGGGTTCGAATTCTGGATGGATCAATGTAGAAAAACCAATTTTTTTGCATTCTCTCTGGTCTCGGTGATTGTGGTATCATCGTTGTTTATGATTCAATACCACCAAGGGCTTTCGATGCTTACTTTAAGATCGGAGCAATGTGTGTGATGTTGTTCCCATACATATATATTAGTATTTACTATTATTATATATTATAGTATATACATTTATTAGGATTTATATAGAGTCAAGAGTCAAGAGACCCGAGTTCGATCCCCAGGTGGGCAGGCTTGTACCAATGGGTTTTTCAAAATCTTATGTACGAATTACATCATTGGCTTGGACATAAAGACGAGCGACGGGCTCACCACCTGTCATGTTGTCCCGAAAATATTTTCGGTGGAAGGTGGGTCGAAGGGACTTAATCGTCCAGATTAGATCTCTGTCTACCCCTGTATTGGGAATTGCGTGAAGATATTTATTTAATTATTTATTTAAGGCACTTTTATTTTATTGTTTTACGTTTTTCATTCGATTTTATTTTGTTTTTCTGATGATTTGAATTCTGTTTTTCTTTTGTTTCATTAAAATAAGCAACAAATATATATATATATATATATATATATATATATATATATATATATATATATATATATATATATATATATATATATATATATATATATATATATATATATATATATATATATATATATATATATATATATATATATATATATATATATATATATATATATATATATATATATATATATATATATATATACGTATATATTAATTTCGGTATTTCCCGCAGACCAGGTCGCGCTGTATGTGGCGCGTGGAGGCGCCGTTGGCGTACGCGGTCTGCACGAGGCCCGGCCGCAGCGGCGCGCCGGCGGCTCGCAGCAGCGCGCACAGCTGCGCGGCCAGCAGGGTGCCGATTCGATCCCCGTCCAGAAGGTGCATTTTATCACTGAAACGCGACGTTCGATGTGAAATGTGTTGGTCAAACTAGCTTATTAATTATTACTATTAGTTAGGGGTAAATAGAGGTCTAGTCTAGACAATTAGTTGAAGTCGTCGCCGAGATATCAATCTATAAATATCTTCACGCAATTCCCTATACAGGGGTAGACAGAGGTCTAGTCTAGACAATTAAGTCCCTTCGACCCACCTTCCACCGAAGATGTTTTCGGGACAACGTGACAGGTGGTGAGCCCGTCGCCGTCTTTATGTCCAAGCCAACGATATAATTTGTACATAGTTTTTAGAAAACCCATTGGTACTTTGATTACCATTACCACTTGAGGATCGAACTCGGGTCTCTTGATTCGAAACTCCGACCTCCCAACCACTCGGCTATCGTGACTCAGATATCAATCTAAATAAATAAATATCTTCACGCAATTCCCAATACAGGGGTAGACAGAGGTCTAGTCTGGACATTTAAGTCCCCTTCGACCCAACTTCCACCGAAGATATTTTCGGGGACAACGTGACAGGTGGTGGGTCAGTCGCCGTCTTTATGTCCAAGCCAAAGATATAATTTGTACATAGTTTTTAGAAAAACCCATTGGTACTTTGATTACCATTACCACTTGAGGATCGAACTCGGGTCTCTTGACTCGAAATTCCGTTGTTATTTATTTATTTATTTAACAATTTTTGTATACACAATATAAATGAAAGAAGAAAATATAATAAAAGGAAAAGTTTGTACAAAAGTACTGCTTATTTCTTAAGAAATTTCTTCCAGCAGACCTGAGTATGAGGAGTATGGATAAATAAAAGGTAGCATCAGTTGAAATTTTAAATCTGTATTCTCTTTTCTTTATTTATGCATTGCTTTTGGCATCGGCGCCATCTATTGTCCCTTTTGCAAGTGACAATTTGACATACAATTGCTTATTAATTTATTGAAGTAAATCTTCATCACAGACGCTTCACTGGTGAAAAGCGCTACGAAAAGTGTGTGAAATAATTTATTGAAGATAGAAAGGAGAGAGAGAGAGAGAGAGAGTTACGTATATTACGTTTCCTATATTACTGAAGGGGCTAAAGAGATGCGAGCGATTGTTTTTCTCTCTTTCTCACATAATCAGTTACGTATCCCATAACGAAAATAATGAAAAAAAAAAAAACTTTATTAAAAAATAATAATTATCAATCAAAAGCCATAATAAATTTATATATTTATAGAAAAATTAAATGTACATAGACATACATGGAGAAAAAAATTTACTTCACCGGTGGGGTCCATTTCACACTTTTTTTATTTTCACACATACTGGCGTAGGCAGAGGTAGCGAAGCATATATATATATATATATATATATATATATATATATATATATATATATATATATATATATATATATATATATATATATATATATATATATATATATATATATATATATACATATATATATGCTTCGCTACCGCTACTGTTGGTGCACGAATGGGCCGGCTCGACCGGGGAAGTACCGCGACCTCACAGAATACCGGCGCGAAGTAGAAGTCCAGTCTGTTTCTGCATTTGATCTGGTGAGTGCAGGTAGCTGGAGGCCCACACACACCCTTCCCCCAACTCTGGGGGAGGGGGGGTGTCTTTCGTCCTCCCCCAATTCTTTGCGTAATGTTCCATTTACGCAAAGATATCTAGACCTCTGCCAGTATTTGAAATAACGGAAAGATAAAAAAAGCAATTTCATTGAATAAGCTGGTTTTAGCCTAATGATAACTCACTTATCATCAAGATAGTAGTAGACGATGCGATCGCCATCGCCGTCCAGTGAAGCGACGCGTTGGAAGGGCGCGTGTTCGACTCCCACCGGAGGCTTCTGTGACACTTTCACGAAGTCAGCGCCGCACTGTAAGTAAATAGATAGATATAAGTTTAAAGATATATATATATATATATATATATATATATATATATATATATATATATATATATATATATATATATATATATATATATATATATATATATATATATATATATATATATATATATATATATATATATATATAGATAGATACAACATCACTATGGTCTGAATGGGTTTTCAAAACCTACCTACCTAAACCTAGGTTTTTCACCACCGGTCACGTTGTCCCGAAAATATCTTCGGTGCAAGTTGGGTCGAAGGGACTTAATTGTCTAGACTAAACCTCTGTCTAACCCCTGTATTGAGAATTGCGTGAAGATGTTTATATTTATTATTTATTTTTAATATATAAAATGCTCGTGTCACGGTGTTTGTAATTAAACTCCTCCGAAACGGCTCGACTGATTTTCGTGAAATTTTGTGTGCGTACATCTATTTTTCATCCTACTAAATTACAACCCCCATTTTTTATTTTTTAGACAAAATTTTTTTTATTCTTTATGATACAGCATACAAAAATACATACAACCCTAAATTTTCACCTTTCTACGATGAGCAGATCATGGTTCAGCCAGTTAATAAATAGAAACCACAAAACAGTAAAAATATAAATTACGATCGACTTACATTCAGGTTCAACTTGCCACCGTTTCCGCCTAGGTTGTACAGAACAAGATTCAGTTCCCCGTCTAAGCTTTTCTTTATGATGTTAAGTTTCTTCCCGCCGACGCCGTTAGCGCCATCTACGTAAAGCGTGGTGTTGTACTCCCCGGTCACTGGTAACTTTTGACGTATTTTTTTAAAGGCGCCTACTATTTTCTCGTAATATCCTGAAATCAATAATATATAATTGGTAATATACAGTTATAATATATAATAGTCACGATAGCCGAGTGGGTGGGTGGTCGGAATTTCGAGTCAAGAGATCCGAGCTCGATCCCCAGGTGGCAGGTTCGTACCAATGGGTTTTTCAATAACTTATATTGTTGGCATGGACATAAAGACGGCGACGGGCTCACCACCTGTCACGTTGTCCCGAAAATATCTTCGGTGGAAGGTGGGTCAAAGGGATTTAATTGTCTAGACTAGACCTCTGTCTACCCCTGTATTGGGAATTGCCTGAAGATATTTATTTATTTTATAATTGTTACATTTCATTTTTTAACATTCCGAAGTGGGCTGACTAAGCCCACTAAGGATGCCAATAGGAGCGGCCATCCACGCAAAGTTCGTGGCTTAGTTCACGATAAGTGCTCAAGCGACGTTCATTAAGCCCCAAAGCTACGAAAAGGGGAACCCGTTCGGGCGCCTAACCATAACTTCGAATTGATAAATTCAATAATAATAATAGGATATAGGAGAGATCTGATCAGCTGTGAACTATAGTAAAGAAATCTGAAATATAATGATTGAAAAATGAAAAAACATAATTAGTATCACGAAAACATTAGTCAATCGTAGGTCAAACCTTCTTCAGTGGGAGTCCCATAAGTGTTGTCATTCCTGCACTTCACGCAGAAATGCAACATGGGGGTGGTCACGATGCCAAATTCCTTCGGCGTGCCCTTCAGAGCTATGACTCCGTGCACGGCCGCTGCAGCTAAACGCGGACTAGTGTACCTGAAAAGTTGGATCCATTTGTGATCATGCCTCCTGACTGACTCAAATTCTAAACTCTAAGTTACTGGTATAAGATGTTAATATAATATTATAATGCATAATTCCACATGCAAAAACAAATTGTATAAGTTTATTAGTTCGAAGAGAAGAGAACCATCCTCCTTCAAGTCCACTGAATGTGTTACCACTACACAGGCATTCCACTCGTCACCAGCAAGGCATCCGCAACGACAATCGTCGAGTCTAATCACTTTATGAAGAATCTTTAAGACTCTTAAAAGACTTTTCGGACAAATTACGAATCACTCAATATCATTGTCAGATTGTCGTAGTTGCCATCTGTGGATAATAGGTAGACCCGGCGTGTCACAGGTGCGCTAACTATCTTTACGGAAGGAATTTGAAAAGGGGTGGGATGGTCCGTTCACCTCACTCACGCCGGAAATTCTCTTTTTTCATTTATTTATTTAAACTTTGTTGGCATAATAGTACAAAATAACGGATTTAACGCCTAAAGGAAATCTTTACTATTCTATCTTTGGTATGAGCAGAGAATCAAGTTAATCTTTTCTCGGCAGAATTCTACTAAGGCGTGGTACTTCTCGATTCGAGCCGGCTCATGTGTGCATTAACATAAGTGGCTACTTAGCCTTAACGTCCAAAGGATTAAAACTGTATTTGGCCTACAATGCTTACCACTAGCCACTAACCATAAGATGGGAAAGAAAGATTGCGAGGTAGGCTAAAATAAGTTCTTTTTTCTCTTTGTCAAACTGGCCTGTCTCTGTCACAAGTTCACCTTTACATAGCTAAAATAAAAAAATACAATTTCAGGCTCACCTTGTGTCCATTCCAATAAAGACGGTGGCTTTGAGAGACATGTCCGCGTTAACTTCTTTGATTATCTGCTCGGTTGTTGATTCTAAGTCATTGTCACTGGGAATGAGACAAAAAATAATGAACAAATTATATATTTATTATGCAATTTTATTGACTTTTAAAGCATATTTATGCTGTACCTTTATTTGATTAAATTAAAGAGAAAAAAGTTAAAATTGATTGATAATTCCTAATTGAAAAGTCGGGAATATCAAATTGTCACTTGCAAAAGGGGTAATAGATGGCGCCTATGCCAATAAAGAAGGCATAATAGTAAAAGAAAATACAGATTTAAAATTTCAACTGATACGTGTAAGACACGATGTCTCTGAGGTAAGAGCGTCGGCACGGATCGGCGGGTTCGAATCCCGTGTCAGTTGAAATTTTAACTTTTTCCCTTTAATTTAATCAAATTTATTATTTATTTATTTCATATCTTCATGCAGGGTAGTAGTAGGGGGTAGACAGAAGTCTGGACTATGACTGAGTTCGATCCCAAAGGCTGGTACCAATGGGTTTTTTCAAAAACATAAACAAGATTTATATCGTTGGCTTGGACCGAAAGACGGCGACGGGCACCTGTTACGTTTTCTTCGGAAGAAGGTGGGTCGTAAGGAATTAATTCGACCACTATCTACCCCTGTATTGAGATTAGCGTGAAGATATTTTTGTTTAAATTAAGAGAAAGCGATAAAAAATAACGTGTTAGCTGACAATTTGAGCTGCTCTTTGTTGTAACAAGCACACGACCGCTGCCCCAAAGTAATTCCTACTCCACTTAATTTTATATAGAGGTGTTTAACTCCTACCTGACATTAGCGAGCCTCGTCGCAATCTCCTCCCAGCTCTGATCGAGCATTTCGCCGTCCGGATCGATCAGTTTCACTCCGTTATCCGGTTCCAAATTGTGCGAAGCTGTTATCATTATTCCAATAGCGCGACCTGTAAAGACATAACAGATATTTTACAAGTTTTATTCTGTCTTACGGATTTGACGACCTTCGTGGACGAGTGGCGTACCCGCCGGTTTTTATGATGTCGCCAGTTCTTAGGTCTTGCATTCGGTTCCCGGTCGGGTCATTGTGGAAAACAATTTTTCGGCATTCTCTCAAGACTGGGTGTTTATGGTGCCGTCATTGTTTCTGTTTCTTTAATACAAGTTCTTAAGCTTTGTGATCAGAGCAATGAATTTGATGCTGTCCCTATATATGTATATATGTTGTACGGATTAGTAATACGCACTACTATTATATTTCGTAAGAACAATAAAATAAAACAAATATTATCACGCAATTCCCAATACAGGGGTAGACAGAGGTCTAGACAAATAAGTCCCTTTGACCTACCTTCTACCGAGGATATTTTCGGGACAACGTGACAGGTGGTGAACCCGTTGCCGTCTTTATGTCCAAGCCAACGATATAATTCGTACATAAGTTTTTGAAAAGCCCATTAGTACGAGCCTGCCACCTGGGTATCGAACTAGGGTCCCTTGGCTCCGTCCGATTTATATTATTCAATTCAATTTATGCTGCGACGACCTTCGTGGACGAGTGGCGTACCCGCCGGTTTTTATGATGTCGCCAGTTCTTAGGTCTTGCATTCGGTTCCCGGTCGGGTCATTGTGGAAAACAATTTTTCGACATTCTCTCAAGACTGGGTGTTTATGGTGCCGTCATTGTTTCTGTTTCTTTAATACAAGTTCTTAAGCTTTGGGATCAGAGCAATGAATTTGATGCTGTCCCTATATATGTATATATGTTGTACGGATTAGTAATACGCACTACTGTTATATTTCGTAAGAACAATAAAATAAAACAAATATTATCACGCAATTCCCAATACAGGGGTAGACAGAGGTCTGGCCAAATAAGTCCCTTTGACCTACCTTCTACCGAGGATATTTTCGGGACAACGTGACAGGTGGTGAACCCGTTGCCGTCTTTATGTCCAAGCCAACGACATAATTCGCACATAAGTTTTTGAAAAACCCATTAGTACGAGCCTGCCACCTGGGGATCGAACTAGGGTCCCTTGACTCCGTCCGATTTATATAATTCAATTTATGCTGCGACTGCGTCCCATGGACTCGAAGCACATCCAAAAAACAAGATTACAAGTGTGTCACCTCAAAGGACCAAAATGAAGTTCAGTTGGGCCGTGAGGTATTGGCATTGATATATAGAATTTAACACCTTCAACACTTTGATAAATTCATCACTACCTTAATTATATATTAACTATTTTTGTAATATGTAATCCTTTGTTACAATTTATAGAAATAGTGTATGACAAGTTAACATTTCTATGTCAAACAATGGAAGTTCATGGGGCTAAAAATTGACTACGTTAACCTACGAATATAGAAGGGGGTTCTCTCTTTGTTTCTTTTTTTGTTACAGTGTGTTTAACATAAGTTATAATTGTTTGACAAAAGTTATACACATTTTGTAGAGTAGTCCAATAATGTTTCTTCTAAGCATTAATTATAAAAACGAACACACTTTGCCATATAGAACACAAAATCGATAATTTGAATACCATTTTTTCTACCAAATAGGTGTTTAAACGAAAACAAAACCCAATAGAGTGTGCAAACAAAGTTGTTTAAGTTTCATGAATTTTTAAGAGACTAAGCTGCGCTGACTTACGTTTCACATTCATGAATTATATGCGGAATGCTTATTTATAACTTCCTGAAACCGGGACGCTAGAGACCTACTTGGCAAAGGTTTAGAATGATCTGTTGCGAATTATGAACCCGAAAACACGTTAAATAATACGTTTATTATTAAAATGGTGCCAGTAACAATTTTAATGTGAAATAGGGGTTTTCCAGTAGTGTCTGAAACCTTTATTCTATATCTAAATCTATCAAGGATTTATAATGCATTATACACATCCGAGCATTATACACTTTTGGTTATTTTAGGAGTAGACCTCTCATAAATATCGGAAATGTATAGGAATGATTAACAATAGAAACTGCTCTAAAATTAAAAAGAAATAAGTAACCAAAAATTGTTTTGATAGTAATAGGTATTCAACCGCAATAACTAATTATATATTTTTTACCTTTATTACCTACGATTTGATCTGAGGCAATGTAAGATTACAGTATTAAAAAAATAATTTCAATTTCTCAATACATAAAAAGTTAGAAAAATATTTAATATGCAAATAAAATGGTTGATGGCCATTATTAGATTTATTTTAGAATTTTCTAACATTTTTCTATCTATCGTATGTTTATGGCCATAAAACTCCAAATGTGGACGAGCGTTTGACTTGAAATTTTAACAAGTCTTTACATTTTAACCAGAGTGTTTGTAATTACATTATATCCTGAAGTTCCCACGGGAACGGGGCATATTTATATAAAAAAAAAACAGTATTAAATTTATGCATTTTGCGCATTGCCTTGGTAACCGTTGTAGTCATCCCCACAGGACGTGGGTCATGGAACTTAGGACGTAGTCACTTAATCAGATCGGCATATCTGTGTATTTTTGTTGTATTTCTATTGTTTGTCTTTCTTTTTGATCATTTTGAAGTAACTCTAAGTTAAATGTAATATAGCTAGTAAAATATAATACGTTATTTTTTTTTTGTATTACCGTGTGTAAAGTCGACATCAGGCTCCATTTGAAGATCAGTGTTGCAGCACTTCAGTACTGTAGCAATTTGCTGACTTGACATCACACAAAATGTTTTTTATTTTTGTTAACATGTTTTTTTTATTATTATTATGTCAAATAAATAGCTTCTCTTTCTTATCCTTCGCGTTACGATTGAGAACAGTAAAGCGGTGAAAATAAAATTAACGTCCACCTGATTGTAAGTGGGTACTATCGCCACAGATCAACACAATCTACAAGCGAGTGTAAGAGAATCAACCTTTAATTCAGACCTTAATACAAAAAACTACGTTAAAAATTGTTTCTCAGACATAGGTGTTTTCCTATTACGTTTTGGTACCGCCTAGCTTGTGGTAAATTCAACACTTAAAAAATTTGTTCCCATCCAATTTCCGTTATATGACGGTATATGCACGCACGAGTTATCCGGATTTACAAAAGCTCAGAAGCTATCGGTAATCTATTTTTATTCATCGATCTGTTTGAAGACGACGCGTTTGGAGCACAAGCAGTGAAATAGGTATCACCAGTACTTTTATCGCAATGTCGAAATATTTGCATGGAAAAAGATAATTAAATAAATTAATAACAGTAGACAGAGTTCTTGTCTAGACAATTAAGTCCCTTCGACCCACCTTCCACCGAAAATATTTTTGGGGCAACGTGACAGGTGGTGAGCCCGTCGCCGTCTTTATGTCCAAGCCAACGATATAATCCGTACATAAGTTTTTGAAAAACCCATTGGTACGAACCTGCCACCTGGGGATCGAACACGGGTCTCTTGACCCGAAATTTCAACCACCGAACCACTCAGCTATTGTGAATTTTCTAAAAAAAGGTAATTGTATAGATAAATAAGGAAAATTAGTATCGGCCTGAGAATCCATCACTCCCTTCTTGCCGGGAGAATAGTAAGAGGTGACTAATGAAAAAGGGTGAAAATAGCAATGTCTACCGACAGATGGCTGGATAATTTCCTCGAAAAAGTCAGGATGAAATTTAGCAAACGAGTGACGGCGAGCTGTGCCTAAGGTGCGAGGTGTGTTGATACAGCGTTCGCAAATCCGCTTGCCAAGCGTTTCCCTTCTCCTGAGGAAGAGGTCTTCGAACTGCAATTGACTTTTATAAAAAAAACTTCTCGCTATTCCCAATACAGGGGAAGACAGAAGTCTAGACAATAAAGTGCTCCTGTTTCACCTTCTACCGAAGACATTTTTGAGACAAAGTGACCGGTGGTGAGCCCGTCGCCGTTTTAATGTTCAGGCCAACGATATAAATCACACTTAAGTTTTTGAAAACCCATTGGTAGTGCCTGACACCCGGAGATCGAACTCGGTTCTCTAGACACCGAATCCTGACCACCCCGCCACAGGTCTTCTTAATTTTAGTTTGATGTTTTACGGTTCTTTTATTTCACCATCTGCTAGTAGACATTACAGTCACAGTTTAACCAAGGGTCTCTTGCTGCTACACAAATTCACTGACTGGACCCAGGCCTCACTAAAATAAGCGCTTGTTACCCTGGAGGAGCTTCATACGTACGTATAAGCGTCGATAATCATTTTCCATGAAGTGTGCTATTTTCTAGCTACATTTCCCAGAAACAACACTGTCAATCAAACGTATATTATTAATCATGGAATGCTCTTTGTGAGCGTTCGGCTTTTTATTTTAGCAAACATCCGTCAAAGCGTCGGCGCTGAGATATAAATCAACGTGTCGCTATCGATATTGTTTATAGAGTTCGTCGCAATAATTCACCTGGCGGCCATGAATCCCGCTATATGAACGGGACCCGCGCGACGGAGTCATCGGCGGCTTCCAAATTTAGCTCGTCCTGGATTGCGACATACCGGCGGCCGGTGATCAATTACAGGTGGAAACAGCATCAGTGTATTAACCACTGAACTCTATTCAAATAAATATCATCGCGCAATTCCCAATACAGGGGTAGACAGAGGTCTAGTCGAGACAATTAAGTCCCTTCGACTCATCTTCCACCGAAGATATTTTCGGGACAACGTGACAGGTGGTGAGCCCGTCGCCGTCTTCATGTCGAAGCCAACGATATATTTCGTACATAAGTTTTTGAAAAACCCATTAGTACGAGCCTGCCATCTGGGGATCGAACTCGGGTCTCTTGACTCGAAATTCCGACCACTCGGCTATCGTGACTTTTATTTTTTTTATAGGGAAGGGAGGCAAACGAGCAGAACGCCCATGAACATACGCAATACCAGAGGCATAGCAGATGCGTTGTCGGCTTTTGAGAAAGGTATAGGCTCTTTTCTTGAAGGTCCTTAAGTCGTATCGGTCCGGAAAAACCGCTGACGGCAGCGCATTCCATAAAGTGCAAGTGCGAAAAATTTTACCTTTAAGTATTCAAAATATCAAGGGGTAAGTTGTGTACAGTCTGTGCGAGATTACAATTGTATGTTCATTATTATTGGAAATTAGGATCTGTAGCCTCGAAGCAAGTTTAAATAATCCAACTAAATAATAACAACAGGATACGGGCAGTAAGGTCTAAGGTGCGTTGTTGCGATAGCCAATCCGCTTGCCAAGTGGCGATTTTGTCCAATCCTTAAAGAAGAGGTCCTGCAATGTAATTTGAATGCCAGGAACGAAGCAAGTAATGCAAGTGTATCGTCATCGTCACCCCTCAAGAACGAGATGACAAGTCTCATGGAAAATGATTACACTAGCACTGATGATTCCTAGACAAGAATATATTATACTTGTTAAAACTAGCAGCAGGTATCAGCTAGTTTTAATAAATACGTGTGATAAATTGAAAATATGCTCACCACATTTGATTTATGACTGAAAATAACAAATGATGTCTTAAAATATTTTATATAAAAGCTTTCTCCGAGTAGAACGAGTTAATCGTATAAAATGATTAAATGCAGTCCAGTTTCTGTCGCTACTTTATATAAAACCAAATACCGTTACTGCGTCTATCCTTGTTTGTAAGCGAACTCAAGAGCTGAATGAAACTTAAAAGCTGAATGACTAGATTTATGAGAAAGATTTAGGTTTCATTAAGATTTTGAGTAAACAGGCTAGAACTATAACAATTGTTATTACTATATTACTTACTATTTTGTTACATGCTCTACGTAACAGGTAAACAGGCCTATAGGGCGCTATGATAGAAAACTAATATATAGACGTATATTTATATTTATTTTATCTTCACGCACAATCCCTGACGGGGTAGCCAGAGAGAGCAGATCGCCAAGTGTCACGATCCCTACATACTTCTTTCGCTTCTTTCAGATTCATTATCTTCTTCATACATGCACGTCTAGGTATCCGAGTACTCTTGACACTCCTCTCTTCGAGCAATTTGCTCACATGGTCTTCGAAAGTTAGTCTCGGTCTACCTCGACACCTTTTAATATTAACTTTCGCGCTATATATTTTCTTCACCATTCGGTCTTCACTCATTCGCTCAACGTGCCCAAACCATCGCCAAGCACGCCCTTATCCATTTTGAGACAAGGTCATCTTTCAAACCTGCCATATTGCGAATCTCTTCATTTCGCTTTCGGTCGGCCATGGTAAGGCCGCACATTTTACGAAGAGATCGCATCTCCACTGCATTCAATCTGCTTTTATGCTTCTTCTGGCATGCCCAGGTTTCGCTGCCATATAACAAAGTCGGTACCATCACTGCGTTATGTATTGCAATGCGTGCACTTTTCACTATGCCTTGCCTTTTGACTAACGCAGTCAGGGCACCATTGACTTTGTTCCCGGCAGCGACACGCCTGTCCACATCTAAATCACATCTTCCATCCCGGCTAAACGCACTCCCCAAGTATACAATTTCATTTACCTGTTCTAGACATTCCTGATTTACCCAAATTTCGCACTTCGTTCTTTCTTCGTCCCTTTCAAATACCAAATATATAGACGTGAATTTTTATGTCATGGGAGTAGACTGAAGAACAAGCTTACATTCCACCTGATGGTGGTTATGGCAGCTCAGAACACCAGCAGATCGCCTCAAATTGACTCTTACTCTTTATTCCCTTAAATGAAAATATATTAGTTAGCAGCAGAAAAGGTTGAATAGTGGGACTACTAACCAAGACGACATAAAAATAAATAAATACATACGTAGATAGAAAGACAAAATTCTATAAATAGCTCTGATCCCAAAGTAGGTAGCCTAAGCACTGATATTAATTTTAAGAAAAATGTTTTGAGTATTACTGTACGATTCTCATAAAAAGAAATATATTTTCATTTCATTTAATTATGGAATCGGAAAGAACGAAGCTACTACAAACCACCCAGACCCGAGAAAATGTAAAAAAAGTTTTTTCAGCATTAACAGGACCGGCAATCGTATCCGAGACCTTACAGCTGGTGACGCCATGAAGACTGTTGTGTACCCTACACGTACTCGGAGGTCGTCATAAATATGCATAGATTATACACAGAATTTCATATAACACAGAAGCACTGTTGCAACGTTACTGCAATATTTATTGTGTAGTAACAATAAAAGAAACATAAACACACTGACCTACTGGAGACAGTGACAAACGTAAATCAGACCAGAAGCTATTGCAGTTTCGCGATAACGAGCATATAAATTTCGTAATAGGCTAATGAATACTATACTCGTATCTACATATATAAAAATACAGCAACCGCATGTCTGTGGCCGCAAAACTCAAAAAATAGTCGACGAATTTTGCTTAAGCGTTTGTAAACACATTTCTAAGTTCACTGCAAATATTTCAAAAACAGCAGTAATAAAAATATGTAATTTGTTTTATAGTACATACTTCCTACTGGAATGTATACCAAAGATAATATAAATAAATAATAAATAAATAAAAGAATACATATATAGATAGGGACAACATCACATACATTGCTCCGAACCCAATGTGAGGAAACAACGAAGGCACCACAAACACCCAGACCCGAGAAAATGTAGAAAAAGTGGTTTTTCTACTTTGACCCGACAGGGAATCGAACCCAGGACCTCCAGATGGCGATATTTTGAAAACCAGTGTTTACGGCACTCGTCCACGGAGGTCGTCTATATAACCAAACGGTAACCGTTGTTTTCTGACAAATGAGATTGAATGATCAAATGATTTATTTATTAACACAGACACGAAGTCATTAAATATAAATATAAAAAAATTAAAAAAGAAAATAAATGAAAGCCTCAGTCGACTAACAATGAGGCAGACTCGTGTTGTTTCAAATGAAACGGCACTGACTCGGCCTTATGTCGAGGAATTATCCGCAACGCTGATTTTCAGTCGGTACCAACTCAATTATGCGATATATACATATAAATGTGTATATAAAAATAAATATTCTCTCCGTGGTAAGCATCTTTACTGATTTTAATAACAGACACAGCGAAGCGTGATCGAGTTTCGAAAGTATTATGTAACTAAAGTAAATTTCTGTAATTAGGAATATGTAAAATAATAAATATTTTCACGTAATTCCCAATACAGGGGAAGACAGAGGTCTAGTCTAGACAATTAAGTCCCTTCGACCCACCTTGCACCGAAGATAGTTTCGGGACGTGACAGGTGGTGAGCCCGTCGCCGTCTTTATGTCCAAGCCAACGATATAATTCTTACATAAGTTTTTTGAAAAACCCATTGGTACGAGCTGGGGATTGAACTCGGGTCTCTCGACTCGAAATCCCGACCACTCAACCACTTGGCTATCGTGACTTATATACAAATATGAAAAAGCAGTTTGATAGCAGAGTTGATAGTCTCCCTGCCTTCGAAGCTAAGGGCTTCGGCTTCGAATCCCTCAAGGGGCAATCATTTTGTGTAACGAATACGAATGTCCGAACTTGAGACACGGACGTTTAGATATTGTACACACATTAAGACAGCGATAAACTCACCACCTCCTAAATAGGCTGCGGTGAAAAGTGGGTCGAAAGGAATTAATTTTCTAGACCACAGCCTACCCCAGTACAGGGCTTTGGGTGAAAATATAAAATCGAAATTGCAAATATTAAACAATTATTTACAAATATTATCGCCTTGAATTTTACGTTATGCTACAGAATAAATTTAGGAGATATTTGTACTTAATAGATATAAGGATGAGCATCACGTCACGATAGCCGAATGGTTGGGTGGACGGAATTTCGAGTCAAGAGACCCGAGTTCGATCCCCAATTAGCAGGCTCCTACCAATAGGTTTTTCAAAAACTTATGTACGAATTATATCGTTGGCTTGGACATAAAGACGGCGACGGGTTCACCACCTGTCACATTGTACCGAAAATATCTTCGGTGGAAGGTGGGTCGAAGGGACTTAATTGTCTAGACAAGACCTCTGTCTACCCCTGTATTGGGAATAGCGTGAAGATATCAGCGTTCAACTCGCTCTGTCCCCTGATTCAATGTACGAAATTCATCAATTTATGATGCGATGGAGATTGATGAAGTGGATGAATACCGATTTTCTTTGCCGGCAGTTTGTTAAAAAAATACTTCAATTATAATTTGAACTTAGCCTTCAAGTGGGCTGTTTAAATAAAAAACAAATGTTTCTTCTTCTTCTTTAGTATATGGCTTCTCACAATAAATTTCTGCCAATGTCATTTCAGTAGTAAAGTAGGCGTAAGGTTGGAAAAACCGCAATTCTAACGACCTGTTAATGCCTCACCCGATATTGATTTGGTTATTGGCTGGTCCCCCCTCCCACCCGTTTTTTACCGATCACATTGAAGGTTAGCAAATATACTTTTCATACACGTAAAGTGAAGTTTATGCGATTTCAAATTTTATACGTTGTCGGTATTTTAAGACGGAAATTTTTGACTGTAATTTTTGAATTTGTGACTGTAAGCTATTTCAAATGTCTCTAGTTGGTAGTAGTCGAAGCCGATTTGAATAGTAAATATAAATAGATATTATAATTAATGAATTTTGTACTAGCTCTCTCCGGGGCGCCAGTAGCATAATGCGCCAAAAGTAATATTTGAACATTAAAAAAGGGTTTTTTTTGCATTAACTGCACAGGTTCAGACTTTTTACAAAAAAATATCTTCTCACCATTCCCAATACAGCGGTAGACAGGAGTCTAGTCTAGACAATTAAGTCCCTTCGACCCACCTTTCACCGAAGACATTTTTCGGGACAACGTGACAGGTGGTGAGCCCGTCGCCGTTTTTATGTCCAAGCTAACGATATAATCGATGAATCGTTTTTGTAAAAATCCATTGCTATGAGCCTGCCACCTGGAGATCGAACTCGGGTCTCATGACTCGAAATCCGTTCACCCAACCACTCGGCATTTTTGCTACATTGCTCGGGTCTGGGTGTTTGTGGTACCATCGTTGTTTCCGATTCCCATACAACCTGTGCTATACCATCTTACATAGGTATCGGAGCAACGTATGTGATGTGGCTCCTATCTACATTTCAATCTATCTCTTACTTTTCATCTCTACTTTCTCTTTGTGGAAGAACTACTTCAAGGATTTCGTTAATGAAATTAACAAGTAAATTATTAATTAAGTATAGTATATTTATGAAGAAATATGACCTTTTCTTCTGTTTCCATTACATCGTTCCCTTATAAATTTATTTTGCAATATCAAATATTTGTCAAGCGGTTACCGAGTAGCGCCCAACCCCATTAGAGTGCAACAAACTTTCCTATCAAACAATTGACCACATCCTCGAATGATGCGTGATGCTTATCAAATCTAAACACGCCCGGGGACACTGATGTCGAGTATAGCGAACATATATTGCAAAGGAACTGCTCGCTCGAATAAAGTCACGATAGCCGAGTGGTTGTGTGAATGAAAAATTTAATTATATCGTTGGCTTGGACATAAAGACGGCGGCGGGCTCACTACCTGTCACGTTGTCTCGAAAATATCTTCGGTGGAAGGTGGGTCAAAGGGACTTAATTGTCTAGACTAGACCTCTGTCTACCCCTGTATTGGGAATTGCTTGAAGATATTTATTTACTTATTTATAAAATGTTAAGCAGACTCGATCAATTTTATACATTAAGTTGTAATTGTTTCGATAACTTAGATTGTTATTTAGTAGATTTCCTTTATCGGGATATAATTGAAAAATAAGTCTTATGTATATTGCAATCGATTTGTAAGTCGAAAGGCATGCCGTTGAGGTATAGCAAAAGCACTACAATCCCACACAAGATAATTCCTATTAAAGCTAGAAGCCAGTTCTAATCGATAGACTAATGGCGAACAGGTTTCAAACCTAATTTAAATTCGGTTCAAGGTCTTCTATACTATTGTCACACAGTAAGGATAGTATAATTACTTAAATATGTTAAATACACCCTATACTCGTGTAACCTGCCGGTCGAAAATTCATATCATAATAGCGATGTCAAATTTATTCATGGAAATAACACTTTCCATGTTAATTCATTAATCTATGGTAGATTAAAAAAAATGTTTCGTAATGAGGTTCCTCTAACGTAGGAACTCCATTCCTAGAGGCTCCTGACATTTATGTATTAATTTATATTTTAAGCTTTCCTATAAAGATTTTTAATAATTTTTTAAAACCTGTTAATAGGCAGACTTTGCAGATTTGTTTATTTTCTTGTAATCGCGAATACATCGCTCATGAACGAATTCATTACTCAATGGAGTCTATTAACCGGCGTTATGTTTTTATTAAAAAAAATTAAATTTGCACAAAATTCCAGCAGACGAGTCGGTCAAAATGGTCATTTGCGATTGACCATAACCAATACCAACTGACACACAGATGTTGTTTAATGTAGATGTAGATAGGAGGAAAAAAAAATATCTAATTTATTTATCTAATATTTCGTAACACTTCATATTTGAACAGAGTAACGACGTCAACGATAATAATCTTAGTAGCATTAGTTAAATACTAACGTCACCACTACGTTTATTAATTAAGATTCAACGTAGTTTTTTTATATAATGTAGTTTAGATAAATAAGTATAATTAATAAATAAATAAGGATATTGTAAAATTGATGGTTATAAATCAATGATAGAATTATATCAGTTGTTATTAGGACTATTTCGATTTATGAGTGCCAAATATGCTATATAAAGCAGATCAAGTATGAAGTGTTTCTATAAGTTTTCATGGGTTTTATTTACCATTCGATCTAAATCTATAACACATGACATTTCTCGAGTGTTTTATACACAACACATTTTGTCACTAATAAGCCTGAATACTCATAGCAAACAACTTATTCAATCCTGTTATTGATTTATAATTATCTATCTATGTACAATATCTAAATTTATTTATAAGTTGTATCATAATTATTCAAGTTACGTTCCACCTTCAATTTATATAACCCATTCATTATTACTCACGATAGCCGAGTTGTTGGGTGGTCGGTATTTCGAATCGAGAGAGCCGAGTTCGATCCCCTGGTGGCAGTACCAATGAGTTTTTAAAAAAAACTTATGTACGAATTTTATCGTTGGCTTGGACATAAAGAAAGCGACGGGCTCACCACCTGTCACGTTGTCCCGAAAATATCTTCGGTGGAAGGTGGGTCAAAGGGACTTAATTATCTAGACTTGACCTCTGTCTACCCCTGTATTGGGAATTGCGTGAAGATATTTTATATTTTTTTATTTTATCATTCATTATTACTGAATATGTTGGAATTTAATTTTTACGCGTAGTGTTGACAGTGGTATGGAACAATCATTCGTGTTGCATTACAAACTGAATAAAAGAAGAATAAAAAGAATAAATATATTTAAAAAAAAAGAAGTTGAAAATAATATATATATATATATATATATATATATATATATATATATATATATATATATATATATATATATATATATATATATATATATATATATATATATATATATATATATATATATATATATATATATATATATATTCTTTGATTCTTATTCTTCTTTATTACAAACTGCTTACCATTTTTACAGCGGGACCTGATAACAGCCAGCAAACCCATGCGGTAGACGACATGCTCCAGTAAAATGGCTCTGTAACAATGATTATGTAAGTTAAGAATTACAAAGTTACCAAAGTCTGACAGAATTTCGTTCAAGTGATTTATAAGTCAATTTGGTATAAGGGTGGGAGGGGAGATAATAGATAGAGAGAGATAAGGCTTCAGCGACATACTAGTAGATTTCCTGATGGTTGTCCGTATTTGTCGGTAACAATTGTGATTTTCAAGTCTTAGATTTCTCTTACGATAGCGGAGGGGTTAGGTGATCGGAATTCGAGTCAAATCGGTGTTCGATCCCCAGGTGGTAGGTTTGTACCAATAGGTTTTTTCAAAATTTATGTACCATTTATATAGTTGGCTTGGATATAAATACGGCGACGGGCTCACCACAAGTCACGTTGTCTCAAAAATATTTTTGGTGAAAGGTGGGTCGAAAAACCTAATTATCTAGAATTCCGATCACCCAACCGGTGACATCATATCGTGACTTTCCAATAATAGAAAATAAATATAATAGGTCACGATAGCCGTTTGGTTGGCTCCTTGGAATTCGGGTCCCGAGTTCGAACTACAGAACGTAGTTGAGTGAACCAATGTGTTTTTTTGAAAACTTGTACGACTTATATCATTGGCTCGAACACGATAACGACACCGCCTACGCCACGTGTTAAATTGTTACAAAATAAGCTCCAGAGAAACAACCGAAGACCCACACAGTCGAGAGAACTAAATAGTCTAGTTCTCTGCCTACCCATGTATTGGGAAATGCGTGAAGATAATCAAAATATAATAATCGTTTTAGCACGGTAACGTAATGACTGTTTGCAACTCGTTGAGTTAAATATGTTTTATGCTTTCGTTGTGGGCTCGTCCGATCCGTAATGTGAATAAATGACGCTCCTATTTTATAACGGCCATTATCAATTTGAATCATACCTTCTCGGGTTTCGCTATATCATACACGTCATATTGTATGACGTGTATGACGCAGTGAAAGATATGTAAACACTCCAAAAGTCGACGTATTAAACAATGTGCGACCTCACAGTCCGTTTAAGGAACATCATCATACGATCCTGGCGTATGCTTTCAGTTTACCTAATTTAGATGGCTTTCTTCTTCGTTAGACTATTATCTTATGCGTTGGTGTGATGAATATTTATATTTTTTTTTTATTTTATTTATATTCAGAAAAAAAAACAAATTGGTTGTGAAAACCAAGTGGTTTTTTTTGTACAATGGAGTTCGTCCATATAGATAACATTTTTTAGCAGTTTACTTATTATAAACTAGATAGTTTACATTAATAATTACGAACATGATATAGGAATTTTTAGTGAGGGTAGATTATGTGCGAATGTTTTTGTCGTTATAACAATGACGAGCACATAAAAAAAAGAAAAAGAAACAAATGCGTTCGAGTGTCCTAAGGGTGTGTCAACATTATTATCAATTATTTCATATAATTATCATGTAGCAAAGCTAAGTAGTAGTTAGTTAATTTAGATTTGATGTTGTTTGGATTTATTTCGTAACGTAATGCGGGTGGTAATTCGTTTATCAATTTTGGAATCATAAATTCGAGTGTGCGTTTTCCATAGTTATTCTTATTATACACAGGCACATATAATTTTTTATTAGAGATAGCGCGAGTACCTTTGCTATGTGATATTAGAGTTTGCAGGTCTTTGTTAAAAAACTGTTCTTTTAAGAGCACATATTTGATTTTGTCATGGATTGGGATTATTTTACAATACGCGAATAACATATGGTAGTTATTTTTATATTTACTTTTTCCTTTAGGAGGGACGATTATCTTTAGAAACCTTAATTGAAGTTGAAATATTTTATCTATGTTATTTAATTTATGTTTTGAATGTGAATCCATAGCTACTCAAACCGTACGAAGTTATTGATTCAACTAAAGCTTTATATAATAATAATTTAATTGGAAAGTCAATTTTGTTTTTAATTAGTACAAATTTTGTCAGAATTTTTTATAGCCGGTCACAGACGTTACTTATATGCTTTTTCCAATTTAGTCGGCTATCAATTATGAGACCTAGGTACCTATGGTTGTCCGTATAAACTATTGACGGCATGAGTGTGAGTGTGCGATGAGATTAGGCACTGTTTTAGCACGGTTATGAGAAGAGCTGATATACATTATTTTAGTTTTTTTTATCGTTTAAAACTAAACCAACATCGTGAGACCACTTAATAAGAGATGTAAAATCTTTTTGCAAACGTATAAATGCGACTCCAAGATCGGCATCAGCCACTACTAGGCACGTGTCGTCGGCAAACTGATAAATTTCACAGCTGTCAATTAAATTTATTAAACTATTAACATATGTTAAGTAGTGTAAAGGTCCGAGTACTGATCCCTGTGCAGTTCCTTCAGTTACAGTCTTTTCATAACTCCAATTTTCAGCGATCTTAACTTTAAAACGTCTATTTTCCAGATAATTTTTACACCATTTCTGGACAGGTCCTCTAATTCCCGATTCGTCCAGTGATTCAATCAATGTCTCGTGTTGAAGTGTATCAAACGCTTTACTAAAGTCAATAAAGACTACTAGGATGTGTTTTTTACTATGCAAATGTTTGTTCATCGAATTAGTAAAGTTGCTCAGAAGCTTAGTGGTGCTTTTGTGTGGTTGCAATCCGTATGAAGTTCATATGAATCAAAAGCCGTGTAATATCGGTGATAAAAATATAGTAACGATAGCCGAGTTCATCAGAATTCGAGTCGAGAGACCCGAGTTCGGCGGAAGATGAAAGGACATAAGTGTCTAGCCCAGTATTGGGATTGGCGTGAAGGTATTTTACAAAAATATGTCACTTCCTTTATTCCTAAATCACGATATTGATACCATGCGGTATAACCATTTCGGAAATTACAAACCAAAACAGACAGAGCTATGAGCATGGGCAGCATTTATGGTGCGAGGTGTCTAGTTAACTATTGCCGAGGAATTTGATACTGCGATTGCGAATTCTCTTAGCAAGCTTGGTTATTATTGTAAATACTCTTTATGTGATTAGCCCACGTTCTGTAGTTGACCACTATAGGTAGTTAAGTAGTGCAAAAACGTACCATCCCTTTTCTTACCTTAGGTGCCGATAAGACTATAAATCTCCTGCCATTCCCATTATAGGGTTAGATAGAGATCTAGACAATTAATTCCTTTTCGACCATTTTTCCACCAAATAATTTTTTTTTGGACAACGTGATCGGTAAAGAGATCGTTGCCAATATAAAAGATTGTAAGTTTTGTAAAATAACCATTGGTACGAACTTTGGGGATCGAACTTCGGTCTTGCCTCGAATCCCGATCACCCAGCCACTCGGCTATTGTAACTTTTTATATTTCATGTATTGTATGATTCCTGTTACTTGGTTAAATATATCTAGGTATTAGTTTTGTTTGTTTTAGTGTCACAAACAGTAGAACCGAAAATAGGCAAAGGCCCGATTGGCATTCGGTTCGCGCGGCACAATTCGTAAGAAGATAATGTGACACACAAAACACAACCTACTCCAACGAATGAGTCGAAAGGCGATTGAACAACTCATCAAATAGATAAGAATGTTGTTGGCGTTCTAATAATCTAAATAAGTTTAGTTTCCTTGTCTACAATTGACGCAGAATCTAATCTTACGCTAAAGCCAATTTCGTAATCGCAACACATTGACCAACTCATTATTTGTGTGGTCCAATATTTGTCAATAATTAAATAATTAAATGGTCAATTGTACATTTATGTACGTATTTTTTATTTAATGAATGTCATGAAAACATTGAAATTAATAAAATATGGTTATGGAAAATATTGATATGTATTAGGGACCAAGGATTCAACCCATGTCAATTGGGTTATTATAAATTTTAAGCCTTAACCACAGTTTAGCCTTTACGGTATTACCAGCCTATTCATATTGATTCTGTTCTAAAAATATGGGTTGCCAGTAAGTGTACAGATTAGATAAGGCCACATGTTTGGGAGTCCATTTCATCTAAGTGCATGGCAAAGTGCCAAATATATTTCTGTTCCACTTTCATGATGATATACATTGTTATATTTTTATAGTGGAGTCAATATACTAAGCAAAATTCGCTGGTGAAAGTTATTTTTTAAAAGAGGAAGTTATTTTTCAGAAGACTGTAGCATTGTTTGCAACTTTGAGTAATATAATTTAATGTGACAACTTTTATAATTAATTTTTTTAATAACTCTATGCTTAAAACTCCTTTTAAAATATGGTTAAGCTTAATATAAATTGACTCAAGTGTTTATTAGTCAAAATTTTTAAATATTTGATCATAGAAATGTTTCATGTCTGGGTTAAAGTATCTGTTCTAAGCTTCGCTTGGTGTCATACTGAGGGTGATATATATTAATAAATATATTTTTCTATGAAAACCAAATATTTACCAAATTGTTAAAGCAGTTTCTGAAATACCATTCTATAAATTTATATATTATATTTTTTTTAATATCTTCACGCAATTCCCACTACAGGGTTAAACAGAGGTCTAGTCTAGAAAATTAAGTGCCTTTGACATTCCACCAAAGTTATTTTCGGGATGTTGTGATAGGTGGTGATTGTATGTAAATGTTCTGGATAGAATTTTTATGAAGGATAGCTTTATTACTTTGAATAAAATATTAGGAATGATGTTATAATATTATAAATATGAAAGTTTGTATGTTTTAGTGTTTTTTATATGATCATATCTAATATATGAAATATAAATGTGTACAGTTGTGGGATGCATCTCAAAAAAGCTTTGGCAAAATAGGCTATATCTTACTGTGGAAAATAAGAGGCACACAGAATTCAACAATATGCAGACCAAATTTTATAGACAATAAATATAACTACTAAAATCAACATAAAATTGTGTGCTGGAACAACTTGTATGTTATTATATACTTCCCAATAAATTTAAATAAAACATTTTTTTATATCTTCACAAATATATATCCCTTTTGTGCCACATTTGACTGTAGTTTCTTTGGGTAATGCGATTGGGTGATGCATGTTGTGTTACATGGGTTCCAATAAAATTTCTTTTAATTATGATTAGTAATGATTAAAATTTAAATTTCAACCATACATTGTGGTTCTACATTTATGATTTAAAATAATATAATTATAATTAAATATTTTAAATTAAATATATAAAAGAGTATAAATAAATTGTACATTTGTTTCACTAAGTAACTTATACATTTGTTTCACTAAGTTATTTATTTGTTACACTTGAGCATTGCAGTTACTTGCATATAAGCAAGGTTGTTTGTAACTAAGTTACATAAAAGGTAACTAGAAATATACAACTATACATTTAATTTCAATGCCAGTTTATCATTTGTTAAAACTTAATTAGGTCAACAAGGTCTTTTCAATTAAAATGTCACACTGTTTGTGGATAAAAAAATGTATTGTACATTGATATACTATAAAAGCACACTGTTTTGGTTTAAACAGTGAAGTCATTGACCATTATTATAAGGAAGTCGTGATGGGCGACTTCCCGTTCGATCTATCTTAGTGACTCATTTAAATATACAATGCAATTGCAAACAATTCCTTACGTTCTAATGCATGGAATTTTGTCGACGTGACAATTTTGCGTATGCTAATATTTACGTTTTTCATATAATATAGTAAATTATGGCACCAATTATGTTTTAAGACATCAATTCTTATTGTATAGAATAATTCAGTTTAGTACTTACTTGGTACGAAATCCGGCGGTTCCGTATTGAATAAAAACCTCCGAAGTTTTTGGATGCATTTCTCTAGCGAACGCGTACACGACTCGAAGGCTACTCGGCGGCATAGTGTTGGGTGAAATTAATTTATAAGGCCGCGTATCGTTCAGGTACAATCACTTGGAATCAACAAACAAGATTTCTCTACATTCCCGCTTTGACAGCGGTAAAATTCGACTGGTAATGTTGAAAGTGTATTGACTGACTGAGGAGAATGACAATGACAATGACAATGACAATTATTATTATTATTATTATTATTATTATTATTATTATTATTATTATTATTATTATTATTATTATTATTATTATTATTATTATTATTATTATTATTATTATTATTATTATTATTATTATTATTATTATTATTATTATTATTATTATTATTATTATTATTATTATTATTATTATTATTATTATTATTATTATTATTATTATTATTATTATTATTATTATTATTATTATTATTATTATTATTATTATTATTATTATTATTATTATTATTATTATTATTATTATTATTATTATTATTATTATTATTATTATTATTATTATTATTATTATTATTATTATTATTATTATTATTATTATTATTATTATTATTATTATTATTATTATTATTATTATTATTATTATTATTATTATTATTATTATTATTATTATTATTATTATTATTATTATTATTATTATTATTATTATTATTATTATTATTATTATTATTATTATTATTATTATTATTATTATTATTATTATTATTATTATTATTATTATTATTATTATTATTATTATTATTATTATTATTATTATTATTATTATTATTATTATTATTATTATTATTATTATTATTATTATTATTATTATTATTATTATTATTATTATTATTATTATTATTATTATTATTATTATTATTATTATTATTATTATTATTATTATTATTATTATTATTATTATTATTATTATTATTATTATTATTATTATTATTATTATTATTATTATTATTATTATTATTATTATTATTATTATTATTATTATTATTATTATTATTATTATTATTATTATTATTATTATTATTATTATTATTATTATTATTATTATTATTATTATTATTATTATTATTATTATTATTATTATTATTATTATTATTATTATTATTATTATTATTATTATTATTATTATTATTATTATTATTATTATTATTATTATTATTATTATTATTATTATTATTATTATTATTATTATTATTATTATTATTATTATTATTATTATTATTATTATTATTATTATTATTATTATTATTATTATTATTATTATTATTATTATTATTATTATTATTATTATTATTATTATTATTATTATTATTATTATTATTATTATTATTATTATTATTATTATTATTATTATTATTATTATTATTATTATTATTATTATTATTATTATTATTATTATTATTATTATTATTATTATTATTATTATTATTATTATTATTATTATTATTATTATTATTATTATTATTATTATTATTATTATTATTATTATTATTATTATTATTATTATTATTATTATTATTATTATTATTATTATTATTATTATTATTATTATTATTATTATTATTATTATTATTATTATTATTATTATTATTATTATTATTATTATTATTATTATTATTATTATTATTATTATTATTATTATTATTATTATTATTATTATTATTATTATTATTATTATTATTATTATTATTATTATTATTATTATTATTATTATTATTATTATTATTATTATTATTATTATTATTATTATTATTATTATTATTATTATTATTATTATTATTATTATTATTATTATTATTATTATTATTATTATTATTATTATTATTATTATTATTATTATTATTATTATTATTATTATTATTATTATTATTATTATTATTATTATTATTATTATTATTATTATTATTATTATTATTATTATTATTATTATTATTATTATTATTATTATTATTATTATTATTATTATTATTATTATTATTATTATTATTATTATTATTATTATTATTATTATTATTATTATTATTATTATTATTATTATTATTATTATTATTATTATTATTATTATTATTATTATTATTATTATTATTATTATTATTATTATTATTATTATTATTATTATTATTATTATTATTATTATTATTATTATTATTATTATTATTATTATTATTATTATTATTATTATTATTATTATTATTATTATTATTATTATTATTATTATTATTATTATTATTATTATTATTATTTTCATTGTAAAAATTATATGAATGATTCGTAAATATCGTTATAGATTTATGAATCATTGCTTGCACATTGCTGTATTGGACGCTTTTTCACTATTGGAGAAAATATTGATAAACAACGTTTCGTACTTAGATTATTCACTTCCTTTTATTTATAGTTACTCTACATGTTATACTTACTCTAAAGTATATTATGCGGTTATAAGCACGGTTTAGATGCGCTATAAAAACAATTAATCCAACAACTTAATATTTCAGAAAAAAATAATTATTTCTCTAGTAATATATGTTACGTAAGATTTGTAAAATTTATGTCAAAATCGAAAAAAAGTGTTCAAAACGTATTAAAACTGTTATGGTATCACCAATTTCGCAAGATTCCACAAATGTAAATCATTTAATATATTTATTATTGACTAGTATAACTTTCAGATTTCCTCAAATAAATGTACTTAAAAAAAATAAATTCAGCATCATATCATAACGGCATGTAAAAGTTCACTGCAGAATATAGGCCTCTCCCACATGAGAGGGTTTGCCTTAATCGCCACATTTGGCAAGCAGATTGGCGATTGCATTACCAGACAATTTGCATGTTTAGACGCTGGTCTAGTCTTTTTCTGTCAGTAACCAATTGAAATTTCAAGGCTTTAATGATAGTTGAATCATAGATTATTGCAGCAACTGAAACTGAATAAAAGCAAATGACAATCTTACAGTCTTAAGTCAAATAAATTGAATGTTTCTTTGACTAGGGACTATTTTTAGCAACGGCGATAATAATAATGATGAATACTTATAAGTTGGAAAATAAAGAATATCGTCTTGCCAATAACTAATAATGTATTTACGTGATTTAATAGCCATAAGCCTTATTATTAATTATTTTACACTCAGTAAATTATCATTAAATCACCAGTGTGTAGACTAATGTTTAATAGTATTGCATATCCCCGAAAGATGGCATTTTAAACATATATTTTTGTCATTTCTGCTATTGGTTAATAGATGGCGCAATAAAACTTTTTTTTAATTTATCCAATTCCCACGTTTGTATATGTCGTTTCTTGTCATTACTATAATCTAATTAAACTACTGTTATAATATCACTAGCATTTTTAAAACATTACAAAAAATATTTCTTTCGACAACTTTTTATACATTTGATACGAGAATATATTTTTGCACTTTTGACATATTTATATATTTTTTGAAAAGCTCCATAGACGAGCGGCATACACGCCAGTTAACATAGTGTCGCCAGCTCCCAGGTACAATTCCCGGACGGGTCAATGTAGATAAAATAATAAATAGAATGACGAAATACATTTTATGTTGTTCCTATCTATGTATGTATTATTTCTATCACAATATTGGATATCGTCAATCCCTGCTATGTATATTTATAGAGTAAATACTCTAGCTTGGTTTAGTGCATTTATTTCGTAGCCGAAAATTTATGAGTTTGCGCCTACAAGTTGCCTTGAAATAAATATTAGCTGATTTAATTGCATGTTCATTAGTTGTGACAGATAGATGTCGTTAGTCTCGCTTGATTTTGACAATAAAGTGGCTCGGTGCTTTGCATTAATTGGTATTTGGTCCTAAGCCAAAACACAGCCCTTTCAGTTAGGAAAACTTATTTAATATACACTTAGTAAGACGGTGTTAAAAAGCATTAATTTATCAAGTGAGCTTTTGAGACGCGAGATCGCCAACTACAATCACGTGTAGTCTTTTATTTTTAGCTTTTTTTCATAAGATTTCTGACGGAACGGTTTTTATTTGTCAGAATGTTGCCACTGGAATAATCGAATAATAATAACCAACAAAATGTTTGCATAACATACTTATTTGTTACCTTTTAACAACTTACTGAGGAAAACTGAACCGTTCATCGGAGATTCGTTGTGACCATTTGCTCGATTATGAATTTTTCTTCGTTTTAGTAAGTATGCAAAGAAACAACAGAAATTGTACGTTTTGAAGAAACTTATTTGCTAGATACGAACCCTCGGTTGTAATCTTATCTAATCTAAATTAAGAGAATCTACAAATCGGCTATCATGACATAGAGAAATTATAGAAAAACAGGTTTTAATTTGTATTAGATTGTTGGTACTTTCTTGGAAGTAAGTACGTTCCATGCGAATTTAAATAGGCTGATGAAACAGAAAGAACCCATTGCGAATAAAATATACTTAAACGACGATGATTAGTTAATTTTATGTAACAAAACATAAATTATAATGAATAATAAATAAATATCTTCACGCAATTCTCAATACAGGGGAGACAAAGGTCTAGTCTAGACAATTATGTCCCTTAGACCCACCTTCTCCCGAAGACATTTTTGGGACAACGTGACAGGTGGTGAGCCCGTCACCGTCTTTTATGTCCAAGCCAACGATATAATTCGAACATAAGTTTTTGAAAAACCCATTGGTACGAGCCTGCCACCTGAGGATCGATATTGGGTCTCTTGACTCGTAATTCCGATCATCTTTCCAACCACCCAACTATCTTGACTTTTATACATAAATTATAAAAGAAATATAAGTCCAATTTTATTTTAAACTTTATTACACATATTCCATTGCTATCATCGCGAGTGTCTATAAAAAAAACAACAAATCAAGTTTCAGAGGGCGCTCATTACTTCTGAAACGCGCGATTAGTAACCGTTTCGGTTACGACGTTCTTTTAAACGCTCGTAATCGTTTGGACTCTAACGCGGCGTGACGCTGGGGAAAGATACCGACGTCTAATAATATCTTGTTTGTTGTTTTAATTTAGATAAATAAGGACACATGTCTTCGTGTCGTAGCTAATTGATTTAAGACCGGCACCAGTGGAGGCGGTGTTGTTACGAATGACTCGTGAGCTCTGAGATAATTGACATTTTTCCGAAACTGTTCGCTATAAATGATATAATAGCAAAAATTTAATTATAATTACAAAGCAATTGCAAGAATTTTAAACAGGTTTAGAATGTATCATTAGTTAAAGTAATAATATTGAAATGACAGCTGCGAAATATTATTTAGGTTTTTACTCTACAGGTTTGATTTATAAGTGTATCATTATTGTGGTTAATGCAGCATTACCGCTAGACAATCTATAATAAATAAATACATACATAGATAGTGGCAACATCACATACATTACTCTGATCACAAGGTACTTCAGTACTTTATGAAATCAACAATAACGAAGACCACACCTGCGAAAATATAAAAAAAATGTTTTCTACATTAATCCGACCAGGACTCAAACCCGGGACCTCAGAGTTAATGCCACAATGAAAACCGAAGTGTGCGACACTCGTCCACGCAGGTCGTTATAATTAAACGTAAAGCCTTACTTCTTATTGTCACCTTGCATCTGCTTAATCTTTCAAGCCCCATTCTTAATTGCTCACTGTAATACAGTTAAAAATTATAATTATTCCTATGTAGTATATGTCCAAATTCTCGGTCACGGTCTGCTATACGAGACATACAGACTAATTAGTAAAGTCCGATCCGAAATAAAAGCGAGTAACGAACTCACTCGACTCGGCACGTCTCTCGAGATTTTAAAGCAGCAGATTAATTAGGGCTATTAATTAGCATTTAAGGTTTGTGTGCTATAATTAAAGTTCTTTGTTTAATTAATATATTATTAACTTTTTTTTTATTTAAGATATTTAGAGATAGTTACAAATGCAAGTATTTTTTTGTATAAACTTTAGTAAAAAGATATAAAAAAAAACTTGTATAACAATCCCTCTCTGTTTACAATACCACACATTATAAGAAACGCACACACACTCGCTCATTCAGTCACACTCACGCACACACAAATTATCATAATATAATAATTTTGCAACCATCATCATACTCATGTAAGGTAACACTCATGAAAGGTTCTTGAGTGGCAGACAGTAAACACATTGATGGCGACCCTCACAAGTTGAAGCGACGATCTGCACAATATTGCGGGGAGGTGATGGATGCAGATGGCACAGGACCGTCCTATGCGTCTAGTCTTTGGGGGAGACATATGTTCAGCAGTGGACTATACATATGCTGTTATGAAGATGATTATACTCATAATAATTCCTGTTAATAATTTAAGTGGAATTAGAATTGAGGACCGAACCCGGGTCTGTTTCACGTGGCCCTGTGTCACTTGTAGCTGTCGACTGCAACCAGTATTATTCACGTCGTCTATTCACTGTCTTCTCCTAAATATCTTCACGCCATTCCCAATACAGGAGTAGACAGAGGTCTAGACAATTAAGTCGTTTCGAATCACCTTTCACCGAAGACATTTTTTGAGACAACGTGACAGAAGCCGAGCCCGTCGCTATCTTTATGTCCAAGCCAATGATATAATTCGTACATAAGTTTTTTGAATAAATAAAAACCCATTGGTACGAGCCTGCTACCTGAGGAATCGAACTCGAGTCTTTTGACTCGAAATTCTGACCACCCAACCACTCGGCAATCGTGATTTCCTGTAAGATAAACATAGCTACATTTAACGGTTAGCCTGAATCTGATTCAGAGGTTTTCTTCGCAGATTCTATCAACTAACAGAAAACGTTATAATTAATGTGCCTGTCCATTACAATGTACCGAATACAGTTGGCGTAGACAAATAGCCAGGTCATTCTTCAATCCTATCTACATCGAATCCACTTAGATTGCTGATAAGAAACTCGTAAATATAAAATATCGTTTATAGCAATTTAAAACAAAGAGTTTATAAATGAGATAATTGCGTTGTTTTGGTGATTGGCATTTTAAATATGCGATGGTATACCAAACAAACTAATAAATCTTTTTGTACGGTGAAAAAAATTTTTTTTCATCATAGAAACACAAATTTCTCTCAACAATTGTTTTATTTTATCATTTCATGATGAGCGAACGCAGAAGAGACAGGTGAAAGAAACTCTGAAGGTATGTTTTTCGGCGATTGGAACTGATTGGAGTTGGAAGTGGTTGGAACTTGACACTGGTGTTTCTTTTATTCTTCTATGTTAGTCTTCTACACCTTTCAAAACCTTCTTACACTGCTAAATGGCGGTAGAGATGGGTAAAAGTGTGATGCTGATACAGACTTCTAAGCAACTAAGTTGGTAACTAGTAAGAGTTTACCGCCTGTAAAAGAATTACTTCACGCCATTCCCAATACAGGAGTAGACAGAGGTCTAGACAATTAAGTCGTTTTGAATCACCTTCCACCGAAGACATTTTTGGAGATAACGTGACTGAAGGTGAGCCCGTCGCTGTCCTTATGAGCAAGCCCACGATATAATAAGTAATTAAGTTTTTGAACAACCACATTGGTCTGCCAGCTGGGGATCGAACTTGGGTCTTCACTCGAATCCCGATCACCCAAACACTCGTCTATCGTGACTCTCCCTAGTACGCCTAGTGCCTAATAAGTCATGGAGCCTAAATTAAGACTATGGACTGATGATATTTCATGCATCGTATATAATATTCCTCGAAAGAAAAAATATATTTCCATGCAGTACTTGGTCGAGATAAGACACGTTTCGAAAACGGAGAACGGAAGAATTTTTCTTGCTTGAAACATCCAGAGACCACATTTCATATATACAGCAATAGCTATTCAAACTGGCCAATTACCACTAAAAACGGGTAACTTGTGGGTAAAACTCTCGTCAAATTATATTTGGCAATACAGTGAGCGTGAGCGTCATACTGCTTCATGATGTTATATACTGTAAAATAAATAAATAAATAAATAAAAATAAATATCTTCACGCAATTCCCAATACAGCTTAGACAGAGGTCTAGTCTAGACAATTGAGTCCCTTCGACCCACCTCCCACCGAAGATATTTTCGGGCAACGTGACAGGTGGTGAGTCCGTCGCCGTCTTTTTGTCCAAGCTAACGATAATTCGTACGTAAGTTTTAGAAAAACCTATTGGTACGAGCCTACCACCTGGGGATCTAACTCAGGTCTCTCGACTCGAAATTCCGACCACCCTACCACTCGGCTCTCGTGACTTTTATGTACTGTACCGTATCGTAATCCATGCTGTATAATATATTTGCACCTCACCGGTCTAGAATCAACCATGCATTAAAATCGCATAAGAAATGTGACCTTCTCCTTTAAGTTCCTTCCTTTGAAATCTGAGTTTGGTTCTGAGTATAAGCTATAGACTGCTTATATTTAAGTTGGAAACATATATTAAATATCAAATACTTTTGAAAATATTCTATTCTTTTGACTATTTGTATAGTGTTTTGTATTTAGCACATTCCAAGTTTATCAGTGCAGACCTCTACAATTTTATTTATACAGTTAAGCAATTCACATCCTAGGTACTATCATTTTTACTATATACATATTTTTAATATCATTATTATTTACTGTTTATCTGTCTATGGAACTTTTCGATAATGACAGTCTGACAACATCATTAAATATTACATTACAGATAGAAAAAATCCGATTGTATAATTTCAGTTGTTACATTTATTTAAAAGGTACGATTTCATTCAAACCACCATCGTTATTTGACCTGCATTATTACAGCACTGATAAATCTCAAATATTTTAGTTTTAAATGTATCGTTATGTTTGTAGACGCAAATGTCAAAATGCAATGGAAAAGTTAACAAATAAGGGTTTACAATAAAGTAAAGGTTCAGTTGTAATTGGACGATGGTCACAGTAGATTAAGTTATTAAGTTCCATATCGGTGGCTACGTAATTACGTCGTTTTATATCAAATATTTAAATAATGCCATGGCAGTAGAAGCAATTATAGTTGGTATTGGTAAAGTTATTGCCACGACAGTAATGCACGAGCTACTGTTACTTCTTTAAACGAAAAATAATTAATTAATTTTGATTTTTGGAGAAATTAATTTTACCTTGTAAGAATCTGCCATCTCATTTCTTCTCGTGAGTGTTGTAAGTGAGTTATGTTCAATTAATATCAAATTACCAGTTCTAGTAAGTAGTGAACAGTAGAGGTTGATGCTTGATTACGGCGTAATGATGTACCACCCTATTGCTTCACGTAGGCGTCGTAAGGAGCGACTTAGCATTAGCCTTGAAGAAGCTATTGGCTACCCACTGTCGACATGAACATCTCGACGAAAAGTACTAGATCAAAATTTAGTAGTTCTGTGACGGGCAGCGTGTATTGGGTGTAATGTGCTAGGAACTGTGATCGCAAATTCTATACTTGCCAAGCATGATGATTAAGGAGAGGCTTAGTCCTGGAGCAGACTTTTAGGAACCGTTATGTAAATAGTTATGAAAGTAATTAATAACGGGATACAGATTTTATAAAGTGATTCCCATGTCTATAAATAGTGAAAAATTAGCAACCTAAAAATGTAATTTTGCTTGGGAAAGGTTTTCTTTTTTATTATCAATGTAATAAGTCACAATAGCCAGTGGTTGAGTGATATGAAATCGAGTCAAGAAACCCACGTTATGTCCCCAGGTGGGCCGATATATACACGAAGCTCTGAACAATGATCTGAGGGAGGGTTTGGTTTAATATGTGGGTATGGACTTATTACGTTGAAGAGATGATGATAGTCACGATTGCCGAGTGGTTGGGTGATCGAAATATGAGTCTCGTACTGATGGGTTTTTCAAAAACTTACGTAAAAATATTTTATCGTTGGCTTAGACACAAAGACGACGACGGGCTCACCACCTGTCACGTTGTCCAAAAATATGTTTTTCGGTGGAAGGTGAGTCGAAAGGACTTAATTGTCTGGCCCTCAGTATACCTCAGTATTGGGAATGGTCTAAAGATATCTATTAATATTTGAAATGTCAACAATCTCAGAATTGATACAAAAGGAACAGGGGCACACAGATTTTTCTTTGCTTGGTTCCTCTCCGTCAAAGGAACCTCTTTACCTTGCGATGGTGCAATGTAAAAACAATAATAAAGCAAATTTATACTTCAGTAATGTAATTATTTTTGCTTGATTTTTTAAAGTTTTTTTTTACTTAAATGTGTGAAATAAGATTTTTTAAATTATTTATAGAGTCTTATTTACTGGCCAATTAAAAAGTTCAGAAAATTTATTTTTAAAACGTTTCGCCTGTGTTAACTTCAATTTTAGTCTCTTGCCCCATTGTTTTGCAAAACCTCTCAAAAGCTTACGAAAAATCTAGTACAGAATACGTATGACAGAATTCATGAGTGGAATTCGGTGTGGAATGTGTTCGTAATGCGTGAGGTCTATCATAAAATTAGTGCGGGTGTATTTTGTGGTGCCGCCCTAATAAGTTGTATGGAATCACGACCATGAAATTCTTTGTATGTATCTTGTATATAGTTACGTAAATTTTAAAGGCATTTGTTTTTATTGCCTACGATATACGTTGAACGTTGAACATATTTGAATTTTTAAAGCTATTCACATATTTACTGTGTATACATACATAGGGACTATCACATCATTGTCACATCACACATCGCGAAAGTTACTAGCTTAAGCATTTGTGTTATGTGATCAGAAACAACGAAGTACCACAAATACCAAGATCCGAGAGAATGTGGAAAATGTGTTTTCTACATTGACCCAATCGGGAATCAAACCAGGAACCTCAGCGACAGCTTGTAAACCGTACTCCTCTCGTCCCCGGAGTTCATCAAATATACAAATATTACCTTATGAATTGGAAGAAACCTTTCTCATAAGAGGTATGCAATTCATACATGTATGTTTGTATGTACCTTATGAATTGGGTACCTCTTACCCTGTTTAGTCAAATTTATGACAAAGGCTTCTTCCATGGATAGGACTTGTTATAGTTGCTCCGTTGTCAAATAGATTGCTAATCACTACCAGATTCTACATATTTTAGATATTACGTACTGCATTGCATCGGTCTTTTGGCCGTTATTTTTTTAATTAAATATACTGTATCTTTATTCAGCTATCAACATCTATTTTTGCATCTATAGTCGACTACAGCGGATAACTTTCGAGTTAAAAGCCTTCAGCAGTGTGTAAAACGTTTAAAATTGCATTATTATTGGTAAAATCGATACACTAATGACATAATCAAAAGGTGCTTACGCTGGTCGAGATGGCAATACCGTGTTCGATTCGAGTTAATGTTTGTATGATATCACGATTTCGAAAGTTGCCTGCTTCGTGGTGGTCTTGCTTCTATGGTGATTTATCCCGTGGCACACAAAACAAAGTAACTTGGTTAAATTACCGGCACGAGTCGTCAGCACGCGCTGCTGAGCGAAGTTATCGAGTATCTACCATATATGTTCTGTGGTAGTACGAAGCAAAATTTAATAGCAATTTTATAAATAAAAATATAATAAATATCTTCAAGCAATCTACCCCTGTATTGGGACAGGGGTAGATAGAGGTCTAGTCTAGACAATTAAGTCCCTTCGACTCACCTTCCACCGAAGATATTTTCGGGACAACGTCACAGGTGGTGAGCCCGTCGTCGTCTTTATGATAATATAATTCGTATTTAAGTTTTTGAAAAACCCATTGGTACGAGCCTGCCACCTGGGGATCGAACTCGGGTCCATTGACTCGAAGTTCCGACTACCGCTCCGCTATTTTTTTGCAAATTTTTGTAAAATAAAGCAATATTATGTAAATTTTTAAATTTTTATCAAGGTGCAATATTATTTCAACCCCAAGTCTTAGCATGGTTGTCGTAAGAGGCGACTAAAGGCCTTTAGAATGTCATTCGATATCATGCCCTGTTGTCCCAGAAAATGTCCTCGATGAAAGATGGGTTAAAAGGACTTAATTGTTTAGTACTCAGTCTGCCCCAGTATTGTGAATAGCGTGAAGATGTTTGTGTTTACTTAGAATTAATATATTTAAGAAGAGGTCTAAAACATACCAAACTCTTTGCTACTATAAAGCAACAAATTGTTGTTTTCTTATTAGTAATTAGTAAAAGGTAATGAGATTCTCCTCGAATGTAGTATAAAAGATATAGTATATACATATTCATATATTCCAGCATCTTAATCAACTCGTAGCTGCATAATTAAACTTAAATAATTACTTTTCGTTTTCCTTTTCTCTAGCCTAGAATATTTTATCACACAAAAAAAGAAATGGTTCGCTGAATTTTATATATTATGGTACAAAAATAATTTGAAAAGCTAGGTTCAAAGCAAAAGCATCGTTCTATACTTCGGTGGGTATGGTTAAATTGGCAATTTGTCCTTTTACAACTGATTTTCTCATTTTGGCTTAATCTATTTTACCTGTTTCTTGTATAGCTTTACTTTTCTTCGAGTTTTAAATAACAGCGGTGACACAAAATGTTCACATAATAAATATATATGTTTATTAAACAATCTCTATGAATGGTTAGAAAGATTTGTTCAAATGTTGAAAGGTATCATCAATTCGACTGTGGTGACCTTCAATTGCGATTGTATCCAAAATTCCAAAACCATTTAACCACGGTATTCTGAACTACATTTTGTTTACTAGGAGCACCAACTGGCACCTTAGACGCTGCTACCCGTCATCGATCTGCTGAATTTTTATCTAGTGTCTTTCGAGATGGTATATTGGTAGCAAATTGTAAAAGCGGCAATAGCCCATGATGCGGACTGGGAAATATGACATCGCTGGTTCGAGCCCGCCATTCGACTTTTGTCGTAAACCAACTCCAGTCAAGCATTGCAGTTTAGTTGGAGTGGTTAACAAGAATACAAGCAATGTTATTTGGCATTGCTAGTATTATTTAAAAAAAAAAAAACATTACAAAGCTCTTCCCTTAGTCGCCTATTACAACGCCCACGTGAAGAAATGGGGTGGTTTATTATTACGCCGTAACCAAGCAGCAAGCGGTGCTATGACTACCTACTAGAAGCAGTAATTTAATATTATTAACTAATTTAGAGTCGAACGAACAGACTCACTGTCACTTTACCGGAATGTTGAGTTACGACTACTTCGATAAAAAAAGTTTTTATAACAACCAAATTAATTTAAGATTAATTAAGCTCTGTAACAGTTGAAACTATTATCGTCTTACTTAATTTAAAACCGACTCATGGTTGTAAAATTAGGACAATACTCTAAAACTCGATGATAAACCCTGGCATGCTAACAGAGAAAGCATTAAGACCACCATTCAACCTGCATGGTGTGTAATAAATGAATAAAAACAATTAGGGTGCCACAAAGGTTACCATGCGCTTGTAATTCACACCTAGCTGGTATGAACTGTAACGTAAAGTTATATAATTATGGTGGAAATTTGAATACAATTGGGGCTAAATTATTTTCTAAGCCGCATATAGAATACTATAAGGCTACTACCACAGCCATTACTTATAGCGTTTATGAGAAAAATAATGAAACTGATATTTACATCGCATACATATATAATGGCCTAGTCAGGTCCACTGCAGGACATCGGCCTCTCCCGTACAAAGGATTTGCCATAATCGCCATGCTTGGTAGGCGGATTGGCGATCGCAGTACCAGACTACTGGAACCTCAGATGCTACTGCCTATCTTCGGTCTGATTACTTTGGTCTTTTTATCCCGCCATCTATCGGTTGCCATAACGATATTCAAGGCTGTGTCCCTTAGTCGCCTCTTACGACACCCGCGGGATGAAAAGAGGTGACAATATTCTTTCGCCGTTACCGCACGGCGGAACCGTTATTTAGTGTAAGTATTATACAAATCCGTATGGTACTACTGCCCCTTTCTTTCCGTGGGTTTCGTAAGAGGAGACTATAAGAAAAACCTTGAAGGATGCAATAATTACCCACAGAAGGCGGGATAACAACACAGATCATGAAGGTAGTAGCAAGCGATTGCTGCTGCTTTGTTAGTCTGTAATGATTATGTTAAATCCTCCTTGTTGGATGGGCCTATGTCTACAATACTAATATAAAAAGAAAGCTGTCTACTGTAATACTCAAATTATACGTAAACTATACAAAATATAACGTTAAAAAAAGTAAAAGATATCTTCGTTACTTACTTAGCCAAACATAACACAATAAAAAAGCGATACTCGAAGAAACACTAGGGTGTTCGAAACAAGGATGCAGTGCAGTTCGTAATTCCAAGGGTAGGCAAAATTACAAGTGGAGTGGACATAAAGAAGTTTTTTCTACATTACAGTGAGAGTGGTAGGACCTACATAATCTTCAAACTCACCAATGACTTCGGCAAATCAAATGCAAATGCAAATACTCCGAGTTTGAGGCAAACATTTACTTAATTAAATAAATTTATTACATAAAATTTTAATATTACGATTTAAGTATTATGAGACATTTCAATCAGTCATACGCTTACTCGTTTGCGCCCGTACCCGCTCGTTTACCCAACGTACCCACCACCTGCGGATAGCGGCAAGATGAAAGCCGGGCGGTCCGTTTGAGACGCGTATTGCGGCGCAATTAGGGTCCGCCGTAATGAGAGAAGCGACACAGCCACCGCTAATCGCCCGTTAAGGGCGCTAAAATAACGCATTTATACGGTTTAATTATAAACCTTACATAGCCGGAAACTAAAATGCGGAAATATACATATATTGAAACGTAAGATGATTAAAAATCAATAAAAAAAGTCACGATAGCTGAGTGGTTGTGTGGTCGGAATTTCGAGTCAAGAGACCCGAGTTCAATCCCCAGGTGGCAGGCTGGTACCAATGGATTTTTAATAACTTATGTAAGAATTATATCGTTGGCTTGGACAAAAGACGGTGACGGACTCACCACCTGTCACGTTGTCCCAAAAATACTTTCGGTGGAAGGAGGGTTGAAGGCACTTAACTGTCTAGACTAGACCTCTGCCTACCCCTGTATTGGGAATTGCGTGAAGATATTTATTTATTTTATTTTATTTAATAAAATAAACATAACCTTATATTTAAATAAGTAAAAATTTTTAAAAAGAATGATAGCAATAGATAGTACCTAGAAAAGAATAAAGCAAGGAAGTCTTTACAATAAAGAACTATGATAGAGAAGCTGTAATATATGAAGAGATGGTACATGTAACCATAATTAGGGAGAACTCGCCTAATAAACTGAGTACGAACTGTAACCAGGATTGATAATAAACCTCATTTACACCGGCCTAAAACGCTTGATAATTTATTATTTCTGTACAATCTCTTTAATTTTTACGGGCCTTGCAAGTTATAATATCTAAAGCGAAAGTGTGTTCTTTTATCTTTAACTTAAGCAATACTATCGAAAGGAAGAAAGAAAGTAGATTTATTCATTGCCACAAAACAGTACATATAAAGGTTATAGCAAAGAATTACATATTAAAATACAATGTATTACTGGATTGCAGCAACGAAACGGCTTCCGACTCAGCAAATATGTATACTAGTTTATAAATAAATTATATTCCACAAAAGGTTATAGTTTACTCTAATTACAAGCATGTGCATAGCTTAGCATTAGCATAGCTTAATGTTAAAAAATACTGAAGGTTTTAAATTATGTAATACAATTACGTAATATACAGTCATGCGTCATTTTAGCGCTACCGGGGTTCGGCGTTTAACCCTGAAATGACTCGGGCTTTAGAGGAATGGATCCAAAGTCAAAATAGGAATGTACTTAAACCGCCTTTATTCGCGTACCTAAGGATATCAAAGTGTTACTACAACATTATTAGAGTTTAATAAATTAGGTTCACACGCGACTTTGTCCGAACATTATCAAGTAATTCTCGCGGAATCCTTTAATTTCCTAGAGTTAAACACAAGCTATACCTCTCCCCGGATTCCTACTATGTTCTACTATGTTCTACTAGACAAAACCCCGACTATATTCTACTAGATAAAATCTGTTAAACAAAATCATATTTCTGATCTCTCTGATTTTTATACCGATTTTTATATATAAATACGTGTATTTCCAGGATAAAATATCCATGACATATCCGTGCGCAAATTTATATTAACCGGCTCAGCCGTGATTTGAAGTGACTTATACAAACATCCAAACAACTAACCATACAGATATTCACATTTTTTATATTAGAAGTGAATTTAAAATTCTTTCTCATCTTCAGCTAAATTTCTAATCTTCTGCTTTAAACAACAATTCTTGGTCCCTCCATTTCGTTATGCAAGGCTAGACTTCTATACTTCCGATCAAGTTACTGCATGAGGAAAGCAGTCTTTAGTTAAACAGGTTCGAGTCAACAGTGATCCGGAAACTATCGTAAACGCTCATGATGACCACTACGTAGTTTTAGTCAATGTGCATACGAATCGGTCTTTCACCTGACCGACTAAGTGACCGACATTTTTTTACTTTTTTTTTCACATTATAAAATTTAGTATAATCCTCACAAAAAGTCTCAAGGGACTTATCTTAGTGACGGCTGGTCGTTCACATACAGTTCTTTAAATTTATTTTTTTTTCATAATATTTGTAGATACTATTTTTTTTATAGAAAAAGGGAGGCAAACGAGCAGGTCGTTCACGTGATGGTAAGTGATCACCAGTCGCCCATGAACACCCGCAGTACCAGAGGCATAACAGATGCGTTGCCTCCCTTAGAGTGCCCCCCTCCCCCAGAATTGGGGGAGGGGAGTGTGTGGGCCACCGGTTACCTGCACTGACCAGACGAAATGCAGAAGTTTGTTAGACTTCTACTTACGCCGGTATTCTGTGAGGTCGTGGTACTTCCCGGTCGAGCCGGCCCATTCATGCAAAAGCAAAAGCTGATGAGTGGCTCTACCACTGTAAAAAAAACTTTTTATAAATTTATTCTTTATTGCACTTTGAAAACCTGTAAAGGAATAAATACGGACTTAATGCTAAAAGCATTATTTGCCAGTCATTTTTAAGGTACTGGGAAAATATTAACGCCAATTATAAAAAAAAATAATATTGAATAATTCTACAAACATAATTTATATAAATACATACTTTGCTATAAATACATATTAAACTATGTGCGGTTCTAAAGCTTATCAGCACTCTCCCACAAAGTAAAGTCTATGAAACATCGACAGACAAGTGACTTTATAACATTATTTTTTAACAGTTTATTCTAATGATTGTTCCATTTTCAGCTTTCCTGTACGTATTATTGTGAAGGTATTACATATAGAAGGTACTACGTGCTTCTAAGAGGCAGCACTTTTTCAGAATGGGCAGGCTCGACTGATGAAATACCCCAGCCACGCAGATTACCGGCGTTAAACATAGTATACCGCCCGGACTCCCCTTATCCCGAACCGTTTAGTTTTCGTAGCAGGATGAAGCTCGAATAATCCCTGACGGGGTAGCCAGAGAGAACAGATCGCCAAGTGTCACGATCCCTACATACTTCTTTCGCTTCTTTCAGATTCATCATCTTCTTCATACATGCACGTCTAGGTATCCGAGTACTCTTGACCCTCCTCTTGAGCCCATTACATAATTTCAATAAAAGTTAAAGTCTCTGTTGTCTCTGTCATGAACGGATTTGATTTGGATTCATCTAGGATTGTCCCAAAGCTCATGATTAAACTGTTTCTATTTGCTCTTCATATCGATACCCAATAGTTGTTATTGTAATTATCTTCACGCAATTCGCAATACAGGGGTAGACAGAGATCTAGTCTAGACATTTAAGTCCCTTCGACCCACCTTCCACCGAAGATATTTTCGGGACAAAGTGACAGGTGGTGAGCCCGTCGCCGTCATTATGTCTAAGCCAACGATATAATTTGTACATAGGTTTTTAGAAAAACCCATTGGTACGGCCACTTGAGGATCGAACTCGGGTCTCTAGACTCGAAATTCCGACCACCCAACCACTCGGCTAACGTGACTTACTTTGTTTCTGTAATTAGGAAGCAGAAATAGGAGCGTTATACTGACACACACGAGTTCTAGGCAGAGGACCTTTAAAGATTCGCAACAATGCTTCCAATAAACGTGGCCTGGTATTTTAAGCACTGGTACAAGTGAATGTTACGATAAATGTGATAATAATTTTATTTGATAACAGTCTTTTGTATGGCTTTTTAATTAAACGAACCCTAAGAGAAGTTTTACACAATAAATTGTCAAAGAAAGGTTGAACTCATTCAAGAAGCATTCATTATTAGAATCCATTTTGATGTCAATTTACTTGTCGTGAAGAATCTTCAAAAAAGATGTAACTATTATTGATCGATTCGTCAATATTCATTACTTATCGATAAATGAAGAATTAGATATTAAAATCATGTTCATTTACCATTGCTCTTTCTTAATGCTCATCTTTTATATTTTTCTTTCATAGCGATCAATGAATATCTTCTTTGTTATAGAATCCTGTATGGAACTATAATGTGTAAAAGAAGCCAAATCTTTTGTAAACCTTATCTCGTAATGTGACAAGCGTTGATGACAGATGACCGTCCCTAAATATATGATCTTAAATATTTGTCATGCTAAAATGAACCTTATTTCATTGGAGAAATAGCACCCGGCAATATTTGTTGAGTGATGAAATATTTATTTAAGATGAAAAGGGTTTAAAAGGCGGCCTAAATACGGAGGCGTTAAAAGAAGATCCGTTGAACAAATACGATTGCAATAAAAACTGTTATTTGTTTTTTTTTTTTTTGTTACAAAAGCGGAATATTTTCTTTGAAATAAAGACGTTTTTTTTACACCGTTTAAGTAGTTAAGAAGTTAAATATTTACCTATTAGTCATACAGACATAAGTACATAAAGGACTGTAAAAGTCCACTGCAGAAACATACGCTTCTTTGCGCCATCGGATTACCACGCTTGGCTAGCGGATTGGCGATTGCAGTACCAGACACCTTGCGTAGACGCTCTGTGCAATGTATCTTTTTTTTTAGCAGAATTAATTATGTTTTACTTCATTAATTAATTATTTATAATTTACTTTCCAACTTCTAAATAAAACCTTATAAATATAAAAAAATATCTTTAGATATTCGTTACTCAGGCATGTCAAAACAGCTGAAAGTGGTTAAATGAAATTTCATAAAGATAATTTTCAACTCAGGAAAATGCACAGTTCTTGTGGTAGACATCTGAAGCATGATTTTGCTTAACGGTTTCCGTTTTTAGTACTGTGGACCTGGAGAGGGATATAAGCTGCTTTTATTTTAAATCAAAGGAAAATTAAAATGGGAAATTAAAGGATCCTACGGGATTATATAATGCATGAACGAATTCTCGGGCAGAACCTAGTAACTAATAAATTATAAACTGAAAAACAGTTATATACTGGGGCATCTAAGACCGTGTTGGTCTAAGGTCGAAACTGAGACTATGATTTTCATGAAAAAAACTAATTCTCGCTATGGCAAAATTTATCAGTGGTTCATGCACACTTCCAGCAAGGAATTGTCATTAGGTTGAGACATTATTTTGCATGCTATAAAATAGTTAAGTAGGTTAATGAGACACGATTATACCACTGTAATATCTTCAAACAATGTACCCTACTTACGGCAAATAAAGATTTTGAATTTGAATTTGAGAAAGAATAAATACTTTGTCTCGATAAACACATTCATATTATAAGACTGATTTACACATTGAAGTATTTGTATATACAATCCTGATTGAGTCCACATCCGTCGTCAGGTTTATCATCTATCTATCACTCCCGGGTTTGAATGCTGACACTAAATAATCCCAAGTACATCGGTCTCACTTAATTACGTGGACCCATATTGTTGAGTGTAGGGTAACTATATGAACACGCGACTATAGGAAATAGTAGGTAAACGTAATAAAATACTAAAAATTAAATAATACATTGACGAATTAACCAAACTAGAATTTTTATAGATAATCCTAATATAAGTAAATCAAAAGTTGAAAGGTAAAAGTATCGTAAGGGATAAAGGATCGTCGGGCAAAAAACTATCAATAAGCGAAATAACACTAATTTATTTTTCGACTTGCTTTTGGACCGAATAACATAATTATAATAATGTCCATTCTGTGGGATTATGGTACTAACTCTCCAAAAAAATATCGCAGCCCACTACTGTTCTTTGCCACCTTTGTCAAAACTTGGTAAAAAAGAGCGGTATCTTCTAATGCAAGCATGGGTCGGATCGACCACATGCCACGATGATCACAGCGTGGAATAGAGTACATGGACACCGGTAATATGTCAGTCATTAGGTAAACCGATTGCTCGTTCACCACCTTTTTTATATCTTCACGCATCACGCAAATTTAGAATCATTAATTCTTCTTCTTTACAGCCTAGCAAAAGTCCACTGCTAAACATAGGCCTCCCCAAAGACTTCCACAAAGAAGTACCCCTAAATCAAAATAATTAATTGCTCAAACATTATCTAGTAAGTTGCTTTTATACTTCGCTAACAAGATTGTCTCGCTAAAAATCACTGTCAACCTATCCACACAACATCTGCGGCATTACAATACAAATGATTAGCCATCCGATGCGACTGTGTCGCCTTACTCGCCGGTCGGCCGTCACCGAGACGCGGCCGTTCTCTCGTCGCCTGTCAACAGATTTGGCAGACAACAGGGGACCGTTGACAATTCATCCTTCATACATGAACTAGTGACTCGATTTGACTTTGTGTGGTAAATCTATTTCTTACGAAACGATTTCAATTTAAAGTTTTCTCTTCTACCTTTTTGGCGCTCTTCGAATTCATTCAGACATAACTTTTAAATGTATCTACTAACTATCTACTAACTAGTCACGATAGCCGAGTGGTTGGGTGATCAGAATTCGAGTCAAGAGAACCGAGTTCTATCCTCAGATGGCATGCTCGTTGCAATGGATTTTTTAGATTTTTTTTTTGATTACCGTGGAGGAAATGTTTTATGCACGAACGTTCCTTGGCCGGGAGGCCACCGAAACGAACAGTGCCGGGCTCGAATCTCAGAAGGAGAAGCATACCGACTAAAACCATCCACGGGATGCTGTTGGCCCGGAAGCCTTTACAGCTTCATCTAAAGAGACTTGCGAGGAGAGGCTCGCAAGTTAGAAGTTTGAAGACAATGATGGCTGCTGCTGCGAAGCGCTGCGCCCCCTAGAACGAAAGAGAAGACTTCCGACATGGGGGGGGGGGGCATGCGATCCGAGGGCCCCAGTTGCTTCGGAGGAAAATCCTCTCGGGTTTTTTTAGAAAATGTATGTACGCTTTTTATCGTTGGCTTGATCATAAAGAAGGCGACGATCACCACCTGTCACGTTGTCCCAAAAAATGACTTCGGTGGACAGTGGATCGAAAGTATATAATTGTCAAGACCTCTGTCTAACCCTGTATTGGGAGTGACGTGAAGATATTTTGTTTTGTTATTGTTAAATTAACAATCGCAATGTTTATTTATGGATCTAAATTCTTAAAAATGTTGGTGAAAAGTATGGTCCGATTCTTAATTTATAGCAAATTCAATTAATGTCCGATCTGCACACACAAACGCTTCACGCGACACATTTCTACATGCAAACAATTTTGTTTTATTAGCTGCCCCCCGCGGCTTGGCCCGCAGTTAAACTATTAACGCGGAACCCTAATTATATTTCAAAAATAAAAGTAGCCTATGTTACTCTTTATAACAGTAGTTATCGGTCAGTTAAGGTCCTGTTAAAGTCGGTCTAGCCGTTTCAGAGATTAGCTGGAACAAATAGACAGACAGACAAAAATATTTAAAAAATGTTATTTTGGTGTAAGTACCGTATGTATTCACAAGTAGTAAAAACGGTTATTTCAATATTACAAACACACACTCCAATTTCATTTATATGTATAGATTTGTGTAAATTAATGATTCAGCAGGTCACTGCATATTCTTCATTGAGAGCGGCTTATCTCTACGTAAAAGAGGATTGTAAATGATGACTAAATGTTTAATTATTATAATTATTAGATCCAGCAACGTATGTTCACACATAAATCAGATCATTCTGCCATTTGTTAGTAGCCAGTAGCGTTTTCACACCCACCAGTAAAAGGGGGCGTAAGTCTTATGCTGTAATTAGAACTTAATTCTAACATACATACATAACGGTCTGTTAAAGTCCAATCTCAGGACATAAGCCTCTACCGCCACACACGGCTAGCGGATAAGCACTTAAACTTATAAACCACTTATTTATAACGCAAATATGCATCATAGTGCAAAAAATATCATTATTAATAGTGTACTGTTATGTGAAAAAAAATTTTAATTGAAATGTAAACGATAAAAAGGGAACCATTAGACAAAAACAAGTTAAACATTTGGTAGTTTTCTTTAAAAAAAAACGAAAAGTTTGAAAAACCGAGTAATACTGTAAGTCCATTTTTTGTGGGAACTTTGTTATACAATGATACAATTTAATGAACAACATCTCAGATGTACGTTGTGTTTCGATTCTTACATCGCTTGCGATATCTTTTCACCAACTCTCAAAATTTACAAACAGATTTATTAAAATTTGTACAGGGTTTTCTCTCTCGGGTAAGCTGGTAAGGTATAAAAACTTTCGCAAAAATATAAAAGTTATAATTTATATTGAAAAAATAAAGAAGTGCTTTATAGACGACATTTTTCACTCAGGAAATGTGTACCTACCGATTTCATGAAATAAAATGTCACGTCGGGAACTCAAATATTTGTTATAATTATTAGATCCAGCAACGTATGTTCACACATAAATCAGATCATTCTGCCATTTGTTAGTAGCCAGTAGCGTTTTCACACCCACCAGTAAAGGGGCGTAAGTCTTATGCTGTAATTAGAACTTAATTCTAACATACATACATAACGGTCTGTTAAAGTCCAATCTCAGGACATAAGCCTCTACCGCCACACACGGCTAGCGGACAAGCACTTAAACTTATAAACCACTTATTTATAACGCAAATATGCATCATAGTGCAAAAAATATCATTATTAATAGTGTACTGTTATGTGAAAAAAAATTTTAATTGAAATGTAAACGATAAAAAGGGAACCATTAGACAAAAACAAGTTAAACATTTGGTAGTTTTCTTTAAAAAAAAACGAAAAGTTTGAAAAACCGAGTAATACTGTAAGTCCATTTTTTGTGGGAACTTTGTTATACAATGATACAATTTAATGAACAACATCTCAGATGTACGTTGTGTTTCGATTCTTACATCGCTTGCGATATCTTTTCACCAACTCTCAAAATTTACAAACAGATTTATTAAAATTTGTACAGGGTTTTCTCGGGTAAGCTGGTAAGGTATAAAACTTTCGCAAAAATATAAAAATTATAATTTATATTGAAAAAATAAAGAAGTGCTTTATAGACGACATTTTCACTCAGGAAATGTGTACCTACCGATTTCATGAAATAAAATGTCACGTCGGGAACTCAAATATTTGTTATAATTATTAGATCCAGCAACGTATGTTCACACATAAATCAGATCATTCTGCCATTTGTTAGTAGCCAGTAGCGTTTTCACACCCACCAGTAAAAGGGGGCGTAAGTCTTATGCTGTAATTAGAACTTAATTCTAACATACATACATAACGGTCTGTTAAAGTCCAATCTCAGGACATAAGCCTCTACCGCCACACACGGCTAGCGGATAAGCACTTAAACTTATAAACCACTTATTTATAACGCAAATATGCATCATAGTGCAAAAAATATCATTATTAATAGTGTACTGTTATGTGAAAAAAAATTTTAATTGAAATGTAAACGATAAAAAGGGAACCATTAGACAAAAACAAGTTAAACATTTGGTAGTTTTCTTTAAAAAAAAACGAAAAGTTTGAAAAACCGAGTAATACTGTAAGTCCATTTTTTGTGGGAACTTTGTTATACAATGATACAATTTAATGAACAACATCTCAGATGTACGTTTTGTTTCGATTCTTACATCGCTTGCGATATCTTTTCACCAACTCTCAAAATTTACAAACAGATTTATTAAAATTTGTACAGGGTTTTCTCTCTCGGGTAAGCTGGTAAGGTATAAAAACTTTCGCAAAAATATAAAAATTATAATTTATATTGAAAAAATAAAGAAGTGCTTTATAGACGACATTTTTCACTCAGGAAATGTGTACCTACCGATTTCATGAAATAAAATGTCACGTCGGGAACTCAAATATTTGTTATAATTATTTCATAATCATTAGTAAAAGCATAGAGATGAGTCACGATAGCCGAGTTGTTGGTTGGTCGGAATTTCGAGTCGAGATACCCGAGTTCGATCCCCAGGTGGCAGTACCAATGAGTTTTTCAAAAACTTATGTACGTATTTCATCGTTGGCTTGGACATAAAGGCGGCGACGGGCTCACCACCTGTCACGTTGTCCCGAAAATATCTTCGGTGGAAGGTGGGTCAAAGGGACTTAAGTGTCTAGACCTCTGTCTTTGACCTCTGTCTACCCCTGTATTGGGAATTGCGTGAATATATTTTATTTTATTTTATAAGCAACAGTAACGGGAGTCCAGCAACTACGATAGTCATAATTTCGGGTGCGGTCATTATAACACGTCTCAATTTAGTTTTAACACATAAATTGTAATAAGTAGAGACGGCGGATGCGGGTGGCCCTTGGGATTATCATCGCATTAGTGGCACACGTGGTAGGTGGTAGGTGGTAGAAGAAATCACCGAAACTACGTAATAATTTGTTACTTTTTTTATTTCCGATCCCTTGATTTTAGGAGAAATTCACTAAATACCTTTATATCTAGTAGCTTAAGCAAGCAATCCTTGAGGACTGTGTTCTTGTCTGTTAAAAAGTATTCAAAACTTACTTTAAAAAAAGAATATCTTCACGCAATTCTCATTACAGGGGTAGACAGAGGTCTAGGCAGGTCAATTAAGTCCCTTTGACCCAGCCTCCACCGAAGACATTTTCGGGACAACGTGACAGATGGTTAAGCCGTCGCCGCCTCAATGTCCAAGCCAACGGTAAATTCGTACATAAATTTTTTAAAAAACCTATTGGTACGAGCCTGCTATCTGGGGATCGAACTCGGGTCTCTTGACTCGAAATTCCAACCACCCAACCACTTTGCTATCGTGACTCAAAAAGAATACTATGAATGCTAAATAAGACACTGTCTGAAGTGGTTTACCATAAAAGTCGAATGGCGGGGTCAAATTTGTGATGTCATGTCTCGTAGTTTGCAATATAAAACGTTACGCTATTGATGCTTAATACTTGATATTGTTTTTCCATAAACAAAATGGCTTTACTATTAGAACCAAGTTTTTTTAAAATGTAATTGTTGCAATTTTATCTGTGCTGCTAATGATATCTGTGCTCGTGGCTGAAATACATTATATCTTTGCTTAATATTTTTTTATATTAAAGCGGAAATAAACATCCCGTGGGCGTATTACGTCATCATCTGCACAGGCGCTGTGTCGCAGGACCGCTCCAATTTCCGAGGTGGTCATTATTACACGTCTCTATTTATGTTTGACACGTAGACTCTGTGTGGTCTTTAATCGGCTGTCATTATTTGACGTCTATTTTTTTTTGTTTTATTTGTGGCCAGTGTCATCATTCTATTTTTTTTTAAATAATAATGTACACATACAGTAAATACTTATCTTTCTGTGTCAATGTTCTTTGATCTAAGTTAAATATTAGTTATTTTTTTTATATTAATAAAGGATTAAAGTAGTCACGGTAGCCAAGTGGTTGTGTGATCGGAATTCAAGTCGGAATCGATTCCCGAGTTCGATCCCCAGATGGCAGGCTCGTACCAATGGGTTTATTCAACAACTTATGTACGAATTATATCGATGGCTTGGACATAAAGAAGACGACGGGCTCACCACCTGTCACGTAGTCCCGAAAATATCTTCGGTGGAAGGTGGATCGAAACGACATAATTGTTTAGAACTCTGTCAACCCCTGTATCGGGAACGACGTGATGATATTTGATTGAAGTACGAAACCACAGTTTAATTGAAGTGGTCACTTTGAATTAAAAGTCCAACGTTTGCCATTTTATTTTTTGAATATGATATATTCTATACCCATTTTTTTAGCTTAGCTTTATGTCCTGGAGTTGGACCTAAAATTGAAAAAAGGTAATAATTTTAATCACATAGACTGATACCACTGTGAAAATGCCATTTCGGCATGATATAAAAGCACGCATGTTACATGTAAACCATACCTAACGGTCCATAAAAGCCCTATTCGGGACCTCTCAGTCCTCTCCCATAAGGGTGATTTGCCATACCTATCGTCCTAAGTTTGACAAGCTCTGTTAGTCATCGGTCTGCCTAATAGACGGATATTTTTGGGATGCTTATCTCCGGCCTTCTGTCGGTAGTCTTCGCGATATTCAAGGCTTTTCTCAACACCCACGTCATAACTACTACTATGGTAGTAACTGACATTTATTCATTTTGACGACCTCCATGGACGAAGGGCATTCACACCGGTTTTTATCGTGTCGCTAGCTCTGGTTCGATTCCTGCTCGGGTAAGTCTAGAAGAACGCTTTTTCTACATTTTCTTGGATCTGGGTGAGGTACCTTCTTTGATTCTGATTCTGGTATTTAAGTGTTTGAGCTGCTTACTTTGGGATCAGATCAATAAAATGAGTGATTGTCGCTTTTTTCCTTCCTTCCCGTGCGTGTCGTAAGAGATCCTTGAACCGAAATGGCAACTGAGATGACGATGGATAATCATCTCTAAAAATATTATACAGGGTGGGCCATGAATTAGTTATAGTTAACATTTGAAAAAATCGTATAAAAAACCATTTAACATATTTTAGAAATCGTTTATTTACAAGAAAGATAATTAGTTGTAATTTATTTAATTTATTTCGTCTAAATGACCACCATGATTAAAAATTATTTCGTCTAAATGACCACCGTTTCGGTTTTTGCACTCATCTAAGCGAGTCGTGAAGTTTTCGAATATTCTTCTGCAAAGAGACCGCGAGATCGCCGACATCTCTTCGATGATTTTTTCTTTAAGTTAACGCAGTGTATTCGGTTTATCAATGTAGACACGACTCTTTAAATAACCCCATAAAAAGAAGTCTGCTGGGGATAGATCTGGACTTCTGGGTGGCCATGGAATGTCACCCCGTCTGGATATCAGCTTTTCCGGAAACATGTCTTTGACCACCGGCAAGAACTCGTTCGATGTGTGACACGTTGCTCCATCTTGTTGAAGCCATGTGTTACGATTATAGCCAGCAAATTCCAGTAGCATCGGTGCTAAGAACTCTCGTAACATTTTCACATACTCGGCAGAATTAATAGTTACTGAACGGCCTCGAGAATCTTCAAAAAAGTAAGGTCCGATGATTCCTTTTGTTGAAATTGCAGCCCATACAGTTACCTTAGGAGAGTGAAGTGGCCTCTCATGTTTAGCTTTAGGATTTTCGCTGCTTCAATACCTGCAATTCTGTTTGTTTACATGTCAATTTAGGTGGAAATGGGCTTCGTCAGAAAATAAGATGTGAAAATTACTGAAACGAGTAAACATTGTTTCGGCATATGACTTACGCAAATTTAAATTATTAGGGTTTAGTTCTTGCACTAGCAGGATCTTATATGGATGTAATTTCAAATCTAATTTCAAAATACGGCGTAATGATGTGCGGGATAATCCTAATACAGCCGAACGTTTGCGTGTCGATAAATCTGGATCACGTCGAACAGAAGCGGAAACTTGCTGCACGTTCTCTTCGCTCCGAGAAGTCCGTGGCCGCCGGTTTGATTCACATTTAGTATAGATCCCGTCTCTTCGAACTTCTTCACCCATTTCTTTATTAAAGGAGCACTTGGACACTGATTTAAGTCGTGCAAACCATATTCAACGCGAAATAAGCGTCTCACAGTAATGAGCGAAAAGACGTTTAAATAAAACTGTTTCTACTGTTTAACCTAAATTTTTTCTACTGTTTAAACTAAATTTCCAAGAAGCGAGCTAGTGCCCCCGCCCGCGACCACGCCCCGCGCGGCAATAGTTTGCGCGGTAAGTTACATTTAAATGTTAACGAATTCTTGGCCCACCCTGTCTTCTTCTTCCTGCCCTTATCCCATGCTATGTGGGGTCGGCACAACATGTCTTCTTCTTCCACTCTCCTCTATTTCCCGTCATCTCAATACTCACTCCTTTCTTTCTCATGTCTTCTTTCACACAATCCATCCATCGTTTTTTTTGGTCTCCCCATAGCTCTTCGTCCATCCACATTCATCTCTAACATTCTTTTGCCTATATTACATTCTTCCCTCCTCATTACATGCCCGAACCATGCTAACCTACCACTCTTCATTTTCTCTGTCACTGGTGCTACTTTCAAGCTTCCCCTTATATACTCATTGTTTATGCGATCTTTTCTACTCCACACATCCATCTCAACATTCTCATCTCTGCAGCATGCACTCTTCTTTCATCCGTCACTTTCGTTGCCCAGCACTCTGATCCGTACAATACGACAGGTCTCACGATCGTTTTTCTTGGCCCACCCTGTATTAAAAGCAAACAGAGTGGTAACGCGCTGCAGCGTCTTCAAGAAAGTGTCTGGTACTTCTGTTATCCGCTTACCAGGCGATAGTGGCAAATCCTCATTAAAGGTAGAGATATATGTTGTACAGTAGGTTTCTGTCGTTTAAATTATACATTATGATGTTTATTCTATCATCTATCCGTAACCATTGCGAATAGCATGGATTTGCATTCGGTTGCTTTTTAAACTACCTGAGATTAAACATATACATATACATATACATACATATCGGCCAGGTAAAGCCCACTACAGTATATAGGCCTCTCCCACAGGGAGGATTTGCCACGATCGCCACGCTTGGCAAGCAAATTGGCGATCGTAGTAGCAGTCCACTCGCACCTCAGACGCTGCTGCCCATCTTCGTTCTGATAATTTTGGTCTGATATATTTAAAGATGGTTATCTCGCCATCTATCGGTTGCCATAACGATATTCAAGGCTGTTTCCCTTAGTCGCATCTTACGACACCCGCGGGATGAAAGGGAGTGGCAATATTCTTACACTGTTTCCAAACGGTAAGGTAAGATATCCTCAGAGGGGATAAAATAAGAAAAATTTACTTTTCCCGTACGCGGAAAAATTTACTCGTACGCGGTAGAAGCGACCGAAAAAATATCTCCAAGAAATGCCACACGTCCACGTCGTCGAGATCATCGTAGTCGTCGTCAAATAAAAATAAAATTTCCTAATACAGAGGTAGCCAGGGTTCTAGATAGTACTTATTCCTTTTGATCCATATTTCACGGGATCTTATTTTGGGACCACTGACAGGTGTTGAGCCTGTCACCATCCTTACACCCTGTCAAAGATATAAATTATAATTAAAAAAAACTCATTGCGAGCCTATCGCCCGGGGATCGAAAGATTTTGATTCGAACTCCTACCACCAAAATGCCATGACTATCGTGACTGAAATTAAAACTAAATTATTTTTTACGGGGAAGTCAAATAAATAAATGGATACATTAAGTCGTTTATAACCGTTAAAATAATAACGCCATAGACAAACGATAATTATTTTTAACATATTATGCCCAAACCCTATATTTTTGTCAATGCCAGCGGTTAAGTGACGCCGGAAATCAAGGATGATTGGACAATCATGGCGCGGGAAAGCGTGCAATATGGCGTCAGTTCCGGTCGTAATGTATAATGGAAAATAGCACCGGCACTAATAACTGAATATTGGATTACTAACAGACGATCACAATCGATTTGTTATTTGTTTAGCATAGAGGTATGATACTCGTATATTTAACGTTGTTATTTCATTCTAAATCTATTTTGCAAGCATGAAGAAAACTATGAATACATTGATCATAATAGCTTCTTTGGACAACTGTTAAGGAACATCAAGTATATATATGGATTTAGACTATATATGTCTAGGTAGATCTCCTCAGTACAAACATCTGTGATAAAAATTGCCAGGTTTCATATTTAACTATACGTGAATTAGGGCCTTGTTCTGACTTTCAATCATGTTATAATAGAAAGACATTACAATTAATATGATCCAGACTTAGGGGAAATGGGGTCGATCAATTAGGTTCTGTCTTAAGGTATGGCGGAAACGGATTTATTAAAAAATATCGACATGGGTCATTTTATAGGGTTCTCAAGGCGCTATTAGTATAATTTCCAAGGGTCCTTGGGGTGCTAATTAAGAATTAATGTCAATTTTCAAATCCAAGATGGCGGATCATGATTTTTTTAAATCACAACTGGTTCAAGTTTTCCAAGGTGTTGATTAAGATAATGACATGCATTTTCTTGACCTAAACAGAACTGTTTCGATATTCGTAGCATTGTCAGGTAGATCAAGCGCTTTGGTTTCCGTGAAATTAAAATTCAAGACTTCAGAAAATTTAAATACTTGTATAATGATAATGAAATACGTGATATGTATAGCGTTATTTCTTTTTAAGGTACTGGACAGTTTTGTGCGCTCTAAAATCAAATTATACCTACAGTTAAGGCCTCATGCCTTGGTACGAAAATAACTACAGAACTACAATATTTTAGCAGGCTCGTTCCAATGGGTGTTTTCAAAAACCTATGTACGAGTTATATCGTTAGCTTGGACATGAAGTCGCCAACGGGCTCACCACCTGTCACGTTGTCCCAAAAATATCTTCGATGGAAGATGGGTCGGTACTTGTCTAGACTAGACCTCTGTCTATCCCTATATTGGGAATTGCGTACAACTTTTTAGCAACGAAATCGGATTGCCTGCTAAAAAGTCAAGGTCTTTTTACTCTTTCTGTCTACATGGGATATTAAAAAAACTGTTACTTCGGAAACTTATGTAAGAAATGATTATAAAAATAACAACTTTTTCATATTGCATACGACTTACCACAAATCATATAAGTATGTATGTATGTATAAAAGACGGCCACGGGCTCACCACCTTTCACGTTGTTCCGAAAATATCTTCGGTGGAAGGTTAGTCGAAGGGACTTATTTATCTAGACTAGACCTCTGTCTACTGGAATTGCGTGAAGATATATTTATTTATATAAGTATATCTGAGTGCTTGCAAATTAAAACATAAATTAACCATACGTGCGATAAGACAAACCGTTTCATAGGGTTGCAAACGCCGGAAAATTGTGTTTTTATGTAATTAAACTATGGATATTATGGTTAAAAACGTTAATTAAAACGTTTCTTTGTAAAACAGTAACAGTGTTAAGCGGGCTATAACAATCAAATTAAAATTAAACTTTCCTTCGCGCTTTAAAATTATATTGCTAGGGGCAATAAAACATGCGGAGGCTAATTAATATGGCAATATTAATAATATAAATTACAGCTACATTTCTTAATATGATATCATAAGTAAGCGTCACGTTAGCCGAGTGGTCGGGTGGTCGGAATTCGTGTCAAGAGACCCGCGTTCGATCCCCAGGTACAGGCTCGTACCAAAGGGTTTTTTCAAAAACTTATGTAAGAAATGATTATAAAATAACAACTTTTCATATTGCATACGACTTACCACAAATCATATAAGTATGTATGTATGTATAAAAGACGGCCACGGGCTCACCACCTGTCACGTTGTCCCAAAAATATCTTCGATGGAAGATGGGTCGGTACTTGTCTAGACTAGACCTCTGTCTATCCCTATATTGGGAATTGCGTACAACTTTTTAGCAACGAAATCGGATTGCCTGCTAAAAAGTCAAGGTCTTTTTACTCTTTCTGTCTACATGGGATATTAAAAAAACTGTTACTTCGGAAACTTATGTAAGAAATGATTATAAAAATAACAACTTTTTCATATTGCATACGACTTACCACAAATCATATAAGTATGTATGTATGTATAAAAGACGGCCACGGGCTCACCACCTTTCACGTTGTTCCGAAAATATCTTCGGTGGAAGGTTAGTCGAAGGGACTTATTTATCTAGACTAGACCTCTGTCTACTGGAATTGCGTGAAGATATATTTATTTATATAAGTATATCTGAGTGCTTGCAAATTAAAACATAAATTAACCATACGTGCGATAAGACAAACCGTTTCATAGGGTTGCAAACGCCGGAAAATTGTGTTTTTATGTAATTAAACTATGGATATTATGGTTAAAAACGTTAATTAAAACGTTTCTTTGTAAAACAGTAACAGTGTTAAGCGGGCTATAACAATCAAATTAAAATTAAACTTTCCTTCGCGCTTTAAAATTATATTGCTAGGGGCAATAAAAACATGCGGAGGCTAATTAATATGGCAATATTAATATTATAAATTACAGCTACATTTCTTAATATGATATCATAAGTAAGCGTCACGTTAGCCGAGTGGTCGGGTGGTCGGAATTCGTGTCAAGAGACCCGCGTTCGATCCCCAGGTACAGGCTCGTACCAAAGGGTTTTTTTCAAAAACTTATGTGCGAATTATATTGCTGGCTTGGACATAAAGGCGGCGACGGGCTCACCACCTGTCACGTTGTCCCGAAAATATCTTCGGTGAAAGGTGGGTCGAAGGGACTTAATTGTCTAGACTAGACCTCTGTCTACCCCTGTATTGGGAATTGCGTCAAGATATTTATTATTTATTTATGTGCGAATTATATCGTTGTGACATAAAGACGGCTACAGGTTCATCACCTGTCTCGTTGTCCCGAAAATATCTTTGGTGGAACTGGGAACCTGTATTGGGAATGGCGTGAAGATATTTATTTTTTATATTTAATAATACAAACATAATAATCTGTCTTCCTTAGTTACTGTGGTCTCAAGGCAAGGAGACGAGCTGTTACTTTACTAATAAATTCGACAGTTTACCAAAAGGCATGTATCTTAAGCATCGCGTTCAACGATTACAATATTATGCTTGGTAAATCTTTTATTATTTATATTTATATCTTATATTATTCCTTTTACTTCTCCGTTAGAAAAACCTGTCAGAGAAACAGCAGTAGATTAGAAAATGATAAAAGGTATTGGTCATGGACAGTCGAGTTAGTACCTACCCTGCCTTCTAAGCTATGGGTTGCGGGTTCGAATCCCGTATCACACATTTGTGTGATATATATGAATGTTTGTACTTGAGCACATTTATATGAATTTACATAAGTAAATATATGTATGTAAAATATATTGTACCGTTACCTTGGGCGTTAAGATGGTGATAGGCTCATCGCTTGTCACGTTGACCCAAATACGCTTCGGTGAAAAGTAGGTCAAAAAGACTTTTGCCTACCTTTGTACGGGAAATTGCGTGATGATATTAAAAGAAAGTTCTAAAAATGGGTAATAAACTTAGATCATGACATTTTTGTTTTTTTTGGAATAACACGCCAGGCGATGGGTTCAGAGAACCTGCTTTAATCACAAATTAGTTTTATTTAACTTGAAATATTAACCGTAAACGAAAGATATAAAAAATGGAAGTCAATCTCAAATTAGATTACTTTTCCACGTCTGTCACCCTAAAAACCACGAAGCGTGAAGTTGCACCGAAAGTAAACAACCATTCCAAAATGGCGGCGACAACAATAGGTAGTTAAGTGAGTTATGTTAAAAATATATAAAACTATTTGCATTTTAAAATCTAAGCCAATGGAAATTGGGACTAAAATTGTATTTCATGTTTCTGAAATGTTAGTTAAAATTAAAATTAGGGTGACTTTAATTAAATAGGGAGACCGGGTAACCGGGTAATTTCTCATTGCGGCTTTTCCACCTTTCCTTAAGTAATTTCACCCAACTGCTAATAACCGTATAAGTAGGTATTGTAAATTAAGCTAAATCTGTATACTTTATACATAAATAAAATAAGTTCTAGTTTTTTAGGTGTAACTTAATAGGTACCTATTTCCGTTGAAGAAACAAAAATTGTCTATGATCTTCAAACAAACATGAGGTTAGGTGCTACGTAACTACGGAGATAGTATAGAGGATATACTATCTCCATAGTTACGTAGCGTTACTACGTTAAAATTTTATATGCGTTTAGTTAAAAAATTGGGAGTCAATTTGAGTCATAATTACAAATTTTAGGCATAAAAAACACATAATAATTATTTCGTTACATATTTTATTTTAATTATTTATTATAAATGAATGATTTCAAATTAAACTAAAAGAAACAAAATATCTGTAACTACATTTAATTTTCATCGTTTTAATTATTCTGAATATTCTGATTTCCGGAGTTAAATATTTGGTGTATATACCTCAAATATTTCACTGTTACTAAAATGTAAAAATTGCTTTAATGATTTACTTTTATATTGATTAATTATCATTATCGTGATTAAGATAACATGTAAACGTTGCGCTACGCGTCACACAAATAATATAAATAAACGTTGTCTGATAAAAATATTTGTAGCTGACACAAATTAGCGCAAATATTGAAGTCCGGTAATGACACACACTTAAATTATCTGTCACATCAGACGCATGCGTTCAAGTTTGTGGGTTTTTTAACGCGCGTAAAGGGAAAAGGAAAATATTTGCGACATCCGTTGCATTTAACATGAGAACAAGAGAATGTTAGAGGAACCGTTACCGAGAAAAGAGATATGAGATGACATGTTGGATGTCTTATCTCAAGATGTTAGTAAGTATCTCACCTTTTAGACAGTGGTAGAGCCACGCATCAGCTTTTGTTGTTGCATTAATGGGCCGGCTCGAACGGGGTAGTACCACGACCTCACAGAATACCGGCGTGAAGTAGAAGTCTAACAAACTTCTGTGTTTCGTCTGGTGTGTGCGGGTAACTGGAGACCCACACACCCTCCTCCCCCAATTCTGAGGGGTGGGATGCACTCCATGGCCGGCAACGCATCTGCTGTGCCTCTGGTATTGCGGTGTTCATGGGCGGCAATAATCACTTATCATCGCGAGCTTTGTTATAATCACTTACCATCGCGAGGTTGATGCTTTATTAAATAACTTAATATTAATTTATAGGTTGGTCCACAAACGAGTCTAATATGATATCTACAAATATTAAGACCGTACAGGAAATAGCGTGAAAATATAATTTTTATGTAATTAAAAGTAAATGTAATTGATGATGTTTCTAATGATGTAAGTGTCTAAACAGCGAACGTGCTACTGAGCCAAGCTCATTATAAGGTATCTACAAAGAGACGCAATCAAGAAAATTAATGCGAATATCACACGATGATAATTTACACAGGCTGTTGGACGTTTAACCTTAATAATCGGTTTCACGCCTCCCACGTCGATCCGCGCCGTATTCGAATCGAAACATCGACAATTAACTGACGAACTACAAATGTAGGAAAGTAGCAATTCCTTCAGTGACAAACGTCGTTCGTATCGCCGCTAAATAATGGAACCGCTGTAGTTAGACTCGCGTCTTCATCTCGGTAATTAACCGACTCCCCCCTCCCTCCCTCTCCCTCGCCCCCCGACACGACGTCGCCCCGCGCCCGTCCACGGCCGAGCTAAATTAATCACACCACGAATCGCGCCCCCCAATCGAGGGACGGATTAAAAAGTTTTATTGGAGTGTCTTGTGTGACAAGCGGTCGCGCCCTTTCGCGTTGCCGCCGACCAATCCTGACCGAGCGGCGGTGGAATGGGGGCCGGCGATTGGTCGGTGCGGGCTTTTGATACGCCTCGTCGCGCCGCCCGTAAAGGTGCCGCCACGCCACGTCAGTTGACCGAGGCGCGTCGAGCCGTCAGCCGTATATCTCGTGTCCGTTCCGCGGAGGGCCTCCGATACAAGCGTGACTATTGTGTGATGGATGTGAATTGAACTATGGAGGAGGAGTCCATGTCCGGGCACAGCTGTTCCGAGGACGATATCAGCGTGGGGCGACCGTCGCCGGCGCCTTCGCGGTCGCCGTCACCTCAAGATTATTTCAGACCCTTGAAGCGCTTGAAGATGGCCTCCGAACCCGTAGAGGAGAGGCGCGGTGAGGGCGTGAAAAGTTTCTCCATACTGGACATTTTGTCGCACAGCCCGCGCACTCCGCCGCGTATAGTGCGACCGTGGGATGCGTCGGGTTTCGAGAGGCTGCAGCGCTTGCAGCGCTTGGCCGGTGCTGCACTGCTAGACGGTGAACGATGGAGGCTTGCGGCGCTGGGTCTGCTGAGGCCGAGGGAGATGGCGCCGGCGGAGTGCTGCGATTCGGCCTCCGAGAGGTCCTCGTCAGCGTCAGACTGCTGCTCGGAGCCAAGGCGAGCCCCACAGAGCTCCAACGCGCCACACACCCCCTCGATGCACTATTCCACATGACCAGTAAAACCTTCGAGGCGAATAATTCTGACAATGGAGGTAAGCATGTTATTAGTGATTTAACGTGAATTAATTAATTGTCAAGGTGAAATATTATTTTTTTTCTTCCCTTTGTAGTTACCTAATAATTAATATGTACTAAGTATTTTTACCTAATTATGATTATGAATAAAATATTTTCTGCTAATAGTAATTGAGTATCAACATATGCTAATCAAGTAACAGACTCACATAGTATATTATATTCTAGTACTTACTAAAAACAAACTTACTTACTTTTTATATAAATAGGTTTAAAAAGTAAGTTTCCAGACTCGATATAAATACTTCAAATAAGAATTTTATTTAGGCAGGTAAGGTGCTATTGGTACCTGGTTGAGAGAAGATAAAAATATTCACATTAATTTCAATGATTGTATACAATCATTGAAATTAATGTGAATATTTTTATCTTCATATAATTACCGTTAATTATGATAATAAAGTATGACATTTATGAAACTTATATTTTCACGTATCACATTACTTACAAATATTTAAAAATTTTTCATGGTTTAAGCAATATTTATCAGTTCTAAATCTGCTTTTGGATATGGTTATCAAAAATTGATTGACTACTGCCGCATTAACTTAAACTATAGACAAACGTAGACAGTCACGATAGCCGAGTTGTTGGGTGGTGGGAATTTCGAGTCGAGAGACCAGAGTTCGATCCTAGGTGGCAGGCTCGTACCAATGGATTTTTCAAAAAACTTATGTACGAATTATTATCGTTGTCTTGGACAAAAAGACGGCGACGTGCTCACCACCTGTCTCGTTGTCCCGAAAATATCTTCGGCGGAAGGTGGGTCGAAGGGACTTAGTTGCGTGAAGATATTTATTATTGTATATTTATAGTCAACCGTAGAAAATAGAAAGACAGAATATCACGGACGCGCCTCCCAATCGAGGAACGGATTAAAAAAAAAAATATTGGAGAGCGACTAGTGTGACATGCGGACGCGCCTTTCGCGTTAACGATTGATAATTATTTCAGTTATATACTGAAATGATTCTTCCTTCATGCCCCGTTAGTATGTTGCATAGATATTGAATTTTCAGCTGTCATAGGGCTATTCCTATCAAAGTAGGTAGTAGGTTCGTAGCAGCAATATTCATACACTTCCAATACAAGTAGCAGATATCTTAGCAGAAGTTTTTTGATCTTTTGAAGTGAAGTTCTACAGGCCGTTAAGTTAGGGATTAGACGTTAGAGAAAATTAAAACTTTTTATTAAACATGAAATAAATCTTCGGAATACTTTAAAACACCGCTCCCTTATTTGCGTATAAATCTGTCGGTTGGGTCGTGTTTGGATAAGTATTAAATTCACTGACATTCAATTGTCTAGACCTCTGTCTGTGTCAGTACTGGGAATGGCACATAGATTTTTTCCCAAAATTCACATAGATTAACGTAATATAGGTATTGGTTATATTTCTAATACTTAAGGCAGACGCTGTCCTGTCTATTGAATGAATTTAAAAATGAAATCCTCACGCTATTTCCAATACTGGGGTAGCTAGAGGTCTATTCCAGACAATTAAGTCCTTTCGACTTACCGTTTACTGAAGATATTTTTTTGAGACGACGTGCTGGATGGTGAGCCTGCCGCCGTCTTTCTCTTCAAGATAACAATATAAATCGAACATAAGTTTTGAAAAAAGGATCAGGGATCGAACTCGGGTCTCTTGACTCCAAGTGCTATCACCCAGCCACTCTGCTATCGTAACCTTAACATCTATCTTCGTCATCTGTAGGATTCATAATTATTCTATCCCTGATGTAGGAAAATCATATATCATATCATTATATGATATCAATGAAATTGGGAGTAATTTCGGAATTAATTACAGACAATCATCGCGACGCTGGATTTTTATATGCATATTATATTAAAAAAAAACATAATTATTTCGCTATGAAAGCTGGATATCTGTTAGAGGTCTTAGTTAATGATCCATGTGGGGTACCTACCTGAATATCTGATGCTGTTTTATTTATTTGAAGCATCATTAGTGGAATGAAATCGATTCGGAGCTCGGCTGTATACTTCTATGAATAATACGTATTTGATTACTCTAATAAAATTCTTATGATAACGTTACTGGAAGATAATTATATATAAAATATAAAGATATAGAAAAAAAGTAATTTGTTACATTCCGTTATTGGTAGTGATGACCGTGTGGCGTAGTTGTTGGTAGGTACTTGTGCACAGGCCAGAGCCAAGGTTCATGCCAAGAGACTCAATAAATTATTTAATTCAAAAAAGTTTAGATGTAGAACTGGTTTCTTTCGCCTTTTTTACCTTCGATAATTTAATCGATGTAATAGAAAGACTAAATAACTACTAATTATGAGATTTCACATAGACAAATGTCGAAGAACAAATCAACTTGTTTTTAATTAATTGTTGATAGTTATCTGTTCAAACTAAAATCTGCGTGCCTATAAATTCTTTTAAATATGGTGAGGCATATCTCGCCATCCCTTCTCATGCCGTTGATGCCGTTACAGGCGATAAAGCATATCAAAACATTAAAGATTTCGCAATTTGAAAATTGGGAGTAGATGACAGAATAATGAAATTAATAAAATGCCAGACAAAACTTAAGCTGACCGATGCAAGTGTACAAGTTTTCTGGTGATGTAATCGCCAATCTGTATGCGGAGCGTGGTTATTATGGTGGACCCTCAATACAGGTGAAGCATATGTCCTGTAGATGATTGTTAAGTGCAAATTAAAAGAAATAGGGGTATAATACGTCAATCTACGTGAACGAGTGGTGCAACGGTTTTCATGATGTCGCGAGGTCTGCGGTCCCGGGTTCGATTACCGGTCGGATCAATGTAGAACAGGCATTTTATACATTTTCTCGGGTATAGGTGTTTGTGGTACCTTCTTTGTTTCTGATTCCATAATACAAGTGCTTAAACAACTTACTTTGGGATCAGAGCAATGTATGTGATGTTGTCCCTCCCTGTCGATGTATGTATAATAAAAAAGGCAAAAAATGCCACATGATGATATCTTATTTATTAATGTTCTTAGTAACTCCACTGTACACTTTAGAAGTGTAGGAAAAAAGAAAAGTGAATACCCACTGAAGAAGAGAAGGTCTTCACTGAAATATTTTTTGAGAGATTATAGCAGTAGAATGTCTGCTTAGCTGCCTTTGTGCGAATTGGCGATATTTAGACATTCTTTTAATTATTCACTCACGTGAATGAATACATATGAAGATCTCCGATGACGAATGGAGTTCTCAACTGTTTTCATTCTGTCGCTAGCTCTGGTTTCCCCGGTTCGATTTTTAGCCGGATAGCAGCAGTATGTGTGGAAAAACACTTTTTTCATTGTTTCGGTATCACCTAGAGGTAATGTTTCAGATTCCATAACATAAGTGCGTTTGCCACTTTCTTTGGAATGAAAGCATAAGTATATATGCTTTGATTCCAAAGAATTAAAATATATTCTCCATGTGTGTAATTTATTTATTATTATTTAGGCTTTCTCGCATTCATCTTGATTTTAGGTCACAAACTCAATGCCTCATCGGCATCCTGTGTTCGTCAACCTCAGACATGGGAAAAATTAATTAAGGTGCTTACAAAACTTGGGTCACTAGCGTAAGAAGCAATTCTCTTGACGGCAGCTAAAAAGGGAAAAAATATATTGTTGTTCCCTGGCTCCTGACACACCCAGGCAAACCCTCCCTACTGGAGAGGCCTATGTCCTGCAGAGGACTTTAACAGGCCGTTATGTATGTATGTATGTATGGCTCCTGACACACAGGCAACTCCTAGTATAGATGCCAGGGTTAATATTGAGTTGTACTAATGTTTGGAACAATAAACAATGCTTTATTATTATTAGTATATTTCCTAATTTCTTCTCACAATATAAGATGCAAGACAAATGTAATTCTTTGTGTCGATAAGAGCAAATACTTTTTACTGGAGAGGACTATACCATGCAGTGGACTTGTAGAGACCATAAAGTAACATAATGAGACATATATTTAAAAATTACTTACGAAAAGTATTTAATATTGTCAAAAAATACATCGATGCTTGCGTAACGTTTATAAACAAAGGTCCAAACAATTTAACATATGTCACGAAGTTTAAATCGCCATTGCTTTGAAGAAATCGATAAATATAATCGATAATTAGCAATCGAAGACAAAGATACGTTAACGTAGATAATGTTAGCTCATATAACTTCGAAATAGGTGATTATGTCGTGATTACAGAGCGGTTTCGATTATAATTGAAAGATTTTGAAAGACGCATCTGCGCATGCCCCGATGTTCGGGCTGTCATTAAATTTGTGCATGCAATTTTTTTTTGTGTCGTCGATGATTTTTGTATATTTGACCGAAATCGTGAACATTTTTAAACGTTATTAATATTAAATACGCAATTATGACGTTGTAATATACATTATTAATTTTAAAATGTAGGCGTAACTGCCAGCCCTTATAATGGAATCGAAATGTAGGCTGAAATAATAAACCTTTTTCCTTGCTAGTAGGTACTAATTACCTTACAGACCAGTATAGTAATATTCATAAAAGTTTAGAAATATTAGTTTACAGATAAACGTCAAATCAACAATTCAACTGCATTCACAAAAATTAAGCACTTAAGATTCGAAAGTGGAAATAAATTAGCCCATAAACGCGTAAAGGTATTACAAAGTCATTCAATAGACCCTTTTAAGATACTATAAGCGTAATTTACACGGAATGCAAAAAACACTATTGTTGCTGGCACAAAAGAAAAAGAAGACATCATAGCGGTTAACAATGGGCATTCCAAATTTGAAGTTACATCAAAGAAGGCGGGAATCTATGCTCCATATGCTACAGCTACAACAGATTAAAATATTAAACGGGCAAAACAGTCATCCGTCATTGGCAGCACGGCGAAAGACCGCTTGATTGAGGAAGCCATTTCTTGTATTTCTGAACGGAAATAACATTTTTTAACATCCCCTTATATGCGCTGCGGGACATTAGAGATTATTGTTGGGTAGAATATCTTTATCATTATTATACATACATTAGATAAATGATCGGGGATCGTATAAACATTCGTATCACGGATATAATTACGAGAATATGAAAACATCATTTCCAAGTGTTGAGAAATTGCAGTTTTTATGATCTTTTTAATCACAAATGAATGGCCGCTGACATGAAAATGATTAAAAAGGATTTTCTTAAACATAGGTATGCTTTGAGGCTAGTTATCGTAATTTGTAATCATTAAAAAAACAGTAGGTGCGGTAATAAAGCTATTCTTAACGTTTAATTAAAAATACAGTATTTTAATTTAAATTTATCTTTTTAAGCGTACCTATTTAGTTTTATGCTTATCAATTTTATGCTTATAGTTTTTATACTACCTTGATAGGGTAACAGTAAAGTGACAGAGTACAATATATCGCATCACTGAGAAAAAGGCAAATATGCCCAGCTTCTTAATCGAATATAATAAAAACAAAAAAAAATATATTCACGCTATTTTCAGTATTGAAAGTCGTAGTTGTAGACTGAGGTCCAGATAATTGTTTTTTAATCTTCCATCAAAGACATTTTAGGGACAACCTGACAAGTCGTGAGCCTATCGCCGTGTTTATGTCCAAGCCAGCAATATAAAACGGTACATAAGTTTTTGAAAAACTTATGTACGATTTATTCGGGTCTCACTTGGGGATCATACTCGAGTCTCTTGACTCGAATTCCGTTCACCCGACCGCTCGCCCACCATGACCATTACTTATAATTGTCATATATTAAAACTTATCTATATCTACACATCAGTAAGTTGTGCTGATGACAATATTTCATTAAAGTTAATAAGTAACAAGTTTAGTTATGGCACATATTTTTTTGATGTTCTTTTTAAAGGCGGTACAATAAACAATTTTTTTTTGCATTAAATAGATAAAATATGAAAGTATTAATTACTTACGATAAATTAATGAATTTTTCCAAAAGTTCTAACATGTAATTGATGTTGAGATGTAAAATGATCAGACATGAGCTCATTTCAGCTCACTAATCTGTCTCCAATTAACTTTCGCAAAACACAGTAACTCTATCCAAGGTTGCTGTTGACATAGAATTAATCCGTCGCAATCATTTCTAGTTGAATATGACATTAACTTCAGTTAATTGAGATGTTATCTGAATAATGATCGTGTGTAACACCGTAGCATTAACTGTCATATTGTACTCAGCATATACAATGTTAACAATATTAAATATAAAGTTGTTATTTAAAAAATTACTTCGCAACCCTCCGCATGAAAATATAAAAAGGTATATGCTACCTGGTCCGAAGAGAAGAAGAAGAAGAAGAGCACCACCCTCCCTCCCACAGATGCGTGCACCAATTCCACAGACGTGTGCACCAACTCCACTGTATGCACCACCACCACTACACTCAAACCAGGTAACACACCACCACCGAAAACGCAATGCTTACCGAAAACTTTACAATGAATTTCCGCAAAGTAACGCCTGAGTCAATTAACAATATTAAATATTGTGGAAAGGAATAATTGTTAATGAAAATAATAGACAAAGTCAAAATTGCGATGCAGCAATTGCCTTTTCAAGCTATTTATGTACCTGAGTATTATTTTTTCTACGATATTTATATTCTTCTTGCTATTGTATCGTCGTGGTTTTGCCCGTGTGTTCTTGATCATAAAAAACTCGGAAACTTTCATTTCATCTATAGACAAAGAATGCCATTTCAGTAACACACTCGAGTAGCGTGGCAACAAGGAGAAAACCCCTGATATCGACCTTTTGATGAGAATCATATTTAGCAGTTGATTTTGATAAGAGAGAGAATCACATATGACAAAACTTCTAATGCATATTTTTAATTTTAAGTTTTCATTTGTACCTACTTATTGTTTAAAGTTACCTATATAATTAACTAATAAACTAAAAAAATATAATCAAATCAAATGATTTATTTTTCGATATATGTTACATACATTACATCCTTCGATCGTCATTTTTTTAATTACCAACGTTTCGTAATGAGGTTCCTCTAACGGAGAGGAAACGGCGAATGAAACTCAGTAGTCATCCTCATTTTTAGTTCCTCCTTCCATCCTTTTTTTAATGTCAAAAAAGCATTAAAGAAAATGAAACGTTTTATCAATCATAAAAATAGCCCACGCAATCTTATTACTAATATTTTTATTTTTATTTTGACTCATAGATATTAAAAAAATGAATAAAATAACGTGGAAATTATTGGCAAAACTTTTTAAGAGTAGGTGTATCAAAATAATTTAATTTAAAAGTATATCATATCAATCGCAGACGCTACAATTCACACAAAGAATTATTATATTTTATTACCCCACAAATTATTCCTATACAGCCTCCTGTGGGGTCCGCAAAGGTGTCAGTCCCGACGCGTTTATATTACCCCTATTATGAAAAAAAAGGAAGAAAAAACGGCGGCAAAAAGCTCGGCCGCCATTATGCGGCGCATATACAGTAAGCTTTTACACGTATAAAGTGAGTTTTAGAGCGAATTCGCTGACTAATTGATTGTGAATGGGGTTCTTTATTTAATTGGAAAGCTATGGGGTGTGGAACGCTTCATTGGTTATTAAGAGTATTAATTGTATTAAAAATTAAAAGCTGTTCTTCAATGGAGTCGTGGTTGTATTCCTGCGGTTCTATATCGAATTACAAGACTGACAAAAAAGTTATAAATAATGCGATAAAACACAAATCCATTCACATACATACGTACCATACACATGTAATTTCCTTTGGAAAATGGGTGGTATATTATATAGTTGAAAATTTGGCCATGTGTTATCAGCGTAAAAATTTAGTATAAAGAAAAATGTCTGATAATGGCGATAGACAAATAGTGTAATTAATAAGAAGCAAGTAGTAAAAATTAATTTCTTAATACGACAAACACGACAAAACTATAAGTAGCTAATTCGCACGCCAAAAAAAGTTTCTGCAGGGATTTTTTTCAACTAAAATAAAATAAATATCGTCAGGCAATTCCCAATACAGGGGTAGACAGAGGTCTAGTCTAGACAATTAAGTCCCTTAGCTTCCATTACCTTCCACCGAAGATATTTTCGGGACAACGTGACAGGTGGTGAGCCCGTCGCCGTCTATATGTCCAAGCCAACGATATAATTCGTACATAAGTTTTTGGTACGAGCCTGCCATCTGGGGATCGAATTCGGGTCTTCTGACTCGAAATTCCGACCACCCAACCACTCGGCTATCGTGACTCTTTTTTTTCAACTATCTTTTATATATTTAGCCTGATACTGAAACAAATAGGCCGTTGATGGGTGGAAGCGTCTAGGCTATTTTTATGAAATATTTATTAGCTTTTATTGCATTCATGCGTAAACATTGGACGGCTTAAGAATGTTTAGAACTATGTTATGATACCATTGGGGCATTGTATGTGAATGCAACATATAATTTTTATTTATTTTAAATTTTAATGTATTTATATTTTATTTTTGACCAGAAATATTGGAATTAAAACAAATGTGTAACCGTTTTAACGGTAATGTAGTATTATTATTATATTATTGAAATTATCATTAAAAGTATTCCTTCGAATTATAATAATATTTTTCTAATATCAGGTTTTTAATTTTTTTTATAAATTTATTTTTATTTTGTTCAGGTATAGTAGTACTAAAAATACATAAAGACGGATATAGAACCTTCTCCTTTTTCAAGTAGTTAAAATAGCCTTTAAGGTGAAAGACATTTCTTAAAATTTTAGAGATAATAATATCTGCTTTAAAGCAGGAGAACCTCCGACAGACTGCTCTAGAGCGAGTTGGCGGATTATTAGGATTGCATCACACGTCTACAAAATAATATTTTCTTTAAACTTTTCTTGGTTTCCGCTTGGGAACCTGGGTCACTCTCAATCGTGTAGCAAAGCGAGCGTCCTCACCACTACGCTATAATGGCCCTTCCATACATGAAATGACGAGTGTCTCTAGTGAAAGCCTCACTTGTTTACTAGTCGTGTGTATAATATATTCAGGATAGGTGGTATATTTTGGAAAATGTTCATACATTCTCTTTTTCGGCGTTATTTTTTAACATAAACAATTATTGGGCATATTATTTTATTCTTTGGAGAAAAAATATAAAAGCGCTTAGATACGGCACTCTGACTTAATACGACAAAATAACAAAGTATGCTCAACTAATTTCCCATCCCTTTAAGCAATATGATTCCACTATATGAAAATTCCATTTAAAAAGCGAGATGTCATCCCTTTGTTTCATTTACCCTAATTGAGTTAGAAAGAGACAGGTCCCAAATTAATTTAATTATTGCATTATCGAGACACACAATCATCGGATCCTATCTCTTCTCCATCTTTGATGGTTGAAGATGTCTTTATTATACGCTCGGATAACAATGGCGCGAGCTATTAACGATTCCGATCGGAAACTTAATTTATAACAATTTGAAACAAAGTGCATTTTTATTGAACTCAATAGACTGACAGAATGCATTTTCAACCGACTTGAAACAAGGGAGGATGTTCTCTATTGAGTTGTTTGTGATTCCTCGGAATACGTTTAGTTTAAGTGATAAGGCTTTTTCATGTTTTATCATTTCTATACTTTGGTATATCAACATTTCATTTATGGACAGAATACAAGCAAATCAGTTTCCTGTTACTTAGTAATGTTACTTATTGCAACATAACTAAAAAAAATATATATATCTTCACGCAATTCCCAATATAGGGGTAGACAGAGGTCGAGTCTAGACAATTAAGTCCCTTCGACCCACCTTCCACCGAAGATATTTTCGAGACAACGTGACAGGTGGTGAGCCCGTCGCCGTCTTTATGTCCAAGCCAACGATATTCTTACATAAGTTTTTAAAAACCCATTGGTACGAGCCTACCAACTGGGGATCGAACTCGGGTCTATTGACTCGAATTCCGACCACCCAACCACTGGCTATCGTGACTCTTTTTTCAACTATCTTTTATATATTTAGCCTGATACTGAAACAAATAGGCCGTTGATGGAAGCGTCTAGGCTATTTTTATGAAATATTTATTAGCTTTTATTGCATTCATGCGTAAACATTGGACGGCTTAAGAATGTTTAGAACTATGTTATGATACCATTGGGGCATTGTATGTGAATGCAACATATAATTTTTATTTATTTTAAATTTTAATGTATTTATATTTTATTTTTGACCAGAAATATTGGAATTAAAACAAATGTGTAAACTGTTTTAACGGTAATGTAGTATTATTATTATATTATTGAAATTATCATTAAAAGTATTCCTTCTAATTATAATAATATTTTTCTAATATCAGGTTTTTAATTTTTTTTATAAATTTATTTTTATTTTGTTCAGGTATAGTAGTACTAAAAATACATAAAGACGGATATAGAACCTTCTCCTTTTCAAGTAGTTAAAATAAAATAAAATAAAATAAAATAAAATAAAATAAATTAAAAGGTGAAAGACATTTCTTAAAATTTTAGAGATAATAATATCTGCTTTAAAGCAGGAGAACCTCCGACAGACTGCTCTAGAGCGAGTTGGCGGATTATTAGGATTGCATCACACGTCTACAAAATAATATTTTCTTTAAACTTTTCTTGGTTTCCGCTTGGGAACCTGGGTCACTCTCAATCGTGTAGCAAAGCGAGCGTCCTCACCACTACGCTATAATGGCCCTTCCATACATGAAATGACGAGTGTCTCTAGTGAAAGCCTCACTTGTTTACTAGTCGTGTGTATAATATATTCAGGATAGGTGGTATATTTTGGAAAATGTTCATACATTCTCTTTTTCGGCGTTATTTTTTAACATAAACAATTATTGGGCATATTATTTTATTCTTTGGAGAAAAAATATAAAAGCGCTTAGATACGGCACCCTGACTTAATACGACAAAATAACAAAGTATGCTCAACTAATTTCCCATCCCTTTAAGCAATATGATTCCACTATATGAAAATTCCATTTAAAAAGCGAGATGTCATCCCTTTGTTTCATTTACCCTAATTGAGTTAGAAAGAGACAGGTCCCAAATTAATTTAATTATTGCATTATCGAGACACACAATCATCGGATCCTATCTCTTCTCCATCTTTGATGGTTGAAGATGTCTTTATTATACGCTCGGATAACAATGGCGCGAGCTATTAACGATTCCGATCGGAAACTTAATTTATAACAATTTGAAACAAAGTGCATTTTTTATTGAACTCAATAGACTGACAGAATGCATTTTCAACCGACTTGAAACAAGGGAGGATGTTCTCTATTGAGTTGTTTGTGATTCCTCGGAATACGTTTAGTTTAAGTGATAAGGCTTTTTCATGTTTTATCATTTCTATACTTTGGTATATCAACATTTCATTTATGGACAGAATACAAGCAAACCAGTTTCCTGTTACTTAGTAATGTTACTTATTGCAACATAACTAAAAAAAATATATATATCTTCACGCAATTCCCAATATAGGGGTAGACAGAGGTCGAGTCTAGACAATTAAGTCCCTTCGACCCACCTTCCACCGAAGATATTTTCGAGACAACGTGACAGGTGGTGAGCCCGTCGCCGTCTTTATGTCCAAGCCAACGATATTCTTACATAAGTTTTTAAAAACCCATTGGTACGAGCCTACCAACTGGGGATCGAACTCGGGTCTATTGACTCGAAATTCCGACCACCCAACCACTCGGCTATCGTGACTTTTTTTTGTAACATAACTAAGTAACGGGAAACTGGTCAATATCAAACAATTTATAGTCAAACACTTTTCACTATTAATCTAATTATTATTTGTAAAACAGAAATAAATTTTAAATTAAACTCTGTCTAATATAATTTAAATTTATACAATTAATATTAATATCAAGGAATTTCTTATAAAAAATATTCAAAGTTGACTTCATATAGACGAAACTGTGTAGTGACATTTCAATTTATTTGAATTATGCTACAATTGTGGTAAATTTTAAATAAAATTCGAACCGTGCACATTTTCATCGCGGCGGTAGTGTATTGCATTTCAGACGGCAGCGGTCCATTATTTAATAACCCTAAATTTGCCCGGACACCCTGGGAGCGGCATTATTGCCCTGTTTTTGTAAATAAACCGCCGGGCCTTTTATAAAAAAGGCTGTTATTTTAGGGTTAAGTGATCCTAGAAGCGAAATTGGAACAGTCTTATGAAACTGAGGCTGTTTATGTGCGATATAAAATTGTTTTAATGTATATTTATATGAATAAGTAACAATAATAATTATTGGTATAAAAATTATATATGAATAAATATTATATATATCTTCACGCAATTCCCAATACAAATTTAACAGTGGTAGCCACGCATCAGCCTTTGTTGTTGCATGAATGGGCCGGCTCGACCGGGGAAGTACCACGACCTCACAATACCGGCGTGAAGTAGAAGTGTAACAAACTTCTGCGTTTCGTCTGGTGAGTGCAGGTTACCGGAGGCCCACACACCCCCCTCCCCCAATTCGGGGGGGGGGGCACTCTAAGGCCGGCAACGTATCCGCTATGCCTCTGGTATTGCGGGTGTTCATGGGCGGCGGTAGTCACTTACCATCACGTGAACCACCTGCTCGTTTGCTTCCCTTTTCCATTGAAAAAATACAGTAGACAGAGGTCTAGTCTAGACAATTAAGCCCCTTATTATTAATTTAATAACAATTTAATATTATTATTAATAATATTTATACAAATTGTAACATTTTCGTTTGGTTATTAGCTTTAATTTTTTTTTGTACACATTACTTACCAAATATAACATATTTACATTCTGTGAAACAAATAAAACTTTAAATAAATAAAATAAATATACTTATTGAACAACCATAGATATCTTCCAGTCCATAACGAGGATGCCCTGTGTATTGGTAACTAGATGGTGTTAAGATACTTACGTATCTGTGCGCATAAAAGCAAAAGATCACTCATTCATACATTGACTCGGTAATCACGATATCTCTATAGCTAATTGATCTATGAAGAGGAAATTTGACATGGAGATAGATAAGAAACGTCAGCTAAGAAAGGATTTTAGGAATCTCCCTAAGTTAAGGAGTTAAATGGGATGTAAAAATATATGTGGAACAATGTCTTTTCTCGAATAAGAAATTTGAAAATATTCATGTAGGCTATATAGTACAGGTGTTACAATTAAAATAATTTGTTTTGACATTTTTAGATAACAACTTTGGAGGATAGGGTTAAAATGGTGATATTTTTTTTTATAAACCATGGATATACTAGGTTTATAAAAAATGTATATCACCTTATATGTATATATGATATATATCATCATATATACATACAAAAATACATCATTCGAATACAAATATTCTTATGCATCACTCAAATGTTTGTTTGATGAATGAACCGATCGATTCGAACCGGTAACCATTAGCTCTAAAGTGTTACAGCAAACTAGGCTGTCGGGTTCTCGATGAATAAAGATAAATCTTCCATTCTGAATACTGGACTAGACAGAGGTCTACATAATCAATCCACCGAGGAAATTTTTTGGGACAACGTGGTTGTTTTGGGTTGATGGTGAATCTATCGTCTACCGTCATGGATAGATATAGATAATTCTAGTGATACCTTATTAGATATTAGTACTACTTAAATTGTCCAAAATTAATTATTGTAAAATATAAATATATTTTTTTATAAAACTTATGTACGAATCATATTGGTGGCTTGGACGTAAAGACAGCGACGGGCTCACCACCTGTCACGTTGTCCCGAAAATATATTCGGTGGAAGGTGGGTCGAAGGGACTTAATTGTCTAGACTAGACCTCTGTCTACCTCTGTATTGGGAATTGCGTGAAAATATTATTTTTTCAAGACTTCAAAATAATTTCAATAATTACCGAATCAACATCTATAGAAATCTATATAAAGAAAAAAAAAAGAAGTTTCTCCATTACTTTTTAGTATACATAATACATTACTTGTACATTATAAAGGTGTCATAACTATGTAAAAACAAAACGCGATCCCGCCTTATGTTAATACAGTTCGATATATAAATCTAAAAAAAACGCCCCATCCCCATTACAATCTACAACTACCAATTATAAAAGAGCACACCTGACCCCCCCAAAAACCGACAAACCCACTGCAAGAACAACGTAATTATTCTAAACAGTCCGTTCGGTTAGAAAAAAAAATTAATCGATTGGGTTATCTAAATCAATATCTATGAGGCAACTGTCTTTGAAAGGTGTGTGGCGACTAATGGCGTTTGGGAGTTCCTTTTTTTTAAGGTTATGTAATAATGCATGCTTATGTATGACTTTTTATTTTATAATATTGCTTCACACAAGTCCCCTTGTAATGTTCTTAGTTTAAAAACAAATTAAAAAAATGGATTCGGATAGAGATGTCACTGTTGTTGCCAATGTTGGTGAAACGTCGTAAAATAATAAAAAAATATCTTGACGCAATTCCCAATATAGGCGTAGACAGAGGTCGAGACAATAAATTTCCTTCGACACTCTTTTAGTAAACCATGGACATTCATAAACATCACTCCATATTCCGCTAGTTGTATGCTTATACTATATACTAGATTCCCTTTTTTATTCTTGTTCTATACAGATAACTAAGTAAATGATAGCCCTAAAGGCCAGATAAATAGTGACCCAGTCTTCGAAGCTACTGGATGCGGCTTCGAATTCGATGAATATGAATGTTCGTACCAGAATCATAGATGTTTACAAATATATATGAATATTACCTTTATGTGCGTAAGTATGTAAGTCACACTCTATGTAAATATATTATTGGTTTGGACACTATTCATAGAAGGCTTCGTGGAAAGGTGGATCGAAAAGACTTGCTTGTCTAGATTTCTGTCTACCTAAGTATTGTAAAAAGGCATTAAAATATAAAAAAAAACATTTGCTCAGCTTGTGTTTTTAGACCAAAACGAAACGTACCTCAATGAGGACCAAAAAGAAATAAAACTAAAATAACTAATGAATGTAGGGAAAAAAGCTTGTTTTAACACCCTATGAACTGCAATTCCGATATTAAGAAAAAAAAATAAAAAGTAAATCCGTAAAAATATTAAGTAAATCCGTAGGATAAAACAACCGACGACGGATTCGTGTAAGATTAAAAAAAATATTTTGATATAAGGCAAGGCAAAGGTGCAAGGGACCTCGCTGCTTCAAGGTAGAAGAAGAAGGCTTGGAAGAAGATAAAAGATGCGACAAGAGTTCACACCTACCCTTAAACCAAAAACTCAGATGAAAGAGCTCATTCCAGTGTTATCTCCGTGGTCTCTATCAACCCGTGGCATTATGTTTCTATTCAACAATGAGTTTTTGTCGGTTATCTTAATAATTGTGTTTCTATATAACATAAAATCCGAACCGATTAACGCATGAATATGCCACGAACATATTGCGTACAATAATTATGTTATAAATTGAATTTTGCAATAAATTACAATGATATCACGCGGAACCCCGAGGCCTAAAAGGGTTAAATATGGCGTCCTTTCCAAAAATTACGAACAACTTATTCATCGCCGTCACGACTTAACTCTTCTTTATTATAACACGCGATCCATATTGAATTCGAAAATAATATTTTAAATTATGAATATAGCTTCGAAAATATGTTCTTAACAGAATGCCACACACTGGTGCCAAAAAAAGGAAGTTTCAACGACAAAGGAAATGTTTTTAAATTGAATCGAATATCGACAATTATTGTGTCATTCTCTGTATTATCGATTTCTTACCGACAATTGTTATGACTTCGAAAGATATCTCGGTCACGATGCAGCTGTAATTTTTTAAACATACTATTATAAGCTTTTCTTTAGCAAAATAGTAATTATTTTGAGATATAAAAAACCTGAAGATCTATTGAAAATTATTTTGTTTAATTTTAAAGCCGCCATATTTATAAATGCTTGCAGGATAATTAAAAATGTTGCCTGTTTATATATTATTGATATGTATACTTACGTATATTGGTTTAGATAGGTGTTTATGTAGCTTAGGTAGTAATTCTAGACGTATGTTTGTAAACGTGATAAAGTAATCTATTAACTTCGATTTCTTACGGTCGATAACATGAGATAAGCACTGCAAAACATAGTGAAAACCACTTAATTGAATTATGTTTACAATACCCCATATACGGTTACTGTTTACTATCGCGGCAGTTTGCTCCGCTCCCACCTGCTTTCTGATTGGTCGATTCCAATTAAGAACAATGGCGGACGCTTGACATGTGACAAAACAAGCACGATAACTGTACTTGATTAATTGGCAATGTGTAGATTTTCAAGTGACTTCTTAGACTAGAGATTTTTGTACGAGTATTTCTATTTTCTATTTATATTCTTGTCTCAATCACTTTATATCTATTACTATGATATCTTATGTTTTCGATTCATAGAAGTGTTAGCAATGGCAACTTTGAGGGACTTCGTGATCTTGTGGTCGGCAGCATAATCGAATGTAGAGGTTCAACAAAGTTACGCGCAGTTATCTAATTTTCTAATAGAATAACCATCACGTACATTTCCTTCACTTCTTCCTTTAGTCCAATGTAGAGCATTATCAAAGAAGCAAATGTAAAATAATAGGTAGTGTACGTAGGTAAAGCTCATTGTCGATACCATGCGATACCTATGGAATAAATCATTTATATTAAAAAATAGAGAAATAACGGAAAATTCAACAAGGTATCTTGATTGAAAACGATAATATTTTTAATACTCAATTATAATATAACGTAATTTATGTTTGGAGATTCGATAATGAAATTTAAAAGAAAAGCGGGATAAAAATGAATAGAAAAAATTAAATAAACACAATACAATAATACGGTGATTTCCATCTATGGTATAGGTTAGGTAAGCTATTTTAAAGATGGAAATTACCGTCACCTCAGAAATGAGTTAGTTACTTTTTAAAGACAAACTTGGTACACCGAAATGAATTTAAACCAGCTTAACGCCGTTTAAAATAACAGTTCAAAACACAAAGGCAGTAAACGTTTTCAATATCTATTGTATTCGGTATTTACATTGTACTAATTGTATTAAAGTCTGTTCACTAATTTAAATTTTGTTTGGAATATTTTTTTATGATTTCAAACAGGCCGAAGATTTAGATATAATATGAATAGGGCCACAAGAATTACGCCACGTAACATATTATAGAACTATATCAGAAAAACAAATAAATATGACCTAGCTTTTTGTGACCTTTTTCTTCCTTGTGTAGTAATGGTGGTATTTTATGATTTTATTTATTTAGTTATTTACGAGTATATATAATATACGTATAATAGTCATGATAGCCGTGTGGTTAGGTATTTAGAATTCGAATCAAGAGACCGGAGTTCCATCCACAGGAGGTACCAATGAGTTATTGCAAAACTTATGTGCGTTTTATATTGTTGCCTTGGACATAAAGACAGCGAAAGACTTACCACCGGTCACGTTATACCAAAATATGTTCCTTTGAAATGTGGTGGAATAAAATATCTAGATAGGCCACGCCGTATTAGGAAGATATAAAAAATAACGTATTTACGTACATCTTCATGCATTTCATGAGACACTTTATATTACAGTGGATCCGCCCCGGCGACGCATATGTAGATTTTCTAATTCTTCTCGTATTAGTAGGAGATCTCAAATTTTTTGAAAATACCATGTTTTAAGCCCATGTTGATCACATACATTATTAATGTAGCCTTAATATATAGCATTTTTGAAAGCTTCTTGAGTTTAGAATGTTTAAACTATAAAACTATACAATATTTTTTGATAAATCTGAGATGTAATAATTCCGAGATTAAAGTTAATTTTCCACTTGTGACGACACAATATTGTCCCATGTAGTGTATGTAATTGAAAGAATATTTATCATGATATTTTATACGTAATTTTTTTATAAAAATAACACAAAATAAATAAAATTGTAATTTTATACAATATGCGTTTCATAAATCGTTTTTGTGGAGTGATATATTTAACGTTATCATACTGTTAAACTACTATTTAACATATTGCAGAGATATATCATCGAAGACTGAACTTATTTTTTTTAAGACTGAACTAGTTCGTGAATCAAATGAATGAGCTATTTATGTCAAACATAAATCGCGAAAATTTGTCCAGATATAACCTAGATGTATAGTTGAAATGCATTAGGCGTTGTTGATGCTTGAATTTAACAGCAAAGCCAGTCGAATTAGTTTATTTACTCCTTCAGCTACTACGAAGCTACGATTATTGCGTCAATTTGTATAAATAACATTTCATATTTGACGCATGTTTGTAAGGATTGAAGATTTAAACAATTTTGAGTAGTTTATTCTAAAATGTTTTGTTTTAATTAAAAATACTACTTTAATGATTAAAATCAATTTAAATCAATAAACTTGCTAACTTTTCTCATTAAATATGATACGTTAAAAGTTGTATATACAGTCAATGAAAATTTATTACTTACGCATATACGAGTAGAATCAATAAAGTTAAAGGTTTATACGATTAATTTTTTCTCTGTTTATTATTTGGTTTACAGTGGACTTAAATAGACAAATAGTGAAGTAAATAAGTAGTTATTCAATAATATTATATTAAAAAATAATATTTGTTCACACATAGTTCCTGTCGGGGTAATCAGATAAAAATGATCCTCAAGTTTCACTATCCTGGCATGCCTCTTTCGCTACTTTCAAACGTTTATGTGTCCGAGTACTCTTGACTCTCGGAAAGAGAGTCCCTCTTTGTATAGGGTATCAATTACTCTTTGAACTTCCCTACTCTTTGAATAGAGAGATGAGCAATATGCTCACATGGTCTTCGAAATTTAGTCTCAGCCAACTCGATTGTAAAATAAAGTTAGTCACATTACAAATCATACAATCGTCTCAAACACATCGAAATATTAAACTTCGGTCTGTATTTCTAGAAATGCTCATTCCTTGGCTTAGCAGCGCCGTCTATTAATAACAAACATCAATACGGTGGCACAATAAATCGTCGATTTGCCTTATTCAAAAGCACAAACAGGGTACCGGTTTAAATATAGCCCATTGTTGTTCTAATACCAGTTGACTAATCGTCCTGGACCGCACTTACGACTGAGCAGGCCTCGTACGTAATGAGCAGTAACCGCGAGCTCTAATTAAACACGGTACAGGGCTTGTTCTGAGATTGAATTTGACGTATTGTAAGCGCCATTTTGTTTTGCTGCTGCATTGGTAACTGTTTGGGGTTATGTTTTTTTTTAATCGATCATGGTTTTCTTTATTCTATTTATTATATTTAAGTCACGTTAACCGAGTGGATTAATAATAATAATCTTTATTGATAAACCAATTAAACAGAATCATGAATAACAGTGGTTTGTGATTGGTGATCGGAATGCGAGTCAAGATACCCGAGCTCGATCCCCAAGTGGTAGGCTCGTACCGATGGGTTTTTCAAAACTTATGTATGATTTATATCGTTGGCTTGGACATAAAGACAGGCTCAGCACCTGTCACTTTGTCTCAAAAATGTCTTCGGTGAAGGGGGAGTCGAAAGAACTCAATTGTCTAGACGTCTGTTTATGCTATGCAACATTTTACTATTTTTTTTTCTTACAAATTTAAGTCTTTTCGACCCATTTTCCTTGGTGAACCATCGTCTTTCCAATATCCTTATATTCATATATAGTTACAGAGATAAACATTTATATATACATAAACGTCCATGTCTCGAGTACAAACATTTATATTCGTCGCAGAAATGTTTGGCCTTAGTGGCATTCGAATCCGCAACCCTTAGAATTTTAGACAGGATGACTACAAATTATGCTGTCTGATCGACATTTTTTTTTTCTTTATGTTTTCTCATAACTTTTAAAACGACTTAGTAAATAAAGTTTAAGTTAAGCTAATAATTGCATGCTAAAACTCATATACAAGCAAAAAGTATATGTATTTGCTTTTATAAGAGTATATTTCGCAAGAAATAGGGCACTTCCTAATATTAATCATCCGATGTACTATCAGGTTGAAAAATGTAAAAAAAAAATAATCCAAAGATATTCGTGTAAATGTAAAGCGAGCAATAATCAGGTTAATGCCTCACAATTAGTTCCAACAGCGACCACCAGCGGCGAAACATATGCTCTTTGTGAGGGAAATATACGAACCGGTTCCAACTGTAGTGAATCTGGTGAATATAAAAAGTGTCTGAAAAGGCGGCATCGCGTAGTCTTTTATGCTTTGCATTAGGAATAAAAAGGACATAAATCAAAATATCTAAATTATTTCTGACGACCTCCGTGAACGCGTGGTGTGAATACACCGGTTTTCAAGGTGTCACCAGCTACGAGGTCCCGGGATCGATTCGTTAAAATTACTTTTTTAACGTTTTTTTTGTCTGGGTGTTTGTGGCACCTTCGTTTTATCTGATTCCATAAAACAAGTGCTTCAGCTACTTACTTTAGGTTCAGAGCAATGTAGGTAAAGCTGTCCCAATCAATGTATGTATTTATTATTTAAAACAAATGTCAATTTAAAAACGTTATAGATTTTTCCCTTAGTCGCCTCTTACGACACCCTATTATAAGTTCTATAATATGTTCCCAAATACCATTAAAAACTCCAAACTAAATAAAATACCTAATTGCTACAAAAACTACGTTTTATAGTGGTGCCTTAAATTGCAAATAAATGTTTTGTTCATAGTTTTAAGCAAATTTCGTTAAGTTCTTACGTTTTATTGTATAATGGCTGTAATTTGAATTAAGAATCCTCGTTGATTTGATGATTTGTTGATCGTGCAAAATATGAAGCTAACAATATACTCCTTTTTATGTCTCTCAATAGATAAATAAAAATGCAATAAAAAATAAATTGGTTTCGATGGTATTGTGAACTTTTGAAGTATATACTCGTACGCGCACAAATTTATTAAATAAGTCTTTTTAAATATAAATATAATTGGATAAGTTAGACATTCCATGTGGTATCGGCATAAAAATAAACCGCCCCCTTTTTCCTGTGTTTGTCGTGCGACTAAAGAAAAAGCCTTGAAATCACAATTGCCTATCGATGGACGATGGGACAAACATCTCAGAAAATACTGGCACTAAAATGCAGCAGACGGTGACAGTGTATATTACATTTCTAATACTTATTGAAATGTCAAAAATACTTGACATAATTTTATAGTAGGGCTTGGATACTTTACTATGTCATTAATATAAAACAAATAAACATAAGTCGTCATGAGAATGGACTTCTGTTTTGAACTTGTTCTCTCTAGCGTATACTCTTCAAAACGAACCGATAAATAAAAGATGATTGCTTGTGCCAAATCAATTAGCGTTTACATCGCAAATTGCCTTTAATTATATTCACGAAATATTTTCGTAGTTTGCTAATTTGACGACGGCCATGCTGTTTAATATTCAAGGATAAGTGTTATAATTGAATTAAGGCAATATTTCTGGTAACATAATAGCTTTGACGATTTGGCAATCATAAAAATGATACCCAATTATAATTTTGACGTCCGGCTAAGCAAGGTGTCGATTAAATGCTTTTTTAACAATGTGTAATATTGTACGTTTAATTTCATAAGAAATAACGGATCTGATTTTGCAAAATTTTGATTAAAACCCGTTTAAAATATGCATTTTTTTTTGTTTTAATGAAATTATTTTTATTGAGAATAATTATTAAATAATAATAAATATTATTATTATTTATTTAGAAATATTTAATTATTGAAAAAAATCAGTGATCATTGAGTTAATTTTAATAAAGATAATAGTAATTCAGGAATAAAATTTTTATTATGGCAATAGGAAAAATTTTAAGAAGTATTCAAATCAAAATTTTTATTTTTCAAATACGCATAATGCATTCACGTATTTTATATGCCTGTCGCACACCGTCCAAGTTTATTTTATACTAGCTGCCCCCCGCGGCTTTGCCCGCAATTTAACACTTAACGCGGAACCCTAATTATGTTTCTAAAATAAAAGTATAAGTAAGCCTATGTTACTCCTTATAACATTAGCTATCTGTCAGTTAAAGTCCTGTTAAAATCGGACCAGCCGTTTCAGAGATTAACCGGAACAAACAAACAGACAGACAGACAGAGAGACAAAAATTGTAAAAAAAGGTTATTTAGGTGTATGTATTTATCTATACATGTAGTAAAAAACGGTTATTTCAATATTACAAACAGACACTCCAATTTTATTTATATGAATAGATATGTCGTACTTTTCATTATGTAGTACTTTGGTAAATTAGGTATTAATAAGATAAAAAAAACTGCTTGCTCTATGGCCACCCTACGTGGAAGATTGAGCCATTTCATCGCCGCCCGCGGATCAATGCTATCTACATCGATCTCCTTGCTCTTTTTATTCAAGCCCACTCTTATTTTGGTGCTACACAACCTCTTATTATGAATTAGAAGCGGCTTGCCCCGGTTAAACGGATACAACACTTACGAGAATGTTAAGTGTAGGCATATCTCTTTGGAAGATTTCGTCTTATTTTTGTGATGAAGCAATGTTTATAATTGCATATTGCTATGAGTAGTTTTATAAAGCAGTACTGAGATTTAAGAAGTACTTCAGTTTGTTTAAATATTAGTAAGTTTTTGCATTTTGCTGTATGCCATTTTATAAAACAGTACTGAGATTTAAAGGTAATTCAGTTTGTTAAAAAATTAATAATTTATTGAAAGTAAAAAATTAATTCCATTTTGCTCCGGGGAAAGTTCGGCACTCTGCCAGTGCGCGGTGGGAGATTAGTTTACGAGGTGGTGAATCTGCTGAATTTTTTGCGGAAACCTTAGCTGGAAAGACTCAATAATAAACTATATAACATATATATTATAGTCGAGTGGTTGTGTGTTTGGAATTCGAATCAAGAGACCCTAATCTAACCCATGGTGGCGGGCATATACCAATGGGTTTAACATAAACACTTGAACATAAAGACGGCAACGGGCCGTCACGTCACCCCACCTGTCACGTTGTGCCAAAAAATTTCTTCGTTGTAAGGTGGCTCGAAAAGACCTAATTGTCCAGACCTCTCAGTATTGGGAACGGCGTGAAGATATTTATTAATCATTATTTATATAACATATTAAAATTACTGTTCTATCAAACAGCATATAATACTAAGCTTTTAATATGCAAAGGTAAAATAACTACCCAGTTCAAAGTAAAGGTCAGGCCTAACCTAATGCTTATGAAATCGCACTTAGTGTCAACACTTCACGGATGATGACACTAAACGAGTGTAGTTGATGCGGCGGAGCCTTTGTGGCTTAATCCTTAACTTATATGCTCCTTCGGTGTCGTTTCGCTACGGTGGGAATTTCGAAACGAATCAAGTAACACCTCCGCCAACTTTATCCTGGAACTGTGATTTTCATTCACGATTTAAGGTTCGTTGGTTAAGAGTAGTAGTGGTTTAAACGACGTTCATTAGTGTGAAATAAAATAATATTAGGATTCCGACGGTTAACTGCAATTTTAATAAACGGTGGTATTCGTGAAAGCTTTCTGCTGCCACTAGACAGACTTGAGATACTATAGAAACAGTGGTGTTCTGTATTTACCCGTCCGCGAATCGAACCCTGGAAATCAGAGCTGGTAACACCATGAAAATCGATGTGTCCGCCACTCGTCTCGGAGGTGCAGTATAGACTAATTATAGGTTATTAAATGAATTGTTTACTAAATAAAGTTGTAAGACAAGGTAAAAATAATAAAACTACAATATAGTGTATAATAAATTATGTTTTGTCTTATCTAGATGTTTGAAAAACATATTGACACTCTTTCCCGTCATTTATTTCCTGATACTTTTGAAACATCTGAAGATATATTGTTATGGGTCATACGTAAAAGAGCTAAGGACGCTGGATGGGTTCATCTTATCATTAGCCTACGTTTCAAGGATTTCAAAATGCTTATTAATATCCTTGGTATTTTTCTTTGATACTTAGATTGATGATGATTCATCATCTTCCAACAAGTTATCGATATGGTATAAAACTATTCATAATAATTTTTGTAACAACTGAAAATTATATATAATAAATATCAAACCTTAATACAGAAACAGTTATAAACAAACTTAATATTTAGAAATGTGAAGAATTTTATAAGTATTATATAACAGTTTGATCTTAAGTAATTTAACAGACAATTTGCTGCAAATGATAACAGTGAAAATAGATGAAGAATTATAAATAAATATAAATTAATAATAATAAAAAATGTTTTATTTCTCAATTTATTCTTGTGAGGTCCAATAAGCATCATATAAGAATTCGATTACAATAACACACAATGGTCGAGTAATCCAGACTCGTATCAAGCGCAATACTAAGTGATCTCACAACAAAAGTCATACTAATTGCCAAGCGCGGATCTTGCGGTGAAATTAATCAATCGCCCGCGAGTACCTGCCTAATATAAACGTTGTAGTGTCGGCGTTCTTTGAAGTCGCTGGGGTCTCCAATTAGCGCGCGCGCCGCCGCCTTTGGCGTCCGCCGCCCGCTTTGTATCGACCGCTGTTAGTGTCTCTTACTCGCGCGCCCGCTGTCTCATTCACACGCTTCTAAGCCTTCTAGCTGTTACGCTTCTTTAATAGCTTTTTCATTGAGAAAGAACGGTATAGTCTGAAATCTGAAAAGTCGAGATTAATTATCAATGGGAAACTTTTTGCTGTATCAAAAGCTTTCTTAATTTTACATATAGCATGCCAGTTACCAAGCGCAAAAACATTTAAAAAATCTTTCATTGACACAGAGATCGATGTTACACAGTAGACGTTTTAAATTTAACTTCAGCGCAAGTTGATAGTATATATGTATTGGATATATACCTATATGCTTATGACATGATTACATCAATTCCTTGTAATGTAAAGTTTAGTATAGTTCAGTGATTTCTAAAAACTACTGTCGGCGCGCGAGCTCCGAGAAATCTTGAGAGTGTACGCGGGGAATAATTGCAGTGATTCAGTCGATATTACATTATCGATTTTAAGTGATTGCAGTTTTACATAAAGACGGAATAATTAAATTTAAAAAATCGTAACAGTATTAGAAAATGTGAAGAACAAATATATGTATGTTTGCAACTAAACGAATTGTAAACGTCTTTCCTCTGCTTGTTATTACTCATTCTTCTCTTTAATATATTGTATTCAATATAAATTTAGTCTTCAATAAATAATAATAATAATAATACTTTATTCTTTAACCAAAAATACAAATACAAAATGAAATAGGGCAGAGATCTTCTTTTAAGCAAAAAACCTGTGTCAGAAGATCTCGCTCTTCCATACCATACATGCCAATAAAATAATAGTATCATGAAGTAATTTAAATAGTAACGAATCGATACAGTCAATGAATATTAAAAAGGCACGAAACTCAATAAATTATAACTACAACTACATCTAATTGTTCCACCAACCGTTCTGTAGATATATGCAACAATCGTTCTTTGCAAGTGTAGGATTCGAAGGAAGGTCGGACGTTACGGGCAGCCACCCGATTCCCCACATAGCCTAAACAAAGTTGAACTATCTTTCAAATCTTGTTTTGCTTCAAGAACAAAGAAATCACATTTGTATTAGTATTTATTAAAGACAAAAATTTCTAAGACTGGAAATCTCAACTTATTTTTATTTGTTTCGTTCTTCTTCTGATAACTTATGACTAACTATGATAATACTGAAGATTTTATCTAACTCTAACAACATTTATTCATGTAGGTTTGTATGTTAGTCTCTATAATTAGCCATAACCTTTAAATGCATGTTCAAATTGGGATGAATATGGTATCATTTCAATCCTTGCATTATTTTTTAGATTTAATTTTTCCTTAAAAAATTCAATATGGCGGCGGTATTGCTCTATATTGAAATTCAAAAAAAGGTTTCGTAGGACTGCCATGATTTTTAATGCTTTTAATTTATTAACAAATTTAAAAGAATTAATGAAGTTGTCTTCGTATCAAATTCTCAAATCAAGATATGCTTTATCTTAAAATCTTAAAATTAAAACCCTTCTATCCAGTTTCGCACAAAGCTTTCGTCATTTAAGCGTCATGAATGGCGGCCGCAACCTTGCTTCCTTTTCCTTTTAGCCGCCACCGCAACGAATTAGTCACGTGTGGGAATTGGACGGAGGCTTCGATGTACGCGGCAATCGTTTAGTCTACGAATATTTTTATCTGTGAGCGCTTAATATAATATTATCGTTTGTAAACATTGTTTTTTATTGAGAGCTTTTTTCTACATCATGTGTCATTACACATTTAAAAAGAATAGAAGTAGGTGATATTTCGTAAAACATAATCATAACAAACGTCCCGATAGACTAGTTGGTAGTGATCCTGCCTTCGAGGCTAAGGGTAGCGGGTTCGGATCCCGCTAAGGCAAAACTTTTTTGTGATGAATATGAATCTTTGTACTCGAGTCATGGATCTTTATATGTATATATGCATATTTATCTATCGTAATATGTATTTATGCAAGTGTATTTATTATACCGTTAGCTTAGACAATAAGACGGTGATAGGTTCGCTACCTATCACGTTGTCACAAATAGGTTTCGGTGAAAGTAACTTCAAAAAGACATAATTTTAGACCTCTGCCTCAAGTACGGGATTTTTTCCTATTCTTCACACTATTCTTAATCTTGAATATAATGAATTGAATCGGGAATATGGAAGAAATATACTGTATTGTGTCTCTATCGTGGTAGAAGCATGGCTGAATGTTATTCATAGTAGATAGTGTATATTAGTGTCATTTCTCAGAATATTCTGTTAATTAAAAAAAAAAACAACATTATTAAAAATGTATTAAAATATAATTTTCTCCTGTAGCCCCGCTTAGCACCGACTTCGGCAATCCGTATTTTAACTTTATTGAAGACAAAAGTGTAATGCCATATCTTGGCCTCTCCTGAAAAACTAAACAAAAAACTATCAATAAAAAATTTAAAATATTCTTCGTATTCATAATATAAAAGTCACGATAGCCGAGTGATTGGGTGGTCGGAATTTCGAGTCGAGAGACACGAGTTCGATCCCCAGGTGGCAGGCTCGTACTAATGGGTTTTTCTAAAAACTTATGTCCGAATTTTATCGTTGGCTTGGACATAAAGGCGGCGACGGGCTCACCACCTGTCACGTTGTCCCGAAAATATCTTCGGTGGAAGGTGGGTCGAAGGGACTTAATTGTCTAGACTAGACATCTGTCTACCCCTATATTGGGAATTGCGTGAAGATATTTTTTTTTATTTCATATTAATAATGTATATAATTATGTATAAATAATAAAAAAATAAGGAAACAATAAGAAATTTAAACAAACAAAACTTAAGTAACTCTCTCGGCCAAACCGGTGGCATTAACTATAAGTAAAATAAAATCAAATACATTTTAGTTCATGTTAAAACATAAGCACTACACGATTTAGAAAATTGAAAAAGAAAAGGTAGCTCGTTTCTCGAACCTCTAAAGCGGCCCACCCTCGTTCCAATAAATCTTTACAACGCGATCACCTTTATTTTGCATTAAATAAAACTAAATTATAACAGCCCTTTGGATCGTCCGGTAGCCGGCGGATAATATTGTAACCGGTACACAAAATAAATTTAAAAAAAAACTTGTAAATGGTAAAAGAAAAAGGGTCGGTTATCAAAGAGCTGCCGCGGTCACGTACTGTGTTATGACGAACAGCGGGTGCTTTAGACGCTTCGCGGGGAAATCTAAATTAATGCTAGATGAGATTCGGAAACACGTCTAGATTCGAATTTCGATTTATAATCGATCACTTGCGATTCGTAAATGGAAAGAATTTGCGATTCATAAAGAATTTGAAGGTAAAAGAATTAAACTTTTAGCAGGATTTTAATAGCATTAACTTTAAGTTAATAGAAAATTTTGATATGGGGTTTCGACGTAACAATAACAGTCCTCTCTTCCGTGGGTATTGTAAGACGTAAGCTAAAACAAAAGCCTAAAAGCATATCCACCGTAAAGTAGGGGCCTTCGGTGTACTTTAACAGACAATGTTGTAAAATATAAGTTACCAACACAATTATGTTTTTATTCTATTTTTACTTGCTTCCCGGCGAACTTCGTTACGCACACCCGACCGATATTTTGAAGCCTCAAATTTGGTTATCTCATATATGACAATAAACAACACAACGGTAAACCTCACTCAGTTATCACATCATGAGATTTAAACAAAACGACGAGTCACGATAGCCGAGTGATTGGGTGGTCGGAATTTCGAGTCGAGAGACACGAGTTCGATCCCCAGGTGGCAGGCTCGTACTAATGGGTTTTTCTAAAAACTTATGTCCGAATTTTATCGTTGGCTTGGACAAAAAAAATGGCGACGGGCTCACCACCTGTCACGTTGTCCTGAAAATATCTTCGGTGGAAGGTGGGTCGAAGGGACTTAATTGTCGAGACCTCTGTCTTTTGGGATTGGCGTGAAGATATTTTTTTTATTTCATATTAATAATGTATATAATTATGTATAAATAATAAAAAAATAAGGAAACAATAAGAAATTTAAACAAACAAAACTTAAGTAACTCTCTCGGCCAAACCGGTGGCATTAACTATAAGTAAAATAAAATCAAATACATTTTAGTTCATGTTAAAACATAAGCACTACACGATTTAGAAAATTGAAAAAGAAAAGGTAGCTCGTTTCTCGAACCTCTAAAGCGGCCCACCCTCGTTCCAATAAATCTTTACAACGCGATCACCTTTATTTTGCATTAAATAAAACTAAATTATAACAGCCCTTTGGATCGTCCGGTAGCCGGCGGATAATATTGTAACCGGTACACAAAATAAATTTAAAAAAAAACTTGTAAATGGTAAAAGAAAAAGGGTCGGTTATCAAAGAGCTGCCGCGGTCACGTACTGTGTTATGACGAACAGCGGGTGCTTTAGACGCTTCGCGGGGAAATCTAAATTAATGCTAGATGAGATTCGGAAACACGTCTAGATTCGAATTTCGATTTATAATCGATCACTTGCGATTCGTAAATGGAAAGAATTTGCGATTCATAAAGAATTTGAAGGTAAAAGAATTAAACTTTTAGCAGGATTTTAATAGCATTAACTTTAAGTTAATAGAAAATTTTGATATGGGGTTTCGACGTAACAATAACAGTCCTCTCTTCCGTGGGTATTGTAAGACGTAAGCTAAAACAAAAGCCTAAAAGCATATCCACCGTAAAGTAGGGGCCTTCGGTGTACTTTAACAGACAATGTTGTAAAATATAAGTTACCAACACAATTATGTTTTTATTCTATTTTTACTTGCTTCCCGGCGAACTTCGTTACGCACACCCGACCGATATTTTGAAGCCTCAAATTTGGTTATCTCATATATGACAATAAACAACACAACGGTAAACCTCACTCAGTTATCACATCATGAGATTTAAACAAAAACGACGAGTCACGATAGCCGAGTGGTTGGGTGATCGGAATTTGAGTCACTAGACCCCGAGTTCGATCTCCAAGGTTCGTACCAATGGGATTTTCTAAACCTTATGTACGATTTATATCGTTGGCTTGGACAAAAAAATGGCGACGGGCTCACCAGTTGTCACGTTGTCCCAAAAATGTCTTCGGTGGAAGGTGGTTCGAAAAGACTTAATTGTCGAGACCTCTGTCTTTTGGGATTGGCGTGAAGATATTTTTGAGTACAAAACCTTTTAATTTTTTTTACATTTTGGTGCAGTCGATAGGAAGTTATGCGCATACATACACTTTTTTATTTACATAGATTATATTCGTGGATTATTCTTTTTCCTAAGAGTTCAAGAGTTTCCAGAGTTCAAGCAAAATCAATAATCATGGCAAAGTACTAATTTTTTGTATATTGTTATATGAATCATGAGCGTCGACTTCCGTGGACGAATGTCGCCAGCACTGACGTTCCCCATTCGATTCCCGGACGCGTCGATTTAGAAAACCACTTTTTCTAATAGTCTAGGGTTTGTGATACCTGCGTCGTTTCCTATTTCTTAACAGAAGTAACTTAAACAAAGTTACTTTCGAATCTGAGCAATATATGTAACATTGTCCTTATCTATTTATGCATTTAATTTTAAAAAATAAAAAGAACAAAAATCAATGATAATTGTAAATAATCCAAATTTCTATATGGTTTCGAGAATTACCTTTCATATCCGTAACTCGATAAGTGCATTTTGTTCTCACAAACAACGACTCGAACATCACTGAATGAAAGCACAAAAAGTCATTGAGAGAGACATTCCGCGGGATGATTAGAGCACGAGCGGCTGTTCAACGGACTGAGTGGCCCACAGACTGTACCACTGGGGCCACCATATCCACACAAGCAATAGTATGGACGAGCTTTAACATTTATTTGGAACAAATTTGGGTATATTATAAGTCGATATTTCTTTTAGTTAATAGTTATATGCGATCAAATAGAGTTTAAATGACGTGGGAATGTTGTTGATCATTTTTGGTTTTTCGTACAAACAAAATAAATTAATTGAATGTAGGTTAGTATGTTAATCGCATTTAATAATAATGTTTCTGTTTAAAAAAAAATTAAAGCCCGTAGATAGTGAGTTAGAATTAGTAAGAGAGACGTGTCTAGTACTTCGTTGGCAGTTTTATGCGTTTTTGTAGTTCGAGTTATTGCGAAAGCTCACTTAACGTCTGCTTGTGAGTTTATCGTTATCGTTTTTACTAAGTAGCTGTACTGTGTAAGTTTGCAGCAGGGTGACATTAGTGTCCAATTCTAACACAAAATTAATGGCACTAATATCTTTTTAAAAGTAGAACTATTATATTTTTTATATTTTTAATAAAATATAAATTAAACAATATAAATGAAATTAATTTTACATTTATAATGAAAATAGAAACAGTCCCGATAGCCGTGTGATTAGGTGGTTAGAATTTTTGAGTCAAGAGACCGGTTTTCTATCCCCAGGTGGCAGACTCGTACCAATGAGTTTTTCATAAAACTTATGTACGAATTATTTCGTTGGCTTGGACATAAAGATGGCGACGGGCTCACCACCTTTCACGTTGTCCCGAAAATATCTTCAGTGGAAGGTGAATCAAATGGACTTAATTGTCTAGACTAGACCTCTGTCTACCCCTGTATTGGGAATTGCGTGAAGATATTTATTTATTATTTATTTAAATACTAAATACATACATCGCGTATATTATCTACGTAAGATACGGTTGTACTATGCAAATTTGTGAATTCGACAACACGAATGCAGTCAGACAATATAATACCGCACAAACACAAATTCCCGACACGTCTAACAAAACTAGCTTCCGACATTCCGACACAAAGCATCGGAGAAGCGCAGAGCCTTTGTAAAACGCCGCAGCTATTAAAGTGCGATTAAGCCGGGCCCCCGAGACGACTTGGCTCCCACTTTCGATTTTACAACTGTCTAAAATTGAACCCGCCCTATTCTGTATCTTAACCATAGACCGCTGTCTCCGTCTGACACTATCGCATAGAGCGGGACAATGCAACACTTAAGCTTTGAATTGGAATTTAGCGGTTCTAACATACTTTTATTGCTTTTTATAAGCTATATTAATGCGCATAGTGTTATCTATTATAATAAATTGAAGAGCATTGTTTTCTTTAACACTAAAGAGTATTTTGTTGCCTTTTATGAGTGAATTAACTATAGATTTATCATTGCAAAATTGTGTAAATACTTAGTTTTTAAACTTAAGAAGTCTTTCTGTAATCAAGTTTTTATCAAGACGATCCGATAGCTCAGTTGGTAGTGACACTGCTTTCAAAGCTAAGGGTTGTGGGTTCGTATCCCACTGGTGGAAAACGTAAATGTTATGAATGTTTGTACTCTAATCATGAACGTTTGTACGTATTTCCAAATTATTATGTAAATATATATATGTATGTATCAATATATTTTCCGTTAGCTTGGACATTAAGACGGTGTTGATGTGAGACGATGTTGTCCAAAATAAGCTTCCGTGAAAAGGGTGTCAAAAAAACATTGTCTAGGTCTCTTCCTACCCCATTATGTTTTGTTATTGTGTTTCACATTCACTTCTTTCATATTAATTAACAAGTTATCAAATTAAAGGATACCTATCCTTGTGTCTTGAAAACCGAGAAATGATAACATACGTATACATACATATATAAAATATAACAGATAGATGAATACTATTTGTTGTATCAAAAAACAAAAAGATTTTTTTTAAATTTCAATTTATATTTTTAATTAGAAATATTTATAATTTAGTTAATTGACTCAGGCGTTACTTTGCGGAAATTCATTGTAAAGTTGTTATTTAAAAAATTACTTCGCAACCCTCCGCATGAAAATATAAAAAGGTATATGCTACCTGGTCCGAAGAGAAGAAGAAGAGCACCACCCTCCCTCCCACAGATGCGTGCACCAATTCCACAGACGCGTGCACCAACTCCACTGTATGCACCACCACCACTACACTCAAACCAGGTAACACACACCACCACCGAAAACGCGACACGTGTTTCGCCTCAAAACAAGGCATCCTCAAGCGAGGATGCCTTTCGCTTGAGGATGCCTTGTTTTGAGATATCATATTTATAATTATTAGTTATATTATAATTTATAACTACTTAGCCTTTGCCTTACTTTGTATTTGCAAGTTGTGAATTTAAAATCTGCTTTTCAATTCTTATCTACCTAGATAGCCTTTCTGCATTACTAACACTTATATTACTGAATAAGTAAGCCACATAAATATGCAGTATCCTGTTCACGACAAATTAACTCCACAATCTATGGGCCCGCATTTCGATTTGCAATGTTCGTAAATTAAGATATTAATGACCAATTCATAGACAACTGATTTATATTTGTAAATCCCGGTCAATTCAATAAAATGCCGTTATTAAATCGATACGACATTATTAGTTTCCGTCGCTCGTATTTAATTCAAATATTCATAAGATACAAATTAATGTATGTTTTCATTAATTAGCGTAGTAGAGTTAGAAAAGTTGTGAAATGAAAATGGAATGCCGTTTTCTATTTGTTTTTAAATAACCTGCCTGATGAAGCCAGATCTATTATATATACGAGGTAACTATGTCGAAAATATTATTGGTGTGCGCTCATGAAATTATGTGATTTTGAAGACTTGAGATTTTAAGGGCCTGTAATAAACTGCCGTCCACTGCTGGACATAGGCCTCTCCCGTGAGAGGGTTCGCCATACTCGGCAATGAAGGCATACGGGACGATATCTTTACTTATCGTATATTTATCGTAGTACCAGACGCTTGCACCTTAGATATGCTTACTTTGATCTGGTATTGTTTCGTGATGGGTACTCCGCCATCTGTCCGTATCTCTGACGGAGACAAACGTATACAAGAAATCAAAATTTGTCCATTTTCTTTTGCTTTTCTATTGCTGTTTTCTTTTGCCGTTTCTATTGCTTTATAATCAGTAACATATCACACTCTGATCTGAGATTCAATTCCATTCTATCAATTTGGTTTACGCATCTGTAAGCTGCTTCGAATGAGACGGATTGCAAGTATTTAAGTACTGCAGTAGCACAGTTATCTCGTTTCTCACTCTAAAGCAATAAAAAATCATGTCATGTCGTGTCATCTTTCCTCGTGTGTGTGAACAACTGTACAGTTTTATCTGACTCCACATACATAGAGTTTCAGATCCGTGCTGGCATCTTAGTTTGATATTAGAGTATTAAAAAAAATTACATAGGTAAATTTTATTTACGCAAGATTTACTTTACCGCATGGCGGAATTAATGATTGCCAGTTTTCTAAGAGACAACAATCACTAGAAATACAGTGGTCGCGGGTTCGAATCACGTTCAAATCACGCTTTTTTTAATTTCTCTTTTATTTAATAACAACAAGTTCAGCATGTTTTAAAAATCAATAAAAATGCATCAAAGCCATCTCAAATCAATGAGTCAAATAGTTATTTAGTATGAATGTGTTTTGATCAATTTGCAAATGCAAGAGTAGTTACACCGGCCTTGCGAATAATTGAACGGTCGCCGCCGGGGCGACTCGATGCATGCAAATTTGAAACAATACCGGGCTGGTAATGAACTTCATTCGGTCAATGTTCTTTGATTTGAAGCGCCAATAGCTTAATGGATTTGGATTGTTCGCATACAATTTAGGCTTGGCTGGAGTGGTAGAAATGTTATCATGTAGATTGCATTGCTATAATTAAAATAAATAGAAACGCTGCAGAATTAATCCGTAGACAATGTTCGTATTGTGAGAAATAACGTGCCTTACAAAATTGTCATATTGAATGATACATCTAATCTTTATCAACAGAAATACCTCAATCATAAAACGTTTTCATACAGCTATATATAACCATATCTTGTTAAGGTAATAGTTACTACCAAGAATAAACAAAAAATAATTATTTCTAATATTTATATAAAATATCTATCAATTTCATTTATCAACAGTGGTAGAGCCACGCATCAGCTTTTGTTGTTGCATGAATGGGCCGGCTCGACCGGGGAAGTACCAAGACCTCACAGAATACCGGCGTGGCGTGGTATTACGGGTGTTCATGGGCGGCGGTAATCACCCTTTTCCATAAAAATCTAACAGCTTTAAAATAATATTGTCTCTGTAAAATAACTCTCTAAAATAAGGTAAGTCACTATAGCTGGTACACTGGTATAGTGGTTTGGTGATCGGAATTCGAGTCAAGAGATCCGAGTTCGATCCCCAAGGCTCGTACCAGTGGGTTTTTTCCAAAAAGTTATGTAACACATATTAAAATGTAATTATCTAGACCTCTGTTTACCACTCTCTTGAGAATGAGTGAAGATATTATACTTTTATTTTATTTTTTAATTTTCTTCGTAAAAGAACTCTGTGAGAATGTGTCTATATAAAAATCTCCAACTATTCTAAACTTAAATCTTTATTTACACGTATAAAAAATTTGAAGCAAAGTAAGGAAGCGTTAATAGGTTCACGTAAATCTTACTTAGCCAACTTTTAAGATAATTGAATTCTTCCCATTATTAAAAAGCATTGTAATTTGTTCATATAAAAATCTCCAACTATTCTAAACTTAAATCTTTATTTACACGTATAAAAAATTTGAAGCAAAGTAAGGAAGCGTTAATAGGTTCACGTAAATCTTACTTAGCCAACTTTTAAGATAATTGAATTCTTCCCATTATTAAAAAGCATTGTAATTTGTTCATATAAAATATGATTAATCCGTAATTATCGTTGTTAAAATCAGTTTTATTGCAAGATGATAACACCTCTCAACAAGCCGGTTCTGGTAATTAAATTAAAGGCTTGTTAAGTAATATGTTGTTGAAGAAAGCTGCAATTCGCGCCCAAATTCTGGGACTGTTTGATTTTTTTTTCTGCAAGTTTTCTTATTTTATTACTCAATATACATAGTTGTAGTAATATACACACACACATAAATGTAGAGAGAGTTCTGTTACGGTTATCATCGTTGCGGATTCTATCACGAAGAGAAACACTGCATAGTCCTTTCCATAGCCCGCTGTATAACTTTGAGCTGCCTCGTCATTTTTCAGTGAGCTGTGTGATATTAAAATAAGAAGCCAAACGTAATTAAAATTTGAAATACTATAAAATCTTTCTATTTATGTTAGTAAAAGATTTCAAATAATAGCCTACTGTTTTATTTATTTAAACTTGGTATAGTTGTATTTTGTTTATTTAATAATTTATCAGAAATAGAATCGGAGAATATTGTTTGTACAAGTACTGCAAAGATATTAGTTCTTAAGAAGTATCTTTAGAAATAACTTTAGACTAAGGAATGATTAAAAATAATTGTAGACTTTAAGTGATAATATGGAAAATAACGCACATAACTGTCACTGCTGTTTAAATAACTGATAAACATTATTACCTAAGCAACTATTTCGTCGGTATCTGTTATATTGAATTTGCAACATTGTAAGATGTAATAACCGTAAAGTAACATCACCTTTAAGTTGTTAGTTCAAAACAAATTACACTTTAATTGGTTTTAAAACTCAAAGTGGTAATGTAATTGTTGTAAATATAATCGTTGAACGGTACATTGTATCCAAAGATAATCAGCAGTAATCATCCTAGTGATATAAAATTTTCTAACCAATACGATATACCGAGTGGTTGGGTGTTCGGAATTCGATTCGAGAGTCCCGAGTTCGTTCTCCGAGTGGTAGGCTCGTACCTAAGGGATTATTCAAAAAAAAATTTATGTACGATTTATATCGTTGCTTTGGATGTAAATACGGCGATGAGCTCACCACCTATTACGTTGTCCCAAAAAATGTCATCGGTGGAAGATGGGTCAAAGTACTAACTACTGTCTAAACCTCTCTCTACCCCTGTATTGAGAATGGCGTAAAGACATTTTTTTTTAATATTAATTCCGTTTACAATCAAAATATTGAAGTATCACTGACGAATTTAGCTTCTTATTTAGTCGATATCAATAAATCAATGTCCAAAAAAATTTCTGTCACTTTGTTCCGAAAATATCTTCGGTGGAAGGTGGGTCAAGACGACTTAATTGTCTAGACTAGACCTCTGTCTACCTCTGTGTTGGTAATTGCGTGAAGATATTTATTTTATTTAATCGAAAGAAACTCCATTGGTAGCCTCGTAGATTAATTTTATAATGCCTTTTAAAACTTTTAGAAGTAATGAACTCATTCTTAACTCTTTCCAGTATTACTTTATAATTACCATCTACATCAAGTCTTTATTTAATAAATAACAATTACTGTTACAAAATTATTACAACCTAAACGGTGCATAATATGGTCGTAGCTTGAGGCGACATGCAGTACCTATCCATGTCAACCGACCGGTATTGGAGAATTGCTAAGCGGTATTTGATACTTGTCTTAGATTGTTATTGTTACTGGCAAACTTTGATTTTGGTTACTGTGATAAACGACTAGTGCATTATTTTTTTATTTGTGTGGTGTGGTGTCACTTGATCTCTATGGAAATGTTATAATACCACAACCGTTGCCAAACTCTAACGAAGGTTGCAACATGATATTAATAAAGAAGCATCAAAAACGCTACAATAATTTCAACATTTCTTAATGTTCATTGTTTTCTTTTTAAGTATCAGAGATTTTTTTTTATTTAGGCCATGAATTTCCGTTACGATGTTGATGATATAATGTATAAATTATTTTAAACATCTTCAAACTTTGTTGTTTTTTCTTTTCGTCGTTTATTTGAATGTATGCTGATAGAAAAGAAAGAAAAGAGTCACGATAGTCGGGTGGTTGGATGGTCAGAATTACGAGTCGAGTTCGATCTCCTGGTAGGCTCGTACCAATGGGTCTTTCAAAAACTTATGTACGAATTAAATCGTTGACTTGGACATAAAGACGGAGAAGAGCTCACCACCTTTTCGTAGTCGATATAATTTTACCTTATACTTTAGTAATGCCGTGTGGTAGCGGCGTAAGAATATTACTACGCCCTTCTTCCGGAGTGTCGTAAGAGGCGACTAAGGGAAACAGTCTTAAATATCGTAATGGCAATCGATAGATGGCGGGAGAACCATCTCTAAAAATATCAAAATAATGATGATAATATAAATATCAAAAGAATAATGAATAAAAAATATCAGAATAATGACCGAAGATGAGCAGCAGCGTCTTAGGTACGAGTGGTCTGATGCTGCGATCGCCAATCCGCGTGCGAAGCGTGGCGATTATGGTCCATACCAGCCATGGGATAGGCCTATGTCTAGCAGTGGACTTTATTAGGCCGTCATGTATGTATGTTATGTGTATACCTTACTTATATATATTTTTATATCTTTGTCGCCTCAAGAAAACTAATAATATATTTTTACCGTAACCACATAGCACAACATATATATGAAGGTATATACGAGGTGGAACCAACTCATGCATACACTATAATTAGAAGTATTCGAGTACTTGCAAATTAATAAATTATTTCACTAGGGCAAGTGCATGGTTGCAGCCGCCCAGTATGTCACATTCATTAATTATTTTTTTATTAATTAAAAATTTTATCCATTTTACGTGCGTTATAGTTGTAGATATACAAAGAAATATATACTGTCTCTTTATCTGAACCTCATCTTACGTGATTTCGAGTATTATTCCGGTTTACTACAATAGGTATACTTATATTAATATCTCTTCAAATTTTAATTCAGCCCGTAAAGTATATAAATAAGCACGGTAAAAGTATATATAAGCACGGTAACAGAAGTTGTATCCATTTTGCATGATGTGTCCATTTTCAAAGTATTTCAAAGAAATGTACTATTTTCATCGTTCATTTATATACGTTCGCTGGTTACCCGAAAATGATTTAACAATTTCGTTTAAATTGGTTCTCGAAAATTGTGATTCTAGTTAATATAGAAATAATTTTAAAAAACTGAGTAGTAGGTTATTTACCGGAGTTTCTATATATTTTTAAAGCTTTTTTTCTTTGGTGACCTCTCTGGACGAGCGGTGTACACATCGGTTTTCGTGGTGTCGCCAGCTCTGAGGTCCCGGGTTCAATTCCCGGAACGGTCAATGTAGAAAACCACTTTTTCGGCATTGTCTCGAGTCTAATTGTTTGTAGTAACTATGATATTCTTGATTCCATAACACTCGTGCTTTAGCTACTTTCTGATCGGAGTAATGTATGTGATGTTGTCCCGAGCTATATATTTATTGATGTCTATTTTTTTTTTGAGACGAAGACGGACTCACCACCTGTCACGTTGTCCCGAAAATATCTTCGGTGGAAGGTGGGTCGAAGGGACTTAAATATCTAGACTAGACCTCAGTCTACCCCTGTATTGGGAATTGCGTGAAGATATTCATTATTTTTTTGAACTGCATTGATTCAAATTGCATATATGACGGTGACACTGTTTGACAGTGCTTTGACAGTGTTTTGACAGTTTTGGTCACTTATTAACATATCTTCGTATAACACATGTCGATTGTAACAAACGGACATCAGGATCCACTTCTAGGTCCGAAACTCGTGTTGAAAATTGAAGAGTATGAGTGGGTCCAAGAAGATCGCAGTTTAGTTAGCAGCATTAGTACTGATATGAAACACGTGTAGAATATACGGAAATATTTGAATGTGGAATGTATTTAAATATGCAATGTGAATAGTGCGCTTCGTAAAATTCACTCTCATCTCTACAAGTGACAAATAAAGTAAGAAAAACTAGACATTTCCTCAATTTATTAAATTCACATATTAACCACAAAAAATTTAACTATTCTGCCAATTTAGTGTTGGTAAAAATGTAGACTATTACTTAGTCTACATTTTGAATAGTCTATATTTTTATTAGTAGTATGGAATTTACATATTAAGCACAGCAAATCAATCTATCTTGCCAATCATGTCATTATTTATCTGTAATGCATAGCTTCAGGCTTGGAATCTTGGAAGTTCTATTACATGATCATTTCTGCATTCTCCTGAATCAAGTATTACAAAGTAGTACTATTCATAGGAATGATACTATTCCTTATTTTGTTTGTTGCTTTTTTATTATTTAATGTTGTCATATCAATCCTTATTTATGATTGTAAATAAAAAATCATAAAAGTGATATAAATTTTTTTAGGTATTAAAGTTTAGCGATTCTGAAAATTCATCGGAAGAGGTATACGTCCCATTGTGGAAAGTGATGTGAAGTTAAAATTCTGCAATAGAGATTTTTACAAACAAACCAGTATGTTAAAATGTTACCAAGTGCCGCATATTTTATGTATTTAATAAAATCAAATAATTTATTTATCGAAATAAGAATGTGCAATTATTCGATACTCATCTTTTTTAAATCCACCACCGTTTCATAGTGAAGTTCCTCTAACGGAGAAGAAACTAAAACATTTAAGAAATAAATAAATAAATAATAAATAAATAAATATCTTCACGCAATTCCCAATACAGGGGTAAACAGAGGTCAAGTCTAGACAATTAAGTCCCTTTGACCCACCTTCCACCGAAGATATTTTCGGGACAACGTGACAGGTGGTGAGCCCGACGCCGCCTTTATGTCCAAGCCAACGATGAAATTCGTACATAAGTTTTTGAAAAACTCATTGGTACTGCCACCTGGGGATCGAACTCGGGTCTCTCGACTCGAAATTCCGACCACCCAAGAACTCGGCTATCGTGACTTACTCTATAATTTAAGAAATTATTTTTACAATTATTAATTTACATTTTCTGCAAAGGCCTACCTACTGTAAACTTTTATAACAGGACAATCGGCTGCTAGGAGAATCAACGGGCCTTGGCAAGTTTGGGAGACCCTGATCTATAATATTAAAACAATTAGTAATTACTGTCCCATTCTAACTGGTTTCACAAGTACAGTATCCTATGAAATTACGTTAAGCATACAGTCAGTCACTACCTAACGGAAAATTCATTAAGACGGAACTAATTATAGAGAATGTTTAATGTTTCTGAGTTATTTGTAAAGAGTGAAACCAGTGGCTTTTAGATTTAATTAATTTTAGTGTTGCCTTTTCTACGGCCTGCGTGCCAAGATGTCGTAAATTATAGTCTAATAAAAACTTAATTATGTAAATTAATAAGTCCCAGACATTAATGGCGTACGTTGGTGTAAAGTGCCCACTTTAAAATATTATTCCCAGAGTGATGAAGCTTTGCTTGACGTCAATACGTAGCGATTTAATATCTTTTATTAATAAAATAATAATTTTATTTCCGTTTGGTGACCCCCTCCCCCTTTATATCCTATGGGTGTCGGAAGCCTTCTAAAGTAAGGGAAAACCTTAAAAATATTGTCTACTGATAGGTAGCAGGCCAACTATTTCTAACAAATACCAGAGCAAAATGCAGCTGACCGGTTTCTGGTACGTCGTCTGGTACGTCTATAGCAATAGGTAATCCGCTTACCAGATGTGACGAGGACTTTTACGGAAGGTTATGTATGTATGTATGTAATGTCTTGATATTTTTGTATGTATGTAAATACTTTATTTACAAAAACAAAATTATGTTAATATTTACAATAAATTAATGCAGTAATAATAAAAATAGTAATAACAAAATTGTATGTTAACGAATTTTCTTGAAAATGCATCCTGTAAATAGAATATATTGTCAAAAGCGTTGGAGCCGTTTTAAACTACCATTGTATAATATGTGTACTTATTAATGTACCGTCTACTTAATATAAATAAATAAGAAAATAAATTAATATCTTCACGCAATTCCCAATACAGGGGTAGACAGAGGTCTAGTCTAGACAATTAAGTCCCTTTGACCCACATTCCACCGAAGATATTTTCGGGACAACGTGACAGGTGGTGAGCCCGTCGCCGTATTTATGTCCAAGCCAACGATATCATTCGTACTTAAGTTTTTTGGAGAACTAATTTGTACGTGCCTGCCATCTGGGGATCGAACTCGGGTCTCTTGCCTCGAAATTCCGGCCACCCAGCCACTCGACTATCGTGACATCTTAATATTTTTTCTAAAAAATAAGCATATACAAAGAAGAAACACCAATTTACAAAAATCAAAGATTAATATTTTTAAAATTTTTCAGGATGTCATTTTTTCTCTTTCTATGCGTTACTTTAGATCATATTTATAGATTTTTGGTGTTATAATTTTAGTTATTTCATAAACAACATTGTTTTTTAACATTGTATGGATTAATTAATGGAACATTATGTATATTTTTAATATTATATTTAATTTAACGTTGATAGCTAAATTAAAATGTAAAGATAAAATTAATGATATAATTTATTAATGATTAAAAAGAATGAGTGTATACAAATAAATAATATGTATTTAAACGATCAAATAGCGTTACACTATTTATGAGCAGTCAGGTACCAAACTATGAATCACGCAATCAACTTACAATTTAAAGAGGTAACAACATCAAAGCAATATTTTTGAATCATCCTATTATTTAAATACGCCGGATACACATCAAATACAATTAAAATAGAATTAACTTTACGTTTTTACGCCGAGTTTCATTAAATGGTCGATTTGCGAAGCTCAAAGAAGCGACACAAATTACCTCGTAGAGTAGTATCGTAGAGATAATTACTCTGTATTTTATAGCTAGTATCTTTACATATTTAACAGTACAAATACATGCTAGCCGATAGATAGCACGATAGCCGAGTGGTTGGATGATCGGATATCGAGGCGATAGACCCGAGTTCGATCCCCAGGTGGCTCGTACCAATGGTTTTTTTTTTCAAAACATGTACAAATTATATCGTTGGAGATAATACGGCGACGGGCTCACCACCTGTCACGTTGTCTCAAAATATCTTCGGTGGAAGGTGGGTCGAAGGGACTTAATTGTCTAGACTAGACCTCTGTCTACCCCTGCATTGGGAATGGCGTGAAGATATATTACAAATAAATGCTATAAGATCCTCACAAGTTCTAATTAGTAAAATCATAGTAAAAAACAAATTCACGAGAAGAAGAAGTTCCTTGCATAGAGTGAAAAATCATTTAATAATTATCTTTTGGCTATGTAAAACTAAGAAAGTTAGCTCCACCTCTTCCTTACCTAGGCTTAAAGTAAACCTATGACTAATTTCAACAAAAGTTACCGAAATTCGGCTTTTTATATTGCATTGAATATAAGACTCTTTAACAAATACACATTTGTATTTCAAATATTTGCCATAGTATGAATAAAATAAAAAATATGTAAATTTAAAAGCAAGAAAGCAAGAAATTCACGCTTTAAAATCAACTGACGTAGGAGATAATTTAAGGAAATCTTGAGATAGGATTCCACGAAAAAACTTAGGTACCTTGCATAAGCGCTTATAACATAATTTTATAAATTTAAACCAAAAGGATTCTAAGGAATATTTGAGTAATTCTCATTTCAAATTATTTCCGATATTTATTGGGCTTCGAAGCAATGATGGTTATTAATAACGGAAACATTTCACAAAATAAACCCAACCCAGTAGGATACAAAAGGATCACGTTATATCTCATTATCTTGCAAAACTGTTCGCCTTCGGTACTTCTATAACAATTAATTGCTCTAGAAAATCTTCATGAAGTCGAATTGTGAAACCCATGGCAACACACAGGGTAATAACAGATTATAATTGTGAGAACGGCAATAGAAATCAGGATGTTACTTATGTACATGACTTAATTAGTTCGAAATTAGGCATTTAGTCAGCTAATTACGTATCTAATGGTTTGAAATGATGCCAAGCCAGATAATACGTGGAAATTATTTTTGTTTTGTTACCCAAATGAAAGACACATCATATAAAGAAAACTTGAAACGTATGTGAATTGAACGGCTTACCGCAATTGACTTTTTGTCTTGTACGCTATTTGTAGCGTTTACTTAATCCCTTGAAATTCTTCTTAATTTTTTTTTTTTGGTGTTCGTAGACAAAAATGAAAAGGTACTTTTTAATTTTTTAAACTTTATGTTATGTTATGCTTATTTTAATATTCAACGAACTAGCCATAATATTTACCAATACGCACAAACATGAATGTTTTCTTATTGAATACATTCGTATGTTATTTACATAATTTGATATTTTATTGTTTACGGAATTTTTTATTGATTTTAAAGTATATAAGTTATGCTGGTTTTTTTTATTATTAATTTAAAGAGAAAATTTTAATATTGTTTACGTTGCACTCAGAGTTGTCGCATTCAATTACTTTGATTATTGCACAGAATGAAAAATGTTTCCAGTTTAATTTCAAGTGTTTGTTATTTCGTTGTTATTGTTAAGCCATTAACTTACCAAAATACGAGTAAGTAAGTACCAACGTACTTACCTATTTTGATATTAAACGTTGTATTGAGGTATGTGATAACACATTATGTAAATATTTAAAATGGCTAAATTCACATTCAATTAGTCTTTAATTATTTAGTTAATAGTGTCTAACGAAAGTTTTAACAATTTAATACTCTTCTACAGCTGTTTTAGATTCCAATTTACTGGTTATTGGTGACAGAAAGGGAGAAACGGGAACTCTATTGTAATTAAAACATTGTAATTAAAATATGAAGTAACATCTCAACGGCTTTTAAAACTCCACTACAGTACGTAGGTCTCTTTCGCAGCATTATACGTTTATGTTTAGTATACGGATAAGACGTTTTTGTATTTTTAATTTACCTGTATTCCGATTTTGACGTTCCGTTAGAGGTAAAACTTTCTATACCCGACCCCACACATGAGATGATCGGGTTACCAATTAAAACGGTAACGAGGACACGACCTCCTCGATTCACAAATCATTAACCTGAGTTTACGTACGCGACCCGCGCGAGGGATGAACATGCGATTAAATTACCATCTTAATTTCTTTCAGATTTCCATATTATTATAACAGAACCAAATCACCATTAGTTTCATTGCTTAGAATAAATCTTGTGAAATTAATTTCTTGGGATTCAGATATGTATTGTTATAAAATAACACGGTATTTAGCAAAAATGCGAGCATCATTGTGTTGTGACTACGATATTATTCATATACTTATATGAGAATATTATATTTCTTGCTCAGTTATTTTTTTGTTATTGTGAATATTTCTTCGTACTGATACATCGCACTGTACCTATTAAAATAAAATAATAAATATCTTCACGCAATTCCCGATACAGGGGTATTCAGAGGTCAAGACTAGACAATGTCACTTCGACCCACCTTCCACCGAAGATATTTTCGGGACAACGTGACAGGCGGTGAGCCCGTCGCCGCCTTTATGTCCAAGACAACGATATAATTCGTACATAAGTTTTTTTTTAAAAAAACTCGTTGGTACGAGCATGTCAAACTGGGTCGAACTCGGGTCTCGTGACTCGAAATTTCGACCACCCAACCTCTCGGCTATCGTGACTTTTTACCTATTAAAATGTCTGTATAATTTGACATGTAACGAGACTCTAAAACAAAATGCTTGTTAATTTAAAATTACTCCATAGATTATGTTTAACTTATGCAAATATAAAAAATAAGAATGTCTATGCTAAACAAATGACAAGTTGACGGGCATAACTTGCACAATCTGTGTGGTCGTCTTTTATAAACGTTTCCATTGTTTTGTTTTAAAATAAACAGAATGCAGTAAAGTAGCCGTTTCACCCAATGGTGTTAAGAAATATTACTTCCGTTTAGCACTTCAAACACTTTTTTTGCCCAAAGCCATAAGTAGATATGCATAGATATTTAATAATGTTTTTCTTTTAAATCATTCCTGCGAATTGTTTTTTTTTTACTGAAGAAAGAAAACATTGTATTCTTCGCGAGTATGAACTTATGTTTATGTGTATATGTCTGTTTCTTTAGTATGTTTTGCGGACAGTTAGATGAATGTAAAAGTTATCATTTGATTTGTCTTTATTGTGGTATAGTGACGTAGGGTGATGTAATAAATATGCGCAGTCGTAAAAATAATTAAATTCCATTTGAGTTGGTTTTCAGCATGTTACAACTTTGTTTTTGTGATGAATTTTTTTTCTTGTGGCATGACAAATTAGAACAAGAACAAAGAATGTGTTGTTTGATTCATCTTCATTGTAAAGTCGAACTATAATTCTGAAGATAGAAACATCTTCCCATTGGCCATATCACATCCGCCATATTCGCCAGGCTGGGCTGGATTGTAAACCAGGACAGTTAATATAAAATAAAATATGTGATCTATTTAAATCTAAATTAATCTGCGTGACAGAATGAAAAAAGACATAAATTTAACATTGTGAATTTTATTTTTTCCACGAAACGTTATATACGAAGTAACAGTTTATAGTACTCATATTAAAACTAAATGTATGAAATAAATCAGATTAAATAGTTATTGTGTAACAAGAATAATATATCAATAATACCTATATTTACTTCCATTTCCAATTTGGATCATCTTAAGTTTCCAGAGCATGTTTGTGGTAGAAATTGGTATATTAATATCGAGTTTAAATGCGAAATTCAATTTATATAGCCATAAATCAATAACGATACATTAAACGTCGATCGAGGAGCGTAGAGCCACACTTACCGCAAAAGGTTCTTATCTAAACGCCACTTAGCAACATGTCATAATATTGAAACATGTTCAGAGCCTGTTCAATGTTCCCGGCCTTAGCGTTCTTGTCAAAATATTGGCGCCAGAAGTCGGGTTTGAAAACACAAAAAACATGGCGACCGCTTCTTTTTAATTTGTTGAAACACGTGAAGTCAGGTTTCCATTTTAGTTATAATACATATATCAGATTATAACAAAATTATGTGTTTATTTTAATAACTTAGGTAATCTATTTATAGTTAGTTGTAGACAACGGGATTGCTCTTACTAAATTAGTTTCGTTGAAATACCTCTTCATTAATACAGAACTCTACTGGAGCTTATTTGATTCTTCACTTGATTTCTTCAGATTTATTGCTCCACTAATTAGCTTCAATCCGGGGCTACCGCAAGGTAATTTAATTTTAACGGTCGCAATTTGCTAATAACCGTTCCCATTCATTACCGGCTACCTAATTTCGCTTTGTCATCGTTTTGTTTTATTAAAGATCATCTTGGTGAATAAATTGGAAACGGATTTCTTCCAAATCACCTTCCATTTTGGACGTAGGTAGGTAAAACAAACGTTCCTCTTTTCATATTAACGTCGACTCACCGTCGATTGCATTAATTTTTTTTTAGATTGAAAACATTCGCCGGCGCCTCGTTCTCTATCGCTAATGAAGATTTCGTATGCAGCCGTCCTTTTTTGTCAGCCATATCTGTTTGTTTTTGACTCACCATCAATTATTAGCCAGTTTTAAATTAGCTGTGGGCAACACCGGGCTATTTCTGTCTCGCGCGGCTCGGGGATGTGTCGTATACGCGTCCTTGTTACTTTCGTGTCGCTAGAGTTTGTTTTGTGCGTGACGCGCCACGCCCACAGTTCTTTCGGGCACGGGCGGCTGCTTTGACCAAGTAGGTAGTAGCGACTCGTTATCTACATTTTTTTAGCTTTGTTTCTCCATACTAATATTTGAGTAGGACGAGGTAAAAGCAAAGTATTACGATGGGACATATTTTTTCATTTATCAATATTAATACCGATAGGATTAGTATATACTAATCCTATCGGTCTATTTGTACTTATCAGTAGCTATAACAAGTCCTAACTAAGTATTAATTATTCAATTTCCTTTTGCATTGTAATAGTTGACAGTCGAAGTAATGTTTATGTTTGTCTCAAGCGATCGCAGAATATTTACTAGAGATTGCAATAATTCCTCGAAAGCTCCATTAGGTATTACAAGAGATTAAGTACAATTTGAATTAGTATCTTTCAAAATATCCGGTAAAGTTTTGTGTACATATATTGGTTATGTTTAACAATTTTCTTAATTATTCTGAAAACCGAGCCGAATTCAATGAATAAATATCATGGGCCAAATACAACGTCTGAATACAATCAGTTAAAACAGAAGATATTTCAAATATAAATAAATAACTAAATATCTTCAAGCTATTATCAATACAGGGATTGACAGCGGTCTGAACAATTAAGTCCTTTCGATTCACCTTCCACCGATATTTTAGATATTTAGTACCTTCCATACACGCGAAAAAATAAAAGCATTATTATTAATTTTATCACATTCGATTATACATAAAAAAGATGCATTGGTGGACAGGACACCAGATGCAAATTTTATTTATATTATTACGTAATATAAAATTGCTAAGATTCGACCTCAGCTCTTGGGTACTCGATATTTAAATTAATTTCCTAAATTTTCTCTAAAATTTTAAGAGAGCTAATAAATATTTCGATTCGATTGAAGTTTTTTTGCAGTCGTTTATTAGTAGTAACTAACCACTGCCTACCTATCAGCTTGAATATTCTAAAAAATCTATTGGAGGCTTTAAAAATAAATTTATCAAGAGATAGAGATTGTTTTGCAATTTAACAACCCTTAAAGAATTAAATTGACTGATAAAAATCGAGTATTATTATATTTCATCGGGAAAAAAATCGTTACTAGCAAATGTCAACTTACACACGATGTCAAATATAATTTATTCAGACCAGAGTCGAACCTTCAAAAACTCCGAAATTTACGGTAGACCACAACCAATCGGAAAGATTTTTGTAGTAAGTATTCATATAAAAATGCTATTGTGCCGTACTTCGTGTTAGTAATGCACAAGATATGCGGCCGTCGAAAAATTCCGAATAAAATCGTCAAGCGCGCGGACACGTTACGTCCGTATTTATGTTGTTTTCCGTTGAAATATTACCGCTAATGAGACATAGTTCGTAATCCAAGTGATTTGTCGCCATTTGGCGTGCGCGTTGCGTTCGACAGATCTCCTCGCCGATACCCACCAGCGGTATGGAACACGCGATGTCCGTATTCATACCATCATGGAGCGCCATTTCTATGCTAATTGTATTGCTGTCGTCTAGGCATGCGCCTGAAAAGAAAAACATTTTTTTTCAATTACAATCATTACTGGCCATAGCGATGGGAAAATAAAAAAAAAAACATTTTATTTTTATTTTCCCATTATTACGGCCCGTAATGATTGCAATTGAAAAGTAAAAAAAACTACAAATATTAAGGCTACGCGTGCACGTGAGGTTTTACTTGCCTACCTAAAGCTATTTTAATCAACTCATAGATATGTAGTAGTCACGATAGCTAAAACTTATGCACGAATTATATCGTTACATAAAGACGGTGGCGGCTCACCACCTATCACGTTGTCCCGAAAATATCTTCGATGGAAAGTGGGTCAAAGGGACTTTGTTATCTAGACTAGACCTCTGTCTACCCGTGTATTAGGAATTGCGTGAAGATATTTATTTTAAAGATATGTATCAACATTGTTAGAGACTCAGTTTTAGTGTATTTTTTATTTAAATTATATAAATGATAAATATCATGCCATTCCCAATACAGGGATAGACAGAGATCTAATCTAGACAATTAAGTCCCTTCGACCCACCTTCCACCGAAGATATTTCGGGACAACGTGACAGGTGATGAGCCTGTCGCCGTCTTTATGTTCAAGCCAACTATATGAATCGTACATAGGTTTTGAAAAAACCCATTGGTACGAGTCTGCCACCTGGAGATCGAAATCGGGTCTCTCGACTCGAAACTCCGTCCACCCTTCCACTCGGCTATCGTGACTTTATTTAATTTGTATTACTAATTTTTTGTATTAGTGTGAGTTACTTAATCTTTTATAATTGTTTGATTTGAATGCAGTGCCAGTATCAATAATTACAAGCTGAAGCAGTCCACATCAGTCCTCAGGTGTGACAATGCTTCGAGTGTAGTTTCATACAGGTGTCTGTCTACAAACAACTTCAGTAGCAACTTAGATAGCATCAGTTAGACAGTTACGTTTAATTTCACCTCAAACCAATAAAAACACTTCATACTGAAATTAATCATTTAAGGCATTTTTGGGGCAAACGAAGCTAAAATTTGATTAATTGAAAGCATCAAATTAAATGTTTTCAACACTTTAATAAAATTGATTATGTTATAAAACGTAGTTAACAAACACCTGTCATCTATGTATTCAATTAACATATGAAGATAACTGTAATGGTTATTCGTTGTAAAGTTAATTTAAATGAAAAAAAAATTCTCTGTGCCGGGTTTAATGTGATATAAAACACTTCTGGTATTCCGCATGACTTACAGCAACTGTCCATTTTAATAAATACTTTAATTGCTTCTCTGTAGCGCAGAACAAATATAGATTATAATATAGGCTTGATAAGTCACGATAGCCGAGTGGTTGGGTGATCGGAATTCGAGTCAAGAGACCCGAGTTCGATCTCCAGGGCTAGTAACAATGGGTTTTTTCAAAAACTTATGTACGATTTGTATCGTTGGCTTAGAATTATCATTTCTAGAGATGATATACTTTGTAACAACTTACAAAAAACTTAAAAATCTACTGTCCTTCTTTATTTCTTTGACAACCGCCGTGAAAGAGTGGCGTACGCACCGGTTTTCATGGCGTTACGTTAAGGTCTCGAGTTCGATCTGCGAACTTTTCTGGTATCTGAGTGTTTATGGTGTCAGAGTACCATGGCATGGTACCTGATTTCTTCTTCTTTTCTGATGACACGAGTGCTTTAGTTATCTACTTTGGGATCAGAGCAATGTATGTAATGTTATCCTCACCTATGTATTTCAAATGTTAATGTAGTAAAACTTTAAAAAAGTTACAAAGAAGTTCATCCTTTTTTTTTCTATTTCACAATATTGGTTTAGAGAGTTAATGGTGTTAAACAAAGTGCCTAATCTGAAGCTAATGCTTTACGGTTCACACTTGCGAAGGGGTAATTCGCTACGCCGATACCAGATTACGAACTTCGCTAAATTTAATTTGGTACAGGGAACAGCTGAATGTTGGGGTTTAAAATTGCCGAATTTCCCTTTATTTAAAAAATGGTTGTAACGAAATAATTAATTTTATTTGAATTATTTAACAACGAATTTTGTTTATTTAGTTTTTTTCTCAAGACTTTTAAAACTTTTGCAATGCAATTCTGTGTAATATAAGATAGAAAATTCATATTGAGATATATAAGAATCAAATTTATGCATTTATATAACATAAAGATAAAAATTTTATTAAAAAATCTAAACAGATATTTTTAATATGCTATTTTTTATTTTATTATCTACAATGCAAGTGGCAAAAAATTGTTTAAGTCAATTACAAACTATTAAGGAAAAAAAGCGCGTCTAACGTCTAAATTCAACGTGGAAATGCAGCCAGCGTTCTTGGTACCATGCCACAAATAGTAGGGCTGTTTGATTGTAGAAGGTTTTAGTTAATAAGTATTGTAAATATAAACATAATTTTGTTTAAATAAATAAAGGTTTTAAAAAATTTCATTATTATTAAATAAAGCGTGATTTATCATATAATTTAACGCACTCAGCAATTCATATGGCAATCCACTATTCAATTATTCTTTTCCTGCATTTCACGAGAGATGCGTTCGCGTTAAAAGGATTCACCGGAATCCGACTTTACTTCTCAAAAATAATAAATAAAATATAAATATCTTCACCCACAAATAATAAAAATAAATAAAACTCAAAAATAATAAAACTGTAAATCCCTAACTCTGTATTCGGTGTTTATTTATTTATCCATAATGTTGATGACTAACATTACAACCTTTCAGGCGCAAATAAACACGAAACACAACAAATAACAGCACTAAAAATATCACCGAGCCCAACAAAAGGATTCTGCAGCGCTAAAGAATTATCTTTTTTATTATGACCAACCAAAGAAATGTGTAAACAGCAATAAAAGGAGCAATATGTCCGTTTAGTGGGTTGGAAAATGACAGAATAACAAAGTGTTAGCGGCACAAAGCCATGATTGTTCGCGCTAAGTCGCCCGCCTAAATGTCACATTGGGGTAACAGAATTATTTTGTCAAATTTCTGATGTAGTGCTTTGAGCAAAGATAACTTTCATGAGTGGCGGACTTTTTAAATTAAATTTTCTTGCACTTCTTATAAGTTGTACTTAAATGTTAATACAACTAAAACTAAAACAAAAAAAAGTCGCGATAGCCGAGTGGTTGGGTGGTCGGAATTTCGAGACAATAGACCCGAGTTCGATCCCCAGGTGGCAGGCCCAATGGGTTTTTCAAAAACTTATGTACGAATTATATCGGTGGCTTGGACATAAAGACGGCGACGGGCTCACCACCTGTCACGTTATCCCGAAAATATCTTCGGTGGAAGGTGGGTCAAAGGGACTTATTTGTCAAGATTAGACCTCTGCCTACTCCTGTATTGGGTATTGCGTGAAGATATTTATTTATTTATATTTATAAATTTATTTATAAATGTTAAATCACGATAGCCGAGTTGTTGGGTGGTCGGAATTTCGAGTCGAGAGACCCGAGTTCGATCCCCAGGTGGCAGTACCAATGAGTTTTTCAAAAACTTATGTACGAATTTCATCGTTGGCTTGGACATAAAGGCGGCGACGGGCTCACCACCTGTCTCGTTGTCCCGAAAATATCTTCGGTGGAAGGTGGGTCAAAGGGACTTAATTGTCTAGACTTGGCCTCTGTCTGCCCCTGTATTGGGAATTGCGTGAAGATATTTGTTATATTTTTTATTTTATTAATAAATAATATTTAAATATGTTCTCGACATTACCAATACAGGTAGACAGAGGTCTCGACAATTCTTCCTGACAATTGTTCCCCAGTCCCTTAGACTCAACTACCACCGAAGACTAACTTTGGGATGACGTGACAAGTAGTAAGCCCGTCGCCGTCTTTATGACAAATCAACTATATAAAACGTTGGAAAGTTTTGGGAAAACTAATTGGTACGTGCATGAGAGATCGAACTCGGATTTCTTGACTCGAATTCGGATGACTAGGTTATCGTGACTTAAATGTTGAAGTAAATTTTAGTTTTTTCCATCTTTAATCATGCAATCATGTATTTACACCTTAAGGTTAATTTATGGAAGAGCGGAGTCTCCTACTACAGGTAATGCTTTACTTTAAATTGACGCTCCAAACGCAGCCTATATTTATGATGCCTATTATGATAAAGATAAAGAAATATAAGAATACATTTTTTATTTTCTTTATATTAACAACATTAAAAGTGAAGGTTATAGAAGCGTGAATCAGCCAAATGCATTCCGGTACGCATTTGTAATCCGCGTATTCCGTTAAACGATTTACTGGATGAACCAATCATGTTGGTCGACAATCGCAAGTTAGATCTAAACGACCAGATTTAACTCCATCGCACTCCGGATCTCTGGCACATTTCCACGATCTCGTGGCTCTGTTTAATTAGAATCGTTTTGCGCTTTTTCACATCGGCCTCTCGCGATATATCTCCTCTTTGAATTCACGCTTGTTGCTTTTAACTAACTACAGGAGCAAATGTTTGAATAGACAAAGCTTACTTTTGTGCGTTCTACTGAAATTAGTCATGTAAGTATCATTTAATTATTTATAGTTTCATTACGGTTGTGTTTTGTCTTCGATATTAAGACGGTGACAGGCTTAACGCCCGTCACGTATATAGAATTCTCACCAACGTAGTTCTTCCTATACAGATACTCTTCTATGAGCTCTTTTTTTGTAAGTCTCTTTTTAAATTCCATCAACAGCACCTTGATGCTTCGCATTCCACCACAGTACGTTTTTCGCGAAATTTTCTGCCACGCACTTTATGGAATATGCTGCCGTCAGCGGTTTTTCCGGATTGCACGCGCTATGCAGTGAGCTTACGGACCTTCAAGAAATGAGTCTATACTTTTCTCAAAGGCCAGAACCAGAAACGCATTGCTATTCTTTTTTTTTTTTATAGAAAAGGCCGGCAAACGAGCAGGCGGCTCACTTGATGGTAAGTCATTACCGCCGCCCATGAACACCCGCAATACCAGAGGCATAGCAGATGCGTTACCGGCCTTAGAGTGCCCTTCCCCCAATTCTGGGGGCGGGGGGTGTGTAGGCCTCCGGTTACCTGCACTCACCAGGCGAAACGCAGAAGTTTGTTAGACTTCTACTTCACGCCGGTATTCTGTGAGGTCGTGGTACTTCCCCGGTCGAGCCGGCTCATTAATGCAACAACAAAAGCTGATGCGTGGCTCTACCACGAATGAAATTATTCCTCTGATATTGTGTCACACCATCACGCCACCTGCTCGTTTGCCCCCCTATTCTATAAAAAAAGTCACGTCAGCTCTATAGTCACATTCGACAATATTTGGATGTGTAACACCTTATAATCTTTTATAAAGTGGTAGAACCAAAATGCTACTTCTGCTGCAGTATAAATGGGCGGGTGCAGTCGGGGTTGGCCTGACAGCGTTTCCAAGTGATATATAGGCATTGCGTCGTGTTACTATGTTTGGTGCAGTAAAGATGAGGGTGGTATATTCTTACCCATGTGCGGATAGTATGCTTTAACAGTATACCTATCTATAGTAACGACGTGTTTAACAAATTATAATTTATACAATACTTTTTCTTTATAGCAAAGGCCTGCAAACGAGCAGGCGGCTCACTTAATGGTAAAAGATTACCGCCGCCCATGAACACCCGTAATACCAAAGGCATAGCAGATGCGTTGCTGGCCTTAGAGTGCCCTTCCCCAATTCTGGGGGCGGGGGTGTGTGGCCTCCGGTTACCTGCACTCACCAGACGAAACGCAGAAGTTTGTTAGACTTCTACTTCACGCCGGTATTCTATGATGTCGTGGTACTTCCCCGGTCGAGCCGGCTCATTCATGCAACAACAAAGCTGATGCGTGGCTCTACCACGAATGAAATTATTCCTCTGATATTGTGTCACACCATCACGCCACCTGCTCGTTTGCCCCCCTATTCTATAAAAAAAGTCACGTCAGCTCTATAGTCACATTCGACAATATTTGGATGTGTAACACCTTAAAATCTTTTATAAAGTGGTAGAACCAAAATGCTACTTCTGCTGTAGTATAAATGGGCGGGTGCAGTCGGGGTTGGCCTGACAGCGTTTCCAAGTGATATATAGGCATTGCGTCGTGTTACTATGTTTGGTGCAGTAAAGATGAGGGTGGTATATTCTTACCCATGTGCGGATAGTATGCTTTAACAGTATACCTATCTATAGTAACGACGTGTTTAACAAATTATAATTTATACAATACTTTTTTTATATAAAAGGGAGGCAAACGAGCAGGTGGCTCACGTGATGGTAAGCTTTACCGCTGCCCATAAACACCCGCAATACCAGAGGCATAGCAGATGCTTTGCCGGCCTGAGAGTGGTGTGGGCCTCCGGTTACGTGCACTCACCAGACGAAACGCAGAAGTTTGTTACACTTCTACTTCACGCCGGTATTCTGTGAGGTCGTGGTACGAGCCGGCATATTACTGCAACAACAACAGCTGATGCGTGGCTCTACCACTGTTAAATACATTACAAATCATACATATATATATATATATATATTATATATATATATATATATATATATATATATATATATATATATATATATATATATATATATATATATATATATATATATATATATATATATATATATATATATATATATATATCTATATAATTATTAATACATATCTTTTGTACTAGGTATATGATGATAACTATGTAAAAGTTCATTGTCTTAATAGCTTAATCTTCTTCAACGCTACAAATATTTCTTCATGTTTTCAAACGCTACCGACTCTTTCGCATTTTGATATTTATCATCAAGCATTACCATAGACAGAAGAGCAGCGGAGCGTGAGCATAGGCGGTTCCTACGTTGGTTACATGACGAATGTGTATTAATACAAAGATTACATATATTTTTCAGGCTTCAATTACACGGTCGTTAAATAGGCTGATTTTTTTAAATGAGGTGCTCTAGCATCTATCATGCTAACCAACTAGATTGTAAATAAGTTGTTATTGGTTGAGTTTTCTTACCCAACTTTTCCTTTTTTTGTCACATTCATATCACAATATAAATATCGTATAATTTGTGATTATAATTATTATGTTTTATGATCGTATGATCTACTATGTTATATTAATATAGTTGAATATAATTTTAACAACTGCACTTTTCCTCAACTTGCGCTTAGCAAAACCATAAGATTCCGGCGCCTGCAGTGATAGCTTATCTATCCTAATTGGCCGAAAACAAATTTCATAAAAGTTATTAAATTAGTTTTTTTTTAGTATATTGCATGATCAAATTCTTCAATCGCAATAGTAAAAATAAAGCAAGCTTACTATTGCTACAGCTGCTGACGTAATTTGCAACCTTAAAAGGTACTTTATGCGAATATATTTAAAAGAATAATTCTTTTTCAAAAAATTTAAATTTCTAAATGCTACAGGCTGATCAGAAATGTGAAAAACAAATCACCCATTCAACGGAATAACCGATTGGAACGCAACAAAACCTGAGCATTACGAATCAACGAAATAACAAATGATAAAGTCGCGTTCCATTTTCAAATTGTCACAGCTACGTCTGTCCACCACCATCGCACCAGTCACGGGAATAATCGCTGTTTGCACCCTGCCGAGATGTGAATCGATTTATTTCTGCTTTCACATTAAAATACGATAACTTAAAACAATGTTATTTCTATTTTTTTATTACTAACATATTTGAATATTTTAATTTTTTAATTAATACAAACAGCCTATTCTGCCACCTATTTTCGTTTCCATGGGTATCCTTATACACATAATCTTTTATATTATAATTTCTGATAACCGGCTGTGTAACGTTAGCTTATAAAAAAAGATATATATTTTCAAATAACTATTTAGTTGAACAAATTTTTAGAGATCTGTTATCAGCATGTACTAGTCGATGTACTACCCTGCTATAGGTGTTCCAGGAATCGGTGTTAATTATTAACATACTTACTGAATACGAAATATGTTAGTACATTCAATAATAAGTCACGATCGCCGACTTGTTGGGTGGTCGGAATTTCGAGTCGAGAGACCTGAGTTCGATCCCCAGGTGGCAGTACCAATGAGTTTTTCAAAAACTAATGTACAAATTTCATCGTTGGCTTGGACATAAAGGCGGCGACGGGCTCACCACCTGTCACGTTGTCCCGAAAATATCTTCGGTGGAAGGTGGGTCTAAGGGACTTAATTGTCTAGACTTGACCTCTGTCTACCCCTGTATTGGGAATTGCGTGAAGATATTTTTTATTTTATTTATACATTCAATAATAGTAGTAATGTAATTTCTTCCAAAAGGCCGCTTTTAATAAAAAAAAAATAATTTGAAAACTTCTAATATGTAAATATAGTTAAACCATTAAACATTCATGATAAATATGATATTAATCTCTTCGCGGAACATATCAAGTTGGCCTCTATAGAATAAAATATGCGAATCGAATGTTCGATATGTAGTTATGTTCCAATCAAATGAACGAGTTCTCAGAATCGGATAAACAGAAGCACGCGCTATGCAGTGAGCTTAATAGCCTACTGTAGTGGACAATGACTAGGTTTTTTTTTATTACGTCCGGTCACAACGCAAGGTGCTGGCCAGTTGTCACGATGTGCCGTAACACACGTTTTAACAGGTACCAAACGTTCTTAAAAAAAAAAAAAACAAATTTAAAATTACCGCGAATGCATAGCTCAATTTTTTTTAATCTTTTTACTCAGTTAATGCTCTCATTCTGGCAATTAAAATGACAAGGTTCAATAACTTTATTTCAATGTTCATTTTAATAACATTATCTTCCGAGTAACAAGGCAGCAACCACGACATTCTGAGTATACACCACAATACAAGAAGCACGTACGAGGTTTCTTTAAATTAGCGGTTTGGATTAATTTTAAATCTGACATCTTGTTTGGGATGAATAGTTGATCATTTATACATGTGTTATCAAAATGCTTGTACGCAGAAAATAATTTTTAAATGCAAATTGTCGCTGGCAGTTTATAAAAGTATCATTAATAAAAAAAATTACATTTGACTGTTGTCGTAAACCAACTCCAGACACAAGCATTGCAGCTTAGTTGGAGTGCTTAACATGAATACTGGTAATATTATTTGGCATTGCTATTATTCTTTTTTTATGTACAAAACAAAGCTTTCTATTTCCTACATGATGTGTTGACAGTCACGTCATTGTAAAAACAGAAGGCTGTAGTTACCTGCCTTAATGGCAATGCAGTGTTTAACTGAATGGTGATGTTAGTAAATACGGCCTAATAATTAACTTTACTTTGTTGTTAAATTAATGTTCGCGTCCAACGAGCAATGCGAATAGCAACACGACGCGACGGTAACAATTATTTATCGTCCTGTATTTATGTATACTCAACGATCTGGAATCACGAGTTGGTAATTGTAATCTCAAGATATCGACTAAGCGGGTACAAGTGTAACTCGGTCCTAATCTCATATTTAAAAAAAAAAAAATTTTAAAAAGAATATAAAATTCGCCTGAGAGAAATTAGTAGAAAGTAAAATTAAAAATAAAGACGGCGACGGGCTCACCACCTGTCAAGTTGTCCCGAAAATACCTTCGATGGAGGGTGGGTCGAAGGGACTTAATTGTTTAGACTTCTAGACCTCTGTCTACCCCTGTGTTGGGAATTGCGTGAAGATATTTATTTATTATTTATTTAGAAATAAGTATCTGACGTTAAGATTTCACCTTCCTCACAAAACGAAACTAAAGAACTTGAATTACAGCTGTCAATTATAATAATCAATAATATTTATTATTCGTAGTTGAAATTTTTTAATTTAGGTAATGATTTATTCACACCAGGACTTCATATCTTGCACCATAAACGTTGCTTTCTGCCACGGGCCAATTCACCATTTTAGAGGTTCTTCCCTTAATCGTCGACACCTATGTAGTAGAAAATTCTAACGCAGATGTCACACGGAAATATGTTTGTTTATCACATATTAACTGTTGTCATTAATATTTTTACGATACTTGTAACACCATTTATTCAAAATAAAGGTTGCTCTCACAAAGACGAAACAGTGTTAAGAATCTCTCGTGTATGATATATCACATCTTTGACTTCGTTTTGTGCAATGTCAAAAGTAATATAATTTAAAATAAAAACTGAAATTTGTGGTTATCAGTACATATATACATACCTTAGGCACTTTTTACCTTAGGCTTTTAATTCAGATCTCCCGACTCGATTTCCGTACAAACCTATTAATGGATATCGATAACTTAAGTGAAATCAGAACCCTCACCAGCCAACACAGCGCACTCATCCGCGCTCTAATAAGCAGTAATGAAAATCAATTACCGCGAAGACAGAAGGACAGTAGTGTGAAATCGAATCAATTTGTCTGCACAAAGACTCCCCCGCGACGGCGAGGTCGCCGCTATCCAAATGACAGTTATGACGTACCAGGGCGTGTCTGGGATTGCCCCCGCTTCATTTGTCGAACCATTTGCTCCTCGGTATGCCGTGTCATCAGCAGCGAACGGAGCGTGAAATGGAATACGCCCCTCTCGTGACAACCCTCGTCCCAACCCCCCCTGAACCCCTTAACGCGCTAACGAAAATATCTCAAATTCAACGGATTAAATGTACGCTCCATGCACTCCAAACAGGCGTTGTAAATTAAGAATAGCGACGAAGCTATTAACTGTCGAAAAAGAAAAGTTTCTAAAGATAACAGTTATCAGAAATAAATATAAATATAAATATCTTCACGCAATTCCCAATACAGGGGTAGACAGAGGTCAAGTCTAGACAATTAAGTCCCTTTGAACCACCTTCCACCGAAGATATTTTCGGGACAACGTGACAGGTGGTGAGCCCGTCGCCGCCTTTTATGTCCAAGCCAACGATGAAATTCGTACATAAGTTTTTTGAAAAACTCATTGGTACTGCCACCTGGGGATCGAACTCGGGTCTCTCGACTCGAAATTCCGACCACCCAACAACTCGGCTATCGTGACTTAGAAATAGAATGAAATAATGTTGTAGGAAACCAGTTTTTTTCCCGAATACAGAATTTTCCATGATAGTCAAGTCAATAGCTAACTGCGAATCTAACTACTAAATATTTCGTATAAAAGTTTTAGAATATAAACTGCATAGCTTTTTATATAGCTATCATTAACTATATGCACATCGAGCAACAATATCTTTAACAAGACACTACAGATATACTAAAAGTTTATTTTACACGACCTTAAACTTCGATCGAAATAGCGATCGCCGGACTAGACTGCCCGTCCATGGTGTGCTTCATGTTCAAGTATTTTTCAAGATGGCTCTGCCTCCATCTGTCGGTAGCCAATTACATTTGTTTTAAAAAAATTATGTAGGTCGGCATCGCAGATAAAATCAGTAGCACTTGCAAAGGTACTCCGACAATTTTAGACACTGAACCATACTGAAGCATCGTTGAGGTATTGCTTGTTCAATAGTAAATATAAATATCCATATGAATATCGTATTCTCTAAGCATAAACTGTTTAAAAAAGCGGAGAATGTTCAGACATAAAAGTGTAAAATAATAGATATGTTCAAATTAATCCAACAGATTTCAATTCGATTAAATTAATTAACGTTAATAAAATAAAGGTTCATAAATTAATCAACATTAAACTAATTTTGTATTCATTTGATGATTTAAAGTCAAATTGCAATGAATGAAACATTTCGAATAATTTAAATCACCTTTTATTTTACACATGTATAAAGAAACGGATAACTAATTCCAAATTCGATTTGTAAATTTCCATCACCCGTTTCAATTCAAAGCAGCAATAGGCGGCGTGATTGTAACAAATTGAAAACGCAGTCGACTCGAGTAGGCCGGTGGCATCGCATCGTTTTAAATTGTCGCCCTACTCCGTGACCGGGGCGATTTGTTTGCTAAAAGGATCCGTCGACTTTAGCGACATCTGTACGTGACTTAAATGTAATCACAGATATTTTAATTAGACAAAAATATATACTTAAAATGATTAGAGGCTTATAAATCACGTTCAAACATATTCCGTCATCATTCCTACATCCATAGTAAAAGGATTAGTTATTATTTCTCCATACTTGTTTTGAAATGGGGTTGATTTGGCTACCACCCGTATTCTAAAATAGAGTACTGTTCTCTTTCTCTGTACAATCTACGACACTAATTAAGTATCGTACAAAAATAACTATTAACAGGTTCAAGAGATTAATTAAAGAAAAACTTTTTACAAGGTTTACTTTCCTATAAATGGATACATTGATTGCGCTTATGCTATTTATAATTATTTTATATTCAATATAGTATTTTGTTTGTTGACAAAATTACGAAAAAGAGTTTCTTTCGCCTGTTTCTTCTTCATTAGAGGAAATTCACTACAAAGCGGTGGCAGATTAAAAAATATGACGATAAATGGTTGCAATTTATGTTCCTTACATCGATGAATTAATGATTAAATTTAATTTGATTTGCCTTATTCCTCCATCTTGGACGATTACGAAGTAGTGACATATGTATGCATTTACTTTTAATGAGCAAAGTCGACATATTATTTGTCTAGCGTTTGTCGTGCGGTTAATTATAATTTTACAACCTGCACCGACTCCCATCATTTTCAACGTACTAATAGCCAATTGTTTGAGTCGTTTTAATTCATTCGTGTATTTGAAAGCGGCGACATAGATCGTACATAGTATTAGAAATAGTGTATGCAAGTTATTAATTGTATTAACTTATAAATATATTAATAGTATTAACTCATAAAACCTATGTACGATTTATATCGTTAACCAGAAAATGACACCCAAATTTATACTGTTATGGTTTTTTTAGAGGGATAAAGCCTTATCTTACCACCGAGAGAGAAAGAGAGAGCTTTGCGTTATTAGCGTAAAGTTAGCGATGTAGAAATAAGCGTTAATTTTTATTGTAAACAAGTATTATTAATGAATTTTAATAGGCGGTATGTTATGTAGGTACTCGTTTCTACTTATTGCTTAATGGTTACCGAGCTGTAAATTTGTTGCTAGCTCTTAAGATTGGAAATGGGTTATAGGAAGAAGAAGAAGGAAGAGGAGTGTATATAAACACTTAATTTTACGCAGAAAGACACATGTCTCAGGTATAAAAGAATAGAGAATTATTTAACAGATATGGAGACCCCAAGCGGAATAAAGATAACATTTACGAGCTTCTATCTTTAGCTTCGAATACCTAGGCACAGGTTAAGCGTCACTAAATTAGTCTTTAATAATCATCACTAAAGCTTTCATCAGTTTTCCTCGTCATTTCATCGTAGTGCATGCGGCTGTCGCGATAAAAAATATTCCCGGTACCATTGTCGTCTGCCGGCAGTGGCTATCATGGCGGACTAATGTGGCGGGAAACGCATACGTCTCAATTAGTGACGCGCTGTAACAAATGGACGGACCGAGAACGGAATTAGCTAACGGCTTACGTGGGTGCAGTTCGAAAAACTACGAGATATATCGAAATATAGTAATTAATAACAATAAATATGTACGTAGAAAGGGACAATTTTATACATTGTTCATTCAAGTATAGACAATAAAAAAAGGGAAAAACGTCAGAGCTGGCGACACCACAAACGTCAATCCTCCACAGAGGTTGGCAAATTTCACTTTTAAATGTTAAGTTTAGAAATTAATACGCACACCTTGTTTAGTAAACTTTTTAATTTGTTTTTATGTCGCAAAGTTAAATTTAATTACCTTCTCTTATTTAATTAAAAGTACCTTCGGAAAATGTTATCAGGATGTCATGCAAGCGTAACTTTGATTTGAAAGTAAAATATGCTAATTGCATATTTTACTTTTGCAAGCGTAACTTTGATTTGAAAGTAAAATTTAATATAAGAAGTCACGATAGCCTAGTGGTTGGGGGGTCGGAATTCGAGGCAAGAGACCCGAGTTTGATCCCAGGTGGAAGGCTCGTACCTATGGGTTTTTCAAAAAACTTACGTACGTATCGTTGGCTTAGACATAAAGCCGCCGACGACGAATCTATAATATTAGTCTATAATAGCTACGTATTGAGCTCTCATTAGTAACATAATGTGCATGGCAGCATCACAAGTGCGAGGATATGCCTACTGTGCCCTTCATATCGGCTGTACCTCTCCGCATTTTATTTCTTCACGCAATTTCATACTGGGATAGGCTGAGGTCTAGAAGAAACAAAAATAAAGTCCTTTCGACCCCTTTGTAAATATTCTTATATGCATATAAACAGCCAGGTCTCGGGTACAAGCATTTATATTCATCACACATATGTTTACCCCAAGCAGGATTCGAATCCACAACCCGCAGCCTTGAAGACAGAGTCACTATCAATTGTCGCATACATAGGAAAATATTCCAAACCAACTTTTATTTGTGGTTTCATTGAAATGCCTATGCCGATAAATAAACAATAGTTATTCACTATCCTATATTACTAAATGATTATTTCAAATCATTTATCGTACTTATAGAAGAGTCATCACACACATCACACGTTTAGTAGACTTCTTCTCTGCCTAAGATTCTTGTCCCCAAGGAACATACATTATATACTTATAACCTGTTTTGATTGAACTTGCATATGTCTGGGCTAAAGCCACTTATCATCAGTTGATTACTATTACTTTCTACAAAAAATATCATAACAGGACCACACAGATCGAATACCACCCTAGTTACGAACCATAGTTCACTCATCATGACATCTGTAACTGACAAAATATTGCGCATCTTATTCCGCACCATTGTGACGACATCCAAGTGCCTTTTATTTTCAATACAAAAAATAAGAAAAAAATTAGAACAAACACTACATTTAAATATAAGACTGGCCGAAAATTGAAACAAATTTACATTGACATTTGACATTTGTTGCATAGGTGACCTGCTGTTACACAGAGTACTTATACCGTTAAGTAAGTTAAATATCTCTCTTTTCGCGATGGAATTGGGTTTAAATTTGTGTAGCTGACTGTTTAGATGATGATGTGTGGATTTTGTTTTGGCGGGAAAGTGATGCTACTAATATATCTGTCAGTGGGGCGTTTTGTTGCGGGCCCCAACGACAACATGTGCAGTGATTTGTATCGACCGCACACAAACGTGTCACATTGATATTGTTATTAGGCGACGATATATTTGTCGCACTCTTAAATATTTTACTACTTTCTTAAACTGTAAAACTATTAGGTGAAAATGAAGACTGCGCTTCTGTCAATTCATTAATAAATGTTTCTTTACGCTGAAATAAATAATACCTTTGAAAACTACTAAACGATTACATGTAAGGTTTTAAGATTTCTGATAGAATTGTGTCATGTTAAATGTCGGCTGTGACAAATATGTTACAAATGAAAATTATTACTGTCCGAAAATAAAATAATTGAATAACAAAACTTGGCTGTATATATTTACGCATTAAAAACTTATACTCTAAGCCATTCAATCAAACTTGTTGTGTCATGTTCTTATTCAAAAGTTAAATAGAGCTAGTATGATCTCCTTAAGTGGCACCTATGGCAGTAACCATCTCATATTGAAGATTGTTTGTTTAAAGATGTCCTCATGTCATCATGACCCATGATGATGATACGGAAGCCACTTTCTATCAGACTATTTACAAACTAATGCAATAAAATTTTTTAAGTGCCAATGTTTTAACTTATACACTCCGAGACTGAAATAAAAATAATTAATTTAAAAGAAGCGAAAGAGCTATGTAAGGATCGTAACACCCTTCTCTCCGGCTTTCCTTTTCAGAGAATATACGTCGTAACATTTATTTATTTTTAATTTTTACACTAATTATAATCTAACAAAATCAAAATCAGCTGTTTAAAATCGTTGCTGTTTAATAGTTTACAACTATCACGTAAATATTGTTCCGTTTTCAAAATTAACAATATCTAACACAACAAATTCAAATTGATTAGTTATCACTGGCCGAACAGTTAATACAAATGACGCTATTAAAAAAACGTATCTCATTCTCTATAAATATCCGACGCAGCCAGTGGAGCAGAGTTCCCTCGCCGCGTCCCACAGTCATATGTCTTTATTCCGTCTAATAACAATTTAGGCAATTATGTGACAAAAGGGAAGTGTTTTCGTCGGGTACATTTCTCTAACGGGCCTTAGGGCGGATTGCCGGTCCCCTGGGGCAAGACTACCCACATTATTGCTCCATAGTGATTTATAAGCCAACACTTCGCCACCAGTCACGGGCTCCCCGTTTGTTACTCATTTTCTAATGTAACATTTAAACTTGCTTCTCAAGAAGACGATGTCACACAAGAAATTTAATTCGTATCTTTTTTTAATTATGACATGTGGTTTTTAATTTTGGTTTATGTTTAGGTATTATAATCATACTTTAACAACTTGTTAATAAAGATCAAAGCTAAAAGCTAACGAAAGGACAATAAAAAATTTCGTCACTGCTTAAGTCTGGTATTATTCGAAATGGTTATTCCGCCATCCGTATATTCATAAAACTGATCAACTCACACGAATCTTTCTAGTTAGCAAAACAAATTGGTTGTTTTATTATTTATTTATTCATATATGTTATGAAACCAGCATGTCATAAAGGTGTTTGAATAACGGAGTAGCCAGACAGAACAGATCACCAAGTGTCACGATACCTCTCGCTTCTTTCAGATTCATCATTTTCATCATCTGCGCACATATTGCTAAACGAGTACTGGGTAGTATACTGTGATATATAAAATATCAGTGACCAAAATTCCTGTGACGCGTAAGCATCAATAAAAGTAAAATAGGTGCGTGTGGAAATAATTTTCCTCTTAACTTTATCAACCTTTCCGTTTCACGTTATCCATGACACCCAAGGCGTAGGGTCAGGAAAACAAATGGATCCGCAAATCGGTGGCGCGCCGCCATGCGCTGAGCGTCGCACGTCTAACGCTCGCAAATTGGTTTTAAATTCGATTTATGTCCTGCTGTTTCACTAAATCTAGTAACAGAGATCAAGATTACTTGAGTCTTTTTATTAAAAATATATATCATGGACTCGTTTGGAATTTTAATCAGTTATTTATGTTGAAGTTATTAAACATCTCCTTACTATCACTAAGGGGGAAACTAGGGAGGAAATATCTTTTAATGCCTCTATGTTCACCTCTTGTAGGCACTAGGTTCATTCATTTCTTTATAGATATAATTTAAAACTATAAAGTATATCTATTTAATGCTATCTCTAAACACACATTTATCTATTTCTGTATCTGTAGACCAATATACCTAAGCAAAATATAAGAAATATAAATAAAAATATCTTCGCGCCATTCCCAATACAGGGGTAGAAAGAGGCCTAGTCCAGACTATTAAGTCCCTTCTATTCACCTTCCACCGAAGATATTATTGGGACAACGTGACAGTGAGCCCGTCACTGCCGAGCAAAATTTAAATGTTACATTTTACTTTACCAACATTTCCATAAACAATAACGGGTACTAATAAAATATTATAGTACAGTTTCGTTAGTATTGAATATTATTTAATTTAACAAAAAAATGCAGCCATAAACTGCTCGCCACACATAATTAAACTTTATTACTTTTTTATTGTTCCAAAAGCGTGAACTGAACATAAGATAGAAGTAATTAATTATATTTTAAACAAGCAAACGCAAACATATCGTAACTAATTGTTATGTTCAAATCGTGGCAAGCTGACACTGATAGTATTTTTGTGTTGACATATTTGTAATAAAAAATGTCTTTACGCTATTCCCAATACTGGTATAGACAGTGGTCTAGACGATGAAGTCCCTTCGACCCACCTCTCACCGAATACATTTTTTTTGGGACAACGTGACAGGTGGTTAGTCTGTCGCTGTATTTATGTCATCATGTTTATATATTTTTTTTAATAATAACTCAAATTGAATGTATTATAAATAATAAGACAAGAAAGTTTAAAATAATGAAAAGAAAAATAATATACGTTAGCCCTTTTCCTTCATATTTACTACCACGATACAAATCGTAGCTATGTATATATATATATATATGTATATACGTAATATAATAAATATATATGCAAATCTATCGATCTGTAAAAGTCCACCGCAGGACACAGGCTTCTCCAGTAAGGGAGGGCATAATCGCCACGCTTGGCAAATGGATCGGCGATCGCAGTACCTGAAACCGAGCACCATAGACGCTCCCCATCACCACAGGAGGAAAGGTGATGGTAAATTTTGCAGATACCATACGACAACTTATGTTTCATACATTCATACAGACTTATAAGTACGGGCCTCTTCTCTTTCTTTATTGAAATTCCTATCATTTCAGGATCGCAGTTAGTGAAAAATATAAAATTTTTGTATTCAGTTATTGATAATAAACCGAAAAATAAATAAAATACCAAAATATACATACATATGATCAACCGTCAGCGCCTAAAGCGCGAGGAATTTGCAAATTCTCCTTAATACGAAGAAAGAGAGAGAAAGAGGTGAAAGATCTTGCTCTGGATTGTTATAGATTTAGGTATAGATAACAATAAAAATATTTTATAATTAGTCTTTCAACAAACTGTCAACTGTAAGTGTCTGCACCAAATGATACTGCATAGAACACTTTTCTAACGACGCAACTATACTTACAGTCTTCCGAAACGTTATCTGGGTAACAATAAATAAAATATAAAATAAAACGAGGGACTACAGTCAAGTGGGATCCTAAAAGGGATTCAAATGGTTTGTTTTGACTACTTGGAACTGAAGAGGCATAAAAAAATATTATCAGCCGACTGAGAAGTTCAAAGCTTGCATTACCCGACTCCACTTGTCTCCAAACTGTACGCCTTTTACACTTTACAATAATACGCTATAAGTTATAAACGGGTTTTTAGTAATAAATACTTGTGACAATTGTGAAAAATCGTTTAAAATTGATATTAAACAACCTCTGTGGAGGAGTGGCGTACACCCGCTTTCAAGGTGTTGCCAGCTCTAAGGTCCTGGGTTTGATTACTGGACAGTTACGTGCAGAAAACCACTTTTTCTCCGATTTGGGTGTTTATGGTAACGTTGTTTTTTTACCGATTCCATAATATATGTTCCATAATACATGTACTTTAGCTTCTTACTTTTGAATCAGAGCAATGTTTGTAATGCTGTCCCTGTATTACTTAGTATTTATTACATAGTAATTACAATAAAATAAAATTCATTAGGTGTTTAGATAGTACCAGATTTCTAGACATTTACGACTTATACCATAGCAATGCATGTTCGACTATTGTACATAGTACATAAAAATACATATATAAATAGGGACAACATCACATACATTGCTCCGATCCCAATGTAAGATGCTAAAGCACTTGAGGTATGGCAATCGGAAACAACGAAGGTACCACAAACACCCATACCCGAGAAGATATGTAAAAAGTGGTTTTTCTACATTGACCCGACCGGGAATCGAACCCGTGACCTCGAGATGGCGACACCTTGAAAACCGGTGTCTACGCCTCTCGTTCACGGAGGTCGTCGTACATATGTACATATATGAAATTGGTGTAATTAAGCAAAAAAAAACTCTAAACTAATGTGATTCAAGATAATTACAGACCAATTGCGCTTTATCGTATCAACATTGACGTATAATTCTTAGCAAAGGCGTAATCAAACCTAAATAATGACAACATTACATTGTACCATAACGCCTACGCGCCACTTCGACACAATGTTGTATATTTCATACCACTAATTACTAATAATGAAATATTGTTCAACGCCGGTCCAACTGGTTAGAGTGTTGCGTCATTTTGGAAACAATAAGCGAAAGAGATATCCATTTATTGAGATGTATTGCATTAACTTATAAGTTAATATAGATAATTTCTATATTATTATGTAGTTATACGATTTTTATGCTATTTTTTAAAATTATAAATCCTACTTAAAATTGGAACTGTACGTCATCAAATATTAATTATCCGATGCTGGGTAAAATACATAGTTGCTGTGTAAAACGTACAATACATTCCTAAATATCACACTGATACAGATATTGGATATTTCATTTTATTATTTATATGTGAGAATATATTTTTTTATTATAATACAAGTACATAGATTGACAGGGAAAATATCAGGTATTTTGCTCTGATATTAAAGTAAGCAGCTAAAGCGTTTGTGTTGTGGAAGCAGAAACAACAAAGATACCACAAACACCCTGACCGGATAAATAGTAGAAAAAATGGTTTTCTATATAAAACCTTCCATGTAAACCGGTGTATATTCCACATATCAACGAACGTCGTCGAAAGGTAGAGAGACCGATGCGTTTTAACCTTTTCTTTAAAAGTATTAATGAAATTACAGTTATTTCAGAACGTTAAGTGGTCATTCCAAATTGAATTCTCAAATCAGTCACAGATAACAATAAAATAAAAAAAGTTCAAATAGTACAGCGCAATTTCGCTGAAAAAAAAATTATATCAAGACATCGGTTAACGGGGCGTAAAACCAGAAGATACGTGACGCTGACGGACGACCGAATATTTCAGCCGTGTGAATTACTAGTGGTGCCCGTGAGAATGTGGTCGCAGTATTATATTATTTTTAAATTTAATATCTACTTTTTCTTTTTCCATGGAGTGGCCAGTGGTATCTCATTTATCGGTAGCCGTACACAAAGTATTGATGTTTTTATTTCTTTAACTGTATGACTTTTGATAAAAATATCTTCACGCGATTCCCTGTATTACAGAGGTCTAGTCTAGACAATTAAGTCTCTTCGACCCACCTTCCATCGAAGATATTTTCGGGACAACGTGACAGGTGGTGAGCACGTCGCCGTCTTTATGTCCAAGCCAACGATATAATTCGTACATAAGTTTTTGAAAAACCCATTGGTACGAGCTTGCCACCTGGGGAACGATCTCGGGTCTCTCGAAATTCCGACCACCCAACCACTCGGCTATCATGACTTAATGATGATTTTTGATAGATAGAGATATTTGTCGTGTAGTTCCCTTTTTTTCCCGGGTGTCGTAAGAGGTGACTACGGGAAAAGCCTTGAAAATACTATTGGCTAACGATAGATCTCGTAACCATCTCGAAAAATATCAGATCAAATTTCAGTACATCTATGGCGGCAGCAGCGTCTATGATGCAACCTATAACAATCTAGACCAGGTTATCAGCCATAATTATACTTCTTACAGATCTAACATTTGAAGATAAGATGATTCATGTCATAAAAGGTTGAGATTTTAAAAATGTATGTTGTCAGAGAGAAAAAACAAGTCCAACCGGATACTTATCCCTAATTAAGGAGCAGAAACAGAAACATTGTCACGGGCCATTATGTGGCGGCTCCACAAAGTGTTGCCAGTACGTCAATACGAGTCACCCGTCGTAAATAGGCCGTGGTGGCAACCGAGCCGTTCAGTCGCGACAGCCTGTGAGCGTTTGTTGTGATAACACCGCTCCATGTTTTTTTTTTTTTTCAAACATTCTACTTCGCGCTGTCATATTCATATCTATTCGAGATTCCAATCGAAGTACGAAAAAATACGCCTTTGTGACAACCCTAACCCTATTATAACCGTAAAAAGTAGTAGATTTTTTAACACTGTTGTGTATTTTAATTGTGCTATTGCCTTTCAAACAAAGGATTAAAACAAAATACAGAACAAATTACAAAAAAAATCGTCTCCACTAATTATTATTATGTGTGATAATAGATCTTAAATCAACTTCGAAGCAGAGATTATGTTATGTTCATCATAGTTTAAGGTGAAAATATTCTATTCTTATGTATGCTAAAAAAGTAAATAACCTATTATTATTTAACTTTGTTAACTGGTTCAGGATGTAGTACAAACCAAGAAAGAAGTGAAAATAAGACTCGAACCTTTATCTTCAAAGACTTCCCAGTGTCATTACCAATTACGCTATCGTCAAAATACAATAATCACAAATTTAGCTAAAAAAAAAAGATTACAAAAACGTTACATATGAAGCCAATAACAACAGTTTCATCAAATAGAAACTAAAGAATTACAGTCATTAATACCGCCGACTCCGTTTCTATGCATGTAATCAAAATGGAATAGCGCCGTTGTTTTTTTTTTTTTTTTCATTTCAATTTTTCGGTAGCCGACACCCTATTATTACGCCTACTTCTGATAATGACTACAAAGGAATGAAGTTTGCATCTATAATCTATGATCGCATCGGTTCTAATCTTAACTTATCTACGTTTGTTATCAAAGTGAAATTGGAAAAAATTACTTTCTCATTAACGTATTGTTTTGACCGTGTGGTAACGGTATAAGAATATTGCCACTCCGTTTCTTCCCGTGGGTGTCGTCAGAGGCGACTAAGGGAAACAGCCTTGAATATCGTAATGGCAACCGACAGATGGCGGGATAACCATCTGTAAAAATATCAGCCCAAAATAATCTGCGAATCCGCCTGCCAAGCGTGGCGATTACGGCAAATCCTCTCCATGGGAGAGGCCTTTGTGCTGCAGTGGACTTTAACAGGCCCATATGTATGTTATGTAACGAATTGTTTACTCATCTACTATCCTAAGACATGGTATCCGTTATACGATCATATATTTACGTTTTTAAATATTTGTAATACTTCAACTCCTCTTCCAATAGTCTTAAAACTTTATCAATAATTTGTTTACAATTAAACTTTAAAATAATATTATAATAAATTGAATTCATTGTCATTACCATGTATCAGTAAGTATTAGCAAATATCTTATAGTCATCGATTATAAATACATCTGACACAAATGGCACCTGTTCCACAGTTCGTGATTTCTCAAATGCGTGATTAACAACTCGCCGCATAAAAAAATATCTATAGTTAACACGTAAGCTATTTCGCTACGCTTTTTACGCTAAAGTTTCAATAGAACCGTACGATCTGAGAAAAGAGTTTTTCTACAAAATTCCTTCCATTTGAGCTCCGTAACGAGGTATCCCAACGAAACGTGGCAGGATATTCAATTTGTACTCGTTAAAGAGCTGTCCACGTTCATTGTTCACGAAACGCACGCACTAAATTTCCTTTTGATGCGCTCCCTAGACGTACGAGGTTTTTGGATGATGTTAAAAAAAATCATTTGAAAGAGAATAATGATGTCAATTTCTAATAGATTGAATAGGCTTAATTGAGAATTCTATTCGGTAATCTAGCCGCAGATTTGTTTTAAAACAAATTAAGGAAAAGAATCCAAGAAGAAAGTTATTCAATTGAGTAATTGAAATATTATTACAGATATTATTACATTCCTTCTGCGTTTAAGAATGATCTTCTATAGTATCTTTATATTCCCATTCATATCTACCGTCAAATGCGTATAATAACTGTTTGAACTATAGCTTTTTGTCTTTGTCTTCAGTAGTGACAACGAATCTTTCATTAAAGTTGTTTGGTTCCGTGTGCTGCGGTAGCCACTTGACGTCATTTTCCAGTGTTCCTCGCCCAATTTACCTAAATAAATTCACAGTCATCATTAGTTGCTAATGTTAGGTCCTTTACACATCAATAGATTATTTATTTGACGCGTATGTTATATAGATTACGCGAAATAAAAATAGTTAAATTAAGAACAACAACATACATAAAACTAGATAGACATCTTTTGGAATCGACGCTAGAATATGCCTATGCCGTTCTGCGTGATCGTGATGGGTATGATAAGACGATGGTGTAAAAGTGTTTAAAATGCTAGTGGCTATCTACAGATGTAGGAATAATAAATGAAGCAGGCCATTTACGCACAGCAGCATCTTTACTGCGACTGCGGACCCTGTTCCAAAGCATGGCGATTACATCAGATCCTTCTGAAAAGAGGCCTTTTCCCTACAATGGATGTGAACGTCCTTGGTCCGAGGTTGCTGAGTAAAATAAATATCTTTACGCGATTCCCAATACAGGGGTAGATAGAGGTCTAGTTAAGTCCCTTCGACCCACCTTCCATCTAAGATATTTTCAGGACAACGTGACAGGTGGTGAGCCCGTCGCCGTCTTTATGTTCAATCCAACGATATGATTCGTACCTAAGTTTTTGAAAACCCCATTGGTACGAGCCTGCCACCTGGGGATCCAACTCGGGTCTCTTGACCCGAAATCCCCACCAACCAACCACTTCACTATCGTGACTAAACAAGTGAGGGAATTAAGTACCGGCATAACGTATAAACTGCGCTGTGATTCAAGATTATACCTAATGTCAATTCTGATTCTAAACGTCTGTTTTAAAATTGAATTCCATCTGTTCAAAAAGCGGCATTGTTCGACACAAAAGAAAATAAATAGAAGTTTACGAAAGGCGGGATACGTGCGTATCGATCGGCGACGGGCCTCGCAACTCTAATGGCATTGACTAAACAGAGTCCACACTGCCAAGTAACGAGATTCCGGATCGTTATTGATTACTGTTGTTTACCTGAATGAAGAGCGCGCATCGTTTGTAACATACATTCGCCATTCGAATGAATACCAATCTTGTTAATTTATATTAGTGTAAACATACATGACATACATATGTTAATACCTCGGAATTACTCTAACGATTTTCTATAATGAATATTAATACTGAGAAGTTTAATTTCTTTAAAAAATACATTTTTTTAGAATTTAATACAGCGCAATCTGTCGACTTTAAGCGCAGAGTAATCACGAAGGACGACGATGATAGCGACATCTCATATTTTGAAATCTACTAAACTAACAGATCTTGCCAAAAATTATATATATATATATATATATATATATATATATATATATATGTATATATATATATATATATATATATATATATATATATATATATATATATATATATATATATATATATATATACATATATATATATATACATGTATATATATATATATATATATATATATATATACATGTAAAATATTCATATTCATCTGGTCCATCGGGTACTAACAATTTTAATATTTTAAATCACGGTAGCCGAGAGGCCGGCCGAGTAACCGGCATTCCAATCATGAGACTCGAATTCGATCCCTAGGAAGAAGGCTCGTACAATTGTTAATTTGGTAGATTTATTGTTAACTAAACACTTACTAATTCTACAATTTATTTATATTTCTGTAAATACTCTTATGACATAGAAGTATGTACCTCTTAGTTTTTAAAATTTATGTACGAATAGTATACTTGTCTCGTTATTCCAATACTCTAGAATTAAATGGTATGGGACCCTCACTACTATACCTGTATGTTTTTATCAATCCTCCAAATTAACAACAACATATTGCGCTTCACATCGAACAACTAATTCAAGCACGCAACAAAATTGACCAGCATCGAAAATTACGATTTACTAAGGGGCGATGACATTTAAATTGTCTTCCTTATTAATATGTCGTTAGAATAACAAAATCTAATGCGATTTAGGCAACAGTGTCACATCCTGGTCAGGTGCCGTGTACACCGCGACTGATTCAATATTTTTTGCCCCGTCTTAACGATGTGTTTGGACTTTTTTTAGCACTTTGCGTGTTTTATACAGTCCTAATTGAGGTCCAGATTCGCTAAGGATGCGATTAGGTCATGATTAATACAGCTGTTTTGCCGTTTTGATGCCTTAGGTATTTAAATCGTATATTATAAATTGTTCGCCTTTGTTAATTTCGACTTCTTCGAAAATAAGCATGAGGGCGAACGAATGGAATCCTAATTATAATTAATGAAATACGTTCATTTATTTTTATGATTCACGGACACATATTTCAGTAAAAAAATATTTCTAAATAAAAGAATACAAAAGAAGCTCGCATCCGCATTAGCAATTCGGAGGTGACTAGAAGTCTAAAGAATTTAGTCCTGAAAAGACTAGACCCTTTTTGAGATAATGCGACAATGCTCGGACATGGACGTTAACACTACTACCCGGCCAGGGTCAAAGCCAAAGAAAAAAGAAAAAATGCAAAAGTTTCAAAAATCTCCTTGGACAGTCGAATCCGGGTATCTTGATCCACCTAACCAACCGGCTACCTTGACTACTTTGTGATGATAATATTTTTCTTATCTTTCATAATAATAATAGTGGCAATCCTCTTATTAATCTGTCTTACATAGTAAAGCATTTCGAAACTTTCTTACAACTCAAATACAATACAATATCCATTTTAAATTGAATCATTAATAAGTTACTAATTACAGTTTTATTTTTTATTTTTAATGTCTTGATCATGATTAAATGATTCGAATACGGAAGTATTAGTCGCCGAGTCCACATTACGGATAAATAAAATAAAATTTTTTCGGGACCAACATTTGTACTACAAATCGTTTGTAAAATTCCAAAGCTCTGACAATGCACGATATAGGCAGGTTAAGTTAACGACACGGATTTAACTGCAATGGGTCATTTTTATTATCGTTTGCGGTAAGCCACGTATCCGTACTAAATACTATACGGCACTGTTAAATTAGGAAATATGTTTATCTGAAAAGATCTGGAATTTTTATAGGCTTTTAGATTTCAGTAATGAATATTAAGGTTGATAATTCATCATCCATAAATAACTTGCATACCGCACCTTACAACATAAAGTCACCTACATAGCTGAAATCCCAAAGTATCTGAAAAGCACTTGTGTTATGAAATCGAAAACAACGTAGGTACCACATACACCGGTACCTCAGACAATGTAGAAAAGTGGTTTTCTATATTGATCCGTCCGGAAATCGAACCCGGAACCTCAGAGCTGGCGACACCATAAAAAGTGATGTGTACGCCAATTGTCCGTCAATACACAAATGTATGCCCCTAGTGAGTTTCGACGCCTGTCTGCGAAGCTAAGGGATATGTATCAGTAACAAGTCTATATCAGATACAATTCTTGTTTTTGAGCTGGTTTGTAGTTATTTAATCTCTAAGAGTTTCATAAATTTCCTAAAAGACTGTCAACATTTGAGTACATAACTCTACTCAGACTTAATAGAATTACTTAATATTCTATTACTCAATATCAATATGTTAAGGAAAATCTTTACCCATTACTTTAAACATTTTCCTTTCTTAAAGAAAACCCATAAAAACATAGCAGTTACGCAAATTCCGTTCGTATTAGCTAAAACCATTAACTAAAACATTAACAAGTTAATTTCAAAAAACAATTAAGAATACACGGTTTCTCTATAATATGCAGATAATAACAAAATGTGGCAATACCAGCCGGATGTAGCGTTATCGGTATTGTCATTGCAATATCCGTCACGATCATTAGACATATTTATAAAAAATATATTTTAAACAATATATTATTAAAAGTTTAATTTAAACAAGCAATTCAATTAATCGTTGATTTTCAACAATGTTCGCAACAATAATTTTCTTTTTGAAAAGCTTTTAAGAACGGCCCGTATATTATTGAATGCTCGTTAAAATGTTACGATTCCTGGGTGTGTTTTTATTGTACATTTTATGGCGGGAGAGTTACATTTTAGCGCTGCGGGCTCTTTATTACGGTGTCATAGACTCGAATGATGTTTTAGTGTCTGATAACGAGTCGAAAGTCGGTTTCTTCTATATATACAATACTAATGTAAATAAATATAAATATCTTCACGCAATTCCCAATACAGGGGTAGACAGAGGTCAAGTCTAGACAATTAAGTCCCTTTGACCCACCTTCCACCGAAGTTTTTGAAAAACTCATTGGTACTGCCACCTGGGGATCGAACTCGGGTCTCTCGACTCGAAAGTCCGACCATCCAACAACTCGGCTATCGTGGCTTAATACACAATTGGCACAATACTAATGTAATTTTCATATTTATATGCCGAATCGACACAAACTTTTTTCTTTCACAAGCACAATCTTTGCACGAATAAATCGTCCTATCATACAAAATTTATTTATAATACTTGTTGTCGATCTTAGGCTTTTGAATTGATAATCAAGACTTGTAAATATGGTGACGCTTTAAGAATATTTTATTTATGCCCGTTGGCGTTTTTAGAAGTTAAGAGAAAAGCCTTAAAGTTGGCAATAGGTACTAATAGATGGCGGAATAACTGTCTCCAAATAGGTACATATATACATAAGGACCTATGAAAGTACACTACACGACATAGGCGGATTGATGATTGCAGTACCAAGGACCTCGCATTTTAGACGCTACTGTCCGTCTCAGGTCTACGTTTTTTTTTTAATTAAAGATGTGTCCTACCATCAGTCGGCAGTCATAGGAATTAAAGCTTGTGTAGTCGCCTCTTACGACTCCCACGGCAAGAAATGGGTATATTCTTACGCCGCGACCACAAAGTGAAATACCTGACCAAAATTTAGAAGCTCACCGCCCACCTTCCCGCAAACCTTAGCCTGCTGTGATTTTTAAAAGCCATTGTGGTCTAAGGGAATTTTTAATGTCGTTAATTGGTAATTAGTTCGTCGGCCACTTGGATCAAACATTTGTACAAACTGCAGCTAATGGTATTTTTAAAAGTTAAGTAGTTAACCTCTTTTCTTCTTTGTTCCAGATGGTCAGTCAAATCACCTCAACTTATTCAATTCGCGGCCGCAGCCGAAAAAGAAACGGAAGTCGAGAACAGCGTTCACAAATCACCAAATATTTGAACTGGAGAAACGTTTCCTCTATCAGAAATATCTATCGCCAGCGGATAGGGACGAAATAGCCAGTTCCCTTGGCCTCTCCAACGCGCAAGTAATAACATGGTTCCAGAATAGACGAGCGAAGTTGAAACGGGACATGGAGGAGTTAAAAAAGGACGTAGAAAGTGCTAAAGTACTTTCGGCGCATAAAACGTTCTTAGAGAATGTAACAGATTTGGGAATCCTGAAGAAGAAAGCAATGAGCATAGGTGCAAGTGAGGAAGCAGCGACTAATTTAGTCGTGAATGCGTCTAAATGAAACGAAGCAGCACGCTCGTTCGCGCCCGAAGTTAGCTACGATCGAAGCGTGCTCGATTTTTAAATCGATGCCTACTTTTATAGACTGTAAATAACGAATAGTGATCAGTAAATCTAAAACAGCAATGGACTGAAAATGGCGTTGATACTTAAGAAGTTTAAAAATTAATTAAAACACACGACAAGATGAGATATTAATCATAAAAATCGAAGTGTTATGTAACTTGCCTAGTAATGATACCTCCCTTAGTCAATGTCTTATGTAAAATTTAATAAGTATATAAACTTTGAAAATGTCTTTTTCTTCACTTATCTCTTATCGCGATGTACTTCAAAAATATTAATTGGAAGTTTATAAAATACGCTAACGCTACAATAGTTAACGTTTTAACATTGCTAAATGTCAATCCAACATATCCTGTTATTTTTTTAAACAGAACTTGTACATAATACATCTGTTTGTATAAATATATTATGAAGATGCTTCGTTCGAAATATAAATGTGATAGTTGATTGTATTATTTAAGTACTTAATATTTTATAGAGATATTCCTAAATTATTTATTGCAGTAGCACTATCACTAATATTTATAAAATGCGATATCCGCTAGAAATAATAACTTATAACGGTTAATCAACCAGTTGTATAAAGCTATTAGCGTACCGTGTAGTGCAATATAAATAATTTTCATTATCAGTGATAAAGCTAAATATCGAGTAAGGTTGTAAATATTATAGCTGTATAGTTAGAAGTCTAGTGTTAGATTAAATTTAAACATTGATGATTAATTGGTAATAGCGTTTACTAATTCTAGTTTCACTGTACATTAACATATTCAAGGGCAGTAGAAATTAATGTTAGTAAAATTAATTGATGATTAAATGAGATGGAACTAGTACTAAGAACGTAAAATACTAAATAATATAAAATCATAATTACGTTATTTGTAATAGTAACATACATTGTTGAATTACGAAAATATACACTACTGTTACAATCTTATACGCATTTTGACTGGATAGTATTTTGTTACGTAAATTATCTGTTCATTCTCATTCATTATCATATTTATAAACGCAATTTTTACGTTTAACTTTATTTCTACGACTTGCGTATTCCAATTACTACGACTTGTAGTATCTTTGGCCGGAGCAAAGTCAAGTTGACTTGTAGATCTTTTATTAAACAATTTTCTAGTGTGAAAACGGTAAAGGAGAATATTATAAAAGGGGAAAAATCAGCTAAGAATTATAACACAAAAATTTGTTAGAGAAATACCAAGAAAATTATTTTGTAACACATAAGTTCAACATGACAGTTGTCCAGAATGCTTATATTAAAACTATTTGTTACAACTTTTCAAAAACTAGTCTGGTTTCATATTATTTTATTGTGTAGATAAATAATACATACATACATAGGACTACATCACATACTCTTATCCCAAAGTAAGTAGTGTTATAGAATCGGTGACAACGAAGGCCACCCGTCCAAAAATCGAATCCTGGACCACTAATCTATCGACAAAACCGATATGTACACCAATCGTCCACGAAGTTCATCATTATGTAACTTAGATGTTTCGAAATTCACAGTACGATACATCCGTCACAGGACACATACACTAATAAGTACTTAAAATACTACATTAAAATGACAGACGATTATCAACTCTTAACTTTGTTAAATACATTTTGTGGACAGTTTTTAAGGAAACCTTTTAAATTTGGTTTTAATTTCCCACCCGTAATTTACTTTTCAACATAACAAGGGTTGAATGGTGCAGATTGCCATTAGACATTAGGTCCTCTTAGCTTAAGGACAACAATAAAGAATAAATAAATAAATGTCTTATTAGCGTTTCCAAGCTATGTAATGCAAAACTTTTAGAAAGACCCGAAAGATTTAATTAGAATGAAATATTGCGATACTACTACACTCCCTCATGTACCGTCTTATTTAAATAAAATTTTTCATAACCTATTTCATTATATGAATGTAGTTTTCGCAAGTGTAAATTGTAGTTTCAAATGTATAATAGTTGATTACAATATTTTTTAAAACTATGAAAATAAACAATATATGTGAAACTGTTTTGCACCCGAAACAAAAATCATTTTAACTAGTTTGTTTTCCGTTGTGACGTCATCATGTAGTGATATTAAATTTATTACTGGTTTATTCTTAATCATATGCTGATTGCAATACAAAGCTCAATAACCGCAAGGTTTTTATTAGAATTGTTGATTACCTAATCTACCTGTTACTTAATCTATGACTTATTTAAATATTCTAATTCTTGAATGGGCTAAACATTGTATAAATACAAAGTGTTCCTACTATACTTGCTGTTACTTAATAGATGATTGTAAAATATACTTTTGCGGCACTGAATATGTGCTTCAGCGGATCATGTGAATAACTATTAGTGTAAATAAATAATTACGTGTTCTTTTATAGTCGTTTCACTTTCCTTTTTTAACATTGTAATCCTTTCCCGCTTTTCAATCTATTTTTTAAAAGAGGAGGAAGATAATTAATTCCACTGCAAAACATCCATACCTTTAATAATACTTTTTCCAATACAGGGCAGACACAGGTCTAGACAATTAAGTCCTTTTGACCCACCTTCCACCGAAGATGAGATGGGAAAATGTGACAGGTGGTTAGCCCGCCGCTGACTGTATGTCCAGCCAACGATATGAATCGTACATAAGATTTTGAAAAAAAAAACCCATTGGCATGAGCTTACCTTCTGGGAATCAAACTCACTTGATTCAAATTCCGATCACTCGGCCATCGTGACTGTTAGCAGTTAATACCATCTATCTTATTAAATCCCAATGACACCCCAAGACCTCATAGAAAATGAGGTGATCTATGAATTCTTACACGTCAGGATCGAATACAATCGATTCTTCTCACTCGCACGTATATTATTATGCGTACACATAATTCGGATAAATATTTCGAGGTGTTGTGGATTTTTAACCCCTACCAGCATAGAAGCAGCAAGCTACTAAAAACACCCTTTCTGGTTCCAAACCTTTCTCAAATATACTATCTATATCTCTTTATATATATCTATGTATATCGATGTATATCTATATCTTTATATCTCTTAGTATACTATGTGCCTTAACCAAGGATTGGACATCAACGGGCTTATTAATTTTCAGTAAAATTAGCATTGATATATATATTCTCTAGATTCTCTAGTATATTTCCTAGTGTTTATTAAAAGAAAGCACTCCTTTTAATAAACACTCCAGTAAATTTTGTAATAACTTTTTATATATTTTTTTATAGAAGAGGGAGGCAAACGAGCAGGTGGCACACGTGACGTTAAGTGATTACCGCCGCCCATGAACATCTGCAATACCGGAGGAATAGCGGATGCGTTGCCGGCCTTTGAGAAAGGTATAGGCTCTTTTCTTGAAGGTCCCTAAGTAGTATCGGTCCGGAAAAACCGCTGACGGCAGGTCATTCCACAAAGTGCAAGTGCGTGGCAGAAAATTCTGCGAAAAACGCACTGTGGTGGAATGCCAAGCATCAAGGTGGTGTTGATGAAATATTTGGTTATGCCGAAAGGAGCGATGGTGAAATTCAGCGGCTGGGATTAATCCGAACAATTCCTCGGAGCCCTCCCCGTAGTAGATCTTATAGAAAATGCAAAGAGATGCAACATCTCTTCGCAATGCCAGGGGATCTAGCCGATCGGATATAGTATGGTCGTCGACAATTCGAGCCGCTCTTCGTTGGATACGGTCAAATGGAAGGAGCTGACACTGGGGTGCCCCCGCCCAGAGGTGAGAACAGTACTCCATGTGCGGCCGAACCTGCGCCTTATAAAGTTGCAAGCGGTGGGCCGCATGAAGTACTGTCGTGCTCTACTGAGCACGCCAAGGTTTTTAGAGGCCAATTTGGCCTTTCCCTCCAAATGACCGCGATACTGAACGTTGCTGGATATGTCGACGCCAAGGATTCCGATGCTGGCTGAGGCAACAAGGGGAGTGCTCTCAAAACGAGGTGATATGACGAAGGGTTTCTTTTTTGCGGTAAACATACAAACTTGTGTCTTTTTAGGGTTGAACTGGACTAAATTTAGTCGGCCCCAGTCCGAGATTTTGTCCAACAAAATGTCGACTTCAGACACAAGTTTGTTCTGGAACTCGTCGACATGTTCCCGAGAAATATTGGCACGGCCGGTATAAAGAGCATCACCAGTGCTGCACTGCCAACTACGACCTTGATGCTCCGGTCTATGAGAAAAATAGTGACCCAATTGCAAAATTTCTCGGGAAGCCCATATGACGGAAGCTTTGAAAGAAGCGCTTTGTGCCATACCCGATCAAAGGCTTTCGCTATGTCCAAACTAACTGCCAGGGCCTCACCCTTGCTCTATACTGCCTCCGCCTATCGATGAGTGAGGTACACAAGAAGATCACCAGCCGAGCAACCCCGACGGAAGCCGTACTGGCGGTCACTGATCAACTGAGGCTCCTCTAAGTACCTCAAGAGCTGGCAGTTTATAATGGACTCCATTATTTTGGAGAACAAGGAAGTGATGGCGATCGGTCTGTAGTTAACTGGATCTGAGCGGTCGCCTTTCTTAGGGATCGGGTGCACCAAAGCTGTCTTCCATGTCATCGGGACGACGCCTTCAGAGTAGGAATACCGAAAAAGACGCGTTAGAACCGGTGCCAACTCTGGAGCACACATCCTCAGCACAATAGGGGGGACACCATCGGGCCCACAAGACTTCTGGATGTCCAGGGAGAGGAGTGCTTTTCGCACTGAGCTCTGAAAGAACCTTTAAGAACCTGGCTGCTGGCTAGCTTTTAAGGACCTGGCGGCAGAGTTATACTCCTTCTTATAAACGCTAGTTTTTGAATCCCGAGATGCCAATGCTTTAACCCAGGCCCGGTAACACTGCTGCTTTTTGGCGAGATGCCATTCTGCAGGTGCCACCAAACCAAGGCTTTGATCTACCACCGATGGGCACCACAGAGGAAGGAACGAAGAGTTCCATTCCACTAGGAGCACCACATCGGCGACGGAATTAGCAACGGCGTCGGGACTATCTAGCGAGAAGCAAACCTGCTCCCATGGGTAGGATGCAAAGAAAGACCGCATCCCTTCCCAATCCGCCGACCTGTAGTGCCACACACGGCGGTGGCCTGCATATCGCACCTTACTCCGGATCAGGCAATGGTCCGAAGAACCCAAAGGGGCATCAACGGAGACTACATAACCGTCCGGATGAGAGGTCAGCAGAAGATCCAGCAGGGAAGGTGTATGATCCTCCACATCCGGAACCCGCGTTGGCGAAGTAACCAGTTGTGTCAGATCATATGCTAGGACAAAGTCAAAAACAGATCGCCCCGCATGATCAGTGGATCGAGATCGTAGCCATTCGGCGTGGTGGGCGTTGAAGTCGCCGAGTACCACGATCTGCGGATGGGATCTGCTGTAGCAGGGAATCTGCAGCCATTTGGATGTGTTCGATGAGTCGGTCAGTTTCGGCATTACCGCTGTGGGGCCTATAGAGGCACCCATAGACACCAGGGTGGTCGTCGCTGTCTATGCCTAGCCAAAGGGTGGACAGGTCCCTACCTTCAAGACTGCCGAAGCGTTGAGAACATATATCCTCTCTGACGTACACACAAACTCCGGCCCGAGGCACAAAGAATGTTCTAGCTTGTACCCTGGGTAGGAAAGATAAGAGGTATCCGCCGGAGAGGATATCTGCGTCTCGGTAAGAAAGAGCAAGGCCGGCTTTGCCGTCTCCAGATGGTAGTGGACGGCATCAAAATTGGAATGGAGTCCCCTGATATTGCAGAAATCCACGGCTAGCGTAGTAAGGGGTGCCGAAAGTTTTTTGCTTCGTTTGCCTCGAACAGTATGGGAACAGAGCGGATCTTTGCCCCAGAATACGAGGGGCAGCCTGAGCATCCACACTCGGGCAACGATTGGTTGCCCGAGCGCGGGTGCCCAGAAGGGGATTCCCCAGCACCGGTGGTGCTGGTACCCCCCTTGGGTAGATTTTTTCTTCCGCTACCATATTTTGGGGGAGGGGGTATGTGAGCCTCCGGTTACCTGCACTCACCAGACGAAACAATATATTTATAATTTATTATTTTACGATAAAATGACCGGTGACAGAGGGGTAGACAGAGGTCTAGACTATTAAGTCCCTTGGACCAACCTTCCACCGAAGATATTTTCGGGACAACGTGACTGGTGGTAAGCCCGTCGTCGTCTTTGTGTCCAAGCCAACGATGTAAAATTTGTACGTAAGTTTTTGAAAAACCCATTGGTACGAGCCTGCCACCTGGCGATTGAACTCTGGTCTCTTGACACGAAATTCCGACCACCCAACCCCGGTGGCTATCGTGACTTGAATTCTTTAATAAAAGAGATAAACAACCAACCATTCACGAAAATACATTTTAACGATCTTGGTACCATTTCATTAATCGACAATTGTTTTTTTTATCTTTACGCATTTCCCAATACACTGTTAGCCACAGGCTTAGACAATTGAGTCCCTTTGACAAACTACACCGGAGTTTTATAACAACATGAGAGGTGGTGAGCCTGTCTACGTTTTTATGGCCAAGCCCACGATATAAATCGTACATAAGTTTTGGCATGAGCCTATCTTCTATGGAACTTTGGTCTCGACTATCTTAAGAGACTCTTTTTTTTAAAATGATATAGTGATGTTCCGATGACAGCGAACCAACAAAAAGTATACCATCAATATAAAATCAAATACCTACAAATTAGAATCGCAAATAAACTTTAACGTTTTACTTTAATCACATAAATCTTCAAACATAATAGCAGATGGAGCACCCACACTGTCTAATTAAAAATATTCGTAAAAGCATCGTAACAGATAACGGTACTCTCGTAGCGTTCCATGAAATCGATTTTCCACACACCCAAATGGGCTACGCAAGAGTTGGCTTTGTTTGAATTAGGAACGAGTCTTGATGACGACGTCGCGTGCCGAGCGGAGATATCAAGTTATGGTTGTTGTACACATTTAATAAAATTCGATGCGTTTATATATATAATCCGAAAAGTCACGATAGCCTAGTGGAAGGTCGGTCGAAATTTCGAGTCGAGAGACCCGAATTCGATCCACAGGTGGCAGGCTAGTACCAATGGGTTTTCAAAACCCATGTGCGATTCATATCGTTGGCTTGGACATAAAGACGGCGACAGGTTCCCACCTGTCACGTTGTCCCGAAATATCTTCGGTGGATGGTGATATTTTATTTGTTTATGTATAATCTGTCACTGGCGAAATTTACACGGTTCTGTATAGTTTTATGACACGATTTACCTCATCTGTAGATAGGACGTGAAGAGTCGCATAGTCGGAATTTCGTTGGAGGTAACCGTTATTTTTTCACTTATCTTTACGCACACATCTTGACGGGGAAGTCAGAGTGAAGTCAGATCGCCAAATATTACGATCCTAACATACCTCTTTCGCTTCTTTCAAATACATAATTTTCTTTATACATGCAAGTCTAGGTATCCGAGTAATCTTGACCCATTTTCAAAGCTCTATTTCAAAACACGACACTACTAATTTACTATAACTAGACAATATGGACTATAACTAACGGATTATTTAAATTAACTAGTATAATAACTTAAAAACAAACTTTATACCGTCGACCGGTATGGCTGCTACAAATTTACTATATATTTTTTCCGCAATTATTTAATAACAAAATACCAAGCGTGACTTACATGCTTAAAAATTCGTTAACATTATGTAGTACATAAATTGTTAATATAATGAAGAGCGAAACAAATTAACGAACTACGGAAACCGTAACTTGGTTGTATACATACATCCGTATTTAAGTGCCTGTACTCCACTACTGGCTACTGTAAGGGCCTCTAATTTGGGAGGGTTTGCCGTAATCGCCTCGTTCTGTAAAAGGATTGGCGACGAAGTGCCAGATACCACACACATTACACGTTTGGTTATGATTAGATTTTTGTTACCGATACTGAAAAGCAATGTATGCGTTTATATCTCATAAGGAACATGTTCGTATTTATAATTTAATCGATTAATAAAGCTTTTAATAGCATCACTATAATGTAAACCTCACTTTATAACCCCGATGTCACATTACGTAAACAATTCGAGAACGTAATTGTTCCGACTGTACGAGAATTTGTTACGGGCAAGAGTTTGTTATTCCTTAATTGGTCGACCGATACGTTAACAGTCCAATAAAACTTGATCCACCATTTACCTTTTAACACATACAGGTTGAAGATCAAAGAGAGCGGTATTATCATCCTAGACACGCAGCGATTTCGGCCACTTTTAAATATTCATTGAACGCTGTTATAAAGTTAACTATGGCCAGTGTCTTTAGGGAATGTGATGAACCGTAAACAATTATTAATTGCTTTAATTAAGTCCATTTATATAAACCGTTTCTTTATTTTGATAGTGTACTAACATTTGGTTTTGGCAAGGTATTCTAAGCGAATATTACCTATGATGTTTTATAACTACAAGCGCCATATACTTTGAAATCTGTAGTTTGTGAAAGCTCGAGTTAACAGTTCATTTATGATATAATTGGGTAGATTTTATTTACATTTGTACGGTTATGGTTTTTTAATGCCTTTGGTTCATATAAAATTTTGTGATGTGATAATTAAATGTGGAAAAAATATATCTTCACGCCATTCCCAATACAGGGGTATACAGAGGTCTAGATAATTAAGTCGTTTCAATTCACATTCCACCGAAGATATATTTGGGACAACGTGACAGGCTCAAACCTGACATCGTAGGTTTAAAAAAAAAGTTGATACGAGCCTGCCACTTGAGGATCGGACTCGATAGAGCGAGTGACTCTCTGATGTGTATCAGAGAGTCACGATAGCCCATAACTTTCCTCTTGTTTCCACATGGAAACACTAGCAAAGTTATAAAAAATCGTATATCTGTGTGAGAGTACGAATTTCATTCCACCTTTGAGTGATATATATTAGGTGGAATGGAAATTTCCCATTTTCTCTGTGAAAAAATATCTTATTGTATTTAAACTATCGATAAATACTTTTTTTCTAATCCCAGCCTAGTCGGTCTCTGCCTTCGTAACCAAGGTGAGGTATCGAATACCGGTAGAAGTAAACATTTGTGCGATGAATATGAATGTTTGTACTCGAACGGAACTCATGTGTGTTTATATTTATTTACGAATATAAATCTATGTAAATATATATTAATTTAAGTTTCTTATAACTAATGGCTTGAATAGTCACGATAGCCGAGTGGTTGGGTGGTCGGAATTTCGAGACGAGAGACCCGAGTTCGATCCCCAGGTGGCAGGCTCGTACCAATGGGTTTTTCAAAAACTTATGTACGAATTACATCGATGGCTTGGACATAAAGACGGCGACGGGCTCACCACCTGTCACGTTGTCCTGAAAATATCTTCGGTGGAAGGTGGGTCGAAGGGACTTAATTGTCTAGACTAGACCTCTGTCTACCCCTGTATTGGGAATTGTGTGAAGATTTTTTAATGGCTTGAAAAGGCGGTAGGTTCACCGCGTTCACCACTTCAATTTAGATAAACTCGGTTAAAAAGTGGGTAGAAAGGACTTCATTATGTATATTTCTGGACCCATTATTAGGAAATAGCGTGAAGATTTAAAATTAGAAAAATATAGTTTTTTTCCTTATGTTCTTGGCTTCTCTTTTCAGAATTCTGCCAATGTCATGTCAGTCATGGGAGTGACAACAAGTGATCGACAAAAATAAGTTTGTAATTTATGTTTATTTGAGTTCCAAAACTACACCAAATAAAACAATACAAAACATTTAACAATTAACGACTAATTACCAGAAATAGATCTATCACATTAAAGTTTAATATTGTTTATATATTTAAAATCACATAAATTTAATAAAAGGGGAAATCATTAGCGACAATAAAAAAGGAATGTTTACTGGACGGGGGATATTAACAGGGAGGAAGTCATACAACGAAAACCTGAGTTTTTGACATTTAAAAAACATATAATCCAGTGACCCTTCATCAAGCCCACACTCGCAAATTAAATTATTTCTTATCCTCAGTCTTGCTAAGTGAACTGGGGAGCAACAATGTCCAAATCGCCATCGACACATGGTGGAGGTAATATGTTTTTGAAGGTTTTGAGGGGATTTCTGCTTGAATGCTAGAATAATATTTTCCTTTGCATAGTTTTGATTTTTGCCAAACCTTATTCCAGGAAGACTTAAAATTTACAAAAGCTATTATATATTTACTTTATAAATATACAATTTAGAAGGGACACCATGGTGTAAAGCTTCCTTTGCCAATCTATCGACATACTCATTGTCTTCGATTCCACAATGAGCAGGTATCCATGCCTGTACACTTTTCAAGCCAATTTTATGACAGCTATATAAAGCATCTTTAATAGATAAGATTATAGAGTGCTGGAATTGGGTATGGAAAGGGTTGGAAATGACACATTGAAGGCAGCTGAAAGAATCCGTGAGAATTAGAGTCTGGTTAATATTATGGGACTTAGCATACAAAACAGATCCAAGGATAGAAATAGATTCACAAGTAAAAGTAATAGGAGAAGATTTAACATTAAGGATTATTTTATATTTTGGGATCCAAACAGCACATCCAACACAGCTTTGGTCAGACAGCTTTGATGAGTCTGTATACATAACGATCCAATCTTGCCAATCACTTAGGGGAAGGTACTTAAGCTTGGTATTGGGATAACATGTATTTTTATTTATACCAATATTTAAAATAACAGAAGGATTGAATATAATAGATTCATACGGAATGTTGAATAATGGATTAATATTACATTAAAACAAAGGACTTTGTATATTAATAAATTTGTTGTAACTTCTAATAATACATGGAAAGTCTTTATGTGACCAATATGACGAATGGTTGATATGATGGTTAAGGGTCTGAAGGATGGGAAGAAGCTGAAGAGAAAGAAGGTATGCCGTGTATAAGAATCTATCAGACAGATACTGCTTACGAAGGAAGAGTGGAGCTTCTACGCATTCAGTTTATAGGGAATTGGTGGGAGTAGATTTTATGCTGCCGCTTATGATTCTGAGGCACTTTGATTGTATTTTATCCAGAGCGCTCAATGCTATTTTATTGCAGGGCTCTAAAAGAAAGGAAACATCATCAAAGCGACTTCTTATTTATTTATTTATTCTTTATTGAACATTACCATAATGTAAGATCAAAAGGCGGACATAATGCTAAGAGCATTCTCTACCTGTCAACCTTAGGGAGTGAGAAAACGATAAAGGCGGTTACGTACAATAAAAAAATATATTGTGTAAAAATATAACGCTATGTTAATATCTATATATAAAAGCGCAATACCTACATTCACATAAATACATATATACATACACACACATACAAAAATATATATACGTACATACACACAGACATGTATATATACAACATATACATACACAAACAAATACAAATATACAAAATAAAAACATATAACTACAAAACAAAAGATTATAATTAAGATGTTAATGATGACGACAAATCAGGAATTTTAAAATTTTGCAGAAAATGAGCCTTAATGTTCTTTTTAAATGTGGTTTTATTACAGGGCTGTCTTAACTTTTCTGGCAGGGCATTCCATAGACGCGCAGCTTGTATAGCAAACGACGAAGAAATGAAACCGGAACGGTGAAGGGGAATACAGAGAGTCAAATTCTCTGAAGAACGAAGGTGTCGGTTATGCATATCACTCAGGAATTGAAACTTATGTTTCAGATAATCTGGATAAATATTATCGAATAAAATTGAGAAAACTGTTAGTAGTATCCTTGTATGTCTTCGTTCTCGAATAGGAAGCCATTTAAGCTGACAACGGAATGAAGAAACATGATCAAATTTACGAAGACAAAAGATAAAACGGATACAGTTGTTAACTAGGCGGTCCAGCTTATCTAATTGATTCTCATTAAGATCAGTATAACACACATCAGCATAATCTATAATGGGCAAAATAAGAGATTGCACCAGAGTTACCTTTACCTTGACCGGGAGAAAGTTTCTGAGTCGATTCAAAACACTCAGTTTTGAGATGATTGAACCGCTTATTTTTTGTATATGGGTAGACCAATTTAAGTTTGAGTCAAAGTAAATACCCAGGTTTTTTTACGTGTGGTGTGTATGGTATAGTAGACCCATCAATCGTGACAGGTGAGAGACAAGTACTATTGATCTTTGAAAGTTGTCGAATACTCCCCAATATTATTGCTTGACATTTATTAGGATTGACTTGTATGCCAAACCTACCAGACCACCTACATAAATTTAATAAATCTGTATTGATTTTCTCAACTGCTTCGTTTATATTATGGGCGTCTGCGTGAGTGTAGTTCTTACTAGGGCGTTATAAAGAAGCTTTTGATTATATGGATGTAAGCCCCACCAGGCATCGGAAACGGAGCGAATAAAAATATAGTTAATAGTTGGTAGTATATATAAGTTAATATTTTACAGTTACTAGCCACCATAGAGTAAGTAACTCATTCACGGCTTCTACAACAAATCCCGGTAAAAGTGCAAAGTTCGCCTACTAATAGATTCAAAACATTAAACAGAAGTCACCATAACCCAGTTGTTTGGGTAATGGGAATTCGAGTCAAGTATTATTAATCAAGGAGTATTGTACACCACAAAAAAATACAAGAAAACAATTAAACATTGAAGTAAGTAGATTGTACAATTTGGCGGCCTTATCGCTACAAAGCGATCTCTTCCAGGCAACCAACGGCGTAAAGAGATGTGACACAGACAAAAAGGTAGGTGGTGCAATTTATTTTTCCAATCTATACATGTCCACAACATGACAATATTTAGTATAAACGATAAATATATACATATATATATACATACACAAACTCATACATATATTATGAATTGTACACATACCATAATATATGCTATAAAATATATAAATATATACATACATACATACGCAGAAACATAGTAAAAAATATAGTTAAATCTTCGCAGAAATATGTAACAGCAATCCGTCTCAACGCTGCTCCAGAGATTGAGATAAACAATGTCCTTTTACTAGTTCTTTAAATATTTCTAACGACTGTGCCTCGCGAATAGTTAGCGGTAGGTACTTGCGCAATCCAAATATGAACCGAATACTAGTATTTTGTAGTCTCTCAAGCTTATTTAATTGGTTAACAGGTCAATCTACCAAGCGTCAGCCTAATCAAGAATAGGAAGAAGAAGAGTCTGTGCGAGCATAATTTTTGTAGGAATGGTAAGAAATGATCGAAGGCGACGCAAAGAGCTGAGAGCACCAAAGGTTTTCCGACTGACTTCATTCAATTGGCGTGTCCACTGCCGAAAACTCCGACTGCCGAAAATAATTGCTGTTTATTGTCCATACCCCAACGAATGTGATGACAGTAACTTTGACTAAAGCAGTAGCCGTACTATGCCCCGGACGGAAACCGGCTTCCAAAGGATTAAACAAGTAATGTGTATGGAGGAAAGTGTTTAGTTGTTGATAAATGAGTTTTTCAAGGACTTTAGAAAGGTAAGGTAATATCGAGATTGGACGAAAATCGGAGTAGTTTGTAGGTTTTGACTTTTTAGGGAGAGGAATAACATATGCACTCTTCCAGGCTTCGGGATATTTAGAAGAGGAGATACATACATTAAATATATGGGTAATGATAGGAGTAATAATATCAAGGAGAGGACAATCATATTACGGCTTATGTCATCGCTACCTGCGGCATTCGAAGATACGGACAATATGTTCTTTTTAACTTCACATGCAGTAAATTGATTAAAAACGAACGGGGGATAATCTGGAGTTGGAATTGAAGAAAGAGAATGTATAGTTTTCAATTTATCTTCACTATTAATAGTGTAAAAGGTTTTGGAGAAATATTGATTTAAAAGTTCGACGTCAATACTAGATGCTGATGAATTATGGGATGTTTTGCCAACTCCAACAGTTTTCAGAAACTTCCAAACTTTAAATGCGTCGCCGTTCTCGACTGACGAATGGATATGGCGTCGTTGTGCACCTCTACACAATGTATTACAGCGATTCCTGATTTTATTATATTTCCTTAAGTTCTCTTCCAATTTATTCTTCTTAATTTTGGACAATGCTTTATTCTTTTTTAATATAAGTTTCTTGAACTCATCAGTCAGCCAAGGAGCTGGTAAGTGCTTGAGTTTCACAAAATGTATTGGGGCATGAACGTTGTAAAGCTTAGTCAGTAATGAGCAGAAAAGTTCAACCTTGTGATCAATACATGTTGCATCCTCAATCACTGACCAATCAACATTTAAAGCATCTTCGCGGAGTCGTTCAAGGACTTAATCGTCTAAACTTCTATCACCCCTGTATTGGGACTGGCGTGAAGAACTTATTTATTGTATTTAAAGCATAAAAAACTGTACAAACTGTTATTACAATATAAATAAATATATTAATGATCTCTTAGTAAATCCTGGAGTTGATCATTCTAATGATATTTGTAATTAAATTAGTTTTAAATTTTGTATTTCATTTATATAAAAAGCTAAAATAGATGATACCTACGTAGTTTCTTTTGCCTGTGTCTTCTCCGTTAGAGGAATCTCATTACGAAAAGGTGATAGTTCAAAAACGACGATCGATGGAGTTAATGTATGTTACTTATATCAATAAATAAATGATTTGATTTGCTTTGATTTGATTTGTTATCTGTATTCAAACAACCAAAAACATATCTATGATATAATTCTATGAAACAAACTTATTCTATTCTATATTCCAAAGGGCCATAAAAACTTTTTGAAGTGAATTGATGACTTGTTTGCCAGAAATATTCGGAAACTACATAGTTGATAACAAAATACGAAATTCTTTTTTGTAATAGTTATTTCTATTATTTTATTTTTTATGGGATTAGGATGAATAACGAGCTTACAGTCTACCAGCTGGTAAGTGACTACTGCAGCTACATAACAACCGCAAACCATTTGAAAAGAATAAGGTTTCTCCTAGCCCATGACCACACTGGCCCTTTTTACCTTTCGAATTGAAACACACCAGTTTTTATACTGCTATTTGGAATGGCTACGAGTGTTATATTGACCGAGACGACCCTTAAGCAGAGAATGACTCGAAATTTACAAGGAAGATTACAATATTTATACATACATATACGTACTTATTATACATACATATTATAACATAGATATACGAAATTTAGAACAGGTAGGTTTACCTTCCACTACTTACTCCTTACCTGGATTTCACCTCATTCGCAACGACCGTTTAGGCAAGGACGGTGGAGGGGTGGCGATTTATCTTCGTTCTTATATTCCTTTTACTATAGTCAATTCGTCCACTCAGCCTCCTCCTTCTAGTACGGCCGAGCATCTATTTATCGAAGTTTCATTTTCCCATAACAAAATTCTTCTAGGGGTTTGTTATAGTCCCTCTCTCCATGTTGATTATTTTGCTTCTTTTGAAAGCATATTAGAAAATTTAACCCCATCATATAGTCACACCATCATTATGGGTGACTTTAATACTTGTCTACTCAAAGGAGATAACCGGTTTAAAAAGTTAAAATTGAGGATTGATGCGTGCAACCTACACTTATTGCGTCTTTCTGCAACATATAATGTACCTGATTTCATCCCATCATTACTTGACATTATTATTGTTTCCAATCCTGATTTCGTCCTCAATCATGGCCAGCATGAAGCTGATATTTTTTCTCACCATGATCTCTTATTCCTCTCATATAATATTCGCCCTCCCAAAGCAAAATTGAGAATTCTTCTGCAACGTAATTTTAGCGGGATGGATAAAGAGCGCCTCATTGAAGATACGCGTCTTTTGGCCTGGTCCGCAATTACAAATGCTCCTACGGTAGATATGAAAGTAAAGTTGTTTAACTCTTTCCTTGCTCTTTCCTCTCTCCTCTTTCCTTTAACTCTTTGACTTGCATGCCCCGGTTAAACGAGTAAAAATTAAACATTTACCTGCGCCTTGGCTAACACACGATCTGAGGAAATAATCACGAAAAAAGGCTACGCAAAAAGTAAGCTTAAGGCTGACAACTGTGAAAAAAATCTGCCGAACTATACCAAAATTAGAAATCGCTGCAATACATTTTGTAGAGATGCACAATGACGCCACATTCACAAATCTGTCGAAATCGGCGACACTACTAAAGTTTGGAAATTTCTTAGATCTCTTGGAGTTGGTAAATTGTCTTCTAGCTCGATAAATCATGATATTGATATTGAACTTCTTAATCAACATTTTACCTCTTCCCGTACATTTGATTCATTAGATAAGAATTTCACTTTGAGCACTCTTTCTTCAATGCCAACTCCGGATTATCCACCGTTTAATTTCATTCCTTTCACTGAATGTGATGTTAAGAAGAACATATTGTCTGTCTCGTCCAATGCCGTGGGAGATGATAGCATTAGTCGTAACATGATCTTACCTGTTCTTGATATTGTTACTCCTATTATTACCCATATTCTGAATGAATCTATCGCAAACTCTCAGTTTCCGTGGCGTGGAAAAGTGCACTAGTAACTCCTCTTCCCAAAAAAGGTCATGCCTTGCACTTTTCTGACTTCCGTCCTATATCCATTCTCCCGTTTCTGTCCAAGGTTTTAGAGAAACTGGTTTACCATCAGTTAAGCCTTCATCTAAATAAAAAATTCCCTTCTAAATCCCTACCAATCCGGCTTCCGGACAGGTCATAGTACGACTACAGCGCTGATTAAAGTCTCTGACGACATTCGACGGGGCATGGATAATAAGCAGCTCACAGTGTTGGTATTGTTGGATTTCATTAATGCCTTCAATTCTGTTGATTTTGACATTCTGTTGAGTCTGTTGAGTTCTATTAACATATCTCCATCAGTCATTGGTTGGTTTCAGAGTTATCTGAGGGGCAGGCGGCAACGTATTCGCATTGAAGATAAGTTTTCATCTAGGCGTGAATTACGAGCTGGTGTGTCTCAAGGTGGTGTGTTGTCTCCTTTACTCTTTGCAATTTTTATCAATTCAATTTCACACAAAATAACTTCTCTCTATCATATGTATGCACACAATTTTAAACTATACACGCAGTCAACCTTTGAAAACTTGCCCACTGCAATTACTACCATTAATGGTGATTTGACTGCTGTAAGTCAATGGAGTAAGAGCTATGGACTAACGATTAATCCATCTAAGTCCCAAGCTATTATTACCGGTGGAGCGGGCTGGATTTCGAGAGTTGACTGGGATAGTCTTCCTTTAATAACATTAAATAGGGTTGTGATACCATTCAGCAAGTCTGTTAAAAACTTTGGAGTTCACTTTGATAATACTTTCTCGTGGTGTCATCAGTTAAAGGAAGTTTGCTGCCATTGCTTCTTTGCGGCGCTTACGTTCTTTTCTTAACCTATCTTGACTTAACCGAAGTTCAACTGAACAAGCTTGAGCGAATTCAAAATTTAGCTATTAGGTTTATTTTTGATCTACGCAAGTATGAATGGTCATAGGTCATGGGTCATGGTCAATCAGACATGGGTCTCCGACTTTCGTACAAAGCTCAAGTGGTTTCGCTTTCGCGGGAATCTGTACACTGTACCTCTTTTTTACCCATAAGACTTTTTTCTCTTTTGTAACTTTTATTTCTATTTTTTTCTTTGTATTATACAATAAAGCATATAAAAAAAACATTTAGAAGGAATATATAAACGCTGTTTGTTTGCAGATGTCTTGATACCCACATACACAGGTTTAGCCATACATCGGAACTAGAACACCAAAACCTGCAAACGAACTACGTTTATACCTTCCTTGTCAACGGTTCTGAAAGATACATAAAAAAATTAAACTAATTAACTGTGTACAAAAATATATTTTTATTGTATCGTTAGTTCAAGGTTCAATGCAAATTTAAGATTCATTATTATGTAATAGGATAAATAAACTGTTAGTTACTGTAATGTGTATTACATTATAAATAGACTGATAGCATTGGAACTGACTTTGATCGTGGTCCAACTCTTCTAAGTAAATACTTTACATACATACATACGAGTACATACATATATACGAGTACATACATACATAATGGCCTAATAAAGTCCACTGCAGGACATAGGCCTCTCCCATATGGAGGATTTTCCATTAACGCTTGGCAAGTGGATTGGCGATTGCAGTACCAGACCACTCGCACCTCAGACGCTGCTGTCCATCTTCGGTCTTCGGTTCTGATCTGATATTTTTAGAGATGGTTATCCCTCCATCTATCGGTTGCCATAACGATGTTCAAGACTGTTGCCCTTAGTCGCCTCTTACGACATCCACGGCAAGAAAGGGAGTGGCAAAATTCTTACACCGTTACCGCAATACTTTAGATTGCATGTTTTGGTACCTATCCCACCACTTAATGCAAACCACATAGATTGGTTGTAAGTACATTGTTTCAATGCGGTGAGAGGGACCAAACAAAGCAAGTGTAAATAAACAGCAATTTTACAACATTTTACAAACCAATAACACATTAAAACATTTAACCGCATAAAAATTTAAAATATCATGAAATAAAGAATGGAAAAACACACATACATTGGCCAAATAACATAGCCGAGAGCTGTTAATTAATGTCTTAAGGTAAGATAAAGAAAAGATCGTTTATAGATTTTAATAGATGGTGTTTTTAATATAAAGTTACATCTTTTGACTGTTTTGTACTTACTGTATTGAATACAGTAATTTTAAGTTCGGCACGCGTGATGGTAGGGTGTGTTCACCGCATGGTGAAACGCGTCCAATTTTAATATGCCCCCAAGCTTTCGCGCCTATCTTTCTTCGAGTCTTCTTTACAAACTTTTAAGCAAAAAAACATGCAGTGTTATACAATCGTGGAATTAAAAACAGTTGTTGAACTCGAATACGCCAATTTTAAATAATAATTTAGTACAATCGTGCTGTGTAATTATTTCTCATTTGTTTTCGATTCCATAATAAAAAGGAGGAATTTTATTTCCGGCCATGTTTTCAAATGTAATTATTGTTATAGACTACTAATTGAAATATTATTTTAATATCGAGATTGAAAGGGAACGCGGTGATGTAATTAAGTTATTATGTTAAATGTATCATCATCATAACGGCTTGTAAAGATCCACTGCAGAACATAGACTTCTCTCGTACGGGAATGTGTGATATAATCGCCACGCTTGGCAAGGATTGGCGATGGCTATATATGATTCTTTGCGCGCGTAGTCTTCGAAGTTTTAGTTTTGGTATTTATCAAGATGTTATCCCGCTGTCGGTCATAAGTCATGTTTTCAAGATTCTCATTATTAAAAGGTGAATCTTCAGATACCTGACGAAAAGTGATTGTTACGATACTAAACTAATACTATAATTTCTACTACTTTATTTATTCGTCGGTCATTGATTTATTCAATGACAGCTACCGCACGAGATTACATTGAGATTTTCCTATTATATTATTTTATTATTTTCCTAGGATAAATTAGGAGAGAATATAAAAACGTTGTATATATATATATATATATATATATATATATATATATATATATATATATATATATATATATATATATATATATATATATATATATATATATATATATATATATATATATATATATATATATAGATATAGATATATATATATATATATATATATATATATATATATATATATATATATATATATATATATATATATATATATAATATCTACTTATTTTTCTAAATTAAAAGTAACCTAAGTTACTCCTCATAACATCGGCTATCTGGCAGTGAAATTCCTGTTAAAATCGGTCCAGCCGTTTCAGAGATTAGCCGGAACAAACAGACAGATAGACAGACAACCGAAAATTGTAAAAAAAATATTATTTTGGTGTATGTGATATATATATTAATATACATATAGTAAGAACGGTTATTTCAATGTTACAAACAAACTCCAATTTCTTTTATATGTATAGATTGCATTATTTCCTTATTGCAATTAGGTACTTTAATGCATTTTTATTACATTATTATTAAAAAAATCTTTTATGATAACAGTAACATGATTTCAGTAATTAATAAGGCATAATAGTTACCACCCGTCATACCGCTGTCCGTTACTTAATTTAGAAACAGAGTCCGCCATTAGCTGCAACGCCATTTTGTTTATAATTAAAGTGTCATTATAATTAATTTGTAGCTGAGCACGCGCCGCCTTGGGCGCTGACAGTTGTGAGCCTTTTTTATTACATCCGTATGTATAAATTTTACCAATGGAATTCCGCCATTTCATAGCTGCTTCCTGGATTAACTTTCGAATCGAATTTTGCTTAATATTTGTTTTGACTACAGTGTTGTATGAACGTAATAATTTATAACCCCTTTCTTCCCGTAAGTGTCATAACAGACTGCTGAAATTTTAAAATGGCGGCTAGCGGCAGATGGCGCTATAATGGTTATTGAAATCAGTGTTTAAGTTACGAGACTGATAATGTATTCGTAAATCTATTTGGCAATCTGATTGTCGAATATTCGAACTACTAGAAAATCTGATTTCGTGACATATAGGATTCGATCCGTTCAAATTCGGAGTTTGAGGTAACCGGAGATCTTTTCGTCTTTATTCATTTTTCCTTTTTCTCAATTCCTTCAAGCAATTCTCTTACCACTCTCCAATATCCCTTTGTTCGCATAAAGACACTTCGCACTAAGACGCTATCCCGTCATCTGTCGGTTACCATTACATTTTTTAAGGATCTTTCCTTTGACAAGAAAAAGTGTGGTATATTCTTATGCTGTCGACATATTAAAATGATCATTATTATAATAGTTCAATAAATTTCCAAAAATTTAATAACTTGAAGCGTTCGACAGCAAATTAAATTAATTTGCAATCCTCTATTCCTCAATATGTAACACTCAATTAATATCGCTCTTGCAATTCATCCTTTTAAATCTCAAATGGCATTAATGGTTGAGTTTTTTCTCACATTAACCTACCCCTGCGGCAAAGAATTGACCCAAAAACCCAGCCTCCGTACTGTAACGAATTAACAAGAGAATTTACCCGAATGATGAATCGTTATTATCAATCGCTTTCGTTTCCCTGATATTAAAATAAATAATACGAAATGCAACTTTATGGGTGTGCATATAAGTTCAAATTGCCTGACTATATGAAAATTGCAAATCGAATACCTTTTGTAAGCAGCAAAGAAAATAAACAGGGTTGTCTATGGTTCGTAATTCGATACAATAACAATTGGATGTGGAGCAAAATCGCAACAATGGTCGATAATGAAGTGGTTTTGTCGTGTTTTAAGCGCTTCTTGGTGAGTGTGGGTATATTAAGGTTCAATTATGTTATAAATGGGACTTTATTGGACAATTAACGGGGATGGATCGAAGTGGCATATGGAGTAGTGAATAGCTTTACGAAATCTATAGTAGTATAGCGAGTTTTTATGCCATGTGTAGCTATAAGGCTACAAATCGACTGCCGATAAAACTTAAATAATTTACATTGAAATTGCTCAAAATATCATCTTTAAACTGACAATTGATTGACATACATACATTATTTACTCTTTTTAGATGTAACCCAAAATGTTTAACAATATTCTCCAGCGAGGTGCAAGCTACTTCCACCTCACTTCTTTTGTTAGATTCTTTTACACTCTGTGTACACTGTAACCAGCAGTACCGGTACACTCTAACCAGTAGTGTTCCGGACTGTAATGATTTAGAAACCTCCAAGAATAGAGCTCATTCCTTCCTTAAAGAGACAAAAAAATTTCTTCTGCGGAAGGTAGGTCGAAAGAACTTGTCTAGACTTCGGTCTACCCCAGTATTGGGAATGGCGTGAAGACATTTTTTTTCATAGATACATATTGAAATAGATACTATTAGGTAGATAAATATTCACACACACGGACCCTTAGTCGCGATCCACTTAGACCCATGGCGGCACAGGAAACCTTAGTAATCAACCTCGAAGACAGGGTCACTACCACCAACATCGGTCAAGTTAGCGATACCAATTAACAAATAAATAACGAACATACTGTACAAAAAAAATCAAAAAGATGTTTCAAAATATTTGTCGTGTCGTCGTCGTCGACGTGTCGTCTTTTAAAAATAAAAAAAAATATCTTCACGCCATTCCCAATACAAGGGTAGACAGAGATCTCGACTATTAAGTCTTTTCGACCCTCCTTCCAAAGAAGATATTTTCGGGACTACGTGACATGTAGTGAGCCCGTCGCCGTACATAATTCGTACATAAGTTTTTTAAAAAACTCATTGGTAGGAGCCTGCCACCATACATACATACATACAAAACGGTCTATTTAACTACTATCCATTGCAGGACATAGGCCTCACCTAAAGGGAGGATTTGCCATAATCGCCACGCTAGGCAAGCGGATTGGCGATCGCAGTATCAGACACCTCGCACCTTAGACGCTGCTGCCCATCTTCGGTCTGATTATTTTGGCCTGATATTTTTAGAGATGGTTATCCCGCCATCTATCGGTTGCCGTTACGATTTTCATTGCTGCTTCCCTTAGTCGCCTCTTACGACATCCGCGGGAAGAAAGGGAGTGACAATATTCACTGTTATCACGCGGTAAACTTCAATTAAAAATGGGACTTTATTGGATGACATGGGCAAAGGATATTTCTTTTGGCATCACCATTTATACCGTAACTAAAATGGCACGCGAACGGGGTCGTAGAAAACAGTTGGTTTAACAATTAAATAGGCAAATAGGGAAAGCACTGAAATTTGAAAAGTACATTTCACTGCAATCGTCGCAATTTAATAATCAATACTAATAGTACGTAATAATATTGCCTTGTAACATGGAAGGAAGCATACCGTTCAAATTATCCGATACGTGGAAGTAATTTTATCATTAATTACTTATAATTTTAGTGCTAAAGACGGAATGTTACAGAATAATAAAATACGGTATATCTAGTATTTAGTTTACATAATTGAAATGGCTATTCTAAAGAAGTGTCAAATTAAGGCATTTAATTTGATAATGAAACTTTTTGATTGTTTCATAAATGTGGTTTTCAGGTTGGCTAAAATATAAACATATGTGTAGAAAAATGTTTCCGCACAATATAATCAAAATACTGAGAGAATTTTTGATGTCATAGAGGAGGGAATGGTCAATTTTCGTCCATTTTCTGGATATAACTTGGATACTAAATTATTAAAACTTAGTTAAATTATTGAAATTAGCCGTTTTTAATTATTTAGTTTCGACACTTTTTTTTTAAATAATAAATTTCGAAGAATAATATTATTAAAATTTGTATACATTAGAGATCCTTACAACAAGCTTACCAGCTTGCCATGTCACACGATGCAGTTTTCAAAAGTTTTTTTTTCTTATTCATAATTCATAATTCTTTATTTGCAATAATGTGGTACAGAGGTGTTAATACAATTATACTATCCATTAGACACATTAGCCATTGCTGGCGTGCAAATATTGTTAAAAGAGAAAAAAAAATTCATCAGAGTTAATAAAATACGTAAATAACTAAGTTTATAACAAGTCCAAGCATAAAAAATAATAACCGTAATGAACATAATAATAATAATACTAATGTTACAAAATAAATTATTTGTCATGTCGATCATTCATATTATTCATTTTATTTTACAATTAATTCTTATATGCTATTTTATCATGCAGTGTAATATATGTCTCAATACAATACTATCTATCTGTTATGTCAATCTTATGTTTTTGTATTATAATTTACGTTTCAAGTTTAAAAAATTTAAAACAATTTCACGTAAAAGTCACGATAGCCGAGTGGTTGGGTGGTCGGAATTTCGAGTCAATAGACCCGAGTTCGATCCCCAGTTGGTAGGCTCGTACCAATGGGTTTTTCAAAAACTTATGTACGAATATCGTTGGCTTGGACATAAAGGCGGCGACGGGCTCACCACCTGTCACGTTGTCCCGAAAATATCTTCGGTGAAAGGTGGGTCAAAGGGACTTAATTGTCTAGACTCGACCTCTGTCTACCCCTGTATTGGGAATTGCGTGAAGATATTTATTTATTATTTTATTTATAAAACAATTTCCTTTTTACCCCCAAAAGTGACCCAGTGGAGTGGTTGTTTTCTTTCACCGTAAGACTTGAAACAAATTCATCACTTCAATTTAAATCAAATCATATATTGATAGATATGAGTAACATACATTTCATCCATTTTGTTAATTAACCACCGTTTCGTAATGAGGTTTCTCTAACGGAGAAGAAACAGCTTACTTAAGAGGATTTTTAATAATTATAATGGTTGTTGGACTGTTCTGTAATTTGCTGAAAATAGATCCCTTATTCCTCAAACCACGCTATAATAAGTCTTTTCGCATTATAGTATGTATGAACTTGCCAAAACCAATTGTCGCGGTATTTTGATCAGAAGCCCTAAAATTTCTATAGCAATGGGATCATGTCTCTTCGCATGTTTTATTACGTTGCGCACGTTATTAATTAGCGTAAATTCGTAGTAACTTTTTTATTATTATCCCTTCATTTATTGCTTATTAGATTTATTTACTTTCATCATCATATAGGTAAACTTGATGAACATGGATAATGGATTTGCGTTTCATTACTAAAATAAGTAACTGTAAATTATAGATCGATTAATCTTTTAATCATCTATTCTACTAGTTGAGACACAGAAACTATTTAGCGTTTTCATTATTCTTTATAAAAGTTAAGGTAAAGGTTGTGTTTTAAAACTCTATAATCAGCTGACACGAATCTTGTAGATAATTTTACGTAGAACTTAACATCGCACACATACTTAAGTACTTCCGTGTCTGTAAATGGATGGATTATAATCGTAAACTATTGGATATTTGTGGCAGTGGCTGACCCAAATTGACGACATGCTTTTCGAAGTTTAAAAATAGAAATATTAATAAAAAAACGTGCTATTCACCTGCGGTAGAACTGATACCTTGAAATAAGGAGAAAGGAGACATTGATTTTATTATCTGAGGAGCTTAAAACTTTAGCAGCTTTTCGAAGTCTTCGGAATCCCGTTCTCTCATTACGGCTTAATTCATTTTGTCCCTAAATAAGTACAATTATGGCTTAATTCATTTTATCTCTTCTCTTTTCAGCGTAGCGTTTTATTTTTATTTATTTTATTTTGCATTCCACGCTATTGACAATGTCTTATATATAGATCATTGTGGACCCTGTCGAGCACAGCAACCAAAAGAAAGGATTATTTTATATTTGAATTATACAATAATTTTACTGTTATTTTTTATAAGCAAATATTAGTAAAATAGTATAGAAATAATTACGTTATAATTAACTAAGATTTTTATTTTTATTTCGTTTCATCGAGATTAAAATTCCAAAAACTAAAAAAATAATTAAATAATACCAAATAAAATCCAACTTGTGCTTTAGATGTCGGCGTAGACGACTTTTAATAATTTTCAATCTATTTACAGCTATCAATTTAACGTCATTTCGGGCTCAACGAGCGGTCAACGGACAAGTCTAATACCGTGATCCCGTGCCGCTTAACAAGCCCCGAATTATAAAACAAATCAAAGAGACCGCTGTATTGTTGCTACGCCTCGTTTGCGCGTCTCAGTCACACGTGCTGTGTCTTTCCACGTCCGATCCGAAAAGGAATCTTGACGCATTCAATAATCCCCACGAATAGGTGCATATCAATTGATTTGTAAGATAAGTACTAATGAGCCACAGTTCCTTTTCATAGGACGTATGTCAAGCGACAGATTTCTTGTGCAAAGTTTTATTCGATTATGCATTTTTTATTTTAAACCTTATGTTAAAGGCATAAGATGTACCGCGATTAATGAAGGGATATTGATAAGTTTGTAAAACACTAAACCGATAATAAAATTACTCGGATCTTTTTAACGTGTTCCCTGTCATGTGGCTTAGATGTATCTTCGGCGATACAGTAAACAAACTTTAATGAAAAGGAAAAATATAAAAACGCTCTTATTACAATAAGGTAAGATAAAAATTTTTTACCTATATCATGCAGACATTGTTCTGTACCTTTTCATACAGTATGGACTTGTTTAAATTTTAGAAAATCACCTTCACACGCACATATTAGAAAATATCTTCACGCCATTCCCAATACATTGGTAGACAAAGGTCTAGACAACTAAGTCTGGCACCGAAGACAGTTTTGGGCATCGTGACAGGTGACGAGGCAATCGCCATCTTTGTATCTAAGCCATAGATATAATTCGTACATAAGTTTTTTTAACACCCATTGGTAAGAGCCTTGGAGATCGAACTTGGTGTCTTGACTCGAATTCCGATCACCCGTCAAATCGGCTATCGTCATATACATTATATGATTTAATGATTACCACAAAACTTAAATAATATGTCTAAACTGCCCTAATCGTAGTCACGATAGCCGAGTGATTGGGTGGTCGGAATTTCAATATATAATAGGTTTTTTAAATATTAAGTTTTTCAAAAAAAAAAAACTTATGTACGAATTATTTCGTTGACTTGGACATAAAGACGGCAACAGGCTCACCACCTGTCACGGTATCCCAAAAAATTTCTTCGTTGGAAAGTTCGTCAAAGAGCCTGTCTACCCCTATATTGGGTATTACTAGGGAAGATATTTATTTATTTATTTCTAAACTGGTGGATTCAATTTCGTATCAAACTTCACATATTCGTACGTAGTAGTTGTTACGCGTCTGTGGCCCCCCTATAAAAATAATAAAATTTGAACTTCGCTGAGTAAACTCATTATTACCTTTGTTATATAATTACATATACAACACAATTACATAAATTCCTTAGAAATGTAAAAAAGTATTTAATTATTAAAAAAATATCTTCACGCCATTCCTAATACAGGGGTAGACAGAGGTCTCGACAATAAGTCTATTCGTCTTTTCCATCTTCCACTAAAGATACCATATAAATCGTACATAAGTTTCGAAAAAACACACTGGTACGAACGTTGGGCATCGAACTCGGGTCTCGTACTCTAATTCCCATAACCCAATCACTATTTAATTATTCATTATAGGTACTGCAGTAAGAGTCACGATAGCCGAGTGATAGGGTGGTCGGAATTTCAAGTCGAGAGATCCGAGTTCGATCTCCAGGTGGCAAGCTCGTACCAGTGGGTTTTTTCAAAAACTTGTGTACTATAAGTACACAAGTTTTTGAAAAAACCCACTGGTGATTAATAACCAACATATGATTATCATATCGTTTGCTCGGACATTGAAACGGTGACGGGCTCACCACTTGTCACGATGTCCTAAAATATTTTCGGTTGAAGGCGGGTCGAAAAGACTATATTTTACTGACCTTTGCCTACCTCTGTATTAGGAATTTCGTGAGGATATATTTATTTACAAGTACTGCAAAAGAAGTAAAAAATAAAATAAAAAATAATATCGTAAAAAATACCCTTAATGTGTAAACTCTGTAAGTTTCTTCTGTAACAATGGTAGAGCCACGCATCAGCTTTTGTTGTTGCATGAATGGGCCGGGGAAGTACCACGACCTCACAGAATACACAGGGGGGGAAGGGGAAGGGGGCACTCTAAGGCCGGCAACGCATAAAAAAACATATCAGACTAGACATATCTCTACTATTTATTTAATTTCTTCGCTTGTCCAGAAGATATCCTTCTTTTTTCTTTCGTTTCTTTTTTCGATCGTCCTTTGCCAATTTTTTTATATCAATATATTTACTGGGTGTCAATAAGATGTATTATATTGTTTTAAAGTCCCTCCAAAGGTTATCTATAATTAAATTGTTTGAAGTGACAACATTACCACTTGTACTATCATTTAATGTAAATTGTAGTGATTTAAGTGTAAGTCACGATAGCCGTTAGTGGTTGGGTGATCGAAATTGAAGTAAAGACCCAAGTTCGATCCCTAGATGGCAGGACCGGACCAATGGGTATTTCTATGTACGGTTTATATCATTGGCGACCGGCGCATGAACTATCACATTGTCCCAAAAAATGTTTTCGGTGGAAGTTGGGTCGAAAAAGCTTAATTGTTTAGCCCTCTGTTTAGTGTTGGGAATGGCGTGAAAATATTTATTTTATTGATAGTTAATTGACTCTTTGCGGAAATTCATTGTAAAGTTGTTATTTAAAAAATTACTTCGCAACCCTCCGCATGAAAATACAAAAAGGTATATGCTACCCTCCCTCCCACAGATGCGTGCACCAACTCCACAGACGCGTGCACCAACTCCACTGTATGCACCACCACCACTACACTCAAACCAGGCAACACACACCACCACCGAAAACGCGACACGTGTTTCGCCTCAAAACAAGGCATCCCCAAGCGAGCAGACTCTACGATGAGCGACCGCGGAGTCACTTGACTCTTGACCGGGTAGCATATACCTTTTTGTATTTTCATGCGGAGGGTTGCGAAGTAATTTTTTAAATAACAACTTTATTTATTTTATTGTCCTGATTTATTTGTACTTGTTCTTGCGCCTTACACTCTATCTAGATAGTTGTATAATCAAAGTAATACCATCATCGAAATATTAGTCTAATGTTTGAAATCACCGCAAAGAAAGGATGTTTAGAGCAATGAAAACAACCCTGACCTAATAAAAGGACCACCATTAATGCCCACACTTCATAGAGATCTCAGAAACTGTGTTATATCAGCCTTGCAGCAGCCGGTCGTTAGTCCACTGGCATTTATTCGAATCAAGAATTACAAACAAAAGCTCACATCAAAAGATAGAAATTAAATTACGATTATGATATTCGTTTGATATTAATTACAGGAGAGCGTGTCGAGCGAGCTTTTGATAATCGTAAATCATCCTGAGTTTTATGCGCTCCTGGTACTGTTGAGTTCGTTATTTAGATTATAATTCTATCCGGTGTTCGCAAGTGTTGAAAAACATTTAAAATAAGAATTTAAAAATTATCGCCTCGCTTAAATAAGATTTAATACCGAAACCTACATTTCGGTCGCAGCGTGGCAAATTTGCGAAAGATTATATCCAGATTCTGCCATGGAGTTTTTCAGGTTTTTTTTCTCTCTATCTAATAATATATTATGGAATGAAGATCAACGATGCTGGGTGTTTGTGGTTGCGAGACCTTGTAAGAAAAGTGATTTTGAACATTGATCCTAGAATCGAAACCATCAGAGCTGGCAACCTTTGAATAAAGTTCTAAAACTTGTACACTGGGGTTGTCAATCATGTTGTCAATCAAATCATGGCTTAAATCGTGGCTGTACAAGCGCGACAGTCTGTCAAGCATAGCTGTACCGACCAACTAGACGCTCAATATGCATTTACGTCATTTTTAAACGATTTACTACATTTTTAGACGACGAAGGAGGTTCTCAATTCGGTTGAATGTTTTCATTCAGGTTTTATCTTCATAACTCCGTCATACGTGAACCGTTATAATAAATGTAATCACGTTAGCCGAGTGATTGAAAGATCGAAATTCGAATCATGAGGTCCAAGTTCGATCCCCAGGGAAAACAATGGGTTTTTTTTTTCAAAAAAAACAAAACTTATGTACGATTTATATCGGCTTGGACAGGCGCACCGCAGGTCACGTTGTTTTTTTTTTAAATTTCTTCTATATGAACTTCTTTGCAAGTACATGTGCTCCCTTCTTGCTATATACGTTTTATCATAAAAATACCTCCGACGTCGGGCAATGATGGCGCCACTATTTAATTTAGCCTCGTCTAGAAAGCTGATTGATTTCCATGATTCAACTGGTTGGTTATATTATGCGACAACTTTCTGGCGGAGATAAAACACCTTTATTTACGACACGCATAGTGCGTGTCGTAAATAAAGGTGTGCTATAAATTAAATATAAACTAAGTATAAACTGCACGAGACTAATGAATGATAACAATGTCGCCTGTTCAGAATTTTTAAATTAATATTATCCTGTCTCCTTTTTTTTTTCAAAATTTCATCGTAATTGAAATCTGTCGCCTAAATTTTACGTTTAGACAATTACGTGTTTGTTGCAATTGTGTAACTAACACTTAAAACATATATCTTCACGCCATTCCCAATACAGAGGTAGAAGACAGTGGTCTAGACAACTGAGTCGTTGCGACCCACCTTTCACTGAAGATATTTTTGGGACAACAGGTGATGAGCCTGTCGCCATCTTTATGTCCAAGCCAATGATATAAATCGTGCATAAGTTTTTTTTAAATAAACCACACAGCAGTTGTGACTAACATTAAGTTATCTAAAAAAAGTGCCTTATATTAAATGACTTCTATGTATGGCTTGTTATTGTTGTTACAGTAATATTTTGTTTTTAATTTACTTTAAATCATATGTGTACTTAGTGAAAACTGTATAATGTGTGTGGAGGTAGCACCGGCACTGCTCCCACAAGTAAGCCTGTGCAATACTTTAGGTTAATAAGCAAATATTGCGAGAAATGCGTAGACTTGCTGTTCCTGGTACGCTGATATTCAGTAATGAACTAAAGCAGATTGAAAAGTCCGCCGCTTGGAACTAAACTCATCAAATGACATTCTGATCAAGAGTTTAAAGTCACGGATGATCATAACTGATGAATACCATAGACTGATTGCCAACGCTATTCCCCAGCGCCAGAGGTGCCAGTTGTGTGCGACTGGAAGCTTTACTTCTTCGAGAACAAAACTTATATAACTTATAGAAACTTAAAGAACTTGTAGACAATCAAGACCTCTCGTACGTTAGAATTATGTCTGGTATTCAATAAGTGTATACTTTCGAAACGGACACGGTAATTAATTATAAATTAAGGTAAAAATGAAATATACAGGGTGGGCCAAGAATTCGTTAACATTTAAATGTAACTTACCGCGCAAACTATTACCGCGCAGGGCGCGGGTGCGCGCGGGGGCACTAGCTTGCTTCTTGAAAATTAAGTTTAAACCGTTTAAACAGTAGAAACAGTTTTATTTAAACGACTTTTCGCTCATTACTGTGAGACGCTTATTTCGCGTTGAATATGGTTTACACGACATAAGTCAGTGTCCACGTGCTCCTTTAATAAAGAAATGGGTGAAGAAGTTCGAAGAGACGGGATCTACACTAAATGTGAAACAAACCGGCGGCCCACGGACTTCTCGGAGCGAAGAGAACGATTTAAATTTGCGTAAGCCATATGCCGAAACAATGTTAACTTGTTTCAGTAATTTTCACAACATCTTATTTTCTGACGAAGCCCATTTCCATCTAAATGGACATGTAAACAAACAGAATTGCAAGTTTTGGAGCAGCGAAAATCGTAAAGCTAAACATGAGAGGCCACTTCACTCTTCTAAGGTAACTGTATGGGCTGCAATTTCAGCAAAAGGAATCATCGGACCTTACTTTTTTGAAGATTCTCGAGGCCGTTCAGTTACTGTTAATTCTGCCGAGTATATGAAAATGTTACGTGAGTTCTTAGCACCGATGCTACTGGATATTGCTGGATATAATCATAACACATGGTTTCAACAAGATAGAGCCACGTGTCACACATCGAACGAGTCCTTGCATGCAAGACATGTTTCCGGAAAAGCTGATATTCAGACGGGGTGACATCCCATGGCCACCCAGAAGTCCAGATCTATCCCCAGCAGACTTCTTTTTATGGGGTTATTTAAAGAGTCGTGTCTACATTGATAAACCGAATACACTGCGTCAACTTAAAGAAAAAATCATCGAAGAGATGTCAGCGATCTCGCGGTCTCTTTGCAGAAGAGTATTCGAAAACTTCAGGATTCGCTTAGATGAGTGCAAAAACCGAAACGGTGGTCATTTAGACGAAATAATTTTTAAAAAATAAATTACTACTAATTAGCTTTCTCGTAAATAAACGATTTCTAAAATATGTTAAATGGTTTTTTAATACGATTTTTTCAAATGTTAACAAATTCATGGCCCACCCTGTACATTCACGCCATTTCCAAATACATTTATTTCACTAACCATTACACCGTATTCCCTAAAATTATTTGAATATTTTATTAATATATTTTTGCACAATTATTTTTTACTACTTGTTTTAGTAAAATTATGTATATAATATGGTGAGGTAACATTATAAATTAAATAAATTTTTAATTCTGGTTCTAAACTCATAATACATATATTTGTTTTAAATTCTAATACTTCTAAAAAATAACACAATATACTTCAAATAAAATAATTTTGACTTACTATAATGTAACCTTACGATAACGACCCTACGATTTAGGACAGTCAACTTAATGCCGGCATTTTAAAAAGGGGCATCATCTATAGAAGAATGTACTAACATTGCACATCCTAGCGCTCTCCAATCCGCCTAAACAACGTCGTGAGTATGAGACATAACGTGACAGAAGTCTAGACAATTAAGTCCATTAGAAGGTCCTTCCTCCGAAGAATTTTTGAGACAACGTGACAGGTGATAAGCCCGTTGCGATCTTTATGTCCGAGCCAACGATATAAATCGTACATGAGATTTGTTTTTTGAAAAAAAAAAACTAATTGGTCGTACGCCTTGAGGATCTAACTCGGTTCTGTTGACTCGAATTCCGATCACGCAACCACTCAGCTATCGTGGTTATATTAATTAAAAGCGCTAAAACAAATGCAATTTAAAGAGCGTACTCTCGCTTATTTAAAACCTTACTCTTACTTAACTGTCGGTAAAGTCCACTGCAGGACAAAGACCTTTTTTCTTAACAGAGATTTGCTATAGTCGCCAATCTTGGTAAACGAATAGGCGATCGTAATAACAGAAATTTCTGATATTTTTCGAGATGGTTTTCCCGCCATCAGACTATAAACATTAATATTTTCAAGGCTTCCACGCAGTCGGCTCTTGGGACGAACACGGGAAGTAAGATTCTCATGTCGACACCATACAGAAAAGGACCACTCATATCTTGTATACATAATAAATATGCATGTAATATTAAACTAGTAGAGAGTAAGTTATGAGTTATATCTAAAAGTCCTCGTCGGTACAAAAAATCATTCTTGCTATATACCGCCACCGGAATAGCCTCCCTAAACTTTAATTCGTATTAAACATTATGCACACATAAAACATAAACAATTATACGACGCTAGGCCCTTCTCGCAGTGAATTGATCCTAATTATGTCGAAATAGGCGTTAATAGGACACCTAATGGCCACTTTTACGACCCCCAAGGTGCCGCCAAAGAGCCTTCCGTTGTTTTTATTGACCCCTTTTTTCCTTTCCCGATCTAAGTTTTTGAGCAAACATCTCGATTCAGATATCTCGATACGTTAATTTGAGACTCTCTGTTTTATCCTCCACGTCGGGAATAGTATGTACTGTTTGCTTTTATTTGTTTGCTTTTGTACCGGATGCGGATGTCATGTTCAGGAAAAGCCAATGTCACACCGATAGTGAGAGAGCTAATTAAATAAAAGCTTCTTCTTTATCTTCTATATCAGCCAGCATTGATACATTGACGAAGATTAGCTCTTCATTAGTTTGAAAAAAACTGGCCATGCATAAAAAAGGCGAATACTTACCACGTTGTTTAGGCGGATTGGAGAGCGCTAGGGTTTGTAATATTAGTGCATTCTCTCTATGGATGATGCTCCTTTTTAAAATGCCGGCATTAAGTTGGCAGTCCTAAGTCATTATCGTAAGGCTACATTACAGTAAGTCAAAATTTTTTTATTTGAAGTTTTTATTTGTTATTTTTAGTAATATTAGAATTTCAAAGAAATAAATGTATTATTAGTTTAGAACCAGAATGAAAATTAATAAATTTATTTCGTTTTGGCTCTTTTTGTAGTGGTATATTACAAGAATGTAGATTTGTAGTATTGTAGATTTGTAGATAGTAATATAAAAATGTAGATACCCTCTTCTTCCCATGGGTAAAGACAACCCAGGAAAAATCTCTTGCCAATTTTAACAAGAATACACACAATTAAGAATCTAATCCAAACATAAAGACATTATGAATCCTATGTAGGAGTGTTTGATTGCGGAAATCTTTGATTGTACACTGGTTGGTGCGATATAAAATATAAGAGGTGTGATCTTTGCCAACCCTTGTGAGTGAAGGCGTTATGGAAATATCTTTTTATTTATAATTTTACCTCTGCACCTGTCACCAAAATAAGGAGTAAAAAAGTATTGTGCAAAAAGATATTAATAAAATATTCAAATAATTTCAGCGAATACCGTGTAATGGTTTGTGAAAATAAAAAGAATATACTCTAGTATCCTGTTAAGCCCACCGTCAAGCTATATCCTAAGAAAATGAATCTGTCAGATCGCTTTTAACCAAACCGAGGCGTCCAAAAGAATAGGTACAATTCCACTATAATTTATAGCGAAGCCGAAGCAAGCTATAACGCTATAATAGCCTTTCAGACACCTTCACTCGTGGAAAAGGGATGAAATCATTTGTGCGAGAGAGATAGGGGACCAGAAGCGCCGCTTCACGTCAAAATACGTGCTCCATTCGTTTTATTGCCTTCTAGTGATGGGTACTGTTGCATCGATATCGATGACACTAATAAATTTTATTTTATTGTTATTGTTAAAGCGTTTTATTTATTTGTTTACTTACTTAATTTTAATAATAATTAATTAATAAAAACAAAGTGTAAAACTGAATTTCATTATATCACTCTCAGATATGTCTTAGAGCTAGAAAAGCTATGTAAATACTTTTTTTTTTCAAATTTAAGAGAGACCAAATCCCGATGTCAGCTATCGTGGTGGCATAGCTGACAAATAGTAACATTTATGTGTTAATTGTAGAACTTGCCTTTTTTTAGGAGATGCCTATGTTTAGCTGAATACTTTTGACAGGCTGTAAAGATAATAATCAAGTGGATGCCCCACTTGTTTATTATCTTTGCATCTGACATTTTTTTAATCGAAAACCTTACATTTAATTTTCTACAAAGTTCATCACGGAGATATCAATTTCTTAAACTGAAATACAAAGTGCCCAGCTACTAATTTTGCCAGTATACAAATAAAGTATAGAAATATTCGACAAAGGTTAAGTAGTCTAGAAATTTCGCACAAGTAGGAAAAAGACTCTCAATAGGAGAAATTGTTTACGCTGATTAAATATAAGCTATATTTCTTTTGCTAATTAAGCTAATAAAGCTTTTGCTAAGAAGTTATTTCTTGTTTTTTTTTTAATTCTCAGATAAAATAAATTTAGTAAATTTCTATATTTATAACAATATCTATATTCACCACCGACCACCTGATGAAAATCAGAACTAAAATATTTATTTATTGAATTAAATTATAATTTATGTAACGTTTGTACAAATTTACTTGCACTTTTAATATTTTTTTATACATAATATTTTCATAAACAAACTTTTTTCTGTATATTTTGTAATACAACCAATGTACTTAATGGTTATTGTGTGAGTAATGTTTATAATTTAGAACCATTCAAAACCATGTACCTCTATCGACAATTACTAATCGATAATCATGTACACAGCGCAACGCAACACTGAGGGCGGTACTGCGGCAACATCAAAGGAGCCCACCTCTTTGATGTGGCCGGCGGCGCGCGCCTCCAAACGCCGTAAGCGACAAATCCATACGTCATTCTCCTGTCATTATAACGCCACACAATCGCGCCGGGAATGTGGAATTATTAATGAGACAATATAAATTGACAAGGCGCTTTAATACCGATTACTTGATCTCGACTGAGATGAGTGTCACTTAAAACCGTTGTTACTAAATGGCATATTCGGCAAAAAGTTGTTGTTAATACCAATTAAAAGGTTGATTTGAAAATAATAGCATATGGATATATAGATAAGGATGGGGATTTGAAATTAATCGCTTTGGAATGTCTTCGTCGTGTGAATGTTTCGTGCATGCTTGAGCATTTAAGTTTGTTAATACAACAGTAAGTTGATTGCCGTATGCTATCGGCGTAAGAATACATCACTCCCCCCCCCCCCCTTCTCTTATGTCGTAAGAGGCGACTAAGGGAAAACCTTTTCGAAATACCACTGACAGATGTGACAGTAAATCAGTGACGGACAGTATCGTCTAAGGTGACAGGTGTCTGGTACTGCGTCAATCTTCTCTTATTTCAAAACCGGGTACGGGAGAAGCCTATGTCCTGCAGTGGACTTACATTATATAGGCTGTATAGATTATGACAAATCAATAAATTCATATTTTTAAGCCTTAATGGCTCAGGGTGCAGACTGCGAAACATAAGGTCGCAGGTTTCGGCTCGCCGTTCTGCTCCAGATTTTTACAAAAAAAAATGCACAGTCAGCAAGTGTACTGATGAACATAGGCCTCCACAAAATATTGACTTGAATCTAACGTTCTGATCCACCTGCCTCATTAAATTACTCTGTTATGCGACTATTCCGCGCATTATTCCAAAATTATTATATTAATTAAGGTAATTTAGTCAGTAGCAGCCGATCCTCAAAGCTAACTACAATCAAACCTTTTCTAGGTTAGACAACTTACTATCGAGATGCTACGACACGTAACCGGTCTGATAAATTTTGGTCTGAAATTTTTCGAGGTGCTTATCCCTCCATCTGACGGTACTAAATGAATTTTATTAGTTTATTCTTAGTCGCCTCGTACGATGCACTCAGGGTTTTCAGAATCACACAAATTGCCGATTTGAAATAATAGCATTTAAGTCTCATTTGTTCCAGGTTTCCATAGAAAAATCGAGAAAAACTTCATTTAAATGCTATAAGGAATATTCTTATATTGTTTACTTATCTTAATAATACAGTGTATCAATACGTAGGTACAATCATAAGTCATTAAACCCTTAATTTGGATCCTCTATGTCAGGAACTAATTGGTAATAAACTACATTCGTATAACTTCACAGATAAACTAACAAATGCATATACTGACAATTAACTTTGTCAATTGACAATGAAATTCATCGTCTACTGCATCTGCAATATAGATAGTTCCTTCAATATACACCACGTATCCTTCAACACACAACAGCAACCGGATAAATCCCAAAATAAAGATATCTGAGATAATATATGAATACATACATAGATAGAGACAACAACACATACATTTCTCTTATCCCAAAGTAAATAGCTAAAGCACTTTAAGTTTTGTGGTACCGGAAACAAAAATATAGAAGTTTTCTACATTGAGTCGTTCAGGATTTGAACCCGGGACCTCAGAGCTTGTCACGCCATTAAAACCGGCGTGTACGCCACTCGTCCCCAGAAGTCGGCCATATAATGACAATACAACTGTGTAGCAAAAGATTACCAACGTCTATGTACACTAGTACCTTAGTGAGACTGCACCTTGCCATCCTATAAGATCGTAATTCCAAGTTTGAATGGAGAAGATAGAAAAATTCAATGAAAAGGATATAGATGTAGCTTTCTTGATTTCTCACTCAACCGACGAGAAGCCGAATAAAATTCTCTACTTCAAGCGCTTCATTCAAGCTGCACTAAGTTCTGACACCTAGCTATACCACATGTCAAGCGATTACGAGGAAATGTCATCGTTAGAAAGACTTTATTGTCTGTAGGCTGTTGAGAGAATAGAATATCGATATAATTATCACCATATCGATCCACACATCTATGGCTGCAGTTTTCAACTGGTATTGCTGAGTCTGGTACGCATGGCAAATCATACCATTTCGGTTTTATTTTTTGGATAGATTTTAAAGTAGATTATAATAGACTGATGAAGTAAAGTATTTTTAATCAAAGCTAGAGCTCTTGAAGCCTGGACGGATAGTACATATCCCTTTACAAGTTATTTAAAAATTGCTTTTGTAGAATCTTTAAAAGTACACTTCATAACATTAAAAATTAATTAACTTTTGAAGTCACGATAGTCGAGTGGTTGGAGGCGGAATTGTCTAGAACTCTGTCTACCCCTGTATTGGGAAAGGCGTGAAGTTTTTTTTTTTTAATTAAATTTTAGTAACGTTTTATACATTTAGGAATATTTAAGTAACAATAGCACATTTAATAAGATTTTTGTAAAATTTGTATGTAAATTATACAAAAAAATCAGTATTAATATAATCTGAATTCGTTACCACATTTTACTACTCAAACTCTTCTAAACTACTTTTACAGAGCTGAACTAAGTTTGCAGAGTAATTTTTTTTCAACGCTAACGACGTTAAACGGTATTTTTAAATTCCGCCCACTCTATCTAATTACGAGCGTGAAGACGCGAACAATAAAAAAATACATTGTAAATATGATTTGAGCGCACATTTACATTTTGTTTCAAGTCCATTACGGCGAGCAGCCACTCATTAGGTCATTTCAAAGTCTTATCTTGCTAACAATAGTTGGAACCAATTGTGAAAGGGCACAAAAAGGAAATTACAGGTTGCTGCATGTGCGCATTGTTGCATGGGATAATTTGGGTAACCCCTTTACATATCCCACACTGTAATATTGTTTTTCGTTTATTCAAGAAAGGTGGGTAATGCTACATACCTCGTGTTACAACAAAAGACTTCGGAAACTACCTACTCACAAGTATATAATTTTCAACTGAAATATTTTCCGTTGAGTGCGTTACTCTGTTGGAAGTCAAGTTAGAAGAGCAATAATTCCTAAATTTCGATTTCCTATAAGTGGAAAATATATTTTGTTTAAGTGTATTCAATTTTACCATAAAACCCTTCAAATTTACGAGTGGCGTACACGCCAGTTTTCATAGTGTCACCAGCTCCTATGTTCGATTCCCGGTAGGGTCAATGTAGAGAACACATTTTAAACTACATTTTCTCGGGTCTGGGTTTTTGTGGTACCTTCGTTGTTTCTGATTTCATATATGCTTTATATCTGCTATTTTTATTTAATATTATTTTTAAATGTGCTTTAGCTACTTAGCTTACTTTACTTACCATGGCCGACCGAAAGCGAAACGAAGAGATTCGAAATATGGCAGGTTTGAAAGATGACCTTGTCTCAAAAATGGATAAGGGCGTGCTTCGATGGTTTGGGCACGTTGAGCGAATGAGTGAAGACCGAATGGTGAAGAAAATATATAGCGCGAAAGTTAATATTAAAAGGTGTCGAGGTAGACCGAGACTAACTTTCGAAGACCATGTGAGCAAATTGCTCGAAGAGGGGAGGGTTAAGAGTACTCGGATACCTAGATGTGCATGTATGAAGAAGATGATAAATCTGAAAGAAGCGAAAGAAGTATGTAGGGTTCGTGACACTTGGCGATCTGTTCTCTCTGGCTACCCCGTCAGGGATTGTGCGTGAAGATAAATAATAATAATAATATTTAGCTACTTACTTTGAGATCGGAGCATTAGACTTTATTATCTGGACCCCTGCATAGGAAATGTCGTGACGATATATTAATTTCCTCCTCCACGGTGTGCAAAGGTGTGTTATGTGTGAGTAATCCCTGTAATGATTAATTATTACAGACAATTACGTAATTAACCCTTTTTTGGTGTTATTTATGTTTAATGAACTTAAGTAATTCATTTACCTGTCGCAACTTTTTCTAATTCATAAATACTAACGCCATATGTACGACATTTACCAAGTAATCTAAATCTACCAAGATATTAACAAATATCAAAAATATTATTCAAACATTTTTTTAAGAATAGTTACATAACATTTTTTTAAGAAGGGGCAAACGAGCAGGTCACCGCCGCCCATGAACACAATACCAGAGGAATAGCAAATGCGTTGCCGGCCTTTGAGAAAGGTATAGGCTCTTTTCTTGAAGGTCACATTTTGGAAGGCTGCACATTTGGAATTATGCGGATTATAATTATTTTTGAATGTTTTTATGTACTTGCTCATTAATACAGTAAGTGATTTTAACGAAGCATTAAATAATTTCCCAACAGACCGTTTTCAACTACTTTTACTCCGAATCGCGAGAAAGTCGAAGTCGGTATTCTGCAAGGCAGTGGTGTCCACTATTCTCATTTACGCATTACAATTACTGTTTTCAGTAATTGAAATGCGTGCTCAGTTTTATGGGAACTCACTGTCTCCAGCTGGTTTCATCTTAAAAATGCAATGGTACTGCCAATCCCATGAAAAAAAGGAGATGCCACGCTCTTGTCCATGATGACATGAAGTTCACCATGCCCTTCGAATACATTTCAAGGATTACTAGATACGTAAGGCGTTATGGGCTCCAGTCATGCGTAGGTACGAATAAAATATTTCCTTGACTGGGCTGGTTCATGGCTGGGATTCTAACTCTGGATCCATAATCGTACAGATGACGTTGAGCGTTGAACCATATTGTCCTCACGGTCATTAAAGTAAGTCAGTTGTCATAACTCAATCATTTAAATCGAATGTATAATTTATACGTCGGTTCAACATTATATCTCTACGATACTAGACAACAGTTGCACATCAAATCCCATTAGTGTTGCGCGGATTTTAGCCACGCCCTGGCAACATTCGGGCAATTAGCGATCATTTATCTTCGCGCCTCTGTCAAAACTGTGTCGTCCAGTTCGAAAACATTTTAGTGTACGCCATAATTACGGTTCTCTTGATTAATTTGACCGGCCGGGTGAGGTCTTTGTGTGTCAAATTCGGGCTCTTTAAGGTGTGAATTAGACGATTTTTCTCGTTGATAAAGGTTGACGGATGGACGGAAAACGTACCTTTGTTGGCTAATTATTCACGGTTATCTGTTAAATTTATTTAATTATACCATCGCCCTCCGTAGAGGTCGGCGCAAGTCGGACGTGTTGCCTTATTCTTTGATTGATGAGTTACACGCAATGCTTGCTTGTTCGCGTGCTTGTGTCTCATAAATCTATCATTATTAAGTAACAAGAAGAAGATATATAGGTAGATCTATTGGTAATATATAGGTATATGGAAACAGATATAATATAAGACAACATTTTAATAGTGTCTATATATAAATATCTTCACGCCATTCCCAACACAGGGGTACACATATGTGCAGACAATTAAGTCGATCCGACCCACCTTTCACCAAAGAAATTTTTGGGACAACGCGACATGTGGTCCCGTCGCCGTCTGAAAGACCAAGCTAACGATATAATTCGTACATAAGTTTTAAAAAACCCTTTGGTACGAGCCTGCCACTGGGGATCGAACTCGGGTGTCTTGACTCAAAATTTCGACCACCTAACCACTCGTCACAACTGACGCTATCGTGACATAACATTTACATTTTAACCACATCTACTAAAGCCACGATAGCTCAGTGGTTGGGTGGTCGGAATTTCGAGTCGAAAGACCCGAGTTCGATCCCCAGGTGGCAGGCTCGTACCAATGGGTTTTTCAAAAACCTATGTACGAAGTATATCGTTGGCTTGGACATAAAGACGGCAACGGGCTCACACCTGTCACGTTGTCCCGAAAATATCTTCCGTGGAAGGTGGGTCGAGAGGACTTAATTGTCTAGACTAGACCTCTGTCTACCCCTGTATAGAGAATTGCGTCAGGTTATTTATATTTTTTAACCACATCTACAGGGTCTACATCTTTACAATGTAACCACACAATATTTTAGTGTATAATTTTATCTTTATTTCTACAGAAATAAGAAACATATGTTTAAAAACTACTGTTTGTCAACTCATTATACAATTTAGTATTGTAATTAAGTGTGACTGCTTTATGCACTAAGTTATCATGGCATGAATTAAATTTTTTAAGACGATAGCTATTTTGCTAGCATTCTTTCAATTTCAATTATATATTTATTTATATATTTATTTCATTTTTAAATTCAAATTACGAGTTTATATTTTTAAAACAAATAGTACATGCAACTACTTCCAAATTATTCAATACACACAATGTATCCCACATTGTGTGTATTGGGAATGGCTTGAAGTTATTTATTTATTGTAAATATTAATTTTACTTTTAATTAACCAATGTACATAAAATTAATAAATAAATAAATATCTTCACGCACTTCCCAATACAGGGGTAGACTGAGGTCTAGTCTAGACATTTAAGTCCGTTCGACCCACCTTCCACCGAAGATATTTTCGGGACAACGTGACAGGTGGTGAGCCCGTCGCCGTCTTTTGGTTGGCTAGGACATAAAGACGGCGACGGGCTCACTACCTGTCACGATGTCCCAAAAAATTTCTTCGATTGAAGGTGGGACGAAAGAACCTAATTGTCCCTGTATATTGGGAATGGCGAGAAATTTTTTGTAATAGTTTAACAATTTTAGGTTCTGAATTTCGGAGGTTTTTGAGGACCTCAGAAACTTTTATGATGTTTCTGAAAAATATTAACGTACATTATTTCGAGAATGCGTAGCTTTTGCTTAGTAGTCAACATTTATTTTTACTCAGCAGTTTCCTTCCACAACTTTATACTCCATATATTGCTAATATCATTTTATAAGCCTCTTGCAAGTGGATTGCAAGCGGGAAGGCGTTTTTTTCCCGCTTCACACCTAAAACGCCGTTACCTGTCATCGACCTGCTTATTTTTAGTATTGTATAACCTAAATTATTGATCGACTACAGATCGATAGCTCGACAGACATTGCAAGTTTCTTTCCCATAATATCCTGAAATCAGATAAACACTTATTAATTTTAAAGCCCAGCGTAAAGAATGTTAACGCTACGTAAAATACTTTCATCTAAAATATAAAGTTGGTGTAAAACACAATGTATTGTTATGATGGTTGAACAAATAAAGAAAGTGCAAAAAAAGTGAACAAAAAAGTTAATTATTCGATCGAACGCTTAATTTTAAAATCTTTTGTTAGAACATTTTGACCGTAAGCAGTTATCGTTTTAAATGGTAACGACTTTATCATATTCGCGATCGTGGGAACATAATTCTGCATCTTACAGCGTTGTAATATCCGAGGTCTTTTCATGAGTCAGCACTCTTTCTATTAACCGGGCACTAGCCTAACTTGATCCACCTTGTACCTTTACGTGGTGCTGAAAATCAAGGGACTCTATATGACTCGGAGGTCTCTAGTAAACGGTCGTATTACATCTAATGAGTAGTTAGGTTTTCTCTTCTGAGTGAACGTGTCATAGATAATTCGATTTAATGGCCGGTGCCCGTTAATTATCGAATTAGGGACGTCTCTCCATCGACTTTTATGTATGCGACTGCAATTTTTCTTTCATTTTTGTATGAAGCTTTAAATATTATCAAGATGTTTTTCTCGTTTCACTCGTTTTAAAATTATTATCGCATGATTCGCGCATAAAATGTTCATTATGATAGAGATGTGACTATTACTTTATGGTGGAAAGGATCCGAGTACGATTATACGAAAATCTTAAAACCGACCTTTAGCCAATAAATAGTTTGACTTTGACTATAAGTTATTAATTAAATTAAGGAGACTAATAAACCCAGTGAAAGGAGGGCATACAGAGAACACAGGAAGATGTATCCAAGTCTGCATGCTTAAGATCCATTAAACTAATAACAGTCTTTTTTTATTCCTGTGTCACGGTGATACTGGAATAAAAAACACAAAACTTTTATTTTATTTTCTTTTTAAATTTTTTCTTTTTAATAAATTATATTAAGAAAAGTTACATCATAACAGTATTTCCCCTTTCCGATTTTAAAGTTTTTGTTTATTTTTTTGTTCATTAAATATATACCTTCACGCAATTCCCAATACAGGGATAGACAGAGGTCTAGTCTAGACAATTAAGTCCCTTTGACTCACCTTCCACCGAAGATATTTTCGGGACAACGTGACAGGTGGTGATCCCGTCGCCGTCTTTATGTCCAATCCAACGATATAATTCGTACATAAGTTTTAGAAAACCTATTGGTACTAGCCTGCCACTTGGGGATCGAACTCGGTCTCTTGACTCGAAATTCCGACCACCCAACCACTCGGCTATCGTGACTTCTGTTCATTAATTTTAATAATTTATTTAATTCAAATTTTCAAGAAGCTTGGTCCTTGAAACTGTGTTATCTTTTTCACAACTACTTCACTGATTTAGATAAAATTTTGTGTGATATAGTCGAACTTGAACTTTAATCAGAAGATTTTTTTTATTAAATTAATAACAAAAAGTACATGCTTTGAAATTCAACCACTGCATCGTACAGCTGTAAAGTTATGGACATTGAGTTAGAAGTTAGAGTGACTTCTGGCAGATGTCATCAACGCCCCTATGAGGCGTAAGTTAAAAAAAGACTATTAAAATTAACACTGACATCATGGCTCAGAGGTAAAAGCTTTGTATGGCAGGTCACGGGTTGGAATCCCGCCCGTGTCACTTGATTGTTTAAATTTCTCATAAATTTAATAACAAAGTCCAGCATGCTATGCATGCTTTAAAAATCAACAAAAATTACATCATATAGATTTTACCCCGATTTATACCTGAATATTTTTTTCCAAATCAAAGGTGTTTTGCACAGGTGTAGGACAAAGAGTTGTATTCATTTTAAATTTCGATAAATTTCTAATAGATAGCCGTGTAAGTTAAGTTATACTTTCAGGTAATTACCAAAGCAGGTTCATTCCTTTTATATAAATGTATCCGATACAGTCGGGTTTTTTCTATCTTCACGCGTTTTCCCAATACGGGGGTCACCATGCAAAGGTCAAATTTAGTTTAGTAGTAGTTTCGACCCACATTTCACCGGAGCTTAATTTGGGGATAACGTGGTAAGTGGGGATCCCGTCGCCTTCTTTATGTCCAAGCCGACGATATAAATTGTGCATTAGTTTCGTACGAGCCTTCCTTCAGGCAATCGAACTGTGGTCTCTCGACTGGATTCCGATCACCCAACCACTCCTCGGCTATCGTGATGATAATTGACAATAATATATTAAAACATTTAACGAACATATGTAATATTTATATATATTACCAGTCTTTTCGGTAATTCTATCCAATAAATTTGCCTAATTATTAATAATATTGAAGCTCAGATTCCTCATCAACAATTGAATACACCCTTCATTTTCCCTTTTTTCATAACCTGCACCCTTCATAATAAAATAAATAAATATCTTTAGGCAAATCCCAATACAGGGGTAGACAGAGGTCTAGTCTAGACAATTAAGTCCCTTCGGCCCACCCTCCACCGAAGATATTTTCGGGACAACGTGACTGGTGGTGAGCCCGTCGCCGTCTTTATGTCCAAGCTAACAATATAATTCTTACATAAGTTTTTGAAAAACCCGTTGGTACGAGTCTGCCACCTGGGAATCGAAATCGGGTCTCTCGACTCGAATCGACCACCCAACCACTCGGCTATCGTGACATCTACCCTTCATATGTTGTACTAAAACTCGATTTATCCAGATATATTTCTTATATTTTTATTTATTTCGTGATTTCTTCGTGAGTTCTTTACCAGTTGGATAGACCGGTCTGGCCTGATTTGCTTATTTTTTTAAGGAAAGATGACTTTGACAGATGCACAGGTTTGTCATAATTCGGCCGATTGATATCGATAGAGACAACCTCACATACATTACTCTGATTCCAAAGTAGCAGCTTAAGCAATTGTATGGAATCAGAAACAACAAAGGCACCACGATTACCCAGATCCGAAAAGAGGTAGAGAAAGTGTTACTACTACTACTACTACATTTTCCCGACCGTGACACGAATCCGGGACCACAGAGCTGGCGACATTATTAACAGTTTACTGCTCGTCCACGGTATAGTGAACCACACCGGTTTTCATGGTGCTTTCAACTTCTTAAGTTATGATTACCTCCGCTATCTCTTAGGATTCCGTATAATTATTTCTCAGTATCTCCTCTCCTCTTCGTTTAGACCCTAGAAGACTCGTAACGAGCTCTCTTACTTGAGCCTTTGTCTTTGAACTTGATCCAATGAGTATATTGATTGAATAGTAAGGAAGCTAGACGTGATACATTCCACGGAATTTTCAAAGCTGCTAAACAACATCTTTATTGTTTATAATATAGTGTAATAATAAGCCACGATAGCCGAGTGGTTGGGTGGTCGGTATTTCGAGTCAATAGACCCGAGTTCGATCCCCAATTGGCAGGCTCGTACCAATGGGTTTTTCAGAAACTTATGTATGAATTATATCGTTGGCTTGGACATAAAGACCGCGACGGGCTCATCACCTGTCACGTTGTCTCGTAAATATCTTCGGTGGAAGGTGGGTTGAAGGAAATTAACTGTCAAGACTAGATCTCTGTCTACCCCTCAATTGGGAATTGCGTGAATATATTTATTTCTTTTTTTTATTTATTGCGTGTAAAAATAACATAAGCAGCAGCTTTTTACGTTTGGTTACTTTAAATTTAGTTAAAAAAAACTTGAATTGGTTTACGATCATCGTCCTGTCCGGCCAGGCGGTCACTCATTTATAAACAATACGTCAGTGACGTAAGCTTCTTTAGCGGCACTGATTTATCGCTAGTGATGGGACGCCACCTGCACTTAAAATGTTATGTCGAAATGGTATTAATTAAAATATGTTTATGAACACTTGCTTTTAGGCCAATCTCCACGTTTTTAATACGTGGATCAATAATACAACATAATTGTCAATTTAAAAAAGAATGTTTTCGAAACTGTATCAAATTCCTACTGCTTACCTCTTTTAATTTCATGGAAAAAGAGTGTGAAAATATTTTAATACGTTTTTATGTAGTTTTTATAGATTTGTAATAAAATAACTAATTGACGAATTTCTAGACGTTGAATGTGATATACCAATTTATCAGATTTGAAGAAAAAAATTACTGGCTTGTTTTTCTTCAAATCTGATCCTTTCCAATGTATTATAAACGGTCATAACAGCCATTAACTACACCTTATAGCCCGCAGTTGTTGCTCTAGTATTTAGCGGCAGAATTATGTAAGAGTGTGTGTCAGAACCAGATTACTTCTATAAATAAAAATAAATATCTCCACGCAATTCCCAATACAGGGGTAGACAGAGGTCTAGTCCAGAGAATTAAGTCCTTTGACCCACCTTCCACCGAAGATATTTTCGGGACAACGTTACAAGTGGTAAGACCGTCGCCGTCTGTATGTCCAAGCCAACGATATTATTCGTACGTAAGTTTTTGAAAATCCCATTGGTACGAGCCTGCCACCTGGGGATCGAACTCGGGTCTCCACACTAGAAATTCCGACCTCCCAACCTCTCGGCTATCATGACTCATCATGCTTATTTGAGCCGTGACAGGTATTGATTATTCTGCCGTCTTAGAGTTCTGTATAAAATAAATTAACATATCTTCACGCCATTTCCAATACAAAGATAAACAAAGGTCTAGACAATTAAGTCCTTTCGACCTACCTTTCACCGAAAACATTTTTTGGGACAACGTGACAGGTGGTGACCCTGTCGCCTTCTTTATGCGAAAGCCAACAGTTTTTTTACTTTTATTTTTACATCTCATGCCACGTGCCACATGGCACGTGTAAAAATATTCATATTCAATCATATTTGCGAAAAAATATGATTGAATTAAAAAAACTCACGAAGAGTTATACTACAAACCAAATACAGGAATGTATATGGATCGAATTCTGAAACAATGTTTTTTTTTTAAATCTATCGATATTTTCACCACTTTCACGACACTATCATTCATTTCCGACACAACTTGATTCAACCCGTTCAACTTACTACTACAAACATCTTTCTCCCGTCTCTTTCTTGACTTCGATGGTCTTCGGACCTTCCGCTCTCTCATCGGCAAAGTCCTTTTGTGATGTCGGCGGCTTCTTTGATATTGTAAGGAACCGCCCACCGCCCCGCAGAATGCCTGCCCGTAGTTAAATCCCATAGTTAATTCGTCACACGGTAATGACAATGCTTTTAATTACTAACGGAAACGTCGAATTGCGAAATATCTTACCTTGTAAGTAGTTTAACAAAACAACTAAGTATTAAGTTAACTAAGTTGGTTGTTACTAAATGATTTTTAGGCGGTGTTTTTACTGACTTTTTTATGCGCGCTGTGATTGCTTTTAAATAACTTAACTAATTAGCAGTAAGCGTTACATTTAAATGTATGTTAACAAAAAAGTTTTTAGACATGCATTAGTACTAATATTACATTTTCTTTTCTTGGGTAGACAGACTTAAACAAAACAAAAATTACTTTCATCGTGAAATCTGATATTTATTAATTGAAATAAAGTATTCTAATATACACAACTGATGTTCTTGAAGCAGCACCTAGTTTTGATGATATATATTCTTCGATCCTTGACCCTTACATTCTAATTGCGCCTGTTTCTTATCCGTTAGGGGAACCTCCTTACGAAATGGTGGTAAACAAAAAACAATAATAAAATAAGAATATTATTCCGTAATTTAATCTGTTTCTATCCCTAAGTATTATTGTGTTTTGTACAACGACGTAAAATACATTCGAACATTTTACTTTAATGTTTTAATGAATTTTAATATTTTAATTAATTCGTTTTACCTAGAAACTAAAATTTTGCATTTTCGTGTTCTCTTTGATTTTTTTCCACCACCTGGGAACCGAACTCGGGTCTGTTGAGACCTAGGTAGTGAGTAGGATATGTAAAGCCTAGTAACCAGACGGTGGGAACCATTACAAGCTCAATTAGATTCTAATATTATGGTAGTATACCTGTCCTAGATTCTAATATTATGGTAGTATACCTGTCTATGGTACTCATCAATTCCTGAATTGTAGGACCACCACCAAGTGAGACCACCACGGGAGTTAACTCCTTCAAAGGAAAAAATATTTTCTTGAATTCTCCACTACTGTCAAAGTTGTTGGTAAATATTCAGAAATACAAACATACGGACTAACGTAGAATTTTCTCCATTTTAAAGTTAGTTAATTACAAAGTTAATTCGGATCATGTATTTTGTATGTTACTTTGGGTTTTTGATTATATAGTCCTATTTATTTCACTGATTAGCCTCCAATTGCTGCTCATTGAGCAGAATTAAGGGTCGGAACAGTATTTTTATTTACTGTTATTTTTCGCCATTTTTCGTCATTTCTGCCACCACATACTTCCAAAATCCACTTCCAAAATAAAATCCGGTGAAAAGAAAAATGTAATCAGGTCGAAACGACTAAATTGTCTAGACCTCTGGCTACCATTTTATTAGGAATTAGTGAAAAAAAAATGCTGTGCAACAACAGTTGTGTTCCGGCAGAGAGCCAGTGTAGTCACGGACAAAGATGAATTTAGCGTACGATGAGGTGCTGCAGCTACCCCCGCCGGGTATTCATGACCAGGGAACAACGTAAGTTCGATATGCAATGTGCAATTATCAATATAATATATATTAAATTATCGATACCGAGCACTGGTGGTGTTTGGATAATTGTATGTATGCGTATAACCGTAAGAATTTCAATAGCGCGATGTAGGCGCCTAGTCTAGACAACTAAGCCTCTACGACCCACCTTCCAACAGGACAACGTGACAGTTGGTGAGCCCGTTGCCGTCTTTATGTCAAGCCACCTATATAATTCGTACATAAGTTTTTGAAAAACCGATTGGTACGAGTCTGCCACCTGGGGATCGAACTCGGGTCTCTTGACTCTACCCGAAATTCCGACGACTCGGCACTCGACACCCAACCACTTGGCTATAGTGACTTTACAATCAGTCCTCGGAGGTGACATCGTATCTAAAACCTGCATTTGAAATTGTTTGCGGGCAAAAAATATACAATCTTTACGTTGTTTTGCAGGGGCCATGGGCTACAGTAGCCACTAACCTCGATTTTCATTCTGCTCCCAGAAAAAAATCTACCTTTATACTTTGTCGTAACTAGCCATCTAAAGCTTGTACTAAACTATCTCGAACCTTATTTATAACATACATGCCATGTAAAGTTTTTGTTAGGTATTTTTATAACTTACATTTAGGTTTGAAAATAGATGGCAAGGCGACAACTACAGTAAGAGCTACGAAACTAAGCGGCGTTCTGTCAGTCTTGGGTTCAATTCCTGACTATATTAGTGATTTTTAAATATCTCACATATTTAATTACATCACCTTTCTTTAAATATGAGATACATAAAGAATTCATAATAAAACTCCCAACGTTTCCCGTCATTCGCGATGATTATGTTTATTCACATATGCTTGTCATATTTTAAAATAGTTAATAAATTGCAATACTATAAACCACGGCTACAAAAGCTATTTAAAAACCGTATTTGATTAGATATGTAGTTCTGGTTACTTAACATACGGGGTACGCCGATAACCGAACGCCAATGTATTCTACACTCGCTCTTACGTAATTACAGACGGCCGCTTCAAAGGGACCGCCACAGCGAGCGGTTTCTTTGTAGTCTAATAAACGAGCTTCACATATCCATTTAAAACCGGCCGTATAAAGAGAACAATAGAGCTGTTATTACAACGAATGTTGACAGATTTCTTAACACCTTAGCAGAGTAAAGGGTCATATCAGTTAGGGATTTTGCCACGGATATGTCAAAAAGAGATTTTATTGCGCCTCTAAATGAGAGACCGCACGGAGAGCGAACGAATTGGGTCATTTCGATGTTACAACGCTCTCGGAGGCTGTTTTGGAATTGATTTAAACAGGGTTATGATTACCGACGACATGTGTAGAAGTCATGAAAATATGATGCAAATATTTTTAAAGAGATCCTATAAATGTTTTAATTGCCAATTTTTTGTATAGGTATCATCAACCATATTGGTTCAAATTACATTAATAGTGGTGTCGATTCTGTGCGCACACAATGAAATTGATTTTTAATTAAATCTGTCTCGTTTTAGTGTGGCTGTGAAAGAACGGCAAAAAAACTGTGACAAAATGTGTGTGTGTATAGTAGAAATATTGGTAGTATTCAAAGACTTGTACTAGGACATTTTTCGTCAAAAGTAAGAGTTAAATAACCGCACAGATTACGTAAAATCTAATAGTCTAAAGTAATTTAGTAGTGAATGATGTCATTCTCTAAAATATTATGTATTTATTTATCTTCATGCAATTTCCATTACAGGGGTAGACAGAGGTCTAGTCTAGACAATTAAGTCCCTTCGACCCACCTTCTACCTAAGATATTTTTGGGACAACGTGACAGATGGTGAGCCCGTCTTTATGTCCAAATCTCTAAAATATTGTTAAAATATATGAAGAATATACGAATCTAGGTATATTTAATACTACAAATACTAAATAAATTTTTTATGCGTACTATAGAATCAACGTCAGTGTTTCTCTTATTTTATTGTCGAGAAAAGATAAATAGATTTTGGCTCTTCCTTACTTAGCCCGAGTAATTTATTTATCCAATTATTTTTCAGACGTCTGTATTTTGAATATAAAAACGGGAAAAATGTCACTCACGCTTGGCAAGCAGTTAATACTAAAAAGAAGGTTTTAAATGTGGTCTACCATTCTCTTTGTGTATTCACGGCCGAAATATTGTTAGTGGATGGGCCAAAGTCCAAATCCAGCAGTGATTGCCGGGTTGTATTCGTTCACCCGCGTGTTTTCCCGTGTCTAGACAGAAGAGAGTGGCGAGAAGAGGGGTTGAACTCTCAATAAGGGGTTGTGTAAGAATGGCCTGCGCGGGAGTAGTTGCAGTTATGTACAATAGAATTCCAAAGAGTTCTATGGACATGCGACGATACACCATACCATACGGAAACCATTTATTTTTCACCATGACAAGGATCGACTGGCAGAAAATGCGACTAATTATTAAGTCTACCCATAATAACTCTACTTTAAAGTATCAACAATAAAATATAAATAAAAAAGAACATTGTTTCAATTACTTCTGATGAATGCCAACCTACACTGGAGTCATACGTAGAAGTACTTATAGATTCTAAAAACTACATAACGTTTTAGAAAAGCCTTGGTCGTTGAGTCTAACTTTTTTACTATATGAAATTGCTTTTTTTTTTACTATATGATATCAAGAGATATGCCGGTTCCCGTTCTCCATCTGTTACGACAAACAACGGCGAACAGGTGTGTAGAAGAACAGAATAAAAAAATATCTTCACGCAATTCCCAATACAGGCGTAGCTAGAGATCTAGTCTAGACAATTAAGTCCCTTCGACCCGCTTTCCATCGAAGATATTTTCGGGATTACGTGACAGGTGGTACGCCCGTCGCCGTCTTTATCTCCAAGCCAACGATATAATTCGTACATAAGTTTTTGAAAAACCCATTGGTACGAGCCTCGGGGATCGAGCTCGGGTCTCATGACTCGAAATTCCCACAACCCAACCACTCGGCTATCGTGCCTCTCTCTGTCGTGGACAGAATATAGGAAAGAATTCGTTCCTTAAGTTTTAGATTGTTTAATAAGTTTTAAGGCATTACCAATGCATGCATCTGTCGACACCCTCGTAATGAATTCTCTAGACTGTTCTCTGTATAGAAACGGATCTTATTTGATTCCATAAATGGATGTTAATATATCTTAACATTCTATTTATGCATTGTGTGTCATCTATTAAACAAAAATGCCTTTCTTCCTCAGACCCCTAAAGGAAATGGGCGGGAAGTGGAGTATATATATCAACGAGTAATATACGGGAAGAAAATTAAAAGATAAATTGAATATCTGTCCTCTTTTGGTACTTTCGCATATTTTAAATAACTTGAGCCACAGGCCTTATTAATATTATACCTTCTTCCATTACTTTAATCAAATCTGTTATCCTTACTCGCCTCTTACGACACCCAAGAAAAGTGGGGCATATTCCTACACCGCCCTCACAGAGCCATAGTTTCAATTAGTCGTTTTTATTAGTAGTTTAGTTTACTATGTATAAAATATATGACACGACTTAATGATATAATAAACATTTCAAAAATTAAAGACTTCATTGCGTTTAGTCAAAGCTTACGAGGCTGAAATTAACCTGTCAAGTGCCGTATTTAAAAAAAAAGCGGTTTTCCCGCGTTACGTGTAATAATCATCCAGCCAATTGGCCGGTGTGATTTTAAGACCATAACCATAATGGCTTCTTGGTGTGGGGCAACGGTCTTTAGCCTTTACAGGTACACGATCGATGGTTTCGTATAAGGCCCTTTTAAAAGGAAAAATTTAACGAATAACATGTTACGTTTACGTAGTCGTAGCACGCGATACTTGCGGTATTAAAACAAATATCACTAATTCGAGATGAGTAGAGCTTTTTAGGTTCGGTATATTTATCATCTGGAATTGTTTTAGCTGATTCTTTATGCATACAGGGGGTATTGGGAATGGCGTGAAGATATTTTTTTTTATTTCTGTTACCCGTTTGATGGAGAAATATTAAAAGCAATATGCTTAATATTAAAATATAAAGGGGGATAAGATATGAAAAGAGTAAAATCGAGTAAAAGTTGTATTTTCGAATTCATTACGAGTGTGTCGAGAGATGCATGCATAGGTAATGCCTTAAAACTTATTAGACAGTCAAAAACTTAAGGAACAAATTCTTTCTTATATTCTGCCCACGACAGAAAGAGTCACGATAGCCGAGTGGTTGGGTGGTCAGAATTTCGAGACAAGAGACCAAAGTTCGATCCCCAGGAAGCAGGCTCGAATTATATCGTTGGCTTGGACATAAAGTCGGCGACGGGCTCACCACCTGTCACGTTGTACCGAAAATATCTTCGGTGGAAGGTGAGTCAAAGGGACTTAATTGTCTAGACTTGACCTCTGTCTACCCCTGTATTGGGAATTGCGTGAAGATATTTATTTATTATTAAATATTATCACATTCGTAGATAAAAATAAATAAATCAAATTCCTCGCGATCCATGAGAATTCAAAAAGTGAAAAAGCTAATAATGTTCAATATTATTTCTAATAACTAATTAAATTTAATATATAAAATATAAAATAAAAAAATATCTTCACGCAATTCCCAATACAGGGTAGACAGAGGTCAAGTCTAGACAATTAAGTCCCTTTGACCCACCTTCCACCGAAGATATTTTCGGGACAACGTGACAGGTGGTGAGCCCGTCGCCGCCTTTATGTTCAAGCCAACGATGAAATTCGTACATAAGTTTTTGAAAAACTCATTGGTACTGCCACCTGGGGATCGAACTCGGGTCTCTCAACTCGAAATTCCGACCACCCAACAACTCGGCTATAGTGACTTTTTTTTTAAATTTAATAATAACAAGATTTATTGAAATAAAAAAATGTCAATATTAAAACTCCTTAAAGTATGATTAAGTACATCCATAGATCGTATGTACGTAGCTCTTAAAATTTATATCAGAAAATCAAGGTCTTAATTAAAGGCACAGACCTCAGACGATAGAGAGATAGTCTTAGAGGGAATTACTATCCAATCTCGCGCATACTCGGTGAAATAATAATAGATCATTGTTTGGTGAATGATAGGGATGCTCCGTACCAAAAACATATCGATACTATTTTTATTTTTGAGATTATTTCTATGCTAGATAACACTTGTTCAATATCATGTTAGGCGTTGATTTCCTTAATCATTTTAATAAATAAAACAAATCAATGCATATGCATCTAGGAACAACATTAACTTAACTACGATAACTATTAAAATGACTAGACCATTTATCTAAATCTTACTTTTTTATTTGAAAATTTTACTTCGTTGCGTATTCTTTGATGATTTTAAATCATCTTAATACACTTAAGACTTACCTTAATAAATCAGAATATCGAAATCTTTCATCGAAACATCCCTAGTAGTCATTATAACAGACGCAAGCGCACGGCCACCCAGTGTGGATGTGCTCTATCTCCCTCCCACACGCATGGAGCCTCATAACGAGAGCTAACAGGGAAAGGCGAATCGCTACAATATGACGCTAATTTTTTACATCCTTACCTTCAAGATGGATTATAATAAATCGTCTCGATACCCGCTATGTATAATCGATGGGGACCGTATTAAAATTGCATCAATTCGTATTGGAAATCTCGGATGTGGCCAATAAACAATTAATCACACTGTGAGCGGCGAATCATCGTTTTGCTGTCGAGTCCTTATTAATAAATGTTTTTACAGGTTTAAATAGAGAAAATATATTTGAAGGTAAAAAGAACTGCTAGCTTCTGTATTTCGCTTCATAATAAAATTAGCACAACATAAATAATTACAAAGATCACATTACGTACATTGCTCTGATTCCAAATTAATTAGATAAATCACTTGTGTTATGGAATCAGAAACAACGAAGATACCACACACACACACAGACCTGAGCAAAATAATGGGTAAAAAGTACATACACAGATACATAACGGCCTCTTAAAGTCCACTGCAGGACATAGGCCTCTCACACAGGGAGGATTTGCTCGCAGTATCAGACCACTTGCACCTCAGACGCTGCTGCCCATCTTCGGTCTGATAATTTCGGTCTGATTTTCAGAGATGGTAATCCAGCCATCTATCAGTGGTCATAACGGTATTCAAGGCTGTTTCCCTTAGTTGCCTCTTACGACATCCACGAAAAGAAAGGGAGTGACATTATTCTTACGCCATTACCACACGGTAAAAAGTAAGCATTTAATTGTTACACATGTTTTGCCAAGCGGCTGCATCTGCTGCTGCATAAATAAACCAGGTTAGGACCACGGCATTGCGTATCTCTAAAGTGAAGCAGAGGTATGTCGTGTCGTTCGTTGAATAAGGTAATAGGAGACTCACAGGCCTACCCCTCTTTCCTATTCTTCCTTTTATATTTTCTTCTTTTACTCGAGTCTCTTGACACGAATTCCGATCACCCAACCACTCGGCTGTCGTGATCAAAATTTTAATAGAGAAGATGAATAAATAAATAAATATCTTCACGCAATTCCCAATACAGGGGTAGACAGAGGTCAAGTCTAGACAATTAAGTCCCTTTGACCCTCCTTCCACCGAAGATATTTTCGGGACAACGTGACAGGTGGTGAGCCCGTCGCCGCCTTTATGTCCAAGCCAACGATGAAATTCATACATAAGTTTTTGAAAAACTCATTGGTACTGCCACCTGAGGATCGAACTCGGGTCTCTCGACTCGAAATTCCGACCACCCAACAACTCGGCTATCGTGACTTCTAGAGAAGATGGGTGTATGCAAAGTCCAAGACCAAGCAAATCTCCGCGGGACCACAAGGCACTGGGGTGCGATGTACGCAGAATGACACAAGTGAGGTCATTCTGCGTAAATCGGATAATAATTTTGAATATATTATAAAAGAAAGTGGACAATTTTCTTAGCCCTAAAACTCAGAACATAATCTCAATTAAGTAGAAATTACTATCAAGGGACTTTAATTGTGTGGCAGCCCTTTATCCTCAGTCCATAGAGAAGATTTTGCTAAAAGTGGTATTTTGAAACATATAAAGGTTGAAAGTTTCGTCCTCTAGAAATTCATAAAATAATCCAAACCATTTAGTAGTTTTCGAGAGCTTTCTATTACATATATGAAAATTCTGGAAAATTCTAGAATGTATTGGAATGTTCGTGAGGAAGTCTGGAAGTTTCGTTACTGATTAAACGACGATAATGAACATTTTCATTATCGGCGTTTATGATATCGGCGTTTTTCAAAAAATACTTATATGCCGAAGTAATTATGGGTAATTTGAGACTTTCAAAGGAAGAAACATGGCGATATGCTTCTTACATATATCTTAAGATATTGTCAAAAAAACGTAGCCTGTATACTCTGCTTCAGATCTGTATGCTGCGAAGCCGGGACTGATGCTAGTTAAAAAAAGTTAATGGTAGCCGAAGCTAACAAGGACAAAAGTACATTGAAAACCTCAGTCTCCTCTCGATCACGGATGCTGTGAAGCACTCGAAACATCGAAAAGTTTTAATAACAAGATAATAGTTTTAGTTAAATGTTGTAGTATTCGGGTTAATGCAGGACGTCAGCCCTGAAATCCATATTTCTGGTTCTCGTTAAATACATAAATATATTTTACATTACATACAATAGTGAATGGCGATGGGCACACAAGCCACGGCACCTAAATAAGCTTCGGTGAACGTTGGATCGAAAGTACTTAATTGTCTATACTTCTGTCTACCCCAGTTCTGGGAAAATACATAAAGATAAACTATACTGAACTAAAACATACAGTAAATAAATAAATAAATACTCACAGTAAATTAAGAGTCACGATTGTCGATTGGTTGGGAAATCGAAATTTCGACTCAAGAGTTCGATTCCCAGGTGGCAATATCGTACCAATGGGTTTTTCAAAAATTTAGGTACGAATTATATCGATGGCTTGGACATAAAGACGGCGACGGGCTCACCACCTGTCACTTTGTCCCGAAAATCTCTTCGGTGGAAGGTGGGTCGAAGGGACTTAATTGTCTAGACTAGACCTCTGTCTACCCCTGTTCTGGGAATTGCGTGATAAAACATACAGTTGCTGACATTTAATGAGAAACGAGTTTAATGAGAAAGTTGCTGACATTTACGACAAATATTAGGTGGTGGGACCTAATATTTGTCGTAACGCAACTGTGTTGGTCACGTCGCGTTGCGTCACCCCTGCGTGTCGACTATCATCTTACGATAATGCGACGTTAATTCACTGATGCGCGAAACCGCCAATCTAAATATTATTTCTTTTTGAATTCCAATAGAGTTACACGAATAATAATTATGTCTTAATTTTAATATTACTTCTTGGGTCATAGACAAACTGCACGATCTAATTGAAAGGTCGAGATTTCTTTGCCAATATATTCGACCACCTCCGTGGACGAGTGAGTGACTCAGAGATCCAGAGTTCCATTCCCGGGCGGGTCATTGTAAAATATAATTTTTCCGAAAAAATGTCTGGGTGTTTGTTGGACCTTCGTTGATTCTGATTCTGATTCCATAATACATCTGCTTAAGCTGCTTACTTTGGGATTAGAGCAGTGCATGTGATGTTGTCCTGATCGATATAAGTATTTATTAATTTATGTTTCAAGCAACTAAGTAAGTGGCTACTGCAGCCCATGACACCTGCATCCTTTTCAACAGAAGCAGGTTTTAGATGTATCCCGAATCTTCATCCTGATGACTACGATGGAAAACACAGCCTCTTTATATTCTTCAAATCGGAAACAGTAGGTAAGGGTGTTGTGTATTGTGGTAAAAATATCTTCACGCCATTCCCAATACTACGATGGACAGAGGTTCAGACGAAGTTCTTTCGACATACCTTTCACCGAAGACTTTTTTTGCGACAACGTGACTAGCGAAGAGCCTGTCGCCGTCTTTATGTCCAAGCCGTTCATAAATATTGAAAAAAAAAAAAACATTAGTACGTCCTTAACGCAAATGATGTTTTACTTAAACGCGGTTGTTTATTATTATATATTATACATTTTAGCACTTAAAATTTCTATTAACAATTTCAGTCATACAGCGGTCAGTTTCAGTCATATAGCCTGGGATGGTTAACTGGGCATAGGAGGTGAATCAATCGCTTCCTCAAGCGTTTGCCCTGATCTGTTCCTAGATTAGTGGATGCTACAACAGATTTGTCTAACTGTTTCTTCTTGGATGTTCAGAAGACAGGACGTAGGCGCTGGTAAATAATAGAATTGCTCTTTGCTAATTAAATCCTTTATTGACGGTTGTAGGTTGTTGTTGTCCGTTCGAAATTTTGAATGTAAGTGTTCTCTCTGCCCCGTATTACGATTCTTGCGTAGGTTTTGTCCAAAGTTGGTTTTCGGCTTGACATTCCGTTTTTTGGTATGAACGGTTGCGTTCATAACACTAACCATAGCACCAGATGGTCTGTTATGAATGCACAATTTTAGTCATGAAAGCCAAGGGATCGAAGCTGAATAAATCGCCTCTTAAAGTGCGCTCTAACCACTATGCTATCACAGATCTTTCTAAACATAACACCAGATGGTCTGGTCTAATTGCTCTGGTCTTGTATGATAATTCAATAGACAACGTAAACATACTCGTCAGATTCTCCTTCCATTAGCAACTCCATTGAAGAACGTGCTGATGCTCGCACGCAGATCGCCATCATTACGTTCGTGCCTCCACGGCTTTGGCTTTCGCACGCTTTCGGCTATCACGGGCCGACTTTTGTTTGATGGCGGTTTGTAATGGCGCCTCAATGCAGTCACGTCGTCCGGGAAAAGGCGATCAATCATCCGGACATGTCGTCTCGTATCAAACACGAATTGATGGTGAGATTTTTGTGTCCCGTTAAAATGTTTAAAGGCGACCTCGATTGCGACGCTATTACGTGTTCATTGCGCACTCGGTAGGGGGATTCTTAGATTAAACTCACCTTCTTTTTAATCATCTTACTATCTAAGTCATCTTAACACATATTCCTAACTGAACTTCCTTCTTTCCTAGTCTATTACAGAGAACGTAACAGTTGGTGGACTATCGCCGTCTTAGTGTTGAAGTCAACGGCATAATACACTTATATAGATATCTATTTAAATACATAAATTGTTCATATGTATTTCATCACACAAATGTGTGCCCTTTGCGGGATTCGAACCCGGAAACAAGGTCACTACTCACTAGGCTATCAGGTCGATCTTAAACTCACCTTCCTCGAGTGATATTCGCCCGTCTACACTACAACGGCTTTGGACAATCTTTACAAGGCGCTTCCTATGTTTAGCCATATTATTGAATTCATTTGTATCTTGGCATTTGTGGCATGCGTGGTTATAATCTCTCAATGTTGTATCCTATATAATTCTAGTTGTGATATTATACCCTCCGTAAACAATGAAACATCTGGTTAAGCGAATGAGTCATATGAGTCAAGGAATGAGTGATTGTTCAAGTGACAGCTAAACACAGATAGTCAAAGGATACAGGTATCAGAGGTATACTGTTGGTTGGCAGCCTGTCTGCTGCGGCGCCAAAGTCCAGAATGTCGCCGGTGTTGACGGATTAGTTGGTGCCCAGTGTAGCACCCTCCTTCCTGAGCCCCACGGCCTCCGGGTGGGGGGCTCGGTGGCTACAATCGGGGGATCGTTGGAGACCAAGGAGCTAGATGCGTTCGTGTTCCGGCGCGTCTAACCAGGAGGGAGAGTAAAGGATTTATTCTCTCCCGAGTAGAGGCCTCGTCCAGGGCGACCAAAGTGGCTGAGGTCGCGCATGTGTTCATAGGCGTTCCCGTGGCCCCGCCAACATGCGGCGGAGGCGGAACACCTTGGGGTTTTAGTCGGTGCGAGCCTGACATCAAAAGTATTTCCCCACGTACGAAACAAAGACAGAGATTAGTTAAAAGGCTATAATATAAATATGTTTAGTCCAATACATGAAGAAGTCACAATAGCCGAGTGGTCGAGTGGTTAGAATTTGAATCAAGAGGCCCGAGTACATGAATGGCAGGTACCATTGAGTTTTTTTTTTTTTCAAAACTTATGTACGAATATATCGTTGGCTTAGATATTAAGTCGGCAACGGTTGTCCCAAAAATATGTTCGGTGGGAGGTGAGTCGAAACGACTTAATTATCTAGACCTCTGTTCACCCCCGTATGGGAAATAGTGTGAAGATATATTTTACGGCGTAAATTAAGCCTGGCCTCAAGCTTATGAATAGCTTGAGCGCACTTTTGATTTACTATTCTAATTGTTGGGCGTTAAAATAATGTTAGATGAATCTGTTTTATGAGTAATTATTCACGCCATTCCCAATACAGGTGTACACAGTGGTCTAGACAATTAAGTCCTTTCGGCCCACCTTTCACCAGACATTTTTGGGACAACGTGACAGGTGGTGAGCCCGCCGTCGTTTTTTATGTACGACATTTCAACGATATAAATCGTACATAAATTTTTGATAAAACTAATTGATACGAGCCTTGGGGATCGCACTTGGGTCTCAATTTTTAACTTAAATTATTTAGTTAGCTTTTACTATAAGTGAATAAATTAATGACAGTCACCCCTGTGACCTAATAGATCGTTACCATGCTGTTTCTTAATATTTTGTTTTATGTTCAACATTGAACGAATTTAAGACCATAATGGTGTCGGAGACCATATTGAACAATATGATACACATTAAGCAGACCGGTAACGTTCAGTAGCGTCTACGATGACTTCGGTACCAGCTGGAGACACCAACCCGCTCATCAAACGTGGCGATTAAGACACGTCCCCCATACATGAGAGTCCTGCAGTGGAGTTTTACTAGCTGGTAAGTAAACAAGACTGTTGATATTTGTCATCACTAAGAGTACAAATATTTAGGTTTACATGAAAAGTTAAACACTATCTTAATACAAAATAGTTTTCATAACGTTACTGGCGGTTACCGCTATATTAAATAGTATCAGATTTTTTTAATCTTCACGTATTTGCCAATACAGGGAAAACCACTGGGTACAAACTTTAAATAACAAAAAGTTAGTATTTCTTTCTTAGGTTTATGGTCTCTTTTCAGAAAAAAAAAGTAAGTTCATGAACTAAATTAATACAAAGTAACAGCGTAAAGCTAATTATTAAAAACATCTATGTAAATAACTTACATAATGCAATACAACGCAAGTTTTCGTACATTCATATATACATATTGGCCAGTAAAATCTGTCGAGCGGTTCTTTCCATAAGTGAGGGTTTGACATAATACGCCAAGATATGCCAAGCGTTGTGAGCTCGGCAAGCGGATTAGCGATCGCAGTAGAAGACACCTCGCACCTAAGACGCTGCTGCCCGGTCGGCACCCGACTAAAATTCTGCATCGGACTGCAGAATTTTATTCTGGTACTTTTTGAGATGGTTATCCCACCATCTGTCGGTAGCCTATTGCATGTTTAAGGCCTCTTCCTTAGCCGCCTCTTACAACACCCACAGAAAGATAAGGGGTGGTAAATACTTACGCTGACAACACGAAAAGTTTGCTTATTTACGAGTAAGTACAGCCCAACCAGCTCTACATTCTTAAGAGTACAATAACTTTACGAAAGTTAATTGAATTACAACAAAACCGATCCTATTACAAACAGACAGTTTACGTTACACATTTATGTCAAGCCACCGCATGGGATACGGAATCATGAGAGTTAGAACAGCTCGGCTGTATCCCACTTCTCACTCTATCGGGCGGGGCTTAACTGCGACTTGGCCCACGTATTTAGAGCCCTCTATGTGAGGTCTCGATGGTAATTTATTAACCGGGGCCCCACAAATTCTGACTTTCGAAATCTACCTACCATACATTTCCAAGCGATGGCAATATGAAATTATTAAATTCGGAGATGTTTTTACGTCCTACCTTTTCCACATAACGGTGCGAAATCATGCTAATTAAAATAACAAAAAGTTCTATCGAACAATTTAATGAGATATCTAAAAAATTTATAGGTTGTTTTGAATGGTTTGTGCTATTCAGAGCTTATAGAATAAAGTTAAACACTATTTTGTTTTTGGTAACATTATTTATTCACTTTTTCACTACTCACAGATTAAATAGTATATCAGTACATACATATTGTTATATGTTAATATTTATGTATACACGTAATAGAATGTTCTTATGCATATGGAAATTGTACTATTAAACCAGTGATGATTTACAGATCGTTAAATCCTCGTTGCTTTATAAAATCAAAAAAGGAAGATCTGCCAGTGTCTTGGCGTAGTAATAATAAACGTGGGGTTACAAGAGCTATTTTTGAAATTTATTTTAAAAAAATATGTACTTTAAGGCAATTCTAGTTTTAGTAGTCAATGCACCAGGTCGTCCTCCTTTAGAAGAATCTTCAAAATCATACTGAATGAAAAAATGGAATTTAAGGAGCTTTTAACAATTGCCGAGCAAGAAAGAAAAATCTAAATTATTCAAAACGTGAAGATAATAGTCATAAATATTTTGATGTAATAATTATGTGGATATTCGTAAATATTAGGCAATAAGTATATCGTCAAAAACATCAATTAAATTGATTTTTTTTCTATATTTATTTTTAATTTTATGGCCTAGAAACATATCCCAAGCCATATTCACGGTTTCTGTATTCGCGGCGTATTTACGAAAAGTGACTATCGATAAACGAATATATATTCTTATTTCGATAAATAAATTATTTGATTACATTGAATTGAACATAAACGGTGGCATGCCCACCGGTTTTCAAGTTGTCGCCATTACTAAGGTAACGGGTTCGATTCCCGGGGCCAATGAATAAAAACCACTTTTTCTACATTTTCTTGAAACTGGGTGTATATGTAGGTGGTACCTTCCTTGTTTCAAGTTCCATTATACAAATGTTTTAGTTGCTTACTTTGGATCAGAGCAATGTATGTGATGTTGTCCCTATCTCTATATATAATAATCGGTGTATCTTTGTATGTATACACCGCGAATGGTTAAAGCGAATAGCGAAGCATGTAGGTACTACTTATATTTCTTACCAAAAGGAACTTGTTTCTGAGTGCATTAATAAAATTACAAACTTTACTCACAGTTAGCAATTTTTACAGTATTGAAATAGTATACTAAGAATACGAATTCATCCAAATTTGTTTTAAAATTGTCGCACAAAAACTATTATATTATGCACTCGAATAATTTTTTCGTCCATTCTGAAATAGAAACAAAGGTGTAATTTTTAACACATTTAACGCCATCTCGTAACAGATGATACAGATAATAATATTTAGTAAAAACTACTAATTCAATTTTCATTACATTTTATTTCACTAGATGGCGAAAAATTTGTTTATTAAGTGTTCATCGTAATTATGTTTTCAGAAACATAATTTTTCTGTATACGTACATTTTATAATGAAATAAAAAATATTTTTGAATATAAAATTACATTATTCAAATACATATTTTGTATATCTTCATACATATACCCAATACAAGGAAAGACAAAGGGTTTAACAATTAGTGATCTCGACCTACCTTTCACCAAAGTCTATATGGGATAACAGCACATGTAGTGCCATGCGAAATCATTTAAAAAAATATAAGTTGGGTAATTTTTAGAGTTGTAGACAAACCTTGTGCAAGTTTTTTACTGTTCTACTCATCACTAGATGGCACTAATACATTCATGTGCATCATATGAGGTTGATTATACAACAAGTAACTGATATCTTCAAAATATGAATGATAACTGGAGAAAAATACTCTCAAAAAAGAATTTTCTTTGAATTCTTTAAATTTACTAGTTAATCCATTGATAGAATCATTATAGATTACGGGAATTTTTAAACTGCAATGTTAACAATGCAAGGAGCATTTCAGCTACTGAACACTTATAATATTATTTAATACGCAAAATACGCGCTAGGTCGTGGAGTTGTGGAGATCAGCCCGTCTAATCTAATCTAATCTAATATTATTTAAATTACAGATATGTCTATAAGGTAATTTTACACTTTTTAAGTAAGCAATGTTTCGCTGTTATTATGTACAATATAATATACAGTTATACATGCAACTGAAATATACATTTGTAATACATCGTATTATATACTGATATTTCTTAGAATATGTAAATTATGAAATTATTGCGTTGTGAAATATGAAATTTAAAAATTATACTGATGAGAGTTGGATTACGGTTTATTAGTTATTTGTACAAAATGTAGATTACACCGCGTTGATATTGGTACGCACTGTCCCTGTACTTTAAAAAATTTGAACAATTCTGTTTTACTGATCTTTAATGATTATTAATGATCATTACTAACAACGACATTTATTTGAGCTGTCAGTGCCTCGGTAGAGAGTATATATGTTCCATAGTGTCAGCTCAGTTATTTATGTGTTATCTATGGCCAAAGAGAATATAATCACTACATTATAATCTATGGGTGTCATCAGTGGGTGTCATAACAAATGTAAATATAAATATTCAAATACTCAAGACTTGGCTTAAAGGTCGAGATACCAGGGCATAAACTCCAAAAAAATGTAAATATTTCATCAAGATGAAAATCTACTAGTTAGCATTAAAAAACTTTATATAATAAAAAAACAGAGAAAACAAGTTTATAAGATGAGAAAATTTATAATGAAAAAAAATATATAAATATCTTATAAGAGAATAATTTGTAATAATCATGAATTATCAATTGATAGAAAAAATTATAAAAACAAATAGTGATTTTTGTCCAGAATTCAGCTATGAAAACCCCTTACTTGATCGCAATGTAGCTAAATCACTTTCAAAGAGTTATGTGAAAATGCTTTATTTATCCAAAGAAAACTCGAAAATAAATAACAACCTCCGACTCTCGATCTTAGAAAACATTCGAAATATATGCCAATTTCAACCCGATGGGCATATTAAAGTAGATGACAATTTCACAGAATTACTTGTAGAGTTTCATAGTACAAACTATAGACGTTACTACGATAAAAGAACTGACTCGATAAATAAAAAATTAGAAGCATTCCTAATTCGAAGAACAGAAGATTCTCAATTGAACTCTAATTACAAATCTGAAGTTAATCCAGAGGTTATTCAGTCCTTAGTTAATCTAAACCAACATGGAATATTTGACACACTATCTGAAGATATTATTCATTGGAATGTTACAGATTCCAAGCATAAAAGAGTCTTAAAGGAATTGTTCGCAAATGAAGATGCGTCAAAGAAATTAAATATGTTTGATGACATTTCTACTAAAATGATACCCGAAATAGAAAAACATCTCATAGAACATTCTCTGTGTATATTAGAAGATAAAAATACCGTAGTAGAAAGTTCACTAGTACACAATAATTTTTTACAACAATTAGTTAAAATGTGTTTAGTGTCTACTAAATGTTTTCAAATCTGCATTAGAATATTAAACAACATTTTTATTGAAACCAATTTTAATACAAACATACAAAAATTTATATCAAAGTTTATTAATTCTGTGCAGACAGACTGCTCTCAAGTGACATTTTCAGTTTTATATCCAACTCATTTGAGTCATTTAGTAGTATTGTTAGATTTTAATGAAGAAGAATTACAACCACCTCTGAGGAATGCTTACATACAATCAACAATTAAATATTTACACATTTTATACAAGGAACAGGCAAGTGATTTAGTTATGTTGTTATCTCACTTTCCAAGATGGTTTGATATTTATTTTGGTTCTAAATACTATACAACTTAATAATGATAAGAAAAAATAAAAATTATCTGAAGCTATCTCTATGTTTCATTTTATGATACAAAGGTACTCGGTATAATCAGTAAGTAACTTTATTTTGTAGCATTCTAAAATCTTAATATGAAGGTGGTAGACTTCTTATTCATTTGTTTGTTTACCTGAGAATGGGGAGATTGACACAAAAATATATAAAATAAAACATCTTCATGGCATTGCCAATACAGGGGTAGACAGAGGTCTAAACAATTTAGTCATTTCTACCCACCTTCCACTGAAAGAATTTTTTTGGGATACTGTGACAGGTGGTGAGTATGTCACTGTCTTTATGTCCAAGCCAAATATGTAATTCATATATAAGTTTAAAAAAACCCATTGATATAAGTCTGCCACCAGGGAATCAAACTTGGGGCTCTTATCTCCAATCCTGATCACTCAACTGTTTGGCTATTGTGATTTTGTTGCCTTATCTTACCCATTGCTATTGCTCAATAGCAATGTATCAATCATTACATTCTGGGCTCTTGTTTGTAATAAGGGGTGAGTTTAATCACAGGCTATTAGGCATTTCATCTTAGACTGTGACTTTTTTTCAAAGTATGTAGCACTGTGGTAGCCACTTACCATCAGAACGACTGTCAGGATAATTAATAAATATATACATAGAGACAAAATCCCATACATTGTTCTGATCCCAAAGTAAACTACTTAAGCACTTGTAATATGGAATCAAAAACAGAGTAGGTACTACAAACATCCAGACTTGAGAAAATGTTGTCACCATTTACCCGACTGGGAATCAAACCCAGGGCCTCAGAGCTAGCGACACCTTGAAAACCGGTGCGTACGCCACTCGCCAACCAAGGTTGTCGAAGGAAGATGTTTTCAAATAGAGTACACAGTCAATATCAAATAAACTGTTATACATTTCTTAGGCAAGAGTATAATGCCATTATATCTTCACGCCAATCCCAATACTGGGGTAGACAGAGGTCGGTACTATTAAGAAAAACGAGGAAGTCTGCGCCTGTGGCATCGAAGTATTAAAATGTTTAGTCATACTTAAATTTTAAATATGAATCAATAAATATTTCAAGATTACGATGAACTATTTATCTGAATCACTTATACGATCGAACTCAAATTAGAAAAATAAAAAAAAAAACAATAAAACGAAAAGATTTTCGGATTTTATCGCGATTTTCATTAGTTTTTTTTTTTTTAATTTTAATTAGCTTTTCAGCATCCGAAACGTCGGAAAGAATTTTTTTTATAGAAAAGGGAGGCAAACGAGCAGGTTGCTCACGTGATGGTAAGTGATTATCGCCGCCCATGAATACCTGCAATACCAGAGGCATAGCAGATGCGTTGGCAGCCTTTGAGAAAGGTAAAGGTCGGTCCGGAAAAACCTCTGACGGCAGCACATTAACACAAAATTCCGCGAAAAACGCACTGTGGTTAAATGCCAAGCATCAAGATGGTGGTGATGGAATTTTTGACTATGCTATTAGGTACGATGGTGAAATTCAGAAAAAACTTTTTCTGAATTTTAAAATTCAAAAAGAACTTTTTTTTTATAGGGAAAGGGAGGCAAACGAGCAGGTGGCTCACGTGATGGTAAGTGATTACCGCCGCTCATGAACACCCGCAATACCAGAGGCTTAGCAGATGCGTTGCCTCCCTTAGAGTGCCCCCCTCCCCCATAATTGGAGGAGGAGGATGGACGACCGGTTACCTGCACTCACCAGACGAAACGCAGAAGTTTGTTAGACTTCTACTTTACGTCGGTATTCTGTGAGGTCGTGGTACTTCCCCGGTCGAGCCGGCCCATTTATGCAACAACAAAAGTTGATGCGTGGCTCTACCACTGTTAAAACTTTCTGAAAAGTAAAAATAGTTTGTTAAAAACTAATTAAAAACGAGATAAAATCCGGAAATCGTTTTATTTAAAATGTGTAGCATTCGAGTAAATGCAAGAAATCATTAAATTAAACAAAAATAAAATATGCCTTCTTTATTTTCAAACGATACAAATTATTAAAAAAAACGTAAGGATCTAAAATATTCCTTTATAAATGTTAAGTTTTATAAGTTTCTTTATTAAACTTTTGCCACTAATGCTGGCTACATAAACTGAATTTTGTACGAAATATATTTTTAAAGGACCATTCATAATACCTTCTTTGCTCTTTCTAGCTTTTATATGCTTCTCGGTTTTTAGATGAAGATATGTTGGATCCCAAAATGGAATCAATTGGTTACAGAACCCACAATGGTAAATATCTTTTTGCACCTGTAAATAAAAAGGTGTCTGCATTAGTTATGTGTGGGTTGTATTATTTGCATCTGCTATATTCAAGGATACATGTCTTAACCCCCAAACAGCTTGCTACAGTCGACTACTGTAGTTTGTTAAAGAATAATTACTAGTTCTATCCACGATTTCAATCATGCATTTATATTATATCGAAATTCTTGTTGAAAAATTTGCATAATTATCGGACTTCTAATTCAACGAATAAATCAAAAGTTGCTTCAAGCTGAACAATTGCACTGGAACAGTGCATGATTCCTGAATAAAAACTGGATTAATACACATTGGCAAATTCTGTCATGAGCTCCTAGATTTGCGATGATTTCTTAAGTTATAAGAATTCAAAACTTAATAAATAAATAAATGCCTTCAGATAGTTAAATTGACTCAGACTCGTAACATATACCTTTTTATATTTGCATGCGGAGTGTTGCGAAGTAACTTTTTCAATAACAACTTTAAATGTCTTCAGGCAATTCCCAATACAGGGGTAGCTAGAGATCTAGTCTAGACAATTTATTCTCTTTGATCCACCTTCCACCGGAGATATTTTCGGGACAACGTGACATGTGGTGCGCCCGTCGCCGTCTTGATGTCCAAGCCAACGATATAATTCGTACATAAGTTTTTCAAAAACCCATTGGTACGAGCCTCGCCACCTGGGGATCGAATTCCGACCACCCATCCACTCGGATATCGTGACATGAAAGTGGAACAAACGTACAAACTAGACTTTTCTGTTTACCGGAAAATATAACGGAATAGAACATATAGCATTATGTAGCGACGCGTTTTACACGGGACAGTCAAAGTTTTATTTTATATTACATACATACACACATAACGTCCTGTTAAATTCCACCGCAGGACTTAAGCCTCTCCCAAGGGGAGGATTTGCCATAATCGCAACGCTTGACAGGCGGATTTGTGATCGCAGTACCAGACCAAACGCACCTCAGACGCTGCTGCCCGTCTCCGGTCTGATTTTTTGGGTCTGATATAATATTTTATGTTATTCATATATTTCTACAGTTCATGTTATACCTTAGTTTAGTTTATTTTAGACGGCGACAGGCTCACCACCTGTCACGTTGTCCCAAAAATATCTTCGGTGGAAGACGGGTCGAAGGGACTTAAATGTCTAGACTAGACCTCTGCTACCCCTGTAATGGAATTGCGTGAAGATATATATATATATGTATATATATATATATGTATATATATATATATATATATATATATATATATATATATATATATATATATATATATTTATATATATATATATATATATATATATATATATATGTATATATATATATATATATATATATATATATATATATATATATATATAAATATAAATATATATATATATATATATATATATATATATATATATATATATATATATATATATATATATATATATATATAGTATAATACCAGAGTCACTTTTGGTTTTTCTTTATTTTCAAAATATTTGTCATACGAAAATTAAAATGTACATTAAATGTAAAAAGTGTATATACATATATACATAATACAAGTAATAATAAATATCTTCACGCAATTCCCAATACAGGGGTAGACAGAGGTCTAGTCTAGACAATTTATTCTCTTTGATCCACCTTCCACCGGAGATATTTTCGGGACAACGTGACATGTGGTGCGCCCGTCGCCGTCTTGATGTCCAAGCCAACGATATAATTCGTACATAAGTTTTTCAAAAACCCATTGGTACGAGCCTCGCCACCTGGGGATCGAATTCCGACCACCCATCCACTCGGATATCGTGACATGAAAGTGGAACAAACGTACAAACTAGACTTTTCTGTTTACCGGAAAATATAACGGAATAGAACATATAGCATTATGTAGCGACGCTTTTTACACGGGACAGTCAAAGTTTTATTTTATATTACATACATACACACATAACGTCCTGTTAAATTCCACCGCAGGACTTAAGCCTCTCCCAAGGGGAGGATTTGCCATAATCGCAACGCTTGACAGGCGGATTTGTGATCGCAGTACCAGACCAAACGCACCTCAGACGCTGCTGCCCGTCTCCGGTCTGATTTTTTGGGTCTGATATAATATTTTATGTTATTCATATATTTCTACAGTTCATGTTATACCTTAGTTTAGTTTATTTTAGACGGCGACAGGCTCACCACCTGTCACGTTGTCCCAAAAATATCTTCGGTGGAAGACGGGTCGAAGGGACTTAAATGTCTAGACTAGACCTCTGCTACCCCTGTAATGGAATTGCGTGAAGATATATATATATATATTTATATATATATACATATATATATATATATACATATATATATATATATATATATATATATATATATGTATATATATATATATATATACATATATATATATATATATATATATATATATATATATATATATATATATATATATATATATATATATATATATATATACATATATATATATACATATATATATATATATATATATATATATATATATATATATATATATAAATATAAATATATATATATATATATATATATATATATATATATATATATATATATATATATATATATATATATATATATATATATAGTATAATACCAGAGTCACTTTTGGTTTTTCTTTATTTTTCAAAATATTTGTCATACGAAAATTAAAATGTACATTAAATGTAAAAAGTGTATATACATATATACATAATACAAGTAATAATAAATATCTTCACGCAATTCCCAATAGAGGGGTAGACAGAGGTCTTGTAATTGGTCTATAATTCGTAATTGGTCTGTAATTCGTACATAAGTTTGTTGAAAAACCCATTGGTGCCTGCCTCCTGGGGATCGAGCTCGGGCCTCTCGACTTGAAATTCCGACCACCCATCCACTCGGCTATCGTGACATCCTCCGATTTCTATTCTTTCTAATATATATTATCAATATTCGCGCTCCACTAAAACTTTATCTTCTCTAAATTATTGAAAAAACTCATTACTACGACCCTATCACCTGGACATCGAAATCAGATCTCTTGATTCGAATTCCGATCATCTAACCACTCGGCTGTCGAGGCTTTAAAAAATTAATAAATGCTACTATAAGCTGATATTGTGAAATAAAATTGTAAAGATTTTTTTCTTACTTCTCTAACAAACTCGTTCACTAAATCTGTATCATAATCAATTATCACTACCGAAGCAGCCATTACTTTTTCCTTATGATGCTTGTTTGAACAGTGTGCTCTAGTATCTGCTATTTTCATTATCTTATTACAAACTAAACATTTCATTTCATCATTTATAGTCTTCACCACAAATAAAAAGCTTTGGATGTCTACGCACAAGTTGGTATTTATGCATATAACATTCAAGCCTTCTCCAAACGTCGCCTCTTTTATAAAATCGTGGAGAGGTGTCTTATCTGGTAAATACGTTATTTGCTTGTCATATCTTATACCCTTTTTGATACCTTTGGCTAGTAAAAGGCCTTGATGTCTAGTGCCCCTGACATGTTGTTTTGCAACATTTATGTCAGCGGAAAACAATACATCACACAAGGAACAATAACCCTTACTGCCTCCGCTATTCAATTTAATCTTATGTCTTAGGCCATAATTAGCTAATTCGGATCTTCGTTTACCGCGATCAGCAACTTTTGTGTTTACAGCGTTATCAGGATCGGATGAATCACTTTCTTCATTTTCCATCTTATGAGATTTTCTGTGTAAAATCATCGGTTTGAATGCCATGTCAGGTAAAGTCAGTTTGCACTGAATACATCTTACACAGTTTTTCTCTTCATTTATGTAAAAAAATTTTCTTAGTTTCCTTAAAACATAATTCTTATCAAATTTAGGTATTCTGAGTCGCTCTTCAATTGAAGCATCTTTTTTTTCAGCTTGGTCTTTTGTACCTGATACAGTATGCACACTTTCATGCTCATGTGGATTCTTGGATGGAGTGTAAAAATTATTGCAACAATAGCAAAAATCTGTATTATTATCAATCTGAAATAGGAATAAAAATATATTACCATGCTTACTACTCCAACCTACAATAATACCTTTACTTAATAATACTTTACCTTTCTAACGTATCTGTTATCATTATTGATCGTAATTTTTGATTGAATTAACGATATCATATGATCAGCCTGTTTTATATGATCAACATTTTCTATAATCGTCTTACACAAAATGCATCGATTGTTAATGACACCGTGCCATTCGAATTTACTCATTACCATTTCGTGATATCTTACCCGACCGATTTTGTTACGTGTCACATCACTAGCGGTCTCAGTGACTACAGGGTGTTCTTTACGAAATAAATGTTTATCTTCATTTATATGATTATCTATAGTGGCATATGATGAAACATGATTACATACTTCACAGTAGAATTTATCACCGAGCTGAAAAAAAAAAATTTTAAAATAATCGATTGAGAGCCGTGTAAATGTACTGATGTAAACTGTAAAAGTAACTAATGATAATTATCCTCCTCTTCTGCCTCCTCCTCTGCGTTGGATTACTACAACACTAGTACTTTGTACCGTTTTGAATAAAATAGCAGGACAAGTACTCTTTGTTCTCTGGTTTGAAAGGTAAAGGAGTTAAAAGTAAGGGTAATTAAAGCATAATAAAAGCATGCATTCTTTTTTAAGGATGGGATCTAGTACTACGTAATAGCTATGGCCTTGCAGACTATGGACGCGAAGCAAGAGCTTCTTATACTTACCTTTTTCATACAATAACTGAGATAAACGAAAGCCCTGCAGAATGGTAATTCCTTTGACGGCCAGGCAGCGTTGGCAGCGACCTGCCCTCAAACGTTTTGGTTTCGAATCCCATTTAAGGACAAACATTTATGTGATGCGAATCATTTGTATTCAGAAATAAATATTTATCTATGCAGGAACATGTATTTTTATTTTGTTGTGTTCGGAAAACTTACAACAAATACTAACAAATATAATAACAATTAGAACACTATTTCAAAGTTTTTACCGGTAGTTAAATAACATAAAATATTTATGTTATAATTATTACAATCTATATAGGCATCCTATTCTATAACACAAGTGCATCAGCTACTTATCCTGGAATATTGCTCTATATGATATTGTCCCCATTTATATAAGTTTCTATGTATGTATGTATATATATATATATATATATATATATATATATATATATATATATATATATATATATATATATATATATATATATATATATATATATATATATATTTTTCAATATACATAAATACATAGATACATAACATAAAATAACTAAACAAATCGACAAAATCCAACTTCAAATTAAAGTTAACAAAATAATTTAAGTAAGATACACTGGAATGAAACAAGTTTAAATCAACTTCAGAAGAAACCTCATTGAAAGATTCACATGCACGTATCATATAGAAACTTACCTATATACGTACGTACTTATACTTTGTTTTTTTAACATTGTTTAAAAAATCTCTTCACGCCATTTCCAATACAAGGGTAGACAGAAGTCGAGACAAATAAGTCCATTCGACCCATCTTCTACCCAAGACATTTATGCGACAACATGGCAGGTGGTGAGCCCGTTGCCGTCATTACCCCAACCCAACCATTATAACAACTTAATATTGTTCCTGTTATAAAGGCTAACTTAACGATTCCGCATAGTCGATAGTGCCTTTCGCTATTATTAAAATAAAAAAAGACGCCATTTTTATCCTCTTACAGACAGGAAATATATGAAACTATTTACACCTCAATATATATATTTATTATTATCATAATTCAGTTGCCAATACACAGGGAATCGTATTTAGGGACTGGGCAATAAATTGTTGTAAAGAAAGTGTTATAAGTAAATAAAAATATACACTTAATTTGATATAACTTTCTAAAATTTCCCTAATTATTAAAGGTTCCTCTTATACAGAATTCTTATATTAAACTTAGATTATTTTCATAATATTCCACCGAACAGTCACGACTCTAAAATTATTTCTACCTTCCTCTTTTCGGCAGTATAAATTTTATAGATTACTTATTACATAAAATTTTGATATTTTGTCTACACGTATAAACATATTTATTTATCAATTTTATATGTATATAATATGCATTGATATTGTATTTAAGATATTAGAATTAAAATTAAATGTACATTATTATTATTGTTCTGGACATGCTTATCTGCCACTTTGTACTGATTTTACAGTCACAGTTCTGCCGGAAGTGATAATTATAAAAATAGGCAGGCCCTCTATACAAATTCACCGTATAATTATATTTTCATTTCTGTATTTACTGTGTACACTAAATATCAAATGTATACATAAATTGACACACATAAGTAGATAAAGCAAAAAAGTATGATGTGTAATTTAGTAAACAAGACCTAACCAGGAGGAATCGAAATAAGATTTCGAATGTTACTAATTAGTCCGTATTTTATTTTCATCCCTTTCATCAGGGTATTTCATCAATTAGTAAATATTTTTGCTAAATTATTTTCATACACATCTATATACACGAAAAGAATTACTTACCTTATATATAAATTCTTTCTTGTACTTCCTAACGTAAGACATAGTTTTAATCTTCTTCCTATGTTGTTCCCATCGGATATGCTTTTCTACTTGATCTTTAAGTTCAAAAGATTCTTCGCACAAAAGACAAAAGTAGTCTATCTCGCCACATAAAATAAAATTTTTGTAATAACTATTCATGGTTCTAAATTTGCGGGACAACTTTGCAATTTCACACAGTTAAAAGTGTACGATTTACGAATCTTCGCAGTGAAGGTAGTTTCGAAAAGCATTTTTGCTATTCATACTTTTAAAATGGAGGTAATCTCTCGTTATATTTAATACCAGCTGTCTCCCGCGTTTCTATTACACTTAAAGCAGAACACAAATCGTTTTTATTTTTTAGAAAAATAATAAGGGTTACGCGTTAACTTTTAAAGCTGCAGTGTATCTAGTAAAATATTAATATGTTCATTACATACATATCTTAAATGGTCTTTTTTATGTGAGTTGGGCCAGTCAATCCCAGGTGGACTGTGTTATGTCCACCTGAGTGTAAGTGGCGGTGTGTGGGGACCGTTCACAGTGGAAAGTTTTAGGGGAGGCCTATGTTCAGCAGGAGACTCTTGATAGGCTGTAAAGAAGAAGAAAATGAGTGTAAGTGCCGACTATATCTTCACGCTATTCTCTAATAGCGGTAGACAGAGGTCTAGACAATTAAGTCCTTTTCACTCATCGTCCACTGAAGACATTTTTTGGGACAACGTGACAGGTGGTGGGCGTGTCTAAGCCAACGATATAAATTGTGTATACATTTTTTTTTAAAACGTATTGGTGGAAGTCTGCCTTCTGGGGATAGAACTCGGGTTTCTTGAAACAGTCCGTGCTAAAAGTTAAGTCTCCCTATGATAATAAGTGATTATTGCAGGTTAGTGCGGAATAGGTACTGACCAGAAGTTCGGACTTATACGACTCCGAGAAATCTACCATTTACCAAACAATTTAATTACAACCACCGAGTCGTGATAACCTGATGGTAAGTGTGCTTGCGTGCGCGAGAGATCCAAATAAAAAATTATACTACTAAGTGTAAAGTTTGTCGAGCGAAGAAGAGCAGTGGATGACATTAGAGCTAAAAATTTTTATGTGCCGATAAAGCGTTGCTAAAATAAAAGTATCACAAGTTTGTTTCGGTACTCGTCGACACCAGTGCCGTCGTCTGCATAGCAATGAATGTCACTAATTTGCAACAAATCATTGATATAAAGTGCCTTTCTTAGGGATCGGGTGCACCAAAGCTGTTTTTCATGCCATCACCATTGCTCCATAACGCCTCAGAAAAACATCGTGAGGTAACCAGCGTATCCTAGAACTAACCATTCAAGGTCATGTGACATGCACCAAATAGCATTGATCAGTCTGTGTAGATTACGGTTTTGGAGCTAGCTACTCAAACCTAAACCTATTTAATAAATAAGTTTAGATAGAAACCAAAAAAGCGACGATAGAGATAATAAATATTTAAAAAAGCTGTACACTTATCAAACCACTACTGTAAGAGAGGATTGGCAGAGGTAAAAAAAGCGCAGAAAGTGCTATTTCACGATTTTCTTGAATCTAAAATGTGTAGTGGTTTAGTAAATTACAAGGCAGTTTAAATATAGCACGTATTGTAACAATATTACATTTAAATAGAAAAAATACCTACTTACCATTCCAGCTTGTTCCTTACCGTTCAGGTAAAATGTGAACGGAAAAAATGTAAATAGTAAAATGGTAAGTAGATATTTGGAAACATTTGGGTACGTTGCATTATTTATTAGATTTATGAGACTATATTAGTTATCAGACGAGTAATAATCTTATGGCAAATATTTAAATCATTAATTAAATGAATCTGAACAAATAACTTTTCTTTAGAAGACACGAACGGTAAGGAAATTTTATTTTGACCTGGTCGATTTTTTGTAGATTATTAATTTTTCGTTGGCGCCAAATCGGTCTTTAAGACATGTGATCTGGTCAAGTCACTAGTGGGGGCTGAGGTCGTGGTGGGGAGTCGTCGTGAGGATTACATTTACCATGGGGTACAATTCCATTTCACTGTCACTGTTCGCGAATGGTAAGGAGTACGAAGGGTTGGACAATTTTTGAATTGGTATAAAATTAAAATTAACTGAAACTGTTCTTTATATGATATATTTTATTTCAATTTATATATCAACTACTATATTTACTGAATAATAAGAAAAAATATTATTCTTCGAAGGTTTCATTTAATTTTTCTTATCATAAAGGTTGAAAATTGGGAAAAGGGACACGAATTGTAATGAGGTTTTGAAAACTATTTTTTTATAAAATGCCTTATAGCTTATAAAACACAATAAATTGACCTGCAATATTTAGCCCACTTAATTAACTATGTATATAAAATAGTGATCAAAATCGATTTAGGTTTAATGTGTTATTCACAGCGAGACATAAAAAATTTACATTTTCAAATATTCACCCATGTACGTATCACAGAACATACATACTCGCTACTGAGAGTATAACGTAGTGATTATATTTTCTTTGCTGGGAGTTATTTATGCTCTTCTCTATGGATTCATCGTCGCATATTCAACATGAAATTTTATAAAAAGTAAATAAATACTTGAATTTTAATTGTTGTTATAAATAGTTGATCTTTTGATTTCACGTATATAGCACGTTGTTGAATAACAAGTACAATGTTCTTTAATGAAAAAATATAATTGTGCGAAATAGTAATATTTACTCCATTGATGTTCCAGTTAAGTGGCGTCAGTAGATTTGTTTTTATCTGAATATGAGTAAAAGACGCCGGGCTTCGTCTGTGGCAAGTAGAGGAGCTGAAGGTGATGATAGTGATGATGGAATAGAGCAAAGTACCCCCGGGCCACCACCGTCACGTAAAAAGAAGAAGTTGGAACCGGTAATATGTTTGCACAACAAGCTTGCGTTTACGTGACTTATATCGTTTTGTTTATCCTTTTTTTTTATAAATTTGTGCATTTGTTTTTGTTTTAGAGTGAAATTTGTCAACAGCTGTATGATATTATCCGTTTGTATAAAAAAGACGACGGCTCTTTATTATGCGACTCTTTCATTCGTGCACCCAAGAGGCGACAGGAGCCCCAGTACTATGAGGTTGTTTCTCAGCCAATTGACTTACTCCGGGTAAGTAAAGTAATTTATTTAAGTTTTATGGTCAATGTACAAAAAATTATTCATCGTAAAAAATGGGGATTATTTTCTTCTAATATTATCTGCCATTGAAACGAATTCAGAAAAAGGATTAAGAATAACCTATGAAGAGTCTATTGAACATAACATAAGCTGATATTGTGCAAAACCCAAAGTTTTTTTTACAATGGAATGGTCCTCAGCCACCTGCGTCCATTGACTTTCGGCAACATTTTGCAAATAGTCATTCTGTCTGGTAGGGGGTTCTCCTGCACTATGTTTGCCTTAATAAAGTTGCAACTCAAGATCCTTTTTTGCCAACGGTCAGTTTTTTTGAACTATGTGGCTTGTCCATTGCCACTTAAGTCCAGTGATCCTTAAGGCTATGTCAGTTGCCTTAGTTCTACTGTGGATGTCTTTGTTGCATATTTGTTCTTTATTATTAAAACTAAATCTTTACATTTTAATCATTTTTATTTATTTATTTATACTTTGTTATTGATGTATATCAATTTTGAATATTGTTCTTAGCAATGTTAAGTTTTATTTTGCTGTTATGAACAGTGTTTAAAGCTATAAGTAGATAAGACTATTTAGTTTACGCTTTATGTCACACAGGTCAATGTAACATAAGTACAGCTCCTTAAAAATTTCAATGTGCTTTTTATGAATTATTATCTATTGTAGGTTCAACAAAAATTGAGAACAGATACCTATGAGGATATTGAAGAGCTATCAGCAGACATTGAATTGCTTGTTAATAATGCAAAGGCTTTCTACAAGCCTGATTCGGTGGAATATAAAGATGCCATAGAATTGTGGAAGCTGTACACTCAGCATAGACAGAATTTGGAGAATGGTGGTAATACATATATATTATACATACATACAACATCACACTTCTTTAACATATACCAGATCTTTAATACATCATATCACAATGTCAAGAAATCCATTTTTTTAACTCATACAAAGATACTTGATATGATCTTATAATGTTTCCCTCACTTCATTCACTTTCATCTGTACATGCATGTCAGTCAAGGATACCTACATTCTGAAAATCCAGAACCGTCATGATTTTTCCTTTCATTTATTTCCATTCATACTTACTTTGTATATCACCTTTGTTAATACCTTTTTGTTTATTCCTACTTCATTTGCAACCCATATCTTAATTTAAGTCACTATTCTTCCATAAAGATGGTGACAGGCTCACCACCTGTCACACTTTCATGAAAAATGTCATCGGTGGAAGGTTGAAGGGACTTAATTGTCTAGACTAGACCTCTGTCTACCTCTGTATTGGGAATGGCGTGAAAATATTTATTAATTCATTTATTGTTATTTACTCTTCCATATTACTACAAAAGAAATACAACTTTTTTTAATACAAAATAAACAGTTTCTCTTAGTAAGTTTGCTTAGATTAGGTAAAAATTTCAAAAAGATATGGGTTTTGTTGTTATTTACATTGTTATTTATACAGGCAATATGATTTTTACTTTATGTTATTTTTAGATTCTTTATGAAATTTAAGCTTTGCTTGTTTTTATTACTAAAATCTAACTAAGATTGTTTGAATTCATATCTATATTAAATTTGGAATATGTTAGTTTGTGAATTAAAATGGAATCTGGAAGATATTGCTGTCAGCAATAAGTTCACCCTTGCTCACTACAACATCTGTGTTTTATTGTTAATGTTTTCTTTCTTTTTGTGTGCAATAAAGAATATATAAATAAATAAATGTATTTGTTGTTGTTCTATGATTTTAGGTGATGACACAAAAACACCAAAGTTATCCCGCAATGGATCTTCAAGCAGGCGTTCAGATGTAGCAGAAGACTTATCAGAGACATCTACTAACAATGAAGATGATAACATATATGAAGAGCTTTTTAATGCTGTGAGTTTTAGCTATTCTTGTGGAATTATAATTTTAGGAAAATCTTCCTTGCCCTACTTTATCTATCTACAAATGTTATAATTCATTGTTAAGTTCTAATTCTTCTATTTGCCTTTACTCACCTCCATTAGTTACTCATCTCCGGCAAGCCTTTATAATATAAAAATAAATATGTTCACGCAATTCCCAATACAGGAGTAGACAGAGGTATAGCCTTGACAATTAAGTCCCCTGACCCACCTTGCACCGAAGATTTTTTCCCTGCCTGCCACATGGGGATTGAACTTGGGTCTCTTGACTCGAAATTCTGACCACCCAACCACTCGGCTTTATGTTATGATTACAATTACCCCACAAACATATACTTAGTTACATATATACTTAGTTTTTGATTGATATTTACACTGCCATGTGAGACATCTTTGGCCAAACAGTTATATGTTAATAAAAATAATATTTTATTGCTTTCAGTGCCTAATGATGTTATATTTGATGGTGTTATACTAGTATCTAAACCTTAATTAATCTTTTAGTCTATAATATTACATGGTCATATTACAACTTGCTTACAGTTATATTTTACGATAGGAGTTCAATGTCGAACTTTAATGTGATCTTGATTGTGTAAACTTCTATTATTATTAGATTACTTACACTATCTCACAATTCATAACCAGTGGCATAGCTAGTCGAGGGCTTTGTAGGTTCGGTCACAGCCTTGAGTTCTCAGTGTCCACACATAAATTTATTGGCATAATGATAAGTTTATATACATTATATATTTACTATAAATTAATTTGATCACTTGTATATCTTGAGAATGAAAGAAAAGGGCCATTGAATTCGCCCACATCTCAGCCCTATAACTGGAACATCTCTGGCATATTATGTTCTGAAAAAAATTAAAAAAAAACTTGCAATTTGCCTACAGGTAATGAGTGCAAATGCAGATGGCAGACCTCTGTACACTGCATTCCAATTCCTTCCATCCAAGCGTCGATACCCAGAGTACTTCAGTGTAATAGATTCTCCAATAGATCTGAAGACCATAGCTCAAAAGATCCAAGCAGGAGAATATAACAATTTGACTGAATTAGAGAAGGATTTGCTACTGATGGTCAGGAATGCTTGTCTCTTTAATGAACCTGGGAGTCAGATATATAAAGATGCAAAGACTTTAAAGAAGGTATCATGGTTTTTTTGAATTTTTTACCTTGATTTATTTTGATTAGCATACTTCATGGCATTTATATAAAGATAATCAAAAAGAAAAAAAATTGTCAGTAACAGCTAGATTATAACAGCCAATACTTCTACTTTTATCACAAGTAATAAAATTATTTTATACTTTGGTCAACATATCAGTCTGGCTTCATAATTTTTTTGGCTACTCTGCCTACAGACAGTGCTGATTTGGTCTACATCCTTTTATTATATGTAAATGTTTATTTTACTTTTGTAAATATCTGTTTTAAATTGTAATTTTACATATTAACTAACTTTATTTAAGATGTTGTAAAATAAAATAAATAAATATATATCTTCACGCAATTCCCAATACAGCGGTAGACAGAGGTCAAGTCTAGACAATTAAGTCCCTTTGACCCACCTTCCACCGAAGATATTTTCGGGACAACGTGACAGGTGGTGAGCCCGTCGCCGCCTTTATGTCCAAGCCGACAATGAAGTTCGTACATATGTTTTTGAAAAAATCATTGGTACTGCCACCTGGGGATCGAACTCGGGTCTCTCGACTCGAAAGTCCGACCCCCCAACAACTCGGCTATCGTGACTTTTTTAAGATGTTGTAATTATGTTAAATACTAATATTTTATATTGTGTTATATTGTATATTATAAAAATAGATAGATATAGAATACAATATTCAATTAGTACCAAGACAATAACAAGACATGAGAAATAGTAAAAACAGTTATAGCTCAACTAAATAATATACCTAGGAGACAAAATCTACGTTTATATTAGCTATGTACTTGTAAAAGGTGATACTTGTAACAGTTTTATCTTATTTTTCTAACTGGCAATGACCAGCAATTATATAGATGACATTCTGTCAGAGCAGTTGTTAAAGCTGCCCCCTTGCTCTAACACAATGAAGACCTTAGTTTTTAGACTATGATAAATTATTAATTAAGAGTACTGGAAAATTTCCCAGATAATACAAGTACGCAAACAAGAAATAGAGCAGCATGGGCGAAGTGGTCCTGCGAAGACTTCAGAGCGCATACGGAGCAAACGTTCATCCAGGGTGGGCCCAGTTCCTAGCAGCCGCGCGCTCGCTATCATGGAGCCACCCGGCTCTGATCCAGATCCTGAAGTCAAGGTAATTATTTCTTTCTTTCTTTTATAGACCTCCGTGGTCGAGTGGCGTTAATACCGGTTTTCAAGGTGTCGTCATCTCGAGGTTCCAGGTTCGATTCCCGGTCGGATCAATGTAGAAAAACCACTTTTTCTACATTTTCTCGGATCTGGGTGTTTGTGGTGACTTCATTGTTTCCGATTCCCATGCCACAAGTGCATTTTGCATCTTACATTGGGATCAGAGCAATGTATGTGATGTTGTCCCTATCTATATATGTATAATATATTTATATGTTATGTTTATGTTATAGTGACGGCTCCATCATAAGGGTAACATTATTGTAGCCTTTATTCTGATGAATCATTTAACATTTCAAGTGATATATTTATATCCCGCCATTAATACTATACTATTTCTAATTGGTAGCACTCTGAAGATAGCGCTGACAGTGACGAGGAGAAAGTCGAAAATGAGGACTCTCCACAGTGGAAACTTCTGGAAACAGTCAAGAATCATCTTGGGCCTAATGGTATGATATTAAAGATATACAAGATATGTTATTGTGTGTGTGTTTAAGGCTTTTTTTTCTACTTTGTTGTTCTACTTTGTTAAATAAATATTATAGAGTCATAATTTCATTTTGTAAGTGAAATTATGACAGTATTAACTATTATTATGTGTATTTGTTAATTTATCCAGGAACACCAATGGCGGAACATTTCTGGAAACTTCCGTCTCGACGTGCGTATCCAGACTATTACAAGGAAATCAAAAATCCCGTATCCCTCAATCAGATAAAGAACAAAATCCGTAGGGGTAACTATGGCACACTGTCAGAAGTGGCTGGGGATATGAACATAATGTTTGAAAACGCTAAGCAGTACAATGTGCCTACTTCTAGACTGTATAAGGATGCTGTTAAGTTACAGAGGTAAGTTTGTTTTGTAAACAAATCATACATAGGTAGAGACAACATCACATCCTTTGCTCTAATCCCAAAGTAAGTAGCCAAAGTAACTAGCTAAAGAACTTGTGTTATGGATTCAGAAACAATGAAGGGGCCACAAACACCCATGCCCTAGAAAAGGTAGAAAAAGTGTTTCTACATTGATCCAACTGGGAATGAAAACCGGTGAAAAACGTAACGAAAACGGCTTTCATTCACGAAGACCGTCTGGTTTGTTTTATAATGGTATTTTATTAGCAGGTGTAGTAGATTTCACTAGAATATCATTGGTTTGTGTACAAAAGTAATGATTTTGTTATATATATCTTTTTATTATTCTAGATTAATGCAACAACGGGTGCAAGAGTTATTAGACATAGTGCAAAGCTCGTCGAGTGATGATGAGAGTCTTTCCTCTGTGAAGAATCAGACACAAGTTGCCACACCAAGACCAAGAGGTAAAAATCTATGTTGTGTTAACTTTAATACAAGTTATAAATACATAACTGAACTATATGAAATAAATATAATCTTGATAGCCGAGTGGTTGGGTGTTCGAGTCAAGAGACTCGAGTTTGATGCCCAACTGGCAGGCTTGTACCAATGGATTTTTCAAAAAAAAACTTATTTACGAATTATATTCTTGGCTTGGACATAAAGACGGCGACGGGCTCACCACCTGTCACGTTGTCCCGAAAATATCTTCGGTGGAAGGTGAGTTAAAGGGACTTAATTGTCTAGACTAGACCTCTGTCTACCCCTATATGGGGAATTGCGTGAAGATATTTATATATGAAATCTTCTCATTCTTTTGATAGTAACAAATAATGAAAATGAGATGGGAATCGCAAAGGGAAGCTGCGCCGGGGCGCTACTTACCTATGGCTTAGTACAAACATACTAAAAATAATTCTATTGTATTTTAAATAATTTTGAAATATGAATACTAATGTCATGTATAAATTTCATAGTGATATAACATAAAAAACCGAAGTAGTGAAATACTGAAGGTATATAACCATTTTTTTAATCTTCATGCTTTTCCTAATACAAGAGTAGTCAGAGGTCTGGACAATTTAGTATGCATGACAGGTGGTGGGCCCGCCGCCGTCTTTATGTCCAAGCCAAAGATATAAATCGTACATAAGTTTTGAAAAAACTTATTAGTACGAGCCTACTTCTTGGGGATATATAAACATTGATTTCATAATTATCTATTTGTTACATTATTTTTATTAATATCACATGTTACAACAACAGGGCGTCCAAGGGTAAACCCCTTGCCGGTGACAGCGCCATCACCAATTACAACACCATCAGTCCCAAAGCCCAATCTGCCTTTGAAAAAGAAGTTGCATTTCATCGCTAAGCAATTGGTGGAGTTCACCTGCTCTGATGGCAGGCAGCCCATGTTACTGTTCATGGAGAAGCCGAGCAAGAAACTGTATCCGGAATACTACAATGTTATTGATAAGCCGATCGACATGATCACAATTGAGGCCAACATTAAGGTAAATTACATGATAACACGGTTCCGTGTGGCTAATGGAAATAGCCTTGAATATCGTTATGGCAACCGATAGATGGCGAGATAACCGTCTCTAAAAATATCAGACCGAAGATGGGCAGCAACGTCTGAGGTGCGAGTGGTCTGGTATTGCGATGGCCAATTCGCTTGCCAAGCGTGGCGATTATGGTAAATCCCCCCTAAGAGGCCTTAGTCCTGCAGTGGACTTTAACAGGCCGATACGTATGTATGTATGTACATGATAACACTGTGTGCTCATACAAATGTATTTGTACTTGAAATTTTCTAATACCATGCAAAGGTTTACATTTTCATATTGTAGTATAATTTAAAACTATAGCTATTAAATTCTGTTATCCAATTTTGACCATTGTTTCATATATATCAGTCTGTATGAATATAGTTTGCATAACATATTTTTAAAAAAATATCAAATTCCAATGTTCTTAATATGAATTCTTTTACGTTACCATAAAGACCAGAATTTTATCTTTTGTGACATTTCTTCAACTAAAATCTGAAACCTGATTATATGTTTACGTCTGATTAGAAGAACTATCGTGTAAAAAAATACTGAAAGGAAATCTTCCTAGTAATTTTTCAAAAAAACATTTTTATACAGAATGACCGTTACAATAGTGTTGATGAGATGATCTCGGATTTCCGTTTAATGTTCTCAAACTGTCGTCAATTCAACGAGGAAGGGTCTATGATATACGAGGACGCCAACCTTCTAGAGCGCGTTATGAACGAGAAGATAAAAGAACTAAATGGAAACTATGAGAAGAAAACTCCGGCGAAGACAATAAAGCCGGTGAAGTCTCGACAGTTGTCTCCTTTTGAGCAAAAGTTGAGGACACTGTATGATGCTATTCGTGATTATCGAGATCCTAAAGGTATGGCAATTTTTTTAAGGTTTATAACTGTTTTATATAATAATATATAAATTTTTTATACTGCTTTTTATTATGCGCAGGCATAACTAAGGCAGCAGTGCAGTAATATTTGAATAAAATAAATACATCTATATTTATTGAATAGACCAAGAGTTACTCAATAAATATAAGAGCAAATAATTAAAAATAAATTATTTGCGTGGGTGTGGTGAAACTATAAAATGAGGCTAGTAAGCTTATCTTTTAATTTAGTCAAAAATACTAAATCCTTAATTGCAATGTTTAAAAATTTGTAGTAGAGTATGTGAGGAAATAATTTATAAATCTGTAAATAAAATTATGTATCATTATTACTTATGTCATATTATAATTTTCCAGCTAACCGCCAACTAGCACTCATCTTTATGAAGCTACCAAGTAAAATGGAATATCCAGATTATTACGAGCTCATCAAAAATCCTATAGACATGGAGAAAATTGCGCATAAGCTTAAGAATGGAGTTTACAATTCTGTAAATGAACTGGCTTCGGACTTTATTCTAATGTTTGATAATGCTTGCAAATATAATGAGCCTGATTCTCAAATATACAAGGATGCCTTGATTTTGCAAAGAGTTTGCTTACAAACGAAACAGCTTTTGAGGTAAATAAAATTACTTGTTATAAATTTTTTTGTTAAATTTTAAATGAAAGTATCACAAACACTTAGGACTGGGACAATGTTAGAAAAAGTGGATTTGTTACTGACTCATATGGGAATTGACACCAGGTTCAATTCTTTTTTCTTATTGATTTGATGGCATTTAATATTATATGATAATATTAGAACATGTGAACAGAGTAAAAAAGCGGTAGTAAGATCTCTCTACCCAGATCTTACTACCACTTAAAAGTTTTTGTTTTTATTAGAATGTTATTGCTTTGGTGTGCAAATAAGACTTATTCTAAAATGAAATTAAATAATAAATTATGTAATTTGAAAGAAAATTTTTAGGAAGGATTGATTATATTGTTTAGTCACTAAAAGAATGAATGATAAAAATTGGAGAAGGGTTATTACTTACTACATAAGAGTTTTTAAACTATTAACAAGAGTTCTTTTATGTACATGGGCACGTAAGTGGCTAGAGAGATGTATCGGGATTATGCATATACATTCTCTAATGTCTGTCTGTCCCTCTCGATGACAGTACTGCACTTTTGTTTTCCCGTGAACATATTTTTGATGATTTTGTTTAATTACAGAGAAGACGATGATGCAGTGCCAGATGTGCCAGCGGCCGTTCAAGATCTGCTTCTTAATTTATTCACAACTGTTTATAACCACCAGGATGAAGAGGGCAGGTAAATAGAATTTTTTCTGTTTTTATTAATTTTTTTTTTTTAGAAAATTGTACCTCTCTTTAGCATAGTACAATTAGTACAGTTATTATAAGTAGGTTAATTTACCGAAGGGAAAGTATTTGAAACATTACATAGATTGTTAACTACATGTTGCGACACAAAGCTCCTATAGGAATTACTTCATGTGACCTAAATATGATTATTGTAAAACCATTGTTCACGACAAACTAAATACTTCACACTGTAAAAACCTTAATAAGAGGAATAAAACATGTATGTTTTGAAATAAAAAAAGCTATTTAATCAAAAATTGTGTCAATTTTTTAAATAACAATTAAAAAATTGAATGATTTTTAGATGCTACTCAGATAGTATGGCAGAATTAGCGGAACACGATGAAGCCGCCAATGGTGAGAAAGTCCGCGCCATATCATTGGATTTAGTTAAACGTCGATTGGACAAAGGACTGTACAAACGGCTCGATCATTTCCAACAGGATATGTTTGCAGTGTTCGAAAGGTGAGAATGATTATTTTTTAGAATAATAATAATTATATATAATATAAATATAATAAGAGTCACGACAGCCGAGTGGTTGGGTGGTCCCAATTTCGAGTCAAGAGACCCGAGTTTGATCCCCAGATGGCAGGCTCGTACCAATGGGTTTTTTTAAAAAACTTATGTACGAATTTTATCATGGGCTTGGACATAAAGACGGCGACGGGCTCACCACCTGTCACGTTGTCCCGAAAATATCTTCGGTGGAAGGTGGGTCGAAGGGACTTAAATGTCTAGACTAAACCTCTGTCTACCCCTGTATTGGGAATTGCGTGAAGATATTTTATTATATATATTTTTTTTTACAATATTACATTACTGTGTTAAGCTACAGTGCTAAGTAATAATCAGTGCAGCCACGCACTCATCACTTTGCTAACATAGTGCTAGTGCAAAGTTTATTATATTTAAATTACTTACTATACAGCTAATTTTGATAAAAAAATTCTTTAAAATAGCCTACTACTTCTAAACTTCTATTACGCATTTTTTTGTTGATTTTAAAGCACATAAGTTATGCTAAACTTTTTGTTATTAAATTAAAGAAAAAAAAAGATTTTTAAAATATCAACTGATCTGATGAATCCCGTCTGTGTTAATAGAAATTTAAAAAACCCATCGAAATTCGAATCAAGAGATCCAAGTTCGATCCCCAAGACTCATACCAATGAATTTTTTCAAGAATTATGTACAATTCATATCATTAGCTTGGACATAAAGACGGCTACGGGCTAACTATCTGTCACGTTGTCCCGAGAAATGTCTTCGGTGGAAGGTGGGTCGAAAGGTCTTAATAGTCTAGACCTCTGTCGACCCCTGTATTGGGAATGGCGTGAAGTCATTTTTTTTTTAACTAATTCAAAGATTATGTTAACTCTAGTGTGTAATTTTCAGAGCCCGTCGTCTCTCCCGTACGGACAGTCAAATATTTGAGGATTCAGTTGAACTGCAGTCGTACTTCATCGACCAGCGGGACCTGCTTTGCAGAGGAGTCCTGCAGTCACCAGCCTTGGCCTTCACCAGGGACACCATAGCTACCAGTGTGGAGTTGGTGAAGCAGTGCAAACTTCTACAGGAGAACGAGGATGAAGATGAGACCAGGTAAAAGAATTTATAAAGAGGTCCACAGCATTTATTAAAAAAACTTACAAGAATTATTACAGATTAAATAAAATAAAGTTTTACTTCTTACCCATTACTGAATAGACAGAGTTCTAGATAATTAAGACCTGCCTTTCACCAAAGACTTCTTTTTGGTACAATGTGACAGGTGATGAGCCTGTCGCCATCTTTATGTCCAAGCCAACGCCATAAATCGTAAATTATTTTTGAAAATACGCATTGATACAAAGCCTACCACCAGGGGATCAAACTCGGGGTTTCTTGACTAGAATTCTGATCACCCAACAACTCGGATACCGTGATTTTTACAAAAAAGGACTGAATTGATCGCTCCTATATTTTTTCTGTATTTCGAATTTTGTATTTCCTTTGTTAATAAATATATCATGGAGGATATCTACAGAGTTTCTTCTCCGTTACTTCTCCGTTAGAGAAACCTCAATACAAAATGGAAGCAGACAGAATTGCAATCAATGGATGTAATGTATATTACTTACATATATCAATGAATAAATAATTTGATCAAATATATTTTCGCCTATTAACATTCTGACATACATATTGATATTGTCATTGTAATAAGCCCAATAAAAATACTCAAGAATTGGCCTAAAGGTCTAGATACCATAAACTCCAAAAAAATAAAGTATTGTTATTGTTTATTGATACCATTTCATCAATTGTTTGGTTTTCTCTTGCCAAACCTGATTTAAAAGAAACACATGAGGTGGATTTTGTTCATATATATAATTCTCATCATTAAATTTTTTCTTGTCCCACTTTTATCACACATATCTCTTTTCATCTCTGCGCCAACTAAAGTTTGACTGGTAGAGAATGCCTCTGGCATTAAAATGCACCTATATACACTAAAAAATTATGTCACGATAGCCGAGTTGTTGGGTGGTCGAATTTTCGAGTCGAGAGACCTGAGTTTGATCCCCAGATGGCAGGCTCGTACCAATGGGTTTTTTAAAAACTTATGTACGAATTTCATCGTACATAAGTACGAGGCTTGACATAAAGACGGCGACGGGCTCACCACCTGTCATGTTGTAACGAAAATATCTTCGGTGGAAGGTGGGTCGAAGGGACTTAATTGTCTAGACTTGACCTCTGTCCATCCCTGTATTTGGAATTGCGTGAAGATATTTTATTATATATATTTTTTTACAATATTACATTACTGTGTTAAGCTACAGTGCTAAGTAATAATCAGTGCAGCCACGCACTCATCACTTTGCTAACATAGTGCTAGTGCAAAGTTTATTATATTTAAATTACTTACTATACAGCTAATTTTGATAAAAAATTCTTTAAAATAGCCTACTACTTCTAAACTTCTATTACGCATTTTTGTTGATTTTAAAGCACATAAGTTATGCTAAACTTTTTGTTATTAAATTAAAGAAAAAAAAAGATTTTTAAAATATCAACTGATCTGATGAATCCCGTCTGTGTTAATAGAAATTTAAAAAACCCATCGAAATTCGAATCAAGAGATCCAAGTTCGATCCCCAAGACTCATACCAATGAATTTTTCAAGAATTATGTACAATTCATATCATTAGCTTGGACATAAAGACGGCGACGGGCTCACCACCTGTCATGTTGTAACGAAAATATCTTCGGTGGAAGGTGGGTCGAAGGGACTTAAATGTCTAGACTAAACCTCTGTCTACCCTGTATTGGGAATGGCGTGAAGTCATTTTTTTTTTTTAACTAATTCAAAGATTATGTTAACTCTCATGTGTAATTTCCAGAGCCCGTCGCCTCCTGCACGGACAGTCAAATATTTGAGGATTCAGTTGAACTGCAGTCGTACTTCATCGACCAGCGGGACCTGCTTTGCAGAGGAGTCCTGCAGTCACCAGCCTTGGCCTTCACCAGGGACACCATAGCTACCAGTGTGGAGTTGGTGAAGCAGTGCAAACTTCTACAGGAGAACGAGGATGAAGATGAGACCAGGTAAAAGAATTTATAAAGAGGTCCACAGCATTTATTAAAAAAACTTACAAGAATTATTACAGATTAAATAAAATAAAGTTTTACTTCTTACCCATTACTGAATAGACAGAGTTCTAGATAATTAAGACCTGCCTTTCACCAAAGACTTCTTTTTGGTACAATGTGACAGGTGATGAGCCTGTCGCCATCTTTATGTCCAAGCCAACGCCATAAATCGTAAATTATTTTTGAAAATACGCATTGATACAAAGCCTACCACCAGGGGATCAAACTCGGGGTTTCTTGACTAGAATTCTGATCACCCAACAACTCGGATACCGTGATTTTTACAAAAAAGGACTGAATTGATCGCTCCTATATTTTTTCTGTATTTCGAATTTTGTATTTCCTTTGTTAATAAATATATCTTGGAGGATATCTACAGAGTTTCTTCTCCGTTACTTCTCCGTTAGAGAAACCTCAATACAAAATGGAAGCAGACAGAATTGCAATCAATGGATGTAATGTATATTACTTACATATATCAATGAATAAATAATTTGATCAAATATATTTTCGCCTATTAACATTCTGACATACATATTGATATTGTCATTGTAATAAGCCCAATAAAAATACTCAAGAGTTGGCCTAAAGGTCTAGATACCATAAACTCCAAAAAAAATAAAGTATTGTTATTGTTTATTGATACCATTTCATCAATTGTTTGGTTTTCTCTTGCCAAACCTGATTTAAAAGAAACACATGAGGTGGATTTTGTTCATATATATAATTCTCATCATTAAATTTTTTCTTGTCCCACTTTTATCACACATATCTCTTTTCATCTCTGCGCCAACTAAAGTTTGACTGGTAGAGAATGCCTCTGGCATTAAATGCACCTATATACACTAAAAAAATTATAAGTCACGATAGCCGAGTTGTTGGGTGGTCGGATTTTCGAGTCGAGAGACCCGAGTTCGATCCCCAGGTGGCAGTACCAATGAGTTTTTCAAAAACTTATGTACGAATTTCATCGTACATAAGTACGAGGCTTGGACATAAAGACGGCGACGGGCTCACCACCTGTCATGTTGTAACGAAAATATCTTCGGTGGAAGGTGGGTCGAAGGGACTTAATTGTCTAGACTTGACCTCTGTCCATCCCTGTATTTGGAATTGCGTGAAGATATTTAATTTTTAATGTATATGAAGTTAAATAAATAAATTTTATTGTTAGGTCCAGTACAGACGACTCGATGCCGGCTGGTGCTGCCCCACTAAAAACTCAGTACAACAAGGGCGACTTTGTGTACATTCAGCCAGATAAAGGCAATAAGGAACCTTCCATTGTGCAAGTGGAGAGGGTTTGGACCAACAACGAAGGCGTTCCAATGATGTATTGCAACCCATATTTCAGGTAACATCTTCATATATATGGAAATCTGTGCATATGTATATAGCTGAACTCTTAAACGGCTGGACCGATTTTGATGCAATTTTTGTAATTTGTATAGGCAGCTAAGTTAGAATACTTAGTTGTTAGGGGTGAGAACACTCCGGAAGTTTTCATGTGAAATTGTTTCCTTTTGTTATGGGCTGCTACTACCTTGTTGGCTTTCCATGTTAGATGTTTTTTAACTGATATGAACTAAAGTAGAATCTGCAGAAGTTGATGGTAAAATGTAAAATAACTAAGTTTTGTTTCAATTTGTATGCAATTATGTAATGGGCATAGACGCGGTAGTTTTAGCAACCAAAACTTTCAGTTTATTGCAATTCAGTTAGTAATTATATTACTAGCCGCTATGCCTATGCCATTTGAGTGTACGAAGAATAAATTTTTAATGACCTTCAATTCGATTTTCTTATATTTCAACAGAAACTTTAACTGTTTGTCAGAGAATAACTGGCAACAGGAGTTAGTGCTTTATTTTTTTTACCGTTTTTACAAGGTTATTAAGAACAAAATTAATATATGTTAATAACAACAAATACAATTTAAAGACTATTAGACAACATGTTCGAATGTTTTACGAATGATTTAATTTGTGTTATTGTATTATATAATAAGCATTAACATATATCTATGAAAAGGCATAGCTCATAGAACTGACAATTATTGAGGAGGAAAGGTTCTCAAGTAAAGACAGATTCAGTATGGGACAAGTACTCACAAGATGGAGCGACGACTAGCGCAATTTTGCTGGATGTAAATGGCACAGGATCATTCTATGAGGCAATCTTTGGGAGAGGTTAATGTTCAGCAGTGGACTTTAGATAAGCTGTAATAATGATGACGTGTGGAGGAGGCTTTTTTCCTATTGTGGGCTTTTAATAGGTGGTGATGATGATAATGGTTCACGACATGTCGGTGGGTGGAGTATTTTAACTGTGGAATTAAAACAGGCTGTTGTAATAATGATCATGAGGGTGTGGGTGGGTGTGGCTGTGTTCAACAGAGGACTTTAGGCTATAGTAATGATGATGATGGAGGGACTATCTTCAGCAGTGGACTTCAGATAGGCTTTAATGATGGCGCTAGGGGTGAAGGAGTGCCGTTCATCAGTGGACTTTAGACTGTAATGACAATGATGTTGGAGCCGTGTTGGCGTGCGCAGTAGGCTTCAATGCTGTTCGTCAGTGGATTTTAGACTGTAATGACAATGATGTTGGAGTCATGTTTGTATGCGCAGTTGGTTTTAATGCTGTTCATCAGTGGACTTTAGACCGTAACGACAATGACGTTGGAGCCATGTTTGCGTGCGCAGGCCGCAGGAGACGTTCCACATCCGCACGCGCAAGTTCCTGCAGCAGGAGGTGTTCAAGACGGAGGCGCACCGCTGCGTGCCGCTGGACCACGTGCTGGGGCGCTGCTACGTCATGAACGTCAAGGAGTACTTCAAGTTCCGACCAGAAGGTATTTCATGTATTCATTATTTTTTTTTGTGAACGTGGTAGAGCCACGCATCAGCTTTTGTTGGTGCACGAATGGGCCGGCTCGACCGGGAAGTACCGCGACCTCACAGAATACCGGCGCGAAGTAGAAGTCTGTCAAACTTCTGCGTTTCGTCTGCTGAGTGCAGGTAACCGGATGCCCACACAACCCCCTCCCCCAATTCTTGGGAGGGGGGGGGGCACTCTAAGGGCGGCAACGCATCTGCTATGCCTCTGGTATTGCGGGTGTTCATGGGCGGCGGTAATCACTTACCATCACATGAGCCACCTGCTTGTTTGCCTCCTTTTTCTACAAAAAAAAAATATTTCTGCAGTACTAGGTTTGATTCCCGGATTGGTCGATGTAGAAAATAACTATTTCTGTAGTGTCTCTTTATTGAACTAACTTCTGTGTTTCGAATGAGTTTGATTAAAAGATATATTTTAAATTGATGCAATTATCTTAATTGTACTTCGTTTCTTTTTCATGTTTAGTTTGCAATTTTTCAATATTTTTACTGCAATCTCTGTATGCTGTTTTAATTTATTAACTGTCAAAAAATTTACCAAATAAAATAATACATTTTGTTTAGTTACCAATACTTTACAATATTACCCATACATTTATTATTATACAGTATTACCTATTCCGCTACTGTTTAGCAGTTGTAATAGCAAAGAATAGTTGTAACAACAATTTTGTACAGGAATTTAATCTTATATATTTAAAGAAAATTCTATTTAGGGAAGATGCCTAGAAGCCTCCCCATTTCTTTCATAATTGCTACGCTTGTCAAGTAGGGAAATCTAAAAATTTCTATTTTACTTTTAATGGGTTTCAGTCCCTTTGACCCACCTTCCACCGAAGATATTTTCGGGACAACGTGGCAGGTGGTGAGCCGGTCGCCGTCTGTCCAAGCCAACGATATAATTCGTAAATAAGTTTTTGAAAAACCCATTGGTACGAGCTTGTCAGCTGGGGATCGAGCTCGGGTCTCTTGACTCAGAAATTCCGACCGCCCAACCACTCGGCTATCGTGACTTCCAGATTGAAAAAATATTCATTAAGTTCCATTGTTGGGTATACAGAATTTGATAATTTGTTTTTAACAAAGGTTACGCTGACAAAGACGTGTACGTCTGTGAGAGCCGCTACAACACTAAGCACCGTTGGTTCAAGAAGATAAAAGTGTGGGAGGGCGCGGAAAAAGAGGCGCCTCTTGTGCCTAGAGAAGTAAGTGCTTCACCAGTATTTAATATTGATATTAGTGATTAAAAAAATATCCTCACGCCATTCATAATGCAGGTGTCGACAGAGGTGTAGAGTCCTTTCGACACACCTACCACCGAAATTTTTTTTTGAAACAAATGTGACAGGTCCTTCGGTGTCTTTATGTCTAAGCCAACGATGTAAATCGTACGTAACTTTTTGAAAAACTCTGATACGAGTCTTTGGGATCAAACTCTGGCCTATTGACTGGAATTCCGATCACTCAAACATGAACATAATATTGATAAGCCTTTATTTATTACAATTAGGATGAATTATTTTATACATAAACAATATTGTATGAGTTGGCAAATGTTGTAAGAAAGTTACTGTTGCTTATATTCATTTAACCTGAAATTTGTTTTCTTTCTCATTTAACCCTTATTCGATTTAGGGCAATATCAGGATGATGAAAAATTGTTATATGTATATTATAAATTATTATGTTACCATTAGAACAAAATAATTATTCCCTCATTGATAATAATGTGACAACAAGGGGTTAAAAAATATCAATTTAAGTAATGTACTGTTTTGTTTCGATTTTAGATACATAATAAATATTTTTTACAAACTTTACTGGGGGTAAATTTAGTCATCCGTGTGGTAACGGCGTAAGAATATTACCACTCCCTTTCTTCCCGAGGATGTCGTAAGAGGCGACTAAAGGAAACAGCCTTGAATATCGTTATGGCATAACCGTCTCTAAAAAAAAGTGTGAGTGGTCAGGTACTGTTATCGCCAATCCGCTTGCCAAGCGTGGCGATTATGGCAAATCCTCCCTGTGGGAGAGGCCTATGTCCAGCAGTGGTCTTTGACAGGCCGATATGTATGTATGTATGAATGTATGTATGTATGTATGTATGTATGTATGTATGTATGTATGTATGTATGTATGTATGTATGTATGTATGCATGTATGTAAGTATGCACGTACGTATGTATGCATGTATGTAAGTATGTATGTATGGATATATGTAAGTATGTATGTATATATGCATGTATGTATGTATGTATGAATGTACACCGATTACGCTGAGATTTATGATCCGATTTACGTGATTATTTTTTATTTTGAAATATTAACAAATGTTTATATTTTCGCAGGTACCTCTTGAGCCGAACAGAACTGTGTCTGTGTTCCGCGAGCGAATCGAAAAGCACAAGGACGAACTGGCGGAACTTGAGGTGTTGGAAAATATTCAGGAGAAGGATAGACCGGTGGGTAATTGATCATTGAATGGGGACATGCCGTAGTGATGTTATTATTAAATAAATAATAAATAAATATCTTCACGCAATTCCCAGTACAGGGGTAGACAGAGGTCAAGTCTAGACAATTAAGTCCCTTTGACCCACCTTCCACCGAAGATATTTTCGGGACAATGTGACAGGTGGCTAGCCCGTCGCCGTCTTTATGTCCCAGCCAACGATGAAATTCGTACATAAGTTTTTGTAAAACTCATTGGTACTGTCACCTGGAGATCGAACTCGGGTCTCACGACTCGAAATTCCGACCACCCAACAACTCGGCTATCGTGACTTGTTATGTTATTATTAATCAAAATATATGCGAAAGTTTGTGTGTTCGTTTTGACGACCTCAGTGGACGAGTGTCGTAAACGCCGGTGTTCCGGGTTAGATTTCCGAACAGATCAACGGAGAAAGACCACATTTTCTACATTTCCTCGGGTCTGGGTGTTTGTGGTATGTTAATTGTTTCTGATTCCATAGTGCTTTGGCAATAAATGTGATTGTGTGTCACTTGCTTATATTTGGAACTCTTTCTCTCTTTGTTATATTTGTCGCGAGAACTTATATTTTAATTATGAGTTAGTACTCTAGGACAGCAGTTGAAACTTCTATGCATAGCTATTATTTTATATATCATACCAATAATCACCAGATTTTGGTTGAATATCGCTATAAATTAGGTAGATGTGTCCTTATGCCAGCCGACTATAATCCTATATACATTTGAAGATTCAACTGCTGTGTGTTTCCATATAAATGAAAATTATGTGCATTTAATTAAAATTTTTACAAAAAATTGCTTTAATTTTATGAGCAAAGTAGGATATTACATTCTATTACGTGTTTTCTCGCTAAATTTATGTTATTTATTAAAATAATACCGCAAAACTACCGTCTACTAACTTATAATTTTTGATTTTAACTTTCCTCATTTATTGAGGGTAGTTTAAACATAAAAATGAAATATTGGTATGTGGTATAATAGACTCTGTGTCAATACCCTTATGATGGCGTAAGGCGAAACCGGTCAGTTAATTAATAAATAATTAAATAAAGTGAATTGTGTACAAGTGTTTTGTACGTGGTAGAGCCATGCATCAGCTTTTGTTGTTGCATGAATGGGGCGGCTCGACCGGGGAAGTACCACGACCTCACAGAATACCGGCGTGAAGTAGAAGTCTAACAAACTTCTGCGTTTCGTCTGGTGAGTGCAGGTAACCGGTGGCCCACACACCCCCCTCCCCCAATTCCGGGGGGGGGGGGCACACTAAGGGAGGCAACGCATCTGCTATGTCTCTGGTATTGCGGGTGTTCATGGGCGGCGGTAATTACTTACCATCACGTGAGCCACCTGCTCGTTTGCCTCCCTTTGCTATATATAAAAAAAGTGTGCAACAATGAATTTTAACACGTCCTTTCGGCCTACTTTTCTACGATGAGACAACGTAACAGTTGCTGAGCTTATCGCTGTCTTATGTATATATATATGTATATATATATATATATATATATATATATATATATATATATATATATATATATATATATATATATATATATATATATATATATATATATATATATATATATATATATATATATATATATATATATATATATATATATATATATATATATATATATATATATATATATATATATATATATATATATATATATATTATACCGCGAGATATATAAATCCCCAAGCGGGATTCGAATCCACAACCCTCAGCTTCGAAGGCAGAGTCACTACCAACTCCGCTATCGGACCGTCTAGCTAGTATGATAACTCTTTCCACTCCAAGGCTGTTTTTATTTTTATTCCACCAGCTACACGCTAAAATTACGTTTTTTTTTACTTTCAGTGATTTTTGTGTATTTTGAAAAAAAAAAAACCAATTTTTCTTATAACTATATTCTGTGCGCAATTACATGACATACCACATTAATACATATCGATTACAACAGGACGTGGTGATGTACAACCCACTGGGCACGGACGACGAGAACACTTACTACGAGCAGTACAACACGGTGTGCTCCGGCGTGGTCAAGACCGGGGACTACGTGTACGTCGCGACCGACGGCGGCAAGCAGATGATCGCGCAGGTCGACACCGTCTGGGAGACCGGCGAGTGAGTGCACACGAGTCGGGCTGAAAGAATAATATCCTCACGCCGTTCCCGATACAGGGGTAGACAGAGGTCTAGTCTAGACAATTAAGTCCCTTCGACCCACCATCCGCCGAAGATATTTTCGGGACAACGTGACCGGTGGTGAGCCCGTACGTTTTATGTCCAAGCCAACGATATAATTTGTACATAGGTTTTTAGAAAAACCCATTGGTACGGCACTTGAGGATCGAACTCTGGTCTCTTGACTCGAAATTCCGACCACCCAACCGCTCGGCTATCGTGACTTTTAAAGATTTAGCACAAAAAAAATATCTTCACGCCATTCCGCGGCAATAGCCTAATGGTTTAGGGTGCGGACTGCGAAACATGACGTCGCAGGTTCGGTCCCCGCCATTAGACTATTGACGTAAACCAACTCCAGACACAAGCATTGCAGCTTAATTGGAGTGGTTAACAGGAATACTAGTAATGTTATTCGGCATTGCTAGTATTCTTTAAAAAATAAATTCCCAATATAGGGGAAGACAGGTCTAGGCAATTAAGTCATTTCGATCCATCGAAAACATTATTTGAGACATCGTGACCGACCGGTGTTGAGTCCATCGCTATATATAAATCTTATATAAGTTTAAAAAAAATATTGGTATGAGCCTGGGGATCGAACTCGAGTCTCTTATTTCAAATTCCGATAATGTGCAATTATGTGAAATAATAATGTGTCCGATTATGAAACTCGATATATTCTTGTTGCATTACACATATCAATATAATTATTTTTAATATTTTTTATTATTTAATAACATCAAAATATTTCTAAAAAGTCACGATAGCCGAGTGATTGGGTGGTCGGAATTTCGAGTCGAGAGACCCGAGTTCGATCCCCAGGTGGCAGGTTTGTACCAGTGGGGTTTTCAAAAACTTATGCACGAAGTATATCGTTGGCTTGGACATAAAGACGGCGACGGGCTCACCACCTGTCACGTTGTCCCAAAAATATCTTCAGTGGAAGGTGGGTCAAAGGGACTTAATTCCTGTATTGGGAATTGCGTGCAGGTATATATAAAATATTACTATTATATATAATTAATAACTACTATGGCCGAGTGGTTGAGTGATCGGAATTCGAGGCGGGAGAGCCGAGTTGATTCCCTGGTGACAGGCTCGTACCAATGGGGTTTTTCAAAAACTCATGTACGATTTATATCATTGGCTTGGACAAGAAGACGGTGACAGGCTCACCAGCTGTCCAATAAAATGTCATCGGTGGTGGAAGGTGTGCCGTGACGAAAGGACATAATTGTCTAGACCTTTGTCTGCCTTCGTATTGTTAATAGCGTAAAGATATTTTCTTTTAACAATAATAAAAATCAAATGATATCCCGAAACGCGTGACTCTTGATAGTTTAAGGGAAATTATTTAATGATTTTTATAGATTCCTAAATCGCATCCAAAATGTTAGATTTTGTATATTAAAAAAATATCTTCACGCACTTCCCAATACACCTCTGAATTGGACAGAGGATATAGACAGAGGTCGAGTCTAGACAATTAAGTCCCTTCGACCCACCTTCCACCGAAGATATTTTCGTGACAACGTGACAGGTGGTGAGCCCGTCGCTGTCTTTATGTCCAAGCCAACGATTTTCGTACATAAGTTTTTGAAAAACCCATTGGTACGAGCCTACCAATGGAATACCTACGATCGAACTCTGGTCTATTGACTCGAAATTCTGACCACCCAACCACTCGGCTATCGTGACTTTTTAAGTTGGTATATTTAAGTTTGTATATTTAAGTTGGCGGTAAGAGTTCCAAATGGTTTATCAAGGAATACATTTCTTCCAGCAATAAATGCTACTTCCGCGGACCTTTCCTGATATTCCCAGCTGAAGTGGCTAATATTATCAACAAGGTAAAGGTTTCTTTTGTATTTATTTATTCTATAAGAATTTATTCGATATTAGTATAATTTGTACTGTTTTACGGAATTGTTGTACTCGCATCATGTTTATAAAGTTATCATTGCTTTAAAGAGAAAAATATTTAAAGATAATAATTTTTGCCACGGTATGGCAAAGGTCGCGGTTTCGAATCCCACCCGTGTCAGTTGAAATAAAAAAATATCTTTAGTTTAATAACAAAAATTCCAGCATAATGTATATGCTCTAAAATCAATAAATAAATGCACAATTATCATTGTTATTACTTGTTAAGTTAGTATAGTGGTTTCAAAGATTTGTGGGAAATTGTTTAGTTTTCTGTCTCGCTCTGTTCTGTTAAAAGTACTTACTTCTGGTTCAAGTCGTGGAAATAATATATAATTGTATAATTTTCAGCCGTTTTACAAGCAAGAAGTGTTATTGACGACCATGCACGATACAAGTCCCTTAGTGGGCATCGTGGGCAAGTGTGCAGTGTTGGACTATGACGATTATCTCAAGTGTAAGTGTTCTTTGTTATATTGTAATAATCATTTTATAAAAGTATCTGTATCGCCGTCAGGTGTCGTTAGTGTCACTTTTAAATCACGATAGCCGTGTGGTCTGATGATCGGAGTTCGGGTCGAGAGATCCGAGTTGGATTCCCAAATGGTTTTTTTTTTTCAAAAATTCTGTCGTGGCTTGGACGGACGTAAAGACCGTGATAGGCTTACCATCTGTGATATTCCAAAAAATTTCTTCCGTGAAAGGTGGGTCGAAAGGTCGAAGGTGGGTCTTAATTGTCTACTACTCCTCTGTCTAACTCAGTATTGGGTATAGCGTGAAGATATTTTCTTTTTTTTTATTTTTCCCATAGGAAGTAGGGAGTATACACTCTTAGTACTAATACTAAGAAAAAATCCTTGTAAATATAAATGGCTACAGAGAAAATTGCCAAATATAAATTCAGTAGGCCAGTGACGAGCAGCAGCATTTAGTAGTAAGGTCAGGCACCGCAATCGCCATTTCGCTAGCCACGCGTGGCGATTATGACTCAGCCTCACTTACCAGAGAGGCCTAATATACCGCAGAGGACTTTTACAGGCTGTTATGCATGTTTGTATGCACTTCTTACACAGTTATTTTTTATGGCAAAGCTCTGATCCCGAAAGAAAGAAGCTAAAACACTTGTCGTATAGAATCGGAAATAACGAAGCTACCACACACACGCAGACCCGAGACAATAATGTAGAAAAAGTTTTTTTCTACAATGTCCTACGGGGAATCGAACCCGGCACCTCAAATTTAGCGACACCATGAAACTCTGTCTACCCCTGTATTGGGACTTGCGTGAATACATTTATATTTTATATATTTATTATTTATTTATGCAGGCCGACCTACAGAGATAGCAGAGACAGACGTGTTTGTCTGCGAGTCGGTATACGACGAGTCGAATCGTGTCGCGAGGAAACTGAAGACTGGCCTGAGGAAGTTCGAGCACACTAAGGATGTGACAGTTGATGAGGTGAGCCAGTTTGAATACAGAGAGCAAAATGTTTTTTAGCTCTGAGAAAATTGTATTTATTTATTATAATTGAGCGAATGAGTAAAGACCGAATGGCGAAGGAAATATACAGCGCGAAAGTTAATATTAAAAGGTGTCGAGTTAGGCAGAGACTAACTTTCGAAGACCATGTGAGCAAAGAGAGGGACCCTCCCCTCTCGAAGAGGGAGGGTCAAGATTACTCGGACACCTAAATGTGTATGAAGATGATGAATCTGTTCTCTCTGATAGCCAGAGATTGTGCCCTTCAGGGATTGAGCGTGAAGATAAAAATATTGTTACAATATAATAACATCTGTACTATAACAGAAAAATAATTAATTATTTGAATAAGTTAATTATGTAAATACTTTGAAAGTATATATGATAGTTATAAGAGAAAACATTTGTTATGGTTTAGTCTTGGTCCGGATTAAATTCGAAACGGTTGGATCGATTGTAATGGTAGTGGCAGATAGCTGATGTAATATTTATGTATTTAAAACAATTGTTCATATATTTTAAAAGATCGACCGCGAGCAATCGTCCAGTATTTGATTCCCGCCCGTGCCAGTTAAAATTTTACAATAAGCTTTAAAATCAATAAAAATTACACAATATATCAGAAGTTCACGGTAAAGTAATTTCTTCACTTCTATAACCATTGTTTTTTTTTTCAGATATACTTCTTCCCAAAACCTTTGGGTCCGCCAGCCTTAGCCACTGCACAAGAAGTTCAATCTTCATCCAGTGCTTTCACACAGAAGCCTTTCAATCCTAATGTCAACATGGATTCTATGGTATTGTGCTGACGATTTCATCTAAATGTGTATTTTTACTTACGTCTTAAGTTCAATTTTGTTTCAACATTTTAAGCATAAAAAATTTGTGGGATTTATATACCGTTGGCCTAGACCTAAAATCTGCGACCGGCATACCACCTGTCCCCAGCATTGGGAATGATCTGAAGATATTTATTTTTTATTTAAAACAAGTATCTTTTTTGTATAAAAATATATGTAATTAATATGTTACATGTCCGTAATATGTATTCCAAAATTCTTTAATACTTTAAAAAATATAACTGCAGCATAACCCACATTTTTTAGTTAAGGAATTTCCTTAACATAAAAAATGTGGGTTATACTGCAACTGATTATTTTGTTTATGTTGACTACAATTAAGTGCTTCGACTTGACATAAATACTGTATTGAATTGAAATTAAAAATATAACATTGTGAATTTTAATTTTAGGATGGCAAGCCTCAGTTCACGAATCTGATCAACACAACTATAGGCAGTCAAGACGTGGAGATGATTCTGGAAAACTCCTTAGATGATTCCTCACTTGCTTCTCCGGCTACACCATTGTCTATAGGTACTATCTTTTATATAAATAGGGCCCTCAATATAAATAGAGATAGAAATGAAGATATTATTATAACAGTGATAGAGCCACGCATCAGCTTTTGTTGTTGCATGAATGGGCCGGCTCGACCGGGGAAGTACCACGACCTCACAGAATACCGGCGTGAAGTAGAAGTCTAACAAACTTCTGAGTTTCGTCCGGTGAGTGCAGGTAACCGGAGCCCCCCCACCCCTCCCCAAAACCCGGTGGGGGGGTGCATTCTAAGTCCGGCAACGCATCTGCGGCCTATGCCTCTGGTATTGCGGGTGTCCATGGGCGGCGGTAATCACTTACCATCACGTGAGCCACCTGCTCGTTTGCCTCCCTTTTCTATAAAAAAAAATTATTACATTTTGATAACGGTGAACCAATTTCACCGTTATCAAAATGTAATAATTTTTTTTTTTCATTAACTTAGCATGAAATATTTTTTTAGGCGGTAATAGCAATCCATACAACCCGTCAATGACACCAGTGAACAATGAACGTTCGAACCCCACCACCACGGCCACCCCAGTCAGCAGCAAGAAGAAGAAAGAACAGAAACAGAAGATCGTCACCGGTTACATTCTGTACTCTAGCGAAGTGCGCAAGGCTATCGTCGCGAATAACCCCGAATCCACTTTTGGTATGTTATAACAATTTAGTTATTATGCATATAGTTTGATGGTGAATTAACAAATAAAAATATGTTCTAGGTTCCCATTATAACATGATATCTCTTAAAGTTAACATGGTTAAACTTTATATGTGCTGTGTGTCACCTAATTGTGTAATATACTTAATTGTAAAATAATTTTGTAAAATTTGTCGAATCCATCAGGAGTCTATACACGAGTTAAATGTGATAGATGGTTAGTTATTGTTGTATTAAGTAATTAAGTATTTCTTTTTATTTCTACACGAATTAAAAAAATTACTTAATACACCAAATTAGAATTCATTGTACCGTGGCAATTTGATAATGTCATATTTATCATCTGCCCTCAAGCATGAATAAAGTCCATAAATTACAGCTTTAATTTTTACGTAACATATTTATAGTAAATTATTGATTAGTACATTAACTGTATCTTGAATAATTGATGTTATTTTGTTTATTATATACGCCTGCATATTTCATAAAAATGTCAAATATACATCTATATCCCAGGTACAGTCACCATAAGTACCACCATAAAATTTGCTTTGAATCAGTTCTAAGCAACTGACCCTAAATCACAGCTTCATATGTAATATTATTGACCTGTGACTGAACTAGTCACAAGTGTTTTCAAGACTTTAAATTTTTATATTGTAATAATAATAATCCCAAAAAATGTCTTCGGTGAAAGGTGGACAAAAATTAAATTAGTATAAATAAAAATTGCATGAATATATGTATAAATAAAAATATTTTCGTTCCAGGCGAGATATCCCGTATAGTGGGTAACGAGTGGCGCTCGCTGCCGGCCGCCACCAAGCAGAGCTGGGAGGAGCGCGCGGCGCGCTGCAACGAGGAGACCACGGCGCGCCTCGCCGAGGAGATGCGCGAGCTCTCGCAGCACGTCAGTCCGCCACGCTGCATACACACGCACACACACACACACACGCACGCACGTACCCACGCCCGCACTCACACACGCACGCACGCACTCACACACATACGCAAGCACACGCGCGCACGCACTTGCACACACGCAAGCACGCACTCACACACACGCAAGCACGCACTCACACACACGCAAGCACGCACTCACACACACGCAAGCACGCACTCACACACGCACTGTGCGTACACAAGTGTTTATACAAATATTTTATCAAGAAGGCACACGAATCTGTCAACATCTGTCCGCGGTCACAGTAAAAAATATGTTACACATTTTTTTATTATTTTTTAAGTTCTTCCATAATGCCTGCAATAATGATTGAATTATTTACAGACTCCCATGGAAATGACATATGAGTGTGCATGGGACACCTGTGATTACCAGTTCGAGGATCTTACTGATTGCATGGAACATTGTATCGGAGAAGGAGGAAATAGTATGTATCTTATGAGTATAAATTCTATATTTTTTCTTTATATACTAACCAACTAATGTAATATTAACTCGACACAAATTCTATTTCAACGCTGCTAGTGATTGGAACCTTTATTGAGACTAAGAAGAGCAAGTTGGAACGTGAGTATGTTAATTAAAAGCACTATGCAGTAAATCTGAATGTTTCTGAACAATTTTTATAATTTAATGTAATTATATATTAACAGATTTGTTTAAAGAAACGTAAATAAATACAGTTTGAAATTTTTTTATGTCATAATATGATGGTGGGTTTTTATGTCATATTTAGGATAACTGTGTTTTTTTTTTTTTCAAAAACTTATGTACGATTTATACCGTTGGCTTCGACGCAAAGACGGCGACGTGCTCATCACGTGCTAACAAAAAAAAATTCTTATATAGAAATAACTTTTATACACCTCTGTCTACCCCATGTCTTGTGAATGAGGCGAAGATATACTTTTTTATAAATTGATGAGTAGAGACGGAAGCGCGATAACGTATTCGCCCGTGTGTGTTTGCATACGCGTCGGCAGCGGGACACGTGCAGCAGCACTACCGCGGCGCGGGCGGCAACGAGTTCGCGTGCGCGTGGCGCTCGTGTCCGCGCGTGCGCAAGGGCCAGGCGCCGTTCCCCAACCTGCCGCGGCTGCTGCGCCACGTGCGCGACCTGCACGTCAACAAGGGCAACGGCCGCGTGCTGGCCGTGCACGAGCGCTCCAGGTGACCGCCGCGCCATCTGTGCGTCAACGGGGGCAACGGCCGCGTGCTGGCCGTGCACGAGCGCTCCAGGTGACCGCCGCGCCATCTGTGCGTCAACGAGGGCAACGGCCGCGCTGGCCGTGCACGAGCGCTCCAGGTGACCGCCGCGCCATCTGTGCGTCAACGGGGGCAACGGCCGCGTGCTGGCCGTGCACGAGCGCTCCAGGTGACCGCCGCGCCATCTGTGCGTCAACGGGGGCAACGGCCGCGTGCTGGCCGTGCACGAGCGCTCCAGGTGACCGCCGCGCCATCTGTGCGTCAACGGGGGCAACGGCCGCGTGCTGGCCGTGCACGAGCGCTCCAGGTGACCGCCGCGCCATCTGTGCGTCAACGGGGGCAACGGCCGCGTGCTGGCCGTGCACGAGCGCTCCAGGTGACCGCCGCGCCATCTGTGCGTCAACGGGGGCAACGGCCGCGCTGGCCGTGCACGAGCGCTCCAGGTGACCGCCGCGCGCCATCTGTGCGTCAACGGGGCAACGGCCGCGCTGGCCGTGCACGAGCGCTCCAGGTGACCGCTGCGCCATCTGTGCGTCATCGGGGCAACGGCCGCGTGCTGGCCGTGCACGAGCGCTCCAGGTGACCGCCGCGCCATCTGTGCGTCAACGGGGGCAACGGCCGCGTGCTGGCCGCACGAGCGCTCCAGGTGACCGCTGCGCCATCTGTGCGTCATCGGGGCAACGGCCGCGTGCTGGCTGTGCACGAGCGCTCCAGGTGACCGCCGCGCCATCTGTGTGCGTCAACGGGGGCAACGGCCGCGTGCTGGCCGTGCACGAGCGCTCCAGGTGACCGCCGCGCCATCTGTGCGTCAACGGGGGCAACGGCCGCGTGCTGGCCGTGCACGAGCGCTCCAGGTGACCGCCGCGCCATCTGTGCGTCAACAAGGGCAACGGCCGCGTGCTGGCCGTGCACGAGCGCTCCAGGTGACCGCCGCGCCATCTGTGCGTCAATGGAGGCAACCAACGGCCGCGTCACGTTGTCATAGACTATGTCTGCCGCGCCGCGTGCGCGACCTGCACGTCAACAAGGGCAACGGCCGCGTCACGTTGTCATAGACTATGTCTAGTTACATTTCTTTTAGAAGATGAGGGCGATTGCTGTCGTGAGGAGTCCGCTGAATACTAAGTTTCCAAAAATAATTTTATATTCAAATCTTGATTCTTCTCCAAGATTCAATACTGTTTATAATTAGATTTAGATGTGATTATAATGTAGAGATTTTTCTCGACTTACATTAACATATTTCATTTTTGTATCAGGAACTTCGTCCCATCAAGTAAGAAGCCGTCAAAGGCATACTCCACTAACTTGCGAACGGGCGTCATGTCTCCCGGAGGTGAGTGCTTTATTTCACTTGTTAAGAAGTAAGAATTGTCCCTATAAATTGCACATCTACTTATAGCGTAAAGTCTATTGTGTTTTGTTTATTATTTTAATATTATCAAACATAGTTTATAATGTTTGTTATGAGTTAATTTTCTTAAATTGTAGCTTCGTTGTCGGGCATGTCCCCGATGGCGCGCAACAGTCCGTCGCCGGGCGCGGGCGAGGGCGGCGCGGCGGCGGGCGCGCGCCCCGGCCCCGAGCCCATCTTCGTGGCCGCGCCGCCGCGCGCGCAGCGCCTCACGCACTCCGAGGCCTACATCCGGTACGCACGCGCACACAGCCGCCGCGCGCGCAGCGCCTCACGCACTCCGAGGCCTACATCCGGTACGCACGCGCACACAGCCGCCGCGCGCGCAGCGCCTCACGCACTCCGAGGCCTACATCCGGTACGCCGCACGCGCACACAGCCGCCGCGCGCAGCGCCTCACGCACTCCGAGGCCTACATCCGGTACGCACGCGCACACAGCCGCCGCCGCGCGCGCAGCGCCTCACGCACTCCGAGGCCTACATCCGGTACGCACGCGCACACAGCCGCCGCGCGCGCAGCGCCTCACGCACTCCGAGGCCTACATCCGGTACGCACGCGCACACAGCCGCCGCGCGCAGCGCCTCACGCACTCGAGGCCTACATCCGGTACGCACGCGCACACAGCCGCCGCGCGCGCAGCGCCTCACGCACTCGAGGCCTACATCCGGTACGCACGCGCACACAGCGCCGCGCGCGCAGCGCCTCACGCACTCCGAGGCCTACATCCGGTACGCCGCACGCGCACAGCCGCCGCGCGCGCAGCGCCTCACGCACTCCGAGGCCTACATCCGGTACGCACGCACACAGCCGCCGCGCGCGCGCAGCGCCTCACGCACTCGAGGCCTACATCCGGTACGCACGCACACAGCCGCCGCGCGCGCAGCGCCTCACGCACTCGAGGCCTACATCCGGTACGCACGCGCACACAGCCGCCGCGCGCGCAGCGCCTCACGCACTCCGAGGCCTACATCCGGTACGCACGCGCACACAGCCGCCGCGCGCGCAGCGCCTCACGCACTCCGAGGCCTACATCCGGTACGCACGCGCACACAGCCGCCGCGCGCAGCGCCTCACGCACTCGAGGCCTACATCCGGTACGCACGCGCACACAGCGCCGCGCGCGCAGCGCTCACGCACCTGAGGCCTACATCCGGTACGCCGCACGCGCACACAGCCGCCGCGCGCAGCGCCTCACGCACCTGGAGGCCTACATCCGGTACGCACGCGCACACAGCCGCCGCGCGCGCGCAGCGCCTCACGCACCCGGAGGCCTACATCCGGTACGCACGCGCGCACACAGCCGCCGCGCGCGCAGCGCCTCACGCACTCCGAGGCCTACATCCGGTACGCACGCGCACACAGCCGCCGCGCGCGCAGCGCCTCACGCACTCCGAGGCCTACATCCGGTACGCACGCGCACACAGCCGCCGCGCGCGCAGCGCCTCACGCACTCCGAGGCCTACATCCGGTACGCACGCGCACACAGCCGCCGCGCGCGCAGCGCCTCACGCACTCCGAGGCCTACATCCGGTACGCACGCGCACACAGCCGCCGCGCGCAGCGCCTCACGCACCTGGAGGCCTACATCCGGTACGCACGCGCACACAGCCGCCGCGCGCGCAGCGCCTCACGCACTCCGAGGCCTACATCCGGTACGCACGCGCACACAGCCGCCGCGCGCGCAGCGCCTCACGCACTCCGAGGCCTACATCCGGTACGCACGCGCACACAGCCGCCGCGCGCGCAGCGCCTCACGCACTCCGAGGCCTACATCCGCGCCGGTGGTCGCGTCGAGCCGGTGCGCGGGGGTTGCGGGTTCAAATCGGTCAAGCATTTGTGTGATAAAAAGTGAAATGTGGGTAAAAAAAGCGTAAATTAATCTCGCGTCTACCGTCACCGCAGCGCGTGATACTATAACGATAGGAGAAAGATGATCGAGTTTTGTTGATCTTTGAAGTTTTTAACATGGCTTTCACTCGCCGAGATTAAAGTAACTTGTTTCCTTACAGATACATTGAAGGATTACACTCCGAACAGAAGTATATTACACCGTGGGAGAAATCTCTTACACCGATGCCGTCCAATCCCGACCCAGCGCAGTTCAACGTACAAAAGTTATCGCAATGGATGACAGAGGAAGCAGTCAATGGATACTTGGCACAAGACAAGAATCTCACGGAGGCGGACATCCAGAAAATGGATCAAAACACGAAGATAGTGAAGGCACTTTGCGTTTTGAAGGATTACATGATGAGGGACGCACTTGCTATATACAAAAACTTGTAAAGGTTTTCCCAATATTATACTTTAGGTAATAAGTGACAATCATGTATTTCGTAATTTTTATGTAAAATGAGAATAAAGTTTTATGGACTAAATTTGCCTTCAAATTTCTACCTTATTTCTTTTCTGCATCGATTCAGTAATATATCTTCTTCAAGCAATTCCCAATACAGGGGTAGACAGAGATCAAGTCTAGACAATTAAGTCCCTTTGACCCACCTTCCACCGAAGATATTTTCGGGACAACGTGACAGGTGGTGAGCCCGTCGCCGTCTTCATGTCCAAGCCAACGATGAAATTCATAAGTTTTTGAAAAACTCATTGGTACTGCCACCTGGGGATCGAACTCGGGTCTCTCGACTCGAAATTCCGACCACCCAAGAACTCGGCTATCGTGACTCACCACGTCACATCGACTCAGTGAATCGGTATTTTACCCTAGGGAATATTGACATTCGGTTTTGATAAAACCCATTTGTTTTGATAAATTGTTTACATTTAAGTAGTTAACTTTACTCATTATGAACAATATCTAGAGTAGAGGAAACCGAAAACATAACATGATCTGTTGAAAACCCACGAGGAGCCCCATTGGTGCCGCTTTCGCTAATAGAACTACGAAACTCGTGTGGTACTAACATATAAAGAAAAACTACTTCCACTTAAATACACAAAAACTAGAGATATGTATGCTTAGTTTCTTTCGCTTCTTAAATAAATAGTCTTTGAATTTGAAAAAAAAACATTTTGCAAACGTTTCTTAGTGATATTTAGCTGTGTAATTTTTAAGTTCATATATAGTTCTGATCAATTTTTAAAAAACATTCCAATATTATTGCTCCATATATTATGTCATTCATATATTCAGTACACTTAGAATTTTGTTCTTGTAGCATGGAGGTAGAGTTAGAGGAGGCAAAAATATTCAAATGGAAAATCAGAGGCCTGGATGTTTGTCTCATTAATTTTCTAGGTTTTTATAACAAATCTAAACCTAATGTTCGTAATTCCAAGAGACATACACGTGCGCAAAATATATCACACAATATTTTTGAAGCGTTGTCAATAGAAAACGCAGCGCTAAGATGGAGGCAGACCTGATGTTATGATGGATATTAAAGATGTGGCAGACGTGTACTGATTATATCGAAATCGCCAGCTCCTTAACTGTAATACATTGATATTCTCTAGAAAAATAGTTATTATAATGTAGTGCTTGTAATAGTTTAACTTATTATAGTAACATGTAGGTTTAGAAAATAAATAACGTCTTCTATACTTGAGGCTTTGGTATTATCAAAACAATTCTAATTATTGAATTTATATTTCCCTGAATTAACGAATTCACTGAGTTTAAAATATCATGGTACCTTTCTTATTTCCCTTGTATGCATTTTATACTTACATTGTAAGAATAAAATGTATTTTATGTATTTTAAATGACAACTAAATAAACATTTTTATTGATTTGCACTCTGCTGTGTTCTTTGTTAGATTTTAAACTGTAGTACTAACGCAAAAGAAACAATTTTTACTTACTGTAAGGGGGCAGGGGACTGTAGCTCCTTAATACAGACTATTACATAGTTGCTAGGAGAACAGAACGTCACCCTCACTATTTTTAACCTTAATTTTGTTATATGTTTTTCTTATGTGAACATTTAATGTACTAAGCTTGATTTTTAGGAAATCGATCTGTTTAACCTTGATTTTTTGTGAATGGTTTCAAAAAAAAATTGCGCAGGTAGCGATTCTTATTGATATAAAAATAGATCTTTTACGGAACGTAATACTCATAGTATTGTAGTAGTTGTAGTAAAGACAAAATTTAAAGAAAACAGTACTCAGAATCAGATTACACTGCAGTGCCTAACACTGCTGCTTATTACCGGCCTGTTGAATATAGGTCTAGTATTTTTCGAGATAGTTAAACTGTCACCTGTTGATAGCCAAAGGTATTTTCAGGGCTTTTCTCTTGGTCGTCTCTTACCACACTCACAGTAAGAAAGGAGTGCATATTGCTACAACAATACCACACACTGCCAATACAATTTATTCCTATGTTATTGAGAAATTCTTAATTTTCCGGAGTAACAAGCAGCCTACATACCCTCTGCTGAGACTATCAAACATCAAAATCATGTTTCAGATTTCTGCCACAGGATCAAAGGCTCACGTCACATTGTCACAAAAAATGGTCTCAAGTTATCTACACCCCATGGGCTTTCTGGTGAAAAGTATAATTTCATTTATTGGGAAAAAAGTGCTATACGGCCTCGGCGTGCACAAAATTGAAGCTTTCTTCCCTACTGTTGAGTTTTGTCTGTAATTTCTGCTGTTTTTACTTTTGTTCCGCTACAGATACAGTGAAACTTTTAGCATACATTGTCCCTATTTGAGCACCATTGCGCTTTCTAAGCCTTATAGCAAAGTTTGTGTAGTGTGATCTTGAGATACAAGAAGACACGGTAAAACGATGTTATTTCCTAAACTGGTAACTGGGTAGACTTAGGTAACTTACAGCCTACTTACTATGTGATAATGATAATGAAAAAGAAACGTAATAGTTAAGCTTATATTTAATAACTAATATAATATAAAAATATAAATACAATAGTATAACATAACATATGGCGTATAATAAGTATCAGTAGTAGAAGCAAATTATTTCGGCCATTTTAAACATTCTCAACTTCTTCTTTGAGTAGTCTTACTAGATGATTAAATTTACTGCCATCAAATATAAGAACCTGCAATAAAAATAATAATTATTAAGACATTTTAAGAACAATACTAAATATTATAAGCTTATTGCGTAACATGTGCCATGCATCATATGCTCAAAATGCACATAACTGGTTTGATTGAGTATGGATAAGTATTATTTATACTTATCCATACTCAATAATATCTTTACGCAATTCCCTATACAGGGGTAGACAGAGGTCTAGTCTAGACAAATAAGTCCCTTTGACCCACCTTCCACCGAAGATATTTTCGGGACCACGTGACAGGTGGTGATCCCGTCGTTGCCTTTATGTCCAAGCCAACGATGTAATTCGTACATAAGTTTTTGAAAAACCCATTGGCACGAGCCTGCCACCTCGAGATCGAACTCGGGTCTCTCGACTCGAAATTCCGACCACCCAACCACTCGGCTATCGTGACTTATGGATAAGTATAAGTATTGAATGTGAGTATTAAAATGCAAGCAAAGTAAAAGGAATGTATGATTAAGCATTCAAGACTGACTTGACTCCTGGCTTATTTTTTAATTCAAATCAAAGAATGTAATATAAATAAATAGTAATAATAATAAAGATTATTATTTTTCCTGTAGCCTATGGTAATTAAATAACAGTTAAAGACTACTGTGTCTTTCTCGTTCATTATGACATATTATCACGTGAGACATACAAATAAAACTATAGTCTTAATAAAGTCTATACTACAAAGTAAACTTATTATATTATTGCACAATATTTTATGTAGTTTTAGATAATGGTTAGGTAATAATAGTGCATATTTAGCTTCGGATACTATTAATTTGTATAGATTTATTACCTTTCGACATGGGGTCAATACTCCGCCTTCATAGTCCCATTGTGACAAATCGGCTTGTTCCGTCACATCAACTTCAAAACTGGCAAGTGCTTCGTCAAGCAAAGGCTTCTCTTCTTGGTTTGCAAATAAAATCTCTGAGCCTTCATCTGCAAAAAAATATGTTGGTGCAAATATATATCATCACACTTTATAAATGCAAGATTGTAAAAAAGAAAAAATAAACATCTTCAAGCAATTCCGAATGCAGGAGTAGACAGAGGTCTAGTCTAGACAATTCCCTTCGACCCATCTTCCACTAAAGACATTTTCAGGACAATGTGACAGGTGGTGAGTGGCTGTCTTCATGTCCAAGCCAACGGCATAATTCGTACGTAAGTTTTTGAAAAACCCATTGGTACATGCCTGCCACCTGGGGATTCGAACTCGGGTCTCTCGACTCGAAATTCTGATCACCCAAGCACTCGGCTATAGTGACTTATGATTATTAGGCAAAAGATTGTGAGCACATGTTTATTACACAAAAAGATTTGGTTCTCTTTTGGTAATGGGATAGTTTACATCACCACATAGACTAATGTCTATGTGACAAACACTTTATATGTTGATGTGTGGAGACAGAATATGAAAGCAAAGTGTGTCATAATTCTGGCTGGGTTTTATGAATTATTAAAAAAATTTCTTACCTCCAGTGTTGTACGCTTTACATATCCAAATCAAGTATTGGAATGTGTAAGGCAGATTTCTTTTAACCGCTTTCTCTATTTCTAACTGTAGTGAGGAAAATAGAGGTACGCTGATAGCTGCTGGAATGTTTAAAATCCTGAAATTTTTAATTTAGATGAAATGTAATAAACATTACAACTACATTGTGATATGGTATTGACACAAATCTGGTAAGAGACAAAAAAATTATCAACACAAAAAATCCCTTTTTTAAATATGTATTTACCTAATAATTACATTGACACCTATCATATATAGAAAATTAATCCCTTTGCACACCACAAAGGTTCATGTTGGCAATGTTTCCTTTATAATATATATTATAGTGACATTAAAGTCACGTTTGTCATGTGGTTGGGTGATTGGAATTTGAATTGAGAGGGCCGATTTTGATCCCCAGGGGAGCAGGCTCGTACTAGTGTTTTTTTTTTACGGACGATTTATATCGTAATTTTGTCCCAAATATATGGAAGGTGGGTCGAAAGGACGCAATGGGGAATGATGTGAAGGTATTTTTTATTCATTTTATTAATTCCTTCTTATATATTTCACATATCTATTTTTTATATACTTATCATTGGACTATGGTGACAAAACAGTATCTACCAAATTTTAATAAAAAACCAAAACTAATATATAATATGCCTAAAACCATTTTACTATACTAGCTTTATATATGTATTGAAGTGGAACAAAGCAGTTCATCAAACTGCAAGAGACTGCTGAAAAAATCAACAGTTTCCATGGTTTCCATTATTGGTAGTAACTAAACAAAAATATTATGAGATAGCTACAGCATTTTTAATTTTGGCCTTAAAAATCTGTGGAATTATGGTTGACTGATCTGAGCCAAAGAAAACAGATCAATAATACCATTTAACATAGTATCTAGACCTATTTCGGCCACAGCAACTTGACTATTTCGTGTTACTATTCCCTAAAACCTGCTATAACTATAATTATTTTTTTTTTTTTATATTATTGCAACTTAACACTGATATTTATATATTAGTTACTATTTTATTACATGTTTAGTTATATTATTTAGCCCTTAAGTTTTATTATTGAATTGTATGTGTATATAATATGTGTATTTATACTTTTAATTATTGCCCGTTAATTTATAATATGAGTTACATGGTATGTAACTTACGTATGTGTCCCTTCAGTTAGCTAGCACTTTAACAAAATAAGAAATATGCGGCGATCGTTACGCCAATGACGAGGTTATTTGGCTGAAAATCAGCGCTGAGCGGGATTTTCCTTGCTTAGCATATGCTGAGCCAACCCCTTTTTGGCACAATTATGTTTTTCATTTTTTTTATTTGGTTATGCTTGTTATTATTTTTACTTGTGCTGAATAAACGTTTTTTTTTTTCATTTCATTATTTATGGTCAAAAATATAATTAATTAAATATTATATTATGTTAAATGTCATATGTTTACCTTTCATTAATTACCAGACCGACTTGTTGAGAGTCATCTGAGAGGATCTTGTTTACTAAAGCCTTAGTTTTATCGTTAGCATTTTCTTCTGCGAGAGTTGTCAGTAATGTCCTGATTTGTTGTATGCAGCTTTCATCCTGCAGATATAATATTTTTTAGAAACAAATTTAAAAAATCTAATCCTATGAAAATTTTAAATTTGACTTATCATGGCTTAAATATGTTGTTAGTATGAATTTAAGTCAATTATATATAGCCTTTAATCTGAAAATGTATGGTAATAGTAGGTTATTCACTTATGTATGTAATATAAAAATATTTCTTAGCCTATTTTGACTGTTGAAAATGCAATGAAAGCAACATACCTTTCTTTTAGTAATATTAATGACTGTTGTGATACCAAATACACCATCACTTCCATCATCGTCATCATCATCATCCTCTTCTTGACCATCATCAAGGCATTGTTTCACTACACTGCCTACATAGTTCTGCGCTGTAAGAAAAAAAAAAGCACTAAGTTCATTCAGATCAATTGAATTCAATCATAATGAGCATATAGTAGATGCTTTTACACTAACATTAGTTACATAAACAGTTCCTAATAATATAAAAAATCTCTTTACGCAATTCCCAATACAGGGGTAGACAGAGATCTAGACTAGACAATTAATTCCCTTTGACCCCCCTCCACTGAAGATATTTTCGGGACAACGTGACAGGTGGGGAGCCCGTCGCCGTCTTATTGTCCAAGCCAACAATATAATTTCCTCTTCATTGAAGTTCTTCTCTCACATACTAAAATGCTTCTAGGTGTTTTTTACAGCCCTTCTACAGTTGACTACTTTCCTATTTTAGAAAAACTCCTTGAAGATCTAGCGCCATCTTAAGATCATTCCATAATTATGGGAGATTTTAACACATCTCTTAAAAATAATTTAAGATCAACCCGTCTAAAATCCATTATAGAGGCGGCGACCTTCTTCCCTCTTCTGCTACGCATTTTTTTCCAAACTGTACCCCTTCTTGTAAATTAAATTCTTAAATGATGATATAAAGAAACTCATTGAGAAGAAAAATAGTTTAAAATCAAGATATAAGTCAGACCCTAGTTACTCTAATAAAAAGAAATACAAGTCAATACGGAATCGCTGCAGCAATGTGTGTAGGAAAGCACAACGACGCCATATTTACGAATTAGTTTAAGATCCTGACTCAGCCAGAGTCTGGAAATTTCTTAAATCTTTAGGAGTTGAGAAGTCAATTAATAACTTAAATTATCACGTTATAGATCTTAACCAGCTTAACCTGCATTTCTCTTCTTCTTTTGTTGATAATCAAGCAAAAGATGATACGTTGAATTTCCTTTCAAGTATTCCTGTTCCAGATTCTCCTGCTTTTAATCTTAGTCAATTTGACAGCTGTGGTGTAAAGAGAGCTATCTTATCCATCCATTCGAATTCAGTCGGTACTGATAATATAAGCCGTAAAATGATAATCCCCCTCGTTGACTTCCTTAGCCCTATAATTACTGCCATCCTTAATAAATCCTTGAACACTGCTTCTTTTCCTACTGTTTGGAAAGATGCTAATGTAATTCCTATCCCGAAAAAGATGAATCCCGTGATGTTCTCCGATTATCGGCCAATTTCTTTACTTCCCCAAAGTTCTTGAACATCTTGTCTATAACCAACTTAATTCCTACCTATCTGATCAAAACCTTTTCAATCCTCTGCAATCCGGTTTCCGACCCGGACACAGTACAACCACAGCGCTTTTGCAAATTACTGACGATATTCGTTATGGAATGGAAAATCATAAATTAACAGTTCTTACTCTACTGGATTTCAGTAATGCGTTTAATACTGTTGATTTTGAAATCCTGTTAGGTATTTTGCGCTCTCTTATCATATCTCCGGCTGCAAATGATTGGTTTTGTAGTTACCTAGTAGGACGCCGGCAACGTATCCAGGTTCAGGATATTTTTTCCATCTGGACTAGTATTGGCGCTGGCGTCCCTCAAGGTGGCGTGTTGTCTCCGCTCCTTTTTCCTAGCTTCATTAATTCAGTAAGCAATCACATATCTTCTTCTTACCACTTGTATGCAGACGATCTCCAAATTTATAAACAATGTTCATTGGAAGACCTGCCAACAGCAATTGAGTCGATAAATGCTGACTTGACTTGTATCTTGAAGTGGAGCAAATCTTTTGGTTTATGCATCAATCCCAAGAAAAGACAGTCAATAATTGTTGGAAGTTCAAGAATTATTAGTAAAATTGATTGGTCTAATATGCCGCAAATTTCTCTCAATGGTACTCATATCCCCTATAGCAAAAAACTTAAGAATCTGGGTGTTATATTTGACTCCTGTTTGACATGGACTCCACAAATTAACGAAGTTAGTCTTAAAATGTTTGCAACACTGGGTTCTTTACGCAGACTACGTAACTTCCTACCATTGCCTACTAAAGTTGTGCTTGCTCAGTCTTTACTTTTGCCCATCCTTGACTATGCTGATATTTGCTATCTTGACATAACTGAAGAGCAGCTTAACAAACTTGAGTGAATTCAAAACCTTAGTATTCGTTACATATTTGGGCTTCGCAAATATGACCACATTTCTAAATTTCACAAGAAGTTTAAGTGGCTGCTTTCCGCCTTCGCAGGAATACGCACATCCTTTCTGCTTTGTACTCCGTGCTGTTTAATCCATACTCTCCCCAATACTTAAAAGATCAGTTTGAGTTTATGTCCCTTTCCTATGATCGGTTTCTTCGCTTCGCTGTCAATCTTTCCCTCCGAACTCCTCTACACTCCTCTTCCTTTTATAATAAATCTTTTACTGTTACCGCTGTCCGTCTGTGGAACGCTTTGCCCTTACATATTCGACATGCTCCATCTCTTCCTTCATTCAAAAAACTTCTTAATTTCTATTATCTAGAAACCTAACGCCATTTCCCTCTTTTTTAGTTTCATTCCCTTTATTTTCGCTATCTCCTTATTTCTTTATTCATAAAAAAATCCTTTATATTACGGCTACCATCATTTAGTAATCTATTTTGAATAATAGCGGTACACCACCCTCTTTTTCTTCATTATTTCTTCATCCACTTCTATAGCAAGGTGTTCCTTCCAGACTAGGAAGAAATTGCTTTTTAGTAATAAGACCGTCTCTTGTACTACCTTTATGTTACTTGTACTTATTTTCATCTTCCTTTGTGGTGTACAATAAAGAATATATAATAATAATAATAATTTGACATAAGTTTTTTTTGAAAAAAAAAAATAATAAAAACCCCATTGGTATGAGCCCGCCATATGGGGATTGAACTCAGGTCTCTTGGTTTGAAATTCTGACCACCTAAACGCAAGGCTATCATGACTTGTTACAAAATAAATTAATTGTAAACCTAGGTAGTTCTTATAGTATCAACCTATCACAAGAATCAGTTTCCTCTTTCCTCATCTATACCATACCATAGATTACCAGTTGTGGCAGTTGTAAAGGCAACAAATGGTTGATAGCCACTTTGAAAAACCATGACAAGATACACTACAGTATCTGAGATTTATAGTTCTGTGATGACCTGCAGTAGTAGAACATCACATGTTGTTAAGAAGTAGGTTTGGTTCAGGTTTACCGGTTTTACAATTGTTGCTCTGTAATTAAAAGTTCTGACATGACTCAAAGTAATAGAACTTCAATTATTTTAGTTTTTTTTAAACTAATCACATATATAACTTTCGTCTTGATGATAAAAATATACCAATTTGCTCATCATCACCTTGATGATATAAATAGCAATTTGCTATTGTCACTTTAACTGTAAGGTTTATTAAATAAAGCAAATGCATTCTTGGTGATGTGTAATTGGCTAAAATGTAGACGAATTTGATATGAAAAACTTACAAATAATTATCTGAGCCAGTGCCCCCAAATCAACATTTGATTTAAGAAACAGTTGGCGCAAAAGTTGCTTTATGCCGTGGAAGTCACAATCTTCAGGGTTGCGGCCTTCAAAGTCTGCTTGTAGCTCCTGGAAAATATAATTTAACTATGTACATAAAACTTAAATATTCTTTTTAGATTTACAAATTAAAGTTGTACCAAACTTAAACAAATATATTTTAGCTGCAATAATGTACATTAAACACTCCAACAAATTATTAATTTAATGAGCCTAAAGATGATATTCAAAACTTGTTTACATTATATTATTGTTTGCCGGTATTGGGGTTTCGCAAGCAGCGATATATATGAAATTAAGGAAAAATATGGCTATAAACTATATGGCGAAGATTTATTTCATAATAATAGGAAATAATGTGCAATTAATTAAAATGATTAATATTTATGTATTATGTTTTTACAATTACCATGTGAGTTTTAGGTTATGTTCGACTACGACTTACCTTGTCACCAACATAGTTTCCATCAGAATCTAAGTCTGAATCTCTGTCACTACCGGAATCATGCTCATCTTCACTTTCACTGTCGTTAATTTCTACTTGTTTACTTTTTTTGTTAGACATATTTGTTAGTTTACAAATTTTGGGAACGCTGAAAACGACTAAACTGAAAATTATTGATTCTCTGCTCTATGATTGTGCTAAAATGTAGTTTCCCAGTATATTATTATACTCTTTGAACGTATTGCACAAAGACTAAATTATCAGTATGTTAGAAGTTCAAAGAGTACATAATCACAACTATGCAATGGCCGTGGTTTACATTGTCTTTGGGCACTTTAATGTACTCTGTGCTTTAGTTGGATTTTGATTGGATTTTTATCCATGGGAACAAGGAGGGGCAATCGAAATTTCATAAAATAATGATATGGCCATGCGATATAACATGATATAAAATTTATCTATTATTTAAACAAAGTCTAGTATTTAAATAATAATTAGTCTAGTAAATATCTAGTAATTATTCTAGAAATTACAACTCCATTATTCCGTCTTAGTCCTGGTGATTGTAAGCTTTTTTTTTACCTTTCTCCCCGTATTTTTTATTACTTTTACTACTTTATTTATAAGTACACTACACTTAAACACTTATCGACAATTATTAAAAAAAAAAATAATTCGATAAATATTGACATCTATGAAATAAGCAGTGTATTAAGTTGACGGACTCCTCTGTCTAGGAGTCGTCTTATTGTATACCTTAAAATAAATACAAAGTCCTGTGCCTTTTGTCACTGTCCGCTAGTCAACCCGACGCGTGGAAAAATATTGTTGTACTTGTTTAATTTATACATTTTATTTGAGAAACAATATACAATAAACGCGCTTGGACACAGTAGTGTCAGACATGGCCACCCCACTTCAGTTGCCGCTTCATTAGATATGCCTCTATACCGCTGACATTAGCGCGTCAAAGTACTTCCGTGTTTTGAACACGTTGCGACCAATGGATGTTCATAATTTCGCGTAGGCATCTAAGATGGAATCTGTCTAACACATTGAGTACTTACCACTCTTACCCAAGTGGGGAGGGGCCCTATTAGCGGTGCCGTCCACTCGGATACGAGTGAAAAGCAAGTGAATTTTGTAGTTGTGAGTAAGCCGCCGGCGACTGTGGCGAGTGTACATTGGTTTGGGTGGCCACTCTGCCAATACATTCGACTTACGAAAACGCGTATTGGTTTTATATTTACAGTTTAATAGTGACTGGTACACACGATCATATCAAAGGTATAGTAAGGTGAGTCAGATGGAAGCCCTATCATTCCATGTAAGAGATTTAGACCTAAGTTTGGCCACGTACCAAGTACGCGTGATAAATCTGCTCAACCTAGACTATCACCAGATCCACATACACATACATCAATATCGATGCAAGCGCCTCGCCAACTAGAATTTGAGGGAACTAATAATTTTGAGTTCAATTATGAATTTGACTGCCGTGCAACAACGCCGCCTATCGTTCAAGATTATGGAGATATGCCTGACATACCTGATAGCATTCTATTTAACCCTTCAACTCCTAGCGTGTCTCTTCTGAGATCTGATGCGGTAACTCCAAACTTTTCGTCGGAACGTGATGCCGCCTCTTCTTCTATTTTGTCATTTCGACGATCTGAATGCAGTTCTCCCGACTTACCTGATGATAACAATGATGTCCCATTGCTTGATATTTCACCTTCTCGTCATGGAGCCACAAACACCTGGAGCATTGATCCGAGTTGCATGAAGAAAATTGATTTGTCCAAAGAACAGGAACTCTTAGTGCCGCCTCCGATTGATCCTTACGAGGCATTCCGTCTAATAATCGACAACGAGTTATTAGACCTTATTGTGCCTTCTTAAATAAATGACCATTACGTGCGTGTTATATTTTAAACTTAAACTTATAATTATGATTATATCGTTACCTACTTTGCTCAGATTTAAGATATTTATACCTTCTTAAATAAATAATCATTCAAGTACGTGTTATATTTTAAACTTAAACTTATAATTATGATGTTTTTGATACTTTTGATTGTACTCGGATCCAAAAAGCACCTTTTTCGGCATATGGCGTGCTATGTGCCGACCGCTCGGATCCGAAAAAGGTGTTTTTTTTATTAAAATAATAACATTATCAACACACTTTCATCCATATTTTTAAACATACATATATACTTAATCAATATACGCAATAAAAATAATTGGTATCTGGCTAATAATTTTATATCATTTCGTCGGCAGCAAATGTGCTAATGTGCGGATATGCTTGCGGTACAGAACCTACGTTTCACAGGCATGCAGGAGGTTTGGCAGAACGACTGCCATGTACGCAGCCACTTTAGTAGACAACTTTATGTCGTGTGAACGAAATAACTTGGGACGAAGCCTGCCAAAAGGCTGCTGCAGCCGCTCCAATTCTGCTGTTGAGTTCGTCATCAACTTTAATGATATAGTGCTGCTCATATACTTGAACGTGTCTACAACCTTAAGCAAGTCGTTACCGAGTTTACCGAGACGCTGTGCAGTGTATCCAGAGGCATTACTTCAGTTTTCTTTCTTTCTACACTGATTTTCAGGCAGAATCATCGACACGACTCATCGAGACTTAACATAAGTCTTTGTAGACCCTCAGTGGATTCCGCCACAGGAACAATAAAAAAGAGCGCAAACAAAAAATTCATTTTTTTTTATTTGAGTCTCTGATATTCCGTCATGAAATGTATATGTTTGTATGGCTATTCAATCAGAAAAATATTTTTGAATTGCTTATTCAATTCAAAAATATATTTTTGAATTGATTATTCAATTCAAAAATATTTTTCTGATAGAACATAGAATCTCCGCCTTTAAGTAATAAATTTTAAATGTCACTTTAGTTGTATGTCGTAAGAACCACATGCCACTTTCCCATTTTGCAATAAAAAAAGGTTTACAACGCTAAGTAAAATATTTATTTAATCATTTATTTATTTTCATACATATTTTATTTATAAGGTATTTCAAATGCTACATAATGAATATTTTTTTCTTTCTTCTTTTAATTTTGTCATATTATTTTGTTTAAATTTTAAATCATCTCTTTCAAAATTAGCAGAAGGTCTTATTTTATCTATATTAGTTCTTAAAAACGTTAATCAGTAACATTAAATAAGACCACGACGTTTTCAAAATCTGAAACGAATAAATTTACCGACACATTATTTTTATAGATAAACGTTTTCATAGTTCATAGAAATGCAAATGAAATAAATTATACTCGATTATAAGACTAAACTAAGAATAAAATGTAACAAAATTAATCATTAATCTTCTAGTCATAGTTTTTTCATTATTGGTATTGCAACTATAAAAAGGTTATATGATATACTAGCATTTGCCCGCTTCTTCGCACGCGTGGAAGTAAGTATTTTCGATACTTTTTTAGTGCAAAGACGCTGCTTATTGCCTGTAGAGTAACTATAAGGAGTAATTTTGACAATCTCCACAGAATCTGAAATTCGCTACAGAGATCTGCTGATTTTGTTCTTAAATGAAGAGGACTCGACTGGACTGCTTTGCGCAATACCTGCGTAAAGGAGAGGCATTCTGTGCTGCTGTGTTCAAGTCTAGGGCCTCTCCTGCAAGAAATATTTACAACAAACGCCAAATTTTGCAACTACCAAGAACTATAGAAGTTGCTGACCGCCGGCCTGCTTAATTTTTGGGCTGTTATTTTTCGATATCAATATACCATCCTTTGGTAACGTGGTTTGTACAAGATACGAAAAGACTCTTATTACTGGCGGAAAATATTTTATTCCTTCTTTACCTTAGTAGCGATGGCCTGACCATTCAAGTAGAAAAAAAAGATTGATTAAAAAACGGATACTTACAGAATAAATACTTATAAAATTCCTTTTGCCTGTTTCTTGTCTGTTAGAGGAACCTTATTACAAAATTGTAATAATAAAATAATTAATAAATATCTTCACGCAATTCCAAATACAGGGGTAGATAGCGGTCTAGTCTAGACGAAGATATTTTCGGGACAACGTGACAGGTGGTGAGCCCGTCGCCGTCTTTATGTCCAAGCCAACGACATAAATCGTACATAAGTTTTGAAAAACCCATTGGTATGAGCTTGCCACCTGGGGATCGAACTCGGGTCTCTCGACTCGAAATTCCGACCACCCAACCAACCGGCGGTCGTGACAAAATTGTCAAAATTGTCAAAAATTAAAAAAAATCTATCGTGTAACGAAGGTATATTAAAGAAGGAATATTCTTTTTACGGTAAATAAATTATTTGATTTCATTTAAACCAAGAGGAATCCAAATGACCAACCTAATTATTCAAAGATGTCCCGAACCAGTATCAATATTTTTTTTTCTTCAGGATATTGTATTAAAGTTTGTAATCGGGATGCCAAAATTTGTAATATTTCAAACCGCAGCTAAATCCGTTCAATAGATTGTAAGGAATTCATGTTTAAATATTTAACCATTCTAACTTGACCTTTCCGTTGTATGATGACTCGTACTGAAGCGAGCTCAATCTGTATCTTTAGTTATAATGAATCGATTGCAAAAATAATTGCACCAGATTTAGAGTTTGAAAATAAGACATTAAACAGTGGAAACGGAATTAAAATCTGTTCAGTGGTTTAATCGCCAACCCTGAATAAACAGACAAACAGAAAAACAGAACCTATTACACTTGGCTTTACTCTAATTCCTTTAATGTACAGAAATTACTCATTACGATTTCATAATATATAAGATAAGCTATGATAAGATGTATACGTATATTTTGAAAAACAAAAACTAATTTACCGCGCTATAGCTTGCCATAGATATTATAGAAAATCCATATGTGGTTACGAAAACTACTTTTTGAGATCTGAAACAAAAATTTACAATAAAAAATAAACCATTAAATCTAACAGAAAATTTCAGTTTTAAATATATTTTTATTATAAAATATTAACAAACATATTATTATTATTATAATTAGACATATAATTATAACATATTTTATGACAAGATTCTTTTAAAATTTACTAGAATAATGTTGAAGTAGTCGCCTCATAACAATATATTTGAGTGGGCTAAATGTTACATAACAACCTGATAGCCTAGTTAGTAGTGACCCTCCCTTCGAAGTTACTACTAAGAAATATTCTACAGTAAATTCATTTAAATAATAATATTTTAATATATTTAAACTTATAATAACAATTAAAAACACATCCTGAATCACTAATCGCATTGCGCAAATAAATTAAAAATTTTAACTTTATTTTGTAGCCATCAGCTGTTAGCGAACTGGGAAAATATACACAGTCATGTGTTTAATTTGAGCCATTGCCAAGTATATCTATTAGAAAAGTTCAGAAATAAACAAAAATAGATTTTAATAGGTTATCAAGGGAACATAATGCATTTTTTCATTTATAACTAATTCCATCCGATCTACCCAAATATTTTAGGTTGTAGAACTGTACTTAGTTCGAGTAAAGTATTTTGTTAAAGTGGTTATAAACTTGTTTGTTTCATCACTTTGTAACAAACATTATATTTCGGGTTCGTTATTAAACGACATCTAACTCTGTCTATTATCTATAGAAAATAATAAATAAATAAATATCAAATAAATAAATACATATACAGATAGGGACAACCTTACATACATTGCTCCGATCCCAACGTAAGATGCTAAAGCACTTGTGGTATGGGAATCGGAAACCACGAAGGCATCACAAACACCCAGAGCCGAGAAAATGTAGAAAAATGGTTTTTCTACATTGAACCGACCGGGAATCGAACCCGGGACCTCGAAACCTTGAAAACCGGTGTTTACGCCACTCGTCCACGGAGGTCGTCAATATACGGAGTTTTAATTAATTGCAATTTTAGAAATAGCTCGGTGATACGCACAAACACGACTACGGCAATAAATGTTAACTTAAACCCAAATGTTATGTATCAACCTATAAAACCGAATAAATTTATACTCGTATGACGCGGATTGTACAAACGATTCGGTGACGAACTGAGGAAACTTTGCTCTTTGTAATTTCAAATATCTAATATTTAGTATACTGTAGGGAATTTCGTATCCATAGATGGTGCTAAGGTACAAATTGTGTATTTTGAGGATCCATCACTAATGTTACGAATTATCTAATCATCAATAATTATCTAATTACTTCTAGGTTTCTGTAACGTACCGATAAAGCAAAATGATTAAAGAACTTCGAATATTTCTTTGGACATTGTACCAGCCACTGTTGTAAACAGCATCAGAAACGCTTCGACTCTGAAAGGAAACAAGAAAATATCAAATATTAACAACATAATGTCAAGATAAATTTCTCGATAGCCTTGTGTTTCATTAGAGCCTGACATCACTTGTTAACGTAACGCAACTGCTTCTAGCATGCATGTAAAAATAATCATTAGGTAAGTAAACACCAATATTTTAGCTTACTTTAATACTTTATCATAAAACTCCACAACTTTAATACCTATTATAGATATTCATTTATTGATTTCTCTTCAGAAATTAGTCACGATAGCCGAGTGTCTGGGTGATCGGAATTCGAAGTCAAGAGAATCTTGAAAAAGAGGGGCTTGTACCAATGTTTTTTTTTTTAAAAACTTGAGTACAAATTATGTCGTTGGGTTGGATATAAAAAAAATAATATAACGCTATCTCAAAAGTACTCTAAGAATTTGGACCGTATTTTGTATTGAGACAGTCTTTTTAATTCAAAATTTATCTTCATAAAAATCACATCTGAAAAAAATAAGTTACATTAAATATTTAATCCTTTTACTTGGCATCCATACCGAATGTTTACGGCGTTAGAATATATTATCCTCTTTCTTCCCGCGAGACGACAAGCCTTAAAAAGAAAAGCCTGGAAAATATAGTTGGTTATTGATAGATAGTGGGATAATCGTTTCGAAGTATAGTAGACCAAAATCCGGCAAATCGGGGACGGTCAGCAGCATCTAAAGTACGAGGTGTCTAGTAGAGCGATCACCAATCCGCACGCCAAGCGTGGCGATTATGGCAAATCCTCTGGTACGGGAGAGGCCTATGCCCAGCACTGGGCTTACACGGGCCGTTGTGGTGATTATGATGATGTCTTGGCACTATTAATAATTGATTAAAAATCTTTAATGTAATTTAAAATTTTAATCTAATCTTTAAAAATTTCTCTTCCTGTCTGAGCCTTGACATTATTGATGATTGAGAGCAAACATGTTTAAAGTTCCACTACCTAAAATATTATTGGTAGTATTAGAAGGCATTTATATTATATTGAAGAAGTATGGCATAAGATTTCATCTTCCTTATTTAACGAGGTACTTACAGAATCAATCAGTCGCTGTCCGTACCAGCAGAGTAGCCATATTTGAAGAGTAGCTGTCGTCAAAAACATCTTGTAGTTCATCTCGTTCCATTTCTCAACGAACTATAAGATTAAATTATTAAACTAGGAACACAAGTATCTATTATTTATATTAAGATTTATTTATTTATTTAAGATTTATCTTATTCCGTTATGGTGTTATTTATTATCATACGGACCGTTAAGTAAAATCAACTTATTAAGAAAATTGTAACAGTGTAAGAATCTTACCATCGTCTTTTATTCATTCTTCCCGTGGGTGTCGTAAGAGGCGACTAAGGGAAACAGCCTTGAATATCGCAATGGCCGACCGATAGATGGCGGAATAATAATCTCTAAAAATACCAATTTAATATTATATAATAATATTTTATACCTTCACGCAATTACACCAATACAGAGGTAGACAGAGGTATAGTCTAGACAATAAAGTCCTTTTGGCCCACCTTCCACCGAAGATATTTTCAGGACAACATAACAGGGGGTGAGCCCGTCGTCGTCTTTATGTCCAAGCCAACGATATAATTTGTACATAAGTTTTTGAAAAACTCATTGGTACGACCCTGCCACCTGGGGATCGAATTCGGGTCTCTTGACTCGAAATTCCGACCATCCCAACCACTCGCCTATCGTGACTCAAAAAAAATATTAGACTAAAATAATCGGAGCAGCATCAGAAGCAGCGTCTGAGATGCGAGTGGGCTGGTACTGCGATCGCAAATCCGCCTGCCAAGCGTGGCGATTATGGCAAATCCTCACCTTGGGAGAGGCCATGTCCTACCGTGGACCTTAACAGGCCGTTATGTAGTAAGAAAACATTAGAAAGGATACATTTCATACAAATTCAAAAAAAGGAGGTTACCAATTCGACATGTATGCATCTAATATTATTAGAACTGTCTTTCCATGAATATAATATAATATTATAAGAAACTTTTACTATGGTACTTTATATGGGCTTCCAAACAAATATCTAAAATATTTTAGAGGTGTGTAAGTATGTCCGTTCACATATTCGAAACTATTTATCGGTTCATACACATTTTCTTTCGGTTACATTTACTTAAACTTAGTGAACTAAATTTTAATTAAAGTAGATGCAGTAGTTAAAAAGATATAAACCCAAACTTTACATGTAGTTTGTTTATGTTTATGAAACTTTTATTCCATTGTTGACATTACAAAAAATTATTTTATAATAACGAATACACTCACCACAGAGCAAAATCCACAGAAGCAGATGATTATAGAGCTGTTGACGAAGTTAATGAGTAGCGGGAATGTAAATTGATTCTCCACATCTCCCGATAGTCTATAAAGTAATTTCAAATTAACGTCATGACACAGTACAAAATTAATAAGGCTGTTATAAAAATTATTTAAATAAGGTTGACTATGCATAGCAGCCATGGCTCGTTCATTCCCTCTGAACCAAGTGGAACCTGTATGTCCGGCACATCTGTTCGTTAAAGGCGGGAGCGATGTGGCACCTTCGAATATGCTTACTGAGTCTTAAGCCTCAGAAGCTACGTGAAGTTATACATACTCTTTGACATAATTCCAAATAACATCATCGTATGTAGAAAGACTAGAAATTGAGACCCATACCTGTTAATATTTCAAATGATACGTCCAAAATTTTGATTTAGAAATGAATGGTCTCGAAGTCGACCTTCGAAAAGACATACTGATATATTTCAAAATGAGCGCTCTGTCTCTTTGAATAGAAAGAAGTAGCTTCCTTAGTTTTTAGAATTATTTATAAAATGCAAAGCTTGAACGTAATCATAACATATGTTCCCATACGTACAGTAACAAACAAAAAAGTATGATCTCTCGCCCTAGCATGGTTTGGGATCGCGGTGGCTCGAAGTCTGAGCTGATGTACTTCCAGTATATAGCTTTTCAAGTAACTTAAACGATTCATTTTCATTTCAAACTCATTTTTCATGTCCAAAATAAAGAGGTTAAAAAAGTATACAATTATAATACATTCGTTGGTACAATAGTAGCGGCTAGTTGTTGGAAACTAATCTAATCCCTGAGACAAGGCCGTTTCGAACAAAGTCAGCAATCCTGAAGATGTGCAAGTGTATATTGCCATCTTTCTTTAGATGGTTCTGAAGAAAGATGGCCATATAAGAAAGATCGAAGTGTTCTTCGAAATGATATTAAACTTATACATGTTTGAAACAAAGTTCCAGAGATAACACCGATTTCAACTTCAATATTCCTAACATATACCTGATTAGAGCGCGATGCTGTAAAATTACTTCAACTAACTTCGTTTGATATGTTGTCTCACAGTTATCAGAGGGAGTCACATTTGTGGTGTCACAGCTGTTTTTGCCTGAAAGAAAGGTTTAGACTTTATAGACATTATACTTACATATTCGATTATTCGAATTATTAATTTAATAGCAGTCATGATTTTTTTTTTCAATATTACTTCGTATATATCCTAAGTAGTTTATTAGTTTCTGTCATCCACTTCGTTTCTGGAATAAATCGTAATGTCAACTTTGCAACTCTCAGATGAAATTCCGGTCCACACAAGTACAGACCCACCACCGTTGGTTACTTTTTCTTCTATGCATGCTTGCTTGAATCTCTGTACACTCTGTGTCTTCCTTCTTGCTTGTAGAGCATTAATTTTGATTAGTCGGAGAACATCACTTTCGACCAATCTTCAATAATCTTTTTGGAATTTTATCTGAGAGTCTCACAGAACTGATGTTTATAGAAAAGGGCTCTTTAACTAGCGTAAGATATGTGGAAGAAATCCTTAATGAACACGTTGGGCCATTTATGGTCAATTTGGGTGAGGATGCTATTTTTATGTATAACAATGCCCGACCTTATACAGGTTTCATTGTGAATGACTACTTACTCATATGGAGTGGCCAGCGTGCAGCCTGAATATCAATACGATCAAGCATGTATGGGATCAGCTAGTTGCGTAAAACAAAGAAACCCTCCCCCAATCACGCTTCGTAAGCTCAAAATCGCGCTCACTGAAGAATAGGAGAATATAAGTATAATATTTACAATAATTAATTTTTTTTATAGAAAAGGGAGGAGGAGGTGGTTCACGTGATGGTAAGTGATTTCCGCCGCCCATGAACACCTGCAATACCAGAGGCATAGCAGATCCGTTTGCCGGCCTTAGAGGTGCCCCCCCCCCCAGAAATGGGGGAGGGGGATGTGTGGGCCTCCGGCTACCTGCACTCAACAGATGAAACGCAGAAGTTCGTTAGACTTTTACTTCACGCCGGTATTCTGTGAGGTCGTGGTACTTCCCCGGTCGAGCCGGCCCATTCATGCAACAACAAAAGCTGATGCTTGGCTCTACCACTGGCAGTTTCGTATAAGAAACATGGTGTACAGCATATAAACGCAGTAATGGAAGAACGAGGAGGCAATATAAAGTATTAAAATTCAAGAAAAATCATATTATCGTACAAAAATCTCATGTTTTCTATTTTTGTTTTAAGGCGAGATCAGCAGCTTTTTTTCTTTATGTCATTTTTATTAAATAAAATGTAGTGATTTGTAAACTTTATTACTTTCATTTAACGGGTATTATGTTGTCTACTAAACATCGTTTATTTTATTAAGCTAGCATTCTTAGTTTGCTAGATTTATAGGTGTCTTTAGGTGACCCGGATTCACTACTCTCGAGTATTCCTTGTAAAAATAACTCACCGAGAGGATATTCTTCGATAAGCTGTTTGTCTTTTGATACGTAGAACATTTTCTTTATTCTGATTGCAAGAAGATCGAATTGAGTAGTAATATGAGTGAGATAGATGCAGAATAACAAATCTGCACCGAGGACGAAGCAAACAGTAAGAAAACCTAAAAAAATAGTAAACTTTTAAATGGTTACATTTCATTTGTATTGGATTGATGTAACAAAGAGTCTTCCTGATGAGTATTGACATATAAAAACTGCGAAAAAATATTTTCACGCTATTTCCAATACAATGATAGACAGAGGTCTAGTAAATTAAGTCCTTTCGACCCTCCTTTCATTGAAGTCATTTTTGGAACATCATTACTGGTTGTGATATCCGTCTTTATGTCAAAGCCAACGATATAAGTCCTACATAAGTTTTGAAAAAACCCATTGGTATAAGTTTTGAGGATCGTTTACGGGTCTCTTGACTCGAAATTCCGATCACCCAACCATTCGGCTTATTTTTTGTATCGTTATCGGACCATGATCGGAAGTGGTATACGGTCCATATAAAAAATGTAGGTCGTGAACAAAATATATAGTTACATAGGCAAATAGAGACAAAAACACATACATTGCTCTGTTCCAAAGTTATGGAATCAGACACAACGAAAGCACCACAAACAGCAAACCCAAGAAAATATAGAAAAAGTGTTTTTTCTACAATGACCCAGGAGGACGACACCTTGAAAACCGGTGTGTACGCCACTCGCCCATGGATCTCATCAAAATAGAAACCTTAATCAATGTATGAGTAAGTACAATAATGTAAATACAATACAATACACCAGTGTTGTCAGACATTTACTCTTAGTCAGTCCGTAAGTTTTCTGGATCTTTGCTATAATCTTTCTTGTATCTGCCGTCAAATAGCAATGTAATTACGGATTGACTGAAAAAATTTTTGGTTTGAAGGTTGTTAAGAGCCAGTGTCGTCACGGGCTATAAGGCATTCCATCTTCGTCCACAGGGTGATTAGTATATGTATCCTTCTTCTTAAGGTTTGCAGGTATTATGGGCTGGAGTAGCCATTTAGCCATCAGGTGGACAGTCCGCTTCGTTTCGTAGTTCGCGCTAATGTTATAAAAAATGATGTTTCTATACCTAATAGACTCTGCGACTCAGGCGTTACTTTGCGGTAATTCATTGTAAAGTTGTTATTGAAAAAGTTACTTCGCAACATTCCGCATTACTTTACTAATTTACATTAAGTTACTTCGCAACATTATATATAACAACGTTTCTATACTTAACAAACCCAAAGATTGTTATTACACAGGTATTTGGTGGCAGAAATGGGTAAGATTGTGATACTGATTGATGATAATTATTCAAAAATTGAATCTATAATTCAAAACGAAATATGTTCCCAATGCTGGGGTAGTGAGAGGTCTGGAGGTCTTTTTTTCAACTCGCATTTCACTGAAGCTTTAATGGAACAAAATGAGAAGTAGTGAACCTGGCCCTGCCAAATTAAGACACAAATTATGAATAATTTTGTAAAAACAAACATTACCTAGTGCTACGTTATATTACAAGTAATAAAATTACAAAAAATATTTTAAACAAATAAATATTGAGTTTACACAACATACATTATATAATATTGGCGGAGCGACATATATAAAAGCTTTTAAAATTAGATGATAGTAAAAACTAATAATCGCCTAGTAGAATTTCAGATCCAAAATATAGAGGTCGGTAAACGTATAAATTCGGCGGTATAAAGTCGGCGGCCTCTAATAATCAGAAAGTGTGAGGGTTTTGGCATAATCGTCACGCTCGGCCGGCGGATTGGCGATCGCAGTACCAGTCATTTTGGTCCTTAGACGCTGCCGCCTGTCACTGGTCTGCTTATTTTGATCTGATATGTTTTCGAGATGGTTCTCCCGCTATCTGTCAGTAGCCAATAACATTGTTGGGGCATTTTTCTGCGTCGCCTCTTACGACACCCACGAGAAACCAAGCCCTTGCTTCTTGCTTCATATTCTTAAGCCAATACTACCACGGCACTGTCACAAAAAGCAACGTATAAATTCTGATACTGCTATTGTCAATCCTCTTGCATATTTTCGATGTAGTGGAATTGTCCATATGAAAAGGCTCTGCGAAGCCCCTAAGTAAGCCCCAAGTAAGGATTATAAAAGGAAATAAAAGAATATAAAAGATAAATTACAGTGCCAAGTTTGAATCATCATTATGAATTCTATTCGTCCATGTCGATACGGATTGAACGGAAACCAGTAGGAGTACGACAGGCGTATTTGTACATCTTCTCCAATGATAATATTCTTTACGAAATCAACGGACGGTGGTAGAGAGAAGAATAGGAATAGAGCAATATTGCAGTAGGAGTAACCTGCAAAGTATTAAAATGTATTAGTAAAAAAAATATATCTTCACGCCATTCCCAGTACAGGGTAGAAAGGTCTGGACAATTAATTCGTTTCGACCCACATTCCACCGAAGACATTTAAGGACAACGTCGCAGGTGGTGAGCCCGATGCCGTCTTCATGTTCCATCCAACGACATAATTCGTACATAAGTTTTTTATTTGATGAAACCCATTGGTACGAGCCTGCCACCTGAGAATCAAATCCGGGTCTCTCGACATGAATTCCACCACCGGGACCATCCAACCACAGGGCTATCGTGACTTGTGTATTAGTAATTTACTATTAGACATATAACTTATCTCATTAGCAATATACTAGAAACGCTTTCTTATATATCTATATTTATTTTTAACATGAAAATTTGAACATAAGATCGCAGTACCGGACATTTTGCTCCTTTGACGCTGCTGCTCGTCAGTGGTCTATTTATTTCAGTCTGGAATTTTTTCCCGCCATCTGTCGGCGGCCATTGACATTGTCAAGGAATTTTTTAGTCGCCTCTTAGGCGGCTCTTAGGCGGCTCTTAGGCGGCTCTTAGGCGGCTCTTAGGCGGCTCTTAGGCTCACCCACGAGAAAAAAATCGATCGATTTTTTCTTAAATTTTTCAAGGATTCATCTCAATGGTTACCGACAGGTTTGGAGACGAAATCTCAAAATAATAAAAAATATACATTTACTCCGTTCCCAGTACAGGGGTAGACAGAGTTCTAGACAATTAAGTTCTTTCAACCCACCTTGCACCGATGACGTTTTTGGGAAAACGTGACAGGTGGTGAGCCCGATGCCGTCTTCATGTTCCATCCAACGACATAATTCGTACATAAGTTTTTATTTGATGAAACCCATTGGTACGAGCCTGCCACCTGAGAATCAAATCCGGGTCTCTCGACATGAATTCCACCACCGGGACCATCCAACCACAGGGCTATCGTGACTTGTGTATTAGTAATTTACTATTAGACATATAACTTATCTCATTAGCAATATACTAGAAACGCTTTCTTATATATCTATATTTATTTTTAACATGAAAATTTGAACATAAGATCGCAGTACCGGACATTTTGCTCCTTTGACGCTGCTGCTCGTCAGTGGTCTATTTATTTCAGTCTGAATTTTTCCCGCCATCTGTCGGCGGCCATTGACATTGTCAAGGAATTTTTAGTCGCCTCTTAGGCGGCTCTAGGCGGCTCTTAGGCGGCTCTAGGCGGCTCTTAGGCGGCTCTTAGGCGGCTCTTAGGCTCACCCACGAGAAAAAAATCGATCGATTTTTTCTTAAATTTTTCAAGGGATACATCTCAATGGTTACCGACAGGTTTGGAGACGAAATCTCAAAATATTAAAAAAAATATACATTTACTCCGTTCCCAGTACAGGGTAGACAGAGGTCTAGTCTAGACAATTAAGTTCTTTCAACCCACCTTGCACCGATGACGTTTTTGGGAAAACGTGACAGGTGGTGAGCCCTTATCCGTCTTTATGTTCAACCCGACCGATCGAACTCGGGCCTTGTCACAAATTCCGATCACCCAACCACGCAGCTAACGTGGCCATCCAAATATTAGATTGAAATAAGTACTACAATAACGAACAGAATAGAGGTGCGAAGCGTCTGTAAACTACAATCGCTAAACTATTGAGCGGAGCAACTGTGAGTCCTCCTTATGGGAAATACCTTTATCATGCAGTGACAAAGGTATTTCCTTGACAAAGGTATTTCCTTGACAAAGGTATTTCCTTGACAAAGGTATTTCCTTGACAAAGGTATTTCCTTGACAAAGGTATTTCCTTGACAAAGGTATTTCCTTGACAAAGGTATTTCCTTGACAAAGGTATTTCCTTGACAAAGGTATTTCCTTGACAAAGGTATTTCCTTGACAAAGGTATTTCCTTGACAAAGGTATTTCCTTGACAAAGGTATTTCCTTGACAAAGGTATTTCCTTGACAAAGGTATTTCCTTGACAAAGGTATTTCCTTGACAAAGGTATTTCCTTGACAAAGGTATTTCCTTGACAAAGGTATTTCCTTGACAAAGGTATTTCCTTGACAAAGGTATTTCCTTGACAAAGGTATTTCCTTGACAAAGGTATTTCCTTGACAAAGGTATTTCCTTGACAAAGGTATTTCCTTGACAAAGGTATTTCCTTGACAAAGGTATTTCCTTGACAAAGGTATTTCCTTTACACACACTGCACAGGTTATTAAGGCGGGTAAAACCAGGTTATTGTTAAATAAGAGTATCCCAAAGCCACCTTCACGATGCGTCTTAGTTTAGTCAATGCATTGTGTACGATTTGGTATTCCTCTTCAGCTACAATACCCTGCGGCCACATGTCGCCCAACTCGGATATTAAATTGTCATATACGGGTCTGTAGTAAAAAATCTTGAAGGACTTCACCATTCCTGAAAGTAAAATAAATATCATATTCTCAATACATCACAACATAAAAAGTCACAATAGCCTTATCCACTCGGTTGTGTGATCGGAATTCGAGTCAAGAGACCCGAATTTGATCCCCAAGGTTCGTAGCAATGGGCTTATTTTAAAGCCTATGTACGATTTACATAAAGACGGCGACAGGCACACTGTCACGTTGTCCCAAAAAAAGTCTTCGATTGAAGGTGGGTCGAGCTCTATCTACCCTTGTATTGGAAATGGCGTGAAGATATATTTTTTCCATGGCGTGACTCTGTCATCGAAGCTAGGATTGCGGGGTCGAGATCCGCTAGGTGAAAGCATTTGTGTGATGAATGTCAATGTTTGCACTATTATGCATTATACACCTATCTAAATAATTAATAATAAATATCTTCACGCAATTCCGAATACAGGGATAGACAGAGGTCTAGTCTAGACAATTGAGTCCCTTTTACCCACCTTCCACCGAAGATATTTTCGGGACCACGTGACAGGTGGTGAGCCCGATGCCGTCTTCATGTTCCATCCAACGACATAATTCGTACATAAGTTTTATTATTTGATGAAACCCATTGGTACGAGCCTGCCACCTGAGAATCAAATCCGGGTCTCTCGACATGAATTCCACCACCGGGACCATCCAACCACAGGGCTATCGTGACTTGTGTATTAGTAATTTACTATTAGACATATAACTTATCTCATTAGCAATATACTAGAAACGCTTTCTTATATATCTATATTTATTTTTAAAATGAAAATTTGAACATAAGATCGCAGTACCGGACATTTTGCTCCTTTGACGCTGCTGCTCGTCAGTGGTCTATTTATTTCAGTCTGGAATTTTTTCCCGCCATCTGTCGGCGGCCATTGACATTGTCAAGGAATTTTTTAGTCGCCTCTTAGGCGGCTCTTAGGCGGCTCTTAGGCGGCTCTTAGGCGGCTCTTAGGCGGCTCTTAGGCGGCTCTTAGGCGGCTCTTAGGCGGCTCTTAGGCGGCTCTTGGGCGGCTCTTAGGCGGCTCTTAGGCGGCTCTTAGGCGGCTCTTAGGCGGCTCTTAGGCGGCTCTTAGGCGGCTCTTAGGCGGCTCTTAGGCGGCTCTTAGGCGGCTCTTAGGCGGCTCTTAGGCGGCTCTTAGGCGGCTCTTAGGTGGCTCTTAGGCGGCTCTTAGGCGGCTCTTAGGCGGCTCTTAGGCGGCTCTTAGGTGGCTCTTAGGCGGCTCTTAGGCGGCTCTTAGGCGGCTCTTAGGCGGCTCTTAGGCTCACCCACGAGAAAAAAATCGATCGATTTTTTCTTAAATTTTTCAAGGGATACATCTCAATGGTTACCGACAGGTTTGGAGACGAAATCTCAAAATATTAAAAAAAATATACATTTACTCCGTTCCCAGTACAGGGGTAGACAGAGTTCTAGACAATTAAGTTCTTTCAACCCACCTTGCACCGATGACGTTTTTGGGAAAACGTGACAGGTGGTGAGCCCTTATCCGTCTTTATGTTCAACCCGACCGATCGAACTCGGGCCTTGTCACAAATTCCGATCACCCAACCACGCAGCTAACGTGGCCATCCAAATATTAGATTGAAATAAGTACTACAATAACGAACAGAATAGAGGTGCGAAGCGTCTGTAAACTACAATCGCTAAACTATTGAGCGGAGCAACTGTGAGTCCTCCTTATGGGAAATACCTTTATCATGCAGTGACAAAGGTATTTCCTTGACAAAGGTATTTCCTTTACACACACTGCACAGGTTATTAAGGCGGGTAAAAACCAGGTTATTGTTAAATAAGAGTATCCCAAAGCCACCTTTCACGATGCGTCTTAGTTTAGTCAATGCATTGTGTACGATTTGGTATTCCTCTTCAGCTACAATACCCTGCGGCCACATGTCGCCCAACTCGGATATTAAATTGTCATATACGGGTCTGTAGTAAAAAATCTTGAAGGACTTCACCATTCCTGAAAGTAAAATAAATATCATATTCTCAATACATCACAACATAAAAAGTCACAATAGCCTTATCCACTCGGTTGTGTGATCGGAATTCGAGTCAAGAGACCCGAATTTGATCCCCAAGGTTCGTAGCAATGGGCTTATTTTAAAGCCTATGTACGATTTACATAAAGACGGCGACAGGCACACTGTCACGTTGTCCCAAAAAAAGTCTTCGATTGAAGGTGGGTCGAGCTCTATCTACCCTTGTATTGGAAATGGCGTGAAGATATATTTTTTCCATGGCGTGACTCTGTCATCGAAGCTAGGATTGCGGGGTCGAGATCCGCTAGGTGAAAGCATTTGTGTGATGAATGTCATTGTTTGCACTATTATGCATTATACACCTATCTAAATAATTAATAATAAATATCTTCACGCAATTCCGAATACAGGGATAGACAGAGGTCTAGTCTAGACAATTGAGTCCCTTTTACCCACCTTCCACCGAAGATATTTTCGGGACCACGTGACAGGTGGTGAGCCCGTCGCCATCTTTATGTCCAAGCCAAAAGCTAAATAAATATTTATGTAAGTCTACTGTACGAGTATTGTAGGCGTGGACACTAAGATCTATCACGTTGTATCAAATAGGTTTCGGTTAAAGTTAGGCAGGGAAATTACACGAACATTAAAAAAAAAAAAACGTAAATAAATTAACTGTAAAATAATTAAGAAGTAAAATGTTAACGAAGAACGGTACAGACACTTTTAATCAGACGATCTCAATGAAACGTAACGCCTTTGAAACTAACGCCTGAAACTGTAAACCTAAAATGCTACGTCAGGACCGCTGTGGCCTCTTTTATAGTCTTAAATATGAAGCGAAGTGGGTACAAAGTCGCTCGTATGACAGCTGTTTCGCTCAGGAGCTGGTGTCTGTTATCTACCGCGTGGACATATATATTCATAGTATACATATACATAGTAAACAGAGGTCTAGACAGTTAAGTCCTTTCGATCCACCTTTCACCGAAAACATTTTTTGGGACACCGTGACTGGTGTTGAGCCCGTCTTTATATCCAAGCCAAAGATATTATTCCTACATAAGTTTTTGAAAAAAACCCTTTGGTATAGGCCACATGGGGATCGAACTCGGGTCCCTTGACTCGAATTCCGATCACTCAACCACTCGGTTAAAGTGACAATTTAATATACAATTTTGGAATTGCAATTGCAAGCACACCAGCAATTGCAGTGCACCGCCCATATTGATAAAATAACTAGTCTGACCATAAATACATACATACATAGATAGGGACAACATCACATACATTGCTCTGATCCCAAAATAAACAGCTTAAGCATTTGTAATAGGGAATCAGAAACAACGAAGGTACCACAAACACCCAGATCCGAGATAATGTAGTAAAAATGTTTTCTACATTGACCCGTCCGGGAATCAAACCCGGGACCTCAGAGCTCGACACCTTTTAAAACCGGTGTTTACGCCACTCGTCCACGGAGGTCGTCCCAGAAATATTTAAACGACACGGCGACATTAAGTCTCTTAAAAATCTTTGGAGCAAGCAGTGGTGAAATTTCCTCTGGAACAATGCGCAAATCCATAGATTTGTGGCAAAACAGATTAAAGGCCTGTATAAAAGCCAACGGTGGCCATTTCGAATAGATTTATGTTTTGCTGAGACTAATAAATGTGTAGGCATAAATTTTAATAATATTACATCATTAACAAAAATGCATTTTTATTTGTAACCGAACTTATGGCCGGACTAGGTAGTTTCGAAATAAGTTTTGTGATTATCTCGCGCTCATTACTCCGATATTACACGGCTATTGTTGTTGACTAACCAAGTAATAAATATCCAGTGCAGGGCAACATTGTGAAGAAGTCGATGAATGACCCATCCGCTGCCGTCAGCGCCATGTTAATCAGTTCCAGCAACATCGCCACGCACACATTCATGAACTCGAACATGTACAAAACATTGCAGATGAATCTGTAATATATAAAATCATTTATTTATCGAAATAAGAATGTACATTTGTTTATAACTCTTCAATCTACCACCGTTTTGTAATGAGGTTCCTCTAACGGACAAGAAACAGGCGAAAGGAACTCCATAGGTATCCTCTTTTTTGGACAATCTTTATTTTTAAATAAAACAATTTTCGGATTTTATCGCGTTTTTAATTAGTTTTTACAAACTATTTTTATTTCCCGACGTTTCGCATGCTTTAAAGCATCCTAAACGCCTAAAAGTGTAGTATTCGCGTAAATACAAGAAATCTTTTTTTTTAATATTATACAAAATGTGATGTGATATTTTCTAGAAATAGCTTGGGAAAGTTCACCTCATTCCCAGGGGTTACTGTCATTAATATATTCATTTACATTACAATATCTCTTTTTATAAAGTTTTTCTTCAATAAATTTCTTAAATCTGTTAATAGGCAGGCTTTGCACATTTACTTGAATTATGTTGTAGAAGCGTATACACCGCCCTATGAACGAGTGACTCACTCTATGGACTCTCTAAAAGAATACGTAGCAAAATTTTAGATCTTAGCAACAAGTGAACCGTTTGCTCTATAGCCACCTTGTTCCTTAAGAAAATAATCGAAACCAAACCCCACTGGCACCAGAATTAGTGAGCTATGTTAAACCATAGCTTCTGGAGAACTGATGGCTCGCAAGCCACTTCATACCATTACAAAACTGAATCGAAACTTAACGAAGTGCCTACAGGCACCAGAATTCGAATGATATGTTTAAGTCAACCTCTTAACAAACGCATGTTGGATTTCGAGATATGCTTGCTTGATAAGATTAAATATGCCCAACCGTTATTTTAGGAGCAATCCTTTCGACCCACTTTTCACCAAAGACATTTTATGGGACAACTATGACACTAAAATATGAATATACATTAAAATAAGAAAAGAATATTCATGAATACGTCTATAAACTTACTTTTTCAACGGCGGATCATTCCGTGTCAATCTGAGACCCACTAATTTAAAAGTTAATTTGGGGATATCGTAAGTTGAGTCGTAGTCGCTTTTATCAAATCTGAAAATCTGTAAAAAGAGAAGAAATTGCCAATTCTGTGGGATTTTTCAATTTGTTATTGTTTATGTGATTTATTTTGTCGATACAAAATCGAGCAAGTAACATACAGGACTTTCCCTTAAGATTTTGTTCTTCGTATAATATTTCAACTTTAAACACATTTTGTCATCAGTGAATGCTTTAGTTCCCTTCTTTCTAAGAAAATAGCACTTTATACATATAACATAACACTTTTATAATAAAGTTTGTAAGGAGGCAATTAACTAATACTTTTTTAATTGATTTGTGATAAGGTTGTGTTCACAATGTTTTTTCGTTCAAAAGTAATTTTTATTTTTTTTAATTTTTACTGAAAAAAAAAAACTACTTCTAAATTACTAAATGTCACAATCGTTATTAATAGAACTGGAGAAAAAGATAAATAACGAAAGTTTGCTGTAAATTAATAGAAATTCTGTTAAATAAAGAATCAAAAATATTTGAATTCTAGAACGGAAAATTTCTTTCAAAGAAAATGTTCATGCCAGTTTTCATGGTAATTGTTTTAACCACGTTTTTTGTTTAGAGTTTATTTCTGGAAATAGTCGAAAAGTAACTGAGTAGACCAAAACGGTATGCGTAAAAAAAGAGAAACCTCTCTTTCTCTATTTTAAGACTGTTATGGCATTGACGATTTCTACCGGAAGATATTCCAACTTCCAGCTCAGAGTTCGTATCTTTACATTTACGAAACATTAATTAACAATATTAAACGAAACATAATTAACAATTGAATTATTACGAAACATAATTAACAATTGAAAAAAATTGCATAATTTACATAAAATTAAAAATTCGTAATTGTTTAATTGTAACGATTTTGAAAACTATATTAAACGAGGAACTATAGAAACCATAGAAATAAGAAAAAATTTATTAAGGTGTATAATAAACAAAATTTACGAAGGTGAATAACAAACAAAATAGTTATAAAACAAAGGAAAAGAAGAGCCCCTAGGGCATCTTGTCGTTTCTTCTCTAAGAACACATTATTTCTATAAATCAGTGTAAGTCAAAGGGTAGCTATTACTACCCTTTGACTTTGGTGGGGTGAAATTTAGACACGGTAGCTCGTAAATCAGTACAATATTCTATGTGAGGTAACAAAAGTGTGATTAGTCCTTATAAAGTTGAATACGGTGTAATTGTATGAAATATTGTTTAGTTCTGCTGAATCATGTATTTTTAGAAGATTAAAAAAACTGGTTTGTAATAATTTTATATAAATCAAAGAAAATTAGTCAATATTCAATCCAATCATTTTTAACATGCATTTATGTATTAGTTTTAATTTTATCCCCATGATTGTAATATAACGTATGTAAACAAATCTTAGAACTCTTTTCATCAAAAATAAATATTATTTGCTTCAATGTTAACGGATATCAAATTTTTAATTTTCTTAACCGCCATCACTTCAATAACATGTATTATTTACATTTGAAACAGTGCTGCAATTTTAAATATTCATCGTCAAAAATTGCGGGGGTTAGACACGGCCCTGTTTAAATATTACTGCTGTGTTTTCTAGATAATTGTTATTTACAAAACAAACACTTTAATAATTTATATGTAAGGAAAACAGTTTAAAAATTGACTTCAATCGTTTCAGAATATATGAAAAGAATCGCTTATTAAATAAATGATTTTTTTTTGTAAATCTCTCATTTATTTAATAACAAAAAGCTCAGTATGGCTTACATGCTGGAGAATTTACATATATACGCGTTATTCTGCATTTTAGTACTATTGCATACTACATTATTTAACATACAATTTTTTTCCTATGTGTATGTTTGTGTATGTCTTTCATATGTGTACATTTTGCATTGTACGATTTTATCAACGCTTTTCTGGACTATATTTTGTAATGAATAGTATTTGACGAACTTAGTGGACGAGTGGCGTACACACTGATTGTTACGGTGTCGCCAGCTCTGAGGTACCTGGTTCAACTCCGGTCGAGTGTAATAGAAGAATACACTATTTTTACATTTTCTCATTCTCATTTTATCATATTAACATAATTTTATTTTAGGATGACAACAGGAGGAAATCATTATCTATAGTAAAACCTTATTTAATAAGTTTATGTTTATAACATGTATCTTATATTGGTTTTAGATATTTATATTATATAGATTTTCCATACTCACGACAGTATTCACAGTATTGGGGCGGTCAAATTGTATAATTTTTGATAATTAAGTATTTTCGACAAACTTTTCACTCATACTTAGTAGGGGCAATGTGGCAGTTCGAGAGCCTTTCACCGGCTTAATGTCCACGCCAACCATTAACCTAATATGACATGTTTCGAAAAATAATAATCTGCTTCGAGTCTCCTAGCGAAGATCGAAGTCAAGTTTCTTAGTTTGAATTCTGATCACTCAACCACTCGGCTATCGCGGCATAATACATGAGATATATAAGAGACACAATTTTTTTCTCTGAAGAACCTTGAAATCAAATGGCATTTAAAGCTACCAGGGTGTCATAAAAATTCAAGAGACTAGTGTTCATGGTGCGGAAAGAGAACGGGCTGGATTGCGGTCACGTTAGTCGCTACGGGCAATGGAGTTATTGTGTAGCAAACTGCGATTTGCATCGATAATTCGCGGCGACTGCAAAGCGTGTGGAGTTGAGACAATTATCATGTCAAACGACTATAGTGGTTGGGTGGTCGGAATTTCGAGTCATTAGACCCGAGTTCGATCCCCAGTTAGCAGGCATGTACCAATGGGTTTTTAAAAAACTTATGTACGAATATCGTTGGCTTGGACATAAAGACGGCGATGGGCTCACCACCTGTCACGTTCTCCCGAAAATATCTTCGGTGGAAGGTGGGTCGAAGGGACTTAATTGTCTAGACTAGACCTCTGTCTACCCCTGTATTGGCAATTGCGTGAAGATATTTATTTATTTATTTTAATATTATTATTTTTTATTGAATATAGTTTAATTATTTTCTCATCTTACAACAATAATCAAATTAACTTAATTATTGTCGTAAGATGAGAACAAAATAGAATTTAGACATGTGTAATAGGATAAACTTCGTTGGATGCTTTAAGTCTATTGCTCGACACGAATTCTGTAACGAAGCGTATTAGGAGTTTAAGTTTGTTTAAGAATATGTTTATGGAAGTAATAGGTATCGTAAGATAAAACATTTAAAAAGATAAAATAATGGTTTAATAATTTTAAACTTATATAGCGTTATAATGCACGAAGAAAAATTATAAAATTAGTCATGACAAAATATAAAATAGTCATGATATGCAAGTGGTTAGGAGATCGGAATTAGAAATAAGAGAGTCGAATTCGTTTCCCATGTAGGCTCGTATAGATGGGTTTTTAAAAGATATACGATTTATATCGTGGGTCTGACAAAAAGACGGCGACAGGTTCACCACCTGTCACGTTGTCCCAAAAAGTATCTTTGGTGAAAGGTGGGTCAAAAGCACTTAATTGTTTAGACCTCTGTCTACAGTAGCATGAAGATATTTTATAAATTGATATGTAGAAAGAAAAATTCGCATTTTATGTAGTCAATGAAATAAAGTACCCCTTATAATTTGCGGAAAACAGCCAGTGCTTTTAAATAGGTGTTGACTATAGCATTTCAATTTAGATTTGAACCTTCCTTACCTTTTAGTGAAGACCTACTTTACATTAATAATTTAAAAATTGGGCACTCGCCCCCTTTTACGTTCTATATCCAGAGAGGTGATTTGAGAAAGTTCGTGACCTAAGCCGAGTCGTTTTTATTCTCTAATATAAAGAGTAGACGCCGATATATCTGCGATTAAAAGAGTTGAAGAATTTGCCATATTCGTCATATTCTGTAAGCGTATTTGTGATCGCAGTTACAGACAAACCTGAGTGTTTACTTCTCGTCATCTGCCTACTTTCTTTTTCGTCATGCAATTTTATTCTGGGGTCGACTAATATTTAGAAAATGAAGTTCATTCGACTCACATTTCACCAAAGGTTATATATGGGACAACGTGACAGGAGGTGAGCCTATTGCCGTCTTAGTGTTCGAGCTAACTGTACGATATAGTTACATACATATAGATTTACTTAAATAAAATCATATAAAGTGTAAATAAAGAGTTTGTGACATTCATATTCATCACACATATGTTTGCCCCTAGCGGGATACGAATACACCAAACCTTAGCTTTAACGGCAGCTTTAAAAGCATCTCATTATAATTTCTGCTATCGAGTCGTCTAACCTTTAAAAATTTTTTTTTGGTTTGTAATTTTTTGACATTTCTCTGTGGTATCGGCGCAATAATTTACCATTTTTTCCAATTGCGGCGCAAGAGGCGACTAATGAAAAAGCCTGGAGGCCTGGACTCGAAACCATCATCATTATAACTGCCTATCAAAAATCTACTGCTGAATAAAGGCATTCCCTAATTGTTGCCACATAGAACAGTCCTGTGCCATCTGTATCCATCGACTTCCCGCGACATTGAGTCGTTCGTCGCTACATCTTGTAGGCAGTCATCCTACACTGCGTTTGCTTGTACGAGGTTGCCTCTCGAGAACCTTTCTTCCCCTACGGTTGTCAGTTCTATGAGCTATGTGGCCGGCCCATTGCCACTTAAGCTGATATATATTCTTACGGCAATGTCGATTATCATGGATATGTCGTGGATGTCTTCGTTACGGATTCTATCAGACAGAACCATATACGTTGTGCATGCCATAGCATGCTGTGAAACTTTAGGCTTCCTCGTATAGCCTACAGTGAATACTCATAAATAGCGGTATATATCGAACAAACCAGATTAAACTTAAATAGACCGATGAGAGCAGCGGCGTCTGAGGTATGAGATGTATGATGCCGCGATCACATATCTGCTTGCTAATAATGGAGATTATGTCAAATTATTCTTTATAAACACAGATTACAGCGGCGCAAGATGATATTATATCACTGTTACTCTGTTAGCATTCAAATTTAAGAAAAATATATAATAATGGAATAGATTAACTTTATTTGCGCATATACAACGGCATTTAACTGCCAAAACAAACAATAAATAACACATGTAATGTTTTTACTATCAATCTTTTAATTTTAACAAGCCGTACATTCTATATTGCAACATATATACAAAAATTTCCCTACTCAGTGTTAGTTGCAAATACAGCACTGATTTTCAGCAAGTCCTTAGAGCTTACTTCGGACACTAATTCCAAGATCAGATACACTTTTTATAGTATAAATAAAATATGATACTTTAAAAATATATACATAAAAATATAACCCAACTACTAAATTAAACTTCTTAAAAAGCATGCATGGAATACGTTTCAATTTAAAACAAAAATTAGTTAATTAAAAAAAATAAATAAATATCTTCGCACAGTTCCTTTCGCTTTAAATGGCAATGGCTACAAATAGATGGCGGCATTAGCATTTAAAAAAATAAACAAATCCGTTAATTAAGTTTTTTTTTGTTTTAAAAATAAATAAATATTTTCGCGCAATACATGCACAGGGCCAACATCTCATAGGAATGCCGAAATAAGCAGTTATAGCACTTGTGTTATGGAATTTGAAACAACGAAGGCACCACAAACACTCAGTCCCGAGAAAATGAAGCGAAAGTATCCATTAACCCGTCCCGGAACCGGACCCGGGACCTCAGATATGGCGGCACCCCGAGTCGATGTGTTCGCCACTCGTCCGTGGCAGTCGTTCGAGTATAATATACTCGTAGAGTATAGTATAATAGTGCTTTAGATAAATATTTTACGTGAAATGGTAATCAATTTTAATGAAAAACCATTGAGTTCACCGTCGATTGTTTCTTCAATGAAAAGGTTATTAATCGTATCTATGTTTGTTCAAGCGCAATTAGCTCCGATCGGTTTCTGAGCTTAATGGAAATGAATAAATTATTGACTATCTATATAGCACAGCGTAGTGTGCCTTTGTTTAGTGATACTGGAAAATGGAATGGCGTTGTTAATTATAAAGAAATTTTAATACAACTCGCAACTACTTTATAATATCTTCACGCCATTTCCTATATTTTAGGAATATACTTTGAAATCGTTGTTAAATCCCCTAAAATAAATTCTATACTTCAAACACTCGGCTATCGTGACTACCTATCGTAACTAACTTAATTCAACATATAATTTAACCAATTTTAGAGTATATCAGAAGGAAATGAAATGTTTTTGGCTTGTACATAAAGACGGCCACCGGCTAATCACCAATTACGTTGTCCCAAAAATGTCTTCGGTAAAAGGTGGTCCGCAAGGACTTAATTGTCTAGTCCACTGTCTACCCTAGTATTGGGAACGGCGTGAAGATAAAATAAAGAGACGACCTTCGTGGGCGAGTGGCGTACACACCGGTTTTCATGGTCTCGCCAGCTCTGAGGTCCTAATTTTCCCAAGATTCCCGGTTGGGTCAATGTATAAAAAACTTTTTCTACACTTTCTCGAGTCTAGGTGTTTGGGGTACCTTCGTTGTTTCTGACGCCATAATACAAGCGCTATATGAAAATGGTATCCCTATCTATGTATTTATTTATAAAGGAAGAGTGTGTAATTCTTTATTTACTAAAAAAGCTTTAATTTTACATCAAGAATACTAATTGCTTAACAGAGATATCTTCGTTTATTATTATTATTCGTGTGTATTATTATCGCTAAGTAAAGATCTGAAAACGGTTTTGTCATGTCCGCCTTGAGGATTAATTAATATTGTGCAAACAAATTAGTTATGAAGCGATTATGTGGTATCATCTATGGCTATGTAATAGGAAACACTAGTTGATGTCCCATTCGGCAAGCAATCGCGTGCGGCCTATTGTCGATTAATGTTCGCGCCTTAAATAACACAATTGTTTACTGTCTTACAGGACAGCCATTATGACGAGAAAGGAGGTAACATTTAATTGTATTAAGGTATTTTATATTGAACGGGGCCAGGCTTTTGTTGGTTTTCAATGTAGAATACATTTATGTAATTCTTAATTTAGGTGATTACAATAACTGAAAATAAAGGTATTAAATTAAGTTAAATATAAAAATTATGGTAGATACGACTGGCGCATGGAGTCCTCGTGCGATGCAGTTTCTAAAGGAATTGTATCCGGGAATGTTCATAGCCAATGGTGACAAGAGGGCTAGTTCTAAATATAAACATAATTTAGTTTCTATAAACAAAGTATTGAAAGAAAAGTTTGATATGTAAATTGTAGTAGATCTTCAGTTACGGCGGAAGAATTTGCCACCTTCTATCTTTCTGTGAGTGTGGTAAGTGGCAACTAAGGGAAGAGCCTTGCAAATGTCATTGGCTACCAAAAGGTGTCGGTATAAGTATCTTCAAAACTAGCAATGCCGTAAAGATACCAGTGACGAAGAGCAGAAGAGAGTCTCTTACTGCAATCGCCAATCAGCTTACCAGCTTACGTGGCGTGGGTGTTGTAATAGGCGACTAGGGGAATAGTCCTCGAAATGGCTTTGGCTACTGATCGATTGTGACAACATCACAAAAAAACCTGACCGATTTCTAGAGACTGATGTTGGGCAGCCGCATTTAAGATGCGATGTGCATGCTTCTGCGATCCTCAATCCGCTTGCAAAGCGTTGCGATTATGCCAAATCCTCATTTACGGGCGAGGACCTTTGAGATTGCCTCCAATAGAAGACTTTTAGAAGCCCTTATTTATGTAGTCGAAATAAATAAATACTTCTAATTTACAGTTTGTCTAAAATTGAAGCTTATTATTTAAATTTCTCTTGTCTGGGACACTGCGGAATCACGGCAGAAATGGACTGTGTGGTACAATAGGTATTGAATCAGATGACTCTTCGCCAGAAAAAAAGTCTACCAACTTAAAAATTATTTTTTGGTATTACTGTTATATTTGAACTTCTCATATCATATCATTCATACATACATTCATAAATGTCAGGAAAATTCCCCTGTAGGTTATAGGATTCCCCTGTAAAGGCAGATTTTCAATAGTTACCACGTTTGGTGAGCGAATTGGCAATTGCCATAGACCCGATAAACAGTCAATACTGTAGTATAGACAAACCAATGTCATCAAAACAGCTTACAAATAAATATTAGTTCTCACGCCTATTGGGAATGCCCAATACAGAGGTAGACGGAGGTCTAGACAATTCTAGACAAAGTCCTTCCGACCCCCCTTCCACCGAAGAAATTTTAGGGACCACGTGACAGGTGATGAGCCCGTCGCCGTCTTGTCCAAGCCAACGATATAAATCGTACATAAGTTTTAATAAAGCCCATTGGTACGAGCTTTGGGGATCGAACTCGTGTCTCTTAACTCGAATTCCGATCACCCAACCACTCGGCTATCGTGACATTTTAATATTGGTTCTCAGTCTGGTTAATTATGTTTAAAATTTGTTTCCGCGAGTGAGTGTCGCAATATAAGTTTTAGAAAGACTGTCTTTTAAGATTACCACAAATCCCAAATTTCTGCAATGAACATTCCAACAAATAGATTAATCTAAGTTCGTACATCAACAATGGCTTCCCATTAATTACATTCAAGGCTAGAGAATAATAAGCTCTCATTCGTTTTCACTTTCCTGAAACCTGTGTAACGCTTGTTTAATAAACGGGCTTATGAATGCCATACGAGTACATAAAGATTCTGTTTTTTTATATCTTCACTCAATTTCCCATATTGGGGTAGACAGAGGTCTAAACAATCAAGTCTTTTCGATACACTTTTGACTGAAAATTTTTGAGATAACGTGGCAGGACCCTGTCGCCGTCTTAATGTTTAAGCTAAGTACATACATAACGGCCTATCAAAGTCCATTGCAGGACATCGGCCTCTCCGTAGGGAGGATTTGCCATAATCGCCACGCCTGGCAAGCGGATTGGCGATCGCAGAAGCAGACCACTCGCACCTCAGACTGGCAGCGTCTGAGCTGCGAGTGGTCTGCTTCGGTTCTGTCGGTTGCCATAACGATATTCAAGGCTATTTCTCTTTATCGCCTCTTACGACACCCACGGGAAGAAAGGGAGTGACAATATTCTTTCACCGTTACCACACGATGTAATAATTTACTAGGTAAATTATATAAATTTGATTTGATTGGCAAACATGCGTAGGATGACAACTCAAAACATGGAGTGACAACCTGCAAAATGTTGCGGGGAGTCAATGGATGCTGGTGGCTGAGGACCATTTTTGTGACGGATTCTTGTGAAGGCCTATGTTTAGCAGTGGACTCTTGAGAGGCTGGAAAAAAGAAGTAAATTATATTTAAAGACATTGTTTGTGCTTGTTTTAGAATATATAGCGATATAATTTTTTACTAGTATGTAGTGTGGAATGCAAAAATAATTATAAAATATATTGTTTAAAAATAACAATCTATTTGCATCCTGCGGATTCACAGGTTAGCAGTTACTAGTGGTCAGTCAGATATCTTTATCTACATAAACATCTAAGTCTATCACCTTTTATCCAATATTAATCCAATATTCGTAGCAAAAAATATTTCTACACGACATTCGCATCACAGGAGCAGACAGAGTTCTAGACAATTAAGCCTTTTCGACCCAACGACTAAAGAAAACATTTTTGGGAAAACGTGACAGGTAGTGAGCCCGTCGCCGTCTTTATGTCCAAAGTCTAAGCCAACGTCATAAATCGTACATCAGTTTTTGTTAACACATTGGTATGAGTTTGCCACCTGGGGATCGATCTCGGGTCTCTTGACTCTAATTCCGATTATCCAATCACTTGGCTTTTGTGACTAATAAATATTATTAATATGACACAAATATACATCCTTCTATAGGCTGCATTTATTATATTAACATAGTTTTCCTATATTTATTTTGGGGCTTTTGTCCTTTTTGGATATGCCAAACCCATCATACCCTAACATAAAATTTTAAAACATACAGCTATTTCAAAAAAACAAATGCCAAAATCGAGAAATTGAATCATTGATGCTGCATGACCATGGCAACTATGCTTTTTGCTGCCTCCAAGCATGGTTCAGCTTATATCGCCTGGACTCCTCTAATGTCCAGTATATTTATATTATGTGCTTGTATCAATGATTTCCTTTCCCGCCTTTAAATTCGCGTCATTAAAGTATGATGTTAAATTCAATGTACTCGTATAGTTATAAGGGTTAGATAAAATAAGTGTTTCTTTTATGTAAATATCGGTGATCCCCAAAAGATGGCTCAAAGTTCTGGTAATTTATATTGTTACATTGAATATTAAGGTGACAGGCTCTGTATGAGTTGCGTTGTTCCAAAAAAGCTATAGTGAATTGCTAAAAGGACTAAACAGTACAAACCTTTGCCTCACCAAACCTCTTTCCAGTATTGGGACTGTATTGGCGGTGAGTCTGTTTTAATAAAGACGACTACGACGACTAGTAACAATGGTGCTATGTTTAGTCATAGATTTGAAAACTATTAAAATTTGATCTGTTCTAGCGCATTTATTGGGCGTGGTGGAATAGGCTTAAGAATATGCCCTTTCTTCAATACTTGACTATATCATTGGGATAAACGCCTCAAGAAAATCCAGATCAAAATAAGTAGACCGGCGACAGGCAGAAGTTACGAAGATTGTACTGCGATCGCCAATCCGCATCTGTGGATTAACTCCTATATATGTATGTATGTAAGAGAAATTTATTACTTCTTACACAATATGACATTTTATATGAAAATGTCAAACTGTCTATAACTTTTTATTACTTTTTAACTTGCTATAACTTGGAAAGATCTAATTACTTTTTTATTACCTCGACACCCGCTTAGCTTCGTAGTTTTATATTTGATTTAAAGATTATGGCAGTATTTAATTTCACCCAACAGCCACAATACCCGAGTAGTTGGCTGATACACACCCTGTCACGTTACCAAAGTTAACCCGTAAAAGCTCTAGTGAAATACGGGTTGTCAGGACCCAACTGACCAGTGAAATCACCCCAGTATTGGGTTTGCGACATTCAGAGTTTTAAATTCATGTAATTTATCGCGGAAGTTCATCTGTGTAAAATGGAATTTTTATGAAAGTAGAGTTGAAACCTTAACTTTTAAATGGCTAACGCATCCCTTAACACACGTCAATAAACATTTGTGTGATGAATATATTATGTTATGTTAGTTAGAATATGTTTGTGTGATGAATATGTTATGTGACAGTAGGTACTGGAGTCATGGATGTTTATATAAATATTTGTTTATCAATAACTATTTATTTGTGTAATTATATTGAATTTTCTTCTTTCTTCTTTTATTACATTGTATTGCTTCGACACTATGACGGCGCTAATTAACCTGTTACTTCACTCCAATAGGCTTAGGTGAAAGGTGGATCGAAGAGACGTAATTGTCTAGACCTCTGTCTGCTCCAGTATTGTAAAGATGGGTGAAGATATAAAAGTTAGAAGGGAAATAAGGTCTAGTAAAATTAAGACTATATTTTAATGATGAAATAATAAAGCCGAGTCAATAAACCTGAGAAGGATTAAAAGATGAGATAGTTAATGAACAACAAGAAAATTATAAACAGAAAATTCCTTCCATAATCAGCTTATTTATGGGTTGTTTCTCTCCTCTTAATTGAATTTATGCGCTTAATTATGAATAGGATTATTTTCTCATAATTTGATTTGATTATTGCGTATAAAGTTGGGGCCCTGACCACTGGACTATAGGCGCGCAATAAAGAACAATAGGACGTATTATAGGGCTGCTGTGAGTCTTATTGAGTGACAAATCTGGATGTTTGCCTATGCCCAATTTACGAGTATGTATGTAGAACTGAAGATTTTCGCTACAGGAATTTGTATAATTTTTGTGCAATAATATTAAATTCGACAATGTTTAGCATCGCTTTGGTTTTTCCAAGTTCTATTAATTACCTAACTCATTTATGTAATTTACCATTGTTGGCAATTTAGTGCAGTCTGAATATTGATACATACGTTACGTATGTAGTAACTGCCTGTTCAAGTCCACTGCAGGATATTATCCGCCATCTATCGATTGTAATAACGAAGTTCAAGGCCCTTAGTCGCCTCGAAGAAACATTCTTACACCGTTACCACAACATTCGGTTTATATAAAATAATGTGACAATTGAGCACCTGGCTAACCAGATAGAAAAAAAATTGTAATAATTAATTAGAACTTTTTTTTCAAAACAGAAACATGAATTTTGCTTGACAAAATATTTTTTAAATCCACACACTTCCTAAATAAGTTTCTCATAACTGAGAAGAAATCTTTCAGGTATCTCTATCAATTTTTGTCATCTTTTTTTAATAATATAGTTATAAGACTTGGTTTGGTTTATGAAGTTCTGTAGATAAATTTTATGCTTTTAAGAAAGTAATTATGAATGAGTAGAATCATGTGGAATGTATGGGGCAAATAATGAGATAGGAGATCCAATGATATAGTATATAGTTAAGATTTATTACCGAAGTTCTGATTAAAATTTCAATTAAAGCCAACACTAATTTAACGCTATTTTCAGACTACGGTCATTCACGTAGCCGAGAGGTTACGTAAATCGGTTGATAGCTCTTATATATAACTTATTCAATACAGCGATGCGAATGGCTTATTTGGCTTGAACAAATTAACTTCGACAAGTTCAACACCTGTTACGTTGCCTCTAATAACTTAGAGAATGTGAGCTTAAAGCTTTAAAGTTCTTTTAGATATCGGACTACCATAGTAATAGGCATACTGTCGTGATAGCTACTGTATACCTTTTATTTATTACGGTAAGTCACGATAGCCGAGTGGTTGAGTGATCGGAATTCGAGTCAAGTGATGAGTTCGATCCTCAGGTGGTAGTCTCGAACCAATGGATCTTTTCTTATAAACGGCTTATATTGTTGGCTTGGGGATAAAGACAGGCTCACCACCAATCACGTTCCAAAAAATGTCTTCGGTGAAACGTGGGCCGTAAAACTTAATTGTCTAAACCTCTGTCTATCCCAGTATTGGAAATGGCTTGAAGATATTTTACTTGTCCCTAGAAATAAGGAAACATTAAAGTCTCGTTTGCTTTCCGTTTATCAAACAATTATCACGTACGCTTCATTGTATCCAGGGGGCGGATTGCATCGCGCCTGCGGACCGGCCTCATCCGAAGATCCGCCTGTACGTTCTACTCAGTCTTGCGTACGTATCACCGCGCGCCACATGGGTCTTCACTAACTACCAATATCAAATGTCAAAGTATTAGACGTACCCCGTTTGGCGCGCAATTTTCGCGGCATCATAAACATATCTATAGTTTTTATTTGCAAAATTAAAAAAAGTGATCACAATTTTTAAAATAATATTTGAAGTGTTTTTTTGTAATAAATAAGTATCAGTTTTATGTGTTGCTCATTTAGATTTATGTGATTGGTGACATCGTTAAGTTTTATTGGAAGTTAAATGCTCTTTGATTGTTAACTGAAAAAAAAAAACTTGGTCATTGGAAAAAATTGTTCGATACTTACAGCGAAACAGCAGCTTTATTCAGGTGCGTTTAAACTTCATACTTTAAACAATTAATAAACAATTAAAACGCATATTTATTAAATGTGTAAGATTGTCAATGAAGGATACCTAATAAATTTTATATCACTTATTCCTACAATAGAGTGGCACTTATTAATTATTTGTAAATACGTCTATAGAGTAAGGTATTTTAGCTATATTTACTTTACCCTGAACCGCTGAATGTGGCTCTTTTGATCTCCTGAAAATATCAGTATTGAAATTCTTTGAAGACTAAAATATGTAACCCATTTTCTTGTCACTGATTGATAGATTTTTATGATCGATTGAAAAAGCTTTAACTATTTTCACTCTATCTACAAATATTTTTATACAATTTTCATTTCGCGTTTCATTTCAATATTAATTACATGTACATTTTAAATATATAAAATCGTTGAAAAGATCATAACTACAAGACGATTAATTATGCAATTTACATTGCAATCCGAAATTTTTAATTACATTCAAATTATTATTTTTATTATATTGTTAGTATTATTATATATTTGCCATGTACGTTGTAGGAAATAACTTTTAATATTTTATAAATAAATAAATATCTTCACATAATTCCCAATATAGGGGTAGACAGAGGTCTTGCCTAGACGATTAAGTCCCTTTAACCCACTGTCAATCGAAGATATTTTCGGGACAACGTGACAGGTGGTGAGCCCGTCGCCGTCTTTACGTTCAAGCCCAGTGGTACGAGCCTGCCACCTGGGGATCGAACTCGGGTCCCTTGACTCGGAATTCCGACCACCCAACCAGCAGAGTTTTAAAAAGGCACGATAGCCGAGTTTTAATATTTTAGTTATTTTTTCATGGATACTTAAGAACATTAACATATTGTGAAGAAAAAAAATTTATATTATTATAGATAATGTGTCTTGAAGTCTTATAGTGGTATGCTTGGATTTGATTTCATTTGTAAGATAAATTATCTGACCAACTTTTTATCACATATAAAAGAACTACTCAGAACTTTGGTTATACCGTATAGATTGTCATATATTTCTTTTTTGTGTAATAGAAAACTTACTGAAAAAGTTTATATCAGAAAAACGTTGTTAAATGTGAAACTGATGAGTTTTAATACTAAATTACTTGTATAATTAGTTAGACAGTGAAAACTACCTAGATAAACTAGGAATATAAAATACTTCATAATGTAATATATTGGCCCAATCGTTACAATCGATTTCGAGATAACAATTGTATGATACTAGTGTATAAATTTATATGTATATAAGATGCAGTGGTGTTTTCATTAAAGTAATAAGATTAAACTATTGTTAACATAATTTAAAACAAAAGTACATGATTTTTTTAAAAGAAGAAATTTAATATATAATATAAATATTGCTGTTTTGGATTCGTGGAAAGTACAAGTAGAAAGCGTCGGTCGAATTTATTTTATTGCAGGACCCGTTAAGGAATAGTCACCACGTCACTTCCGGTTGTGTCAGTGCCACAGGTGACGCCAAGGTCAAGATTGTGCCGACGTGCCAGACATACATGCGGCCTATTTCATTTATCATTCTAATGAGATCGATGACGTGGATCTAGTTAACCACTGGATGGGTAGTTTAATAAAAAAAAAGTACTCGCTTTATAAATTTCACGGTTCTTTCCACGGATTCGTCGCCACAACGACATTCCCATGGAGTTTTTAAATTTCCCGGATTATTAATTTGTCTATAGGGCTATATCCCTATAGACAAATTGTTAATCCGCGTCAATATTTCTTCAAAGATTCGTTAAATAGAATTTTGCTTCTTGTTATTTAAATTTCTAGGTCGATTAAGTCGGGTCGTCCCACCTTCCACCGAAGATATTTTTGGGACAACGTGACAAGACAGCCTTTCACCGTCTTATTGCCCAAGCCAACGATACAATTCGTATAAAAGATTTTGAAAAAACCCATTGGCACGAGCCTGCCATCTGGGGATCGAACTCGGTTCTCTTGACTCGAATTCCGACCCACCAACTACTATCTATCTATCGTGTAATTCCCTTTATAATATTTGAGAAATTTTGAAAATAAAAATGTCCGTCCACACTTCTTGATGCGGGTTTTCTCACGATGTTTTTCTTCAATGCCGATCTCATTGTCGATTAACACTTTAAATTGCTTTTTTTTATTAATTTTTGTGATGGAAAGCATGCGCATGGACCTCATGGAGTTTACTACGGCTGACCTGTCACTAGCCAGTGCTATTTTCAAGGCGCCCCTTACGACACTCGGCTATCGTGACTTTCTATATCATTTTTTAAAAATATCTTCAAACCATTCTCAATACAGTAGTAGACAGAGCCTTGGGGATCGAACTCAGGTCTCTCGACTCGAATTCCGACCACCCAACCAGCAGAGTTTTTAAAAAGGCACGATAGCCGAGTTTTAATATTTTAGTTATTTTTTTCATGGATACTTAAGAACATTAACAACATATTGTGAAGAAAAAATTTATATTATTATAGATAATGTGCCTTGAAGTCTTATAGTGGTATGCTTGGATTTGATTTCATTTGTAAGATAAATTATCTGACCAACTTTTATCACATATAAAGAACTACTCAGAACTTTGGTTATACCGTATAGATTGTCATATATTTCTTTTTTTGTGTAATAGAAAACTTACTGAAAAAGTTTATATCAGAAAAACGTTGTTAAATGTGAAACTGATGAGTTTTAATACTAAATTACTTGTATAATTAGTTAGACAGTGAAAACTACCTAGATAAACTAGGAATATAAAATACTTCATAATGTAATATATTGGCCCAATCGTTACAATCGATTTCGAGATAACAATTATGATACTAGTGTATAAATTTATATGTATATAAGATGCAGTGGTGTTTTCATTAAAGTAATAAGATTAAACTATTGTTAACATAATTTAAAACAAAAGTACATGATTTTTTTAAAAGAAGAAATTTAATATATAATATAAATATTGCTGTTTTGGATTCGTGGAAAGTACAAGTAGAAAGCGTCGGTCGAATTTATTTCATTGCAGGACCCGTTAAGGAATAGTCACCACGTCACTTCCGGTTGTGTCAGTGCCACAGGTGACGCCAAGGTCAAGATTGTGCCGACGTGCCAGACATACATGCGGCCTATTTCATTTATCATTCTAATGAGATCGATGACGTGGATCTAGTTGACCACTGGATGGGTAGTTTAATAAAAAAGTACTCGCTTTATAAATTTCACGGTTCTTTCCACGGATTCGTCGCCACAACGACATTCCCATGGAGTTTTTAAATTTCCTGGATTATTAATTTGTCTATAGGGCTATATCCCTATAGACAAATTGTTAATCCGCGTCAATATTTCTTCAAAGATTCGTTAAATAGAATTTTGCTTCTTGTTATTTAAATTTCTAGGTCTATTAAGTCGTGCCGTCCCACCTTCCACCGAAGATATTTTGGGACAACGTGACAAGACAGCCTTTCACCGTCTTATTGCCCAAGCCAACGATACTATTCGTATAAAGATTTTGAAAACCCATTGGCACGAGCCTGCCATCTGGAGATCGAACTCGGTTCTCTTTGACTCGAATTCCGACCCACCAACTACTATCTATCTATCGTGTAATTCCCTTTATAATATTTGAGAAATTTTGAAAATAAAAATGTCCGTCCACACTTCTTGATGCGGGTTTTCTCACGATGTTTTTCTTCAATGCCGATCTCATTGTCGATTAACACTTTAAATTGCTTTTTTTTATTAATTTTTGTGATGGAAAGCATGCGCATGGACCTCATGGAGTTTACTACGGCTGACCTGTCACTAGCCAGTGCTATTTTCAAGGCGCCCCTTACGACACTCGGCTATCGTGACTTTCTATATCATATTTTAAAAATATCTTCAAAACATTCTCAATACAGTAGTAGACAGAGGTACGAGCCTTGGGGATCGAACTCGATATATATATATATACATATATATATATACATATATATATATACATATATATATATACATATATATATATATATACATATATATATATATATATATATATATATATATATATATATATATATATATATATATATATATATATATATATATATATATATATATATATATATATATATATATATATATATATATATATATATATCTGTTAGATATAATATATCCAAATGACCGATACCGATGTATTTTTCTAACATTGCTAACATAGAAAAATAAATGTGAGCCGTCATGGGACGCCTGGCAGATGTTAAACATCGTGTGTGTACAAGTAATATGCATAAAAGATAATATTATTACAGGAATGAAAAAATGAAGTACTAACAAAATACTAATGAAAAAATGAAGTATTACGAATTTCTTACAGAAAATGGTAACTTTATTTAATAAACATTTATTTACATTTGATATAAAAATTCGATATTAATATCAACATGTAGGGCGCTAGGCTTTTTACTAGCGAATACTGAAAACACGTTTTAGCTGACACTATGGTTGAATAATTTTTCGAGGCCATACTATCTCATTTGTTATTTTGTTTGTTAAGTTATCCCGCAGTTTGTATCATAAAAATACTACCCATGTTATTTATGTTTTAGTGTCCAAACTATCGAAACAATATATACATGCATGACTATACATACATATATATATATACATATATATATATATATATATATATATATATATATATATATATATATATATATATATATATATATATATATATATATAATTTGATATTATTACCTATTTTGTTCATTACACATCACTGTCACGATAGTCGAGTGGTTGGGTGATCGGAATTCGAGCCTGAGTTTGATCCCCAGGGACAGGTACCAATGGGTTTTTCCAAAACCTACGGACGATTCATATCGTTGGCTTGGACATAAAGACGGTGACGGGTTCACCACCTGCCACGTTGTCCCAAAATATCTTCGGTGGAAAGTGGGTCGAAGGGACTTAATTAACTAGACTAGACCTCTGTCTACCCCTGATTAAGATATTTATTTGTATTTACAGATTAATTTACCTCTTTTCTCGTAAGAGTCGGCTCGTGATAGCTTTAACAAACAATGGCTACCGACAAATGGCGGGATAGCAATCTCAAAAAGAGAATTTAATCCGTTTGCCAATTCATTAGACTATTGTGGCGATAATGAAAAATTCAAGGCACTTCAAGGCACCCCCCCCCCCCGCACGCATACGAGGCTTTATTTGTTTTTAAATACTTTCAAATACTGTGGGCGCGAATACAGTAAATAAATAAATAATAAATATCTTCACGCAATTCCCAATACAGGGGTAGACAGAGGTCAAGTCTAGACAATTAAGTCCCTTTGACCCACCTTCCACCGAAGATATTTTCGGGACAACGTGACAGGTGGTGAGCCCGTCGCCGTCTTTACGTTCAAGCCCAGTGGTACGAGCCTGCCACCTGGGGATCGAACTCGGGTCCCTAACACCTGGGAATTCACAACCCAAATCCACAGTAGAGTTTTTAAAAAGGCACGATAGCCGAGTTTTAATATTTTAGTTAATTTTTTCATGGATACTTAAGAACATTAACATATTGTGAAGAAAAAAAATTTATATTATTATAGATAATGTGCCTTGAAGTCTTATAGTGGTATGCTTGGATTTGATTTCATTTGTAAGATAAATTATCAGACCAACTTTTTATCACATATAAAAGAACTACTCAGAACTTTGGTTATACCGTATAGATTGTCATATATTTCTTTTTTGTGTAATAGAAAACTCACTGAAAAAGTTTATATCAGAAAAACGTTGTTAAATGTGAAACTGATGAGTTTTAATACTAAATTACTTGTATAATTAGTTAGACAGTGAAAACTACCTAGATAAACTAGGAATATAAAATACTTCATAATGTAATATATTGGCCCAATCGTTACAATCGATTTCGAGATAACAATTATGATACTAGTGTATAAATTTATATGTATATAAGATGCAGTGGTGTTTTCATTAAAGTAATAAGATTAAACTATTGTTAACATAATTTAAAACAAAAGTACATGATTTTTAAAAGAAGAAATTTAATATATAATATAAATATTGCTGTTTTGATCTGTGGAAAGTACAAGTAGAAAGCGTCGGTCGAATTTATTTCATTGCAGGACCCACATGTAGCCAGTCAATTACGTCACTTCCGGTTGTGTTGTGCCACAGGTGACGCCAAGGTCAAGATTGTGCCGACGTGCCAGACATACATGCGGCCTATTTCATTTATCATTCTAATGAGATCGATGACGTGGATCTGACCACTGATGGGTAGTTTAACAAAAAAAAAAGTACTGCTTTATAAATTTCACGGTTCTTTCCACGGATTCGTCGCCACAACGACATTCTACGGAGTTTTTAAATTCTGATTATTAATTTGTCTATAGGGCTATATCCCTATAGACAAATTGTTAATCCGCGTCAATATTTCTTCAAAGATTCGTTAAATAGAATTTTGCTTTGTTATTTAAATTTCTAGGTCGATTAAGTCGGGTCGTCCCACCTTCCACCGAAGATATTTTCGGGACAACGTGACAAGACAGCCTTTCACCGTCTTATTGCCCAAGCCAACGATGAAATTCGTACATAAGTTTTGAAAAACTCATTGGTACTGCCACCTGGGGATCGAACTCAGGTCTCTCGACTCGAAATTCCGACCACCCAACAACTCGGCTATCGTGACTTCGAATACAGTGTGGTCATAATTGTTATAAAAATTATATCATGATTGTTACATAACATTATTTTTATAAAAAGCAGCCTATGAACCTTTTTGGTGGAGCATGGGGCATACTACAAATCAAAATGCTTAAAAATCTCTTTTCATGACGTTCGATTCCTTTGTGCATTATATCGAAATTTTCCTGGGATTCCTTAATTTCTGTATTAAAAAGTAGTAGACTTAATTGTTGTGTGTCGTAATTGGCGTGAAGATATTTTATTTTTATTTTTTGGGGGAGCATGGGGAATACCACAAATCAAAATGCTTAAAAGAGATTTTTAAGGAGAAGATTTTTAAGGGTTGTTTTTTAAAAATAAAATATCTTTACGCCATTCACAATACAGGGGTAGACAGACGTCGCGACAATGAAGTCTACTACTTTTTAACACAGGAAATTAAGGAATCCCGAGAGAATTTCACAAACGAATCGAACGTCACGAACAAAAAGTATTAGCAGGTAAGGGTTGAATGAAAAGTAGTGAAGACGAAATCCAATTTGGAAGGCTGCTTCATCTTTTCGTAGCCAATTCGTATTCTCCCCGGTTATAAAAGTATCGTGCAAATAAATCTTGTAAGAGTTCAACAGGGAGTCCTATTTAAAGTATTTAGAGCATGAGTGTTACGGTTATTAAGTAAATTTTATGGGTTATCAATGTATAAGAAACATGTTTGTCATTAATTTTTTTTGTTATAGCTCTTTTTGTCATTACAACTTTTTGTCTAAGATTAACTAACACTTTAAAACTAATCTATGAAAGCTGCCTTTCTTGTAAATTTATAATAGAAGGGGTCTATCGTTTCCCATACTCCTCCTCTCTCTCTCTCCTCTCTGTCTACTGCATAGGCGCTCTGCCACGTGCTTCAGCATTCACCACATACATCACCGCGTCTGTGTATGTGAACCAAGAACGTTCGAGCCTGGAGTACCGGATAGACGGTGGCTTGATGCTGAGTTGAGTGAAGCCTTGTAAGTCCAAAATTCGATTCAAAGCAATTTTAACCTTCTCCACCAGCACCAAATCTCAAAAGCATCTATTCTCTTTCTCTCACTTTCTCACAGAGTCCACGTCTCGGCAGCGTAGAGAAATATGGGGAACACAAGCTCTTTGTTCTTAACCAGGTCTTAGTAGCTTTGGTTATGTTTCAGAATGTCCACAACTTTTGCAACATCTATACATATCTTAGCAGATCTGATCGTAAATATAGCCATATTTCTTCATATAGCTACCATTATTTTATTTATTTTATCTATATTAATATATTGTTCAAAATTATTGTCTCTAGATAAATGTTGTCTGCGGTCGCTCATCGTAGTCTCTCGTATATGCTTGACAATGTCTTGTTTTGGAGCGAAACACGTATCTCGTAGTTATCGTAGGCGGCTTATGTTACCAGGTATCTAATGTAGTGCATGTCCAAAAGTGGTGGTGCATTCTATAGAGTTAATCCGCGCATCTTTGAAAGGGAGGACGGTGTTCGTCTTCTCTTTGGATCAGGCAATATATGGCGTATATTGCCTATTTATTTATTTTGCATGCGTGGTTTTGGAATATCATATTATAATAACATCTCTATCCTGCCATTTATTAAAAATCTACAGGCGTATACCGCGTCCCATATATGTAGGGTATGTTCAGGTAAATTTTTTAGTTTATTATCAAACAACAAAAAATGTGTATTACTAGTATATACTGGAAATAACAAGCAGGGATATAACAATCTTCGAGAAAAGAAAATTCCTGATATTCACAGCTTCGTTTTTTCAACAGATTCGATCAGTCGTTTCATTCAACAAGGAATGATAACGTGCGAAGTGAGAGCGACATTTTAGTTCGTGAATGCTTATTAGGCGCTATTCTTTTATTTTGCAATATATGAAAATGTTTTTCATGAAAGTTTTCTGACGCTTATATCAATAATATTTTTCTAGGTTTTCATGTCATTCCTTACTAATACGATCGACTTCAGTGTGTGACAGCAAATGAGAGTTACAAATAAATTTATTTCGTAGAAACGAAGTCGACAGAATTTTTTAGTAAAAGTATAAATAAAATAAAATAAAATAAATATCTTCACGCAATTCCCAATACAGGGGTAGACAGACGTCGCAACAATGAAGTCTACTACTTTTTAACACAGGAAATTAAGGAATCCCGAGAGAATTTCACAAACGAATCGAACGTCACGAACAAAAAGTATTAGCAGGTAAGGGTTGAATGAAAAGTAGTGAAGACGAAATCCAATTTGGAAGGCTGCTTCATCTTTTCGTAGCCAATTCGTATTCTCCCCGGTTATAAAAGTATCGTGCAAATAAATCTTGTAAGAGTTCAACAGGGAGTCCTATTCAAAGTATTTAGAGCATGAGTGTTACGGTTATTAAGTAAATTTTATGGGTTATCAATGTATAAGAAACATGTTTGTCATTAATTTTTTTTTGTTATAGCTCTTTTTGTCATTACAACTTTTTGTCTAAGATTAACTAACACTTTAAAACTAATCTATGAAAGCTGCCTTTCTTGTAAATTTATAATAGAAGGGGTCTATCGTTTCCCATACTCCTCCTCTCTCTCTCTCTCCCTCTCTGTCTACCGCATAGGCGCTCTGCCACGTGCTTCAGCATTCACCACATACATCACCGCGTCTGTGTATGTGAACCAAGAACGTTCGAGCCTGGAGTACCGGATAGACGGTGGCTTGATGCTGAGTTGAGTGAAGCCTTGTAAGTCCAAAATTCGATTCAAAGCAATTTTAACCTTCTCCACCAGCACCAAATCTCAAGAGCATCTATTCTCTTTCTCTCACTTTCTCACAGAGTCCACGTCTCGGCAGCGTAGAGAAATATGGGGAACACAAGCTCTTTGTTCTTAACCAGGTTTTAGTAGCTTTGGTTATGTTTCAGAATGTCCACAACTTTTGCAACATCTATACATATCGTAGCAGATCTGATCGTAAATATAGCCATATTTCTTCATATAAATAAATAAATAAAATAAATAAATATCTTCACGCAATTCCCAATACAGGGGTAGACAGAGGTCAAGTCTAGACAATTAAGTCCCTTTGACCCACCTTCCACCGAAGATATTTTCGGGACAACGTGACAGGTGGTGAGCCCGTCGCCGCCTTTATGTCCAAGCCAACGATGAAATTCGTACATAAGTTTTTGAAAAACTCATTGGTACTGCCACCTGGGGATCGAACTCGGGTATCTCGACTCGAAATTCCGACCACCCAACAACTCGGCTATCGTGACTTATCTATAGCTACTTATATATAGCTACCATTATTTTATTTATTTTATCTATATTAATATATTGTTCAAAATTATTGTCTCTAGATAAATGTTGTCTGCGGTCGCTCATCGTAGTCTCTCGTATATGCTTGACAATGTCTTGTTTTGGAGCGAAACACGTATCTCGTAGTTATCGTAGGCGGCTTATGTTACCAGGTATCTAATGTAGTGCATGTCCAAAGGTGGTGGTGCATTCTTTAGAGTTAATCCGCGCATCTTTGAAAGGGAGGACGGTGTTCGTCTTCTCTTCGGATCAGGCAATATATGGCGTATATTGCCTATTTATTTATTTTGCATGCGTGGTTTTGGAATATCATATTATAATAACATCTCTATCCTGCCATTTATTAAAAATCTACAGGCGTATACCGCGTCCCATATATGTAGGGTATGTTCAGGTAAATTTTTTAGTTTATTATCAAAACAACAAAAATGTGTATTACTAGTATATACTGGAAATAACAAGCAGGGATATAACAATCTTCGAGAAAAGAAAATTCCTGATATTCACAGCTTCATTTTTTCAACAGATTCGATCAGTCGTTTCATTCAACAAGGAATGATAACGTGCGAAGTGAGAGCGACATTTTAGTTCGTGGAATGCTTATTAGGCGCTATTCTTTTATTTTGCAATATATGAAAATGTCTTTCATGAAAGTTTTCTGACGCTTATAACAATAATATTTTTCTAGGTTTTCATGTCATTCCTTACTAATACGATCGACTTCAGTGTGTGACAGCAAATGAGAGTTACAAAATAAATTTGTTTCGTAGAAACGAAGTCGACAGAATTTTTTTTTAGTAAAAGTAAAAATAAAAAATATCTTCACGCAATTTCCAATACAAGGGTAGACACTCTGTCTTGTCTAGACAGTTAGGTCCCTTCGACCCTCCTTCGACCAAAGATATTTTCGGGACAACGTGGCAGGTGGTGAGCCCGTCGCCGTCTTTGTCCAAGCCGAAGATGTAATTCGTACATAATTTTTTGAAAAACCTATTGTTACGAGCCTCCCACCTGGGGATCGAACTCGGGTCACGTGACTCGAAATCCCGATCACCAAACTAATCGGCTATCGTGACATGTTTTAGTATGTGGTAAATGTAATGTAAAATATGTGTAAAATAAATAAATAAAAATAAATAAAAATGTGTAAATATATAAAAATCCCCGAGGAATCCCAGTAGCTCCTTACTAGTGACCTCGGGGAGAGATCCCGGCGCACTGTGATGATATAGACACAGCCTCTTCCGTAACGGAGGGTTCGCTATAATCGTCACACTTGCCAAGCAGATAGCCACAGTACTATAATTATTATAGACTATAGCTAATCGTTGGAGGTTGTGGAGGAGTGAAAATTACGGCTTTTAAAAATGTGAGAGCAATTTTACATGGTTTATATGTTACACGGTCCCTTTAATTGTATTTTAAGCTGCAGTTTAAATAAGTCACATTTGAAATGTACGCCGTTTGATACACGGCTGTTGGACGTTTGTACGTAGCCGGTGACAATAAAATCCACTACCCGGTTCACTATTTATTAGCTTTTAACAACGCTGCTAGGTCGAATACGTGATAGGTGACAAATCCGGCAGCTTTTGTTTTCTAGAACATTTTTGGAAGCATTATTATTGACAAATATCATCTATTATACAATTTTAAAATTCTTTCTGCAAGTAATGATTTAAGTTTTGCATTTTTTGCGATATAATGCGAAATGCGAAAAAAGTACACAAATAAAATAAATTCCTATTCCTTCCTTCCCACCAGTATTGGAAATGACGTGAGCCATTTCCAGTACTGGTGTAGACAGAGCTCTAGACAATTAAGCTCTTTCGACCTACCTTCCACCGAAGACTTTTTTTGGGACAATGGGACACGTAGTGTGCCCGTCGTTGTCTTTGTGTCCAAGCCAACGATGAAATTCGTACATAATTTTTGAAAACCTATTGTTACGAGCCTCCCACCTGGGGATCGAACTCGGGTCACGTGACTCGAAATCCTGATCACCAAACTAATCGGCTATCGTGACATGTTTTAGTATGTGGTAAATGTAATGTAAAATATGTGTAAAATAAAATAAAATAAATAAATAAATTCCTATTCCTTCCTTCCCACCAGTATTGGAAATGACGTGAGCCATTTCAGTACTGGTGTAGACAGAGCTCTAGACAATTAAGCTCTTTCGACCTACCTTCCACCGAAGACTTTTTGGGACAATGGGACACGTAGGTGCCCGTCGTTGTCTTTTGTGTCCAAGCCAACGATGAAATTCGTACATAATTTTTGAAAACCTATTGTTACGAGCCTCCCACCTGGGGATCGAACTCGGGTCACGTGACTCGAAATCCTGATCACCAAACTAATCGGCTATCGTGACATGTTTTAGTATGTGGTAAATGTAATGTAAAATATGTGTAAAATAAAATAAAATAAATAAATAAATTCCTATTCCTTCCTTCCCACCAGTATTGGAAATGACGTGAGCCATTTCAGTACTGGTGTAGACAGAGCTCTAGACAATTAAGCTCTTTCGACCTACCTTCCACCGAAGACTTTTTGGGACAATGGGACACGTAGGTGCCCGTCGTTGTCTTTTGTGTCCAAGCCAACGATGAAATTCGTACATAAGTTTTGAAAACTCATTGGTACTGCCACCTGGGGATCGAACTCGGGTCACGTGACTCGAAATCCTGATCACCAAACTAATCGGCTATCGTGACATGTTTTAGTATGTGGTAAATGTAATGTAAAATATGTGTAAAATAAAATAAAATAAATAAATAAATTCCTATTCCTTCCTTCCCACCAGTATTGGAAATGACGTGAGCCATTTCAGTACTGGTGTAGACAGAGCTCTAGACAATTAAGCTCTTTCGACCTACCTTCCACCGAAGACTTTTTGGGACAATGGGACACGTAGGTGCCCGTCGTTGTCTTTTGTGTCCAAGCCAACGATGAAATTCGTACATAAGTTTTTGAAAAACTCATTGGTACTGCCACCTGGGGATCGAACTCGGGTCTCTCGACTCGAAATTCCGACCACCCAACAACTCGGCTATCGTGACTTATAATTATTAGTATAATATTTATTTATATTTTAAGATGGATAAGAGAGGCACGATAGCCGAGTGTTTGGGTGATCGGAATTCGAGTAGAGACCCAAGTTCATTCACCAGGTAGCGGGCATTGGGTTGTTAAAAAAACTTATGTACGATTTGTATATCATTAGCTTGGACATAAAGAAGGCAGCGGGCTCATCACCCGTCACGTCGTCCTAAATATATCTTCGGTGAAAGGTGGGTCGAAAGGACTTAATTGTCTTGACCTCACCTACCCCAGTATTGGGAATGGAGTTCTTTTTACTTAAATAATTTGAATATTTTTATTGCGGGAAAGCTTCGTTAAACAGGCTGGTGTTAGTTTTGCTTTTGGCTATTACTATTGTTCTGAACTGTAACTGTAGTTTAAAGAAAATGTTTGGAAATTGAGTGACTAGAAAGTAAACTTTCGTCTCCATGAAAATTGTATGAAAAATGAATCAGAACATAAAGGTCTCGAGAATGAGGAAAGAAAGCAGAAAGAAATATGGGTAATTCTTGAATATGAGAGGCATCTGAAATTGTGCATTTTGAAGAGTGTGATTATAAGTGTGTAGCTGGCAGGAATAAAGTGCCCGTTGCGCAAAAAGGCAGAGTACAGTAAAAAGACATGGTATACTATACCATGTATTTTTACTGACTCTGCTGTCAGCCTTTTGTATACCATGTCTTTTTACTGTAATATGCTGGCGTTGGTTAAAAGGTGTGTGTATTAAAATGTTGCACGCCGAGCTATACATATTTTGAGATAACGAGACAGGTGGTGAGCCCGTCGCCAACATAAATGAAAGTTTAATGCAGAGGGAATGTGATCCCTTCGCAAGATTTGCACTTTTTAAACAATACTCTAATTTAAATTTAAAATGGAGAAATGGAGATTAAATCATATTAATCACTTAACTCTATCTAATACAAATTTTTGATCTTCTTAACTATGGCTTGTAATGACATGACTAAAGTTTTGACGTTGATTAATGCGTTTAAAAGTTTCTGAGCACAAACCTACGGTTAACGCATGTTATTATTCTCGTAATTTACCTACGAGTATCTAGTAAGGTGTAAAAGAACATCAAGAAACTAAAACAATGAATTTTATTGCGACACGTATGCTTCTATACCCAGAATATTGTTAAAAAAAAAAATACATCTTGGAGTTTACTCCTTAGGAGTCAATTATGATACATAAGCCCGGGTTATGAAAATTTATGGGGAGTAAAATCAGACTTTCTCTGTTACGTTATGCGTTACGATCTTGAACATATCTTGCGCAACCCCTCAGCACAGAATACTCTCGGCTGAACTTATTTTTCCATAATCATGTGATATAATACCGTGTGGTAATGGCGTAAGAATATTACCCCACCCTTTCTTCCCAAGGATGTCGTTAGAGGCGACTAAGGGACCCTTGAATATCGTTATGGCACCCGATAGATGGCGGGATAACCATCTCTAAAAATATCAGACCAAAATAATCAGACCGAAGATGGGCAGCAACGTCTGACGTGCGAGCTGTCTGGTATTGCGATCGCCACTCCACTCCCTATGGGAGAGGCCTTTATCCTGCAGTGGACTTTAATAGGCCGATATGTATGTATGTATATAATGTATTTCGATGAGTATTAATTATATATTTTATATAAATTATACAAAAATTAATGTATTACGCATGCTTTAACAAATATAAAAATGCATTTATCTACAAATCTATATCTTTAATGGTCGTTCGTAAGGATTAAACTCCAGTCGTGCGTTGGATTTGACACCAATATTTTTAAAATTGGAGTCCAGTGATTTCAGTAAGTATATCGTGGTAACTTTTTACTTTCACGATTTACATCGGATTTATTCATACAATCGTATGGATAGTTCTTGTGATTTCCGTCGGTTGCCATTTGAATTTGTATTATCCCTTATGGCCTTTCCGATTATCGACGGGGAGAAAGATGATAGTAAATTCTGACGTCAACACTTCATTGCAAATATGTTTTTAAAATATCGATAGCATTTCTATGACAGACAATATATGATTGTGTTTACTTTTCCCAGGTTTTATGGCCACAGTTTATTGCATCTCCCTTTACTTGAATAAATAAATATTAAGAAGCTGTTTCAAAGCTCCGGTACGGTATTAGCATTTGCGTTGGTTACATTTTTTCTTATATTACCGTATTACGGACTTTATCACTGTATTGAGTAATTATTATATAATTAGTACTATTGACGACCTGATAGTCAAGTTTGTAGTGACTCTGGGGTCGAAACTATGGGTTGCGGCATCGAATCGTGCTGGGGACAAACAATTATACGATGAATTAGTTGTTTAATTTGATGTTTATATGTATATATAAAAAGAATATCTTCATACTATTTCCAATACTGAGAAAGACCGAAGTTCAGAAAATTAAGTCGTATCTAACCAACTTTCACCAAAGACATTTTTTGGATAACGTGTTAGGTTGTGAACCGGTCGCCATAAATTATGCATAAGTTTTGAAAAATCTCATTGCTAAGATCTACCACCAGGGGTTCGAACTTGGGTCTCTTGACTTTAATTTCGATCTCCAAATCACTCGACTACCTTGAATATACATATGTATATAAATATCTATCTATTAAATATTTATCTATGTTAGTATATTGTATCGTTGATTGGACAATACGACGGCGAATAATAGTCTCACCACCGGTCACGGTGTCCCGAACGCGCTTCGATGAAAAATCGATCGAGAGGACTTAATTATTTAGACCTCTGTCTATACTAGTATTGGGAATATGCGTGAAGATAAAAAAGTACTGCTGATGATTTATTTAAATTATGGACTGCTTAAAGAAGATTTTAGATTAGAGAATGTTACACTGATTTCTTACGTGGCGCAGACGTTTGTCGAGTGAACAAACTGCAAGGAATTGCAAAGACATGTGAGCAAATTGCTCGAGGATTGTAAAATAAAATGTACTCGGATACTACGACGTATTTGTGTGAAGAGAATGAGAAATAAAATTATTTAATAGAGAGGAAAGGGATTACAGGAGGAAAGATATCATCGTGACACTTGGCTAACTGTTCTCTCTGGCTACCTAGTCGTGAATGATGTGTTAAGATTATATAAAAATTCTTCATTAATCTGAAATAGTAATTAAATGTAGGTGGAGCATAATCATAAAGGTTTTTTAGTTTATAAGGTGATTTAGTTTATAATTAACCATACTGATAAAACATCTGCAATACACAGCACTGTCCGTGTTAAGACTCTAATAATAACATTTTTGCATTCTTCATACAACATCTTAAGAATTATACCAGTTTATGTTATTGTTATATTATTCTTATGGTGTTGCTGTGTTTTTAAATAAAAAAATAATTTTGCTAATTTGGGTATGAACAACTGCAATAGCAAGTTATAGTTTAGGTAAATTAATTATGCAAAGTAATTATGAAACTAATGATCATCATGGTTTAAAAATATTGTTTATCTACAAAAAAACTATATAAATTATTATTGCCCTTCAAAATTTTTTTAAAGTTTTATTTTAAATGTGTAGTGTTCGTTAACAAGAAATGAGTATTACATAATAATGTCGAAGATTGATGTCTAAATGTGTATGTGTATGACGTTCGTTCTAAAGCATAAATTTATTCAAAAAGTTTCACTAAACTGTCCCCTTTTATTTAGTTTCCTGTAATGAAATGTAAGCATATATCTTAAAAATCAATTATATATATTCTCTCATATATATATATATATATATATATATATATATATATATATATATATATATATATATATATATATATATATATAGAATATATATATATATATTATATATATATATATATATATTATATATATATATATATATATATATATATATATATATATATATATATATATATATATATATATATATATATATATATATATATATATATATATATATATATATATATATATATATATATATATATATATATCGTATAAAATATAAGACATTGTTGTATCAGTGACTACAATAAATGTTCGATATTAGGCATCTTGTTTCGCGTGACGCGTGTGTGAATTATGAGACAAAATCGATCACAGCATTCATCATCCGCTCCAGTGAAATATTAAGTAGGGCCTTTTTTGTTTACGACGCATATTTGAGGAAAATCGCTTAAAGAAAAAATAACACTTTCCGCAAAATTTAAATTAAGGCTAAATGTATGTATGAATGTAAATAAATAAAAATTAATATCTTCACGCAATTCCCAATAAAAGGGTAGACAAAGGTCTTGTCTAGACTATTAAGTCCCTTTGATCCACCTTCCACCTCAGATACTTTGAAAAAAACTCTTTGCTACGAACCGGCCACCTGGGATCGAATTCAGGTCACCTGACTTCAAATTCCGATCACCGCAAAAGTCACGATAGCAGAGTGGTTGGGTGGTCGGAATTTTGAGTCATGACACCCGAGTTCGATCCCCAGGTGGCAGGATCGTACCAATGGGTTTTTCAAAATCTTATGTACGAATTATACCGATAGCTTGGACGGCGACGGGCTCACCACCTGTGAGGTTGTCCCGAAAATATTTTCGGTGGAATGTGGGTCGAAGGGACTTAATTGTCTAGACTAGACCTCTGTCTATTCCTGTATTGGGAATGGCGTGGCATCAGATCACTAGCAATTAAAAAAACAAATCTTTTGAGTTTGGATTAAACGGATTTTATTTGGAACAACGTGACAAATGGCAAGCTTGTTATAAAGCCAAAGATATAGAATTTCGTAAAAAGTGAGCCTTTACTAGGAATCAAATTGAAATCGAATGAAATGAATTAGTTGAAACGGGTTTACTGATTCGAATCTCGACACAATACCCAAACACTCGACTATCACGGCAAACACTAATCCTAAAAAAAAGTCTTTCTGACACCTGTGGGAAAATACTAGTCCATAAAAAAGGAAAGGATTCTAAGGTCAATCCCCCATGATAATAAATATTTAGATATAACATGTCAGTTTTAATAAATATTTAAATGAAAAAATACACACCAAATATGCATATTATATTATTACGAAAGCCTAAAGCTTGGAATATTTCAACGTAGAAATGTTCCAAATATTCGAAATCATTGTCGCCCGGAGAAACGAAATTATATTTATAACGCAACGATTATTTGAATTGATAAGTGCTTTACTTTGAGTCTTTTAGGCGGAAATATATCGTTACGGATTTCCCTTGAGTACATTTTCGTCTCAATTTCGTTAGCAATTTGGCCTGTTAAAGTCCATTGCAAAACATAGGCCTTTACTGTGGTGGAGGGCTTCCCATAATAACTATGCTGGGCAAGTGGATTGGCGATCGCATTACAGTCACTTTCCTCTTCAGACACTGCTACCTGTCATCGATCGTGTGATATCGGTGTAATAACAGTTCCATTCTCTTGTTTCCTGTGTATCACAAGAGGCAGCTAAAGGAACAACCCAGAACATGCAATTAGTTTCCGACACATAACGGATACGACGGATAAGCATCTTGAAAAATATCAGACCTGAATTCAGCTGGTCGGTGACCGGCAGCAGCCTATCCGCTTGTCAAGCGTCCTGCAGTAGACTTTACAGGATATTATGATGATGATGATGACGATGATGATAGCTTTATTTTATAGCTTTTACAAGCTGTAAACAAAATGGGGTTGAGAAAGACCAGGGTTTATTTGTGTACATCTTTATAACAATTAAATAAATGAGAGATTTAAAAAAAATTACTATTTTCCAATTAATAAACAAAAAAAATCATATCAACTGTAGCCGAATAGTTAGGTTATCTGAATTCAAATGAGGAGAATCGAGCTCGATCCCGATATGCAAAGCTCAAACCGATAAGTATTTCGAAATTTGAAAAAAAAAATAAACCACGGGGTCTGTCTCTCTAAATACCTCATTGGGAATGTGTGAAATAAAATAAAAAAAATTTTATATCTTTGGCGCATAATTCCAATACCGACGTAGACAGAGGTCTAGACAGTGAAGTCCTTTCGACCCATATTTCACCGAAAAGTATTTGGAACAACGCGACTATTGAGTCTTCCGTCGAATGTCTGAAAAATATATATAATATGATAGGAAAAGCTTACATGTGCGGATTTGAAGTCCCGAACTCCGCCGTACTTCAGTTGTATAGTAGCCTCGTTCCATTTGAGATTTTTCATGATTAAGTGTTGGTAAAAGGCGAAATTTTTTATGGAGAGCGGGGTTGGATGGCTTTGAATTAAATTCTATTCTATTTCTATACAGAATTAATCCAATCTTCTTTTCAGATTGATTTAAATTTTAGTGGCATTGACGTGAGGAACTCAGGCTTGTGATCCTGACCAGTGAGGTTTACGCGCTATACTTAAATAAATAAATAAATAAATATCTTCACGCAATTCCCAATACAGGGGTAGACAGAGGTCAAGTCTAGACAATTAAGTCCCTTTGACCCACCTTCCACCGAAGATATTTTCGGGACAACGTGACAGGTGGTGAGCCCGTCGCCGCCTTTATGTCCAAGCCAACGATGAAATTCGTACATAAGTTTTTGAAAAACTCATTGGTACTGCCACCTGGGGATCGAACTCGGGTCTCTCGACTCGAAATTCCGACCACCCAACAACTCGGCTATCGTGACTCATAAGTCACGATAGCTATACTTAAAAGTCTAATAATAAGTCGAGATAATCTATAATGATTTCTTGTATTTATGCGAATACTACACATATTAAATAAAACGATTTTCGGATTTTATTGCGTTTTTAATTAGTTTTTACAAACTATTTTTATTTTCCGACGTTTCGAATGCTTTACAGCATCCGTGGTCACGGGGGGACCCGAGTCCCACGGATGAAGATAAAAACACGATAAAATCCGAAAATAGTTTTATTTAAAGAGATAATCTATGTTGGTTTACATAAATCTTATTTGTAAACTGAACTTACTTATGATTACCTTATTTTACCGTCATGGTAATGTAACTTAATATTTTTACAACAAGTTTTACGTTGTGTAAAACGAAGAAGTTCTTATAACAGTTTCATAAGTGAACTTTACTTTTTAATATTCTTTGTTATGAAATAAAAGCGGGTGCGTACCTAAGCAACAAAGACTTTAATTTTATAATATTACAATAAGTTTTAGTATCTCTTAAATATTTGGTACAAAATATACTAAAACAAATACAAAATATAAATTACCTACTTATTTACTCAACAGGCTGTAAAAGTTTAATGGAAAACATAGTCCACAACGTAAAAGTAATTAGCACAAACTTCACTTTGATTAGAGGACACAATACGTACCTTGCACCATAGACGAACTCCGTGGTCGATTTTTTTTTTATGGAAAAGGCCGGCACACGAGCAGGCGGCTCACGTGATGGTAAGTGATTACCGCCGCCCATGAACACCCTCAATACCAGAGGCATAGCAGATGCGTTGCCGGCCTTAGAGCCCCCAAAATGGGGGGAGGGGGGTGAGTGGGCCTCCGGGATACCTGCACTCACCAGACGAAACGCCGAAGTTTATTAGACTTCTACTTCACGCCGGTATTCTGTGAGGTCGTGGTACTTCCCCGGTGAGCCGGCCCATTCATGCAACAACAAAAGTTGATGCGTGGCTCTACCACTGTTAAAAAAAACAAATGGAGTACACTACGGTTTTCAGTTCTGTTGGGTTCGATTCCCTGATGGCCAATGTAAAGAGCCACTTTTTGTCATTCGGGTCTGGGTGTTTGTAGTATATTCGTGGTATATTCGCTGGACGAAATATTACAATAAGATCCAAATGAAAAAAATTGTTTTGGCACATAGGATTCGAATACAATACTCGTGAATTTGGTATGCTATTCGCTAACAACAAGGTTTAACATTTGAAAATGGAAACTGATTTTTCAGCATGGTTTATTTTCGAGATCACAGCTAATCGTTTGCGATTATAAGGAAACTTAGTAAATGGAATGTTTTGCAACTCTTTGGTACTTAAACGCTTTGCGAGAATATCGTTTATTGCAAATCTTCGGGATTATGATTCGAATAGTAGGTACCTAATCCTTTGATTGGTTTTTTTTAACCAGAAAAAGACTAATTCTAAAGAAATTTTGTTTGAAGGTAGCTTGAATCTTGGGGGATGATGATGGTACATACATAATGCCTGTAAAAAAAGCAGGACATAGCATTTTTTACTCCTGCCTCTTCCATAAGAGAAGGGTTTGCCAAAAAGGTATGCTTTGTGAGCGGATTGGCGATCACAGAACTAGACACCTCGCACCTTAGACGCTGCTTCCCGTCACTGGTTGCTGAATTGTCAAGTATTTTTCTATATTGTTATCCCACCATCTGTGGATCGGCGATTGTATTATTAAGCCTTCCGCTACCACATGCCAATTATTATTCAACCTGCAGTTTAGTCTATTGTACAAAATGCTCGTGCCGCGGTGTTCGTAGTGAAACTCCTCCGAAATAGCTCGACCGACTTTCGTGAAATTTTTGTGTGCTTATCAACCGATTAGCACACAAAAATAGCACACCTAACCAGGTCTGCATACATATTTTTCATTCCTACAAATGTTGGTCCCACAAAGGGTGGACTACCCTATTTCGGAGGTCGTCTATGGTGCGAGGCATGAATTGCGTTCTCTAATCCGCATGCTAAGGGTGAAGTTTGTGGTAACTACTTTTACGTTGAGGCCTGTGTTTTCCATTAGACTTTTACAGCCTATTGAGTAAATAAGTAGGTAATTTATATTTTTTATTTGTTTTAGTATAACTAAATATTTAAGAGATACTAAAACTTATTATGATATTATGAAATTAAAGTCTTCGTTGCTTAAGTACGCACCCGCTTTTATTTCATAACAAAGAATATTAAAATAAAAGTTCACTTATGAAACAGCTATAAGAACTTTTTCGTTTTACACAACGTAAAATTTGTTGTAAAAGTATAAAGTTATATTACCATGACGGTAACATAAGATAATAATAAGTAAGTTCAGTTTAAAATAAGATTTATGTAAACCAACATAGATTATATTTTTAAATAGAACTATTTTTGGATTTTATCGAGTTTTTAATTAGTTTGTCATCGGTGGGACTCGGCTCACCCGTCTGTAAAGCATCCGAAATGTCAGAAAATAAAAATAGTTTGTAAAAACTAGTCCACCCTTAATTTTTTTAATTTTTAGACATTTTTTTGACACAGCATTAAAAATACATACAACCCTAAATTTTCATCCCTGTACTATTTATTATACGGCAGCTGGTATTTCATAAAAATTTTAGTTCCAGTAATTTTAAGATTTTTCACGTTATACTATTTCACCATCAGTCCTTGAAGTATCAAAGTCTAGACGTGATTTGACCTCTGGGTTTGACAAGAGAGTATCTCTGCCAGTAATTGCCGCTTCTCAGAGGCGAATTTATCGATTTGAGCTCACAAATTGTCTAATAATATTCGTATCATCTATTGATATTTGTTTGGAGTCTAGGTGTTTATTTTCATGATTTATATTTGTTATGATATCTTTGACGCATCTAGAATTCTAAGTATGGATTGATTGCGAAATGTTTATTTTCAATTTTATTATAATGAAATCCTAACTTGTTTGTTTATGGAAAGATCTAGGTTTATACATAAGTGAAAAACAATTGTCACATGTAGGAAGGAGCATACGTAAAAAAATATGTATTTTCTTTCTTTCTTCGAATAAATAAAATAAAATAAATATGTAGCCCAGTGGTTGGGTGAGCGGAATTTGAGTCAAGAGACTCGAGTACGATCCCCCGGTGGCACGATCGTACCACTGTGCTTAAAAAATTTGTATAAGATTTATATCGTTGGCTTGAACATTAAGACGGCGACGGCCTCAACACCTGTCACGTTGTCCCAAAAAATGTGTTCGATCGAAGGTGGGTCGAAAGGACTTATTGTATAGGTCTCTGTCTACCCTTGGATTGGGAATGGCGCGAAGATTTACAAAAAGATTACGAACAGATTTATTGAATTTACATTACCACGCCCGTCAGGTCCAATCGGTTATAAGACCATAAACGTCTTTGCAATATTTCCTATGTTATTTTATAATCAATATTTTATTACGTCTTACGTGCTCTCGATTTAAAGGCTCTTTTTACATTCCTAAGAAGGAAAAATAAAGCTGAAGTACAAAATAGTGTTTGGTTTTAACAGTGACGCGCTTCAGCTTTTGTTGTTGCATGAATGGGCCGGCTCGACCGGGGAGGTGCCACGACCTCACAGAATACCGGCGTGAAGTAGAAGTCTAATTCTGCGTTTCGTCTGGTGAGTGCGGGTAACCGGTAGCCCGCACGCCCCCTCCCCCAATTCTGGGGGGGGCACTCTAAGGGAGGCAACGCATCTGCTGTGCCTCTGGTATTGCGGGTGTTCATGGGCGGCGGTAATCACTTACCATCACGTGAGCCACCTGCTCGTTTGTCTCCCGTTTCTATAAAATAAACACAACATTAATATTTTTACTTAAACAACTTTTTGATCATGTAATAACAATTAGTAACAAGCTTAGCTAAGAAAGTTATTCTTTGCTTCTTTGTGTCCTTTTTGAAGGCAGGCTCGAACCAATCGGTTTTTATAAACTTATGTACGAATTATATCGTTGGCTTGGACATAAAGACGGACCTGTCACGTTGTCCCGAAAATATCTTTGCTGGTTGAATGGACTTAATTGTGTAGACTAGACCTCTGTCTACCCCTGTATTGGGAATTGCGTGAAGATATTTATTTATTTTTTGAAGGCAGTTAATTAAAAAAATCGCTTACTGAAGCGATAACTTCTTAAGCATGAAGATTACAAACATGATGGAAAAAAAAGGAACATTAATTTATTAATTAATTAATTAAGATTTAGCCTGCAAGCGGTCAATTTTATGTATTCCATGTACCGCGTGTTATTCATACAGTTTTATATAAGTTTTTGTAGATACAAATACAGCTACTAAATTAATGTAACGTTGATTATTAAATAAAACTTGTATATTTTCTGTAGCAATGATGACCTTTATATAAAACATTTTGTTTAAAGGAGCTTTAGTGACGAAGTATAATGTACTGTTCTTTTTGCTACGCCGATAAGGAAAATCTCAGCGTTTCCTTTATTCCAAAAATCTCTTCAAAGAACGACAATGTTGTTTCTTTAATAAATTGCTTATCATAAATCTCTTTCGCTACTTTGACAGAATACATTCTGGTTTAATAAATTAATTATGATTGCTCGGTAACAGAGTTGTTGGGTGATTGGCATTCGAGTCAAGAGACCCGAGTTCGATCCCCAGGTGGTAGGCTCGTATCAATGGGTGTTTTCAAAAACTTATATATGGTTTATTTCGTTAGCTTGTACATAAAAACGGCGATGGGCTCACCACCTGTCTCGTTGCCCCAAAAATTTTTTCGATGGAAGATGACTCGAAAGGACTTAATTGTATAGACCCCTGTCTACCCTAGGAATGGCGTTAAGATATTTTTTTAAATTGTGATTACTAAGAATCTTTCACCTTCTTCCTTCCCGTGGATATCATAAGAAGCGACTCAGGGAGAGGACTTAATCTTTAATACTAGACCTATATGAAGCCTTCCGGTAACGACAGTATCGTCTAAAGAGCGAAATGTCAGGTACTGCAATTGCCAATCCGCATATCATGCGTACTGATTATGGCAAATGTACCACACGAGAGCGGCCTATGTTCTGCATGGAACTTTGAGTGGTCGCTATGTTATATAAATAATTAAATAATACCTTTTTGCTTTTTTAACCTCGTATAGTCAGTATCAGGAGAATCGACGACCGTATAAGCGGCAAAATTACACGCAATTACAAAGGTACTTTCTCTTCTCCCCATTCCCCGGTACGATGTAATTGCCCATTGGATAACTTAAATGAAAGCGTATAGGATTCAGAATGTTATTAATCGCAACCAGATTCGGAAACTAATATGTTCATAAAATTTTTGAAACTTTCGTGAGACGTTATTAATTAAATAATTAAAATCGGTGTAGGTACCGACCGCTTTCGGACCTGTCTGAGGTCTTTCATCAGGGTGAGTGGGATGGGTTGACCCAATGCCCTGAAACTCATTCTGTTACGATCTTAACCCTTGAACCTCAAAATTAAAATCAGTTTTGACTAGAAAACGGAGGTGATCTTCTTTTCTGTCTAGGAGTCGCCTGAGTTTCTGTAACATTATCTATTAAAAATCACTAAACCGTACCGGATTGGAGAACTAAAGAGATTATTGGAGAAGGATTTGTAATTATTGATTAACCCAATTACTTCCTTCTCGTGAGTGTTCTACGGACAATTGACTAAAAATGGCAATGACTACATAACTAAGTAAGTCTAGCAAACTAGTGACAGAGAGCAGTATACATATATGAGATATCTGGTGACCGCAACAGTACTCGTAGCTTTTCAGGATGGTTTACGTGATGAACATAAAAATTTTGTATGCGAAAGGTCTATATAAAAATTGAATTAATTAATTGGCACACTGTAAAGACTTTTGCCGAAATATTCTTTGAAAGACATTTCAGTAGGGGAAACTGCTTCAATAGGGGTCAGCGGTTGAAACATGTGCGAAACTATACTTCTTTTGTTATTTATTTTCATAAATGCAGGTAACCTAACGATGTTATTCTTCACCGACGAGCATGTGATAAATTCAGGTCTTAAAATTGCTCTAAACAATTTTTGCGGTCCGAGATCAAACTTGGGTCACTTGCTTTCTACAGAATGCCCGGACCTTAAGGTTGCCATGGCTATGTACTGCACTAGAATTGTCAGGCTATATGTAATAAGACTATATTGATAACGGCTGTCATTGAAATTTTAACATAACAAAGACTACTTTAAGCTCAAGTACATCTGTCAACGACGAGTCTCAGTCCGAGACAAGAGTTTTTGGAATTCCTGTCTGTCTGTTTGTTCACGGTTGGCGCTAAAACCGGCGACGGCCTCAACACCTGTCACGTTGTCCCAAAAAATGTGTTCGATCGAAGGTGGGTCGAAAGGACTTATTGTATAGGTCTCTGTCTACCTTGGCGCGAAGATTTACAAAAAGATTACGAACAGATTTATTGAATTTACATTACCACGCCCGTCAGGTCCAATCGGTTATAAGACCATAAACGTCTTTGCAATATTTCCTATGTTATTTTATAATCAATATTTTATTACGGCTTACGTGCTCTCGATTTAAAGGCTCTTTTTACATTCCTAAGAAGGAAAAATAAAGCTGAAGTACAAAATAGTGTTTGGTTTTAACAGTGACACGCTTCAGCTTTTGTTGTTGCATGAATGGGCCGGCTCGACCGGGGAGGTGCCACGACCTCACAGAATACCGGCGTGAAGTAGAAGTCTAATTCTGCGTTTCGTCTGGTGAGTGCGGGTAACCGGTAGCCCGCACGCCCCTCCCTGATTCTGGGCATCAAGGGAGGCAACGCATCTGCTGTGCCTCTGGTATTGCGGGTGTTCATGGGCGGCGGTAATCACTTACCATCACGTGAGCCACCTGCTCGTTTGTCTCCCTTTTCTATAAAATAAACACTACATTAATATTTTTACTTAAACAACTTTTTGATCATGTAATAACAATTAGTAACAAGCTTAGCTAAGAAAGTTATTCTTTGCTTCTTTGTGTCCTTTTTGAAGGCAGGCTCGAACCAATCGGTTTTTATAAACTTATGTACGAATTATATCGTTGGCTTGGACATAAAGACGGACCTTCACGTTGTCCCGAAAATATCTTTGCTGGTTGAATGGACTTAATTGTGTAGACTAGACCTCTGTCTACCCCTGTATTGGGAATTGCGTGAAGATATTTATTTATTTTTTGAAGGCAGTTAATTAAAAAAATCGCTTACTGAAGCGATAACTTCTTAAGCATGAAGATTACAAACATGATGGAAAAAAAGGAACATTAATTTATTAATTAATTAACTAAGATTTAGCCTGCAAGCTGTCAATTTTATGTATTCCATGTACCGCGTGTTATTCATACAGTTTTTGTAGATACAAATACAGCTACTAAATTAATGTAACGTTGATTATTAAATAAAACTTGTATATTTTCTGTAGCAATGATGACCTTTATATAAAACATTTTGTTTAAAGGAGCTTTAGTGACGAAGTATAATGTACTGTTCTTTTTGCTACGCCGATAAGGAAAATCTCAGCGTTTCCTTTATTCCAAAAATCTCTTCAAAGAACGACAATGTTGTTTCTTTAATAAATTGCTTATCATAAATCTCTTTCGCTACTTTGACAGAATACATTTTGGTTTAATAAATTAATTATGATTGCTCGGTAACAGAGTTGTTGGGTGATTGGCATTCGAGTCAAGAGACCCGAGTTCGATCCCCAGGTGGTAGGCTCGTATCAATGGGTGTTTTCAAAAACTTATATATGGTTTATTTCGTTAGCTTGTACATAAAAACGGCGATGGGCTCAACACCTGTCTCGTTGCCCCAAAAATTTTTTCGATGGAAGATGACTCGAAAGGACTTAATTGTATAGACCCCTGTCTACCCTAGGAATGGCGTTAAGATATTTTTTTTAATTGTGATTACTAAGAATCTCCCACCTTCTTCCTTCCCGTGGATATCATAAGAAGCGACTCAGGGAGAGGACTTAATCTTTAATACTAGACCTATATGAAGCCTTCCGGTAACGACAGTATCGTCTTTAGTGACGAAGTATAATGTACTGTTCTTTTTGCTACGCCGATAAGGAAAATCTCAGCGTTTCCTTTATTCCAAAAATCTCTTCAAAGAACGACAATGTTGTTTCTTTAATAAATTGCTTATCATAAATCTCTTTCGCTACTTTGACAGAATACATTTTGGTTAAATAAATTAATTATGATTGCTCGGTAACAGAGTTGTTGGGTGATTGGCATCCGAGTCAAGAGACCCGAGTTCGATCCCCAGGTGGTAGGCTCGTATCAATGGGTGTTTTCAAAAACTTATATATGGTTTATTTCGTTAGCTTGTACATAAAAACGGCGATGGGCTCAACACCTGTCTCGTTGCCCCAAAAATTTTTTCGATGGAAGATGACTCGAAAGGACTTAATTGTATAGACCCCTGTCTACCCTAGGAATGGCGTTAAGATATTTTTTTAAATTGTGATTACTAAGAATCTCCCTCCTTCTTCCTTCCCGTGGATATCATAAGAAGCGACTCAGGGAGAGGACTTAATCTTTAATACTAGACCAATATGAAGACTTCCGGTAACGACAGTATCGTCTAAAGAGCGAAATGTCAGGTACTGCAATTGCCAATCCGCATATCATGCGTACTGATTATGGCAAATGTACCACACGAGAGCGGCCTATGTTCTGCATGGAACTTTGAGTGGTCGCTATGTTATATAAATAATTAAATAATACCTTTTTGCTTTTTAACCTCGTATAGTCAGTATCAGGAGAATCGACGACCGTATAAGCGGCAAAATTACACGCAATTACAAAGGTACTTTCTCTTCTCCCATTCCCCGGTACGATGTAATTGCCCATTGATAACTTAAATGAAAGCGTATAGGATTCAGAATGTTATTAATCGCAACCAGATTCGGAAACTAATATGTTCATAAAATTTTTGAAACTTTCGTGAGACGTTATTAATTAAATAATTAAAATCGGTGTAGGTACCGACCGCTTTCGGACCTGTCTGAGGTCTTTCATCAGGGTGAGTGGGATGGGTTGACCCAATGCCCTGAAACTCATTCTGTTACGATCTTAACCCTTGAACCTCAAAATTAAAATCAGTTTTGACTAGAAAACGGAGGTGATCTTCTTTTCTGTCTAGGAGTCGCCTGAGTTTCTGTAACATTATCTATTAAAAATCACTAAACCGTACCGGATTGGAGAACTAAAGAGATTATTGGAGAAGGATTTGTAATTATTGATTAACCCAATTACTTCCTTCTCGTGAGTGTTCTACGGACAATTGACTAAAAATGGCAATGACTACATAACTAAGTAAGTCTAGCAAACTAGTGACAGAGAGCAGTATACATATATGAGATATCTGGTGACCGCAACAGTACTCGTAGCTTTTCAGGATGGTTTACGTGATGAACATAAAAATTTTGTATGCGAAAGGTCTATATAAAAATTGAATTAATTAATTGGCACACTGTAAAGACTTTTGCCGAAATATTCTTTGAAAGACATTTCAGTAGGGGAAACTGCTTCAATAGGGTCAGCGGTTGAAACATGTGCGAAACTATACTTCTTTGTTATTTATTTTCATAAATGCAGGTAACCTAACGATGTTATTCTTCACCGACGAGCATGTGATAAATTCAGGTCTTAAAATTGCTCTAAACAATTTTTGCGGTCCGAGATCAAACTTGGGTCACTTGCTTTCTACAGAATGCCCGGACCTTAAGGTTGCCATGGCTATGTACTGCACTAGAATTGTCAGGCTATATGTAATAAGACTATATTGATAACGGCTGTCATTGAAATTTTAACATAACAAAGACTACTTTAAGCTCAAGTACATCTGTCAACGACGAGTCTCAGTCCGAGACAAGAGTTTTTGGAATTCCTGTCTGTCTGTTTGTTCACGGTTGGCGCTAAAACCACTGAACGGATTTCCAATCTGTTTCCATTGTTAAATATTTTATTTTTCCACATAAAACTTAGTGCAAGAATAATTGAAATCGGTTCTGTATTATATAAGATATAGCCTGATCTCTCTTTAATACGAGTCGTCTTACAACAGAGAGGTCAAGTTAAAATGGAATATTTTAATAGTGAATTATTCATAATAATAATAATACATTTTTATTAACACAAATGTGTGTATGTGTGTGTGTTTGTGTGCGTGTCAGTCAGTCAGTGTCAACCCCGGTTATTTATGCAGCAACATCATCTACGTACGACCTCATGTAATTACAACGTTATGAATTTCATGGAAATATCCCAAAATCCCTCCGTCACATTCCTGTTTGGTACTCGCAACTCGATAAATAAAAAGCAAAATAGCATAGGTTCGTTTTATGAATAAAAGTCAGCTTCCTCGCAAATACAAATAAATAAGTATAGACTGATCTATTGCCATGCGTACAAAGTCACGGGAAAAAGCTAGTACGTAAATAATTTCTTTAATTAAGATATGAACTCTAACTTTGTATGTAAATAACGTTTAAAACTTAGTAACTCGTATACATACTCGAACCTTTGAAGTAAATACTACGCTTCAGAGACATCAGAAGCAAACTTCCGAGTAACTATTTCCTCTATTTTCCTATTCCTTTTGGTTTATTTGCTAAAGGATGTATGTAGCAATCAATAAATGAGTTATATTGAAATACTGAAAGGCAAAATCATATTACTTAACTTTAGCCTTTAGATTGATTAATTGGGTTTATACATTGGTATAATTTTTTAAAACTCTGAAACAAGTGTTCGTAAATTTACCTACTTTTTTAATAAATAAATACATACATAAATAGACAGGGATAGCATCACATACATTGCTGTGATCCCAAAGTAAGAAGCTAAAGCACTTGTCTTATGGAATCAGAAACAGTGAAGGTACCACAAACACCCAGACCATTTGTGATTTGTTGTTGAGGTTTTGCTCATTGCATAAAAACCTGTAATTATTGTCATGTACAATTGGCATAAAATCAAGAAAGACTTATTAGTCAGTACCTATTTATTTTCATACTCTTTCTGGCGTATTGTGAATTCATCTTCAATACTCATACCTTTCAGTAAATAAGTTAAGGTCTTCGTATGGACGTATTAGCAGAATTCAAAGCTGTTACCGAAAACGGCACTCGCGCATTTCTTTACTGCTGGACATTTTAAAAGGAAGATATTCTAGATATTTCCACGACTTTGACTGTGCCGCCTACTGAGGTAATTTATACCGAAAAATTGTGATACGCTTGTGACCTCGTCGTACCAACATAAGTACACACATACATACCTAAAGTAATGTTTATATAAAATTAATAACATTATAAGTCACGATAGCCGAGTTGTTGGGTGGTCGGAATTTCGAGTCGAGAGACCCGAGTTCGATCCCCAGGTGGCAGTACCAATGAGTTTTTCAAAAAAACTTATGTACGATTTTCATCGTTGGTTTGGACATAAAGGCGGCGACGGGCTCACCACCTGTCACGTTGTCCCGAAAATATCTTCGGTGGAAGGTGGGTCAAAGGGACTTAATTGTCTAGACTTGACCGCTGTCTAACCCTGTATTGGGAATTGCGTGAAGATATATATTTCTTTTTAATAACATTCTCTATCTTACCTGTGCCCAGTGCACCCTGCTGGTTAACAAATGAGAGTCTGGCGACCGTCTAATAGCGGGGGATAAATTCAAATTAGTCTGAATTCCCGGAAGTAATGATAGTGAACAAACGTTACTTAAACTAAAACTTGATTTAGAGAATATGCATAAAAATATAATATCAACCTGGCCACGCTTTGCTTATTGGTCATCTTAGTAATGAATATGAATATAATATAAATAATATCTTCGCGCTATTCTCAATACAGGGTAGACAGAGGTCTAGTCTAGATAATTAAGTCCTTACGACCCACACTCCACCGAAGATATTTTAGGACAACTCAAGTGAGCCTATCGCCGTCTTTATGTACAAGCCAACGATATTCATACATAAGATTTTGAAAACCCATTGGTACGAGCCTGCCACCTAAGGATCGAACTCGGGTCTCTTGATTCGAATAAAATAGTTTATTTTGAAATCAATTAATGAAAATACGTGACAAAACTATGAATGAATGAATGAATGAATAAATGAATGAATGAATGAATGAATGAATGAATGCTTTTATTGTACACCACAAATAATACAAGAAAACAATTGAACATTGAAATAAGTAGATTGTACAATTTGGCGGCCTTATCGCTACATAGCGATCTCTTCCAGGCAACCAACGGCGTAAAGAGATGTGACACAGACAAAAAGGTAGGTGGTGCAATTTATTTTTCCAATCTATATATGTACACAACATGATAATATTTAGTATAAACGATAAATATATACATATATATAAACTATCCTATCTTAGGCACGCCAGCAAAATACACATTTTGAAAAAACATGAAAATCGGTTAGATCATTTTGAATTTCATCGTGAGCAACAACGTGACATGAGAATTATATATTATACACTTAATAAAATACTACATACGGTACCACTGTTGTGTTCAAATTTTAATTTAATTTACATTTTGCATTTTCCAAAAAAAAAGTCACGATAGCCGAGTTGTTGGGTGGTCGGAATTTCGAGTCGAGAGACCCGAGTTCGATCCCCAGGTGGCAGTACCAATGAGTTTTTCAAAAAAACTTATGTACGATTTTCATCGTTGGTTTGGACATAAAGGCGGCGACGGGCTCACCACCTGTCACGTTGTCCCGAAAATATCTTCGGTGGAAGGTGGGTCAAAGGGACTTAATTGTCTAGACTTGACCGCTGTCTAACCCTGTATTGGGAATTGCGTGAAGATATATATTTCTTTTTAATAACATTCTCTATCTTACCTGTGCCCAGTGCACCCTGCTGGTTAACAAATGAGAGTCTGGCGACCGTCTAATAGCGGGGGATAAATTCAAATTAGTCTGAATTCCCGGAAGTAATGATAGTGAACAAACGTTACTTAAACTAAAACTTGATTTAGAGAATATGCATAAAAATATAATATCAACCTGGCCACGCTTTGCTTATTGGTCATCTTAGTAATGAATATGAATATAATATAAATAATATCTTCGCGCTATTCTCAATACAGGGTAGACAGAGGTCTAGTCTAGATAATTAAGTCCTTACGACCCACACTCCACCGAAGATATTTTAGGACAACTCAAGTGAGCCTATCGCCGTCTTTATGTACAAGCCAACGATATTCATACATAAGATTTTGAAAACCCATTGGTACGAGCCTGCCACCTAAGGATCGAACTCGGGTCTCTTGATTCGAATAAAATAGTTTATTTTGAAATCAATTAATGAAAATACGTGACAAAACTATGAATGAATGAATGAATGAATGAATGAATGAATGAATGAATGAATGAATGAATGCTTTTATAGTACACCACAAAAATACAAGAAAACAATTGAACATTGAAATAAGTAGATTGTACAATTTGGCGGCCTTATCGCTACATAGCGATCTCTTCCAGGCAGCCAACGGCGTAAAGAGATGTGACACAGACAAAAAGGTAGGTGGTGCAATTTATTTTTCCAATCTATATATGTACACAACATGATAATATTTAGTATAAACGATAAATATATACATATATAAACTATCCTATCTTAGGCACGCTAGCAAAATACACATTTTGAAAAACGTGAAAATCGGTTAGATCATTTTGAATTTCATCGTGAGCAACAACGTGACATGAGAATTATATATTATACACTTAATAAAATACTACATACGGTACCACTGTTATGTTCAAATTTTAATTTAATTTACATTTTGCATTTTCCAAAAAAAAGTCACGATAGCCGAGTGGTTGGTGGTGGAATTTCGAGTCGAGAGACCTGAGTTCGATCCCTAGGTGGCAGGCTCATACCAATGGGTTTTTCAAAAACTTATGTACGAATATCGTTGGCTTGGACATAAAGACGGCGACGGGCCCTCCACCTGTCACGTTGTCCCGATAATATCTTCGGTGGAAGGTGGGTCAAAGGGACTTAATTGTCTAGACTAGACCTCTGTCTACACCTGTATTGGGAATTGCGTGAAGATATATATTTCTTTTTAATAACATTCTCTATCTTACCTGTGCCCAGTGCACCCTGCTGGTTAACAAATGAGAGTCTGGCGACCGTCTAATAGCGGGGGATAAATTCAAATTAGTCTGAATTCCCGGAAGTAATGATAGTGAACAAACGTTACTTAAACTAAAACTTGATTTAGAGAATATGCATAAAAATATAATATCAACCTGGCCACGCTTTGCTTATTGGTCATCTTAGTAATGAATATAAATATAATATAAATAATATCTTCGCGCTATTCTCAATACAGGGGTAGACAGAGGTCTAGTCTAGATAATTAAGTCTTTACGACCCACACTTCACCGAAGATATTTTTAGGACAACCTCAAGTGAGCCTATCGCCGTCTTTATGTACAAGCCAACGATATTCATACATAAGATTTTGAAAAACCCATTGGTACGAGCCTGCCACCTAAGGATCGAACTCGGGTCTCTTGATTCGAATAAAAATAGTTTATTTTTAAATCAATTAATGAAAAATACGTGATAAAACTATGAATGAATGAATAAATGAATGAATGAATGAATGAATGCTTTTATTGTACACCACAAATAATACAAGAAAACAATTGAACATTGAAATAAGTAGATTGTACAATTTGGCGGCCTTATCGCTACATAGCGATCTCTTCCAGGCAACCAACGGCGTAAAGAGATGTGACACAGACAAAAAGGTAGGTGGTGCAATTTATTTTTCCAATCTATATATGTACACAACATGATAATATTTAGTATAAACGATAAATATATACATATATATAAACTATCCTATCTTAGGCACGCCAGCAAAATACACATTTTGAAAAAACATGAAAATCGGTTAGATCATTTTGAATTTCATCGTGAGCAACAACGTGACATGAGAATTATATATTATACACTTAATAAAATACTACATACGGTACCACTGTTGTGTTCAAATTTTAATTTAATTTACATTTTGCATTTTCCAAAAAAAAAGTCACGATAGCCGAGTGGTTGGGTGGTTGAATTTCGAGTCGAGAGACCCGAGTTCGATCCCTAGGTGGCAGGCTCATACCAATGGGTTTTTCAAAAACTTATGTACGAATATCGTTGGCTTGGACATAAAGACGGCGACGGGCCCTCCACCTGTCACGTTGTCCCGATAATATCTTCGGTGGAAGGTGGGTCAAAGGGACTTAATTGTCTAGACTTGACCGCTGTCTAACCCTGTATTGGGAAATGCGTGAAGATATTTATATTTATTTTTATTTATACATTTTACATACTAGTACTACAAGTCCAATTAGACTAATTTCAACCAGCCAGAGCCATAAAATTGTACGAGTATTTCTATCTTTTCTTTAACGTGATTTGTCTCTCACGGTCTCGCTTTCTGTCATTGACGAGACTGAAAGAATACTTTTGCAAAATAATATATTATTAAGCATTGACCAGGGCTCTCCATAATCATTGTCTTGTAAAATATTTATAACTGTATAACCCGCTACAAAGTTTGGAATTACAGTACCTGTCGTTTTGTATTTTCTACGGAGCTGCTTCGTGTATTTGTGTATTTGATCTGTCATTTATTGAGATAGTTAATTTGTTTCTGCCATCCGTCAGATAGTAAGACTTTCTAATGTTCACTTGCAACACAAACCTTTATTTCATATTACAGATTTTTATTTTATCGCGGCAATTAAAAATTTAAATCACTATCGTGGTTATTATAAAACACTATATTATTAATTTACAATACATACATACACATATTGGCCTGTTAAAGTCCACTGCAGGACATAGGCCTCTCCCATAGGGAGGATTTTCCGTAATCAGTACGCGTGGCAAGCGGATTGGCGATCGCAGTACCAGACCACTCGCACCTCAGACGCTGCTGCCCATCTTCGGTCTTATAATTTTAGTCTGACATTATTAGAGATGGTTATCCCGCCATTTATCGGTAGCCATAACGATATTCAAGGCTGTTACGACCGCCTCGGGAAGAATGGGAGTGGTAATATTCTAAGGCCGTTGCCACACGGAGATAATTTACATTAATTAAAAATCATTATCATTTAAATATATTTTCTCTTATGCTCTCAAAAAACGAAAAAAATTCTACGACTACGTTGTAAATGTAATATCGTAGCACGTATTATGTATCTCGCAGCTAATCCAGTGAGTAAATTATGTGAATCTAGTAATACGAGAACCTACGTGACAATCTACAATTTGTACAATCTACTTATTTCAATGTTCAATTGTTTTCTTGTATTTTTTGTGGTGTACAATAAAAGCATTCATTCATTCATTCATTCATTCATTTATTCATTCATTCATAGTTTTATCACGTATTTTTCATTAATTGATTTAAAAATAAACTATTTTTATTCGAATCAAGAGACCCGAGTTCGATCCCTAGGTGGCAGGCTCATACCAATGGGTTTTTCAAAAACTTATGTACGAATATCGTTGGCTTGGACATAAAGACGGCGACGGGCCCTCCACCTGTCACGTTGTCCCGATAATATCTTCGGTGGAAGGTGGGTCAAAGGGACTTAATTGTCTAGACTAGACCTCTGTCTACATCTGTATTGGGAAATGCGTGAAGATATTTATATTTATTTTTTATTTATACATTTTACATACTAGTACTACAAGTCCAATTAGACTAATTTCAACCAGCCAGAGCCATAAAATTGTACGAGTATTTCTATCTTTTCTATAAAAATAATATATTATTAAGCATTGACCAGGGCTCTCCATAATCATTGTCTTGTAAAATATTTATAACTGTATAACCCGCTACAAAGTTTGGAATTACAGTACCTGTCGTTTTGTAGTTTCTACGTAGCTGCTTCGTGTATTTGTGTATTTGATCTGTCATTATTAATTTGTTTAGATAGTTAATTTGAGATAGTTAATTTGTTTCTGCCATCCGTCAGATAGTAAGACTTTCTCTAATGTTCACTTGCAACACAAACCTTTATTTCATATTACAGATTTTATTTTATCGCGGCAATTAAAAATTTTAATCACTATCGTGGTTATTATAAAACACTATATTATTAATTTACAATACATACATACACATATTGGCCTGTTAAAGTCCACTGCAGGACATAGGCCTCTCCCATAGGGAGGATTTTCCGTAATCAGTACGCGTGGCAAGCGGATTGGCGATCGCAGTACCAGACCACTCGCACCTCAGACGCTGCTGCCCATCTTCGGTCTAATAATTTTAGTCTGACATTATTAGAGATGGTTATCCCGCCATTTATCGGTAGCCATAACGATATTCAAGGCTGTTACGACCGCCTCGGGAAGAATGGGAGTGGTAATATTCTAAGGCCGTTGCCACACGGAGATAATTTACATTAATTAAAAATCATTATCATTTAAATATATTTTCTCTTATGCTCTCAAAAAACGAAAAAAATTCTACGACTACGTTGTAAATGTAATATCGTAGCACGTATTATGTATCTCGCAGCTAATCCAGTGAGTAAATTATGTGAATCTAGTAATACGAGAACAAACGTGACAATCTACAATTTGTACAATCTACTTATTTCAATGTTCAATTGTTTTCTTGTATTTTTTGTGGTGTACAATAAAAGCATTCATTCATTCATTCATTCATTCATTTATTCATTCATTCATTCATTCATAGTTTTATCACGTATTTTTCATTAATTGATTTAAAAATAAACTATTTTTATTCGAATCAAGAGACCCGAGTTCGATCCCTAGGTGGCAGGCTCATACCAATGGGTTTTTCAAAAACTTATGTACGAATATCGTTGGCTTGGACATAAAGACGGCGACGGGCCCTCCACCTGTCACGTTGTCCCGATAATATCTTCGGTGGAAGGTGGGTCAAAGGGACTTAATTGTTTAGACTAGACCTCTGTCTACACCTGTATTGGGAAATGCGTGAAGATATTTATATTTATTTTTTATTTATACATTTTACATACTAGTCCAATTAGACTAATTTCAACCAGCCAGAGCCATAAAATTGTACGAGTATTTCTATCTTTTCTTTTAACGTGATTTGTCTCTCACGGTCTCGCTTTCTGTCATTGACGAGACTGAAAGAATACTTTTGCAAAATAATATATTATTAAGCATTGACCAGGGCTCTCCATAATCATTGTCTTGTAAAATATTTATAACTGTGTAACCCGCTACAAAGTTTGGAATTACAGTACCTGTCGTTTTGTATTTTCTACGGAGCTGCTTCGTGTATTTGTGTATTTGATCTGTCATTTATTGAGATAGTTAATTTGTTTCTGCCATCCGTCAGATAGTAAGACTTTCTCTAATGTTCACTTGCAACACAAACCTTTATTTCATATTACAGATTTTTTTTATCGCGGCAATTAAAAATTTAAATCACTATCGTGGTTATTATAAAACACTATATTATTAATTTACAATACATACATACACATATTGGCCTGTTAAAGTCCACTGCAGGACATAGGCCTCTCCCATAGGGAGGATTTTCCGTAATCAGTACGCGTGGCAAGCGGATTGGCGATCGCAGTACCAGACCACTCGCACCTCAGACGCTGCTGCCCATCTTCGGTCTTATAATTTTAGTCTGACATTATTAGAGATGGTTATCCCGCCATTTATCGGTAGCCATAACGATATTCAAGGCTGTTACGACCGCCTCGGGAAGAATGGGAGTGGTAATATTCTAAGGCCGTTGCCACACGGAGATAATTTACATTAATTAAAAATCATTATCATTTAAATATATTTTCTCTTATGCTCTCAAAAAACGAAAAAAATTCTACGACTACGTTGTAAATGTAATATCGTAGCACGTATTATGTATCTCGCAGCTGATCCAGTGAGTAAATTATGTGAATCTAGTAATACGAGAACCTACGTGACCAATCGTACTTTGCAGTGAATGTTGATCCGAGGTCATTGCTCTGAGTGGGCCTGGTGAGCCATATTCAATGTATATTCGTGGATCGACAATCCGTAAATATAATAACGAAGAATATATGCATTTTGATCGGTCCTACTTATGTGCGCTCATTTTCTGTTATCTAAGAAAAGTAAACACAGTCACGATAGCCGAGTGGTTGGGTGGTCGGAATTTCGAGTCGAGAGACCCGAGTTCGATCCCCAGTTAGCAGGCTCGTACCAATGGGTTGTTCAAAAACTTATGTAGGAATATCGTTGGCTTGGACATAAAGACGGCGAGGGGCTCACCACCTGTCACGTTGTCCCGAAAATATCTTCGGTGGAAGGTGGGTCGAAGGGACTTAATTGTCTAGACTCGACCTCTGTTTTTTTTTTAAGAAAAGTACTATATGAACTAATGTTTTTTTGTTTGCGTCGAAAATCTGTTTGACAATTAAAGTAATGTTAGCATACCACCACCATAGACCACCACGTCATGATCGATGGAGGTCAAGAAACAAAAAAAGACGAAATATTTTTTGGTTTTGCGTCCTATTTTTTCTTCTTTATCTTATCATCAACAGGCCTCATTCATAAGCATACTTTGATACTCGCCGCGCAAGACACCTTGCCTCACGAAAGATGCCCGTCATCGACTTTAACCACAGTAATGGAAAGAAAAGCTTGAGATATTCTTATCAGATACTACGCAGATATTTACAAAACGATACTAAAGTACTGAATAAAAAGAATTGAAAGTCTTTAGAGCTATATTACGATGAAAAATTGTGGAAAAAATTGATTTCGGCCAATTAATTCTTAAAATAACTATAAATTAATCTGTAAGTTAATTGTCAAAAAAAAAATCATACAGATTTTCATTATTTTGCTGTGATTACGGCGTAAGAGTATACGATTTTTTTCCGTGGGTGTCGGAAGACACAACTAAGAGAAATACCTGTAATATAGAATTTGCTACACACAGATGACGAGATGATCATCCTAAAAAAATAGTTCAAAATATAACAGATTGGTGACAGGTAGCAGCGACTAATATGCGAGGTTATTGAGGTACTGCAATCGCCAATACGCTCGCCAAGCGTGGTGATGGAAAATCCTCTCTTTACAGGGGAGGCTTATGTCCTGCAGTGAAATTAACACGGCGATATGATATCATTATTTTTCTTTAAATTTGTTTTGTTGTTTAAGATGAGACAAGTTCTTATTTCACCATTTTTAAGTTTGATTTCAATACTGAGAACTTAATTTTTATTGAACTTATTAAATAATTGAAATATAAAATAAATATCTTCACGCAATTACCAAGACAGGGGTAGACAGAGGTCTAGTTTAGACAATTAAGTCCCATTGACCTACCTTCCACCGAAGATATTTTCGGGACAATGTGCCAGGTGGTGAGCCCGTCGACGTATTTATGTCAAAGCCATCGATATAATTCGTACACATGTTAATAATGATTTCTTGTATTTTCGCGAATACTACACATTTAAAATAAAACGATTTTCGGATTTAATCGCGTTTTTAATCTACACACTTAAAATAAAACGATTTTCGGATTTTATATTTTATATAAAAGCTATATATAATAAGATTTATATAAAATCCGAAATTGTTTTTATATATATATAATCCGAAACTGGGGATCGAACTCGGGTCTCTTGACTCGAAGGTACGACCACCCAACCACTCAGCTATCGTGACTTAAATAATTGAGAATATCAAATTAACTTGAAACTGTTCAAGATACTCTTCACTGCGTTTTGCAACAAGTTCTAATGATTTCAAAAATTTTCGGTATTCCTCCTTCGGGAAAGGCTAGTAGTCTTTGCCTAGGCCTTATATTAGATTATGCCTAATATTTTTTATTAATGTTTTAAATTTTATTTATGATGAATTTGAAAGAAGCGAAAGAGGTATATAGGGATCGTGACACTTGGCGATCTGTGGTCTCTAGCTACCCCGTCAGGGACTGTGCGTGAATATAAGTAAATATGTAATAGCCAATATTTGATATTTGAAAATAATTATTTGACTGTACTTGCTGTATTATTGGTTAAATATGTTGTGGAAGTCAGCGCATCCTGTAATACAGTTTTTCTATCATAAGCTTTCAATGCTAGGGTTTCAAGTTATGTATTACGGCCATGCTGTGTTAAGAAATTAAACATTTTGCTTTTCTAAAAAAAATATCTTCACGCAATTTCCAATACAGGGGTAGACAGAGGTCTAGTGTAGACAATTAAGTCTCTTCGACCCACCTTCCACCGAATATATTTTCGGAACAACGTGACAGGTGGTTAGCCCGTCACCTTTTTTATGTCCAAGCCAACGATATAATTCGTACATAAGTTTGCTAGAAATACGGTCGCTTTTACTGCAGTATATCTCTGATAAGTCTCTTTTCACCGGCTTTTAAGCTCGTCATTTACTTAAGCTGTCGTAATACACGAATAAAACCTGGAAGTAACATTTAAATATCTCAATGAGGGAAATAACTTGAGTGAGCAGGGGACTTTTATATTGTGCACAATTTCTGTTGAATGATCATGTCTGAGTTTGATATTGTTATTAGCTTTTAAATTTAAAAATTCTATTAAACGTCACGATAGCCCCTGTGGTTGGGTGATCGTGGATCTAGAGACATTCATTGTCTGGTCCTCTTCCTATCTCATTAATGGAAAATTACGTAAAGACAAAAAACTTAGTATATTCGTATAACAGGAAAAATATAATATTGCATATAAATATAAAACAAAGTGATAACTTATTTTACTTGTGACTAATATGGACGGACATCCGCTATCTCTATATGTGATGTGAGTAATTGTTTATTGTATTGTTAAGTAAATTCTTAATCGATGGATTGATACTTAATTTATTTACCAAAGTAAAGTAACGATAGCCGAGAGATATTAAAAAAGTCATGATAGCCGAGTTGTTGGGTGGTCGGAATTACGAGTCGAGAGACCCGAGTTCGATCCCCAGGTGGCAGTACCAATGAGTTTTTCAAAAAACTTATGTACCGAATTTCATCGTTGGCTTGGACATAAAGGCGGAGACGGGCTCACCACCTGTCACGTTGTCCCGAAAATATCTTCGGTGGAAGGTGGGTCAAAGGCACTTAATTGTCTAGACTTGACCTCTGTCTACCCCTGTATTGGGAATTGCGTGAAGATATTTTTATATAAGTAGGTGAGGTGGCCGAGTGATTGATAATCTGAAGTCGTACCACGAGACCCCAATTCGAAGAAGAATCCTTCTCCCAGAAGGAAGACTCTTACCAATAAGTTTTTCCTAATCTTATTTACGATTCGTATCATTAGCTGAGACAATTAGCAAAGACGATGATAGGCTCACCACCTTTCACCTAGTCCCAAATTAGTTCCTGCGCAATATTTGTCGAAAGAAATAAATTGTCTCTGAAACTCTTAGTTACAGGCTTAGATAATTTATTTCTACTGGGAAATGGGAGGTTTCAAAAACTTTTTTAAGGAGGAGAAGACTTAAAAATTGTAGGTTTCCCTTGGCGATTCGCGCAAAAATGTTTGAGTTAAGAAGATAACAACTTACAGTTACAGTAACAGATTAGCGATATAAAAATCTAATTATCTATTAAAATTTAATTGAATTATAAGTAAATAGTCTCGATAGCCGACTCCGTGGACGAATAGCGTACACGCCTGTTTTTATGGTGTCGCCAGCTCTAAGACCCCGGGTTCGATTCCCGGTCGGGTCAATGTAGAAAACACTTTTTTACATTTTCTTGGGTTCGATGTGTTGGTTCTTCGATGTGTCTGATTCCATAATACAAGTGCAATCAGAGCAATGTAAGTGATGCCATGCCAATCTATGTAAGTACTATTTATTATTTATGTCGTTGGCATAGACATAAAGACGGCGACAGGCTTGGAGAGCCTGTCATGTTGTCCCAAAACCTGTCTTCGGTGGAAGTTGGGTCGAAATAACTTGACGAAAGAAGGAATGGCGTGAAGAATTGTATGTTATAAATTAAATTATATCTCAGAAATATTTACACGTACATTTAAAGATGTACGTATCTAAGGCATAAAGTATAACACAAAATAAGTAGTTTTTAACGTAATGTAGTGAATATGCTGTAGATGCATTTTACAATATTATATATGGCTTAATTAAATCATACATTCCTTCTAATAGACCAAAAAATCCTCGCTACCCGGTCTGGTTTTCTCCCAAATTAATTAAAATTTGTAAAATAAAGAACGTGCTTGGGTAAAATGGAAAAAATTCAGTAACATACCTGATTATGAAATCTTTTCCTTCTATCGTAATCATTTTAAGCATGAATCTAAAAGATTTTTCAACAAATATTTAGAATCAATTGAGTCTGTCAAATCTTCCATCTAATATGTTCCTTAAAAGTAATCAATCTAATAATCCAACTGGTATATGTAATTTATTCTCATCTTTCTTCACTTCCGTATATGAACCTTCCAACTTTGATCCAAATCAATAGCAACCACCCAATAGATTTTATGAAAGTTCTTCATTCATTTGTGACATATATTTCACAACAGAAATCATAAATAGTGCCTTGAAAAAGATTGATTTAAATAAAGGTCCAGGACCTGATGGACTACCGCCCGTATTTATAATATAGCAGACCGCATCACTGTTCCACTTCAAATAATATTTAATAAATGCCTACGTGAAGGCATCTTTCCAAGCATATGGAAAAGAGCATTTTTATATTTTTATATTACTCCTATCTATAAAAATGGGAATAAAAATAACATCGAAAATTACAGACCCATATCTAAACTAGCCATCTTGTCGAAGGTCTTTGAAAGTCTAGTACACAAATGTCTATACTCTCATATTCACTATCTCATTATACCCGAACAGCATGGTTTTGTTAAACATCGTTCCACTACGACTAACCTTATGATATTTACTAACCACTTATTTGAAAATATGGACCTGAGAATTCAAACAGATACTGTTTATACTGGTTTCAAGAAGGCTTTCGACAAGGTAGACCATAAATTACTAATAGATAAAATTGCGTTTAATGGCATTCGTGGTAATTTGTTGCGGTGGCTTATTTCATATATTGTCAATAGGACTCAGAAGATTGTAATAAATGGTTTCGAATCTGACTCTGTTGCGGTTACTTCTGGCATTCCTCAGGGATCGATTTTAGGACCATTACTCTTTATTTTATTTATTAATGATATTAATGCCTGTTTTGTTAACTCTAATTTTCTATTGTATGCTGATGATGTCAAAATTTATAAATCAAGTGCAAATGTTTACGATTGCTTTCTTTTACAAAAAGATCTTGATAGACTGTCGCGCTACTGCATAGATAATAAACTTCAACTTAGTTTACCTAAGTGTCAGGTGATAACTTTTACCAAAAACATAAAAAGAGTTCATAATTTTAATTACTCATTAAATAGCGTCACTTTACGGAAAGTAGATATCATTAAAGACCTCGGAGTTATGCTAGATTCGAAACTACATTTCAATCATCATATTGATAAAATTATTAGCAAAGCTTATCAAATGTTCGGTTTTGTTGTTCGTTCTTCTACAGATTTTAAAAACCCTGCTACCTTCCTTCTTTTATATAAAACATTAATTCGTTCATAGTTAGAGTACTCTGTTCCAATTTGGAGTCCCTATTACGATAAATATATAAAAAGTTTAGAAATGGTATAAAAAAAATTTTTACGTCACGTTAATTTCAAATGTTACACTTCAAAGATTCCGCACACTCAATTATTGAAACGTTATAGTTTATTCAGTCTGGAGTCTAGGCGGTTACTTCTAAAGGCAACCTTTTTACACGGCTTATGTAACAATATATTGGACTGTAGTGCTCTCACAAATAAAATTTGTTATGTGGTACCCAGAACTGTTATTCGGCGTGAGGTGCGTCAACCTCAGCTTTTCTACACAAGTAAGTGTAGAACAAATGCAGGGGTTCGAGCACCTCTAAGGCGTATATTAGAAATTTACAACACACGTTTCACTGACATAGACATTTTTGCTTTGTCACAAATAAAATTTAAAAGAAAGGCAATAGAACTACTCACTTAATATACCTAGGCATATTTGTTTATGTATATGTTTATATGCGTATGTGTATGTATATGTGTATGTGTATGTGTATGTGTATGTGTATGTGTATGTGTATGTGTATGTGTATGTGTATGTGTATGTGTATGTGTATGTGTATGTGTATGTGTATGTGTATGTGTATGTGTATGTGTATGTGTATGTGTATGTGTATGTGTATGTGTATGTGTATGTGTATGTATATGTATGTGTGTATGTATACGTATATGTATATGTATATGTATATGTATGTATGTATATGTATATGTATATGTATATGTATGTGTATATGTATATGTATGTGTATGTGTATATGTATGTATGTGTATGTATATGTATATTTATGTATGTGTGTACGTGTGTGTGTGTGTGTGTGTGTACGTATATTTAAGTTTAAAAAATGTGTAGGTATACATGTATACAATTTATTATATTCCAATAATTTTTATCTTACTTTAATCTTTGTTACTGCGCGCAACGATATTTGCACATAATTTAATCGAAATCTTTTGTGGACATTGTTGTGGGTTATACGTTAAGATAATTATTAATATTCTGTTCTTAAGTACTGCACAATGTATAACTGTTTTATGTCCCTAATAAATAAATAAATAAATAAATATTTTCAGTTTGCGTAGCTTCGTAGCGCTTAGCTAAACTGCGTAGCTTTGACCTACTAACATGATAAGCTTTAACAGTTAGAAAGAATGTATACATTTTAAATTTCTTATGAACTGATAAATTATTTAATGTTTATGCATTTGCGAGATTAATTAAAATTAATCTTGGTTGATTGATGATAATTTCTAGACTAACTGCTACTTTTATATCGGGAAATCACGCATTTCCCGGGGTCAAAACAATTTAGTCTTTTCGACCCACATTTGACCGGAGCTTATTTTAGGACAACGTGACAGGTTGTATGTCTCTCGCTGTTCCCAACACTGGGGTAGGCCCTCTGCCTAATTCTAAATAAACCTCCAGACAATTAAGTCCTTTCGACACACCTGTAGGCTCAAACACATTTTTTTTGGGACAATGTGACAGGTGGTGAGCCTGTCTCTTTAGCCGCTACAGTGTGTATGAGCATTAACCCATCAAAAGTTGGATATGATCTAATATTTTTGGGTTGGTTATTCCATTTATAGCTTTTATAACCTATTATCCTTTAGAACCCAAAAATGAATGTATTATTAGAACCCCGTTATTTTTCGAATACGACTTATGCGAAAAATTTGCAGCAGCTTGCATCATCCAACTTTTTATCTATGACGTTATTATAAATAATAATAATAATTAATAATTGCTGTGATATTCAAAGATTTTCTCATGAACCATTATTCAGATCCAAAGAAGCAAGAATAAGGAAAAAGAAGTAGAAAGAATCTATTACGCTAATTTCACTAGCGAACAGAAAAAGATTTCCACTACAATTTGAATACAAGGTCCGCCTAACCATCCAACACATACCTTAAACATCCTAATTCAGTTCTATTTAAATTGTCAAAGTATAAGTCAAAGAAGAAATTCAATAAAAGCTCGTCTTTTTCTTTTTCCATTCTATTACAATATAATTTACGAATCGAGCTAAATCAAGGATTTTGAATTCTTTAGTCATTATAAATGATATCAAAGGTTTAATGAGGTCAAAACTTCTAACTACGTTGGCTCCGGGCCTAATAAAAACTTTCGTAATCATGTTTCTCTTGTCGGTGAGGGTCAGACTACGTCCCACTCGTCAATCGACATTAACACGATATTTTATATTTAAATCTGTACAAGTTTAAATACTTTAAAAGATGCTATTTATAGTCACGATAGTCGAGTGGTTAGTATGGGAAATAGCATAAAGATGTTATTTTTAGTAGTCTGTTCAAGGCATCTACTGTACCCGTAGGAAAGTTTTCTATTTTGACAACAAAAAAAAATGAGTAACCAACACCTCGCATATTAGGCGCTACTGCCTATCGATGCCCGCCTAAGTTTAGCTTGGTATATGTCGTATTTATCACATTTTCATTATCATTACGAAGGTTAATCAAAGCTGTAATAACATCTTACACCCATATATACAACATAACGGCTTTTAAAAGTTCACTGCAGGTAGGCCTCTCCTGTAAGGTAACGTTTTCCATAATCTTCATGTTTGGCAAGGCTTTTCCCTTTCTTGCCTCTTACGCCCATGGAAAGTAAGAGGTTTATATAATTTTGGGCCAATATCATACGGTAAATAATGAGTACCAAAATATAACATGTGATTGTAAAATTATATTGTAAAGAAATTCGAAAAAGCCAAAGAAACAGCTGAAAATTGAAAATATATGGAAAAAATCTAAATTCAAAGGAATGCACTTAACATCAAATACAAGAGGTACTTCGAATGCTGGTGAAACCGGGCAGCAATTTTATAATAAATTATAATACTACATAAATAAATTATATATTTTTTTTTAATAAATAAATTAAAACCATGAACCCACCGCTTTTCGCGTTCGCTGAAATAAGCATCGAGGTAATATGGATCAAAAGAACTTAATTTTCTAGACCTTTGTCTAAATAAAATTAAACAAATAAAATAAATATCACGTCAATTACATTATTTGATAAATCTACTTTCAAATAACGAATAATTTTTCATAATAAACTATGTATCGAGAATCTAAGGCAAATTGAAAGGTATGGGAATAATGAGATATTTGTAAAATAATAAGATAAAGTATTTTGGCTAGGGATTACATTCCAAATTTGATTTATGCCAATGGAATATATGTAACTGTATTAGAATTATTGTATTATAGTTTAATTCTGAACTGTCGGAAAAGGCATTTTATTACAAATATGCAGAAGAAACCCTTCTAAATAACGATAGAATACCAAAATACATTTTACATCGCAATGTATTCCTGTGTTCATCACTTAACGTAGCTGGTTGCTATGCCGAAGGACCTGAGTTTGGTTTCCCACTAAACCGAATATTTGTCTATTATCACAAAATTAACGGTTTTGGCCTGGCCGAAGAAAAAGCCGCAGGTATCTTTTTCGATAATTTTTTCGAAATAGGTTTTTTTTAATATTAAACATAAAATAATGAGACATAAAATATATATATATTTATTATATATATATTTTTTTTTACTTTTGTACAGAATACATGATCTATTAAATACTTTATTAACAGCAACAAAATTATGTTAATATTTACAATGCTTATTAACTCAAAACTACAATAACCATAGCCCTACCCTACTTTTCGTGGTCTCTCTCATAGTACCAAGTACGCTGGTTGCATTTCCACGTTGAATGGCTCGACTACATGATAACTTAAGTACGTGAAATTACATGATAAATTAAGTACGTGAAACAGTACATGTTTAAAATTATCTATACTAGTTTTGAAATTATTTCTGTTTATTTTTACGTGTACAATGTCCTAAAGCGGTTAACTTTATTATAGTAGAAATAGAAAATGTTGTGTAATGGTAAACAAGAAACGACGACCAATTAATGTCAGAAGTCTGAAACTGAAATTGCGTTCCGAAGCTAAAGATTATTATGGATTTAAGTTACAAATTATAATGTAGTGTTACTATTAATTTTTATGTTATAAAAGAGAGTATGATTCTTAAATTCTTAAATAATAATAATAAAAAAGTCACGATAGCCGAGTGGTTGGGCAGTCGGAATTTCGAGTCAAGAGACCCGAGTTCGATCCCCAGGTGGCAGTACCAATGAGTTTTTCAAAAACTGATGTACGAATTACATCGTTGGCTTGGACATAAAAGACGGCGACGGGCTCACCACCTGCCACATTGTCCCGAAAATATTTTCGGTGGAAGGGGTCAAAGGGGCTTAATTGTCTAGACTAGACCTCTGTCTACCCCTATATTGGGAATAGCGTGAAGATATTTATTTATTTGTTATTTTATTTAAATATTTCTTACTAAATGTTTTGTACCCACGTGACAGTGGGACGTTTGATAAGGAATATAAGTGGTGCAGCAGCGATTTTTTATGGAATTTAAATATTTTTGTCAAAATATTCTACAGAAAATACTTTTGATTAAAATTATGTTTTAAAGGAAAGATATAACGCGTTAGTAGCAATAAAATAAATAATTTAAAAATACTTAAAAACACGCCTCGTATTAGTGAATGATTTCCAGTACCACGACACTAAAACATGTCAAACAAACCTATATTCCAAGCAGTTTCTTAGCTATTGAATTATTAGCCATTATCCATTTTTATATCCATCACCAGGCTCAGAATACCAAGTTCAATCTATTTAACTCATCAATATGGATCATACGACCCGAATCTCAATGGTGCATACTAAAGAATTCCGTTATCCACCTCTTAACTCCACCATAAAAACAACACCAAGTTACAAAATTTAGTATAGCCGGTCTTTGCAGTCTATGTAATCAATATACAGCAATAGCTTGGACTTTCTTTATATTAGCATTGTGCCGTACATATCCGATGACAAGGTCGCTTTGCCTCAGTCACTGTCTACAGTAATACGAGTACAGAGAAAGAGAGAGAGAGAGAGAGAGAGAGAAAGAGAGAATTTAAATTAAATTTGAAGCATTTAAAGGTTTCAAATTTATGCAATTTAATTGATTTTTAAAGCATATTTATGCTGAACTTTATGTTAAAAAATTAAAAAGAAAAAAAAACTGTTTCAAATTTTCTGATGTGAGCTACAAATCTAACACTGTATGAATTTGATTAAGGTTGAAATTTGTTATTAAAAGTATTAAGTATGCTATGCTATCCAGTAGATACATTATTGGACCTATGAAATTATATTTAATTTTAAATTAATCCTAAAATTTTCAATTTTCGTTACGATACGTCCATTACTATACGAAAAACAGTACGTTAAAATTTACTTAATATTAATATTATTACAGATTTTTATTCAAGTGAAGCAAATACGCGCGAGATAAAAATCATGCTTATTCAATTATGTAATATTTATAATTGTATGAAATATTTAAAAATAATTTTCTATTCAGAAAATCTAACACGAGATTTAATTGCTAGCTTGTACAAGCTCCTTTGTTTAGGAAGGATTTGAGGCTATTAATCAGACTCTATCGCACACAATTGCGGGGCCTATATGATATATCCCAGTATCTAAATGAATGGTTTCAAGTAATTCGAGTACCTCGAAACCACATATACTCAAATATTTTGATAAATATAAAAGTCACGATAGCCGATTGGTCGGGCGGTCGGAATTTCGAGTCAAGAGACATGAGTTCGATCCCCAGGTGGTAGGCACGTACCAATGGGTTTTTCAAAAACTTATGTACGAATGGCTTAAGACGGCGGAAAGATAAAGACAGCGACGGGCTCTTCACCTGTCACTTTGTCCCGAAAATATCTTCGGTGGAAGGTGGGTCAAAGGGAATTAACTGTCTAGACTAGACATATGTCTACCCCTCTTTTAGGAATTGCGTGAAGATACTTTTTTTGATAAATATTTTTTAGAAATTTTAGCAAGTATACACTAGTGAATTTCATGTTAAGAAATAAATGAGTTGTTTTTTCTTCTTGCGTTCCCCAATATAGGGGTATTTAGTCCTTTCGAACCGCATTTCACCGAAGCTTATTCTGAGATAACTAGACAGGTGGTGAGCCTGTCGCAGTTTTATTTCCAAGCCAACAATACAAATATTACATAAGTTTTGAAAAGAGAGTATTTTTTTATTTAACAATAAATTGTTTAATTAAAGTAGCTTTTCTTATATAAATAATTTCTATTACAATGAATTCCGAGAAAATGATTCATCTTTAAAGGTCCTTTTAGTAATAATACCAGACGATGTCTTGGTAACATTATTAAAAAGAGTTCACAACTTAGCATTCTTAGTAACATAAACATCAACAAATACATTGACGGGCGACTTTCGTAGCTATATACCTCTCACACGACAATATATCTATATATAATTTGCAACATAAATTATATTTATGTATCGTTTCTCGGATTCATTGTCTCATTCTTATTTTATCGCATGTAAACACACACAAGTTTAGCCTGGACTCAAGACCCTATATACTATGTTCATGAATAAAAATGTTCGTTCACGGTAATCTCGGAAACTACTTAACCAATTGTAATAAAATTACGCGTGTTATTTTAATCGGGTGGGCGAATTACACATTTCTTCGATAATTTTTTCAAGTGAAACATCTAAAGGAATTTTGTATTTAATAAAAATGAATATTAATGTAATAAACAGCAATTATTTTATGAAAAAAAATTTGTTGACAAAAAGTGAAAAAACACTTTATTGTTTTATTATGCCATATCTAATTCCTGTCATAATCAGTTCTTTTATGCATATCACTTTTAAAAAACAAATTAGATTTTTCACATCTACCAGGCGTCCCGTGACGGCTCACACGTTTTTTTATATTTATTAATATAATAATTATAATAATTAATTTTATTACTTTAAAAAGGTTTTTATGTGAATGTATTTATATAATATGATATTCATAGACACATACATAGGGATAAAATATATTACATACATTGCACTGATCCCAAATTTAGAAGTTTATAATTCCATAACACTTGTGTCATGGAATAAGAAACAACGAAGGTACCCGAACGTCCAGAACGGAGAAAATGAAGAAAAAGTGTTTTCTACTTTGACCCGGCCGGTAAAAGAACTCTGTTGTTCAGAGCTGGTGACACCATGAAAACCTACACCGGTTTTCATGGTGTCACCAACTCGAGACGGATGTCTCTATATAAATTTATTCAGTGATATCTTGGATTATTCTTTACATTCAAATAGAGATTTACATTGATGGATGATGAAAATTATTCCCAATTAAAAAAATATATACGACGTCGTTTACTTTTCATCAAACTAAACTATGGTGCTGTACATAATATACACATATTCATTCTAATGCATCATCATATAACGACCTGTAAAAGTTCAATGCAGGCTTCTCCCAGCATAATCGTCACACTTGGCAAGCGGATTGAAGATACCACCTTACCAGACACTCCTCAACTATGACGATGATGACCGTCACCGTTCCTCCTTTCTTTTCGTCTGGTAATTTTTGATAAATGTCACGATAGCTAAAATAAGTCAAAAGAACCGAGTTCGATCCCCTGTCAGTATGCTCGTACTAATGGGTTTTTTCAAAATCTCGGGTACGATTTATATCGTTGGATTGCACGTAAAAAGACGGCGACAGGCTCACCAGTGCTCACGGTGTCCCAAAAAATATCTCTGGTGAAAGGGTTATTATTATATTTGCAATTGATACCTTGGTCTAGGGAGTCTATTTCCATCCAGGGCAGAATTCGTCGAAACCCTATTAGGAAGCAAAAAAATCTTATCGCGAGAAATGAAGATTCCTGCTTTCAGAGTCCTAGCTCTGTCGCGCGTTATAAAAAAAAGATATGAAACTCGGTGCTTACCGACGATATACAGGACATGCCCTACATCAATCTTTACAACGAGAGTGGATCGATCAAAACGCCGTCGGTCGGAAAGGTATATGTGGTCACCATCCTGCATCACAAACTACATTTTTGTGAAAAAGGAGTAAAAAAAATCTTGCATCATGTTGTGAAACATCTCAGTATCTCAGCAATACACTTCTTAAAAATATACCGTGGACTTTCCAGCACTCTGCACCTGATCACGAGACACGAACTAAAGCCTGGCTTAAAATCAACGTTCCGGACTTTATAAGAACTGAAGACTGGCCCTCATCGAGCCTACACCTCAACTCTTTAGACTTCAAATTATGGTCAGTTTTAGAGGACAAGGCCTGCTCTTAAAAAAATTTTTGTGGAATTCATACCCATAGTTTCGAAATCGGGGTCTCTGGCATTGCGGCTATCGGAACGTCTAACATATGTTCGTCGAATACTTTTAAGGAAAGACTTTTTCAAAAAATTATCTTTAACGAAAAAAAAAATATATAAAAAATATCTTCACGCAATTCCCAATACAGGGGTAGACAGAGGTCGAGTCTAGACAATTAAGTCCCTTCGACCCACCTTTCACCGAAGATATTTTCGGGACAACGTGACAGGTGGTGAGCCCGTCGCCGCCTTTATGTCCAAGCCAACGATATTCGTACATAAGTTTTTGAAAAACCCATTGGTACGAGCCTACCAACTGGGGATCGAACTCGGGTCTATTGACTCGAAATTCCGACCACCCAACCACTCGGCTATCGTGACTTTTTTCTTTTTTTCTTTATCTTTAACGAGCTTATTAAATATTGATTCTGATTATTCCACCATATCTGTACGTATATTTCACGATTTGATACAAAAAAGTTTCACAGTTTAAGATAAAATTTGAATAAAAAATTTACACAAAAGGATTTTATAGTTGTAGTCAGTCTAAATTAAAATTTAGGAACCTCTGGCTTATCCCAACGAGATGTTCTAGATGAAGCAGTCACTTTTTTTATTTAATGATATTTTATATTTACGCAAATACTTCGTATTAAAACTTAAATTATTATTTCCTAAAACAATTCTTTTATCAAGTACCCGGAAACGTCGGTAAATTAAACGCAATAAAATCCGCAAATAATTGTTTTATTGCAATATTAATTTTATTTCTCGATACCGGAGTGGTCAATTATAAACTTTTTAACCTACAACAATGGTAGTATACAAAAACCTCGCCTTGTTTATTTCAATCCATAAAGAATCGAGCAATTTGCTCACAACGGCCGTTGTTAAGCTCAACTCGATTTAATTGAACCATTGAAAATATGGTTCATTCGGTTACGGTCCGGTACTTAACAGTATCAATGTCGCCTTGAAGAAATTTCTAAGGACGCCCATACTCTGGCGCTTTAAAGAGATTGCTTTTGAATTTAAAGTAGTCTCTGTGATAGTTTCCACGGTACTCGGCTTTAATGGTCACTGAAAAAGGTTAACGTTATAAAAGTATGGTTGAATCGCCTACATACAAATAAAATAGCGTAAGAGTTAATCAGGGATGTTTTTAGATGTTGTCTAGTCGTTTGTATTACGACTAGACATCATCAATTATGATGTTTTTGTAAGTCCCATAAGAATTACAATTTGGTTTATTGTAGGACGGACATCTATATATCCAAGCCCAAACCGTTCTCTTGGACGCTACAGCCTGTGTACGACGGCTTGCTTTATTTTAATATGATAATGTTCGAATAGGTAATCAAGTCATCTGTCGGTAGCCTCAGAAAGGGGTTGTTTATTCTTACACCTGTACCAAACAGTAAAAGCTTAACTATATGTCTACAAGGGCATCGAAGCATCAATGACTTCAAATCGTCTTTAGCATCTTCATATGAGTTCTCACTTTTTCTGCATTATATCGGGACTGGGTGTTTGTGGTAATGAATGCTTCTGAAACCTTTACAATAATTAAACCACTTTGAGATGACGCTGATGATCAAAGTCACACCTACAAGTTTTGTGTGTAGCAGTCAGTGTCTTCTTATTAACGAAAAAGATAGATTTTTTTCTATAAAAAAAATTCAAATTTCAAATGTCACGGGGAGACAAAGCAGGTCGTGGTAAATGTATGGCATGGCGAGTTCCTGGATTTGACCAGTCTAGTTTTTTAAATCTATAATATAACCTATAATATAATAATGGTATTGTTTCTGGTCAACCGAATGTATTCTGTTTCTTTTCATGCTTTTAGGTCTGTGACGAAATAATACCAAATGCCGCGTCTGACGAAGCTTTTGTTTATATTGGACTACTTCAGAGCGTTAACGTCATAGAAAATATTGACTCGCCATCGATATCAAGCGACGACATATGATACTAATTAGTCGATGGGGTTCAACATTATGTGCAATTATTACCGTTATAATACCATAAAGAGATCATTGACCTTGACCTTCTTAGTATTTTTTTATTAATTTCCGCTTTGTAACTAAGTATCGTGGGGTGGCGAGGTCAGAAATTCAGCGACCTTACCTCATCAAAGATGGCCAATAGATTGCGATATTTGAGATAAAGATATGGATAGACAGAGCTTATAAAATGTCTAAATTGTTGTTATTTTTTTACAAAGGTGTCCCTAAGTCCAGAAATTCGTGGTTGCAAGGCTGGTGAAGCTGGATAAACTGCGGCAAGGTTCAAGCATTTATTTTGGTTGATGGTTGCCTTTTTATCTCGTAGCTACCAAAATTTATTAGAGACCTCATATAATAGGCTAAAACATAGAGGATGTGATCATCTTTCTGGATTGTTACTTGACCAAAGTTTGTTTTAGCCAAACCTTTGGGTTCCTCTGAGGAAGAAATAATCAGTAATGGGTAATCTTGTAACTTATTTCATTGCTTCTAAAGAGAAAACTTTTTAAGCGCCATTTTGATTTGGAAATTAACTAACAAAAAAAAAATAAACACAAAAATTATTTTAACTTACGAGAGAATCAGATAGAGTACATTAAAGTGATTTTTTTTCTTTCCCAAGTGGACGTTGTTGTAAGATAGTAATTGTTAAAGTAGACGGTGGTGTTGGTGATAGTGTGGTGTGTCCTGACTAATTGACAAACAAAAAATAAAAAACTTATCTACGATTTATATCTTTGACTTGAACATAAAGACGGCGACGGGCTGACCAGCTGTACGTTGTTTCGAAAAATGTCGGGGGATGGTGGGTCGAATGGACTTAACTTTCTAGACTAGACCTCTGTCTATCCTGCATTGGGAATGGCGTGAAGATATTTCTTTCTTTCTTTATCCGCTAAAGAAAGATTTTTAAACACCATTTAACTCTCATTTTATGAGCGGTTTCATAGAAATCTATAATTTTTAAAGTATATGACTTAAAATATTGTTCGTTGGTAAAAATTCGAATACTTTCCATTTAGTAGTTACAGAGAAAATTTTTGCACAGATAAACAGACGAGACGTAGGGGGGCTTTATTTATACAATTTAGTGATTATTAGTCTTGTTTCATAAACTTAAGTCAAAAAGCTTTAAGTGCATAGACAGTTAATGATTTTAATATATTTTACTGAAAATCAACTCGTTAAAAGTATTGAGATTTAAGTAAATTAGTTATTCCTTTTTTATTTAATGTTGTTTGGGTGTCTAGAGAAGATTTGATTGTGGCGGTGAGTTAGATAGATTAGTAGTCGCGGCTTCGATACCCATGGTAAACAAATACCAAAACTGCATGGTCGACGCATTACGTGAGAGTGTGCATGCGTTCTCTCCTAAGGAGACGCTGCCTAGCGCGGTCAGCTGGTAGGGTCGTGCATGTTTGCTAAAGAGTTCCCATGATACTGCTGCCGAGAAGTAATGTATAATTTTGTGCTATCCCGACATCACTACCTAACCTTGCGCGTACTATGGGTAAATGTAAGTTTAAAACTCACGTATGTCAAAGGTAGAGTAGTTTTTGACATCTCATATTAAATTTTAGAGTCAAGTTTATTTAATCACTATGATGTTATAAATAAGCTCCGTAAACTGATCCGCTTAGCAAATACTTGCCTTAGCTCTTTGATACCTTTTCGGGGATCCTAAAATAATCCCTGTAGCGCTCGGTCTGGCACGCCGAGATCACAGATTGTTTAGAGGATTTTAACTTTTTTACTAAAATTTCATTTATGATTTAATTTAACAATTACCACAACAATATTAATGAAGAACAAAAAGAAAAATATAAATATGGACTGACATAGGCTGGATCCCAACCCATTGATTTATATTTTCTAATGATAAAACTCTCATGACTTACATTATTAAAAATTAAAAAAATATTCTTATTGTGTATAGATGGTCAATGGTGTTAACGTTTTCATTGTTGAATGAGAAAATTTTGATTTCTAATAGATGTCGCCAACGCCCCTGAGATTTAAAATTTCAACTGATGTGGGACACGTATGGTCACAATATCGTCACGGTACGGTACAGGGGTCGCGGATTTAAATGCAATTCGTGTCAATTGTTTATGTTTTTAAAAAAGGACTCGGAACTATTTGCGCACGGACGTATAAATAATGTTCTACATTTAATAAGTTTTTTTAACGAAGGTCTTTTATATAATTGCAGATTTGACTCTTTGTCTTGATTGGCAGTTAAAAAAATCACGATAGCCGAGAGAGTTCGATCCCCAGGTGGCAGGCTCGTACCAATGGGTTTTTCAAAAACTTATGTACGAATTATTTCGTTGGGTTGGACATAAAGACGGCGACGGGCTCACCACTTGTCACGTTGTCCCCAAAAGATCTTTGGTGGAAGGTGGGTTGAAGGGACTTAATTGTCTAGACTAGACCTCGGTCTACCCCTGTAGTGGGAATTGCGTGAAGATATTTATTTATTTATTAATTTTTATTTATTTCTTGATTGGCATAGAGATACACCTCACCTCTTCTATTCTATAGTTACTTTCGAAATAAATCATTCTATCGAATATGTCTTACGAAATCATCAACAATCATTTAATGATGATCATATTCGCATATTGCTTATTGCATGCAATTATTATAGAAATGAAGTTTAGACGCAATTTTTCAGAATTCCGTAACTTATTTATTAAGTTGCATATAATACATGTACAAGAAGATGTTAACAATGAGTTTAGACCTTAACCTTATTTTCCCTTGATAGGCATGCAAACATTTATAAAACATAAAACTTTTTTTTGATTAAGAAAATCAAATGTTACACAATTATCATTATATAAACTAAATGTTCAAATATTACTATTTTTAACAAATTATTATTATTATTATTTTTAATTTACTATAAATATTTATATCTTTATTATATTAATTGCAAGAATTGCATTTTATACAATTATATACACGCCCACACATTATGTAACAGCTATTACAATATATATTAGTTTTTGGCATGTTTGGTAAAACAATTCTATTTGGATTTATTTTATTGCGAGGATAAATATCTCGAGCAGTTTTATAACAATCTGGGTTGTATTTTTAAATATTTTGCAATTTCTTGTACATACATGTAGAGAAAAGTTAAAATGTTTAATTTTTTAAACAGTGGTTTACATGATTTCCACGGAGGCAAACTGGCCATAGCTCGTACACACTTCTTTTGAGCGATAAATGCCCTTTGTGGTTACTCTGTAGAGTTACCCCACAACGCGATTCCATAGTGTAAAATAGATGAAACTTAGTCATGATATGCTGTTAACAAGGTCCTCTGTGTAGATGTTTCCCCTAATTTATATAGGACATGTACAAACCTATTTAATTTATCACAAACATCGTCATTGTGTGCCTTCTGAAATTACATTATTATTGTATTATAAAATTAAGCTTCAAGATAGCGGAGTGATTGGGTGATCGAAATTCGGGTCAAGAGACCCGAGTTCGATCCCCAGGTCGAAAGCTCGTACCAATGGGTTTTTTCAAAAACTTATGTACGATCTATATCGTCGGCTTGGACATAAACGGCGAGTGGCTTACCGCCTGTCACTTTGACCCAAAATTATCTTCGGTGGAAGTTGGGTCGAAAGGACCTTATTGTCTAGACCTCTGTCTAACCATGTATTGGGAATGGTGTGAAGATATTTATTTATAATTTTATAAAACTAATTCACTCGTAGAATGTGTAAAGTCTCTCGGACATTATGTTTGGGGTCTAATTGCTTGATTATGTCCAGGCGCGAGACACAATAAGACACAATAGACGTTGCACTTTAATGGGTCGTGGTCTGCAGTATCAGGGTATGTGCAGTATGTGCATGTATGTTATTGTGGTGGAGGTTCTCTTTTCCCCGCCAAACATTTATTGAAATATTGCGAAATAGTTTTGTTCCAAAACTTAATTACATTAGAGGATTTGCCATTATCACAACACTTGGCAAGTGTATTGGTGATTGGAGTACCACTTCGTACCTCCAACGCCTCCGCCGCCTGTCATCGGTATGTTAAATTTTTGTCTGATATTTTTCGAGACGGTTATTCCGCCATCTATCGGCAGCCAAAGACATTTTTAAGGCTTAACCCTTTTTCGCTTTTTACTACACCCACGCGAAGAAATGACATGGTATATTCTTACGCCGATATCACACGGTCAATACTTTATGAATTTTAGGATAATTCTTTATTCCACCAACGAAATAAAACATCAAGTATGTTTACAAAACAATCGGTAGCTGGACCTTACGTAACTAATTCGAAACGGTTGCTCCATTAAAGGTCAAGAAAAGTAATAAAAGATGTTTTATTTAGTATGCTTGGGAATACTTGCTAGGACATGGATTTTAACAACAAATGGCAATAAAATATTTGGAATTCGCGTAGTTGTCTTATTTTACAATAAATTTTATTTTCCGCAGCTTATCGCGGTTTATTAAACTATTTATCACTTCCCGATGTCTCAAGTGCTAAACACTGGTGGTTACGGAGAATACTGATGTGTTTGACGTCCTGAAGTAGTAGATTACACGGGAAATTTCCAGTTTTTAATCCAGTTTTTAGACACTCAGAGTATCTTGAGATCATTAAAAATACGTTTATTTGGAATATAAAACATTGAGTTGTGGTAGTCTTAGTTTGGTTACCATATCTATCTCAATAAACTAAGGCAGTTAAGATTTCTTTTTATTCTTATCCCCTTTAATACATCTGCCGTTTATTCTCTGTTTCGCCCAGGGTTGACTGGTAGAGAATGCTATAAGGCATTAAGTTCGCCCATTGTTACCTTTTATTAGGTGTCAATAAAGAATAAATAAATAAATATTCTGTGTACATATACATTTTTAAAACAACTGCTGTGATCAAAACTAATGAATAAATTAATAAATCATTTTTCATAAGAAAGAAACTCAGAAGATAGAAAAGTCAGAAGCGTATTCAATGACATTTCCTTAGTGTACCATGTGTCCATAACGGCGAAAAGCGGCGAGAGTACATCCCTATTTGTTGGTACTTTCAACCCACATAGTGTTGGTAGATCCAGTGACAATTTATTAAGTCGGAACCATACACACTTTACGTCCTAGGCGCGTCTCGCTATCGAGAGTGCTAACTCGAGAAATGTAAAATGAAGCCGCCTCGGCACCATTTATGTATATCACTTTTTTGCATGTATTTACTTTAAGTTTCTTTTGTCCGAAACCCTCATAGAATGAGTCCGTGGTTGTGTTGTTGTAGTTTTATCAATAGAATTCTTCAGTTGTGGAGGCGTGTATGTAACTACATTTTCAGGAAGGTAAGAAAATATATTCGCCATTAATACTGGGGTAGGCAGAGATCTAAACAATTAAGTCTTTTCTACCTACCTTTCACCGAAGATATTTTTTGGGACGACGGGCCAGGCGATGAGTCTGTCGCCGTCTTTTTTTTTTGCAAGTCTACGACATAAATAGTACAAAAGTTGTAAAAAAACCGATCGGTACGAGCCAATCAGGCTCATCATACAGGCTATCGTAACTTTTTTGGGAATGTTTAAAAAAACCTAATAATTATATATTTAAAGTTGTAAATTAAAACAAGGTGTATGAAACGAAAGTTCATAGTGTAATTCAGCAGCAATAAACTTTCATAAGTATCCTAGGTCTATTTCAATTATAACGCGTCATATTACAAAGATTAGATTATAACGAATTATCGCGTCCAAGGCAATTCAATTTAGATTTGAATAATAGAAAACGTTACCTGACCTTACGAGCTATTGACACGTTAATATCTTGCTTGCATAGCTTCGTTATAGGCTAGTGTCCTTGATGGGATAATCATGTGCGATACCAACCCGGGCAATACACACGATTGTCGATTGGTTGGGTGACAGGAATTCGAGTCGAGACACCCGAGTACGATCCCCAGGTTGTAGGTACGTATAATATAATGACAATAAAATGTACATAAAATTTTATATAATAGTTTTATATAATAAGTCACGATAGCCGAATGGTGGTCGGAATTTCGAGTCAAGAGACCCGAGTTTGATCCCCAGGTGGCTGGCTCGTACCAATGGGTTTTTCAAAAACTTATGTACAAATTATGTCGTTGGCTTGGACATAAAGACGGCGATGGGCTCACCACCTGTCACGTTGTCCAGAAAATATCTTCGGTGGAAGGTGGGTCAAAGGACTTAATTGTCTAGACTAGACCTCTGTCTACCCCTGTATTGGAAATTTCGTGAAGATATTTATTTATTATTTTTTATATATAATAGTAATATATGTTAATAATAATGTTATATAATAATAATATTAACAAATAAATTTTTCCCTTAGTAAACGAGAGGTTAGAGGCAGGCCTGAACCTGCAACGATTTTTCGCAATCCGCTCCCTATTATACCACTAAGTACCACTAGGCTTTTTTTTTTATAGAATAAGGGGCAAAAGAGCATGTGATTCACGTGATGGTATAGATCACCGCCGCCCATGAACGCCTACAATACCAAAGATAGAGAAAGAAATAGAATCTTTTCTTGAATGTCTCTAAGCCGTATCGTATCTAGTGCCGCTTTATATAGATAATGTACAATAAGTAACACATACATAATTAGTTGCACTAAGCTAAAATTAATATATGCTTGAGTCGATTCTTTGGTGCAGATACTAAATTTAGATTGAATATTGAATGATTGATACGTTTTTGCCAAACGTAGTTCCGTATTCTAACGTTATATCTAAACTTCACAATATTTTAGGGAATAATTTCATACACTATTATATTTAGCTTTCCTGTTTTCTGGGTTATTCAACGGTCTCTTTTGTCACGAAATTTAACAAAATACCTTAAAATAAGACAATTTTAATATAAAGTTAATTTCAGAAAGTGCCGCACAGAATCTACATAATTATCTATTTACTAAATACATTACACTAAATTACATAAAACATGCTGCCAATGTCAAACACAGCTAAAGAAGATATAAACTCTACGTTATAAGTGTCGACCAAAGAGTCGTATAGAGTAGTGTTAACAATTATGTTGTAAAGATATTATCGGTAAACAAATTCAAAATGTCGCCACTTAATAAAAATTATATAAATTCATACACAGATGGGGACAAAACATAATTTTCTTTGATCCCAAAGTAGCTAAAACACTTTAACACTACACTTTACTTACACACACTTACAATACACTTACAATACACTTGTTACGGAATCGTAAACAACGATGGTACCCCATAAAATCTAGACCCGAGACAATGTATAAAAAGTCAATCACGTTGCGGTCAAATTTCGATCACTGAACCACAAGTGGATATAATTACTCGTATTTTTGTACGTACATTGGATACCTAAATCTTTAAGTATCCAAATGTCCTAAAATAAATAATGACAATTCTCTGAATAGTCTGAATCGTTAATCTCATATTCTCCATCTGATCACGTCCCCCAAGTTCCACGACCTCAGCGTCTGTTTATCTTGGACAATCTCATAGCGGAAACGTCACATAAAATATTGACTCGCCACCGATTCCGTGCGACGACAAACGACACATATTATTTAGTGTATTCAAAGTGTTTCGCAATTACTTCAATTATAAATCCGTAACAGGGAGGGTCATTCAACTTGATTTCATTCCTTTTTTTAGCATATTAAAGTTCATAAATAAATAAATAAATAAATAAATATCTTCACGCAATTCCCAATACAGGGGTAGACAGAGGTCTAGTCTAGACAATTAAGTCCCTTCGACCCACCTTCCAACGAAGATATTTTCAGGACAACGTGACAGGTGGTGAGACCGTCACCGTCTTTATGTCCAAGCCAATGATTTAATTCGTACATAAGATTTTGAAGAACCCATTGGTACGAGCCTGCCACCTGCGGATCGAACTCGGGTCTCTCGACTGGAAATTCAGACCACCCAACCACTCGGCTATCGTGACTTTTAAGTTCATCATTTTATTTTTGGAAATAATTGAATATAATTCAATTATTTCCAAAATTAATTATAATTAATGTAGGATTTTATTATTTTCGTGCATTTCACAAAGTACGTAATGAAGTTTTGAGCTTTTGAAAGCATAAGAAGCTATATTATTCTTCAAGAAGCTGTTCTTCAAGAAGGAGGATACTACCTATTGAAGAACTATAGAACAGTAGCGCTACAAAGCCGCGTCTAAGTACTGTTTTCTGTCTAAGTACTCATTTTATCTGGTTGTCCTCGAATTATCTGAACAATAAGCCCGAATGGATGGGTGGTCGGAATTTCGAGTCAAGAGACCCGAGTTCGGTCCCAAAGAGGCAGGCTCGTACCAACAGCTCACCACCTGTCACGTTGTCCCAAAAATATCTTCGGTGGAAGGTGGGTCGAAGGGACTTAATTGTCTAGACTAGACCTCTGTCTAGGGGGTATTGGGAATTACGTGAAGATTTTTATATTTTTATTTATTTATTTTTATTAAGTAGATTAGATGACTTGCAACCTCTCGAACAAGCCGGTTTCGAAAAAAGCTATCGTATAATAGACTACATACATAATATTCAGAAATTATCTCCCTAATTGTCACCCCGGAAAAAGGAACGACGACCTGCAGAATATTGTGCAGAGTTGATGGTTGCAGATAGCATAGGGCCGATCTATGTGGCCATTTTGGTCCTTGACGACCTCGGTGGACGAGTGGCGCAAACACCGGTATTCAAGGTGTCGCCATCTCAAGGTCCCGGGTTCGATTTCAGTGGTGCCTTCGTTGTTTCCGATTCCCATACCACAAGTGCTTTAGCATCTTGCATTTTTTATTTATTTTATTTATTTATTTCTTTGACACAATGTTTAATAAAAAAAAATACAAATGAGCCCTAGCTCCTGAACTAGGCAAAACCTGTATATCAGGAGCTAGTCCCTTCCAAATCAATGACACAATATATATAAACTTTACAAAGTAACTATAAAATAAACAATTATATATTGATTGAGTAGCTCAGAATATTGAAATCTGCATGCAATAATACAGGGTGGGCCATGAATTAGTTAACATTTGAAAAAATCGTATAAAAAAACCATTTAACGTATTTTAGAAATCGTTTATTTACGAAAAAGCTAATTAGTTGTAATTTATTTTTAAAAATTATTTCGTCTAAATGACCACCGTTTCGGTTTTTGCTCTCATCTAAGCGAGTCCTGAAGTTTTCGAATACTCTTCTGCAAAGAGACCGCGAGATCGCCGACATCTCTTCGATGATTTTTTCTTTAAGTTGACGCACTGTATTCGGTTTATCAATGTAGACACGATTCTTTAAATAACCCTATAAAAAGAAGTCTGCTGGGGATAGATCTGGACTTCTGGGTGGCCATGGGATGTCACCCTGTCTGGATATCAGCTTTTCCGGAAACATGTCTTAGACCACCGGCAAGGACTCGTTCGATGTGCGACACGTGGCTCCATCTTGTTGAAACCATGTGTTACGATTATAGCCAGCAAATTCCAATAGAATCAATGCTAAGAACTCCCGTAACATTTTCACATACTCGGCAGAATTAGCAGTAACTGAACGGCCTCGAGAATCTTCAAAAAAGTTACCATAGGAGAGTGAAGCGGCCTCTCATGTTTAGCTTTAGGATTTTCGCTGCTTCAATACCTGCAATTCTGTTTGTTTATATGTCCATTTAGATGGAAATGGGCTTCGTCAGAAATTAAGATGTTGTGAAAATTACTGAAACGAGTTAACATTGTTTCGGCATATGACTTACGCAAATTTAAATCATTTGGGTTTAGTTCTTGCACTAGCTTGATCTTATATGGATGTAATTTCAAATCTAATTTCAAAATACGGCGTAATGATGTGCGGGATAATCCTAATTCAGCCGAACGTTTGCGTGTCGATAAATCTGGATCACGTCGAACAGAAGCGGAAACTTGCTGCACGTTCTCTTCGCTCCGAGAAGTCCGTGGGCCGCCGGTTTGTTTCACATTTAGTGTAGATTCCGTCTCTTCTAACTTCTTCACCCATTTCTTTATTAAAGGAGCACTTGGACACTGACTTAAGTCGTGTAAACCATATTCAACGCGAAATAAGGGTCTCACAGTAATGAGCGAAAAGTCGTTTAAATAAAACTGTTTCACGCAGTAAGCGCGTTGCGGCCCCGTGAAGCGATCCATTGCAACTAAATTTCCAAGAAGCGAGCTAGTGCCCCCGCCCGCGCCCGCGCCCCGCGCGGCAATAGTTTGCGCGGTAAGTTACATTTAAATGTTAACGAATTCCTGGCCCACCCTGTGTGTGTGTGTGTGTGTGTGTGTGTGTGTGTGTGTGTGTGTGTGTGTGTGTGTGTGTGTGTGTGTGTGTGTGTGTGTTTGTGTGTGTGTGTGACTGTGTGTGGTTGGAGGTATGTGTGGTCTTTTAATGATATTTTATTTGTAAGTATGTAATTAAATTTTCACAACTCTCATAATTTAAAAGTTTTAGACAATTAAGAATTTTGTTTTTAATCTGTACTTTAATATATCTTCTTATATTGTGATTTCTAGCATATGATGTTCTAATGGTTGGAATAGGAAAGCACTCGACTCTTTTTCCTTTAATAGGAATGGTCGGTGTGGTGATACGATGATATCATCGTATGCAGTTAAAAACATAGATTTTTCGTGCACTTAACACATTAAACATTTCATACACCTTCGAAGTGGGATATTTAATAGGCAAAAACAGAGGCATTGGGATCATATCGATCGATTTTCAGAAGGAATTTATTTAAGTTAAAAATAAATTTTTGAATTCCTTCTGAAAATCGCATTCGAGTTTCCCGATTTAAATCCGATCGCTCAAATCGCGCACTAGGATATCATGATTTTTGATTTTATTTTTAAGAATAGTTCACACACACACACACACACACACACACACACACACACACACACTCACACACACACACACAAAAATGCACTTTAATTAATTTGTTTCATTTAACTTATATGAACCTGTTTTGTTACAGGTACCTACAACGACCAGTCGCTGTGATTGTATAACGAATCAAATGTGCCGTGGTATCAGCATAAGAATATATTAATCCCTTTCTTCCCTTGGGTGTTGTAAGAAGTGACTAAGGGAAACCTTTAAAATACCTATGCTTACGACAAAAAGTTGTAATCATCTTTTTTAAATTACAAAAAAGTGGATACCGAAGTATTACAAAAAAGGCGAAGTTTCATTCGCCTGTTTCTTCTCCTTTATACTCTTAGATAATGCTTTATTAATATTAAGGCTATATTACGAAACGGTGGCAGATAAAAAATATTTCTTTTAAAAACATTCAAAGCGACATATAGGAACATTAAAGGCCTTGTCAAGTTATGAATATGAGACGCAAAATCAACAGGTGATATTGACATCAAAGACACTGAGTTCTTTTATAAATTGCAATACATTTAACAGGGTAATGCTTACTAACTTCGTTTCACGAAAAATACGATAAACGAAATCTAAGGGAGAACATTGTAATGTTTTCCTTTTAGATCAGAAGAGTGCTTAAGTTTAAGGAGGTAAACTGGCTCACCAGATGGTCACCAAGTGATTACCAACGCCCACGACCATTCGCAAGACTAAAGGAGCTGGATGTTTTTTCGGCGTTTAAGTAAAAAGAAACCCTCGTTTTGAAAGTCCCTGAGTTACGGGCAGTAATTTAAAAAAAAAAAAAAATTTTCAAAAAAAAAAAAACGCACCGCGGAGGATTGCCAGCAATAAAATAGAATGGTGGAATTTAACTGAATAGTTCTGAAGTTTCTAAGAACGTCACCATTAGGCAAATTTAATAGAAAATGCATAAACATGCAATATCTGCAAGATCTTTCTTAGTAAGGCCAAAGGAAATATTGGTTCGCTCAATTTTTCGTAAAATTCGTTTTATCAATTTTAAAGTCTTTTTTTAAGATATAGTTTTTTGTGCCCTTTAATATGAAATATAAAATTCTGAAAGATATGTTTTTATAATATTTTAAACCATTTTACACTCCAAACATAATCGCCAAAATTTAATTTTCGTGATTTCAATAATCAAAATATATAAATATGCGTCATACAGTTTTTCGACCGCTTTAAGTTTTTTTTAACGAATTGCCACAAGCGCTCAATATATTCATCATTTCTGTCTACATGCGTGGGTTCGTGAAATTCGATTCAATCTTCTAATTGAGGCAAGGTACAATTTTTCTCAAAGTACTTTTCTATCTTCTATGTATCAAGTCTCTCATATTCGTCCGACCCCTACTTTGACCTTATCAATAATTGTTAATGCTTGATAAAAGCGCACCCTTTAGCTTATTTTATAATTTATTTCTTTCTGTCTCTTAATACCTAAGAATAGAACCCTAAAAGGAAGGCCAGGTTCTGTTGTTAACAGAAACTGTTTAATTAATCCATTTGAATATCTACTGTTTTTTATTAGAACAACTTTTATTATCTATTTGAACAAAAGCGTAGTCTTTTCATTTGGGTAAAAGATCTCTAGAAATAAATTAGTCTCAAATAGATCCTATTTATTGATTAGTTCGCACAGCTTTGTTAACATTATTTTATAATGAAATTATTATATTCGCTTTACCCGAAAGTTCGGCATGGAATCGTATCAGATTTACATTCGAAGAAAATCTTTGATCAACTCTGTACTGTTTAAAGTCACGATAGCCGATTGGTTGGGTGGTCGGAATTTTGAGTCGAGAGTACCGAGTTCGATAGCCGGGTGGCAGGCCCGTGCCAATGAGTTTTTCAAAAACTTATGTACTAATTTTATCTCTTGCTTGGACATAAAGACAGCGACGGGCTCACCACCTGTCACGTTGTCCCGATAATATCTTCGGTGGAAGGTGTGTCAAAGAGACTTAATTGACTAGTCTAGGTCTCTGTCTACCCCTGTATTGGGAATTGCGTGATGATATTTTTTAAACTCTGTACTCGACTATTATATCACAAATCTTTTAAATTAAAACTGCGATAGCTCATCTTGGTTGTTATAACAAAAACTGTCTTTACGCCATTCCCAGTACTGGGGTAGACAAAGGTTCAGACAATTGAGTCGACCTCTTAGCCCACTTTTCATAAACACTTCCACTTTCATCACGTTTTCCAAAAAATATGTCATCCGTAGACATATTTTTTGGACATCATTATCATTATTTTAACAGCGCAACAAAAGTCCTCTGCTATGCATAGGCCTCTCCCATGTACAGGATTTTATGCAGGATGTGTGAATTGATTTTTTTAATAAAAAAAAATGTTGCGCAGACGAAGTTGCGCGGGTCATTTTGCTTTAGTTATTTTATACAATTTACTATTTATGATATGGCTACTTCTTTACACCAAGTACTGTATGTAATAATAATAGAATTATTTATTTAGAAAACGGCCTCGTTATTTAGAAAAAAAATATTCTGGTGGAATGTGGATCGAAAAAACCTAAAGTGTCTACACTTATTAAAAACGCGTCAAAGTATAAAAACATATAATGGAATAGATTACGCTAAAGAAATTAAACTATGTTTTGATTCCCTACAACCGGGGATCAGTAAGTTTTTCTACTTGTATTCTGTTTATTTGTCGTGTGGTATCCGCGTAATAATTGACCACCCAATTTATACATGTGGATGTGGTGAAAGGCGAATAAAGGAAAACCAACATAAAAATCAGATTCCTGTATAACTATCTCTCAAAAACAATTTTGGATTCAATTCTCAATCGGGTCACTGTAGAAAACACTTTTTATACTTTTTCTATCATTGGTTCAGCAGATATCCATCTTTTTTGTTTTCAGTTTATGTGACGACTTGCCTCTCTCTACTCTGTACTTGTACTACAATGTATATGTACTAAAAGCCGTAAAATTGTAATGCGAAGAAGAGCGTGTTACGCAATAAAACCTCGCAATATTACCCCGCCATGACGTCTGGGGGCGATGAAATCAACAAGTCCGCTATTATGAGATAGTGAAAAGCAATCTCTTTTATCAGAAATGATCGATCACTTTCACAGCTTGATATTTTTGTTGAAAAATGTCTGACTGACTGTATCCCAAATACTGTAGATATAAAATCTGTAATGTTTTTGATCTAATTTTTCTTTAAAGAAACTTTTTTTATGAAAGAAACTCATTTTTAGTAAGTTGACATCTACAAGCCGGATAATCATCTCAAAAAATACCACACAAAAAATAAACATGCCGGAAGTTGACGAGCAGCAGCGTTTAAGGTGCAAAGCGTGCGGTACTGTGTTTGCCATCAGCTTGCTAGACGTAAGGAGGCTTGTCGTAAGGACAGTTTACAGTGGTAGAGCCACAGTCGAGCTGGCCCATTCATGCAATAACTTTTGTTATTGCATGAATGGGCCAGCTCGACCGGGAAGTACCACGACCTCACAAAATACCGGCGTGAAGTAGAAGTCTAACAAACTTCTGCGTTTCGTCTGGTGAGTGCAGGTAACCGGAGGCCTACACACCCCCTCCCCCAATTTGGGGGGGGGGGCACTCTAAGGCCGGCAACGCATCTGCTATGCCTCTGGTATTGCGGGTGTTCATGGGCGGCGGTAATCACTTACCATCACGTGAGCATGCTCGTTTGTCGGCCTTTTTTATAAAAAAAAAATTTTAATACGATAATACGTGGAAACATTTTTTAATTTTGCTTTTAAATGAAAAAAGATATTATCACTGTACATTATTTCTGTAATGTTCTAGCTTTATTCTTAAAGGGTTGCAATAACTTTTAATGAAGTAAAATATCATTAACCTTTCTTTTGACTTTGAATCTATTTTCTAAAGAGACCAAAATAAGGCCATTAAAAAGCGATTTAACTAAAAAATTCCTACTTAAGGCCGAACTTGACCTTTGATAAAGTTTTAAAAGATTTGTATTTCCAGCATTTAAAAGTACTTGGGGTACTTTCTAAACTTTAAAGCTAGATTTTGATTTTCGCTAGACGCAATTTTCCACGCATTATATCGAAATTAGCGCGGGAACTTTTAAATTCGCAGAGAAAACCTTCAGAAACCTTTTAGCTAAATTATGCTCCATCTCTCCGATCGGTATCGTGCTTTGTTCCAAGATAAAAATGTATCCGTTGTGTTAATCCAAGTTATAAGCAAAAATTTACCATCAAACGAACATACAGTACGATCTTACTTGCAAGTATATGATATCACTTTAATTTTATATTTTATACTTATAAATATTTATTGCAGACCTATTGGATATAGATTATTTAAATTTACAAATCGTGGACAGGTATAATATTAAATTACGCAATGAAACCGTTGGAGTATACAGAGAGGTTTAAGATTATTCTGACATTGATACAGTCTACTTTGGGCGCAATTGTTCGTGAACACATAATTCGTTTAATTTATATCAGGTAATTTAGCTTTCAATAAACGTTGGGTGTTCAAAATTCAATTGCATAATATAGTAAAAACACATAATTATAAAGTTTTATATTCATAATTTAAGTAAAAGTAAGCCACGGTAGCTGAGTGGATGGGTGATAGGAATTCACCAAAATCGAGAGAAACGTCAAATCAAGGACTCGAGTTCGATCTCCAAGGCTTTTACCAGTGCGTTTTTTGAAAAACTCATGTACGATTTATATCGTTGGCTTGGACATAAAGACGGCGACTAGCTCACCACCTGTCACGTCGTTCCATAAAAATGTCTTCTGTGGAAGGTCAAAAGTACTTAATTGTCGAGACCTCTGTTTACCCCTTTATTGGGAATGGCGAGAAGAAAAAAATACTTCTATAATGCTAATGCTATGTAGTTACGGAGTAAGAATATACCTTGTTCCTGAATATGTCGTAGGAGGCGACTAATGAACAAGCCATGAAAATGCATGTTTGTGTTGCATTTTTTCGAAGCTAATGGCTAAAAAATCCATAATGAAGACATCCGCAGCAGAACCAGAGTAACCGACATAGCCGTAAGGATCAGCACGTTGAAGTGGAAATGGGCCGGCCACATTGCTAGTAGAACTGACAACCGTTAGGGAAGAAAGGTTCTCGAGTGGCAACCTCGTACAGGCAAACGCAGTGTTGGACGACTCCCCACGAGATGGAGCGACGACTTGCAAAATGATGCGGGAAGTCTATGGATGCAGGTTGCTGAGGACCGTTCACTATGGAAAGTTTTAGGGGAGGCCTATGTTCAGCAGTGAACGCTTGATAGGCTGTAAGGAAGAAGAAGAAGTAAAAGAGGGCTGCTTCTTTCCTCCCTCAAATATTAAGTTTCATTCATAGTAAAAATAAGCCAGCGTTCCTTCTATCATGCCATAAAGAGTAAGGGTTTCATGATAATTCTTATTTTAAAGTTATGTTATTGTAAGTATAAATATTTAAAAAAGAAGGGGCCTTGTAGTTTTACTTTTTTTAATTCCTTTCAAATTTTGCATTTGACCTTTCTTTTATGTAACACGTAGCCGTTTTCGTACTATTCTAATCTGATGTGAAGATATAATCAGGAATCCAATACCCATTTAAAAATATAAATGTTAAATACCGGCTGGGTTTCGTTAGGAGAAGACGAAAACCGGAGAACTGATTACTGGCAGTGATGTTATCTTGATGGATTGACGCCAGATGTTCCAAGAATTGATAAAGCGATAGCTTAAAACACAATAACTTAATCAGTTAGTTAAACTTCATAAACCTATGAAGACTAGTTAATTTCGGCTAAAATTTTAATTGGTCGCTTAATCTAAAGCTTAAACTTTTGTTGAAATTAAAAGGTAAATTTAATTAAGTTAGATATAAAGATTAGAAAATCGTTAATTGACTCGAGCGTTACTTTGCGGAAATTCATTGTAAAGTTGTTATTTAAAAAAAATACTTCGCAACATTCCACACGCAAATATAAAAAGGTATATGTTACCTGGTCCGAAGAGAAGAAGAGCACCACCCTCCCTCCCACAGATGCGTGCACCAATTCCACTGTATGCACCACCACCACCACTACACTCAAACCAGGTAACATTTACCACCAACGAAAACGCGACACGTATTTCGCCTCAAAACAAGGCATTATCGAGCGAGTAGTCGCAGAGTCTCTGCGGTCGCTCATCGTAGAGTCTCTCACGTGCTACGATATAATAAATTTATAAAAACAACCATAGTACAAAAATTTGAAGGCATATAGGAAGAGAAATGCGGAGAAGGACTAACATTTATGAAATTAACTTATTAACTTATACCACGTGAGCAAACTGCTCGAAGAGGGGAGGGTCAAGAATACTCGGTTACCTAGACGTGCATATATGAAGAAAATGATGAAACTGAAAGAAGCGAAAGAGGTATGAAAGGATCGTGACACATAGCGATCTGTTCTCTCTGGCTACCCCGTCAGGAACTGTACGTGAAACTGACTAAACAAATAAATAAACTTATATTAAAAGAGTGAGATGGAGAAGGCTCTGAGAATAAAAGCTTCCCTGAGAGTTACATAGAGAAAGAAAGATATATTTTATGTTTTCATGACTCTAATAATCTGCTTTTCTTACCTTCGGTTTCGGTTCTTGATTGAACTCCATTTTTGAGTGATTTCAATTACAATTAGCACTTTGTATTCTCTTCTCAAATTGATGATATTTTGACGTACCACCAACGTGATATAATTTTACTAACGTGTCAAAATTTTGCCCTTAATTTAAATAAAAAAAAATAACGCATAATCGAAAAAAATAACGCACATAATATAATTAATATTGCGGGATATACGTGTTAAGACTAGCAAGGCTTGGTAAGTAATAAAAGTTTGAGAAATAACTAGAACAGGTTTTCATATCATCCAATTTAAAGAAAATTAAACTTTGTCCTAGCCTATTTAGAAAGTTACCTGTATAACTTTTCAAATCTAGTTTAAATTCTGTGACACCTTATTATTATATGTACCATAATAACAAGGTGTCTCTGAATACGCCGGAAAGTTAAGGTATGTATAAATAGGTTTAATAATTACAGAATAAAAAATACTTTGTATTCACATAGGGCATTAGACATATCTAATAATGAAAACTCTTTGAAGATTAAAAAGTAAATACTGGTCGGTAACACCGAAATGTAAAAGTAGAAGGGAACTAAATAAAATTATAGCTTGTTGACAAAAATTCAAAAAAGATCAAAAACAAGATAGTATTAAATAAAAGGCAACAAGGAAACATGTACATTTAATTAATTGGTACTGTTTAGTTTTTATATTTATATTGGTATAATCTACTATTATACTGGTTGCAACTGAAAATCAGCGCTGTGGTATCACCACAGCAACATGCTGAATTAGTACCTTTTTCGCTACTGCAGCATCTACTTATGATGCTTTAAAGAAGTTAAGATTGTATATTGTTTTCTTAAATTGTTATTTTGTTGAATTGAAAAAGTTGCTGTAGAAGATGGAATAATATTTTTATCTATTCTATTCTGGTATGTTAAATTACTTGCTTTTACAAAAATAATATAAATAAAGCTCATGATTGTATGCCCAATACTGGGTGGTCAGAGGTTTAGACTATTTCCAATAAAGCTTAGTCCTTTAAGTCCGCGTTTCACTAGAGCTTACTTGTGATAAGATGACAGATTCTGTCCAAGCATTTTGCTATAGTTTTCAAGACGCTAAGTCGTAGACAAGTTTCGAAAAACTCATGAAGTCAGCCAGAAGTTTCTCACGTGGTTCGAATTTAAGTTTCAATATCTTAGATTAATTCATGAAAATAATAAATGATAAATAAATATCTTTACGCAATTCCCGTACAATACAGCGGTAGACAGAGGTTTAGTCCAGACAATGAAGTCCCTTCGACCTACCTTCCACCGAAGGTATTTTCAGGACAACGTGACAGGTGGTGAGACTGTCGCCGTCTTTATGTACAAGCCAACGATGTTATTCGTACATAAATTTTTGAAAAACCCATTGGTATGAGCCACCTGGGGATCGAACTCGGGTCTATTAACTCGAAATTCCGACCACCCGGCTATCGTGACTTTTATGATACTTTAAAGAAGTTAAAATTGTATATTGTTTTCTTAAATTGTTATTTTGTTGAATCGAAAAAGTTGCTGTAGAAGATGGAATAATATCTTAATCTATTCTATTTTGGTATGTTAAATTACTTGCTTTTGCTAAGCTCATGATTGTATGCTCAATACTAGGGTGGTCAGAGGTTTAGACTACATATTTCCCATAAAGCTTAGTCCTTTAAGTCGCATTTCTCCAGAGCTTAATTGGGATAAGATGACAGATTCTGTCCAAGCATTTCGTCATAGTTTTCAACAGGCTAAGTCGTAGATAAGTTTCGAAAAACTCATGAAGTCAGCCATTCTCACGTGGTTCGAATTTAAGTTTCAATATTTTAGATTAATTCCTTAAAATAATAAATAAATATCTTCACGCAATTTCCGTACAATACAGCGGTAAACAGAGGTTTAGTCCAGACAATGAAGTCCCTTCGACCTACCTTCCACCGAAGGTATTTTCAGGACAACGTGACAGGTGGTGAGACTGTCACCGTCTTTATGTACAAGCCAACGATGTTATTCGTACATAAATTTTTGAAAACCCCATTGGTATGAGCCACCTGGGGATCGAACTCGGGTCTATTAACTCGAAATTCCGACCACCCGGCTATCGTGACTTTTATGATACTTTAAAGAAGTTAAAATTGTATATTGTTTTCTTAAATTGTTATTTTGTTGAATCGAAAAAGTTGCTGTAGAAGATGGAATAATATCTTAATCTATTCTATTTTGGTATGTTAAATTACTTGCTTTTGCTAAGCTCATGATTGTATGCTCAATACTAGGGTGGTCAGAGGTTTAGACTACATATTTCCCATAAAGCTTAGTCCTTTAAGTCGCATTTCTCCAGAGCTTAATTGGGATAAGATGACAGATTCTGTCCAAGCATTTCGTCATAGTTTTCAACAGGCTAAGTCGTAGATAAGTTTCGAAAAACTCATGAAGTCAGCCATTCTCACGTGGTTCGAATTTAAGTTTCAATATTTTAGATTAATTCCTTAAAATAATAAATAAATATCTTCACGCAATTTCCGTACAATACAGGGTTAGACATAGGTCTAGTCCAGACACTTAAGTCCCTTCGACCCACCTTCCACCGAACATATTTTTGGGACAACGTGACAGGTGGTGAGCCCGTCGCCGTATTTATGTCCAAGCCAACGATATAATTCGTACCTAAGTTTTTGAAAAACCCATTGGTACCAGCCTGTCACCTTAGGATCAAACTCGGGTCTCTTGACTCAAAATTCCGACAACCCTCCATTCGGCTATCGTGACTAATAACAAAAGTTGTGCTATTAAGTTTCGTAATGGTCGCAACAAATTGTGTCACATTAAGAAAATGGAGTGACGTTATCGCTTGTTATTTTCTATCACGTTAAGACAGTTATCGGAGAATTCAATAACGGTTTGTAAATAACAGGGAAGTTGTTTTATTTTCTTTGACCTTTATTTATTAATGATGGCGGAATATTGTGTAATTCTGTTTCTACTGTATTCTGTATTAAATAACCCTAATTCTCCTTCGTATCTTAAGAATAACTTTCAACATCTTCATAGTACTCATGATAGAGTACCTCGTTCTATTCATCAATATAAGCTTCATATTCCACAATACAATGCAGGATACTATAACTCTTTACTGTACAAGCGATACTCCTCTGGAACGCCTTGCCCATTAATATTAAAACTGCTCCTGGTATGTACTCATTTAAGAGATTAATTCGAGAATATTACCTGCTTTTTTATTAGTATTGTATAGTAATTATAAGTATGATTTAGTTACTTCCTTTATTTTATATATATTGGAATACGTGTGGATGTATATATCTATGTGTGTAAATGAATTCTTAAATATTTATTATTAAATATGTGGGTATTTTATAGTATATACTGCTATATGTATCGTATGTATTGATTTTTGTATCCTGCAAAATATATATTGTATTTATTTATTCTTTGGGTCGCACCTGCCATCTACTTTTCACCATTACAAGAGTTGATTCGTAGAGAATGCCATCAGGCATTAAGTCCGCCCACCATGAGAATGCCATCAGGTATTAAGTAGCCCTTACTTTAAGGTATCTCAATAAAGGATAAATAAATAAATAAATACTGCTCCGTTTTTATTACGCACCGATATTTAGGTGCGTATAATTTCATCACTTAATATTTTCACTCTGGTAGACGTCTTTCATGATCGAAATCTTTTGACAATTATTTCATAAATTTATCAGCATTTAAATCAACATAGTCTTCTCAAAAAAACGCCGAAGCTCTGTCTATATTCATCACGTTTTGGGGAAAGATTCGGAGTGATCGCAGTATAGACTGTATAATTTTTACGATTTACACCATACTTTGCAATTTTCACCGACCAGCTTTATATGATACGACATCTATCTAGATGGTTATATCGACATATCTCATTAGCCCCTTTAATTTATAGGCACTTGTAACGAAATCCGTGTGTCTCTTTACCTGTGTGCGGCATCGCAGCTTCTTAGGGATAGACGCTACTTCTTTAGTTTATCCAAGGCAAGGTAACCTTGAACTAATCCTTCACCCAATGTAACTTCAGCAGTTATAGCATGAAATGAAAATGGTACCAATACGTACAATTTAGATGGATGATTATAGAGGCTCAATTGTTGATAAAAGCGAAGTGATATGGTCAAATCATTTTCTAGTTCAAAATTATTAAATGATTTGTAATAAAGTAAATAAATAAATAAATATCTTCACGCAATTCCCAATACAGGGGTAGACAGAGGTCTAGTCTAGACAATTAAGTCCCTTCCCTTTCACCAAAGATATTTTTTCGGGACGTGACTTTATCTCCAGGCCAACGATATAATTCATATATAAGTTTTGAAAACCCATTGGTACGAGCCTGCAACCTGGAGATCGAACTCGGAACTCTTGACACGTGATTCCAACCACCCAACTGACGAACATAATTCTTTTCTAAACACATTTTTTGCACATTCCTATAATTCTAACAGTAAAACATCATATATCAGTTACTTTTATCTAAAAATGACAAAGTAAGGTAACTTCTTACGAAGAAAACAAATAAAAGGTAATAAAAACAAAGAAATAGAACTGCCTTCCATTATCTTAACCAGAAATCAATACATCCTATTGATTAACCAGACGAAGCTATGACTTATTGATATAAATGTTGTCGAAACTCTTTGAATCTGACATAATTGAAATTCTATTCATTTCTTACTAAAAGTAATAATCTATTTTATTACTTGGCAGTCAATATCACTTAAAAAACGCTCTATAGTAGCTGCTTATAAATGCGACTACTACTTGGTAATTGCCTTCTTTCGAATAATATTTTCATTCAAATAATTTTTTGCGAATAACTGGAGCCATAAGAGGACACTTACCGAATGTGTGTCTGTGTACCACAGTGAACATTTGTACGCTGCTATTGAGGATCAACCTAGATCTTGATCAACCTATGAAACTAAAAAGATTGGCAGATAGACCTAATTTTGAAAATAATCCTTAGTAACTTAAAGGTCTAATGGAAGAGACGGGCAAGCGGACTAACGATCAAAATACACTCTATACTCAATCACAATTAAATCACAATCCATACTCAAACTTATAAATCTGATACCTGCCAAGGACCCACGAGGCTGTTGAAATAAAGATTTGATTTTAATTTGATATTAAAAGCTTGGTTCGCCATCAACATTTATTTATTTACTTACAGATTGGATTAAAGTGACAATAGCCGAGTAGTTGGGTGATCGGAATTCTAGCCGAAAGACCCGCGTTCGATCCGCAGGTGTCAGGCTCGTACCAATGGACTTTTTCAAAAATTATTTACGATTCATATCGTTAACTTGGACATAAAAGACGGCGACGGGCTCACCACCTGTCACGTTATCCCAGCAAATATCTTCGGTGGAAGGTAGGTCGAAGGGGCTTAATTGTCTAGACTAGAAGTTTCGGGAATGGCGTGATTTTTTTTTGTTTTTACAGATTTGAATAAAAAAACCTTTATAGGTCAATCCCTGATATAGTTGCAAATATAATAAAATATGTGTGGTATCAGCGTAAGAAGAATATGAGAAAAGCCTACAAAATGTCACAGATTAGGCAGACCATTGATGATGCAGCGGCTTCTAAGGTATATTATAAGGTATTGGTATAGGTACAGGCGATTATGACAAACCTTTCCTTACCAACTTATTTATTAATGTAGTAACTATTACTAAGTTATTTAAAATACATTACATTAACTACATACATATATTATTCGTTCCAACGCGACTTAAATAAAATAATTTTATGACAGCTTTTAAACTTTACTAAGCCGAGATTACTAAAAGAAGTTTTACATATACATTACAAATTTGTTTACTATCCGGAACGATCTCGACGCCCTAAGTCACTAAAGTCATGATGCGTGGAATTTCTATATCGTTCATTAGGTATGTAATGTACAGAAGTATTTGTTTACGGCTGTAACTGACCATGTAGCATTTTTTTTACATTGAAGTTTTTACGTGGAAATGTAATAAAACAAAATTAATTAAAAAAACTCTGCACAGCCACAATGCTCTTTCGGATAAAATTGAACCAAAAGCTAACTAGAAAAGCTAGACTATGTAGTTATAATATACATTTATTGGTATATCAGGAAATTGTATACCTCAGTCTCTTTCACAGTCCAGATCATGAGTACAACAAAGTATACGAAAATATCTTAAAATAAAAAGAAATGCAATGTAATAAAATCTGTTTAATTTCTCAGCCTACCTTAATTGTAAGTAAATTAATATAAACTGCCTTCTCTGGGAAATACCTTAGAATTATCAATAAGATGGTAGCCAAATATTGAGGCTCGTCGGGAATGGGCCCGGAATCCTGAAAATTGGTGCTTTTGACCTAATTACTTGAAGACGAAATAATCTTGTGGCAATTTCAGAACTATAACGACGTATCAAACAAAATGATAAAAATATTAAAATATAATAATATTTTTTGATAGGAGTTCAGAAACGAGGTTTGTTCACCGGTTAGTGATTACTGCATCGCTCTTACAATCGTAGTAATAAAATATGGTTAAAGATGCGATATAACTTTTGGAATAAACAAATAATATAAATATCTTTACGAACAATCTGATCCCTGTTTAGATAGCTTAGAGGTCAGGGTTACCATTATACCACTATATTATTATATTATTGAATTTAAAGTTTAAACTAACACTATGTTAATAAATTATTTGTAATATTAGTATTGTGATATATAGTATATTTAAATTTATCATTTTCTTCATATACGTATAGGTAACCGAGTACTCTTGACCCTCTCCTCTTCGAGCAAATTGCTCGTAAAAAAAATAAGGGGAAACTCCTTATTGTTTATAATAACACTAACAATTTATACCTCTCGTACCATATGACATACGAAATATGAAAAGTTTGTGTTGTTTTGTTAATAATAATTCTAAGGTTACGTTTAGCCCTTTGGATACGGAAATTAATCCTGCAGAAACACATATATATGTGTAAAAAATTTCAAGTTAATAAAAATCTTTACGCCATTTCAAATGCTGGTCTAGACAGACAATGTTTTAAAAAATAATGAACATTCTAAAACTTAAAATATTACTAGGGGAACTTCTTGGAGCAGTCTTGTGTTTATATGTAAACAGGAATCTGTAGCAGTTTACGTCGACGAAATGGCTCCGTATGCAATTTCATAATGTAGGAATTTCGTTGTTGCGATGCTCCGACTACTTTTGGGTTTATAGTTGAAAATAAAATAAAACAATCTTTTTAACTCAGTAAGTCCTTTTGGTTTATTATAATATAAACAACCTCCTGGGACGCGCGGCGTATCAGTGTATTTGTGATACTGATACAAAATTATTATTAATACTTACAGACAACATAATTATTCAAAAAATATATTAAATACTTAAATAAAACATGCTACTAATAGATACCGTATCTTATAATACACGCAATAATTACGTGATAAGTGGTGAGTTTATTGCCATCTTTTTGTTCAAGCAAACGGTACAATATCATAATAACAATTGTAATAACACTATCTAATAACTATATTACTGATCTATTGACTGATACCTAATAACAATATCATAATACAATATCCTAATTGTGAAAGTTTGTGAGCATTGGTAGTGGTTCGTTACTCTTTCACGCAAAATTCACTGAACGCATTTTGATGCAACTTTCCTGTGATAAAGCTTATAAATCAGAATAAAACATAGGCTACACAATTTTTTAATGATTTTTTAAAGCATATAGGCTATGCTGAACTTTATACAAATGTTCGCGACCGCATATTCTTATATTATCTACCTTCTTTTATGAAGAAGCCAATTTAGCCAAAATTACTAATCATAATATTTCTATTGGAATTCTAAATACATTTCTATAGGATATTTTTTACAATGCACATCTACATCCTGTCATTTCATAATAAGCCCGAAAGTTTGTGAGGATGTTCTTTAATCTTTTACGCAAAACCCACTGAACGGATTTTGATGCAACTTTGCAGTTACAATACTATTTATGAAAATTTGTGTATTTTGGCCATAATATTGCGATAAGTAGCAAGTAAGTCATCAAACACTAGCTTCATATCCCGCAGCATGGTGCAGGCTTTTTGAGTTCTTCTTTCACAGTTAAGGCTAATTCTCCTCCGCTCTTTCTCCAGACCTCAAGGCTGCTCCCAATAAACTTTCTTTTTAAAGGCTGCACAGAAAGCATTTAATTCTACATTATTTTGCATTTTGTATTGCATTTGCATTACTTTCTGTATTGTTCATCTGGCTTATAATTAGTTTATTATGTATATATATGTATACATATCTATGTGTGTATGTATGTTTATACATATGTGTATATATTTATGTCTATTTATTTGTATAATAATAAAAATAAATAAAATAAGTCGGAATTGTTCCTGCCCGAGAGCTGATTTTGGTTATTTTAAACCGATTAAAAAAAGGAGGAGGTTCTCAATTCGGGTATATGTCTTTTCAGTTTGACACCTCATAATTAAGTCAAATGTGAACCGATTGTGAAGATTATAATTTATTTGTAAGGATATTCTTCCTACCAAGATAATTTATCAAATTTTAAAAACATAGTGAGAATTTCACCTCTTCTGCGATGAAATATAGTTGTTTGTATCAACAAGTCATCATATAGGATGCTGAGCTGGTAATAGAAGCTAATGCACTCCTCAATGGCAAGGAATTAGAAAGTAATATACAATTTGTTGGCAGATACTGCTCGATACATAGGTAGTAGGTGATAAGAGACAAATTGGGCGTTTCATAATTCAGAATAAAAATAAATAAAAAATAAATATCTTCACGCAATTCCCAATACAGGGGTAGTCAGAGGTCTAGTCTAAACTATTAAGTCCCTTCGACCCACATTCTACTAAAGATATTTTCGGGACAACGTGATAGTTGGTCTCTCGACTCGAAATTCTGACCACCCTACCACTCGGCTGTCGTGACTTTTTTTCGTCATAATTTCGAACGACTGATTATAAGGTTTAGGCATAGACGGATTATCATCAACATTAAGACGACCGGTTTCACCTACCGGTAGGAATGGGCTAGTGCTTGTGCCCTCAACTTATTATCTATCATTACGTACTCGTACTTATTTTTTTCTACACCAAAAATAATAAAAAACATTATTTATCTAAAATATGATGATTGAGTGGTTATATTAAAAAGCTGACAACAAATTTTCCAGACGATCGTCGGTCGTACAGTTAGATATAACATAATTTAAATTCAATAGAAATAAGATATATTATATACTTAAACTGACATTCATGCTCGATCGCCTAGACAGTGCGTAAATATTTAATATTGAAACGGGGCACCGAATGATTGATTAACTACTAATTAAAGACACACAATTAATACTTAATACAGAGAAAACCAAACCCATTGTGGAAAATTCAAATGGACAATTATGTACTAAAATACCAGAAAAATATTCGAAGAAAATAATATTATTTATTTCATTATATTTTATTAGATTAAGTTTATTGAATAGGTCACCATCTTTAGTATGCTGCATAAATTAAAAGGAAAAGTTTTTGACTAACCATGCTTCAAGCAAAAACTTCTAAATTAATCACTTACCTTCCGTAGTAATATGTTGTTGTGTGTTTTTAAGAACATGATATTTTATAGTAAAGAAAAATTAAAATATATGGACACCATAAAGTTAACAATAAAAGGGATCCAGGTAGGCCGAGTCTAACTTTCGAAAACCATGTGAAAAGATTTCCCGAAGGTCAAGAGTACTCTAATACTTTGTACTGTGTGATTTGCTTTTATGAAATGATTATACCGCGTTTGGTAAACGTCAATGATGCTTAATTTTGTTCTGGTATTTTTTTACATGGTTATATCGCCAACTGCCTCCCCTAATCGCGTCTTAGACACACCCTAGGTAAAAAAGGGAGAAAGTCTCCCTCTCTTCCTCTATCTCTTAATGGTTAGTGGATATATTAACAGTAAGTGAAGGAAGCTCTACAATCTTAGATCCGCAAATCTTTTAAATTTCATAAAGAATATAGAATTGTAACTGTTGAACTTAATTCAAAGGGAAATTTCAAATATAAGCAAAGAGTATCAGATAGTCAAATTTATTGACACAAAGTTTTCCCCGTCAAGTTGAACACCCCTCCAGGGGGGGTAAACGAAATTGATTCCGTTATATTTAGCAAAGCCAGAAGCCTATTTCGGTTATTTATTTTTAATAAAATGAGGTCGGTATATCAATGTGCTGATAATCCTTCGTGCACGTATTACATTTACATTTTAATATCTCACTCTTACCCATTTTTACAGCAATATTGTATACAATATTAAATATTATGTTCCTGAGAGTATGTTGTTTTTAGGTGACATTCTTAGTCAAATAATACTATAGTGGTATTATTTGACTAAAGTAGACATGTGGAAACTTTTTGGCAGGATCCTAAAGTGAGAGTAAGTTAGATAATAATAATAGATAAGAGTTTTGTATAAGGATCCTGTAGTAAAAAACTCCCCGCAGTTTAACGATACAGGGCGGCAAAATAAAATAAAATAAATAAAAATAAAACGTACTAATGACAGTAACTTGTAGAAAAAAAAAGAAAATATCTTCACGCCATTCCCAATACAGGAGTAGACAAGGTCAAGACAATTCATTTTAACCCACCTTCCACCATAGATATTTTTGGGACAAAGTGACAGGTGGTGATCCCGTCGTCGTGTTAATGCCCAAGCCAACGATATAACTCGTAAATAAGTTTTTGAAAAGACCCATTGGTACGAGACTGCCATCTGGGGATCGAACTCGAATTGAAAAGAGTCACAAAAACATTATCAATACTTAATACAATAATATAAATTAACTCCTTTAAAATGTTCTCTTTTTAATGCTAACCTCGATAGCAATTGGTGTTCCTAGCTAACTACAGAAGCTCTACCAAAGAATTTAGAAATCCACGTGTTTGAAACACTCATTAAGTATCCGCTATTTTTCAAAGAAATATCACCTTGTGCGTATGCTTTGTTCGAGAAGCTTACGTGAAAATACGCGTATTATTTTCTTTCAATTTTACGTAACACCCTTCAATCTGTTGTTTTGATTTTAAAAACTTATTTTTTAAACGCACGACAAAAAGATTAAATCTTTATTCAATAACCGTAGCTTTTACGTCAATGAAGGAATACAAAAAATGCGAAAGGCCATTTTTTTGTATCGCAAAAAATGTCACGTGCAACGTCACTTTTTAAGACAATAGCGAAAGTGTCGCCGAATAATAAACAGGGTGATTTAAGGTCAAATCTATAAATAAGTAGCCACTAACGGATAGGCATTGTCCACATATATTGTAACGCAACGTCCTTTGTGTTTGATAACGGGTTGTTGCTAAATTGTTTTCTTTGTTTGTAAATTTATTGCAAAATGCGATCATTCCAGCTTAAATTAAAGCTCAGATCTTAGCGGATATCACAAAAGCGCTACAACAGTTAATGTTTTTATTAGAATGAAATTAACAACATGTTAACCATCCGTTTCATTTAACAGCATATACATCATTACGTTTTATTAGTTAAAATGCAGATGTGTGTATTGGCGTAATAACTTCCCACCCCTTTAATCCTGTGAGTTTCGTAAATAGCCAAAAAGGTAAAAGTCTTGCAAATGCTTATTACCTATAGACAAGATAAATATCTTAAAAAAATCCAGAACAAAACTAAACAGACCAGTGAAGTGTAGCTGCATCTAAAGTGCGAAGAGTTGATTGTGGCAAAATTAAAGGCCTATCATTTAAAACATTAAATCGATTATACCCCTAATAGGGGGATAGATAGAGATCTAGACAATTAAAGCCTTTGACGCACCTTTCAACGAAGACATTTTTTGCGACTACGTGACAGGTGGTGAGCCGTCACCGTTTTTATATCGAAACCAACTACATAAATCGTTCATAAGTTTTTTGAAAAAGCCCATCGGTACTAACCTACTCGAACTCGGGTCTCTTGGCTCGAATTCCGATCACCCAATCACTCGACTATGGAGGCTTGTGAGTTGATCGTAATTTTCCAGACTATTCCTTAATATCTCTTTGTACATCTACGCGACTAAGCCAAAAGCCACTTCTAGTGAAAAGGGATGGCAGAACAAAAAAGTCAACTGCCTATTCGATTAAATCAGAAAACTATAATCGCCTCATATGGCACCTGTCGGAATAATAGTGATAGAAAGAAATATTTGTATATTAAGGGATGTACATAGATTTTCAAGAAATATTTTATTCTCTCCTCGATATTTCGTTCCCCATTACGAAGCTGAGATATATTGCTTACACCTCAAAAGAGGCAGACGTATATAGCTCCTTAAAAGAAAATGGTGGTCTTTTGTTAAGAAAATGTGGGAATATTTTTCACTTATTTTCCTTTTAAGGTACCTTTTTTCATCAGAAAACCTTATAATATAGTCTGGAGATATTGTTCAGGTATGGTCTATTTATACCATTTCATAAATTATTATATAATTATTATATTTATGTGGTTGTGTAATATGCAAACGTAAAGCATAGAAGTTAATATATATTACATGTTGCCGACCAAATAGTCTAGTTGGTAGTGACCTTCCTTTTGAAACTAAGGGTCGCGGTTTCGAATCCCGCTAGGGGCAAACAATTGTGTAATTAATTTGAATGTTTGTGGTCGAGTCATGAATGTTTATGTCAGGTTCAACGACCTGTCTCGTTGGCCCTAAACAGTCACTACGGTGAAGTGTGTAACGAAGGGGCTAAATCTTCATTACCTTTGACTATCATTAGGAAATGCGTGGAGATATAAAATAAATACACCAAATGTTGCTTCTGCTGTATGAAAGGGCCGACTCGACAAAAGTTGAATTGCTCCGCAAAATATGCGCTGGAAGTTGAGCCACCTTGTGATTTTGCATATTCTGTCTCCTTCCCTATTATTCTCTCCATCTCCGAATTCCTTTCTTAAAGTAATTAATGCATCTGCTGCATTTTTGGTGCCATTTTTGTAGTCAGTAGTCACTGAAAATGTTCAACTCATTCCCTGTAGCTGCAAAATTCTTTTGTGCCACGGCCGGGGTTTGTGTATACGTCAGAGAAGATATATGTTCTCAACGCCTCGGCAGCCTTGAAGGTAGGGGCCTGTCCACCCTTTGGGTACGCACAGACAGCGACGACCACCCTCGCGTCTATGTATGGTCCCACAGCGGTAATGCCGAAACTGACCGACTCATCGACCACATCCAAATGGCTGCAGATTCCGTGCTACAGCAGATCCCATCCGCAGTAATCGTGGTACTCGGCGACTTCAACGCCCACCACGCCGAATGGCTACGATCTCGAATCATGTGGGGTGATCTGGTTTTGACTTTACCGACTTTGTCGACGAGTATAGGAACAAACTTGTGTCTGAAGTCGAGATTTTGTTAGACAAAGTCTCGGATTGGGGCCGACTAAATTTAGTCCAGTTCAACCCTAAAAAGACACAGGTTTGCGCGTTTACCGCTAAAAAGAAACCCTTCGTCGTGTCACCTCATTTTGAGAGCACTCCCCTAGTTGCCTCAGCCAGTATCAGAATCCTTGGCGTCGACATATCGAGTGACGTTCAGTTTCGCGGTCACTTGGAAGGGAAGGCCTCTAAGAAGCTTGGCGTGCTCAGTAGAGCACGACAGTACTTCATGCCGGCCCACCGCCTGCAACTTTATAAGGCGCAGGTTCGGCCGCACATGGAGTACTGTTCGCATATCTGGGCAGGGGCACCCCAGTGTCAGCTCCTTCCATTTGACCGTATCCAACGAAGAGCGGCTCGAATCGTCGACGACCATGTTCTCTATAGTATCTGATAGGCTAGATCCCCTGGCATTGCGAAGAGATGTTGCATCTCTTTGCATTTTTACAAGATTTACTACAAGGAGTGCTCTAAGGAATTGTTCGGATTAATCCCAGCCGCTGAATTTCACCATCGAACCTTACGGCATAGTCAAAAATTCCATCAACACCATCTTGATGCTTGGCATTCCACCACAGTGCGTTTTTCGCGGAATTTTCTGCCACGCACTTGCAATTTATGGAATGTGCTGCCGTCAGCAGTTTTTCCGGAGCGATACGACTTAGGGACTTTCAAGAAAAGAGCCTATACCTTTCTCAAAGGCCGGCAACGCACCTGCTACGCCTCTGGTATTGCGGGTGTTCATGGGCGGCGGTAATCACTTACCATCACGTGAGCCACCTGCTCGTTTACCTCCCTTCCCCATAAAAAAAGACCATATATGTCACCAAATATTTAATTTTTTTATTTATTTTATTTTATTTGGAAAACATACTGCTGTATTTTAAATAACATTTTAGGTAAAAAATAATAATGAAGAGTAACTTAGTGCTAATAACATGTTTTCACATATTTAATATCTATAAAACGAATTGCGTTAACGGTAATGTATTGTTCTAAAACTTATAGAATACAACAATAATTCTTAAACTAAAACGAATGAAACCATTGCCTAGTCAAATATTTCTTAAAGGTTGTTACATTTGTATTCAATACTTTAAAGTCGTCTGCTCAGCGTATTTGTTATATAGCTTAGCCACTCGGCAGAAGTAAGAATTTTGTCGATAATTGGTTGAGTGAGCGGAAACTGAGAGGAAATGATGTCGCCGTCAAGAAACAGCTCTCGTTGGTACGAAAAAATTCACATTGGTAAGTAGCTGTGGACAGTCCAACTTATTTTGCAAGATGCTCATAAGGAAGGCGACATCACCTATACTACGCCTGTCTACCTGCGGCAATAGATGATGACGTTTATATCTGTCCTCATAATTGAGATCGTACTGCTTACATTTATGTTGTAGATATCTTAAACTTAAAAACCTTTTCTGGACGGCTTCTATTCTATTTATAGCCTTTATGTTACTAAAACTTGAGGTAGACCTAATGACGAACCCAAGAGCTCTGTTAGCATTCTTGACAATTGAATCTATTTGAGTATCAAAAAAACATTTAATTAAAAACATGTAATATAAAAACATGTAATGTAAATATTTGAGAATCAAAAAGACATAAAAACATGTAACATAGCAATGTAATAAATATTGTATTAGTAATAACTTGATTTGAGTTCTAGTCAAGAGACCTGATTTCAATTCCCAAGGCTCTTACTAATGCTTTTATTTTTTCAAAACTTACATTCGACATCGTATGTAAGTTTTGAAAAACAAAACTTAAAAGAGATCCGAATTCGATCCCCAGGTGGTAAGCCCGTTAGTTTTTTCATAACCTATGTACGTATTATATCGTTGGCTTGTACATAACGACGGCGGCAGGCTCACCTCCTGTTACGTTGTCCCAAGAAATGTCTTCGGTGGAAGGTGGGTCGAGATGACTTAATTGTGTCTAAATAAACAGGACCTCTATCTACTCTTATATTGGGAATGACGTGAAGTAAGATGTATAGGGTCATTGTAATTATGTGCTACGAGGCATACTGTCTTGATACATTCTATACTCGCATGACCACGCATCGGGAACTTTTTCCTATAAAATAATTAAATAAATGGTATAATATTAAATAAATAAATAATCAAGGGTTTCTTTTTATGGGAGTCCAAAATAACGAGCTAATGAAACTGAACCTGAACCTGGTGGTATTGGGTTAATGCAGCTCATAACACTATTATTACTTAACATTTCAAAAGAAGAAATAATAGAGAGAGCTTTTAAAGAAACTGTAGTTTTTTTTATTTTATTTGATCACTTTCTCATAACTAGGTGAGTAGTCGTAGTAAAATAATACTATTACCTGACTATTTATACTATTCACCTACTTCAGAAATCATTCATAAACACAAAAAAACACCTATGTAGTAAACACGCAGTACAAGTGAAACCTTTAGAAACAGAAGATAACAGTTCATTAGCTGAAGTGCTAACAAAGTCTTAGTACTCCTTAATATGCCTTTAGACGGTCTCTTTAAAAAAGTCACGATAGCCGAGTGGTTGAGAGGTCAGAATTTCGAGTCGAGAGACCCGCGTTCGATCCCCAGGTGGCAGGCTCGTACCAATGGGACAATGGCCAATAAAATTTTCAAAAACTTATGTACGAATTATATCGTTGGCATGGACATAAAAACGGCTCACTGTATTAGGAATTGCGTGAAGATATTTTTTTATTTATTTTAGAAGGTCTCTTACCACAAAGGGGAAGGGTAACCACAACTTTTTCGATTCATCGAGTTTCCACTTCCAAAAAATCCCATTGAAAATAATTTATTTGCTTTATTTCATTGCATCATGGTCGTGAATTATTATGAGCACACAACCTGAAAATATCATAAATATATTGCTCTTTGAAAAGGTTCTTCGTAAACAATTCCAGGTCGGACTTATACGACTCGTTTCGTAACAAAGGTCAAGGTGTAACGGTCACATTGAAAATATGTTAGATTCGAAGTTAAAGATAAATATATTGTGAAATAAAATTAATTGTATATATTTCCCAGGGGTCTAGTGCAACACCGCAAAAGAAAATTCTACGAAGTAGTTTCTATAATGCCAAGGAGTTGTTTGAATAGGAACCAAACTTGTTCATAAGATATGTTTAATATATTTTACATAATAATATATTAAAATAACAGACACCTATTTTAAACTTGTAAGGGACTAGGTTATATATACGCAGATTCGACAGACAGATTTGTGATTAAATGCATCCAAAACATTCACTCACAACAAAATTCAACATTCACTAATAAGTTAAAGTTTAACATTCTTACTCACTAAAATATTTGGATGTAAGATCCCATAACGCTACTAAGATAATATATAAGAGAGAAATAAGTGTGGACAATATCAAATACATTGACGTGTTCCTAAAGTAAGTAGCTAAGTGATAGTGTGAATGGATTGTAATCAACTAAGATACTACAAACATGTACGAGATAATACAGAAAAAGTGATTACTTATTCGCATTCGACAGACAGATTTGTGATTAAATGCATCCAAACATTCACTCACAACAAAATTCAACATTCACTAATAAGTTAAAGTTTAACATTCTTACTCACTAAAATATTTGGATGTAAGATCCCATAACGCTACTAAGATAATATATAAGAGAGAAATAAGTGTGGACAATATCAAATACATTGACCTGTTCCTAAAGTAAGTAGCTAAGTGATAGTGTGAATGGATTGTAATCAACTAAGATACTACAAACATGTACGAGATAATACAGAAAAAGTGATTACATTCATACATGCACACTTACGTAACGACTTATAGAAGTCCACAGCTGGACATGCTAGTCCTGCAACGAGATTTCGCCAGAATCGCAACTATTGGCCAGATACCTTTGACGCAGCGCGACATCGGCTTGCATATTTTAATTATCCACTGGTCGCTATTGATAATATCAAGGTATAACTTTCAGTCGCCTCTTATGATGCCCACGGGAAGAAGGTCAAGAGTAGAAGGGCTCAGTTCTATTTTAATATATAAATATCATCACGCCACTCCCAATACAGGGGAAGACAGAGATCTAGACTATTAAGTTTTTTCGATCCTCCTTCCACCGAAGACATTTTTTGGGACATCAAGACAAGTGGTGAACTCATCGCGGTATTTATGTCCATGCCAACGATATAAATCGTGCATAAGTTTTATAAAAAACCCTTGTACTTGTACGAGCATTGGGGATCGAACTCGGGTTTCTTGGACACGACATGGTTATCATTGCTGTTTGGTTCTGGAATGATTTTGACGACATCCATGGACGACTGGCGTACACGCCAGTTTTCTTGGTGTTACTAGTTGTGGTTCAATTCTCTGATCATTTGTTGGTTTGGATCATTTTTGGTGTCTCTTTCATTTTTAATATTATATATTTAATATTAAATATATTATATATTATTAAATATATAAAAAATGTCACGATAGCCGAGTGGTTGAGTGGTCGGAATTTCGAGTCAAGAGACCCGAGTTCGATCCCCAAGTGGCTGGCTCGTACCAATGGGTTTTTCAAAAACTTATGTACGAATATCGTTGGCTTGGACATAAAAGCGGCGACGGGCTCACCACCTGTCACGTTGTCCCGAAAATATCTTCAGTGGAACGTGGGTCGAAGGGACATAATTGTCTAAACTAGACCTCTGTCTACCCCTGTATTGGGAATTGCGTGAAGATATTTATTTATTTATTTATATATTATTAATATTTATAGGTACTGGAATTAGTTTTATTTCGTCTCTAAATTTGTTTTGTTTTGTGTTATTGTTTAATTTCCTTGATTTAATATATTCGTGGGCAATAAATGTTTCTTTCTTACTGGCCGTAAATGCCGTGTTAAATGATTAGTAAATTATTAATAAACGATCAAGTGGAGTACAATAGAAATTCCAAAATAGCTTCGATGAAAAGTGAGTCATAAGGAAATAAGTTTTCTAGACCTCTGTCTAACCCTGAATTGGGAATTGCGTGAAGAATAGAAATGGATGTCCCTGAAGAGCAATGACGCAATAAGGGACCTGCATAGACTACAGACTAGATAATGTGTAAATAGATCAAGACACGTGAACTAACTCACTTGAGCTTATTTTGTCGACAAAATTGTTACGACATGATAGTGGAATCAACAGTTTTTGAACGTTCTTCTTCTTCCCTTAACTTAATTATAGACGTAAATTATTAAGTTAATAAGCTTACATTTATTAATATTACTTAAATTGCAAAGGTCGACTGCAAAATATAGACCTCTCCTATATGGAGTATTACCACATTCGCCACGCTTGGGTAGCGGATTAGCGATCGCAGTACCGGACAACTCGTTACTTAGACCCTCATACTTAATATTGATCTGGTATTTGTTCCAAGATAGTTGGTAGCAACCATTTTCACTTATTGCATAGCCTTCGCCGTAGTCAACACTTATGACACCTACGGGAAGAATCTTTATCCCATTCCAAATACTGGGAAAGATAGGGGTCTAGGCAATGAAGTCTTTTCGACTCACCTTTTACTGGAAACATTTTTTGGGGCTATGTTACAGGCGGTGAATCTGTCGCCGTCTTTATGTCCAAGCCAACGATATAAATCGTATATAAGTTTTGAATAGAACCATTCGAGCCTATCACGATCGGACTCGTATCGAACTGGGTCTCTTGACTCCAATTCCAATCACCAAACCACTCGGCTAACGCGACTTCTTCGGAACAAAGAGGTGATAAATTCTTACGTCTATTATACCACACGGCATAATAAATATATGTAATTAAAAACTAGAATACACCTAAAAAAATATCTTCATGCAATTTCCATTACAGGGGTAGACAGAGGTCTAGTCCAGACAATTAAGTCCCTTTGACCCATCTCCCTCCGAAGATATTTTCGGGACAACGTGACAGGTGGTGAGCCCACGCCGTCTTTACATCCAAGCCAACGACATAATTCGTATATGAGTTTTTGAAAAACCCATTCGTACGAGCCTGCCTCCTAGAGTTCGAACTCGGATCTCTTGACTCGTAATTCCGACCACCCAACCACTAGTCTATCGTGACTTTAAATACGTTATAATTTAAGAATTCACCTAGAAACAATAATCACAGATATTAACTATGTCTAGTTACCGCCAAACCCGTGTTTCTTTAATGTATTGCTCTTTGTCATTTGCAACTTCTTTCCATTTTCTCACTTTCCTTGGAGACTTCTATTAATATTTCAAAATCAAAATTTAGCAAATGGGTTAGAATTTCACGAGTTTTTGTAAAACTAACAAACATCAACACATTTTTATATATGTATATATTATATAAATATTAATAGATATAGTCTTATAATATTTACCTAATATATTATATTAGGTAAATATTATAACACGTATAACATTACTTATCGTTAAGCAACACTCAATGCCGATTTCAAAAGATTTACACGATTTGTCACGGAATTGCGACAAATTCTCACCAGATTCAATTCTATTACTATAGAATATAGCAATTCCGACTGGCACATAATCGATATCGAGATACGTCGTCTATTCCATTGATATTGTATATTGTGGAGGAAAATGGGGCAGAAATTATATAAATATCACACAATCTGTTCACAATTCCTTATAGATTACATATATACATAACAGGCTGGCCCGTGGCAGAGTTTGCCATCATCGCCATGCTCGACAAGCGGATCGGCAGTCGCAGTACTAGACATCTTACATTTTAGATGCTGCTACCCGTAATCGGTCTGCTAATTTTGGTCTGGTATTTGTTCATCTATCAGGAGGCACTTTCCAAAATTAGCTGATGGGCAGTAGCGCCTAAGCTGCAATATGTATCATACTGCGAGCGATGGCCAATCCAATTTCCAAACCAAGCGATAATAGTAAAGCCCTCTGGTACGGAAATGGTCTAGATCCTGCAGAGGTCCTTTGAAGGTTATTCTGGAAGGTCGTCAAGGTCGCGATAATTAAGACGATGGCAGATGTACTACGTATAACAAATATTTAACAAGATTCGATAAAAAAACTCATATTAAAATAACTTTGAAACGATTGAACGAATCAATTGTTGTGAGTCGTATGCTATGTTACGTGTGAATTTATTTAACAGTACATATCAAATCAAAAACATCAAACACCATATAAATAAATAATTAAATAAATAAATAAATTTTGACAACACCACATTACTCGTTATGTAGCTCAAGAGCTTGTGTTATGAAATCTGAAACAGCGAATGTACTACAGACAACATGTTCCATAACAATAAAGAAAAAGTATACACTACAAACACTGTGATAGTATAGAAAAAGTGATTTTCTTCAGAGAATCGTCCGAGAATCTAACCTGGGACCACAGAGCTGGCAACACCTTGAAAACCAGTGACGCCACTCGACTAAGCGGTTGTCATATCCATATAAAATGAATAGATCTATAGTGTGACACTTTGCATTCTTGAAGTTATGAGCTTATGAGCTTTGGCATTTATCTTATCATTCTTTAATTTTTTGTATAGATTGTCTTTAATTTCTTTAACATGGTTTTTCTGTTGGTAAGAACATAGTAAAGTTTCAAAATAAAGATTATTCCGCATTTCAAAAAGACTTACTTTTGTAAAGTATTACGTAAAATAAATTAAAATGTAATGAAACTTTTACGTAAATGTGTCAAATAGACGTAAGTTTTTACGTAGTTGTATGTATACTTGTCCTATAAAACCTAAATGACTTAGTATACTAAATTAAATTTAAAAAATAAGCTTTGTTGAGAGATTGGTCGAAAGGACTTAATTGTGTAGACCTCTTTCTATCTCAGTTCCGAGACTTTCTACACTTATAGAGAAATTTAGTACCCTTAAACCTAGAAAACCTTGTTTTGTTATATTGTTTCTCCGGGATTACTCGGACTTAACCAGAATATATTACGTATTCTGCGCAGAATAAAGTGAATCTAAATTTTACAACTTAAGGCGATTAGATAAGATGATCTTTACAACTTCTTGGTATTAAACTTGTACACAACTTTAAAATGATGCTTGGTAGCCAACTTAAGAATAAAACAACTTGTAAAAAAATATTCATGTAGAATTAGTATCAGACGGCATTTTAAAATCGATTTATTTCTATCCACTGAAGAAAATTACAGGCGAAAGTAGGAAGTCTCTTTTCCTTTTTTGTATATATCAAAGCAATTTGATTTTGTCTTTATCTATGTATTTATATACGTATAAATACGTATATATGTATATGTACATATACGTATATGTATATGTACGTAACATATACATATACGTATACCGAGACAGTAAAAAATAAATCAAATTTATACTGATAGATAACATTGTGGTATATTTAGCGATTTACTTGTTACTTGGTGTTCGTAGCACTCGACATCTCCCACTCAAATGCTGCTGCCAAAATTCGGACCTCTTAACCTCGATTTAGCATTTTTCGAAATTGATATCCGGCTATTTACAGTTGCCCTTGCCTTTTACAAGACTTTTTCCTTAGTCGCACTCCATTTGGTTAATACCTTCATTAAAAATTAAAAGTCATGATAGCCGAGTGGTTGGGTGGTCGGAATTTCGAGTCAGGATTCGAGTTCGATCACGATTCGAGACCGATGGATTATATAATCACTTAAAAAACTGTCCAAAGATGAACATATGCTTGGGATAGCTAAAAATCTATAGGACGAGAGACTCAAGCTTGTTAGGTAGGAGAAACGCCTAAGTAAAATTCGTATTAGAAATCCTTCAACAGTATAGCCACGATAGCCGAGTGGTTGGGTGGTCGGAATTTCGAACCGAGAGACCCGAGTTCGATCCCCAGGTGACAGGCTCGTACCTATGGGTTTTTCAAAGACGGCGACAGGCTCACCACCTGTCACGTTGTCCCGAAAATATCTTCGGTGGAAGGTGGGCCGAAGGGACGTAATTGTCTAGACTAGACCTCTGTCTACCTCTGTATTGGGAATTGTGTGAAGATATTTATTTTTGTTTTCATAAAAAAATTGGAATTAGCCACAAATAACAGTGGGCTACTATAGTAAAGATCGGCTATGTTACTCGTAACATTTATTAGCCTTCCGTGAGTAGTTAGTTTTCATTTATATTACATGCTATATTTAAAAGTACATATCAAATCACGTAGATCAAATACATATACAAATAAGTAAATAGATATAGAGAATATCACATACATTGCTCTGGTCCCAAGGTAAGTATCTAGAACTAGAGATCAAGTAATCCTGAAAGTTTCCGAAAAGAAGTGTAATGTTACAAATCTAGCAGTATCTATTTAAGTTGGAAATCTTGTTCTCACTTGTAATTGAATTTTCATATGGCATTATTTCAATAATATACAAAGTACATAGACAATAAAAGTTAAAATAAAGACTAAAAATTTTGTTTAGTACTTACGTGTGCTAATTATTAAGCTAAAATATTTTCTCCGAATTCTTGCTCCAATTGCTTCAACTGACGACGGTAAATATATCCGATATAAAAATGACTACGTTGTCGACGGCAGATGACAAATTTATAAGGAAACCTGCATGTCTGATAAACATTAGAAAATGTTCAGCCCAGCCGCGTAATGGAACCGTCTGGCTCCTGTCTCGCCTTATAAAATAATGGGATCAGTATTTTTACTAAATGGTTTTATATTTGAAAATGTACGGTAAAATTCATTTTAAAAAATTTTAAGGTTATAAATAAATTTAGAGTATTAAAAGTAGTCCTAAAATAATTATAATCATCTATGTGGTAACGGTGCAAGAATATTACCACTCGCTTTCTTCCCGTGGGTGTCGTTATGGCAACCGATAGATGGCGGGACAAACATCATCTGCGTCTGCGGTGCTACTGGTATGGTACTGCGATCGCCAATCCGCTTGCCAAGCGTACGATTATGGCAAATCTTACGTATGTAAGAGACCTATGTCCAGCAGTGGACTTTAACAGGCCGATATGTATGTAAGTATTATTATAAAAGTCCCTATTTATAATACTTCGTCCAGTTACAACCTATTTACGGGCCTATAAAAGTAAGTACTGGTGCTACATCTATTTTTCTCTGTGAAAGGCCTTTTTTTATGAAAAAAGCTGGTGGCTCTCAAGTGATCACTGGTGCAGGTGACTCACGTGATAGTTAGTGATCACCGCCACCCATAAACACCTACAATACTGGAGGAATAGCAGATGTGTTTCCGGCCTTTTAGTAAGGAATAGGCTCTTTTCTTAAAGGTCCCTAAGTCGTATCGAACCGGAAAAACTGCTATTCTGCAAAAGCGCCTTGTGATGGAATGCCTACCATCAAAGTGGTGACGATTGAATTTGAGGTCATGCTGTAAAGTTCGATGGTGAAATTCATCGCCTTGAATTAATCCGACCAATCCCTCGGAACACTTATATTCAAAGCCACTTTAAGAGGGTGCCTTCTTAAAAAACCAGCAAGGTTCTCGAAATAATTACCGGAATTCTGAGAAAGTAAAGAATCTATTAAAATGACATAAAAAGGTAAATCAAATAAGTTTCACTCAAGAAGTAAAATAATAGTTGTGCTTTTCTGCGAATCCAGTCTTCATTCATTCAATATTTGTGCAAAATTTTCTTGAACTTCTAATAGACATTGCCGGATAAGCAAGTATAAAATTTTAAAGGACTGAATGTACTAGTTGAGAATACATGTTTTTAATTTGTTTATAATTACACAATATTTAATGTTACATTATTAGGAATAAATGCTGCACGAATTTGTAATAATAATACCACCGCTTCTCTTCCCGTGGGTGTCGGAAGAGGCGACTAAGGGAAAAGCTTAGAAAATACAATTGGCTACCGAGAGATGGTCGGTTTATGGCACACCCTTTCTTACGGGAGACGCCTATGCCCTGCATTGTGCATCTACATGCCGTAATAATACAAAACAGCATCTCTGATTTATGGATGTGAATAACTCAATGGATAGGAATGAAACCAATTTTTTAATATTTGCATTACAGAGGAATGTCATAATATTTGGATATTTTGATGCCTATGTAAGTTAATATATACACTAACACTAGCTTCACCCCGTGGCTTCGCTCGCGTAGTATGAATAATAAATAAATAAATAAATATCTTCACGCAATTCCCAATACAGGGGTAGACTGAGGTCTAGTATAGACAATTAGACCCCGTCGACCCACCTTCCACCGAAGATATTTTTGGGACAACGTGACAGGTGGTGAGCCCGTCGTCGTCTATTGTCCAAGCCAACGATATAATTCGTACATAAGTTTTTAAAAACCCATTGGTACCAGCCTGCCACCTGGGGTTCGAACTCGGGTCTCTTGACTCGAAATTCCGATCACCCAAACACTCGGCTATCGTGACTTCAACTCGTGTAGTATGATGTTTAAAAAAGCAGCTTTTGAATTGGTTAAGCCTTGAAAAGGCTTCAGATTACTAAACAATTCCATTAGCTCATTAAGAGAAAACTTAACTAACTTTTACTTATAACACAACTGATGCCAAAAACTAAGAGTCATTCTTAAACTAACAAAATACCCAAGATAACTCTCAGAGGGCAGGAATTATTCCAACATTTTTATTCCGACTGAACTGATACTTATCGTAATAATATGGAAAAATTACACATCTTCATAAATTGTGGCCTATGTAGTATAAGCTATATTACAAGTTAAGTTTCGTCAAAATCTGTGCAGTAATTTTTGTGTGAAAGAGTAACCAACATCCGTCCACGCCACGTACGAGCCTACCACCTGGGGATCGAACTCTGGTCTCGTGACTAGAATTCCATTCTACACAACCACTCGGCTATCGTTATATCTTGCCGAAATCTAAACAATCTGTGGGGTTTATGGAGAACTAGTTCCGGATCTTCTTTTGTTGAAGTTCCAATCTTGACATAACCCGGAACCGGAAAAAAAATGATAAATACTACTCAATTTAAACAATAAAAAAATATATATAGTTATATCTTACAAATTATATGAAACGGTGCAGTTTCACCAAAAGACCACAATCATGAGTATTCAATTAAAACTGTATAGTTTTTAATAGTTTAACATAGTTTTTGTTTTTGTTATTGTCCTAAACAGTATAGTATTATCTTAAAGTGATGAAAATACCGAGATGCCCTTGATTAATAAATCTAAAACTTTAACAATCAACTATTGAGCTACAAGTTGTAGAAGTTGTGAAGAATCCTTAAAAACATTCAAAATAGCTATCAACGTTAATTAACTCACGGAGTTTGCGGTCTCTGAAGTTCAATTTACATTATTTAGTTAAAGTTGAGCTGATCTAGGTAGAAATTAAAATAAAAAAAAATCTCAAGTGTTGGTCAGAGCTTTAAACAATTTATTACTGACAACACGCATTTCACCAGAGCTTATTTGATATGTGACAAATCTGTCACAGTGTCAGTGTTCAAGCCAACGATATAAATCGTAGGCAAGGTTCTAAATTAACTCATTACTACGAGTCTATCTAAAGAGTTAGAACATATCCTACATATTACATAACACAACAAATCACGTAACTATAACACAACGACGAGCTCCGTGGACGAGTGGGGTACACACCGGTTTACAAGGTGTAGCCAGCTCTTAGGTCCCGGATTCGATCCCCGGCCGGGTCAATGTAGAAAATGACAGCAATGTATATGATGTTGTTCCTATCTATGTATGTATGTAATGTCACAAAATGACAAACAACAACAAGGTATATCACACTAAATATGTGTATTAGATCGCCGCCCACATGAACTAATCTTAACTGGCATAAGCATAGTTAATTATTGTCATATACATAGAACTTTAAAAATGACGACGGTAGAGGCAACATTTATTTTGAAGAGGATTTGCATAAAATCCGCCCTTAGTGAGCACCTATATGGCGAAATGAGTAACTATGATAAAATTCAAGTCGAGTTTATTGATCATGTAGCTTTATAGATAGGCACGTTAAAAGTAATAAAATATTAGACATATACCAATATACAATTTGAGTAGAAATATTCTCACCATCCCCAATACAGAGTCTCACTGGTCAAGATTTTCAAATTCATCATAAATGTGTCCTCCTACAGTGGTATTCGAACTAGCAACCCTCTGGTTCAAAGGCTAATTTATCACCGACTAGGCTATCGGTCTGTTAATATCAAATTCAATGCAAATACATACCAAGCACAAACTTAATTGGTGTTTGACTGTTTACTGAAAACGTTAATTGATATTTTACAATAGCACGAACCGCTGAAATTGCAAATAAATAAAGTGGTACAGAATGCAAAGTAAATGTAAAAGGTTATTCAAACAACGTTGCACTCAATTGTTTACAGACAAATGTTCATTCCGAAAGGGTAACTGAACACAAAATCACGTAGAGGCGAACAAATAAGATCTAGTGGTTGTGGTTTTGTGAAGTACATTGTCTTGAAAAACTTAAAGCGAATAAATTAAGCGAAGTAAGAAAAGTTGCTAAAGAAGTCTTCTTCGGTAAGTACTATTACAGAACTAAGAATCACATAAAACCATTACTGAAAAAAAAGAAAGTAGCAGCGCATAAATAATCATTACCGGGCAAATGTGTGCGAGATTTGGAATCATAGGTAAAGTTTATATAGAGCAAAGTACGCAAACCTAAAATTAATGTGTAATATCTGTTCAAAATAATCTTCAACTATTCCACTCAATTTATAATTTTAAAAATCTATCCAATTTTGCCAAAAATGGCATTATCCTATATAATCATAATGGCATTATCCTATACATAATGCCTTTATATGCGAAATCGGTCACGTGTGAAAATATAAGAAGTTAAATGAAAACAGTTACAGGTGTTTCAGTGGTCCCCAATTCAACTGTAGAATCGCATCAGGCAACTATAATTGCTAGTAGTATATTGTGCTAGTATCTCTACTAGATCTGTGAGTTTAACACTAATCTAATCCGTGACATATTAATTAATCACTAATCTGTGAGGTAATCTAGTAGATATGCTAGCGCATTATTGTCTGCATAATAATCTGCTGTCAAAGAGTATATAAACAAAACGTTGACAAACAATCGTAAAGAATAGAAATTGGCGTAATTGTTAATTACGAGTATTTATCATCTCCACCACATTCTCGTTTTCTACATTTATTACAAATAAAATGTCTGATTAAAATGATTTTTGATTATTCAACACTTATTTAAGCGTAAGTGTTGAGTAGTAGTCACAACCTATTGAATTTATGACGACTATGTTACTTAATTTTTTTTTATGTTACTTAACGTCATGCTAGTTCTATTTATATCTCCCCTTCTGACTCTGATCTGAACGTATTAAATAAATATTTTAAACTCATATTAAACTTAATATAACGCATTGTTTTCTATACAGAATTAATAAAAAGTTTTAGGCCTTTTTATTTTTGTAGTGATAATTAAACAAACAAACAAGTAAAAATGAAGAAAAAAGTTTATAGAAAAAGCACCGAAAAAATACAGTGGAGACGAGCTTTGCGCGAACTTTACCATACTTTTATTTCTCTTAAAGACTTTTGCTTTTTGAGTAAACGATAATGTAATAAATGTATGATGATTTTATGAATAATTCTTTTTTTAGTCTGTTTTGGAACATAGAGTCACGATAGCCGAGTTGTTGGGTGGTCGGAATTTCGAGTCAAGAGACCCGAGTTCAATCCCCAGGTAGCAGGCTCGTACCAATGGGTTTTTCAAAAACTTGTGATGTATTGTGGCTTGTGCATAAAGACAGTAACGGGGTCACCACCTGACACGTTGTCCCGAAATAATGTGCTTTAAAGGATAAGGAGATTAATAAGCGCGTTTATTTTTATATCGCGCGTTAATTTATAATAAAGGAACGTCCCTTTTGATAAATACCAATGAAATTTTGTACAACTCTGTAAGGGTTATATGCCTCTCGTCATGTATCAAAAGCAAACATTTTGAAATATAAAAACCAGGTTTTTGTATAACTTTTAGCAGAAATGTCAAATCGAAATTACTGTTGTAAATTTTTTTTATAGAAAAGGAAGGCAAACAAGCAGGTGGCTCTCGTGATTGTGAGTGATTACCGCTGCCATTGAACACATGCAATACCAGAGGCATAGCAGATGCATTGCCTCCCTTAGAGTGCCTCCCCCCCCCCCAGAATTGGGGAAGGTCGTGGTACTTCCACGGTCGAGACGGCTCATTCATGCAACAACAAAAGCTGATGCGTGGCTCTACCACTGTCAAAACATTGATTTTTTAAATTGATTGTAACTACGACTACTAGGCCTTCTAGTCAAATCAGTCCTTTCTACTCTCATTTTTCCGTCGCTTATTTTGAATCAAGGTAACTTTTGGCGAGCCTGTCGCTGTCTGTATGTCCAAGCCAACAATATAAAACGCACATGAGTTATACTCGTACTAGGGGATCGAACTCGGGTCTCTTGACTCGAATTCCGATCACGATCGTTAGTATCTTCACGTGACAGAAAGTATCCTATAACTTCCTATATCTCCTAATCAAATTGTTTCTGGACCCGTTCAAAAGCTGCTCCGTGAGAACGTTACTAAAACTAATTATTTTCGCTTTAAAATTTTCTAAAAAAAATTAATATTATATTGTAAAGATAAATAATATTAGACAATTGATGGCCTGTCAACCTAGATGGTAAAGCTTTCGAAGCTAAGGGTCATGTTCGAATCCAGCTAGGAGTGTGATAAATAAGAACGTGTATTGTTGTTGTTAACTCCATGTTCATTATTTAACAATGTTTGGAACTGTGTGACATGTATAATTTTTCTCCATATATTATTATTTATATCATACATTTAACATTACTGATATGAAATCTCTGGAAAGTTGGATTAGATTGAGTAACAAAAATTTGGTGTCTTGCTAAGTTCTATTTCTGTCTATCAAATAGATGATATGTTTTGAATAATAAGTTATTGAATCGCTCAAAACTTGCCACATCATTAAATAGTCACGTATTGTACGGATTACACCTAAGCGCCGGCGTTCACTGTTCACGCAATCGTTTAACGGTTATACTATTTAACATTGATCTAACGTATGATTACTTCGTAAATTATACTGTTGAATAATAAAAATAAATGTTTTCACGCCATTCCCAATACAGGGATAGACGACAGAGGTTTAGTCTAGACAATAAAGTCCCTTCGACCGAAGATAATTTCGGTACAACGTGACAGGTGGTGAGCCCGACACCGTCTTTATGTACAAGCCAACAATATAATTCGTACATAAGTTATTTTAAAAAACCCATTGGTACGAGTCGAAATCTCTCGACTCCAATGCGACCACCCAACCACTCTGCTATCGTGACTAGCGTAGCGTAGCGTGTTGAAGGATTTCTAATACGAATTTTACTTAAGGCGTTTCTTCTACCTAACAAGCGTGAGAGTCTCTCGTCCTTTAGAATGTCAGCTATTCCACGCACATGTTGTTTTTTGAACAGTTTTTTTAACGATTATATTATCCATCAGTCAATGTGAAAACATTATGTTTCCACATACGTATTGTAGTAATAAAATGTATATTCGTATTCTTCACATGATATTTTCTTTTCAATTAAAAATGTAATTAAAAATGTATAGCCACCATAATTGTCGTTACATAATTATGCGTTTTTGCTGGCGATGTGTGTTAGAGAACAACAGACAATATAAGAAAACTGATTTTATTCATGTTAAAATATCATAATCACAAAAGTCACAAAAGTTCAATAAAATTAAAAAGAAAAAGATTCTTGATAAAATTTTTTTTAACTGAAACCTGGTTTCATATTTATACCAACACCAATTTGCCAGTATAAAGCACCCCTCGACTATGCCCGCAAATTATCGTAAAACTTCTTTCTTTTTCTAAAATGTAGCCTTAGTATTTTTTTCTTTATAATGTATAATGTATGTAAATCTTTATTTTTCTAATATAATGTAGTTATTATATGAGAGAGGACGAAATGTGAAATATGAGTAGATCGGGTATATTTACAACAGGTGAATGAAATTTTATACTTAGGAAACGCTTTTAGCGTTTAGGATCGAAGATGTGATTTAGATGTGGACAGTCATGTGACTGCCAGTGCCGTCTGTGTTAGCTAGTTATCAAATAGCAGAGTGATAAAAAGTGTACGCCTTGCAATGCATTGCTGGTACCGACTTTGTCCCTTGCTTAGTAAAATAAAAACATTGGTCTGGCAAAATAGGCATAAAGTAAATACCTTTTGCTGCACGAAAAGGAAACGAAGAGTTTCGCAATATGGCAGTTTGCATAGATGACCTTATTACTAAAATGGATAATGGCGTGCTTTGATGGGCACGTTGCAAATTAGTGAAGACTGAATGGTGAAGAAAATATATTGGACAAAAGTTAACATTAAAAGGGATCGTGATAGGCCGAGCATAACTTTTGGAGACCATGTGAGCAAATTGCACGAAGAAGGGCGTACAAAGAATCAAGAGTACTCGGAAGAAAATGATGAATATGAAAGAAGGGAAAGAAGTATATAAGGATCGTGACTCTTGACAGTCTGTTCTCTCTGGCTAACCCATCAGGGATGTATAAAGATATTTATTTATTTAAATTACGTATTCGGATATTCGGATTTTTAATTAATGTTTGATGTCAATATTTGATTAAAATTTTTGAGTAGGCAGGAACAGTTTGAATAGGAAAAAAATTGTATTTTACGATTTTCCTATTTTTTCTCTTCCACTCGACTTCAATGAATATTTGAATTAGCCAGAGATTTAATAAACATTTAATTTAAAATTTATTCTGCCAGTGTCGAATTTTGCGCGTAGAAACACATTTGGCGATTCTTTTTACATGCTTTATATTAGTATGTTTTAACAGAGTTCTTTGGGCGCGATTTTGACCTTCTTTAAACGGCCAGATTTCGTTTGTGGATTTATCGAGGACTAATGACTATACACTAATTTGATAAAAAATAAATAAAAAGTAAAAATAAATAATAGTTAAAAAAAAAACTAAAAAACACGCGTTTTATAGAAAACGGAACTAAAAAATAGAAAGTAAATTTTAATAAATTAAAATTAAGAATAGCATTAAAAATTTCAATGAATATAAATTAATAATAGTGTGAATAAAAAAATGTTTTATTTTGAAAAAAGCGTGGGGTGCATGGTATCAATAGTTATAAATATTTTATTGACAGATATGAGTACAGTGATTATCATTTTGATATTACCTTAAAAAGCACCCCACGCTTTTTATTAAATAAAATGTTTTTTTTATTCACACTACTATAAATTTATATTTATTGAAATTTTTAACGCTATTTTTAATTTAAATTTATTAAAATTTATTTTCTATTTTTTTAGTTCGGTTTTCTATAAAAAGCGTGTTTATTAGTTTTTATAAACTGTTATTTATTTAGATATCAAATATATCAGAAAATTTGTTTTCCACTTGATGAAACATATATATTCTTTATTGTACACCACAAAGGAAGATGAAAATAAGTACAAGTAACATATAGGTAGTACAAGAGGCGGTCTTATTACTAAAAAGCAATTTCTTCCAGACAACCTTGCTATAGAAGCGTATGAAGAAATAACGAAGAAAAGGAGGGTGGTGTACCGCTATTATTCAAAATAGATTACTAAATGATGGCAGCCGTAATATAAAGGATTTTTTTATGAATAAAGAAATAAGGAGATGGTGAAAAAAAAGGGAATGAAACTAAAAACGTGGGAAATGGCGTTAGGTTTCTAGATAATAGGAATTAAGAAGTTTTTTTGAATGAAGGAAGAGATGGAGCACGTCGAATATGTAAGGGCAAAGTGTTCCACAGGCGGACAGCGGTAACAGTAAAAGATTTATTATAAAAGGAAGAGGAGTGTAGAGGAGTTCGGAGGGAAAGATTGACAGCGGAGCGAAGAAACCGATCATAGGAAAGGGACATATACTCAAACCGATCTTTTAGGTATTGGGGAGAGTATGGATGGAACAGCACGGAGTACAAAGCAGAAAGGATATGCGTATTCCTGCGAAGTAATCGGATTGGCAGCCACTTGAGCTTCTTGCGAAATTCAGAAATGTGGTCATATTTGCGAAGCCCAAATATGTAACGAATACTAAGGTTTTGAATTCGCTCAAGTTTGTTAAGCTGCTCTTCAGTTATGTCGAGATAGCAAATATCAGCATAGTCAAGGATGGGCTGAGCAAGCACAACTTTAGTAGTCAACGGTAGGAAGTTACGTAGTCTGCGTAAAGAACCCAGTGTTGCAAACATTTTACGACTAACTTCGTTAATTTGTGGAGTCCATGTCAAACAGGAGTCAAATATAACACCCAGATTCTTAAGTTTTTTGCTATAAGGGATATGAGTACCATTGAGATAAATTTGCGGTATATTAGACCAATCAATTTTAGAAATAATTCTTGGACTTCCAACAATTATTGACTGACTTTTCTTGGGATTGATACATAGACCATAAGATTTGCTCCACTTCAAGATACAAGTCAAGTCAGCATTTATCGACTCAGTTGCTGTTGGCAGGGCTTCCAAAAAAAAAGATTGTTTATAAATTTGGAGATCGTCTGCATACAAGTGGTAAGAAGACGATATGTGATTGCTTACTGAATTAATGAAAATAGCAAAAAGGAGCGGACACACGCCACCTTGAGGGACGCCAGCGCCAATACTAGTCCAGGTGGAAAAAATATCCTGAACCTGGATACGTTGCCGGCGTCCTACTAGGTAACTACGAAACCAATCAATTGCAGCCGGAGATATGTTAAGAGAGCGCAAAATACCTAACAGGATTTCAAAATCAACAGTATTAAACGCATTACTGAAATCCAGCAGAGTAAGTACTGTTAACTTTTGATTTTCCATTCCATTACTAATATCGTCAGTAATTTGCAAAAGTGCTGTGGTTGTACTGTGTCCGGGTCGGAAACCGGATTGCAGAGGATTGAAGAGGTTTTGATCAGATAGGTAGGAATTAAGTTGGTTATAAACAAGACGTTCAAGAACTTAGGATAGAAAGGGAAGTAAAGAAATTGGCCGATAATCGGAGAAGATCACAGGATTCGTCTTTTTCGGGATAGGAATTACATTAGCATCTTTCCAAACAGTAGGAAAAGAAGCAGTGTTCAAGGATTTTTTAAGGATGGCAGTAATTACAGGGCTAAGGAAGTCAACGAGGGGGATTATCATTTTACGGCTGATACTATCAGTACCGACTGAATTCGAATGGATGGATAAGATAGCTCTCTTTACACCACAGCTGTCAAATTGATTAAGATTAAAAGCAGGAGAATCTGGAGCGGGAATACTTGAAAGGAGATTCAACGTATCATCTTTTGCTTGATTATCAACAAAAGAAGAAGAAGAGAAATACTAGTTAAGCTGGTTAAGATCTATACCTTGATAATTTAAGTTATTATTTGAGTTCCCAACTCCTAAAGATTTAAGAAATTTCCAGACTCTAGCTGAGTCAGGATCTTGAACTGATTCGTGAATATGGCGTCGTTGTGCTTTCCTACACACATTGTTGCAGCGATTCCGTATTGACCTGTATTTCTCTTTATTAGAGTAACTGGGGTCTGACTTGTATCTTGATTTTAAACTATTTTTCTTCTCAATGAGTTTCTTTATATCATCATTTAACCAAGGAGAGGGAGGATGCTTGACGCGTACAGGACGAACAGGTGCATGTTTATCGTATAATTGAATTAAGAAAGAGTTAAATAAAGCAACTTGTTCGTCAACTGTGGCCGCATTAACAACTAAACTCCAATTTAATTCCTCGGCGTCCTGCATAAGCTGATCTAAGTTTATACTACTAAAATTGCGCTGAAATAAAATCCTTGACTTAGCTTTCGGGGGTCTAATTTTATAGGATAAGTATATAGCATCGTGATAAGAAAAAGCATCTGCAGCACACTGACCATGTTTTTCAACATGGCCCAGTGAGGGCACAAACATAACATAAGTCAAGAAGAGAAGGAGAACAGTTTGGAAAAAAATGCGTAGCAGAAGAGGGAAGAAGTTTCAAATTTGCCGCCTCAATAATGGATTTTAGCCGGGTTGATCTTAAATTATTTTTTAAGAGACATGTGTTAAAATCTCCCATAATTATGGAATGATCGTAAGATGGCGCTAGATCTTCAAGGAGTTTTTCTAAAATAGGAAAATAGTCAACTGTAGGAGAAGGGCTGTAAAAAACACCAATAAGCATTTTAGTATGTGAGAGAAGAACTTCAATGAAGAGGAATTCTGCATTGCATCCAGACTGCGGCGAATTTGATAAGCGAATGATTGAGTAAGGTATATGGGATCGAAGATAAATAGCTACACCACCACCGCTCCGATCAGTACGGTCGTTACGAATAAGGTGAAAGTCTGGAAGCGAGTAGGAAGTTGAAGGAATACAAGGTTTTAACCATGATTCCGAAACAAGCACAGCGTGTAAATTTTTACTATTAAAACTCGACAACAAATCGGGGTAATGTGCAGGAATACTTTTAGCGTTTATGTGAACAATGGTAAAGTTTTTATCGACATCTGCAAAACAAGTGTTCAAAGTAATATTTAAAGGAGGAATGCTTTCGAAACTATCGTTGCTGCTCGACCCAATAGAAGTGGAATCAGAAGATAAGGAGTTATACTGGCTAGCATCATCATCTAGTAACATCATTATTTAAAATTAACACTATATCAAAAAACAATAAATAATACAAATTCTTTAAAATAAAAACAAACTTAAAAAGTATATAAGGTATAAAAAAAAAGTCATCAGTACCCACCAGCAGTTTGAATAGGAATTTCAAATAACTATAGAACTATAAATACGAAAGTAAGTAAAGAAGGCTAAAAGTAACAAAAAATATAAAATAATGACAACAATAAGCAATAAACTCGAGGGACCTTCAATTGACTTATAGTGTAAATTATGAGAATAGATAAATAGATTAGAGAAATATTTAACTTTTATCTGTCATTTTGTACGTGATTATTCTGATCAAAATGATTTTACAAAAGTTAAGGTTCTATCATTATGTGGCCTTTGCCTATGAAACATAATTAATTAATAACGATACTTCAGCCGTGTAATTCCATGTAATTAAGAATATGCCATCCCCTTTCTTCCCGTGGGTGTCGTAAGAGTTGACTAAGGGAAAAACCATCAAAATTCCATTGGGTACCGACAGATGGCCTGATGATTATTTCAACTCACCTTACACGGCAGACATGCTTTAGGGCAACATGACAGGTGGTGTTTTTGTCGCCGTCTTTAAGTCCGAGCCAACTATATAAACTGTTCATAAGTTTTGAAAATACTCGTTGGTATGAGCCTATCTACTGGTGATTGAACTCGGGTCTCTTGACTCAAATTCGGATCGTCTACCACTGCCACTCGGCTAACGTGACTGACGGTGGCTCTATTTTTTTTATTAACAATATTTTAGTGTTCTCTTGTAAAATCAGTAGAGTGAAAACTATTATAAACTTAAATAGAAATAGTTGTAGGACTGTTACGTAAAGCATATTAATCTGTATCTAAAACTGAACAACATCTCAGGTCAATATTCGAGTGTCTGAAATAGACTTTCTTGGAATCATCAGATGTGTTCACGTCGACTTTAAATTCATTAACTTTTGACGGGTCATTAACTTCTACCTGAAAGTGAACCTCTATTAAACATCATATTAAACTATGATTGAAAAATAATGTTTTCATTAACTATTTTCATTGAATTTAGTTACTTATAAAATAACAATTTTATAAATATTTTTTTGTGGACTCTCAATACGCTGTAAAGAAGAAGATGTAGTTCTGCTATAGTTATTTATACTGTTATCTTTACAAGCGGCATATTTCGCGGAATAATACCGACGTGAAAAAAGGTCATCATTATATACGCATCTTTTAATTTAACTTAGGTAACTATAGAATGACTGCTCTCCTCCTTGATCTCCCAAATATCCCAAACGTTTAATTCTATCAAAGGAGCGCAAACGCATCTGACTTTCCATTTCTCCATCTGGTGATGATGTAAGTGTGATGTATTGTCAATTGTTTTCATGCCTTTGAATTAACCATTCCCGCGTTCTATTTTTCCCTTTCCTATAATGAAGAGCAAAAGCAACGGCAGCAATAAATAATATAATATGTAATGAAGATTCGACTTAATTTTATGGAAATAAATTTATGAAGGTTGATTTTTATGTCAGACTGTAAAACAAATTCGGTATACGCAGTTAAAACAAACATAAGAAAATAAGCAAAATATAACATGGTTAATTAAAAATTCAATGTTGCGAAGTAGTACTGAATCGTGCGTTAAAATTTTATGGCCGCCATATTTGGAATATCTGTCTAATTTTGGCGCGCCGTGTATGGTGAAGTGCCGTCACATTTTAGTATTGTGTTACTAATTTTAGATTATCGTACCACTGCACAAAATAATAAAAGAAGTATACAAAGTAATAATAGTACCTTTTTATGTTTGACAATGTCGTGAGGATGATTGTAATAGACTATTTTTTTAATTACTATTACGAATTTAAGTTTAAATTAAATTTAATAATTAACCACGTTCAATTTTGCTAGCTTTATTTGCTTTAGAGAAGATTTGCGAGATGTAGGATTGGAAATGCTATTCTAACGTAGCAAATTTTGCTCGAGCGAGAGTCTGCGAACTTGCATTAAACTAAAGCCACAATAAATGCTAAAGTGGTGAACCGCATGGCTTCGAATCCTAATAAACTCAAAATAGATGAATGAACTTACTTACACCTAGCATAAGAAACATTCTATTGGTGTAAACCTTATGAAAATACTCTTTTATCTTTTATCGCTGGCACACTGACAGACGACTCGGCCGAACTTTTTTATATACGAGTATATAGTGACATCACGATACCCAAGTGATAATTATGTAATGATAATAATGTGATGGAGTGTATAATAATTAAAGCATTCACACATGGTACCCAGTCCCATGGTAGGATTTCCTGTGTTTTGGTAACTTGATGGTTACTTGATACAAAAACATATACTTACATTGATACATACATACATAAATTGAATACTCAAATACATAGAACATTAATATTAATTATACATGTATTTGTCGAAAGTGAGATTCAAACTCAAGATGCAACCCTTATCTTGAAGTGTAAAATAAAAAAAGATATCTTCACTCCATACACACTATAGGGTAGACAGAGGTCTAGACAATTAAGTCGTTTCGACCCACCACAGACAGTTTTTTGACAAGTGTAAAATTAAACCAACTAAAAAGAGACTCGAATTCAATGTGGAAGACAAAGACGTCAGAACATACGTATTGCAACGTTGACATAAACATCAAGATGATGATAGGCTGACCAGCTACCACGGTTTCCGCATAGTCAGATGGAATATGGGCTGACAGGGCAAAACTGTCCAGTCCACTAACCACCTCAACATCAGCCATAGGTTTGCGGTCATGAGAGTTCACTTGCTTATTTAACTGCTTTTAAGAGACCATTGCAAGACATTAGCTTCTTCCGTAAGGACTTATTATGATTGCCATGCTTGCTAAGCGTATTGTTGCTGTTTAGACTCGCGCCTTAGACCGCACTACCGTTACCTATATGCATCTTTTCGAAGAATTACAAGACTTCGGAATTTTACCATGTATATTACGAACAAAATAATTGCCTTAACAAATAAAAATATGTATTTCTACTGACGTGTCTATCTGGTACTTTTTTGTAAGATTCATGAGGCATAAAGAAAAAGATAGGACATAGAAAATGGCGAGAAAATAATAATATCAGCAGCGATATAACACAGGTGTGTCGAGCGCCATCGCATCGCATTACGACAAATTGTATAATTCCCTAAGATATTACAACTTGTTTTTCTTCTTTGATTTACGAGTATATCTTATATCTTATTGATAGCCACGATAGCCGAGTGGTTGGATGGTCGGAATTTCGTGTCAAGAAACCCGAGTTCGATCCCCAGGGTGGCAGGCTCGTACCAATGGCTTTTTCAAAAACTAATGTACGAATTATATCGTTGGCTGGGAATTGTATTTATGTTATTATATTAATGTTATTTTATTATATTATATTATAAAATTATTCGTTTCCTGTACTTATTATTACAGGAGTGTCTATATATCTTATGTATTTGCAATTACACGTAAACATCCCGAACAATATCTGTCAATTCACTACGGCATAATTCATTTAATGCTTTTGCCCTGCGTCATTCATTCCAAATTTGGTGAAAGAGATCGTGTTTTGTTTTGTAAGCACTTAATTCGAATTTAATGGACGCAGTTGTGTGTAGAATTGTTAATAAGCAAATTTAAACGTAATGCGCGGTAATATAAATTTTTTTTTACTAAATCTCTTTCGAAAGAATTTGAACCTATATTGTGTACATTATGTCATATCTACAATATCTATTTTGAAGACCATTTTGGCAGGAACCGTGAAAGATGTTGTGTGGTATGGAAGTAAGAATAATGCCATCCTCTTTCTTCCCGTGGCTGTCATGAGAGGCGACTGAGAGAAAAGCCTTTAAATTCCATCGGCTACGAATAGATGGCGGTATGAACATTTAAAAAAATACCTTGACCAAATTCGAGCAGACCGATGGCGGGTAACAGTAGCGACGGTGTAACCAGTCTCATACTTTAATCGCCAATACTCTTGCCAAGCGTGGAAATTGTGGCAAATCCTCCTTTAGGAAGAGACCTATGTCCTGCAGTAGACTTCTACAGGCTGTTATGAAAATAAGTAAGTTTCGTGTGGCAGAAACGGAATTACAGGAAAATATCGCGAAACTTTTGTACGTATAAAATTAACATTAATTTCGTATTACCGCCATAGAAACCGAAGAAATAGAAATAGAAAATGTTTCACCAAACAAATGATTTTCCCTAGCGGAATTAGTTCTCGATCCAGCTTCTAGGCAAGGCTTCCATTTAGGCTACTCTATTTTTATTATTAAAATTGTTTTTAATTTAATCACGCAATTCCCAATACAGGGGTAGACAGAGTTCTAGTTTAGACTATTATCCCTTCGCCTCACCTTCCACCGAAGATTTTTTTCGGGACAACGTGACAGGTTGTGAGCCCGTCGCCGTCTTTTTGTCCAAGCCAACAATGCAATACCTATATTAGTTTTTGAAAAACCCATTGGTACAAGCCTGCCCCCGGTCGCAGGTCGCGCTCCCATCGAACTCAGGTCTCTTGACTCGATATTCCGATCACCCAACCACTCGGCTATCGTGACTCCATTAATGTAATTTAATTTAATCAATCTTTATTTGATCAAAGAATTTTCTTAAGGTCACAGAGACACATAGACAGTTTATTAAGGTGATTATATAAATTGAATACTCACGATTATTGTCTGGTTGATGTCTCTTGTTCGAAATTAATGATAAAATCAATTCAAATTCACTTTTACTGAAACATACAAAAATTTAAAAAGGCAAAATTGGTTAGGTATTTAAAGTTCACCTTTATTATATAATTGTATTTAAAGTTCCAATTTCGGCTTTTTTATTTTTTATGTTGATGTAAAAATGAATTTGAGTTGATTTATATATTTAAATAAGTTTCAAAAATTGGATATCAAAAGGCGACCTTATTGCTATATAGCAATTTCTTCCAGAGAACCTCAGGAATTTACTGCAAAGAAAAATTATTAACGGGTAGGATGTACATGAAAGCAAGAAATAGATAAATACAAATTAATAAGAAAACATACCTTTTGTGAGTAATATTAGGGCAAAGGGAAATATTATACGAAAAGAGATATTGTCCTTAAGCGGAGTTAGAGAGACAGATATTTACTTATACATATAAGTAAATATTAATTTAAATAAATAAATAAATATCTTCACGCTATTCCCAATACAGGGGTAGACAGAGGTCTAGTCTAGACGATTAAGTCTCTTCGACCCACCTTCCACCGAAGATATTTTCGGGAAGATATTAATTTGATAATATTACATAAATTGGTTTTCGTAGTACTTGTGTAGATATTTTGATATGATATCAAAGTAATAATACTTTGACGGCTACGTGGGCGAGTCAAGAAAAATTATTTAGCAAGGAGTCGCATGGACTGAGTTCCTGGGTTCGATTCGCGGTCAGGTCAATGAAGAAAACATTTTTTCTACATTTTCTTGGGTCTGGGTATTTGTGGTGCCTTCATTGTTTTCGATTCCTATACCACAAGTGCTCTAGCATCTTACATTGGGATCGGAGCAATGTATGTAATGTTGTCCCTATGTATATATGTATTTATGCCTGTATTTTCACTTTTATTTATTTCAAGAAACATTTTTTTGTTATTTCACCAGAATTCACAATGTACGGATTACTACTGGAGAATATGGCTGAATACATCCGCCAGACATATGGCGAGGAAAGATGGGAGGACATTAGAAGACAGGCGGGAGTGGAACAGCCCTCATTCTCCGTGCACCAGGTCTATCCAGAGAACCTTATCGCAAGATTAGCAAAGAAAGCACAAGAGGTAAGTTTATGCGAGGGTAAAATTATTATTATTTCTTTACGTATTTCCTAATACTGGGGCGGTCCGAGGTCTAGACAATTCAGTTCTTTTGACCCACAGTTCTCCTTATTCGGGCAAACGTGACAGGTGGTGCACAAAATTAAACATAATTAAAATACGACATTTAAAATACGGTATTTGAATTTCACCATCGAACCTTACGGCATAGTCAAAAATTCCATCAACACCATCTTGATGCTTGGCATTCCACCACAGTGCGTTTTTCGCGGAATTTTCTGCCAAGCACTTGCACTTTATGGAATGTGCTGCCGTCAGCAGTTTTTCCGGACCGATACGCCTTAGGGACCTTCAAGAAAAGAGCCTATACCTTTCTCGAAGGCCGGCAACGCATCTGCTATGCCTCTGGTATTGCGGATGTTCATGGGCGGCGGTAATCACTTACCATCACGTGGGCCATCTGCTCGTTTCCTCCCTTCCCTATAAAAAAATCGGCAGTAGAATTAGCCACCCAGTAGGTATTATAATTGACGTCACTTTTTTTTAGTTATTATAACTTTCTATTGAAACCACTATGTGAGATTTTTCTAAAAATATCTAAACGAAAAATATGACTAGTAAATGATCTCTTATATGAGTTCCAATTCACGCACCATTTATAAATAGGAAGCTATTTATAGCGCTTCGTTGAATTTTCGGCCATTATTCGATGTTGCTCTTAAAAAATGAAATGTAATCTATGAAGAAAATATTCTTGTAATTGGAGAGAGCTGTTAAAGTATCTAAGATATGATAAGTATCGATACAATGAATTTTTTAAAAGTTTTTAAATGTTTTAGCATTAAGATATTTATTTACTATTTATTTGCGTAGTAATACACCAAAGTAAATATAATAAAGCGTGTAAATAGAGATATGATTTTTAAAATTTTTCAAACTTTCCTGAGACATTATTAATCAAATAGTTAAAAACGTCTAAACTCTCTCCATTCACCCTGATGAAGGACCTCCGATAGGTCCGAAACTAGTCGGTACCCACATCGATTATTAAAACGTGAATCTAAGCGTTTTTAACTATATGATTTTTTATTAAAATATTTGTTATTTTTTTGTAACTGGGTTCAGACATGTAGCAGAAATTGTCTTTCTTTGGAGTTCATATTACCTGGAAGAAGTATCCCCTTTGATACTTAAACTAAAGCCTTCTCTCAAGTCTATTAACCAATCAGCATTACAGGAGTGAAAAAATAAAGATATATGTTTTTTTCATTTAAAGATTTGACGCCGTTATACGTTCAATTGAAAATGGAAGATGATAGGTGAAATCGAATAAATCCGTTTGTGTACCTGTCAATACAGTTTTACTCTTAAAGAAATGTACAAGTGGATTTCAGAAAGAGACGTGTGGACTATAATTGTCGATGTGTCTCTGGATTGAGAGAAGAATTGTGGCCGGAGATACTAACAAACTACAATAATCGTACAATCCCACTCCTCGTGGCCAGCGTTCTTGGTACCATCTAAAACGCTGGCTGCATTTCCAAACTGAATGGACTTAACCTTTAAGGGGAAAAACTTACATAAAATTGGAACATATAATATTGATAGCATAATTAATTTGTTTTTTTTTAACAGCCTTTGATTTCAAGATAATGTCATAATACCTATTGATTTTAGATCAATAATCCATAGAAAAGAAGTAAAGTAAAAATATACAATATAAACAAAAATATCTCCACTAATCGAAGGCTTAAATAATAAAAAAGTCCAACACTCCTAACACACACAACTAATAGAATCCTTAATGAGTTTGTATATATACCGATCTAGTGGTTGTATCAGCTTAAGAATATTCTTCTCGTGGTTGTCGTAAGAGGCGACGAAAAGAAAAGCTTTGACAATATTAATGGTTAATGATAGATGGCGGTCTTGAAAATATACGAGACCAAACCGATGACAGGCAGCAGCGTCTGTGATGTACGGGCAGCAAAATGATGTCTGTGGTGTTGTCCCATTAAAATTATTTATTTACTAAAAAAATGTTTGACAATTGACGCCATCTATTGACAACGAGCGCAAGTTGATCATTCGTATATTTTACATATCTTCACGCACAATCCCTGACGGGGTAGCCAGAGAGAACAGATCGCCAAGTGTCACGATCCCTACATACCTCTTTCGCTTCTTTCAGATTCATCATCTTCTTCATACATACACGTCGAGGTATCCGAGTACTCTTGACCCTCTCTTCGACCAATTTGCTCACATGGTCTTCGAAAGTTAGTCTCGGTCTACCTCGACCCCTTTTAATGTTAACTTTCGCACTATATATTTTCTTCACCATTCGGTCTCCACTCATTCGCTCAACGTGCCCAAACCATCGAAGCAGGCCCTTATCAATTTTTGTGACAAGGTCATCTTTCAAACCTGCCATATTGCGAACCTCTTCGTTTTGCTTTCGGTCGGCCATGGTAAGGCCGCACATTTTACGAAGAGATCGCATCTCCACCGCATTCAACCTGCTTTTATGCTTCTTCTGGCATACCCAGGTTTCGCTGCCATATAACAAAGTCGATACCAACACTGCGTTATGTATTGCAAGGCATGCACTTTTCCCTACGCATTGCCTTTTGATTTACGCAGTCAGGGCACCATTGACTTTGTTCCCGGCAGCGACACGCCTGTCCACATCTAAATCACATCTTCCATCCCGACTAAACGCAAGTACTACTTCCCAAGTATTTTGTTGTAGGATACAAAGTCAATAATGCTGACCAACTCAGCACCCAGATTTCTGCGTTAATAGTCGAGATTATTGCGTTAACAGCCAGGTTGTAGTCGAAAGCACCCGCCTTGCCATACACAACACAGAAATAATACATAATTTATTTATAGTAAAGTTGCATGCGGAATGTTGCGAAGTAATTTTTTCTATAACAACTTTGCAATGAATTTCCGCAAAGTAACGCCTGAGTCATTTAACTATCTTATATATAGTACTTAGTCGCTATGATACCTTGGTATATCATGGGGTAAAAGCAAATTGAGTGCAGTGAAAACTCTATCTCACCCTAAAATTAAAAATAAATGATTAATACTCGACGTTCATGTCCAACTGACTGTAAGAATAATATAATTTTTCGGTTATTATTGTTGTCGTGGCAGACCGAGATTCTATAAAAACATGTGAGCAAATTGCTCGCCGGAAAAGTCTAAAATTACTTTGAAAAAGAAAAATAATAATAAATAAATAAATGAATATCTTCACCCAACCCCCAATACAGGGGTAGACAGAGGTCTAGCCTAGACAATTAAGTCCGTTTGACCCACTTTCCACCGATGATATTTTCGGGACAACGTGACAGGTAGTGAGCCCGTCGCCGTCTTTATGTCCAAGCCAACGATATAATTCGTACATAAGTTACTTAAAGAATAACTTTAAGTTTCTTGGTCATTACAGACCAGATAGAGTTTTACGATCTGCAGGAGAATTTATAGAATATTAAAGACTGTGGTTAAAAATCACTATTTGTCCCTATGTTAACTTTCTGATGACATTTGTTTTTTTATTTTTTTCCTTCCCTTTTGTATTATGTTATTTATTATTTATATTATATGTATTATACGTATCTATATTTTTTATCTAGTTGTATGTCTATTATTTAACATGGTTATTCGTATATATTAGTGTATTATTGTTGTAATAATATTATATATAGGTTTAGTATATTTAAATATTAGTATGTATGTCTATTGTTTGGACCACCTACCTATGTTCAATAATACAATTTTCCTTAGCCTTAAGGTTGTCTGGAAGAGATCGCTCTTTAGCGATAAGACCGCCTTTTTGTATTTACCCATAACACTTTCTTCTCTTTTGTAACTTTTATTTCTTTGTTTTCTTTGTGGTATACAATAAAGCATATATAAATAAATAAGTTTTTGAAAAACCCATTTTATTATTTTTATTATTTTTTTCCATTGTTACGAGCCGGCCACTGGGGATCGAACTCGAGTCTCTTGACTCGAAATTCCGACCACCCAACCACTCGGCTGTCGTGACTTTAACATGAATATCGAGACTTTTTTTGAAAAAGAGGAATCTTAAAAGCGAAAGACGTATATCAAAGAGAAGAGGAAAGAGGTCCGTGATACTTTAAGATATGTCTCTCTGGCAAGAAGGGAGGAATATTTTTAAAATAGACTAAATATAGTAGTTATATAAAGCTAGTCGCTTTAACGAGCACAATCGAGTTTGTTCATCTAAAAGGTAGCATTACCGAATAACATGAGCCAAATATTAATTCCACAGTCACGTAATGTTACGTGTACGTGTTAGGTACGTCTGATACATCTATGATACTTCTGTGAGAAGCCATTAGCGCCACTTAAAAGAAGAACATGATTTTAATGAAAGAAGTTTTAAATATAAATCATTTTTATTAATGTTAGCAACACCGCGAATTCGGTTGTATCTATTTTTAATCGTAAATATATTTATTTAAACATTAAATTTTTGTTTTTATGTATTTTTTATTTTGACAATGGATTTTTCAATTAAAATAAAAAGAAATAAGTGTTAACTCAGATATAATATAAATATAATATAATCCAATTTTTTCTCCAATGAAGTCAAATCAAATGCTTTCATATTTATAATATATGTACAATAAAATGTCACATTTATAAATTTTATAGATAGTTCCAAAGAAGTAGTTTCCAAAGAAATAGAGAGGACCTTCTTATTTCACCTTAATATTTTAATAATTTTACTATACTTCATAACTTTTAAAGAATTCTCTGCCCTAGGTTGCCTGGAAGAGATCGCTATTTTGGCTATAAAGGCGCCTGTTGTATGGATGTGCCTTTAGTTGTAATAATACTGCTGTGCGTTTTTCGATGTTCAGTAAAGTATATTATGCTGTAGCTTTTTTCAATTATTCGGAAAATATTTTAAGTTGTAATAAATTATTTTTAAAACTATTTGATTGATTTTAAAAACAGTTTAACGCGAGAATAATCCTGTCAGGTTTATATGGTGGTGGACTCAATCAGAGCAGCCGGTATCATGACCACTCATGATACCGGCCTAAAGTATCTTGTGTGTAAACCCTGCCCCTGGATGCCTATACTACTCGTTTCCCCTCTTTCCCCTTTTCCAATTTCTTTCATAAAAGTACATTACGCCAACACCTGCAGCCCTTCTGGTTTTATGATTGGCTTTAAAGAAGAAGAAAATTAATGACTAATAAAGATTACTCGTTAGCCACATTTTCCCTTTCTAAAAAAAGTTTAAGTCCTAAAAAAATCAGTGCGTAGGCCACAAGTTCGGATGACTTGCGGCGGGATATGTATAATGTGCAACCCGCCGGCAAGCGTGGTGTTTATACAAAATCCTACAATAGAAGAGCGTGAGAAGAATGGCAGTTACTGTCATAAAACAACAGATAGTATAACGGCAAGATCCCGCACATAATGTACGGTACTAATCTCGGTTGTAAATTAAATGGGATCCCGCCCTGAATCGGCAGGTTTGACGAGAAGCGAAATTTGCCGTTAAACAGACGGAACAGTATATACTTTAATATTTCGCTGCATTCATAATAAATCTCGGTGATAATATTTCGAATATCTTCGCATGCTGATATCTTAATTCAATAATAGATGGCGCTGTTAACATATTGGTAAGAACATATTATATGAAATTATTTAGTTTGTTCTTTGTTTATTATATGGCCTCTAATTATTTTACTTGTCATGTAAAATAATATATCACCATGCAATAATCATTTGACTTTGAGATTTTTGAATTAACTGAATTAATGTCGATTATCCATTTAGATATATTCCTATTTGGATTTTTTTATTTTCATTAATTTTTCAATTTAATCCAAAATTATATTTTTTAATGTATTTTAAAAAATATGTTTACAATACTTATTATTATAATCTAAAATTTACAAATATCTCGAAGCCCACATAAATTTATGTACATGTATGTTGTAGGGGAAATTATGAGTATATTTCGTAACCTACGTCATCGGCCCATTAGCTCAGTTGGTTAGAGCGTCGTGCTAATAACGCGAAGGTCGCGGGTTCGATCCCCTCATGGGCCACATGACTTTTTTATTATAAAAAATGTGAATAAATTTTGTGTAAATAAATATTTTAACAATATTTTATTAAAGCGTGTGCCTACATAGTTAATAAGAAGTCTCCATTTCACCTCTGTATGTTAAAATAATGAACCCTCAAACGACTTACAAAATGTTGCGGAGAGTCTATTAATGCGGGTGGCTGGGGAACCATTCTCTGTGGCAAATTGACAATAGACTTGACAGACTGTAAAGAAGGAATGTGTGTGAAAAGTGCCTATACTAGACGACGGTTAAAATTAATATATATATATATATATATATATATATATATATATATATATATATATATATATATTGTAGTGTAACATTTTGGTATCATTACAATATTTTTTATATTGAAATAAAAAAATTGAAATTCAAATACAAAAAATCGTCACTCTATTCCTAATACTGGGGTAGGTTATCCTTTCGATCCACCTTTCACCGCAGGCATTTTTTTGAGACAACGTGAAAAGTGGTGAAACTATCACCGTCTTTACATGCAAATTTTATACATCTATTTTTATAAATCGTATAATTGTTTATATAAATCGCAGATTATTATTTAAATCGTACAATAAATAAAATTACATAAGAAATTCAAGTAAAAAATTGGCAATAATTATAGAAATAATTTTTTAATTACTTAAAGAGAAAAAAGACAAGTTTGGTGCAAAAAGTTTTGGAGGTGCTGGGATTTGAACCCAGGACTTTCAGCATGCGAAGCAGACACTCTACCACTGAGTTACACCCCCGTTACAATACTTGTCGAAATTACGTAACATATCTACCTGCTGAAATTTGACTGTATAATATATCTATATATATGAAATAATTATACATATTACATACTCTTAAAGTTCTCACTCAACTAAATAAGGTTACACCATAATTAAAATGCGTTATTTTTTAGCAGTTTAATATTGCAACATAAAATAAAAAAACCTCATTTAAAAACTGAAAATGAAATAATTTGGCAGGCAATTATATGAATAATATTTTTCAGGTGCTAGGCATATCAGAACGTGAATTTATGGACCAAATGGGGATATATTTTGTCGGCTTCGTCTCTCAGTATGGCTATGACAGAGTATTGTCGGTTTTGGGACGACACATGAGGGACTTCCTCAACGGATTGGATAATTTACATGAGTACCTCAAATTCAGTTACCCAAGGATGCGAGCGCCGAGCTTCATATGCGAGAATGAAACAAGGCATGGACTTACGTTACATTACAGATCGAAGCGAAGAGGTTTCGTATATTACGCAATGGGACAAATAAGAGAGGTAAGGTTGTTACTACAAATGGGTAATATGGAACAATTTCCCACTACTACAACATAAGTTTTATTTTTTATATTCAACCTTTTCCAATTGTACCGTTATAGTTTCCATATTTATGTTCTGTACATGTCAAAGACAGCAACACATTGCAGCAACATTCATAACGTTTCGTTTTAATAAATATGGATAAACATAATAAAAATAATAAAGATAAGTTAATACAACTTGAATAAACAAATTATTATTAATTAATCTTAATTATATGAAATATTTATTTTTTATGAAAATCTAATTAAAATATTTATTAAACAAAATCATGTATTCTGAATTTTACAATTTGAAGAATTTGAAGTTATTAAACAAGTTTTAATTTTTATATTAATTTTTACAAAAAAAAGACCTAAAAGAAATTGGAGGCGCCGGGTATCGATCCCGGTACCTCTCGCATGCTAAGCGAGCGCTCTACCATCTGAGCTACGCCCCCCGTTGTTAACACAACGAAATGATGCTAGAATTACCACAAACTATTGTAAAGATCTTTAAGTTGCTCAGTTGAAGTCTACAAAAAAATTAGCAAACCCTTATTGTAAAGAAAACATAATAGTATATTTAACATAAATTATCTAATCATTATTTATACTGCTGAATCTGCTATATTATTACATTGATTCGTGTAATTTTTCTTTGATATTATTAACAAACATTTACTGAATTATTTTGGGAAGCCTTTATCAAAAATTCTTTTGTAACTTTCAATTCACTAATTTTCAATCAATTATTAATCAGTTCCCCCGTGACCATTGCGGTAGACAAAAACTAATTTAATATATGTCTGTGACAAGTGAAAAATTGCTAGTGTCATTAAAACTAAAATTGACTTAAATAAATTAACTAAAATTAACTGATATTATAAACAAATAATTTTCTAGATTCATTTAATAGATATTATATGTATTTATTAAAAATCTGATCATGAAAATATTTATGAATGAAGTAGGTTTAAATGAAAAATATCATTCGGTCATACTCAGGACAACAATCTCTAGTCTTACTCTTACTTACTCTATTACTTAGAACTACTATCGCAGTAATAATAGAGAATTCCGTGAAGACATTCCCGTCCCAATACAAGTAACATTATTTTATACTTAACTACGTACTTATGTCATATTCCTTTGTTTGCAATACAAAGAAGATTGTTTTTTTTTTGTTCAAAGATTGTTATACCTTCGGGGGTTGTCTCGTAATGAGACGAGACGTAATTCAATATTGGGACAAGGTACACAGATATTAAAAGGAAGTAAGGAAGTAATATTTGTTATTAATGCAGAGCTTTTAACGCTATTTCTGTATATATTCTACAATTTAAGCAGACAATATTATAATGAATATAATTTAATATAAATATATTGAATAGTATAAATACATTTTTTAAACATATTTTAAAAGTTTTTTTCATAACTAATTGAAAGTATTTGTACTTTTAAAATGTTCTTTCTCTAAAGAATATTAGACAAAAAGGATTTAGTCGCCGCTATTGTATTCGACTATAAAGAAAAATATAATTCGCCTCAAAGTGTTTAAAAATATATCGGGCTCCAATATTTGGTTGTGAACATATACCCGAATTTGCCATGCGGTATCTGCGGTTTAGGAATTAACTCTCTTTTTCCATGAGTGTTATTACACGTGGCTGGAGAATTCCAATTACTGACAGAATAACCATCTAAAAAAAGTTAAACACCAAAAAAGACCGATATGCGGAAACATACAACATGCTATACATAACATCTATGCTGAAAAATTTTTGGGGTTACGAATACCCAACCGCTTGCCAAACTTGATTATGGCAAATCTTATCCTAATATTTATATATAATATTACTTTGCTTTTATAAGTTAGACCTCAAATGGGATTTCCTCCTTTCATCATAAAATGGTCATAACATAACAAACGCTGTGGTCTAAGAACACTCGCTGGCGACTCTTTTAAATGCCGCTTCAATTGGAAATTAATAAAGAAAGAAGTGCAAATTTTACTTTTTCAGGTAGCTCGACACTTTTACCACAAAGAAATGCGAATAGAGTTGGTTCGAGAGGAGTTATTGTTCGATACAGTTCACGTCACGTTCCAATTGACCTTTGATAACAGAGCTTTCACCTTAGCGTCTCTTGCTATGACCAGGGAGGAGAAACATCTGCCTATAAGCGCCTCCGTGCTTTTCGAAATATTCCCATTTTGCATAGTTTTTGGGTAAGTGACAAGTTTATTTTTTTGATGTGAAACATCTATAGCCGCACGTAAAACCGATTTCTGGCGTGGCGACGCATGCCGTGCATGTACTTAGTAGTGTTTAATTATAAACCTTAAATCTCAGGTAATAGTGTGTAAATTAGTATGCCTTTGTATGCACGCGATACAAAGGTATACTAATTTACACCCTATTACCTGAAAATTAAGGTTTATAATCAAACACTGAAATCCCTTTTTATATTTAATTAATTATATTCATATTATTCATATTAGTGACTATGTAAATTATATTAAGATGTCATTTTACATTAAAGGTCATTTCCTTATAGTCAAAAATGTTCAATAATTTTTAAAACGAATAAACATAAATTACCATTAAAATTAGCTGGAGATTTTAATGTAAATTTGCAAGAGCTGAATCACTGCCATTAATGACATTTCTTCAAAAGAATTTCAATTGCAAATCAACAACAATCCAAAAGATTTACTACCAAATATGGAACAACTATAGATGCTGTAATTGTGAGATATCTTGATAATGTTTCATCCAATACTTTTGTAACGTATTAAATAAATATATAAATATCTTCACGCAATTCCCAATACAGGGGTAGACAGAGGTCAAGTCTAGACAATTAATCTATGACCCACCTTCCACCGAAGATATTTTCGGGACAACGGGACTTTACTACTACGGGACTTTTGTAACGTAGTTTAGTTATCATCGACCAATCGTAACAGTACGTCACATAACTGAAGTCACAGAGAGAGAAAAAGAGAGCAAATATTTAAATTGTGGCCACTTGATATTAATATCGAATTTTTATATCAAATGTAAATAAATGTTTATTAAATAAAGTTACCATTTTCTGTAAGAAATTCGTAATACTTCATTTTTTCATTAGTATTTTGTTAGTACTTCATTTTTTCATTCCTGTAATAATATTATCTTTTATGCATATTACTTGTACACACACGATGTTTCACATCTGTCAGGCGTCCCATGACGGCTCACATTTTTTTTTATATACCAATGTATTAGAAATTCCAGTCAAACGCTTACTTGATTCGTATTTCTATAATTTTTGAAATTTTACACAAGACCATATCATTTATGTCTCATTAAATGAACAATTTACGCAAAATAAGTTTACAATTTGCATATTCGATTCATCAGTTTTATGTAGGTGAGTTAAGCATTGGTGAATTCTAGGGAAGGCCTATGTTCTGCAGTGAACTCTTCCTATGTTCAGCATCAAACATTGTCCGGGATAGCTCCAGTTTTTTTTCTCTTTAATTTAATAGCTCCAATATGTCAATTTCAACGTCATTTTGTGCAGTATATAAAATTTAGAAAGTTGTATTTATAGCACGACAAACTTAAGTTTTTAATTGGTTAATTTAATTATAGTACCAATACTAGACGATAGATGACAGTTATATAAATTAGTATATATTATCTTATATTAACTTTGTTACGAAGCTTACAAAAATAATTAATTTATTACATAGGAGACTAAAAAAACTTAAAATTACATTTACATTTATACAGTATTTATTTTTCCCAAGTACAAGTACTCTAATACATGAAACAATGTGATTTCACCACAATAGATGGCGCTGTTACAATTGTACTAAATATTATTTGAAAAAACATTTTCACTGATTAACCATAAAAAACTGCTACACGTAGATAATAAAATTAATTTCTTTAATTTATAGCTATATTTGATTTTTTATAATAAATTTAAATATAAAGAAGAAGCAAGTTCCATTGATCGACAAGAGTCTGAAATAAGAGGCACTTTAGGCAGGGAATTTAAGAAGTGTTTCCAGGAGGGAAGGGCAAGGCGCTAAAGACATATCTTTTTTACTTCTTTAAAAATTCATCTTCTTTTGTTTTTTAACAGCCTTTTTCTTTATTATTCCTTGGTCTAGTCTAACTAAACTAAAGTTTTATCAACAGACCGCCGTAAGTATATTTAAGGTTTGCTAATAAACGCAGAGCAAACGAAAATGCAGCATTGCATTGCGCTAGAAACTGAGCCGTTACCTTTTTACGTTGGGGACGCATCGCATAATGAATATCTGATACGTTTCTCATTGGCTCATCAAATACTTGCCTACGGCAAATTTTGCCTTTTGTGACCTTCTTTTGTAACAAGGATTTACAATAATGATTAAATAAATAAATAAATATTTTGTATATTGCACGTTTGGTACGTGCAATATACCAAATATTTGTTTATTTATTGTACTCTTTTACTCTCAAAATTGTTTTGGTCTCAATTGCTAATTAACGCCCCTATGCTAATACCCGCCCGTATCAGTTGAAATTTTAAAAACATTTTTTCTCTTTAATTTAATAGCGCACCGAAGTTAAAATCTGAGTTACCATGTGCACGACTGCTAGTCAGTTATCGTGTAACGAACAAAAAAAATCGTTTCTACGTACAATAATAATTGAGTAATAATTATTGAGTAGTTTAATATTTGGGTATGACAGAAAAACATGAGAAAAGAAAAGTAGAGATAAGAGCATTGAGAATTGTGATTGATGTGAAACCGACTAAAATCAGTGACTGAAATCACCCTTATAAAAAGTGTTTTAAAATTCTTCGGTTTGGTCAGATGAAAGGAATTTAATAATTAATACATACGACGACCGGTCGCTTTTCCAGGCGTCGCCATCTCTGAAGTCTCGTGTTCGATTCTCGGGAAAAAGTGGTTTTTCTACATAGACCCGTCTATGTAGAAAAACCGCTTTTTCCACATTTTCTCGGCTCTAGGTGTTAGTAGTGCCTTCGTTGTTTTCGATTCCATAACACAAGCTTTAGCTGCTTAATTTGGGATCAGAGCAATGTATGTGATGTAGTCCCTGTCTATCCCTGTCCCTGGGATAGATGATTTGAATTACTGAATCAAATTACGGATGGTCTAGAGCTTAAAGCTTTCAAACGGGACGTGAAATTAATATCAAAGTTCTGCAGTCTACATAGGGTATGTCGTATAGTCATATCCTAAGGGAGTAAAGAGTAATATAACAACTTAAATATTCCTTTGATATAGAACTTAGCACTGTGGCAATTACATAATACAGTTGCTAAAGACGAGCTTTTCGATTCAACCATGCAGCAATTGAATATTAATTTAGGACCTCATTTCGTAAACATATAGTTCACAAACATATGTATGTTTTTCTGAGTCGGGTTCATAAGGTCAGGGTTCAGAAGGCCACAATGAAAAACAATAAAAAGGTTTTTCATTGTGGCCTTCTACGCAATAAACCACTTTACAATGAAATAGAACACAACATAAAATAAAGAAGAAATAAATTAATAACGAAGACCAGCAAAGACACATCAGGCGACCTCAGTGAAAAAGAGTAACGCCTCTGACTGAACAAAAACATAGAAGACCTATCTGATGTTTTTCTAACTTTTGTTTTATGAAAAGAAATGTAACTTACGAGTACTACGTTGGACAGTCAAACTATTTATTCAAGTCTTTGCTAAGGTTTTGATGGTGTAATCCCTCAATATTTTACTCCAAGCAACTAACAACGAAAGCGATTGATACTTCAATGCATATGGAAACGATTTGAGCAATCACGCGGACACCATCTTCTTTTATCAGCTAAAAGAGCGTAACTTGTTGTATTCAGTCCTATAAAATATTACAATAATTTCATGACACATTTACACACATTATATTACATTTACTATATTGTGTGTATCAATATTACATCTTTTATATGAGGACTAGTGTAAAACAGCTAAATACAATGTTTCATTTCATCCAGCTCCGACATGGTGGTACGAAGTATTGGCAACTCCCTGATGGTGATACTTCCGGATTTAGTAGGAAAGAAGATAACAAATTGGTTCGACTTAGTTCGACCCCTAATTGCGTTTAAATTTGAAACTGTAAGTGAATATTTTTATGTTAATAGTGCTACTAGTTAGTTATGTTTTATTACCTTTAAAAATTATTTAAGTTTATATAAATTAAATAGTTGTCATATGGTGTCAACGAATTAATTACCCACCCTTTATCATCGTTGTAAGAGTTGAGTCGCCTTGAAAATGATAGACTGGTGACGTCAGCTGAGTGGCTTACTTCAGGTGTCTGGTACTTATAATCCTCAATGCAAATACCAAACGTGACGATTGTGGCAAATTTTTCTTATAGAAGAGGATTATATCTTGCAATGGACTTTACAGGCCGTTGTAATTACGATTATGTTGATTTTAAATGTTAGGTCCGTCGGTAGATATTCATCGAATATGTTTAGGTTTCCCTTTAGACTTGATATACATCTGTAGAAAAGTATTCAGTTATTTCAGTCATATTTTTTTTTTTTGGTAATGCCACAATCGTTTCATATCTAAATTAAAAAAAATTAACAGATCTTAAACCGCACTAACAACATCTTCGAACTGGTGACGGTCGAGGCTGTTATGCACGAGAAGGCGCCGGACAAGAGGAACGAGCTCCTGCGTCTCTCCGACGAGTCTGATGGTACTACTGAGAAAAATCTACGACTCAAAGGTAAGTCTTGTGTAACATGGTTGTGTAATGCTTTAACTCTTTAACTCATCGTAGCCAAATATTAAAAAAAAATAAAAAATAAAAAATATTAAAACGTTGAAAAGTCACGATAGCCGAACGATTAGGAATAGATCGGAATTCGAATCTGGAGACCCGCGTTCAATCACCAGGTGGAAAAATCGTGCTAATGAATTTTATTCAAAAACTAGAGTACGAATTACATCGGCAGCTTGGACCGTAAAACTGCGACAGCTCAAAACCTACCACATTGTCCCAAAAAATTTCTTCAGTGGAAGGTGGGTCGAAAGGACTTAATTATCTAGTCTTCTGTCTACCCCTGTATTGGGAATGGCATGAGGATACTTTCCGGTCTTATTCCTAATTTTACAATGGATGAGCGAGCAGAATTCGGCTTTATACCTAACTAGCGCTTCCACCAATAGTCTTCCCATGGCTCGACTGCATTTTGAAATAGTTTTAAATATACCACCACAAAATTCTGGAACAATCTACCTACCTCAATTCGTATAATAACTTTAAGCCCAAATACAAATCCTGTCTTTGTATCTGAGTAACCAAAGAAAATGAAAATTTATTTAAATGATTAAATAATATTTATTTATAAATGTAGGTGTACGTATGGAATGAAAGTGAAGATATAATATCTTCACCCATAAGCCCTGTCCAATCCTTACATACCTGTGCCAATCCTTACATACCTCTTTCAAATTCACCAATTTCTTCGAACACGTCTTGTTATATGAATACTCTTGACACTCCAATTTTTGAGCAATTTACTCACATGGTCTTGGAAAGTTAATCTCAGCCTTTATTATACGTGGGGAATTACTTAACGCATACCTGCCCTATCGAGGGCCAAGACGGTGATCAGGTTTGCACCGACGAAAACCCCACGGTGTTCTACCATCCCCGCATTTTGACAGGGCCATGGGAACGCTTTTGCATACATCCACGACCCCACCCGCGCTGGCCGCCCTAAGTACGGTGCCACCCCCGCCAGAGAGTATGACGAACTGCGATATCAAAGACCCCTCTTCTGCCACGACTCCACCTAAGTTGCAAGGCACGGAGAGTGGTGTGAAGGCGACCTCACCTTGCCACATCTCAGTGAATAAAGACACAACCCAAATATGACAATGATTGCTGTAACATAACGGTGTAACTATTAAGAATTTTCTAGACCATTACTGAGCAGACCAGCGGCGTTTAAGCGCTTTGTATGTTATGCTAATTAGTTTTTTAACATTCTGAAATTTCATTACATTAAAAAATTACATATTAAGGTAATAATTACCAGCATAAGTGTATAATGCTTTTAGCTCTTCTTGTTGTGTCAAACTAGAAGAAATAAGAAAAATACAGCTTCACTTGTAAGTTAACAAAAATAATAATGTTAAATTAAAAGCGTAAGTATGGTATAAACTGAAAGTTTATTCAAAACCTTATTACAAGTTTTTATAGATTACCATGGGTTAAACGATGGATACATACAAAAAGGCAACGAACTATCTAAAATCATATTCAAAATTGGCAACCCTACCTCCAGTTAATGAAAAAGTAGATGAGTAAAAAAGCTAATCTAAAAATGCATGAAAAGCTTTACTAGCTAACTTCTGTTTTCATATGAAATTGAGAACACCGACATAGCTCGAATGTTAACGTTGTAATATGACGACGTGCGATGTTCAAACGAACTCTTTTATTTTTCGCATTTTGTACACTACATAGTAAAATTATTTACACAAAAAAGTTTGTCTGTACAAGACAATTTTTGGAGATCTACTTGTCAGTGTATTTACTTTTAAATTTGCGGAAAAAGTACATATAACATCAATTCTACTCTTATACTAAAGGTGGAGAATTATAATGCCTGTGCCTCTTTCAGGCACAACACCAAAAAAACGGTACGCGTATGACGGCCGACGCTTACCAGATGTTATTAACTTACATCTCAAAGGTAGCCTAATAAAGGGAAAAATCTGCATTTTAAAAATAATTGCAAACCATAAGAAGCACTGGCTTGGCAGATTGCAGTTCTAAATAGCACCGTAATATTTGTTTTTAGCTAATAGTTAAATATATATAATAGTATTTTTATGTAGAACATGCAATGACATATCGTTGAACAATAAGACTTAGAAACAATTTCAGAAGTTTTTTTTATTGCACCAGTTAATTTATATTTAGCCAGCTTGAAATTCAAAACTGCAAATATTTAAAGCGATAAAATATGCACTTTTATGTAATATTGTATAAATTCATATAATGTTATATAAATATAAAAATGGCACTAGATTTTAATTTGTAATTAGTTTAGACGTTGTACAGGCACTTAGATGTATTTTTAAACGTGTCTTATACATTTAAAAAAATTATATAATATGCTACCATAAACTTGAATACTTTTTTGTTTTATATTACATACCTGTAAATAAAAGCGTTATTATTTACGTTAATAAACTTAATTATTCTGCACCCACAGCGAAATGTATTTTGGCCATTACATCTATCTTTCTATAGATCTGCTATAATTATTCTCATTTATCTCCGCTGTGCGCCAATAACGAATCGCAAGTAATAATTTCTATTTCTGCATGAAAGTCCATGAAATGTACGATATCCACAGTGAAGATACCTACCACGTTTGTCAAGCGAGATGAATGCATTTTCGTCCTAGATTTGTCGCCGCTAATCATAAATTGAAAGAATTGTTTCTTTTTCTTAATGGATTTCTTCCTATCAGTCATTCCCTTAAACCATGTCTGCAATGAAGCAAGGTGCAGGAGGCAATTTTGTTTTTAAAGATACTTTATATGTTCTTCTCTTTCTTTAATATTAAAAATATAAATAATATATAAACATGTGTATAAATGAGCCAGAATATATATGATTTTAAAATTAAGAGGTATGATAAACGTTGCATTGAATTAATTTTAACAGGTCAAATGATTTATATGGACAATTGGCGTATGATGATGTACTTGGGCACTCCTGTTATGCCCGATCTGGCAGCTCTCGTCTCAACTGGACTTTATATTAACGATTTGTCTATGCATGACTTTAGCAGGTATGAGAATCCAACGTATTACAAAAAATGTGTTTACGACATGGTACATTATTATGTACATTATTATTATATTTTTAATCTTTCCACAGAGATCTAATGCTAGCGGGTACCCAGCAGTCGGTAGAACTGAAACTAGCGTTAGATCAAGAACAGCAGAAGAGTAAAAAGCTAGAAGAGTCGATGAGAAAACTCGACGAGGAGATGAAGAGGACCGACGAACTTCTCTACCAGATGATACCGAAACAGGTTGCCGATAGACTGCGCAACGGAGAGAATCCGATAGACACGTGCGAGGTAAACTTCTGGTGATATGTAAGAAAAATATTTAAAATATCCAGTTGTGATTCCTCGACTATAAAAATTATGAACTTGAAAATAGGTTTATTATTATTAAATAAATGAGATTTTTAAAAGACGTACTGACACAGGCGATTTTTTTTTATTTTCTCATTCGTTTAATAATTTAAAACACGTAAGGCACATTGGGCTTCAGTGTGCCTTACATGTTTAAAATTATTAACGAAATGCACCATAAATATTTAGTGTCTTGCTGATATACTAATTATTTATAATAAATAAATATCTTCACGCAAATCCCAATACAGGGGTAGACAGAGGTCTAGTCTAGACATTTAAGTCCCTTCGACCCACCTGCCACCGAAGATATTTTCGGGACAACGTGACAGGTGGTGAGCCCGTCGCCGTCTTTATGTCCAAGCCAACGATATAATTTGTACATAGGTTTTTAGAAAAACCCATAGGTACGGCCACTTGAGGATCGAACTCGGGTCTCTCGACTCGAAATTCCGTCCACCCAACCACTCGGCTATCGAGACTAATTATTTTTGGGAGGGGAATACAGACAAAAAATTTATGTGTCAGTGTTTGATTGTTACAAATTTTAATCTAATTTTCAGTTTAGTTTTGTTACCTGATCATGGTATTACTCTAAAACATCGCGTTAGATCAGTAGGTCGCGTCAACTTTAAGAAGCAGTCATTAATATTATCAAGTTATATAGATAGCTTCATCAGCATTTTTAGTAATAATAACATATAGGTATATGAGCGATATTAATATACATATTTAGGCAGTCCCTCAATAGTATAGCCCTCATAGTGATTTTGTAAAAGAAAATTTTTGTAATGAAGAATAAAAAATAATTAAAACGGATGGGACCTCCTCTGTACAGAGTCCTCTCTCTTATCATTATACTGATTATAGTGATGTACCGAGTAGTCTCTCTTATCAATTACTGAGACACTATATCTGACTCGTATGAGCTGAAATCTCTGGGTAGTTATTTTAAAAATAAAATCTTTAACGCAGATGTTCGACAGCGTCTCGATCCTATTCTCCGACGTAGTGACATTCACGGAGATCTGCTCCCGCATCACACCGATGGAGGTGGTCTCCATGTTGAATGCGATGTACTCCATCTTCGACACCCTTACTGAGAGGAACCGGGTTTACAAGGTGAGTTAAAACGTTAATGTTTTGTTTTTTATGTTTATTGTTTTGTTTAGCAACTTTTATAACATCTAATAGACAAAGGTTGGCCCAATCTCACCTGTGAACTCTCCTGAAATATGTGCTTAATCAGCTCCACACCAGTATCTTATTGTAGAGTGACCCTTGAGAAATCAAATTCATTTTGGTGCAATAATTTATTTACATTAAAATGTTGTAATAAATGATTGAGAAAATTTTCTTCTAAAATTCCACTGTTATTGAAAATGGTCTATAGTTACTAACTTAACCAGACTTAAATAAGTTATGACTTAACTATGTTTCATAAGATCAGTAGTAAAATATGCCAGATTCTACACTGCATTAAAATTTAAGATTAAGGCCTAAGAAAAATAAACAAATAAATAAATATCTTCACGCAATTCCCAATACAAGGGTAGACAGAGGTCTAATCTAGACAATTAAGAACCTTCAACCCACCTTCCACCGAAGATAAATTCGGAACAACGTGACAGGTGGTGAGCCCGACGCCGTCTTTATGACCAATTCAACGATATAATTTGTACACAAGTTTGTGAAAATCCCATTGGTACGAGCCTGCCACCTGAGGATCGAACTCGGGTCTCTTGACTCGAAATTCCGACCACCCAACCAGTCGGCTATCGGAACTTTTTAAGAATATAAACTTAAGAAATGAGGTGCAATAAAATCTGTTATTGAAGCGATTATTCCGTACAAGCAATTTAACGATAATTCCGTACAAAACCACCGTTGTTTTTAAATCAATCGTTTTGAAAATTATATAAGTCTTAATTATTGGAACGAAATTCCTTATGGGACTATGCGGAATACCCTTACCGGGAAAAAACGTCCGTACAGTATTATTTTTATTATTTATGTATAGCCTTGTAAGCTGGCTATGCAGTTTCTAATGTATAGTCTACGTGATGGCGGTTATTATTATAATAAGGAACTTTGTCCCTATCCGGTGTCCCACGACACCATACGATTTATTATTATTATTACAAGGCTTAAACTTAAATATTGTGGTGCAAGCATTTATATCTTCCTTTAGTAATGTCTGAGCAACAGTAGGAGAAGAATTTAGATTGAATGCAATAATGGTGGGTGGTAATTGGTATGCTCCATCCCAAACATATACGGACTTACTTAAACGATACTTAAACTTAAAATATAAAGTTATATCGAGATTTAAGTTTGTTGTTAATATTTAGATGGTAGTCACAACTACAAGATTTGTTTCCCCTTTCACTATTAATAATATCCAAAGATATTTAATTTCATTGCTTAAATGTAAATGACTTGGTTAAAAAACATACTTTTTAAATATCTTTTAATATATCTTAACATAATTCGCACTGGTATAACCTTCCACCATAAACCTTAAACAACCTCCGTGTACTTCAGAGAACTCATACTGCCCATTCATTCATTCCATACCCATTCATTTAGTCTTATGAATGTTCAAAGAGATTGTTTTAGAAATAAAAACATCATTAAATTGAATTCTTATACAATTAAAAAGCGAAGTGTACAAGGCATTAGTATTAATATAGTAAGGCAGCCCAGGAAATTACTTTGCGAGAAGTATTTATTGAAACAAACACTAGTCTCTGCACACCCCAGGCGAAATACGGAATAGATACATGATCTACATGTTTTTGTCTGTATGTACGTATGAATATCAGCTGATTGATCAGTGTATTTTACGGTTCGCATAACAATTGTCCGCGTAAACTACCCACCCACTCATTGTGTAAAAGTTCAAATATAGCCTCCACATACAGAAACCTTGGAAATATTTAAAAGAAGCTCGTCATGAGTTTATTAGTAATCACACTTACATAAATAACAACTTGTAAAAGTCCACTGCAGGAAGTAGAATTCTTCCGTGGTGAATTTGTTTGACAAGCGGATTGACAATCGTAGTACCAGGCATTTCGCACTTTAGACACAGGTGCCACTGACTGGTCTGTTTATTTATATTCTTTATTTTATTTTTCTTTATTTTTATTATATATATCTGTTATTATTAAATAAATAAATAGACACAGGTGCCACTGACTGGTCTGTTTAATTTCGACCTGGTATTCTTCAAGATGGTAGTCCCACCATTTGTCCTACCACCCACCAAAGGCAAAAACTGAGCGGTAAATTCCCATAAAGATCCCGCATGGCACCATTTGTTATTCTGTAAACTATTATATAAATTCCCGGAAATGCCTTCTTGCTAAAAATCATTGTTAAACATTATCAGAATTTAGAAAAAAAATAGATTTCAGCTAGTAGATACAGATTTTTTTTTAGAAAATGTCTTCGGTGAAAGGTAGGTCGATGAGATTTAAATGCCTAGAACCCTCTCTACCCCAGTACTGGGAACGGCGTAAAGAAATTTTTTATACTAACAATTATGATTAAAACAAACTAAAGTTTCAAACTATTACAGAAGCATTAAGAATAATAAATAAAATCATGTTAATGCATTCCTTTGTCTCAATACAATTTACCAATTTCTGAATAAACACAATTATTAAATAATTTTCCAAGAACAGCGAATCGCTTTTCGTTGTTGTGAAAATATCTGGAGACACGTTTTATTATCTTTTTGTCTTTAACTAACTCGCAAGAATGAAAAACTTTGTAATCGGATTTATCAGAAGGCTTTTAATGCTTAGTTAAACTTTGACTTTTACTTCTTAAGTGCATAAATTTGAAAATCCTTTATTCGTTATAAACAATCTGATGCAAAGATTTGATTATTTTGAGTATATTTGTATAGTCAATTAAAATAAAACACAATAATGTTCAGTTAACAAACGGTTACAGTTCATTATCTGAAGAGCGGCAAAACTTTAGCACTTATTATTGTGCCTCCTTTGGAAAGTCCTTTTGTCTCTTGCTGTTTTGTTTTATCAAGTTTCAAATCACAACGGAGATAAAGAAATTTTACAATAAATGTAATTACAGTTCTCTTCAATCTCATGCAATATAAACCGTGTATTAAACTAATTTTAATAAAAAGTAATTTTAATATTTAAAATTATACAGTCTCTATCTCACTGCCGTGTGATATCGACTAAAGAAAATGAGACCCTCTTTGTTTCCGTGAAAGTTGCAAAAGACAACTAAAAGAAAAGCGTAGTAAATAAACAAACCCTCCCTTACGGCAGAGCCCTATATTCTGCAGTAGACTGTTACTGGTACGTTGAATTTCATTGCATCCCATTGAATCCCATTTCATCGTAAAGATTGGACTAATGAAATGAAAATACACGCGTTTTGTTAATTAATTTATGCTAGGGATTTTAAGAAATCATTTTAGTAGGGATAATACCTGAATCTTCTATTACAATCTGATCCATCGAAGGTTGTCTGGAAGAAATCGCTTTTAGCGACGTCCGCAATTTGTGTCACCATAATCTTGCAAAATTTAATGTTGTATATTTTCTGTGTTGGTGTGCAATAAAGAGTATACTACCTATCTATCTATCTATAATATATAAGATATTTAAAATGACAATAAAATTGTGAAATATTGTTTGAGATGTTAACAATCGGGTGGTTAGGAAATCTAGCTCAAAACCGAATAACTCGACTACCATCCAAGGGCTCGTAGCATAGAGTTTATTTATGCTTCATTATTATTTGTATGCCTTTGACACTATGTCGGCGAAAAACTCACCACATGTCGTGTTATCCCAAATACGCTCCAGTAAAATGTGTGTTGAAAGAAATAAAATGTCGAGTTGTGTTACTCCCGTATTTCAAATAGTCCACTGCAGGATATACGAGTATGTCTCGCCTATAAGAAGAAGGATTACTCACAATTATGAGCAATCCTTCTACGCTCGGAAAGTGGATTGGCGATCGCTGAAAAAGATACTGTTGCTTTCTAACACCTCTCCAGATCCTGTGAAGGATATTTTACGATCACTTTTGAGAAATCATATCAATAAGCATAGAAATAAAAACGTACATAATTACAACCATGCAATAAATAAAGTGGTAAAAATTGTGGTCGAGATGTGTGCAAACGTAGATAAAGGCGTCGGGGAAATTAGCATTTTAATTCAATTTCAATTTGTAGCACTTCCCCGGAGGATCGTGTAGAACAATTACAATATTAGTTTTCCACTTATTTAAATACGTCGCAAATACATGGAGATGTTCGGAAACAAATTAATTTTGCGGCGCAATTGGAATCTTACTTTATTTTATCCGATTAAATTATAATCGTTATAATCATTAATTTAATTTTTGTTGTCCTATATCGCCTTGGGTGAATGGTGGGGCGAAAGAATTCAATTGTTCTGTCTGTTCAACTCTGTCTACCCTAGTATTAGAAATATACGTTGAAATATTAAAAAAATATTTATTTTTAATTTTTTATTATATATTATTATTGTTATTGTAGTAAAATAGATTCGGGGAAAGGAACTCCTTGTGTCTTTTGTGTATTTTTTGTTTCCATATTCAGGTCGAGACTATAGGAGATGCGTATATGGTTGTGTCAGGCGCTCCAGAGAAAGAAGATAACCATGCGGAGAAAGTATGCGATATGGCTCTTGACATGGTGGACGCGATCACCGACCTGAAGGATCCCAGTACTGGTATCAGATTCTTTTTATTCCTAACTTATTTTATTTTTATTTTTTCTTTTATTGATGATAGATGGGCATCGTGGCGTTGAATGATTTTGTAAACTCTCATAGTTTATTCACTTTGAGATAATTCAGTAATTATAACAGCACATTACTGACCCAGTAGTTAGTACCATGCTATTACTTATTGAGAGGTTCTTAATAACAGTTCTAAATATATTACATAACTTGTATAGACTTGTCTTACATTAAAGTAGAATAGAATAAAACAATTAAAAAAATTGAAAAAATAAAATTATAAAAAAAGAAAAAATATGCATTTTATTATTAACAAGGAAAATGTTGTAATTAATATGTATAAAGAAGGTTATTATTATTATTATTACCATACTGTTACCAATTTCTGCCGCTATTTAGCAGTCTCACGGTCGTTTAGTTGCGGTTTGAAGGATATAGGGAGCTAGTGTAGCCACCAGTTTTAGTCTAAGACGCTCCAAGGACTAAGGTGCGATATCTCAGTCTTCGGAGGTGACAATTCCTATATTGCACTTTATTTTGAAATGTTTGCTGATGTAATTGGCTTTCTCTTCAGGTGGATTGTTATTTTGTGTTTTCACCCTACTACCATACATCATCATTATTGTATATGTTTATACATTTCCCAATACAGAGGCAGCCAGAGGTGTAGACAATTTAGTTCTTTCGACACTCATTTCAATAGAGCATACCAGTGTTTTGGGACATCGTGCCAGTTGGTAATCCTGTCGCTGTCTTTATGTTCTATCAAACGGTATAAATCGTACACAGGTTTTGAAACAACTCATTGGTACGAGCCCGACCCTGGGGTTCGACCTAAGCTAACTCGAATTCGGATCACCCTACCACTTAGCTACCTTGATTCATCAGTATTACATCAACAAATTTCTTTCAAGGGTTCAATGCAAAAGGTCGATGAAGGATAAGATATAAAAGATCCTTTCATTTAAGAACCTACTCCACGCTTTATGTAAATGTTTCCTTTTTATTAAGTCACGATAGCCGAGTGGTAAGTTGGTGGGAATCAAATCGTTGGCTTGGACATAAAGACGGCGACAGGCTCACCATCAGTCACGTTGTCCCGAAAATATCTTCGGTGGAAAGTGGGTCAAAGCGACTTAATTGTCTAGACTAGACCTCTGTCTACCCCTGTATTGGGAATTGCGTGAAGATATTTATATTTATTTATTTATATTTTTACAAAATGAGTTAATGTCAGCCATTTTAACGTTGTTCCAGGATCTCATTTATCAATAAGAGTGGGCGTCCATTCTGGTGCCGTAGTGGCCGGTATAGTGGGACTAAAGATGCCTCGCTACTGCCTATTCGGTGATTCAGTGAACACAGCATCGCGCATGGAGTCCACTTCTGAAGCAATGAGGATACATATATCTCAAACCACGCAGGAGCTCCTTTCGCCATCTTACAAAGTCGTAGAGAGAGGGGAAATACAGGTCAAGGGGAAAGGTATTTTTTTATATTTATTTATTTGCGTTTACAGATCTAAATGTTTTTTTTTTTTCACAAAATTTTTTAATCGCACCTCAGACGCTGCTGCTCATCTTCGGTCTGATAATTTTGGTCTGATATTTTTAGAGATGGTTATCCCGCCATCTATCGGTTGCCATAAGGATTTTCAATGCTGTTTCCCTTAGTCGCCTCTTACGAAATCCACGGAAAGAAAGGGAGTGGCAATATTCTAACGCCGTTACCACACGGAAATAATTTACAAAATAAATAAATATCACGACTTCCGTGGAAGAATGGCGTAATCACCGGGTTTCAAGGTCCTTGGTTCGATTCCCGGTCGAAATTCTTACGCCGTTACCACACGGACATGATTATACGTATTAGATAGATATTCTGTATCCAGTCGCTCGTTGATGTGTTGATCAACGAGATTCACACCTTAAACGCTTATAATTCCTTTAAATTTTAAATACTGTATTATATATTTCAATAAACATATCTCCTGCTATCTGTGGTTAGTCCATGTGATTTTATTAATTTCTATCATAATTACGCCTCATCTTACCGCTACATTTCTTTCATTAAGGGCTTCCACATCCTCCCAGAAAACCAAAGCCGGGTTATCATTTTGCATTTTGTCGTTTTTATGATACCTTGCTTTTTTATAATATTTATGATACCATATACAACTTCTATATATTAACAATTTACTTCAGGTGCAATGAAAACCTACTGGCTCGAAGGCAGAGAATCGCGACCGTCACTGACCAAAATGATATCCTCCCAACTACAACCGGGAACAGAGCTGGAGTGGGAACGAGCGGCGGACGTCAGGGAGAGTATCGCGGAATATTCTGCACAACAGCTATACAACATCGAGAACTCCTTAAACTGTCAATATCTACCGAATGCAGTCAATTCTATTCCTAATTCATTAGTCAATAGCGCCGGGAATCTCGTGGCGGTGCAGTCATCCACGCCGAGGAACCAAGCGCCCACGGTGACGTCACCGGTGGAAGAGAGACGGATGTACTCTCCCGTGACTTTCCAAGATGTTGCCAGAAGGAGTATAGCGAATTCGCCGAATAGAGTGGAAAGGGATAGAAGTGATTACATGGAGCAATATCAAAGTGGTGCGATCAATAACCGTCTGCAATCATACAATCAGGCAATCAAAGGTATAGACAAACAAAGCTTTATTTTGATGAAATAAATTTCAGAATTCAGTAGTTTTTGTATTTAAAAAAATTGTGAGCGATAACATACATTTACGGAAAAGAAAAATAAAAATAATGTTATTGATACAAATTAAATAACAAAAGACACATACAATGTTAAAGAATGCAAATAAAATTAAGATACTAAAGCAAAATCTATCTGCATGTAGGTATATTATACTGTCACTTTATCCGATATGAGCTTCGGAGAAAGGTAAGTCGAAAAGACTTAATTACTCTCTGTCAATCTCAGTATTGTGAAAATGCTAGAAGATAAATAATAAAAAATATAATAAGTACTAATAACAAAAAACAGAAAAAATCCAATCATAGATCATACCTGTACTTAAACCAGCCGAGAGCGATATGTTGATGCTATAACTCCAAAATTAAATATATATATAATAAAAATAAAAACCGTTAAGCGGATTTCGAATAACTCACACTCACTCACACTCATCGAAATCATTTATTTTCAGACTCTAGATCGACTTCTGCGAGTATGGGAATTTGGACCGATGCTGAATCATTGGATCCATCAAGAGTATTGGACAGCTTGAGTTCGTCCTTCTGGTACTTAATTTATATATAACGAAAATAAAAATTGAAGCACATTTAAGTGTGACGATATCTCGAAACTACAATGATAAAACTAAATTTTTACAATAATGAATTTCCGCAAAGGAGTTTGTTAACTTCCCGACGTCTGAAACATCTAGAAAGTAGTGCTACACCTAGTGCGCTGGAGTGTGGTGTGTGCAACTTGTAATTTACCTTACTTAACGGCTAATTAAAATTCATTCCTGGACATAGGCCTCTCCCATAAGTATAATTTGGGACAACACTTGACTAACGGATTAGCGAATGCAGTACCATACACCGCGTACTATAGACGCTGAGGGTCGTCAATGATCTGTAAATTTGTTTCGGTATTTTTCGAATTGATTATTCTTCCATCTGTCAACCCAGGCTCTTCTTCGTTTGTAGTTTTAAAAGCCTCACTAAAAAATATCCCACTGCACATAGACCTCTCTCGTAGGGAGAAATTGCCACCAATCTCCTTAATGTCCGTCTCTTGAACTGAGAGTCTCCAAATGTCGAATTCAAGGTCCTTTAAACGCTACTCACGATACCCTCGGGAAGAAAGGAGACGTGGGTATTTAAAATCAGTAAGAAGTTTGCAAGACATGAGGGTCTAGAGTACTCGGATACTTAGACGTGCGTGTAAAAGAAAATAATGAATTTCAAAGAAGCCAAAAAGGTATGAAAGAAACGTGTCACTTGTCTGATCTGTCTGGGGGTAGCCAGACAGATCAGACAAGTGACACGTTTCTTCAAGACACGTGACAAGTGACACGTTCAGGGACTATGCGACGAAATATTTATGTTTAAGAAGATTCCTAGATAAGAAAATACTCTATTCCCAATAAAACTAAAGGCACTGATTAGCTATATCTACAGAGGTCGAATAAATCTTAAGTTACAGTTCGACGTCACCTTGCAGAGCCGGCTCTGCGATCATTGCTAAGGATCGCGAACAAGATACTATTTTGTTTGAGACCAGAGTAAGTATACTTCAATTTCTTTCAAGGGTTGTATTATATTGGGATTCAAATTATAGAGTTTCTTTATCTAAAGAAAAACTCTCAATTTTTAGAATTCCATATTCCAAAACAGAAAATTTCAAACAAATATATTTATATAGTATATTTAAACTCTTTTCTTACAATGCAATTTTTTATTAATTTTAAAGCATGTCATTTCTGCTGAACTTTTTGTTATTCAATTGCTAAGGTTAATGCTAAGGTTTCCGTAATTGAATCCTGTTAGAGGTAATAATATTTGCGTGATGAATGAGAATGTATATGCTCGAATTATGGATGTTTAATTGCATATAACATTATTTATCTATGTATGTATCTGAATTATATAGCAAATCCTCTCACAATCCAACTTTAAATACTATTTTCAGCCAGGATGACGTATGTGATTGTTCACATTATATTCCTCAATACTGGGGCAGTCAGGAGCAAATGTACAAATCGCACATAAGTTTTGCAAAACTCATTGGCACAAGCCGTCAGGGAATCGAAATCAGGTCTCCTCATTCGAATTCCGATCACCTATCCACATGGCAATCGTGGTCAGTTGCTATAATAATAATCTACGCTAATGCCGACTTCCATCGAATATCTTGACCTCAAAGCTTCCTAAGAAGTTTCACTTCAATATGAATATATGTAGAAGTCACGATAGCCGAGTGGTTAGGTGGTCGGAATTTCGTGTCAAGAGACCCGAGTTCGATCCCCAAGTGGCAGGCTCGTACCAATGGGTTTTTCAAAAACTTATGTACGAACTATATCGTTGGCTTGGACATAAAGGCGGCGACGGGCTCACCACCTGTCACGTTGTCCCGAAAATATCTTCGGTGGAAGGTGGGTCAAAGGGACTTAATTGTCTAGACTAGACCTCTGTCTACCCCTGTATTGGGAATTGCGTGAAGATATTTATTTATTTTGTATGTAGTTTAAAACTTACGATTATTGCATTTTGATAGAATTAAATTTTACCATTGATAAACTGATTCTTACTAGTCCCACGATTTTTTATCTTTACGCAATTTTCCATAGTGAGCTAAGAAGAGATCTAGATAATAACGTTCTTTCAACCAACTTTTCACCGAAGCTTATTTAGGACATCGTAATAGATGGTGAGCTTATCGCCATCTAAGTGCCCTGAAAACAAACACTACAATATATTTACATGCATATATATTTAACTAGAGAAACTTAAAAGTCACGACAGCCGAGTTGTTGGGTGGTCGGAATTTCGAGTCGAGAGACCCGAGTTCGATCCCCAGGTGGCACTACCAATGAGTTTTTTTTCGTACATAAGTCAAAAACTTATGTACGAATTTCATCGTTGGCTTGGACATAAAGACGGAGACAGGCTCACCACCTGTCACATTGTCCCGAAAATATCTTCGGTGGAAGGTGGGTCAAAGGGACTTAAATGTCTAGACTTGACCTCTGTCTACCCCTGTATTGGGAATTGCGTGAAGATATTTTTTTTATTTTTTTTTAATATCCATGTCTCGAGCACACTGTTTTTCTCTAGCGGTATTCGAACCCGGAACCCATTGCTTCGAAGGCACCGTCACTACCAACGCGAGACGACAAGCTATTTCTGCTGTTTCATTTGTGTATGAACGTTGTTACTTATATTGAATGTCTATGAACATATGATTGTCCTTCAATGTCTATAAAATTTGTTACTTATATTTATATTGTGCATAAAAATTAACAGTGTCTGGGCAGCACGTCGCCAGAGAACTCGGCGCCCCCCGCAGTGACCGATGCATGTGCAACACTCCGACCGGAGACCGCTTTGGCGATGGCACCCAGGAATAGTGCGGAAGAAATAGGTAGATAGATACATACATAGACAGTGGCAATATCACATACATAAAAAGCTCTGATCCCAAAGTTAGTAACTAAAGCTAGCGTGTTATGGAATCGGAAACATCTAAGATACCATAAACACCCTGACCCGAGAAAATATAATAATATAATATAGCGTAAATGTACAGGTCAAAGTAGAAAAATGGTTTTCTACTTTGACTTGTCTGTGAATCGAACCCGGGACCTCAGAGCTGTCGACAGCACACGTCTCCGGAGGTCGACTACTACTGACTACGACAGGTAACTAACTACTAGGAGAAGATAGGCAAAAAATCCTTTACTATTTCGACATACCTTCTTAACATCCCTTTTTTTTCTCCTATATTTGAATATGAAAAGAGGTTAGGAAGGAGTATGGAAAAGGAGTTCGAGAATTGTACCTATAGCCTGTCAGTCATAGAAGTGACGCGAGAAAAAATTCATCGATGCTTATACTATCAAGGATGCCATAAGAGATGCTAAAAAGGGATATTCAAAATCGGAATAACTAACTAATGTATCTATTAACTAATGACAATATCCAATTCTTGTAGGCACTTTGCACTGCAGTAGACTATTACAGTAGTTGTAGTATGCTAAGGTGGGAAAATGACTAGTCTTCTGCAAATTCAAATAAGATACCTGATGAAACCCACCATATGAAATACAATTACAAAAAAATAAAAATAAATATCTTCCCGCAATTACCAATACATGGGTAGATAGAGGTCTAGTTTAGACAAATTAAGTCCCTTCAGTAGACAGGCGGTGAGCCCGTCGCCGTCTTTATTTCCAAGACAACGAAATAATTCGTACAAAAGTTTTTTTTTAAAAAAAACCTATTGGTACGTGACTGCCATCTGGAGATCAAACTCGGATCTCTTGACAAGAAATTCCGGCCTTCCAACCACTCGGCTATCGTGACTTCTAAATAAAACTATAGCTTAAAAATATAGCTGTAAGAATGCTCGTCTTAATTTTCAATGTATCATTCAAATAGAAACCGACGCTGAATATCAAGACGCGCACACCGAAACAAGTACGGCCGGTCACGTCTGCACAATCTCCGAAAATGTCGAACCAAACCACCCTAAGCAAGGCAAAGTGGGGCGTTTCAAGGCGAGAATTGCCCCTGGCCACCACAAGCTCTGCACACAAAAACAGATCAAACAGGACTCAATAAAGGAGAAGAATCCACCGATGCAATCCGGCAGCGTTCTTCCTCACGGGCATCATCACACGAAGAATGTGAACCATCATCAGTGTTGCGGTGCATTTGGGAATCCACATGTGAGACATAAAGCTAGTAATTCTAGTTGTTATTTAATTTAAGCTGATTATATCATTCTATGTTTAAATATCCAACAAAAGGGACACTTGAAAATTGTTTTTCGATATAAGTAGCTTAATTTCTTATCTGTCAAAGCAGTCGGCAATATGTGTTTAATCAAAGTAATGAAACGTGTGAAAGGCTTGATCTTTAAAAAAAAGATCGTAGACTTGACTGTACAACTAATTTTAATTTGTAAATCTTATTATAGTGAAATGGGCAAGACAATGGAAACGTTTTAGGTTCTAAGAATTCATTTCAGTCTTTCGTTAAGCTTTAATAATTTAATACTCTGAATCTGTGTTATGGTTCATGTGGTTCATCTGTGCAATCTGTGTTATTTATTTTATTAAAAATAGAAACATGCCAAAACGAACGAAGTTTCTTTTACTAAAATTCTTCATTTTACAAAAAGTTTTTGTTAAATTACTTTAAAAAATAATTAATTAATCAACAATGCCTCCATCATCTAAAATGGTGATTAGTGAAGATTTTTAAATTATGAAATCAAAGAAAAATTATTAATATATCGTTCAAAACTACCGTAGATTTAAACATGTTTTTGCCTGTATTAGGATAAATACAAGTAACTCAGACACTCGTTGACGTTAGGTAGGTATTACTGACGGCCTATGTATTCATAAGCCTTTTTTATTTAATAAAACGGCAAATTACTTTTATAAGTTACAAATTATTTTTGTAAGCAAAGATTCAAATTTTCAGTTAAATCTAATTTAAATAAACGTGTATTTATTTAAGTCTTCAAAAGACGTTGATTATGGTTGAAGGATAATTACGATATTGATGATTTGTTTCGTTCTAAATAAAGTGACTAGTCCCCGATATGATAGGTAATAAATTAAAATTAAAAGTATTAATTATTTTAGTTTTTATTTTCTTTTTTTTTTTGATGTATTTAAGTTATTATTTATTTCAGATCTCAGTTAAGTTCACGACATCCCAAAAAGAGATTCCAAAGAGTACTGTTATGGAGAAGATTAAATCCCAATTTAAGATGAGCTTTACTCGTTGACAATAGTATAAAACATTTTAAATTTTAATTAAATTAAAATCATTATTAGCTAATGTAATTGTAGAACTGTTTGACAGTGACGTGACGTATTTTTTTTTGTTTTCAAATGTATACTGAATGTTAGTATTAGATTAAGTTAGAACATTTAAGATGTATATTTAAGCTTCATACGTGTTGTAGATTTGAATCATTACCCAGTAATGAATTTACTTTAAATATTATCTATGTGTTGAACACAATTATATTAAGACATCAAATTATAATATATATTATACATCATATATGCTCTGAAAAGATATAATAAAATCCTCTAGACTAGAATATCTACAACACTTTATTTTTGTTACCAAAAAGTTACCAAAAACCCTGCAATTTATTGACTTGATGTTGATTAAATTAAAATGTGTTACTTCTTAACTTTCTGTTTGAATATCTTAAGGTAAAATAGCAAAATTTTTTAGTTGAAATATTGTAATCTCACCAGCAATGATACTCATAATGTAATTGCTCATAAATAAAATAAGTAAACAAGAAAGAGTGAACGAAAACAAAACGAATGAGTAAATTGTAAAGAAACGAGTAAACATGAAGAGAGATTTTCCACTCATTTTGTTTATGAGCAAATAAATTTAATGAGCCTTGAGTTTCATTAATATGGATTATTATTATTAAATGGATACTGAAACGGGTTATGTTCAACTTTTGACTTCAAATGTAAATATTGTGAGATCGTATGTTTATACATTTTTATTTATTTAATACCAATATATTATGAAATAGTTGAATTTGGTGTCAATTAAGAAACACGTTATCTAGTCGTTATGAGATTAAATGTTGTACTTAAACATTTGTTTCATTTTGAATGTTATACATTTAAATATATACATTGATGTACCTTTGTCCTTCACATTAGGTATAATTCATTATTAATAAATGAAAATTTATAATATTTATGTATGTATTTGTTAAATAAACATCATCAATGCTTCGACAGCATCTTAAATGTTATTTATTATTTTGTTATTTGTTCGGTGTTAGAGATTAAATAACTGTGGAAATAAAACGCATTGGCAATTGATTTATTTTCATTTCCTTCAGTGGATCCTTTTTAAAACTGTACTTGCTATTTGCTAAACTACTCGCAAATACAACTATGCTTGTGCTATATACATCCAGTATGTATATAGCACAAGCATAGCAGTGTTTGCATGACTCGATATTAAAGTCGACTATAGAGTTACCAGTAGTCATCGGTACAAAATCTGTAAAGTCCGTGTTAGATGATATAGAGTCAACAGTTGAGTCGACAGCGGAGTCCATAGTGAAGTCATCAGTGAAGTCAACTGTCGATTCTTCTGTCGTTTCAACTGCTGAGTTAACAGTTGTGTTGATAGAGACATCGATAGTTGAGTCGACAGTTGAAGCAATAGTGGAGTTCACAGTTCAGTGTACCGATGAACCGACACTTGAGTCGACTGTAGAATTACCAGTACTTAGTACAGTCACATCTACAGGCTGGAAGTCCGTAAAGACCGTATTAGTGGCTATAGAGTCAACAGTTGAGTCGACAGAGGCATCGATAGTTAAGTGGACAGTTGAAGCAATAGTGGAGTTCAGTTAACAGATGAATCGACTCTAGAGTTGACAGTTGAGTCGACTGTGCCCGAAATAGGGATATCTTAGAAAAGCGAAAGGGAGGGCACGGTTGCCTCCCGAACAGAGTTTCCGTGACCCCTCGCCAACGCTGCTGGTGACGAGAGTGGGGTTTTAGTCGGTGGGAGTCCGACATAACCCAGCTCTCCTCTCCAGCTGGGTATCCATAGTGGATTTCCCCACGTTAAAAAAAGTCAATGGTAGTCACATGTACAGTCATTGGTAGTCTGTATAGTCTGTGGTAGGGGTAATTTGGTGTAATTACATTATTTCTGCGCAATAAACGTTTCTAAAATACATACACAATTTATTTATTTATTTAATAAAGATTAATACATTTAATAAATCAAACAACATATAACTACATTAAAAACAAGAGCAAGATTTGAACCCTGTCAGGGTTTCTATTTTCCGTTGCCGATAAAATGTTCATTCAAAACTTAACTCTGTTCCTTTCAAATGTTGCTCCGCCCAATCATCAAATCTTCGCGATAGATCATCCGACATATAATTCTTCCAATCACCAATTTCACCCTTGCGAATGAATCTTAGCTTTGTTTGTTCTAAATAGCTCTTTCCAAAGGATTTTTCCAATATGGCCTCCAAGTTTACAGCTCTATTAGTTTTCATATTTTGGAAAGAGAGATGATCACAAAGCTTGAAGATCTCTTCGTCATTCAACGTCTTTCCAAGAAACTTGGCCGTCTTCCTGACAACTGATGGTAAATCATGTTTCATTTCTTCGAACTTAATGAACAGAAGATTTGGATCGTGGCGTCTATTCCAGAAACCTGAAACCACATTCTTAATAATAAATAAATAAACACATAAATACATATGTAGATAGGGACAACTTCACATATATTGCTCTGATCCCAATGTAAGAAGCTAAAGCACTTGAGGTATGGGAATCGGAAACTACGAAAGCACCACATACACCCAGACCCGGGAATTGAACCTGGGACGGGTTCTATTCCCCTCTAGATTTCGACACCTTGAAAACACCGTTTACGTCACTCGTCCACGGAGGTCATCAATTTTAATTAGACACTTTAAAACATTTCAGTTAAAATTACATGAACCAATCTGCCGGCTCCGTCGAATTATCACCCGACCACCGACACCACTAAATAACAGAGCTACCATATAAGGACGCGATAAAAGAGTTGGCAATAATCCTACTTTCGAAACTAAGTTCGAATCCTGCTAGGGGTAAACATTTTGTAAAGATATCTAAGTATATATTTATTTTAATATAAATGTATGTAAGTATTGTCCAAAATAAGCTACGATGCAAAATGGGTCGAAAAAAGCTCCTTTGCCTAAACATCTGCTTATCACTTTACCGAAAAGTTGCGTGAAAATATGAAAAAAAAAACCACTACCATATATGTTTTAAAACAGTTGAATGAGGATGAAATCGGTAACATTACAGAAAGATTGCTTAATTTGACTGGTTTGAAATTTGTTTGAAAATTAGCTGCAATTCGTGTTTATCCAATTGGTAATTTTAATAGTGTAAACGCTTTTATGTCAGCTCACCTAAAATATGATTCCAAACTGGACCAAACGGGGCACGGTCTCTCATGAAGAGGTCGCAGAACTCCTCAAAGGTTCCCTTGAGTCCGTGCACCAGTTTGCAATAGTGGTAGTATGATACCACCATATCTTTAGGGTTGCGCGACGTATATATCACCTGGTTTAAAAACAAAATATTAAATAAATTGTTCAAAAATCAAAACGTCCCATAAAAGTTCACTGCAGGACATCAGCCTCTCCCGTAGATATATAAATTAAGCAGACCTAAGTCTAAGGTGTATGGTATCTGGTACTGTGATTGTAAAATCGCTTTTAAAGCGTTGCAAGTGTGATCTTTCTTTCCGACGAAATCTATGCAATTAACGTAACATATACATACATGGTTTGTAAAAGTAAGACCTTTTAAAAGTAAGAATTTACCATGTGCTGTCCGTTATCGATATACTTCATTTTGATCTGATGCAGTTCAAGATGGTTATCGTGCCAAATTTGGGTTGACATTACGGTATTTATGGCTGTTTCTCATAGTTTCCTCTTACGGCATATTCTTTAGCGGTCGGCGGTTACTGGCCGTATAGTCCAAAGATGAAGAGAGGGCATAATTATATATAGAAGAAAGAGAAAAGCATTATTTCTTAAAACACACAAAATGTTTTGTTGCCAAAAATCACTATACCCGAATGGTCAAGTGATCGGAAGGCGGCGACCGTTTCACCGCCTGTTACGATATCCAAAAAAGTGTATTCAGTGATGGATGAGTCGAAAAGACTTACTTGACAGGAACTCTACCTACCCCGGTATTGGAAATAGCGTGAAGATATTGTACTATATATAAATTACTAATAGTAACAAACCTTAGCCTTAGCAGATCCGTCGTCTTTCTGTATATCAAGTGGTAGCAGATCCCAAGGTAAATGGCTTCGAATGTAGCGAGGATGAGCCAGGCGGTACTTCACCAGATCAACAGACGTTCCTTTTACGGACTCGTCGTGCCATTCTGCGTGACCATCTACCATGATGCAAGAGAGCTCCACGAGAGGACACCGAATCTTGACAGAACAAATATATATGTACTTATCTCTTAAAATATACAATTGATTGCATATTGGCTAGTTTAAAAAAGATTGTTTGTACATCTATATCAATGTTGCAGTGATGTGAGTGACTTCTCTTTTAAAGAAGTAGTGTTTGTGACCCTCATTTAAGATGGAGCACTGTCTAATTTTGCCCTGATTATGGCCAACATCATCTGTCATCCAAAAGAACGTACCCAACGAGAAAATACCTAATGCTCACCGCATTTGGTATTTCCCACGCATTCATAAAGTTGCATATACATTTACCGCCATGATTACGCGCAATATTTAAACAGCCTTCCAGTTTAAAAGCTTACAACAGTATAGGTTGTTAAAGATTACTTGTCTTTACGTCTTAACTCTACTTTCTCTCTTCAGATATTATGTCTCTTCATCGTGTCTTTTCGCAGATGATTTTTTTTCATTATAAATAAATAAATACTTATATAGATAGGGACAACATCACATACATTGCTTTGATCCCAATGTAAGATACTAAAGCATTGAGGTATGGGAATCGGAAACAACGAAGGCACCGCAAACACCCAGACCCGAGAAAATTTAGAAAATGTGGTTTTTCTACATTGACCCGACCGGGAATCGAACCCGGGACCTCGATATGGCGACACCTAGTAAACTAGTGTTTACACCACTCGTCCACGGAGGGTTTATAATTACAATATAATTATAAAAGAAAGGCAAATAGAAATTTTGCTATAGCGAGGTAAACGCATGATACTGTATGCGACTACATGTACATAGTATCGTGCGTACATCTTCTGCGTGCGCGAAATGTTCAGTTAACCGTCAAAAGATACATTTCAAGTCATTATTTTAAACGAAAGCAAAACATCGTTGTTTTATTAAACATATTTACGTTGTCTCTTTTCTTTGAAAACTAAAAGTTTGAAAAAGAAAATGATAAAGAATTTATTTTATAAAAGTTGTACAATAATACTCAAAAAACATGCTTCTTAAAATTAGGTTTTCATTCGCATTTTTAATCTCTACTTTCTAATGATAGGTTAAGCTCTATAAGTTTCGGTAAAGTAGATTATACATCCCAAGTTAATAGCATAAATAAAAAAAATTGGTGTTATTATATATCCTTATTATAAAAAAATGTACACAGTCTTCACACATCGTCCTGAATAAGCTTCGGTGAAAGTTGGTCGTAAAGACTTCACAGTGTAGACCTAAGTGTACTGGAGGAAATTATGTTAAGATACAAAAGACAGAAATTCTTCTTTATTTGTATATATGGTTACCGCCAAAGAACAACATAATACATATTGTGTTTTGGTGTGAAATGGGATGTAAGACATTCAGTCTTAACCGGGATAAAGGATTTATCTATTTATTTATTTATTTATTAACTGGAAAACTAACAGCTTAAATATTTGTGACCTATGATAATCATTCTTTGCCATTATTCAAGGGCTTCAAGAACCGCTTACAATTAAGTAGATACTTATATAACCTCTTTTTTATTACACTTTAAAATATATAAGCGCTCACACTCGCCACTAACATTCGCCAAGACTCGATAAAGTCAAACAGGTTTCTGCAAGCCCATTTTTCGCCTTTTACAGTTGTTTTTATTACAATGAAGTTTTGGTGGAATAAGTAATACAGACCAACTGCACTTTGGTTCAACAACAACCGAAGATTCCCTTGCAACTAATCAATTTGTATAAGTTATGAATAAATTTGCTTTCTATTTACTTTGGGATCCATAGATCGAACTAGACTCCCCGTAGACGATTACACTTACTTTATTGTCGTACTTTAGACATAATCAAATAAGTTTGATGCTTATACGTATAGACTAGGTATATAAGAAAAAAATCCCAAAAAAACGATTTAAAAGTTATAAATATGAACCTCCTGGTCCAAAACAATTTGTGGACAGCAGTGTAGTGTATAGTTGGACTCCAGACGAACCATTTATAACATTATCATTTGTAATAATAGTCTTTAAAAATCTTCATTAAACATCAGAAATTCAAAACTACATCAGAATTATCACCAATATATTAATTTAAGAGCTACGCTGTCACAGGCAGAAACAGATACGCTTGTTAAATTTATAACACCTCCTTTTTCGTCGGAAGTAATAAATTTTACAGCAAGCATATTAGTATTTTTTTAAATGTAAAGCATATAAATATATAGTAAAATATTAAAATGATAAAAAATATAAAAATATCTGTAGTTATAAAATTCTAGATGAAAACAGCTAACTTACAACACATTTTTTTAATTGATTTAAAAATCCAAGATAATAAATATTAATGTACATACTTGTTGTAGTGATTTGGCGCCTTCGTAATCCAGATCATGGCCAATAAGCCAAACCATTTCCTGTGCCCAAGTCGATCCTGTACAGAATATTCAATTTAACCATAATATCTTCCTACGATATCCATTTAATGAAATACAACTTACCTGTTCTTGGATAAGAACACATCCAAACATCATCCTCTAAAACCTCCATGTCCAAAATATCCTGGCCTATGGTCATATAGTCCGCTGGAAGTATGACTCTTCCGGGATTAATTTCGACCATGCAGTCTTTCTTCTCGAACATCCGGTCCAACATCTCCCCAGTTTCCTCATCTAATTTCGAAAATGTTAGATGCGGTTTCGTCCTCATGCTTACAAATTCTAACCTTGAATTGAAGCTTGAATTTTTAAATGACAACCTCTTTTATATCTTTTTCACATTTGTTTTTTTCTTCGCGATACGTGCAGCAAGGGACGCGTCTAACAGACAGTTCTGCAGGATCGGTATGATCGCGTGCAACGCTCAATGCATCGTGCATTTCCCTCAACTCTCACTATTAGGAGTGTTCACTTTCATTTCGATTTAAACGCAATGTAAATAGGAATTATCTTTATAAACTGCGCTCTCTCTCTATTTTCTAATGATTTTGTTTTCTTATATGCTACAGATAAGTCATTCATCCGTCCTTCGTATTAAAAACAATTCTTTACATAAAAAACAGGCACGCGGTAATGGCAAAAGAATATACCACCTCCTATCCTTCTTTAGGTGTCGTAAAAGGCGACTCAGAGAAATCGGAGATTTACCCTTAGTCACAAAACCATTTGGCTACCGACAAACCTATCAGAAAGGACCAACATAAGAAATGCCAGATTGCCATTTACCAAACCGATGACGGTCAGCATCGTCTATGGTATAAGGTGTCGGGTACTGCGATCGTCAATCCGCTTGCCAAGCGTGGCGATTATGACAAACCTTCACGTACATAGCACTACAGTGTACTTTATTTATCGTTATGTATGAATGTTCTGCGGATCTTGATATACTTCTCTCGCTTTCGCGATTTCTTTGTCAAGTCTTTCTTCTTTTGCGTCTTTTAAGGAGTCAACAAGTCTTCTGCAGTGGCTACCGCATTTCAAAACAATCTCGAAAATACCAGACTTTTCATAGGCGGTAGACTCTTTCTCGGCCCAGGAATCATCTGTGTTGACACCACACTCTTACCAATTTCTATTGGCAAATAGTGTATTGTGTTTTAGTTGTATTCCAGTTTGAATATACAGGTACAGGCAGCCAGTTTTATAACATTCTATCTCAGTCCTCGGGAGTGACTTCCGTAACCATGTATGAACATTTAAATGATTAAAGATGGTTGTAGGTGTTCATGGGATATGGAAGTCATTTATCATCAAATTGTCTGTTAGCACGTTTTTGACTATAACTAAAACTTAAGTAACAGCTTACTGTTAAATTTTTTGTAGATATTTTAACAGTAAGCTTATTATATAACTCATAAGCCTAGTTCAGCCACAAATGCTAAATTTGCTTTGCGAATAAATAAATAAAAATGTGAAAGATTCAAATACCTCCATTGGTTTAGGTCTCAATGTTAGGTTTGGACTTTTGAAGTGCCTTTTCTACATTTGTTTTTCTTCGCGATACGTGCAGCAAGGGACGCGTCTAACAGACAGTTCTGCAGGATCGGTATGATCGCGTGCAACGCTCAATGCATCGTGCATTTCCCTCAACTCTCACTATTAGGAGTGTTCACTTTCATTTCGATTTAAACGCAATGTAAATAGGAATTATCTTTATAAACTGCGCTCTCTCTCTATTTTCTAATGATTTTGTTTTCTTATATGCTACAGATAAGTCATTCATCCGTCCTTCGTATTAAAAACAATTCTTTACATAAAAAACAGGCACGCGGTAATGGCAAAAGAATATACCACCTCCTATCCTTCTTTAGGTGTCGTAAAAGGCGACTCAGAGAAATCGGAGATTTACCCTTAGTCACAAAACCATTTGGCTACCGACAAACCTATCAGAAAGGACCAACATAAGAAATGCCAGATTGCCATTTACCAAACCGATGACGGTCAGCATCGTCTATGGTATAAGGTGTCGGGTACTGCGATCGTCAATCCGCTTGCCAAGCGTGGCGATTATGACAAACCTTCACGTACATAGCACTACAGTGTACTTTATTTATCGTTATGTATGAATGTTCTGCGGATCTTGATATACTTCTCTCGCTTTCGCGATTTCTTTGTCAAGTCTTTCTTCTTTTGCGTCTTTTAAGGAGTCAACAAGTCTTCTGCAGTGGCTACCGCATTTCAAAACAATCTCGAAAATACCAGACTTTTCATAGGCGGTAGACTCTTTCTCGGCCCAGGAATCATCTGTGTTGACACCACACTCTTACCAATTTCTATTGGCAAATAGTGTATTGTGTTTTAGTTGTATTCCAGTTTGAATATACAGGTACAGGCAGCCAGTTTTATAACATTCTATCTCAGTCCTCGGGAGTGACTTCCGTAACCATGTATGAACATTTAAATGATTAAAGATGGTTGTAGGTGTTCATGGGATATGGAAGTCATTTATCATCAAATTGTCTGTTAGCACGTTTTTGACTATAACTAAAACTTAAGTAACAGCTTACTGTTAAATTTTTTGTAGATATCTACAAAAAATTTAACAGTAAGCTTATTATATAACTCATAAGCCTAGTTCAGCCACAAATGCTAAATTTGCTTTGCGAATAAATAAATAAATAAAAATGTGAAAGATTCAAATACCTCCATTGGTTTAGGTCTCAATGTTAGGTTTGGACTTTTTGAAGTGCCTTTTCTACATTTGTTTTCATTATACGTGATCACCCCTTGGACTGGACATAACTTCGATCGAAAAATATTGGTGGTCACCTCAAAAAGGACTAATATGGAATGACTCACAGTTCATAACTTTACTGCCTCTTCATTCTCAATACTTTACATGTCCGAATATTACCGTAATATCCATATTGTTTGACGGCAGAAGCAGATAATGTGGTACTCATACCAAGAGAGGCATAAGAAGAAATCTTCCATAGCGTTCTAGTCTTCCTTTTCTGACTTTATTAATAATATCGAGTGGTTCGATTCGGGTCAAGAGTTCGGTCCTCAGGTGGCAGGCTCGTATCAATGAGGTTTTTCAAAAACTTAAGAACGAATTATATCTTTGGGTTAGACATAAAGACGGATTCGGGCTCACCTCTTGTCACGTTGTCCCAAAATATGTCTTCGATGGAAGGTGAGTCGAAAAGATTTAATTGTCTAGACCACTATCTATCCCTGTATAGGGAAAAGCGTGAACAAATGTTTTTAATTCGAACTTGATAGAATCATATTAGTTGTAGGTAATCTACTTAGCCTATAGTTAAACCCTAAAGCCTATGATAAGTTTAACATTTAACTTAATTAATGTAGGTCTACGCTGGGGCACATGTATCATGCAACAATAGTTTATGAACAGACAGTCAAACCAGCTCGAAAACATAGTCAGGATGCCGTTGGCGCTTTCACATATTCTGATTAAATTATTTATTACACTAGCAGGCCCCGCAGAAGTAATCTATTCCTGCCTTGGTATGAATAAAAAAAATGTGTGATTAAAACTACCCATTTTTAGCACGCCAGCAAAACGCATTTAAAAAATCCCTGAAATTTCTTTAAATAGTGTCACAGTGCATTGTGAGCAAAATGAGTTATGTTTTATATACTGCGTAGATTTGATTATCTTGCGTAAACCTTTAAAAAATATAATTATTTTTCACAAATTATGATCTCCCTGTATACTTTGCGGTCACATCCGCATTTTCTTCCTGCTTGGTCGCTTTCGGTTCGGTCCGAACTCCCACTCACTACGCCTTACATGAGGCGCTAGCGTGTTATGCAGCTATACATTCCTATTTTCCTAATACCAGTTTGTTATGCTGCACTAAACCCGTTAGTAAAACTATAATTAGCTTATGTTAAAGTTAAACTAGGAACTAGAACTAAACCATAAAATTTCTATGTAAAAGTAGTAAAATTCATGTAGCTATGTTTGTTTGACTTCAACTGTTTGCCAATACTAGCGTAGTCAGAGCTCTAGATAATTTATTCCTTTTAAACTGTATTTCAACGGAGATAATTTTGAGACGTGATAGATGGTGAACCTCTCTTTATAGTTTTATAAGTAAATAAATAAATATCTTCACGCAAATCTCAATACAGGGGTAAACAGAGGTCTAGTTAAGTCCCTGCGACCCACCTTCCCCCGAAGTTATTTTTGGAACAAGGTGACAGGTGGTGAGCCCGTCGCTGTCTTTATGTAGGCTTGACCTCTGTCTATCCCTGTATTACATATATAGATATAGATAGATAGGGACAACATCACATACATTGCTTCGATCCCAATGTAAGATGCTAAAGCACTTGAGGTATGGAAATCGGAAACAACGAAGGCACCACAAACACCCAGACCAGCGGGAGGATTATCCACCCGCCAAGGCATGTGAGAGTCTGCTTTAGATTAATACAGTTGCTCGATAAACTTACGGTAAGCTATAATTATTGGTGGAGTTGGCTTCATTTCAAGAGTTGACTGGGGTAATCTCACGTCAGTAGCACTGAATGGTGTTGTGGTACCATACAGTAAGACAGTTAAAAACCTCGGTGTCCACTTCGATACTACTTTCTCATGGTCGTATCAGTTAAAGGAAGTTAGTAAGACGGTATTTTCTACCATTGGTTCTTTGCGGCGCTTACGTCCTTTTCTTCCCATTCCTACTAAGATTGTTAGCACAATCCTTGCTTCTTTCCATTCTTCGTGGTTACCCATTCGCCTTCGCCGGAATCTTCATACTGTTTGTCTTCTTTACTGTGTATTGTTCAATCCTACGTCCCCTATTTATTTGAAGGATAACTAAGTTTCTAGGTCACGACCAACCTGATCGAGTTTCGCGATCAGCTGAAGAACTTATTCTTGCCCCACATGCGTATCGGACCAATTATTTTAAGCACTCCTTTACTGTTCAAGCCATCTGCTTGTGGAACGAGCTACCTCCGCATATTCAACGCGCGAACACTTTATAAAAGTTTAAAACTGACGTTATTATTTACACCACCTACCGCTGTCTAATATTGTAATAATTCTTAGCCTTAAGGTTGTCTGGAAGAGATCGCTTTTTAGCGCTAAGAGTGCTTTTTTGTATTTATCTCATAAGTTTTTTATTTTCCTTTGTAACCTTTCCTCTGATTTTATTTTTTCTGGTGTACAATAAAGCATAAATAAAAAATTAATAAATAAAACTATAACTGTGTAAAAGTCGTAATGTAAAATAAGGTCAAATGATTATAACAAGAGTAAACCTATGATAGACAATAAAGTAGAGATAATTTAATAAGTATCTTATTTGTCTAAAACTCATTTATTTATTTTCTTTCCATTAACAGAGTTCAAAACAAAAAAATTTTTGCTTCACATTTTAATATAAAAAAAAAACATTCGTCATTCAATCGGATTTTGTACAACTATCAAAATAAAGTCTTTATCCGGGGCTACCAAAACCTCGCTCTTTTTGCTTCTTATACGTAAAAATGTCAAATCGTTGGTCGGGTCAAGATCTCTGACAACAGCTTTAGCCTTGTCCACTAATGCTGTCATAAGTCCAGCATATTGTACTGAGACGTGGTTATCCAAAGTTGTTTTAATAGGTATGCCTTCGCCATTTACAACTATTACACCAGCAACACCTTTGTGTAGGGACAACCTACGTACCGTTTCTTCAGCCTCGTTCGCCATTGATATCGACCCTTGGTAATATCAAGGAATTTGTAGTACACAATAAGTCAACACTCAATCTAAGTTCTTCTTCTGTTTTATTTTATGTCAGTGAGTAACAAAGAGAATATAATCACTACGTTATAGTGAGTTAAGTCACTTATGGCTTACCAAAAATCATAAATTGCATGTGTCAAAAGAAATTATATAAACAATCTAAATTTAAATTCTAACTTTTTCTTAAATCTTTAATTTTTATTTTTTTGGCCATAAAGTTGAATATATCACATATCTTAATAAATATTGCATATTCGTACGTATATAAATAAATAAATATAAATATCTTCACGCAATTCCCAATACAGGGGTAGACAGAGGCCTAGTCTAGACAATAAACCATCGTTTAAAAGATCACTTAATTAGAAGAATGTAACTTTCTCTTTATTATTTTCTGTGTATCGTGTATTTCATCTGATTTATACTTATTTTATATGTATGTATTTATTTAAATTTGTATGTATCATGGTATAGATATGAGTATGGATGTGTATGTATATTCATATATCTTTGTTATTATATATACATGTGTATGTTATTTATAGTATATTATGTATGGTATAATTTTATAGTCTCCTTAATATGTTTTTTTTAAATGCACCTGCCACTTAATTTTTTCCTCATCATGTAAGATTACATATTTTTAAATTAGGTGTAAACAATAAAGCTTATTTATTTTATTAATTTATATTAATAAAATAAATAAAAAAAATAAAGTCTCTTTGACCCACCTTCCACCGAAGATATTTTCGCGACAACGTGACAATTGGTGACAATATATATTATAATATATATATAGTTCATGTTTTTTTTCTGTCCTTTTAAACTAAGATCAATTCTAGAATTTTCTCAAGCAAGCAAATAAAAGTCAAGCAATTTTATAATATCTTCACGTCATTCCCAATACCGGTCTAAACAGAGGAGACACTGAGATCCTTTCGATTCACCTTTAACCGAAGACAATTTTGGGATAGCGTGACAGGTGGTGAGCTTGTCACCATCTTTACATCCAAGCCAAAGATATAAATCATACATAAGTTTTGAAAAAACCCATTGGTACGAGACTACCACCTGGGGTATTATTTATTTTTGATAATGATTTAATGATAATAAATTTAATGATAATGATTATGAATGATAGTTATATAAAAACATCAACGCGAACGAAGCTGCGTGTAAAAGCTAGTCAGCTAGTTAGTTATTTCATCGTTCCTGGTATTTTATTTGTATTTTTATTTTATGAAGAATATGTTGTAACAAATAATGATATCTTTATCTTTGAAGAAAAAAAACAAGGATGGTGGCCACACTGTTCTGGTTTTATTTGTTACTCTAATTCTCTACAAGATCTGTGTCGTTGATTACTTTTATGGTACTATCTGTGATATATTCCATAGAGCATAGTGATAGAATTAGTTTCTTTCTCTTTTCTCCGTGTATTTAGGTTATAGAGCATAATAGCTTACGCCGCAATTATTCATAGTAATATTTTCCGTCTTCTTAGCAATAATAACTTATTTTAAATAATATTTTAAGTATTTATGTGTTAGAAAACAAATAAGTCATCACTATGGATGTGAAATCTTTTCTCTACTCTTGGTGTGCAAAAAGAAGTGTAACGCCATTATTTAATATCCGTGCCACAGGTAAATGCTTTCCCTAATTATTTGTGTAAATAATACAACTATACATAATTCATGTAACAGGTATACAAATCGGGACGGTTCTCGGCGAAAATAGCTCTTCGTTATAATATACTATTAATATTTCTTCTAAACAATTATTGATTTTCTATCATCATGGAGACATGTTTGTGTTACGTGCCTACAATTTTGCTATGTATGTAATGGTATGTATATTATTATTACATACAGCAAAGCTACAATATTTGAGTGTTTTGGTGATTAGGATTCGAATCAGGAGACTCAAGTTCGATTCTGAGAAAAAGGCTCATACCTATGATCTTTTTAAAGTTTTTATTGATTATATAGTGTGATCATAAAATTATCCTGTACAGTTCTGCCTGCAATTATCATATCAGTGACCACTTATCATCTGGTAAACTGAATACTTGTTTGCCTCCCATATATCTATATGGATAAAAGTCACACTTGAGAGTGTATGAATATTTCTTATTTTACAAAAACTTTTTAGGACCTAAACATCGTCAAAGATTCCTCTGTGAAGTTAGAATCGAGGGATTTACCTATGTTGGTGCTGGAAACTCTGTCACTAAGAAAGAGGCTCAGAAGAATGCTGCCAGAGATTTTATCAACTTCTTAGTTAGATCTGGAGATCTAGCTGCTGCTGATGTACCTGAGGATGTTAATGTGAAAAATGATCAAGAAGATGGCGGTGACCAAACGTCAAAACAAACAGAAGAGAATGAACAGACCCAACAGCCAAAACCTATATTTCAGGTAAGATGAATAAGTAAAAATTGCAAAACAAGGTTTTTACATTAACAAACCCTATAAAAATCAAAAAAATAATGTAAAAAAATATTGTGATCCAATTTCACCAAGGTGGAATAAGGCCTTATGGCCTTTAGGCCTTATGAAACATTTTACTAGTATTGTGATTCACCTAAAGGTTATAATGCTGTAATAATTACAAGTAAATTTTTATTCTAGTCATTTCCATGGTATTTTTTCAAAATATTTTCTCATATTTTTACACATTATCTTAACAATGAATAAACTACATAAGTAACAATTATCCTTATTTCTTTCTTAAGTATATCTACCTGTATCAAGAGGTAAAAATATTAAATTAAAGGCAAATTAGATAAATCAAAAATCAATCAATCATTTTACATTTGTTATTTTATGTTTATGTGTTATTTTATTACAGAAAGGAATGGGCCCCGAGAGTATGGGCCCAGCCTATCATGCCATTGGAGGTCAGAGCCAGACCTTTACATACATGGATCGTCTGCAACAACAGAAGAATGTGGAAGAAGCTGAAGATCTTGATGTGAATGCTAGCCTTCACGGAAACTGGACCATGGAGAATGCAAAGTCAAAACTCCATCAATTTATGCAGATTAATAAAATTAACTCTGATTATATGTACAAAGCTGTAGGACCGGATCATACACGGTTTGTGGTTTCATAATTCTTCATTACTGTCAAATATTTCACAAAAAATTCTTTTGCTGTAGCTACATCTATATGCAGAATTAAAATTGTCTTAAATGGCTGCAAATTAATTATGAAAATATTTAATCCAGAGAACTGAAGGGTACATCTGAGATAAATTTTGAAATCTTATCAAAACAAAACTGTATTTGCATTTGATTTGATTAATTTTATTTAAGGAGCTGCACCAGCAGGTCTATTTGTAACTATGATGGCAATCATAAAAATTAATGGATTCAACAATTTGACAGATTTTACTTTAGAAACTTGTCTTTATTTTCTTCTTTAAAGCCTCTTTCAAAGTCCACTGCGGACATTGGCAGAGAATCATCAATCAAATGATGGAGCCATAACCATAAAAAGATAGATAGATAAGTCCACTGCTAAACAAATGCCTCAAGTATGCCATAAAGGATGGTCCTACCAACATGCATTAACTGCGTGCAACATTATGCAGTCATCACTTTCATTCCTTTTATCTTATGGGGTTTCATTCTCCACTGTGTTTGCCTGAACAAGGTAGACACTTGAGAACCTTTCTTTTTTTTTTCTAGAAAAGGGAGGCAAACAAGCAGGTGGCTCATGTGATAGTAAGTGATTACTGCCACCCATAAACACCTGCAATACCAGAGGCATAGCAGATGCATTGCCAGCCTTAGAGTGTCCCCCTCCCCCAGAATTGGAGGAGGGGCTGTGTGGGTCTCCGGTTACCTGCACTCACCAGACGAAGACGCAGAAGTTTGGTGGACTTCTACTTCACCCCGGTATTCTGTGAGGTTGTGGTACTTCACCAGTCGAGCAGGCCCATTCATGCAACAACAAAAGCTGGCTCTACCACTGTTTCTTCCCCAACTTTTACAGATTACCACCAGACATACACAATAAGAGGCTAATGGATTAATATTGAGTAAAGCTTGTCCTCACCTTTTGAGTTATTGTAGTGGAAGTATTAAATGATTGGTTTGAGTTTGTAGTTGCGTCTAGTTCACATCTGTTCATTTCCGGCAAAGCATCTGCTATGCCTCTGGTATTGCGGATGTTCATAGGCTGCGGTAATCACTTACCATCATGTGAGCCACCTGCTTGTTTGCCTCCCTTCCCCATAAAAAAAAAAACAATAATAATATACACACCCATATAAAATAACAATTTAACAGACAAGTCAAGTTGTTTGTCAAACTGTTAAATCCATGATGTCTTTAAATTGCAACCAATTGATTATAATATTATTGCCACCATAGGTATGCAATAGACTGGCAAAATAACAAGGTTGCAAAAAATATGTTTCTCCTTTTAAAAATTAATAATGATTTTGTCCTTTTCTTTTACTTTCAATTATTTTATCATTTCATATCCATCAATTTATTGGTTTTTATAGCTTTTGAGGAGCCACTGATTATTCAAAGTTATTGAAAGATCAGTGGCTAACAATTCTTGTAGAAATACTGGATTTGAGGCCAAATATACCTAAACAGTTTGTTGATACAGATAGAACATAATATATTAATTATTATTTAATTACTTACATAGTAATGTTTCAGCATTGTTATGTGGGTAATAATAATTATGAAAATATCTGTATCAGCTATAGTAAAAGAAGCAAAATTTGCAAAGAAAGCAAACTTAGCTTCTAAGTAAATAATGGAACAATTTAGAGAGATCATAACTATGAAATTAAAAAGTACATATTCAATCACAAATGATACCTTAATACTACATATGTGTGTGCATTTCACATGCTAAGAAATAGATAAGGTAATTGTGTATTTTATGCAAAATATTGTTTGTTGATTGTGGTAATATAAAATTTTATAGAGCCCGGATAGCAATGTTAATTAGCATTATATTACTATCAAGTTATTGTCATTATGTTAACTGTTTAACATACCTAAAACAAGATCAAATTAATTGATTTTGTTTTGGATGCAGGTTGCCATAGATCTCTCTAAATTGATGGTATACTTGGCCACAGATCCAGGAAGCTCCTTGCATCGAAATAAACTGCAATGTAAGTATTATATTTAGTGATGCATGCTATTATTTATTGGTACAATAACAACAATTTATTTATATTTTATTTATTCAATTCTACCAAATCAGACAATATTTTAATCTTTAGTATAAAACATTTATCTAAAGTTTGAAAGGGATAACACATATATACATATCTCATACTTTGTATATGAGATACAAAGTATGGGCAATTCAATGCTGGCATAGACTTACCTATTTTTTAGTTTCAATAATAAAATATAATGATATTAATACTTATATCATTAGAGGTTTTTTTAATGGAATGCAATAATGAATTTATGAAAAAGAACAATTGTGTTAGCCAAATCTACTATGGTATTCCACCAGACAACTACAATTATTTAAGTAACAATTGTATTGTATTCTAAATGGTTTACTTACTTGTGTTTAATCAAATAATGAAATAATTTTAACAGTAGATATTCCTCATATAATATGTTTTCTCTTGATCAGTATGAGTAACAGTGTATCAGGTACATACCAGGGTGTTTATATATCTATGTTGGGGCTTAAATAACTTTATTCTCATAGAAACATTGTGTTGTTCACTTAAATGAGATGTGTATCATTATACCTATAGCTACTTTTTCATCACTAACCACTTAAAAAGACACTATAAATTCTAATTTGTAACTGGATAATGCTGCTTGTAAAAAACGTAAAGTATTCTTTAATCTGAGTAGGGAGTTGCTGGATTTGAGCACAAAATAAGTATTTATTTTATATAGAACTCATATGCATGCATTGTACAAATTTGGACACATTTCTATTAATATAGATACTTAAATACTTATTTATAAAAGAAAAAAATGTGCTTGGTATATGATTATTAACCATGGCCACCAAGAACCGAAAAATTAAATAAGAAATATTAAAACGTCAACTAACATGAGCACCATAAGTCCACAATTATAATAAATAATAAAATTAGCAAAAAGGTCTCAACATGGCTTTTACATCCCTAAAATTTATAAAAGTGAATTAAAATAACTATGCTCCTTTATGTGGGTATTCACAGGTTGTGATCCTTCCCTGGTCGAGCCAGCCCATTCATTCAACAACAAAAGCTGATGCGTGGCTCTACCACTGTTAGGCTACAGCAAACCACTTCAAAAGAGTAACCTTTTTCTTTTGGTGCATTTTATACATCCTCTGTAGGACTATATTGGAGTGATGAGTACAAATTGCAATCAATCAAATACATATAAGATTTTTTTTTTAAATCTTCTGAAACTTCATCAAGCACTAATATTATAATTTATAACTATTTGTTAAAATTCACAGGAGCTTTTGCTGTGAAATGACTATTTTCGTGAGAGAGTTGGGACGAAATGTTACTGGTCGAGAGACTGCATCCAATAAACAAACAGCAAGCAAATCATGTGCTCTTTCTATTGTACGCCAGTTATACCATCTTGGAGTCATAGAAGCGTTCAGTGGCACCTTGAAGAGAGACAGGTATTAACTTGATAAATGACATGTTAAAATGAAAGTTATTAGTGCAAGCTTTTCAAAAATATTTACATTTTTATTATGCAATTTTTTGAGAAAAAAAAATTTCTCTTTAATTTAATAACATAAAAGTTCAGCATAAATATGCTTTAAAAATCAATAAAATTCCATAATAAAAATTAAAGTTCGCGTTATCGTATTGATAATTCCTAACTGAAAAGTCAGGATTATCAAATTGTCACTTGCAAAAAGAGATAATAGATGGCGCCTATGCCAATAAACAAGGCATAAGTAAAATAAGAGGATACAGAGTTAAAATTTCAACTGATGCGTGTAGGACACGGTGGCTCGGAGGTAAGAGCGTCGCCACGGATCGGCGAAGGTCGCGGGTTCGAAACCCGCCCATGTCAGTTGAAATTTTGACTTTTTTCTCTTTAATTTAATAAAATATTTACATTTTATAAATGTAATTCCTTGTTTGTACTCCTGAAATGCTAAATACATTATGGAGATATATATATATATATATATATATATATATATATATATATATATATATATATATATATATATATATATATATATATATATATATATATATATACATATATATATATATATATATATATATATATATATATATATATATATATATATATATATATATATATATATATATATATATATATATATATATATAAGAGATTATATGATTACCATTAAAGGACAGAAGGTCTCAGGCCTTATCATTTTAAATTAATTTCTTTTGATAAAAAAAATATTTAATTCACGTGACTAGCTGATTGTGGTTGTACTTATTAAATGATTGTTCATAATTATTAATTGATGATTTAAACATTAACATGATTTTAAATAATAATAAATAAATATCTTCACGCAATTCCCAATACAGGGGTAAACAGAGGTCTAGTCTAGACAATTAAGTCCCTTTGACCCTCCTTCCACCGAAGATATTTTCGGGACAACGTGACAGGTGGTGAGCCCGTCGCCGTCTTTATGTCCAAGCCAACGATGTAATTCATACATAAGTTTTTGAAAAACTCATTGGTACTGCCACCTGGGAATCGAACACGGGTCTCTTGACTCGAAATTCCGACCACCCAACCACTCAGCTATCGTGACTGATTTTAAACATTATTGTTTTAGGACATCTGAAGGTCTCATGCGTCCCTATCCTGTTGCAATAAGTCCTCATTTAGAACAGCAAATTGAAGAAACATTAGATGGTATGTATGATCATATTTGTTACACAATAAACATTCATTATTTTCCTTACACTTAGACCGTAAGAACAGATCGACTCGACAAGTTTAATAATACCCACATGCCTCTCTTGCGTCTATTAAATTTATAAAAAAATATCTTCACGCTTTTTCCAATACTGTAGTAGACACAGATTTAAGATTTAACTTTTCTCAGATACCCTAATCTTAAAAGAAATACCATTTTAAATAGAAATTATATAGGTCCCTACTCCCCCATCTGAACTGTAAATTTTTTTTTAGATTTGGACATAGAACCTATCAATGTCGAAGAGGCAGCTGCAAAACAAACTGCGGAAGAAGGTCAGGAGGGATCAACAGGCGTGACCTTGCTGCAATTAGACAGAGTGAAACAAATGAGGGAAGCCCGACCTACCCCTGGAGGGGTGGTATCTTGGTCTCCACCGCAGCGGAATTGGAATGCTTGGACTGGATGCAATATTGGTATGAATTTCCTAATGTGCAAAGTTTTTATCTGCAGGTCCACCATTTTATATACCAACATAATGGCCTCGAAATATTCAGTATAGGACATAGACCTCTTTCGCCAATTTTATCTGGCCGATTTTTAGCACATGAGTTTTAACATCAGATACATGTTTTTTTTATTTTTGTATATATATATGTATATATATATATATATATATATATATATATATATATATATATATACATATATATATATATACATATATATACATACATACATACATACATCTTTACGCAATTTCCAATACAAGGGTAGATAGAGGTCTAGTCTAGACAATTAAGTCTCTTCGACCCACCTTCCACCAAAGATATTTTTGGAACACCGTGGAAGGTGAGAGCCCGTCACCGTCTTTATGTCCAAGCCAAGGATATAATTCATACATAGGTTTTGGAAAAACCCATAGGTTCGAGCCTGCCACCTGAGGTTTCAACTTGGGTCTATATTTCTGATTGTGATTCTTTTTTATCCATTTATGTAATATAATTTTTGTATTTACTTTTTTATAGATGAGGGTCCATTGGCTACAACAAGCCTGGAAGACATAAGTGCCGACTTAGAGAAACATCACAGGAACAGCTGTCAAAATAGTGAACTCTATCAGGTAATATAATACTGACTCAACAGTGGCAAATTAAAAACAGAATAAAATAATATGATAGTAACTTTATTAGACATAGCTATTTTCTGGATAGTCCTGTATTCTTTATTTTTTTTTACAGGAAAGCATCCGAGAAAGGGAACAATTGCCAGTATATGCAATGCGGTCTGAAATTATGGAAGCTATCAATGAGAACCCGGTTGTTATAATTAGAGGAAACACTGGTTGCGGAAAAACTACTCAGGTTTGTTGATATTTCAAATCATATTATGATAATTGATTATTGGTTTGAAATATGTTGGAAGCCATTATGTTAATATTTTTTCTTCACGCGTTTCCCCAATACTAGCTAGTCTAGAGATTTATAATTTAGTCTTTTTGACCAACATTTCACATGAGCTTATTTGGGACAACGTGACAAGTGATGACCATGTCGCCGCCTTAGTGTCCAAGCCAATACAAATCGTATACTTATGTATGTTACGAAAAAACTCAGTAATATTATGTAGTATTGTAATGTGAGGGACAAATCAATCCCCAGGGGATTGATTTGTCCCTCACATTACAATAAATGTTTTAAAATTGTTACAACTAAATGTGGACATTTTAGTTATATGTGAGAAGGAAATAAATAAAGATTTTATTATTATTATTATTGACCTTGGATCACATTTTCGAATTTTGTCATCATATTTCATCTTCATATCAGTGAATTTTTGTGGGGCATAGTATTTGCCATAATCCTCACGCTTGGCAAGCGGTTCGACGATCGCAGTACTAGATACCTCGCCACTTGTACTGTGGTCACCGATCATATGGCTATGCTTATTCCGCCATCTGTCGGTAGCTATCATTGTTACCTAGACTATTTTCTAGGAAGAAACCCGATGGTATATTTACACGACGTAAATTTAAGGCCATATATATTTCTATTATCATATATATTTATAATGATAATATAGAGTCACGATAGCCGAGTGGTTGGGTGGCCGAAATTTCGAGTCGAGAGACCCGTGTTCAATTCCCAGGTGGCAGACTCGTACCAATGGGTTTTTCAAAAACTTATGTACGAATTATATCGTTGGCTTGGACATAAAGGCGGCGACGGGCTCACCACTTGTCACGTTGTCCCGAATATGTCTTCGTTGGAAGGTGGGTCGAAGGGACTTAAGTGTCTAGACCAGACCTCTGTCTACCCCTGTATTGGGAATTGAGTAACTGTATAAAAAAATATTTTGTAATTGCCTTTTGTTCCATTACTTTGTGTAAAGTACCATAAAGCTTAAAAAAAATTATTTCTCCCATGCCATAGGTGTGCCAGTTCATCCTGGACGATTACATAGCGAGCGGGCAAGGCGCGTGGGCCAACGTGTGCGTGACGCAGCCGCGCCGCATCTCCGCCGTCAGCGTCTCCGAGAGGGTCGCCAACGAGCGCTGTGAGGAGCTGGGCAACAGTGTCGGGTGGGTTTCTAGAAATTTTTAGGAGTCTTGCCATGTCTTGGTGGAATAACCCGACGATGCCTTAAAGTGAAACCGGTCGTGTTTAATTAAAGAGTGACTTAATAAAAATGAATTTTAAATTTTAATCTAAATTTTTCTATAGATTTGTATTTTTCTAGTTTTAAAATTTGAGGTGTAATAATGAAAAAAATTAAAATGGTGCTCAACATTTGATCACTTATTGATGCACATAATTACACATTACAAAATACAAACATAGATTAGATAGTGGCAACATCGCATATGTTGAACCAATTCCAAGGTAAGTTGCTAAAGCAACTATGTTATGGAATCAGAAACAACGAAGGTACAAACAACGCCCAGACCTGAGACAGCATAGAAAAAGTGGTTTTCTATATTGACCCGTCTGGGAATCGAACCTGATCAGAGCTGGCTTCACCATGAAAACCGGTGTGTACGACACTCGTCCAAGGAGGTCGTCAAGTGTTCGAAACTGTCATCAACGTCAACGTTGCGTTACAAGTCAAATTTATCTGCAATTGTCTACCTTCTAGCTATTTAAGTGAATTATCTATCCTCAACAACCACACCTGATCATGCCTATCCACTAGCATAACTTTGGAATCAGAGATCTTTGGGATAATATATGTCATGTTGTTCCTATCTATATGGTATTTATTAATTATTAAAAATTGTATTTTCACAGTGCCTATACTAATTTGATAAACAATAACAATTTGCAGGTACTCTGTGCGGTTTGAATCTGTACTTCCGCGTCCGTATGGCTCGATATTATTCTGTACAGTGGGTGTGTTGCTCCGAAAGCTCGAAGGAGGGCTACGAGGAGTCAGCCATGTCTTGGTTGATGAAGTAAGTAATATTCAGTAATAGTTTTTTTTTGTTAAAACCTCCTACACACTGTCACACAGTGTCATAAGAAACTGACACCTTTGTCTCATGGATATGCTGTGGTGGCTGTATCATCTCCTGGAAAAAAAGCCTTTAAAAATTTAAATGTAGACCTCCCTTCATAACACTAGCTTTGTCTTGTCAGAGTAGTTTCTATTTTCCCCAAATATATATTCTTTACTTATGTTTAACAGAAAAACAATGAGGAAATTTACATTTCAAGCACAATACTAGTTAAGTTTCCTGGGCTTTTCACATTTGAAATAAGCGAAATCTAATATACTATGGTTTTGTAAATATGTATATATTTATTCCTTGAGTTAGTTGGTTGGCTAATCATCCAATTATTAAGCTCAACTTCAAACTATAACTAACTTTAAGTTAGATTTTTTTATTTTTGCATAATGATATAAACAATTGCTCATGTCCATGAAAAAAAGGTCTCTAAAAACCCCATATCTAAAAACTCATTAAAAACCTTAATTTTAAATAGTATGAATCTGTAATGAACCTGTTTAAAGTTTTGTACTTCTGTTTGTAGGTTCATGAGCGAGACGCTGACACTGATTTCGCTCTGATTCTGCTCCGTGATATGGCTCATACCTATCCTGATCTGCGAATCATTCTCATGTCTGCCACTGTGGATGTAACTCTGTTCACTGCGTACTTTGGCAACTGTCCTGTGATCGAGGTAAATCAACTATTGAAATTGACTGGTTATTTAAAAAAGATAGGAGAAGGACATGGTCAAGTTCTCATATAATACATTCCTACTGGAACCTAAAATTAAGTAGCACTTAAAGATTTTAATTTTGAATGGAGAAAAATTGATGCTATGCAATTATTCATTAATTCATTATTTTAATGTAGCTATGTAGCCTAAATATTAATTCTGTTGTTATTATTATATTTAATAATAATACATTAATAATATGTATACATATATCTTTATATCTAATATATATATATATATATATATATATATATATATATATATATATATATATATATATATATATATATATATATATATATACATATATATATACATATACATATATATATGTATATATATATATATATGTATATATATATATATGTATATATATATATATATATATATATATATATTATTTTCAAACAAATTTTTCATCACCAGGAGGAAGTTTACAGATTTGTGGCAATGCAAAGATTTAAAAAATAAAATGTATGCTTCATAATGACATGATAAGGCACCCTTTTGAAGTACCCTTGTGAGCTTGTGACCTGTGTATATATATATATATATATATATATATATATATATATATATATATATATATATATATATATATATATATATATAAATAATATCGATTACGAGATTATATACAAAAACTAACTGCGTTGCTAATCAATGCAAAAATATGAAACATATCAATTACTACTAATATATAAACATATCAATGAATAATTTTAAAATTCTCAGGTGCCTGGCAGAACTTTTCCAGTCAAACAATATTTCCTTGAGGACTGCATCGAGTTGACAAATTTCATGCCGGTACCAGACACGCGCAAGCGAAAGTCGTCTGGCAAAAAAGCGAGCCGCGACGACGAAGATGACGATGATGAAGGTAAAGTAATCTATTTGGTGACTGCACAGAGACCGCAAATCTTACTGTGTTGTGTCAAAACATATTTCTGAATTCCATGTGTCATACAATATACTTACTGATACTGCCAACTATTACGTTCATGTCATAACATTTGGCGTAGGAAAAAGGGCAGTTATGGTTTAAACGTATTTTTTTCGGCCTCCGGTTACCTGCACTCACCAGACGAAACGCAGAAGTTTGTTAGACTTCTACTGCACGCCGGTATTCTGTGAGGTCGTGGTACTTCCCCGGTCGAGCCGGCCCATTCATGCAACATCAAAAGCTGATGAGTGGCTCTACCACTGTTAAAGGCATATGCCTTTCTAATTAAAAAATTGTCTGTAATATTTTACTTTCACTCTATGTTTTTCTATAAAAATCTTTTAGGCTTGGGCGATGAGCCTGAAGAGGATTTGAACAAAACTTGTCAACTTGATGATAATTACTCTCCAACCACCAAGGAGGCAATGACCAAATTATCTGAAAAAGATGTAAGTTGTTGCATTTAACTTCTGACCTATGCTTCCTTGTTATTTATTTCCTACTTCTAATTAAATTAATATAAAGAACATTCTATTAAGAGTCCACTGGAGAACAAGAGATATAATTTGCTGGATGCCTTTACCAAAATTACTTCTTTTTTTGCTTTCCCTACTTATTATTATGTATTTGAAGAAATTGTAAATTACTCAACTGTGTAAATTACTTATGTACAAAGATATATATGTATAGAAATACATAAACCATCATATTAAAAGCATCCAGTGACTGTATGTATCCTACTTTTATTTTTACTTTTATCCTACTTTAGGTAAGATGACATGTGTGATTGATATTCCGTATGTTAATTATATTCTATATTATTTTCTGTATTTCAGCTAAGTTTCGAGTTGATAGAAGCGTTATTACTCTACATAAGGAATTTGGATAGCGACGGCGCCATCTTGGTCTTTCTCCCTGGTTGGAATCTAATATTCGCTTTGATGAAACACCTTATGAATTCCAGGGTGTTTGGAGACACATCCAAATATGTCATACTCCCTTTGCACAGTCAAATACCTAGAGAAGGCCAGAAAAAAGTTTTTATTACACCACCTCCAGGATTAATCAAGGTAAATATTTCTATAATCTTCTAAAAAAACAAATTTCTTTCTTGCTGAATTTACTATGTGTTTTGATGGAAATACAACTCTAGGAAATCTTCATACCTGGAAAAATAATTGAATCATTTATTTGTCAATATAAGTAACATACTATATCGCATGATTGCCATTTTCATATGCACATTGCACCATTTCGTAATAAGTTTCCTCTAACAAAGAAGAAATTCGCGAAAGATATGCAGTATCTATCGTATATATTAAAAAAAAAAAGTCACGAATGGTCGGAATTTCAAGTCAATAGACCCGAGTTCGATCCCCAGTTGGTAGGTTCGTACCAATGGGTTTTTCAAAAATTTATGAACGAATATCGTTGGCTTGGACATAAAGACGGCGACGGGCTCACCACCTGTCACGTTGTCCCGAAAATATCTTCGGTGGAAGGTGGGTCGAAGGGACTTAATTGTCTAGATTCGACCTCTGTCTACCCCTGTATTGGGAATTGCGTGAAGATATTTATTTTTATTATTTATTTTACATAGGTAGTACTACATAGGTATATAACTAAAGGTTGTTGGCCTCATTTTTAATTTTGGTTTAATGGCGTACACCGGTTTTCATGGGGTCGTCGGGGGTATTGGGAATTGCGTGAAGATATTTATTAATATTTATTTTTTTTATTTATATACATATTAATATTGTGTATTATATATACATATTAAAATATTGTCTCTAAAATATGTTTTCACATATGAGACCCAGCAGAACAGTACTTCCACACTACTGCAACATTGATCTTCAAGTCTTCATTTAGCAGTCATAATTTTAAGACTGACATTGTAAATGTAAACTACATATCATTCTTTTTTAGGTGATTTTATCAACCAACATAGCGGAAACCTCAATCACTATCAATGACGTGGTGTATGTGATAGACTCCTGCAAGGCGAAAATGAAGCTGTTTACGTCGCACAACAATATGACGTCATACGCGACTGTTTGGGCCAGCAGGACCAACCTGGAACAGGTGAGAATGAGCTGTGAGGTTCGGTGATCAGCCACTTGCCTTTTTGTATCGGCGTTATATTTTAGCACCCCCCTTTCTCCCGTGGATGTCGTAAAGGTCTTGAATATAAAAAAGGGCACCGAGAGGTGGTGGAATAACCGTCTTAAAAGCAACCAGACCGAAATTTAACAGACCTGTGATGGAACCAGCATCTAAAGTATGAGGTACAGCAATCGCTAATCCATTTGGAATTGCGGACAATATATATATATATATATATATATATATATATATATATATATATATATATATATATATATATATATACCCGAGTTCGGGTCGAGGTTTGAGGTTTTTTCAAAAACTTATGTACGATTTAAATTGTTGACTTGGACATGAATACCTCTGTGTACCCCAGTATTGGGAATGGCTTGAATATATTTATTTATTTATTATTTATTCTAGCGCAAAGGGCGAGCCGGTCGCGTCCGTCCCGGTGTTTGCTTCACGTTGTGTTCGAAGGCGCGCTTCGACAGGCTCGATGAGCATCAGACAGCCGAGATGTTCCGTACACCGCTACACGAACTCGCGCTTAGGTCAGTATTTTATTCATTCATATAATAGAATGAAGACATTAAAAACAATCAACAAGAAGACAGTAAATTCTTCAAGAGAATGGAGTAAAAACGAACAGCAGTCTACTTAAAGGTGTCTACTGCAGCCTGCAACTATTTAAAATAATAATAATAAGAAATATAAATATCTTCACGCAATTCCCAATACAGGGGTAGACAGGAAATGACATAAAAAAAGGAGGATTATGAATGCATTGTCATTCCCTAGTACTGAGATGAAATGTAGCTCATAACATGATTTCCACTAATCTTTCAAACTGATTCTCTGCCAATGTCAAGGTTGAAAAATACAAGGAACTAATTATTGTCTTTGGTATTATTAAGGGAAATGGGTAATTACATTTAATAGGTAATTACATACATACACACAGACTAAAACCTAACCTTTTGGTTATGGGTACTGATATTTACAGTTTATTATTAATCTTTAAAAATTTTGCAAGAACATTCACAAAAGCAGTGTTAGTTAAGGTTAGCAAATGTCTCCTACATTAACAGGATGTTGAACAATAGCCGGCAGTGCATCATATAAAGGGACAAACTGATGGTTGCACTCAAAGAATTTGTGTTCTAAGGTAAGGTACCTTAAAACACAACTTTACAAACAGAAATAGATCACAAACTGATTAGACGGACAACAGAAATAGGCAAAAGTGTGGTACTTGCACAGGCGACTACTAGGCAGACAAAAATTCAACCATTAACATGTCCTTTAGTCCAAAATGCAGTTAATTCAAAGAATTTGTTTCGCCGTTTCTTCTCCGTCAGAGGAACCTCAATACGAAACAGTGGTAGTTTCAAAAATGACGATCGCTGGATGTAATGTTACTTATATCGATAAATAAGTTATTTGATTTGAATAATTTTTTTAAAGAATACTAGCAATGGTAAATAACATTACTAGTATTCCTGTTAACCACTCCAACTAAGCTACAATGCTTGCGTCAATAGAGGAATGTTGGGCCGGAACCTGTGGAACCTGTCGGAACGTTATGTTCTGCAGTCCGTACCCTACACCACTAGGCTATTGCCGCTTTAAAAAAATTGATCTTATATTTTATTTTCTATCTACAGTATTAAGCTCCTGCGTCTGGGCAGCATCGGTCACTTCCTGTCCAAAGCCCCTGAACCTCCCCCACTGGATGCGGTCATCGAAGCCGAGGCCATGCTTCGTGAGCTGGGCTGCCTGGATGCCGATGACGCTCTCACACCGCTTGGCACTATACTTGCCAAGTTGCCAATAGGTACGATTGTTACAAATTCTGAGTATATTTGACATTTTAGTGAAAAAAAATTGAAGATCTTAGCTAGCTTAGAAAACTTAATGGAATGCTTTCATCTTGATCTAAACCAGACAGAAATATAACTCTTATTTTAATATAGGATAAAAATGATATTTTTCAAAGATAAATATTTTTCACTCTTTTAAATAATGAGAGAGAAACATGGCTAGGCTTAAGTAATGTTTTAGTAATAAGAATAAAATATTTTACTATGTGTGAAGTAACCCACAATGGAGTAGAAAATAAATATAATAAAAAAAATATCTTCACGCAATTCCCAATACAGGGGTAGACAGAGGTCAAGTCTAGACAATTAAGTCCCTTTGACTCACCTTCCACCGAAGGTATTTTCGGGCAACGTGACAGGTGGTGAGCCTGTCGCCGTCTTTATGTCCAAGCCAATGATGAAATTCGTACATAAGTTTTTGAAAAACTCATTGGTACTGCCACCTGGGGATCGAACTAGGGAGTAGAAAATGAAAACTAAATAATAGAAAATGCGTAGACATATTTACATTTTTAGGTTTCTTTTTTATCTTCACAGATTTCATAAAGAACTCCATAAAGAAACAGTTTCATTGTTGCCATTTTTACTCATTAAAAAGCAGCATTACGGTACCTTATTTTTTATATTTAAACATTTTTATTATATTTGTGTTGATATTTTTTCTTTTAGAACCACGTCTGGGAAAAATGATGGTGCTGGGTTTCGTATTGGGTGTTGGCGACGCTTTGACCACAACGGCGGCCAACTCTACCACTTTCCCAGAGATATTTGTGGTGGAAGGTCGCCGGAGGCTGTCCATGCACCAACGCGCTCTGGCTGGCGACCGAGCGTCTGACCACATCGCTATGCTTAATGCTTTTCAGGTATTAAATCATTCTTTGCACAATTCATTGAAAAATAATATATCTGTACGCCATTCCCAATTATGGGTTGATAGAGATCTAGACAATAACGTCCTTTCAACCCACCGGCAACGAAGAACATGTTTTGGGACAACTTGACAGGTGAGCCCGTCGCCGTCTTTATGTCCAAGCCAACAACATAAATCGTACATAAGTTTACTGAGATCCGAGTTGGTTGGTTGCATAAGGTTCGAGACTACCACTTCAATGCCTGTCTTGAATCCTGATCATCCAAACACTCAGCTATCTCGACTCATTGTTGAAAAAGAATGATCTTAATTTGAAATGTGTCGAAAATACACCCAGCTGTAATGGAATTATGAGTAATACGTCATTGTAACAAATGAAATGATATAATTATATTGAAGTAGATTTCGGTTATAACGATGATGAAGGGATTTCAGTCGCAATATATAGAAGTAGGACGGAAGAACGAAAATAATTTACGATCTGCATAGACGAATGGTGTACATACCGGTTTTCATAGTATTGTCAGCTCCAAAGCTCTGAACCATGGAGCAACTTTTTCTATGTGGGATCTGGGTGTTTCTGGTTCGTCTTTGTCTCTGATTCCATAACGCAAATGCTTAATCTACTTACTTTTGGGATTGGAGCAATGTATGTGATGTTGACCCTATCAATATAGCAATCGATTATTATTATTATTTATTATTGAAAGATAATTTATTAATGAAAGATGATAGCCAAGAAGTTGGGTGATCGGAATTCGAGTCAAGAGTCCGGAGTTCGATTCCTAGGAGATAGGCTCGTGTCAATGAGTTTTTTAAAACTTATAAACGATTTATATCGTAGGCTTCGAAGCCTACGATATAAATCGCTTATACTACACCATTTTTTAAACACGTATTTCCTAATAGATGAATTATAACAGGTGTTGATTCTGGCGACAGAATCATCATCTGTTACAGTTTTTCACATAATTAGCTCTTGCTACTCTACTATTATGAAATACGTGTTTAAAAATAGGTGTAATATAAGAAATGTTTCAGTTTAATAATACCTATTGTTAATAATTAAAAAGGTTCAAATGTTACGTCATTCCAAATCAAAACCACTATAAATACATTTCGATACAGATGTGGGAACGGGAGCACGCCAAAGGCGAGGAAGCAGAGATAAGATGGTGTGAGTGGAAAGGTGTGCAACAGACAACTTTGCGTGTGACATATGAAGCTAAATCGCAACTGACAAGTAAGTGTGTCAATTTGTACATTGAGAACATTTACTACTTGTTAACCCTGTAAAAGTCGAGTGAAAATTTTTTATTCAATTTAGACTTATTTGATAGTGTTATGTAGTCCAAAACAACACCAGTTCACAAAAAAAAAGCAGACCTTCTCAGAGAAGATGTTCTTCAATGGATTAGCTATCGCAATATATACCAGTCACATAGCTTCACACAATTTGCTGACTTGAGCATCCTTTAATTTTGGTCTGGTATTTTTCGGGATGACTTATACAGGCCATCTGTATCAGTAGCCATCAATTTTCAATAATTTTCCCTAATTTACCTCTTACAGCATCACATGAAGGCAAATACAAAGTCAAAGTAATGCAGTATTATGTAAGAACTAAATTGATTATTCCAGATATTCTAACTTCGGCTATTGGTTTCCCTGAGGAGTGCTGCCTACCCCAGCGCTGGATGCCTAACGGATCTGATCCAGTCCTTGACCAAGTGATTGCATTACTTTGTATGGGATTGTACCCCAATGTGTGCTTACATCAAGGAAAGAGGAAGGTAAGTCCTTTTTATTTTTTTATGGTTTTAAAAAAATTCAATCTCCAAAACCGCTTAAACATTATGTAATTTGGTTCAGTTTAAAAAACAGAATAGTTTTTATCTCTATTAATGTCTAATGAATATAACAGATGACCTCCGTGAACGAGAGGCGTAAACTCTGGGTGTTTGTGGTATCTTCTTTGTTTCTAATTCTTATTACACTTACAAGTGTTTAATCTGCTTACTTTGGGATTAGAGCAATGTATGTGATGTATGTGTATTTATAACCCAGGGGAAACCAGATACAACAGCCAGAATTCAATATAAAATGTATGTAATTATTCTCTACTAGGTCGTTTCTCTTTCTTGGTCCTCTTGAATGATCTTCCAATCCCAATCAAAACAAACAATACCTCGTCAAACAACAATGCACTCTACAGGCCTAGGTCTAGGCGGACTTAGTGCTTGAGGCGTTGTCTGCCAGTCTACCTAAAGGGTGATGCAGAGAAAAGAAGAAGAAGATGCAGACAGAAAATATAGACTAAAATTAATATTTAAATGAATATGTATGCTGTAATACATAAATAATTTATTTATTATTACCAAATGACAGGACAAACTTGTTACTCGTCTTAGGTTCTGACTACAGAAGGGAAGCCAGCATTGATCCACAAGACATCAGTGAACTGCAGCAATCAGGAGCAGAAGTTCCCATCGCCGCTGTTTGTCTTCGGCGAGAAAGTGCGCACGCGGGCCATTTGCTGCAAGCAGACCACGATGGTAGCACCTCTGCACTTGCTGCTGTTTGGTTGCAGGAAAGTCGAGTGGGTGAGTAGTCTAAATTGAATGTAACTTCACCAATATTGTCTATGCGTAAAATTATCACATGCTCTATGACAAGTCTTGGCAATAAAAACTTACTACAATGATGGTGCGATAAATGCATTCAGAGGGTTTCTGAAACAGGGTAGACAAGATAGGTGTTGTTTCTTGAGTAGGTTATTAATAGGCATCAATCACATTTCAAAATTATTTTATACTACATCAGATAACTAACAAATAACGAACATTTCCCTATCTTAATTTTTCACAATATCCTAAAATTTATAAACAAATTAATACATAAAATAGTGCCTGTTAACAGCCGCAATTTATGCACGGGATATTCGAGATTGTATAAGACTTGAGACTCAAGGCTATTTGATGGGAAGTTAACATTAACTGCCTCAAGTAGGAACTGATGACTGATTAGGGTTCAATTCCTAGACCCACCGAGAAAAGCATTCTGCCCACTCGTCCTTATGGGTCTCTTTGATGGCCTTTTGGAATGCAGCCACTGCTTACTCGAAGATACATGGCGGGTGACCCAGCAATTCCACGTCTGACGACGCCAAATAGATTAAACCAGTTATAAACAGGGACCCAAGAAGGGGCTTCATTGTGATAGGCCAATCAAAGTCTGTCATAACATTCTTGTCGACTTAAATGACGCACTGTAAGTCATAAAAAATCGTAGTACGAACATTTTCGCGCGTTAATTTCATACTGATGTGACACAGACAAATTTCAATTTGCCGCCAAATCGTAAAACGAATGAAATTAATACTCAATAATATTAGCAAAAATAAATAAATAAATATCTTCACGCAATTCCCAATACAGGGCTAGACAGAGGTCTAGTCTAGACAATTAAGTCCCTTTGACCCACCTTCCACCGAAGATATTTTCGGGACAACGTGACAGGTGGTGAGCCCGTCGCCGCCTTTATGTCCAAGCCAAGGACATAATACGTACATAAGTTTTTGAAAAACTCATTGGTACGAGCCTGCCTACTTGGGGATCGAACTCGGGTCTCTCGACTCGAAATTCCGACCACCGAACCCACGGCTATCGTGACTTAATTATTATATTATTATAAAATATAGCGAAGAGTTCTATTTTCAAAATTTAAACTTATTTTTCTATTATATTCTTTGAAGAACTTTTGAAAGTGGCCAGTTCTAAAAACTACCACTGTCGCCCTCGTGTAATGTATCTATCTTTTTGTTTATTTATTCATTTAACTGATCTGTGCGCGCTCAGGTGGACAACGTGGTGCGGCTGGACAACTGGCTGAACTTCAAGATGTCGGCGCGCTCGGCGGCGCTGGTGGTGGCGCTGCGGCCGGCCGTCGAGCGGCTGGTGGAGCGCGCCGCCGCGCAGCCGGACGCCGCGCTCAACTTCACGCCCACCGAGAAGAAGGTGGGGGGGGGGTAGGGGGGGTTGCTTCACGCTTCTACACAGTGCCGGGGTAGAGAGAGGTCTCTCGGACAGTTTTGTCCTTTCGAGATATCCTATCTCGAAATGTTTGAGACTGGTCCATGACTTTAAAATGGACCATGACATATAAATGTAGCTTAATATGAATTATATAATATCCAGAGTAAATAATATAGAGGCACTAACACTAAAAATAAGTGTGATTACTTCTTTTTCCAAAGAATTTTCAAGCAAAATCAATAATCAAAGTAAAGTACAATTTTTGTATATTGTTACATGAATCATAATGAAGTCACGATAGCCGAGTTGTTGGGTGGTCGGAATTTCGAGTCGTGAGACTCGAGTTCGATTCCCAGGTGGCAGTAACAATGAGTTTTTCAAAAACTTATGTACGAATTACATCGTTGGCTTGGACTTAAAGACGGCGACGGGCTCACCACCTGTCACGTTGTCCCGAAAATATCTTCGGTGGAAGGTAGGTCGAAGGGATTTAATTGCTTAGACTTGACCTCTGTCTACTCCTGTATTGGGAATTGCGTGAAGAGATATATCTCACCGAAGCTTATTTTGGAACAACGTGAGAGAGAGAGAGAGAAAGAGTAGATATAAATCGTACAAAAATCAGCACTACTTATACGTGTCTATCTTCAATGTTACTATTTCTGGTGTTGTATGGTATTTCAGATTTTACACTTTGGTTTTGGATTGAGTTTGGATCTCATTTTACATTTTGATTCCTTAAGTAAATATACTATATTTAATATCCAGAATCGAAATATTTACCATGTAATATTTGCGCAAGAATTTGCCACGACTTTTTTTTCGTAAGTAGTTATAGAGTAGAGGCGACTAAGAAAAAGACTTGACAAAGGCAATCGACAGATGACGGGATAAAGATCCCGAAAAATACCAGAGTAACGTACTAAATCAAAATATTTGTAGACATAATCATTAATTTAAAAAAGGAAAATGTACAAGTGCATTCTGTACCCTGTATATACCAATACAGTAGCAGAAAAACATCACCAGGATTTATATACTTTCATATTATATATTTTCAATCTTTATTTCTCGTGACAATGAAATTTATTTTGAATTATTTTAACATCTTTTCAGGTTTTGCATTGCATTAAATCACTTTGCCTCTTTGACGCCGGAGACTATAACATAGAACGGGAAGTCAGCACACCAACATTCAGGATAGATGGAGCCAAAAGGGGCGGTGGCAGAGGCTGGGGCACAAGTAGCCACCGTGGAAACTTTGGTAGTGGTTTTGAAAGCCAAAGTGGTTTCGGTAACAGAGGTGGTTTCGGAAACCGAGGCGGTTTCGGTAACAGAGGCGGCTTGGGGAACAGGGGCGGTTTCGGAAACAGAGGCGGCTTCCGAAATAGCGGCTTCGGAAGCTATGGTGGTTTCGGCAGTAACCAGGGCGGTTCCGGTAATAACTATGGCGGCAATAGTGACAGTGGGAATAATGATGGCTACGATGGCGGATCGGGAAATAGCGGCGATTTCGGGAACGGAAACGGGGGAGGCGGCTACGGTACAACCGGAAGCGGCTTCGGAACCGGTAACAACTACGGAACCGGAAGTGGTTTTGGTACCGGAAGCGGTTTTGGAACCGGTGGCGGTTTCGGAAACAGAAGCGGTTTCGGGAACGGAAGTGGCTTCGGAACTGGAAGCGGCTACGGAAATAGAGGCAGTTTCGGTAATGGGAGCGGTTCAGGATTTTGGGGTGGCGGCGCTGGAAACGCTGGCGGCTTTGGTAGCAACAGCAGGAATCGCGGCGGTTGGAATAATTAATCATTCCTATTTTTAATTTCCTTACTAGTAGTACTTTATTGTATTCAGATGTGACTTGTGACTTTGTCTAAATATAACTAAGTGAAATGTAAAGACGTTTTGTTTCATTTATATATTTATGTATGTTTTATCACTAACCCCAGTTTCATTTTTTTTTTTCAAAAAATTGTGTCTCAAAGAAGTAGAAAAAGTATAAAAACGAAGTATCACATAGATCTTTCCATTCCATAGAGCTCCACATTTTACGGATTCTTCCATAATTATAGTAGACTAATCTTAAGCAATATAACAAACAATAGGCAATATATTTGGATTTTATATTCTTACAAAATAAATATCTTCACGCAATTCCCAACACAGGGGTAGACAGAGGTCTAGTCTAGACAATTGCATTAGACCCACCTTCCATCGAAGATATTTTCGGGATAATGTAACAGGTGTTCAGCCCGTCGCCGTCTTTATGTCCAAGCCGTAGAATATAATTCGTACATAAGTTTTTGAAAAACCCATTGGTGTGACCGAGCCTGCCCCCAGGGGATCGAACTCGGGTCTCTTGACTCGAAATTCCGACCACCCAACCACTCGGCTATCGTGACTCTTTATGATTTATATAATATTTTTACAACACTACATTACTTTTACATGACAATTATAATTATTTTTTGCTGTTTCTTTTTTTACCAACTTCAATCAAATATTCATATTTGACAGAATTACGTTTGTGATGCTCCTATCATACAAACTGTACTAAATGACATTATTGCATGCTTTAATTACATGCTACCGCACAGAAAAAGTTTATATTGGTATGAATGAATGATTATAAAAATGTACCTATAAGTTTGACAAACATGAAATGGTTGTTTGGTATAAGTTTTTTTTAAACTATTTTGCGAATACTGGAATAGGCAGAAATATATTAAATCCTTCTACGCACATTTCGTCGAAGATTATTTGGGACAGTGAGATTTTTGAACATATTCACTAAGATATGAAATTGTTAAATAAGATTTACTTTCAGTTTTCAGCAGCTGAGTTCGAACCTCTAACATAACGTCGTGTGAGTTGTTTTTAAACCAGCTCTCGCATGTAAAAAAAGTTAGAAACTAAAGAAGGGAAATAAGTATATTATTAAGAAGTAATAGGTTTTGAAAAACCCTATGTACAATTCATATCGTTGGCTTGGACATAAAGACGGCGACGGGCTTACCACCTGTCACGTTGTCCCAAAAAATACCTTCGGTGGTAGGTGGGTCGAAATTACTTAATTGTCGAGACCTCTGTCTCCCCCTATATTGGGAATGGTGTGAAGATAATTATATAGGAGCTAAGTGTTAGAATAGGTTTGTAAATTCGCAAAAGTTAAATAAATACTTGAAGTTTGTAAATATTTATTTACATATCATAAATATTCAGGAACGATGTGAAACTATATTGTAATTGAAAATGATGGGTATAATGATGGGGATCATAGCATTTTAAAATCATAAAAAATATATTCTAACAGCAGCAGCAGGGCTCAATAATTAAAATTTAGGTAAACAGAAAATCAGATAAAGAAATACGTTTATTTCATACGACAGTACCACGAAAACAGGCATAAGTGAATTTTCTAAGGAGCTTTTTTTAAACTTTATTGATACTTTGTCCTAAAAATATTATATTTTATGATCTGATAGTCTAGTTGATGCCGTCAGATGCGGATTCGAATCCCGCTAGGAGAAAATATTTGTGTGATGAATATGATTAATAGTACTAGTCATGGATGTTTATATTTATATATGAATAATCTATATTTACAGCAATAATAATATAATATATTTATAGCAACACGCTCATTACCTTTCATGTTGTCCCATGTCTAATCTTCAGTGCAAGGTGTGTCCAAATCACTATCATATAGACCTTTGTTTACCCCAGTAGTTGGCATATACGTGACGATATCTTTATATACCAACTAGAAGTGGACGCTCCAAGTGGGCTTAGTTAGCCCACTTTAGTTGCGTGTTGGCAGGCTGTTGAGGAAGTGTTTACATCGTTGCCTTTACATCGCTCTCCCTGACCTCATAGACGAGGTAGAGTCGCGGCGGAAGTGGAATATTGGTATTGTAGTTCGGCATGCTCCCTTTCCTCTGCGACTCTTACGGGGGTCGCACCGCTGATGCAGCTTGGTAGAGTCGCGGGGGGGAGGGAGGAGCCGGTATTACAGGGTACGATTTATAAAAACGCATAGATGAGGTCCAGTAGTGAGAAGCCAGTGTACTGAATATCAAATGTGTTAAAATAAGGATTAATATCATTAAATAAATATATTCATCGTTATGATAGATTTGCACGTGGACATTGGGTACCGATAGATGCGAGAAACAAGCAATGAACGAAGGATGAAAGGCGTCTGGTAACTGCGAACACCAATTCACTTTTCAGGCGTATGATTTATGGCAAATACTCCTTCCTATGGGAGAGGCGTCAGTTCTATAGTAAACTTTTAGTATAAAAGATATTTTCATTAGATTCAGGTGACAGAAGGATACTACTAACCCAAATGACAGTAATTTGTTACCAAGCCCATGTTTAGTTTTATTTTAATTTTATAATTGAATGTATTCTATAATTTTGCAATTGGGCAATGAATTTACGATTATTGTTAATATAGCTTAATTGGGCAAATAAGCAAGCAGCTTCCTGGTATCTATGTACAACCTACGATATCTAGCTTCCTGGTATCTATGTACAACCTACAATATCTAGCTTCCTGGTATCTATGTACAACCTACGATATCTAGCTTCCTGGTATCTATGTACAACCTACGATATCTAGCTTCCTGGTATCTATGTACAACCTACGATATCTAGCTTCCTGGTATCTATGTACAACCTACGATATCTAGCTTCCTGGTATCTATGTACAACCTACAATATCTAGCTTCCTGGTATCTATGTACAACCTACGATATCTAGCTTCCTGGTATCTATATGTACAACCTACGATATCTGGCTTCCTGGTATCTATATGTACAACCTACGATATCTAGCTCCTGGTATCTATGTACAACCTACGATATCTAGCTTCCTGGTATCTATATGTACAACCTACGATATCTAGCTCCTGGTATCTATGCAACCTACGATATCTAGCTTCCTGGTATCTATGTACAACCTACGATATCTAGCTTCCTGGTATCTATGTACAACCTACAATATCTAGCTTCCTGGTATCTATGTACAACCTACGATATCTAGCTTCCTGGTATCTATGTACAACCTACGATATCTAGCTTCCTGGTATCTATGTACAACCCACGATATCTAGCTTCCTGGTATCTATATGTACAACCTACGATATCTAGCTTCCTGTATCTATGTACAACCTACGATATCTGGCTTCCTGGTATCTATGTGCAACCTACGATATTCAGCTTCCTGGTATCTATGTACAACCTACAATATCTGGCTTCCTGGTATCTATGTGCAACCTACGATATCTAGCTTCCTGGTATCTATATGTACAACCTACAATATCTAGCTTCCCAGTATCTATGTACAACCTACGATATCTAGCTTCCTGGTATCTATATGTACAACCTACGATATCTGGCTTCCTGGTATCTATATGCAACCTACGATATCTAACTTCCTGGTATCTATGTACAACCTACGACATCTAGCTTCCTGTATCTATGTACAACCTATGATATCTAGCTTCCTGGTATCTATGTACAACCTACGATATCTAGCTTCCTGCATCTATGTACAACCTACAATATCTAGCTTCCTGGTATCTATGCACAACCCACGATATTCAGCTTCCTGGTATCTATGTACAACCTACGATATCTAGCTTCCCAGTATCTATGTACAACCCACGATATCTAGCTTCCTGTATCTATGTACAACCTACGATATCTAGCTTCCTGGTATCTATGTACAACCCACGATATCTAGCTTCCTGGTATCTATGTACAACCTACGATATCTAGCTTCCTGTATCTATGTACAACCCATGATATCTAGCTTCCTGTATCTATGTACAACCTACGATATCTAGCTTCCTGGTATCTATGTACAACCCACGATATCTAGCTTCTGGTATCTATGTACAACCTACGATATCTGGCTTCCTGGTATCTATATGTACAACCTACGATATCTAGCTTCCTGGTATCTATGTACAACCTACGATATCTAGCTTCCTGGTATCTATATGTACAACCTACGATATCTAGCTTCCTGTATCTATGTACAACCTACGATATCTAGCTTCCTGGTATCTATGTACAACCTACAATATCTAGCTTCCTGGTATCTATGTACAACCTACGATATCTAGCTTCCTGGTATCTATGTACAACCTACGATATCTAGCTTCCTGGTATCTATGTACAACCTACGATATCTAGCTTCCTGGTATCTATGTACAACCTACGATATCTAGCTTCCTGGTATCTATGTACAACCTATGATATCTAGCTTCCTGGTATCTATGTACAACCTACGATATCTAGCTTCCTGGTATCTATGTACAACCAAAAGAGTTGTATGTGCAGTGGCAAAAAGAAAATTATTGAGCAGGCATAAGGAAGAGGGAAGATGAGTGAGGATTTTTAAAATTTGAAAGATGTCTACTAGTGCAGGGAGGTATTTCATGAGGCTGTGGTACTACTAATAATGTAATAAAATGCATTACTACAGACATGGAACATCACAACAATCAATTTTAAAAACTAAGAATCCAAATTCCATATCTAGCAGGAATTCCAAACATGGTTGCCAGTATTATGAGACAAACACAAAAACAAATTAGAATAAATATTTCATTTATTAAAATCATCATAAAAGCAACTCCTTAACATATACACAAAGCAATCAATATAGCAGTACAATCAATACAGTATTGATTTCAAATTTGCTCCATTACTTTTACATTAACATATGTAATGCCCCATTAAAGAGAGATGTTTGGCAATCCCGTCATTATCAAATCTATTTTGACCTAGCATCCTTTAATGATACATTATGTAACATATTAGACAATCTAAAAAAAATCTACAGCTCTTAATATATCTGCTTTCATGTGGATTTACAAAAACTTGGCCATAAGCAAGTTTTTATAGTAATGTTTTCATCCATCTTGTATTTGTTGTTTTTTTGTTTCAATTTGAAGATATAAGGGCATTCTGCCACTCTTTAGTTTTTCTCTTTTGTGTACTTTCAATTGATGTTTCATCATTTGCTTCCTGTAACCAAAAGCCTTACCACAGACATTGCAAACATGATCTTTCACACCAGCATGGTCTACTTTAAAATGTAAGTCAACATCCCTTTTAGTGTAAAAGCCTCTGCCACATGATTCACATTTAAAATCAAATCCACCTTTATGTATAAGCATATGCTTATTCAAATTACTTTTGTTGACAAATTTCGATGGACAGTGTGCACATTGATAGGGTTTCTCTCCTGTATGGGTGCGCATGTGCATTTTTAAAGACTCTTTAAATCTACCCTTATATGGACACAAGGCACACTGAAATGGGAGATTGTAGAAATGTGTAACTCTATGACGTGTGAATTGGCCTTTTACAAGGAATTTCTTTCCACAAATATCACACATGTATGATGACTCTAAAGTGTGTAGAGCCATGTGTTTTTTAAAATACAAAGAACTGTATGTGTTATGGCATATGGGACATGTATGCCGCACATTCTCATGTTCCTGTGATAGTCTATGCTCACTGTAATCTTTAAATGTATTAAAATCTATATCACACTTTTTACAAAAGTACTTTTTGGGTTTACTTTTTTCCTTCATGTTACTACACTTTTCATTATAATCAAATGAGTTATCAATATCTACATTAAAACAAGAAGCATCATTGTCATCAGATACTGAATCTTTTGGTGGATGACGGAGTACATAATCAGATTCTAATGCAGTTTTTCTAAATACAATTGCGCCTTGTAATAGTGCATTACAAGGTTGACAGAGATATTTAGGAAAATCATCATCTTGACTCACCTCTATACCACCAAACATATTCAAAGACTCTGATATTTCTTCTGAACAACTGCTATCATAAATTGGGATGTCACCATCCTTGAGACATACTCTACATGTATGTTTTGTATCAGCTTCATTAAATTCTTTTTTCAACGAGACGTTGAAACTTCTTGATGATTCTTCAAATGCATTACTTTCAATTTTGCAGGCATCAAACGAAGTGTTCTTTTTAAAACGTTTACAGTGAAGTAACTTCCAAAGAAATAAATGCCCAACCATTCTTATCAAGGCAACACAGATGTTCTAACGATGTAATATTCTAAAATTGTTTCTGCTGAATATAGCTTTTTTAATAGGTATTAAATCTTATCAACTACTTTTAATACAGAAAGAATACAAAGCAAAAACCACGTCTAATACATCAAACGTAGTTTAGGACTTGTAGTTTTCATTAAGCGTAATATAATTAAAATGTTTATTTACTTTTGTAAAGCATAGTAAACAAAGGTCAAAGAGTATGTAAAACAGAGAACTTCCTCGATGATGATGACAGCTGTCATTGCAGTTGAAACCATACAACGTAGTGATTAAATGCTCTTTGCCAATTTTTAATAACTTTCTTTGAAAACTGTTGCTATATAAATGAAAGTAATGTTTCTAATTGTATCACTGTACTGTATGAAGTAATACCCGTAATTACCGTACCAGTACCCGTAATAACCCATGCACACTGACTTCTAGTTTTGCTGCACATATAAGTTTACGTGTAATAATATGATGGTCGTTTCTTACGCATTTTCTCTATCGACGTAGACACTCATAACCAATCGAACAAATTGCTTGATGATGCTAGAAAAATGTAAGCATTCGTTTCATAGGTTCCAAGTTACTTATTTATGTAGTTTATTTTTAAGACAGTTACTATTTCTTGATTATGTTAAGCACCTGTGAACTGTAAGTCGAAAACCTATGGTGTTGGCCTAAAGGTTTAGATACCAGGCTATAAACTCAAAAAAAGGTTAGGTTTTTTTTGAGGTCGAGCTCTGATTTTCATTTTCTTTTCAGGTGCATGCAGGCCAAAAATTATGATCAAGTAACTACTAAACAGTGATACCATATCGTTAAAGTTAGCGAGCAATATAAGTGACCCACGATCTCTGTAAAAATTTTCTATTACTAGTAGTAGATATTCTTTAAGGGCCTATAAACAATACAGCAAGGAATTGCTTTCAGTTTTTTTTTTTGATAAAATTTTACAAAAACTATTGCATGACGCCCTAAATATGGTACAGTCCACTGAAACATTACATGCGTTGGTACAAACGATATCTATCAGTGTTTTTGTGTTCGTATAATGAGTAGGCTCGGTTACTATCGGAACTAAATTTGTGCATCCTAAATCACCTAGTAATATAATAAAATCGTAATGGGAAGAAAGCTAATCAATTCTGTAAGATCATCTAAGAAAGTATCAACTTTAAGCCAATGAGTATCCCGTAACTATTAACATTTAAACAGGTCCACATTTGCTAAATCGAGGTTGAGTGCATGTGCGTGCTTATGAACATAACATTAGAAAAACGTAGTAAATTCTGTGCACATAGAATCGTGTGAATGACAGTAATAAGTATTGACAGTAATAATATCAGTATTAGTAGGCTTGGTTTTTTTACTTAAAAGCTCTTGGTCACGATTATTTATTTCTATCTTAATTATTGTCGACTATAGTTTCTAGCTCTGATATACGATGTGAGCTTTTTTTGATTAATTATGTAGGGTGCCGGCACTGGGCATACACACCCGCTAGTCCAGCGGCTTGGATTTACCTACCTAAATTGGCTGATTAAAAGCGTCAAGGGCTCATCTTTTCTACTACCACGTCAATAGTTCAGTGTCGAGCTTCGAAATTGACTTCCGTTGTTCACACTCTCTCTCTCTCTCTCTGTCGTCGTCATAATAATACATAAAAATGTTAAACACGATAAGAACTGCACCAGGTCATCCATCCTTTTGTCTACACTGTCCATGCGTTTATTTATAGCTGCCATGGCACCAGTAAACTCTGTCACCACACAGCGAGGGTCTTTAACTTCGTTCGAGCTTGATTTAATTCTTCTGCTACAGATTGCTGAGAGTTTTCGATAGTTGTATTCTTTTTAGTTGGTCTTATTTTTTAAAGTTTCCTAAGAAGTTGTGTAACAGCTAGCGGCACACCTGACAAACGTATCTGGGTTGTTGTTGCATGGAAGGTTTATTGTATAGATAGGGCAAACCCAGTTTGCTAAAATTTTGCTTATTCAGGCTTAGCAATGCAGGGAAGATGAAAGTTTTTTGCACATCGTTGTAAGAAACTTTCCGCAACTTAAGCACTAACAAAAACTATTTTAGTATTCAGATATTGAATAAAAAAAACGCTAGTAGCACTGCGCTAGATAGCGTCTTTTCACCAATAAACTTAATTTCGCTTTTCTCCACTGGATGTCAATAGCGTCGAGAAAATAATAGGAATTAAATACCTCCTCACGGATGATTTAATGTTCAAGTTTTGAAAGTATTTTATGTACACACCGTAGTTAAGGGGAAATAGTTTCATCACATAGCATTAATAACACCGCATAACATTATGAACATAACACAGTATCATACATGTAAGTATATTTACTATACAATAACGTACAGTTTACTGCACCTATGAACACACAAAAGGAATTTTTAATCCGCAAAAACTACAAGATACAATGCAGTTACAGTTAGTTGATGGTGATATTTACGTCATTACCCGATTCAGCTGCCTGTGCCCTTATAGAAGAGCATTTGATGTGATAGGCTGCTAATGTATCGACGCAAGTAGCGTCCCACTTAAGAGCTCTACCCCTCATCAAAGGGAATAATGTCACGCCGATAATGTCAAGCCTATAATAATTATAATGACAAATTTCAAAGTATGTTACTTTGAAACTTTTTTATTAAAAATATTCTTATAAAGGCTCCAACTTATTAGAAAAAACTAAATATATTATTTCATTTAAAAAACTAACGAGACCATTCCTGATAGGACCACATTTATTTTGTAGGTGCCAATTATTTCTTTTAACCATAGGTAGGAGAAACCATATACTTAAAAAAACTAACCACAGACTACATTGCCCCTAGTGATTATATACTCGTTGACACATGAATCTAACCTAGCATCTTTTCTAGCTCTGCTGGGTATTATTTATGTTATTCTATAATTTATCAATTATTTTTATAAATTATAAAATTTAGATAATTCAATTATATTAAAAAATATTGTTAAAATGAACATAGCAAAGGTAATAGTTATTTTATTACACTACAACACATTTAATAGAGGTGCATAAACTTATAGAATATGTTAAAAAAATATATGGAATATATATAAGAATCCCCGGTCAATTCAGCACTACATCTAAGATCAATTTAACCGATTTGCAGTCATCCATTTATATGACCAAAAATGTTTATTTTCTTTAGATTCTTTGGAGGTCTGCACCCGTCATTCATAAGAATTTGGTCTCAAATTTTAATACAATACAACATGGATTGCGCCCACTATCAACTGCTACGATATCTCCATTACCAAAACCAGTGGAAAATGCACCACCCCAGGAATTTGATAAATTATTTAAAAGAGTGGAGCTTGAAATGAGAGGCATAGATCCTGCAGTTCTTTTGAGTTATTCATGGTTTTGTATAGCAGCTGCATCTCATTTAGGTATTGAGGTTACAAAGAAGTAAGTGTGAAGTCTATGTTATGTTATTTATATATGGCTCTCATCATGTTGTGAATGTCAATAGCCTTTGCCAACATAACTCAAACTAGGAAAAAATAAACTTAATAAATGCTTATTAAAAATTGTATGTTCTTCCTGACATAATAAACATCTAATTATAGGTGACACTATACATAGTTTATATTGGTGTATCAGCATGCTCCAGATATACTAATAACTGTTACCATTTGCAGTGATTTAGTATTAAAAATAGAATTAATAAATATAATAAGTAAAAGAGGATTAATAAGTTTAATTGAGTTAGAATATCAGAAGCATTAATAGTAGTTTAATTTTAATGAATTAAATTTGTTCACAGTTGGGCTTTAAGGAAAGCTGAGAAGGAAAGGCACACACTGCTCAGGTGTGTTCATATTTACAAGAAGCATAGAGTTCAGTATGAGATCCGCACATATTTTAGGTTTATACATCTGCAGCGGCTTACAGGATCCACTTGTGACACATATCTAGAGTATATTGAGAGGAACTTGCCAGAAGGCTGTGCTCTCAAAGTCACTAAAGTTGAATGTCAAAAGTTACCTGAACATATTGTACCACCTGGTACATCATAAACAGATTGTATAAAAATAAAAAAGTAAATTGTTGATTAATATTTATTTTTAAGCACAGATTATAAAAGGCCTCCATAGAGAATAAGTAGTATTATTTTTTTCTAGAACAATTACATGTTTGCATTCTTTATCAAGACCACAGTTTTGTATGTAACCAAATATATACATTATATAAGTATTTGTTTGTAAAGGCCTTCATTATAATTTGTTTAGAATAGGCTAAAATCTTAGGAAACCATTGAATAAAGATACTTTTTAAATTATCTGTTGTTTTAAGCTCCTATTTTAAATACAATAATATCAAATTACAAATAACTACAGTACTAATAAATCAGTTCTTTCATTTAAGTCAAAGGTATTTTTCTTATGTTATACATTGAGTAAAAACATGGACCCGAAATTGTTGGTGTTACTTTGGGGCTCAGCAATTGACCAATCTATCATTTGTGACTAATGATTTTAGTTCTGGGATGTATTTAGAAATGGAATATATAAGTAAAATATTTACATGTGGTTCAACAGACATATTTTATTGAATTAGAATTTTATACTTAATTTTTTTTAGAGTTGTTATACATTTCTTTATTGCTAAGCATTGCAAACTACCTATCCATGTTTAAATCAAACCAACACATTCTAGGAACTATGCAAAATAATTTATTATAATTGCAAATAAGTAATCACAATTATTTTTAGTGTTATACTGAAGCCTCTATATTATTTACTCTGGATATTATATAAGTCATATTAAGCTACATTGCTATGTCATGGTCCATTTTAAAGTCATGGGCCAGTCTCAAACATTGTAAACTGTAAGTATGTTATTCCACACTAAGTCTAGTGTGCAGAATAGTTAGAGTACTTGGGATGTTTGCCAAATTTTTCAATAACACTCATAGTGATAAAATCCCAAACTAGGATACCCTGTGTCCTAGTCACTGGTTGGGAATTAAGTTATATATACATAGAAGGACATAGACTGAAGATCATTTAAGTATTTATAAATATTGTGACTTGAGCCCAAAAAACACTCTAATGCTTAAGGAAAATTACAACAGGTCCTGCAGCACATATTCCGCTACATAGATAATTTTTCTAATAGATTGGTATATAGTGCGATAAGAATCATTGAGTAAAAACATGGACCCGAAATTGTTGGTGTTACTTTGGGGCTCAGCAATTGACCAATCTATCATTTGTGACTAATGATTTTAGTTCTGGAATGTATTTAGAAATGGAATATATAAGTAAAATATTTACATGTGGTTCAACAGACATATTTTATTGAATTAGAATTTTATACTTAATTTTTTAGAGTTGTTATACATTTCTTTATTGCTAAGCATTGCAAACTACCTATCCATGTTTAAATCAAACCAACACATTCTAGGAACTATGCAAAATAATTTATTATAATTGCAAATAAGTAATCACAATTATTTTTAGTGTTATACTGAAGCCTCTATATTATTTACTCTGGATATTATATAAGTCATATTAAGCTACATTGCTATGTCATGGTCCATTTTAAAGTCATGGGCCAGTCTCAAACATTGTAAACTGTAAGTATGTTATTCCACACTAAGTCTAGTGTGCAGAATAGTTAGAGTACTTGGGATGTTTGCCAAATTTTTCAATAACACTCATAGTGATAAAATCCCAAACTAGGATACCCTGTGTCCTAGTCACTGGTTGGGAATTAAGTTATATATACATAGAAGGACATAGACTGAAGATCATTTAAGTATTTATAAATATTGTGACTTGAGCCCAAAAAACACTCTAATGCTTAAGGAAAATTACAACAGGTCCTGCAGCACATATTCCGCTACATAGATAATTTTTCTAATAGATTGGTATATAGTGCGATAAGAATCACTGATTAGAATTACAAAATACAAATTTATATATTAAGAAATCTACATTTTAAAAAAATTATTTGTTACATTGCAAACTACCTATCCATGTTTAAATCAAACCAACACATTCTAGGAACTATGCAAAATAATTTATTATAATTGCAAATAAGTAATCACAATTATTTTAGTGTTATACTGAAGCCTCTATATTATTTACTCTGGATATTATATAAGTATTTGTTTGTAAAGGCCTTCATTATAATTTGTTTAGAATAGGCTAAAATCTTAGGAAACCATTGAATAAAGATACTTTTAAATTATCTGTTGTTTTAAGCTCCTATTTTAAATACAATAATATCAAATTACAAATAACTACAGTACTAATAAATCAGTTCTTTCATTTAAGTCAAAGGTATTTTTCTTATGTTATACATTGAGTAAAAACATGGACCCGAAATTGTTGGTGTTACTTTGGGGCTCAGCAATTGACCAATCTATCATTTGTGACTAATGATTTTAGTTCTGGAATGTATTTAGAAATGGAATATATAAGTAAAATATTTACATGTGGTTCAACAGACATATTTTATTGAATTAGAATTTTATACTTAATTTTTTAGAGTTGTTATACATTTCTTTATTGCTAAGCATTGCAAACTACCTATCCATGTTTAAATCAAACCAACACATTCTAGGAACTATGCAAAATAATTTATTATAATTGCAAATAAGTAATCACAATTATTTTAGTGTTATACTGAAGCCTCTATATTATTTACTCTGGATATTATATAAGTCATATTAAGCTACATTGCTATGTCATGGTCTATTTTAAAGTCATGGGCCAGTCTCAAACATTAAATAAGTAGTTTTTATAGTTTTATGGTGAGAATCTCCTGAAAAATTACAAGTCATGTGGTATATATTAATATATATATATATATATATTAATATACCACATGACTTGTAATTTTTCAGGGACATTCCCTACCATAAAACTATAAAAACTACTTATTTAATGCTTATGATTTTAAAAAATATGTACCTTGTACATATTTTTTATGTCGCGACTTACCAAAACAGAATTGAAGTCGATCTGGGCCATTCATTTAGTAATTCGATCGATAAAATAATTCAAAACATCAAATTTATTATTTTTAATACTTTGTTTGGTCTTACTAACGTTTCAATGTTTATTCGACCAAACCTATAAGTATTATATTTTGTGCCCACAGCTTGGTAAAAGCCTTTTAAAAATATTGTTTGACAGAGAGGGGATCGTCCTCCACACACCGTCATAACAATATTTTTTATCTCAGACGCGTAGGTTTTCTCACAATGTTTTCCTTCAGCACCGACGGTGGTGGCAGCCCGGATCGAATCTGACTTGCCTTAAAGCGAGCAGCATGCTAAGTGAGCCGCCTTCTATAAATTATAAAAATAAAAACTGATTATGATTGTAGACTGTCTATCCAACAACTTTTAAATGTAGTAGGGCGGACGGCCTTCAAGCCTTGCAGAACACAGAAGGAGTTAGATAATACAATACTCGAAAATAAAGATCTTCGCAGGCAAGTGGATAAGTTAACTTCAGAAACAATTATCTTCAAATCTTTATGCCATTCTTCAAAAATAGTAGAAAGTTGCCCAGGCAGCTGCACTAGTAAGAGAAGATATTCTTTATTGCCTCAAGGTTTTTCCTCTACGGCTCCTTCACCATTTTCGCTTAAAGAAGACCCCCAATAGCAAAATAAAAATATTGACCTTGCAACAAAAAATCAGTGATTTGAAAAATGAATTAATAAACGCGAAACAGGAGATTATAACTCTTATGAAGCAAATAGGACACTTTACTCAAAAACCTGTACAGCCTCCTACATTGAAAACTGATGATTTACGAAAATCAATTAAGACGATACATCACAAAAACTAATATGGAAGAAGAATATATATCGTCGGCACTCAACAATGTGTTAGTTTGGCGGCATCTATGTTGCTTTCTTGAAGAAATAAACCATATGAGACTTACAAGGTCTTCGCTGTAACAAAACCATATGCTTTATGTAATGAAATTGTTAAGGACTGTCGTAGAGTAAACTTAAATATAGACGATAATCTCGTTATATGCGTCGGTGAGAATGGCCATAACCTGAAATCTGTCTTATCATACCTAAAAATTATATTTGATAATTTTTATAATAATACAATTATTGTACTAAAAGTCTGTAAAAATTCCTATTTAGATGCCAATAGATTAAATAACAGAAACGAGAATTTATGTAAAAAATATAAAAAATGTCAGTTCGTGGATTACAATTATTTTAAGTTAAGCAACATATGCAAAACAATAAATTATTATAAAGATTGTGTTGAGTACAACGAGAAATATTTGAACTTGAGTATACTTAGAAAACGAATAGCTGATAAACTAAATAACGGGTCGGATAGAGACGTATACATACCTAAGAAAGGAACAATTCCTTTTTAGACCTTTAAAGTTAAAAGTGATGTAACCCTAATAAATAATTGCATTACAAAACCAGCCGAAACCATAGAAAAGGCACTATGCCTTATTATTTTCCTTCAGTTAAATTTTTTCGAGCCTAATAATCGTATCTCTACAAAACATAATTTTAAAATACTTCACCAAAATATAGCTAGTATATTGTCAAAGCAGGAGCTTTTGGAATTAATTATGCAACAGTTACGGGAATCGGGAAGAGACATCGATGTATTATGTTTGCATCCGGGTCGTCCATATCAGAGGGGTGTAAAAGGCCCCCCTTATGGGTTGCGAGTTTGGAGGCATTGCCTCATGACTCGGGCGTCTTCTCAGGGGGCTACTGCTCCCCCGGTCTTGGGTGTCGCCTTTCAGCGGAGTTGTGTAGGCGTGTTACGTACTTTACGTCTTACGTCGGGTCTTATTGCACTTCCCTGGTCCCCTGGCAGGTGGTATCTTTTCTTCTGTAGTAATTTGAAGATTATTTTCGAATAATCTTCAAGGACCAGGGAAGTGCAATAAGACCCGACGTAAGACGTAAAGTACGTAACACGCCTACACAACTCCGCTGAAAGGCGACACCCAAGACCGGGGGAGCAGTAGCCCCCTGAGAAGACGCCCGAGTCATGAGGCAATGCCTCCAAACTCGCAACCCATAAGGGGGGCCTTTTACACCCCTCTGATATGGACGACCCGGATGCAAACATAATACATCGATGTCTCTTCCCGATTCCCGTAACTGTTGCATAATTAATTCCAAAAGCTCCTGCTTTGACAATATACTAGCTATATTTTGGTGAAGTATTTTAAAATTATGTTTTGTAGAGATACGATTATTAGGCTCGAAAAAATTTAACTGAAGGAAAATAATAAGGCATAGTGCCTTTTCTATGGTTTCGGCTGGTTTTGTAATGCAATTATTTATTAGGGTTACATCACTTTTAACTTTAAAGGTCTAAAAAGGAATTGTTCCTTTCTTAGGTATGTATACGTCTCTATCCGACCCGTTATTTAGTTTATCAGCTATTCGTTTTCTAAGTATACTCAAGTTCAAATATTTCTCGTTGTACTCAACACAATCTTTATAATAATTTATTGTTTTGCATATGTTGCTTAACTTAAAATAATTGTAATCCACGAACTGACATTTTTTATATTTTTTACATAAATTCTCGTTTCTGTTATTTAATCTATTGGCATCTAAATAGGAATTTTTACAGACTTTTAGTACAATAATTGTATTATTATAAAAATTATCAAATATAATTTTTAGGTATGATAAGACAGATTTCAGGTTATGGCCATTCTCACCGACGCATATAACGAGATTATCGTCTATATTTAAGTTTACTCTACGACAGTCCTTAACAATTTCATTACATAAAGCATATGGTTTTGTTACAGCGAAGACCTTGTAAGTCTCATATGGTTTATTTCTTCAAGAAAGCAACATAGATGCCGCCAAACTAACACATTGTTGAGTGCCGACGATATATATTCTTCTTCCATATTAGTTTTTGTGATGTATCGTCTTAATTGATTTTCGTAAATCATCAGTTTTCAATGTAGGAGGCTGTACAGGTTTTTGAGTAAAGTGTCCTATTTGCTTCATAAGAGTTATAATCTCCTGTTTCGCGTTTATTAATTCATTTTTCAAATCACTGATTTTTGTTGCAAGGTCAATATTTTTATTTTGCTATTGGGGGTCTTTAAGCGAAAATGGTGAAGGAGCCGTAGAGGAAAAACCTTGAGGCAATAAAGAATATCTTCTCTTACTAGTGCAGCTGCCTGGGCAACTTTCTACTATTTTTGAAGAATGGCATAAAGATGTATTATGTTTGCATCCGGGTCGTCCATATCAGAGGGGTGTAAAAGGCCCCCCTTATGGGTTGCGAGTTTGGAGGCATTGCCTCATGACTCGGGCGTCTTCTCAGGGGGCTACTGCTCCCCCGGTCTTGGGTGTCGCCTTTCAGCGGAGTTGTGTAGGCGTGTTACGTACTTTACGTCTTACGTCGGGTCTTATTGCACTTCCCTGGTCCCCTGGCAGGTGGTATCTTTTCTTCTGTAGTAATTTGAAGATTATTTTCGAATAATCTTCAAGGACCAGGGAAGTGCAATAAGACCCGACGTAAGACGTAAAGTACGTAAGTAAAAAAAATATTAACTTTAATTCTAACTTAAATGCATTTATTTTGTTATCGAATGTAAATAGAGCTAAAAAAATTCTAAAAATGAATCTAAAGCAGCGTGGAATATTATTAAAAGTGAATCAAATGATCTAAAAACAATACAATTAATGACAAAGTTGAAAATTAATGGAACTGTAACTATTCGTTCAACTAAAATAAATGCATTTAATAAATATTTTATAAACATTACTAATAAAAAAACCGAACAAATGCTGCAATACTAACAAAACTACGATAGTGAATAGTATTTTCCTGGAGCTATACGAACAAAGTAAAATTATGGAAATGAGAAAGTCACGCAATGATACAAATTCTGTTGGATATGATGAAATTTCACCTAAAATATTAAAACATTCTATTAGTGATATTATATAGATTGACATTTTTAATCAACATTTCTTTGATGAATGGTTATTTCTCTGATCGCCTTCGAAAGGTTTTAATCAGTAAGCCTCTACATAAGAGAGTAAACAATTAGTATTATATCGACCTATAACATTAGCGTCTATTTTCTCAAAGCTGTTAGAAAAAGCTAGGTATAAAAGAATACCATGAGTTTTATTCAAGGTTTAGTGTACTAAAGAAGTAGCAATATGGTTTTCGTTGCAAAAAATCTACGAAACGTGCATTATTTAATCTTATTTCTATGGTAATTTATAGCTTAAATTCAATAAATTTACTGCTGTTACATTCTTTGATGTGACTAAAGCTTTTGACTGTGTGTCACATCAGGTACTCCTGCGTGCATTGAGCTGGATTCAATCATATTTAAGTGACCTAAAGCAAAGCGTATTAAAAAGGAAAAGAAGTGTTGACGGTACTTATCTAAGGTTTTGTTTTTTTGAACCGACGTAGTTTTTGTCATTTATAAGATTCTTAAAAGCTTAAATTAAATTTGTTTAGCTTTGACTTTGGAATGGATATGGACTCGATGGATTCGAAATGGAGATAAATGAGGGTTGCGAGTTCGGATCCCGATATGGACAAAACATTTGTGTTGTAAATGTTTGTACTCGAGTTATTGATGTTAATAGATATAAAACTGCGTCTTCACCAACGCAGAAACGGTTGTACTGGTAACCGTACAACCGTTTCTGCGTTGGCGAAGACGCAGTTTTTATAAATAAGTATGATAATAAAGATAAAAATCACTTTATTTAAAACACACATATACAACACTCATACAAAAATCCACTTATTGGCGGTAAACAAAAATACAATTAAGCACTTCACTGATTAGTATAATCCTTAGGGCATAGACACCAAAGAGCCAATGTTTGTAGATAAAAAATATTAGTATAATTAATTTTTACGCTCTGAGGATTAACTTTGAAATACATAAATCAAAACTGCCTTAACTGTATGAAATGACAATAAGTGGAATTATAACAAAACTCCTAAGTCACTGCTTTCTTACAAATTAAATAAACCTTAAATAAAATAATAGATGCATTGTTATGAGTTTATTGTAAGTAATTTGTGTTTGCGTGAATCATCATGGCTTTCTAATTGAGTCATTTATAATTAAAGTTTGTGATGATTTAGCCAAACTACATCTTACATTACATTTGAGATTTAGTAGTAAATTTAGTTATAATTCGATGAGCCACTCATGCTTTGTTTTTTTTTTAAACAGAATCATCATACTTAATTAGCCTTTCTACAAAATTAGATTTTCTTTTGAAATTTTTAATTTTATGAACAATTTAATAACATAAAGTCCAAAATGACTTACATGCTTTAAATTTCCAAAATAATTGCATCAGTGTATATTTTTCAGATGTAAACTATATAGACTTTTCAGTTCTAATTGAAGATAGTAACATACTGTAGAAAATGTAATGTAGGCTTGAAATTTTGTCGACTCGGCAAGGTAGGCAGATGTCTTCGAGTCTGTCCTCCACTTTTCAACATTACATAACGACACAAATTGAACTACATTTTGTCATACAAATTTATTCAATAGGAATATTACATAAATAACGAATGAATCACGTTTTTTTTTGAATTTTTTCTTTGCATAACAGACCAATCACAGAATACTTGTGAATAATCGGAAACCAATTGCGTGTACGAGAGACATCCACAGCAGAATTAAAGTCACCTAAATAGCCGTAAAGGTTAGGGCGCTGAAGTGGGAATGGCCCGGACACAGCTCGACGAACTGATAACCGTCGGAGAAAAAAAGGATCTCGAGTGGCAACCCTGTTTGGGCCAACGTATTGTTATGTCGACACGAGATGGAGTAACGAAATTTGCAAAATGTTCAACATTTTAGGTGTCGATGGATGTAGGTGAGAAAGGCCCGTTCTTTGTCGGATATTTTATGGTTCGCCTATGTTGAGCAGTGGAGTTTTGAAAGGCTGTAAAGAAGAAGAGATTTGTTTTTGTTTTGAAGAGTGAATACATTTTGTGCTCACGGAGCAATATTTCTAAGCCCAACGCAAGTTGAAATAAATAAAAAAAAAATTACTACACATTTACGTATATAATCTGTAAGCAAGCCATAGATAGAGTTTTCAATTTCACATTAGTCCAACATACCCCTACGCCCTACAATGTTCACAAAAATAATAGATATGTATATAAATTCAAGGTATTGCTGTTATATTAACTTACACATTTTGTGACTGATTTCGCAAAAAAAAAATAATAACTTCGGTCTATGGTCAAACTCTTAAAATTTACTTCCCTTGTATTCTTCAAACTCAAAATTGGTATATTGTCCGTCACTATAACAATAGTCATTATAATAATAATAGAGAAAGGAGAAGACTATTAATTAATAATTTTAAATTTCAAAATCATGTAAAGAAAAAATCAATTAATTATCAGTAAATGTTACAATATCTCAGAACAATAACTAAAGTTAATCGAAGTATTAATAAAGAGGGAACTTTAAACTTAATGAAGTGGGAATTTTATGATAATGTCTATATTAATAAATTTATATACAATGATGACTAAGTTTGTAAATCGAGAACAAAATATGGTAATAATAAATATGCATACATCTGTTCTTCTGGCAGCATCTGTTTGCGCTTTGTTTTTACAAAAAAAAAAAAAGATTCCAACCTCACGAGTTTCTAAACTTTTTGCAATAAGACAACTAAAGCTTTCTTTATTTAACCATAGATAACTTAAGTTTTTTTGCACTCTCTTTTTATAAAATTACTCAAAAACATACCGGTTTTGGCATCAGTGTTTTACTGATGCCAAAACCGGTATGTTTTTGATATTTAGTTATTGTTCTGACGACTTAGTTATTTTATTTATGATATTTAGTTATTGTTCTGACGATAACATATATTAATGTTTGACTTATTGATAGAAAATTAATCAAAGTTGTTATTTCCCTGTCATGTTTCGTAACATTACAATAAACAAAACCTTACATGTATGTTCTGTTATGGACATTATAAATACAAAATGTTATAACTTCTAAATATGATATGAGATTGTTTGATAAAAAAATTATAAATTTATATATTATTAGTTCATGTACGTCTCTAATATTTTAACGAGACTAGTATAACTAAAATGTTATTAAAATATCGATACTGAAAGAATGAAGGAAGTCGAGTGATTAATGTAATTAAATATCAGTCGAGAAATAGGAACATTTCTATATACAGAACCTAATTTGCCTTAAATTACTTCATGTAAAAGAATTGTTTCATTATTTGTGAAATTACATCTCTAATTTAGTAGAATTATGTCGTACATACGTTCAGTAGCGTTCTGAATTAAAAACAAATCAGGGAATGTATTTTGTCTATGGCATGTGTGACATTGCATATATTCTGAACGCATACTTTTTTTTAAAGTTCTGAGGCACTGGAATATTCAATACAACCTCTTTCTAGAATGTTCCTGTCTTTTCTGATACCACATAATTCCCAGTACAACTATAACGATGATTATTATTGCCACAAACATCATGTAAAGGAAAGTTTTGACACCAGACATGGCTGGTTTGGAGTCCTCCACTCTATCCCTTGGCGCTTCGAAAGATGCTGCTGATGGGATAATGTGTGATCTATCTTCGTCTTTATTTTGCTGCAATTATAGAATACATTTTTGAAATTTTATTTGAGTAAAAAAAACGATTATGGTACATGAACTACTGTAATTCATTTTTTATATTGTTTATGTCAAAGTTTAATGCTTTTGATGTGCTAGTTTCACTTCATATTTTTTATAACTTAATTTTGGCAGTCTGCATCAAATAGGTTTTGAATGAATTTTTCCGTTTTAGAGGTCAAAAGGCCGTTCTTTTGAATGTATTTTTGTGTGAAAACAACCAGGGTAATTCAGAATTTTTTTAAACTATTATTGAAAATATTGAATAGACGACGCGTTAGCGTATTTGGTGGTTACACTGCCTTTGGTGCTATGGGTTGTGGGTTCGAATCCCAGTAGGGGCAAACATTCGATTTAATGTATATGAATGTTTGTAATCAAGTCATGTATGTTTATACGTAGACATGAATATTTGACTATGTAAATATATTTTACCGTTAGCTTGGATAAGGTTAAGACGGAAATAGGCTCACTACTTGTCACTATGTCCCAAATTAGCTTAAGTGAAAGGTGGATCAAATAGCCTTAATTGTTTGGACCTCTGTCTACACTGGTATAAAAAAACTGGTATAGAAAAAAACCAACTCACCGATTCCAGAAGGTCCAATTCGTACATCTTGACAGCGATGATGTCATGGTTGTCGCTCAAATCGCCAGTAGTTGCTGACGCACCGAAGTAATATCCAGTGGGCAACAGAATGTTCTCTACTTTAAAGCATTCCTTCCATGAATTCTTGCCTTCTAAATCCGTTGAGACTGTACAGAATGGGGTTAGAGCTTTAGCAACACTTTAGAATAATACAAATGTGGATTGGGTTATTTTGGACAGTATTATGACATCCGGAAATTACATTTTCACTTTTTTTTTTAATAAGTCTGTCTGTTGTGATTCGGCGTAAGTATATATCACAAAACTTTTTGCCGTGGGTGTCGTAAGAGGCGACTATGGGAAAAACCTTGAAAATGCAGAAGTCAACCGATAGATGGTGGGATATCCATTTGAAAATATAGCAAACTAAAATTCAGCAGACCGGTAAGGCGCAAGACCGCAGGGGATACCACAATACGGCAGGTACCATGTACCATACCACATATGTATGTAACCATCATGAAATAATACCATATCTTGATTAAGCAGACTGGTCAAGGGCTGCAGTGTTTAATGTGAGACACCTCGTACCTGCATCGCCATCGCCTGGCACTGCGATCCGATTATAGATAGTATACAGAATTCTTGAACTGGATTTTATAGAGCTTTAAGTAAGTAATCAGGGTGATAATCTTGTTAAAAAAATACAAAAAAGAGGATATCTACGGAGTCCTTCGCCTTTCTTCTTTTCTTGTCCGTTAAAAGAAACCTCATTCCAAAACAGAGATAGATTAAAAAAATTATAAAAGATAGATGTAATGTTGACTTATGTTGCACATTTACTAATCTTCATCTTTACAGCCTATCTAGAGTCCACTCCTGAACATAGGCCTCCCCCAAATGTTTACTAATATCGATGACTAAATAAATAAATATCTTCACGCAATTCCCAATACAGGGGTAGACAGAAGTCTAGTCTAGACAATTAAGTCCCCTTAACCCACCTTCCACCGAAGATATTTTCGGGACAACGTGACAGGTGTTGAGCGCGGCGCCGTCTTTATGTTCAAGCCAACAATATAATTAGTATATAAGTTTTTGAAAAACCAATTGGTACGAGCCTGCCACCTGCGGATCGAAGTCTTGACTCAAAATCCCGACCACCCAATCGACTATCGTGACTTTTGATGAGTAAATGATTCGATCTAATACGGGACCTCGCAGCCATAGACAATTTCTCTGTTGAACATGGCCATCGAGACGATGATGACATTGATGATGGAATAAAATATTAGAGGAAAAAAAAAGTTACGATAGCCGAGTGGCTGGGTGGTCGAATTTCGAGTCAAGAGACCCGAGATCCGACCCGAAAACTTATGCACGAATTACATCGTTGGCTTGGACATAAAGACGGCGACGGGCTCACCACCTGTCACGTTGTCCCGATAATATCTTCAAAGGTGGGTCGAAGGGACTTAATTGTCTCGTCTAGATCTCTGTCTGTATTGGGAATTGCGTAAAGATATTTATTTATTTATTTTTCATCGATATTAGTAAACATTTGGGGGAGGCCTTTGTTCAGAAGTGACTCTAGATAGGCTGTAAAGATGAAGATTAGTAAATGTGCAACATAACTCAACATTACATCCATCTTTTGTAATTTTTTTAATCTATCACTGTTTTGGAATGAGGTTTTTTTTAACTGAAAATAAAAAGAAGAAAGGCGAAGGTCTCCGTAGGTATCCTTCTTTTTTGTCTTTTTTTTAACAAGATTATCATCCAGATTACTTACTTAAAGCTCTATAAAATCCAGTTTAAGAATTCTGTATATTATCTATAATCGGATCGCAGTGCCAGGCGTACTAGGTGTCTCACGTTTATTAAGATATGGTATTATTTCATGATGGTTACATACATATGTGGTATGGTACATGTTACCTACCGTATTTAGGTATCCCGTAGTTTATAGTGCGTTGGTAATTGCGTGAAGATATTTATATTTTAGAGGGGGGGGGGGGGGGGGGAACAGGACCAACCTATTAGCGTGTCGTCCCTGTAAACAATCGAGATGTGCGTGTCGTGATTGAAGTTGCGAAACTTTGCGTCGCAGCCGGCGAGCTGCGTGTGCGTGCCGTCGCGGTCGTGGTCGTAGTGAAGCGTGCCGTTGTTGATCATCGCCGAGACGTACGGGTGCTGATGCTGGAATGGTTGAAGGAAAAAAAATATATCTTCACGCAATTCCCGATACAGGGGTAGACAGAGGGGTCAAGTCTAGACAATTAAGCCCCTTCGACCCACCTTCCACCGAAGACATTTTCGTGACAACGTGACAGTGGTGGTGAGCCCGTCGCCGCCTTTATGTCCAAGCCAACGATGAAATTCGTACATAAGTTTTTGAAAAACTCATTGGTACTGCCACCTGGGAATCGAACTCGAGTCTCTCCACTCGAAATTCCGATCACCCAACAACTCGGCTATCTTGACTCGGTTGAAAAAAAATTTAATATATAGTTTTTAACGGCGGCAGAGCCGCGCATCGGCTACTGTTGTTTCACGAACGGGACGGCTCGACCGGGGAAGTGCCACGACCTCACTGAATACCGGCGCGAAGTAGAAGTCGTAACAAACTTCTGCGTTTCGTCTGGTGAGTGCAGGTAACCGGAGGCACATTATAAGAGAATGTTTATATCTACTAATATTTAGCAGGTCTATTTAGCAGGTCATCTTGAAATATGTCGATGAACACCAGTGTTTATGGTGCAAGTTGACTGGTGGTGCTATCGTCATTTCATTCGCCAAGTCTGGCGATTATAACAGACACAGACTTTAAGCTGTCAAGGTAAGGTAAAATAGTGAATCCTAAATTAGCTACTCACATTGTGTGCGCCATTATGGTTGCTATACGTGTCCAATACAATCGCCAGCCCATGGAAGTAGTCCTTGCTGCCGAACACCGGACCGGATTGCATGCGATCACGGACGTACCACACGGCGAACCCGTCGCCGAATAGGTCCTTGCCGCGACCGTGAACCTTGAACTGCACTTGCAGTTCCCAGTTACGTGTCTGGCACGGCTGTTGAGAGGAGTAAATAAATATAATAATACATAATGTCTTCACGCCATTCCCAATACTGTGGTAGACAGAGGTGTAGAGTCCTTTCGACCCACCATCCACTGAAGATATATTTGAGACAACGAGACACATGGTGAGCCTATCACGTCGTAGATGGAGACAATATTACATTCATTGTTCAGATCCTAAGGTAAGTAGCGAAAGCACTTGTGTTATGGAATCGAAAACAACGAAAGTACCACAAATGTCCAGACCAGAGATAATGTAATGTTAATGATAAAACCATTTTTACTTTTTAAGTACTAAATATTTTCCTAATACTTTTCATATCAATTACAGAATGTAGTATAGCATTAAAAATAACGCCATTCCCTATACTGGGGTACCTTTTACTGAAGACATTTTTGGCACAATGTGACTGGTGTTGAGGCTGTAGCCGTGTTCATAACAACTATATAAATAGTACATAAGTTTTGAAAAACTCATTGGCATGAGCCTACCACTTCGGTATCTTGACTTGAATTCCGACGAACTAGTCAGCTATTGTGACTATTGTTTTCACATTAATTACAAAATGTTTACTAACAATTAAAGTTAAGAAAATATGTCTAAAAATATAAATATGACTACACCAAACTTTGCTATGAATAATTTTGTGTGGTAATTGTTTATTATGGTAATTGTAAAAGGCTTAGACATATTTTATGTTACTTTGTTATGTTGAGGTACACAACTTAGTAACACAGTATTAAAATTATCATTCAATGTAATAACAAGTAACTATTTTATGACTACATGGTTAAATTGTCTTGTAGTCATGGTCACAATAATTTCATTCATGGTCACAATTTGGGACAATGTGAGAGGTGGTGATCCTGAACAGGCAGGACCATTCACTGGGATTTTGTCATAGAAGTTTATTCACTACTTCATGAAAAAGTTACTTAACTACTTAATGAGTATTATATTCAATGAAAAAAAAAATTACTTCCAATCTTTTTGTAATAATAGTAGCATTATTTTGTTCCCTGTTAAATAACATATAACAATTGTGTTTAAATGTGCTATCACAATACAACACTACAGATGTATGAATTATAATGTGGATTGAAAATGGCAAGAGTAACCTTGGCCCCACTAAAGACCTTAAATAGTCATTTGTCAATGTCAAATTGCATAAACAATGTCAACATTACTGACTTTGAATTTAAGTGTTTTTATTATATTTGTGTTGGTCGACAAAATAAATACAAGTTTTTTTTATGACTGACTTAACATTGGCAGATTTCTAATAATAGGAGCCATAAAACTAAGAAAGAAGATGTGTTTTATAAGAAAACAAAGAAAAATTATATAAGGTGTTGGGTATATATGTGATGTACATGTGAGCATTATGTATGTTAGGGTGCATGTGTATATCAGTGTGCATGGAAATATGCTCATGTGTATGTATTTGTTTATTAATTTTATAAAAGAAGTATACAGATTTATTATATTAGCACTAGGCAAACATGGTATTTGTATAGTGTATACAAATTTTTTAGTGTATAGTGTGTTCTTATATTCCTTTTAATGTATATTCTTTTAGTGTCAAGAAATAAGGTTTTCAGGTATTCAATATGTAAGATATTTAGCTTTCAGTTCCAAAACAATTTTAAAGTAAGTTGAATATAATAATTCAGTTGAAAGGCTGAAAAAATCAGATGAAAGGAAAATATCTTTGATTTTAAAATTACTAGTAGAGTATCTTTAGTAATTTTAATTTTTGTGGTACCTCAAAAAACTATAACAGATTGGGGTAGAGCAATGTATAGTCTTTTGACTGGATAAATTGAAGCAACATGCCTTAAGATTTAGAACACCAAAATTACTTTCTTAATTTTAATCTTGTTATTTACAAAATCAATATGAGATTCATGAAAGGTGTATTTATTATAATTCCTAGATGTTTTATGCAATTAATATTTATTTTATGTATTATTGTCAATACAATTATAAATGAAATTGATTTTACTCTCGGGTTAAGTTTTCTTATCGATAGATAAATAAATGAAATAAGTCATGCCAATACTTAATGAAAGGATATTATTTTTCAACCATATTGAAACCTTTGCAAGTCCTAATTCAGCCTCCCCTTGAACAGTTTTCAAGAGAATCCACATAATACCAATGCAGTATTATCTTCATACAATAAGATATCCATTCGTCAATTCAATATTACATAGGTCATAATATACACCAAAAAACTTCCCTAAGGCACATCATGAATGATACATACATTCTTGTATTGATGTTATCCTATTTTCACACTTAATAGTTTCCAATTTGTTTAAATAGCCATCAAAAGTTTTATGAATGTGCTTTTTAATTTAATAAGTTTTATTTAAAAATCTACCTGTCTCACATAGCTGGTTTAACATTCATTCAATTATTGAAATTTAATTAGTAAGCTCATAAAAATCAAGACACGCTAATGTTACTTTTGCTTGGACTGGCAATAAAATAAGTATTTTACTGCAGTGATATGAACAGATAACAATAATTACTCACCACTGTGTTCCAAATTGCGCCGGATTTAGATTGCAAATCTGGAGTCAATCGGACATAATTTGAAGTAACTATGGTACTGCCTAAGAAGTCCCAATAAGGTACCGACATTCCGCTCCCTGTAATTGATTAGACCAGTTTATTTATTGTATAAATGCAGTCCAAATTACGTTCAAGATCAAAGTCATTGGATACTATAAGGGTCACTCACCTTGGTAAGGTTTGGTAAGCGAATGCTCCCTTCTTATATAATCTCTTGTATTCCATTCTGCCAATACAGGAGTAAATAATAAAGGTATGACGAGGAAATTTGAGAAAACAAGTATTCTTTGCATGATTTTAGAAATAAATTGTAGTAACAACTAGCCTCAAATCAGACTTTCCGACAAATCAAATGAAACGCCATCTGCCAGATCATAGTAATTGACATATGCGACAGCCGCTAACAAATGTTGCCACAAGTTGCTATAAATTTTTGATAGAGATTTCACTACGTTTTAGATAGATTCACTGTGATACTATAACACTACGGAGATTCTGTATAATATTTTTAGAATTTTTCATAGTGGACTAAAAGAAAATAACAATATATACAATACATACTGTTCGTATTCGGACTTTTTAAATATTCCCTAAAATAATAAATGTGCTAAGTAACATTTTCCTCATAATTCTTTTTTTAACAATTAAAATAAAAAATAAAATAAAATGATTGCTAGCTAATAATTAGAATTAAGTGTTTCGTGCGTACATGCGTTATTTGTTACTGTATATGCGGAAAAAACACTTGATACATATGAATTTTCCTTGCCTAGTACTCATCAGATTTGGTTCTATTCTCTTACAATTGTGCCACCAAGCAGCAGCATACCTAGTTATATATGGCGATTTTAAAGGTATAGAATAAATACGATACTTGGTCATATCGTATCGCCGTAAGAATTTACCACCTCCTTTCTTTCCCTTGTTGACGTAAGAGGCAATTAAAGGAGAAGCTGTTAAAATACATACACATCGTGGGATATTCATTTTAAAAGTTCGATCCCCTGGTGGCAGGCTCGTACCAATGGGTTATTTCAAAAACTTATCTACGAATTTTATCGTTGGCTTTGACACGGTGTACTAAAAATATTTTTAGTGGACGGTGGGCCGAAAGGACTTAATTTTCCAGACCTCTGTCTGCCTCGGTATTAGGAATGGCTTGAAGATATTTTTTTATTTATTTTGTAAAATAACTGGACACCATTCAGCAGACCGGTGGTTGGAAGCAGCGTTTAGGGTGAATGTTGCCTGGAGATTATAAAAACCCTTCTTACGGGAGAGGTCTATGTCCTGCAGTGGACGTTAACCGGAACATTTTAAAAATTGTTGTTATCATTGTGATTTTAAAGGTTACGTAGTTTAAAATCCAAGAATGCCTTGTCTTTTTATACCTTATTTTCAACGTACATAATTTTTGCTAATATATTTTCTTAGGCGCTGATCTTTAGAAACAAATAACTCTTTTATCAGATTTAAACATTTTAAAAACCAAATTTAGTTACTGGTATTTTTATCATTCTTATATCTAAAAGGTGTCGCGGTATAAAGAAACTTTGTCCACTTTGAAACAATTTATTATTATTTAGAATTACTGAGTTGGTATCGTACTTGTAAAAAATAGAATAATGTTTTAAGGATACTCACAGAGAATAAAAAACTGTATTTTGATTAAATTTTGGTGGTTTAATAAATAAAAGACACATTAATATGTAAGGTTGTTATAAATTAAACATATGTAAATACATATATAGATAGGGACAACATCACATACATTGATCGATCCCAATGTAAGATGTTAAAGGCACTTGTGGTATGGGAATCTGAAACAACGAAGGCACCACAAACACCCAGATCCAAGGAAATGTAGAAAAAGTGGTTTTCTACTTTGACCCGACCGGGTATCGAACCCGGGACTTCGATATGGCGACACCTTAAAAACCGGTGTTTACGCTACTCGACTACGGAGGTCGTCAATATTAAACATTTGTGTATGTGTTACACGGTAGTATAGTGTTGGAGGATAGATGGCCCAGAAAAATGCTAGAAAGATACTGTTGCCAGTTTCTTACATGTACTGAGATATACAGGTCTACAGGATTATGTCCTTTCGACCCATCTTTCAACGAAGACATATTTTGAGTGATGAGCCTGTCGCTGTCTTATTTCCAAGCCATCGATATAATCGTACCTACTATCTGGGGATCAAACTCGCGTCTTTTGACTCGAATTCCAATCAGCCAACCACCCGGCTATCGTGGCTTTTATTACTTTTACTAATACCGGAATAGATAGTCCGTCAAAAGGAAATGCAGCAATTTCTCTTCCGGACGTGGCAGATTTGATGTTTTTCTTTTCAAAACCCACAATAGACGCATCGCATGGCTTCCTCCATCTCATCCGGGGTAGTGCTTTTGCTTATAAATAATATTTTCGTGATGACAAATAACCTAAATCGTTTTTTTTAAGTTAAAGAATACATGCCTCAGTTGTCTCCTTAACCTATCCTTAGCCTGATCTCTACTTAAACAAAAACGAGTCGTCTATCTTTACTTAAACTAATCGCACCCAAAGTTGATCTGACCCCAAAGTAAACAGCTTAAGCGCTTGTATTGTGAAATCAGGAACAACGAAGGTAGCACAAACACCCAAACTTGAGGAAATGTAGAAAAAGTGTTTTCTTCATTGACCCGACCGGAAATCGAACCTGGGATCTGAGAGCCGGCAACCTTTAAACCGGCGTATACGCCACTCGTCTACGGAGGACGTCATTCAAAGTAATTCATCATTTTCGATTTTTTTAATAAATATACCAATACGCATACGCCCTCACGGGGTAGCCAAAGAGAACAGATTGCCAAGAGACATGATCCTTACATACTTCTTTCGCATCTTTCAAATTCACGTTAATGAATCACGTCATATTACATTAATGATAAGTCACGGTAGCCGAGTGGTTGGGTGGTCGGAATTTCAAGAGACGTTCGAGTTCCGAGTTCGATCCCCAGGTGTCAGGCTCGTAACAATAGGTTTTTCAAAAACTTAGGTACGTATTATGTCGTTGGCTTGGACATAAAGACGGCGTCGGGCTCACCACCTGTCACGTTCTTCCGAAAATATCTTCGGTGGAAGGTGGGTCGAAGGGACTTAATTGTCTAGACTCTGTCTATCCCTGTATTGGGAATTGCGTGAAGATATTTATTATGTATTAATGAATCACAATTGCAACGGTCTTTGAATTGCGACGATATGAAAAACAAATTCACTGCCTAGAAGATCTGTCAAAGCACAATTTGTAAATAAACATTGTTAATCATAAGTAAAAATTGTAATCATCAATATTAAAAGACTTTCGTTGTTTTTTTACTTTAAACCATTTTTCACGTAAATTTTTTCGTACTTTGCAGAAAATAGTTGTAGTAGCTAAGATTTTAAAACCACCCCAAAGATAAAGATTAAAGTAAATTGTTTAACGTAAAGTAATCGTTTAACGTTAAGAGAACTTCGTAGAATAATATTCAGGACTTAACAGGCGTGAGGAGAAACCACAAAATTTTTATAGTCTTCGTGATCGAGTGTTGTAATCATCAGTTTTCAAGGTGACGAGATACTGGATTCAATTCCCGGTCACGTCACGGCACGTCACGGTGGACCCGTCCATGCAGAAAACCATTTTTTCTATATCTTCTCGGGTCTGGGTATCGTCAGGTATACTAAAATATCCTAAGAAACTTCCCATGTTTATTAGGATTCTTCTTACGTTAATTACATTATTTTCTTTATCTATCTGTTTTCTTGAACTAACAGAAAATTATTTTCTAGGCTTTAGTTCGCCTAGTTACAAAAGCGTTTTTTAATTATAATGTAATGACGCACCTATCCAGTTGGTTTTTTAGGTAGGTAAACCTAACCGAAATATATTTACAAGTACGAACGACCAAACGTAACATAGCGAATAGAAAATCATCGTCATTTTTGAATATCTCGCATCGAACACATCGAATCCGACCATTCCGGTAAACGGCAATAATTTTCCGCTGGTACTTACGCCACGTGTGGACAAGGGTGCGGCTCACTTTCTCCCATTCATGTGATGGATGAACTCACTTTCACTTCACTTTGCTACAATATAGACCGGCGGTAAGGTCAAAGCCGCACTTATGGAGTCGGTCAATGACATTTATGTTGGCGACTTTTACCGGCCACGTTTAAACTGTCTGAATTTGTATGGCGTGGTTTACGCAAATTTCGACGCTAGCCGTAATAATTTGCACTTGTTTATTTGGGTCCTTGTGTCAAGAACCCATTTATTAATATTATACGCCGGCTTACGCAGAAAAGACCGAATGCAGTCTTTCGAGTTTTCTTATTTTGTTTACTTTGGAGAAGTAGCAGACTGTCTGTAAGTAACTGAGGACCGAAGGCAGGAATTGTTTGTCTTTCAAATCTCAAACTAGGATTCCCATTCCTTATCAAGAATAAGAAATTCTGATTGTCTTAAATGTATCCCACATAGTTTCGAAATAACTTACTATTTTAAAATTAAAACGAACCTCCATTGTCTATCATTAGTATCACTTCGAAATTTGTAAATACCATACTTTATTCTGAATAGACAACATAATAAATGACGAACTTTACTAAAACAATAGGAAAATCCTATTTACGGATACTATATGTTCTGCAATGGATTTTTATAGGACGTTTAGTACATACATATGCATATGCAATGATAAATAATGATAAACATTTAACTAATTCATGACTCGAGTACAAAAATTTATATACATCATTGTGGTTGGTTAGTTTCTGGAGGGGCTTGAACGTGCAACCCGTAGCTTCGAAGGCAGGGTCACTACAAACAAAGATATTGTGCTCTCAAAAGACGTCACACTAATTTGTACTAAAAAATATATGTACTGTCTGTATGAGGTTGATAATTGCGTCTTGGGCTATTTGTCGTTGAAGCGGAGCGAGCGTTCGCAGTAGAGGAACTGAGAAATATTGTAACCAATACGATTGCATAAAATCTCTTTCTGAGCAAAATTGTTGGCTAATCGATCATAAAGAAGACCAAGTCTATGTGCCCTCTGCTCAGCAGTCTCGTGGGCTACACGTCATAAATAAGGCCTAGCCTATGCGCTTGCTGTTCAGTTGTCACTTTGGCTCTTTATAGCTAAAAAACTCTCATCACAGTCTTTGTTTCACAACAACGTGTAATAGAGTTCCGAACAGCATTTTTTGGAAGTGCATTCATTTTTTCCGTTCCCGTTTACCCATAGCTTACTATTTAATGTATGCCAATAAAAAGCAAGCAAAGCAGCAACAAAAAAAACTACGTTTAAAAAAGGACTTAAAAACTTAAAAGTATAACATAACATATAGATATTTAATTTACTACACCTCTAATGCAAACCTGATACCTTTAATACTAATAAAATACTAATATATGTATGTGCTTTAAACCTATTGATAGGTATTGGTCGGTGCCTTGACCAGACAAAATAAAACTTTGTACTATAAACAGCTTACTAACTGTGATGAAATTTCTACACTAATGATTAACCTACGTAAACCTAAAGAACAATGTGAATTAACATGCGTATATATATAAAAAAAGCGTGGGGTGCATGGTGTCAATAGTAATACATTTTGATAATATCTTAAAAAGCACCCCACGCTTTTTTAAATAAAATAATTTTTTATTCACACTACTATTAATTTTTATTTATTGAAATTTTTAACACTATTCGTAATTTAAATTTATTAAAATTTATTTTCTCTTTTTTAGTTCGGTTTTCTATAAAAAGCGTGTTTTTTAGTTTTTTTAACTATTATTTATTTATTACATTAATATTTGTTGAAGTCGCATTCGTACATTTTGTATCGAGAAACTGTTTGCTTGTGGTAGTGTCAACAAATCGAATCGACATCACTTTAGAAATCAAGCATTATGTAACTTTGAAATTACTTTTTTTAAATTAATAGTAAATGTTAAATAATTACTGTAATGTGACTTCATGTTTCTCTCATTTGTGATAGATATAGGTCTTAACGTTAACTAAGAAGCGTATTAACTGATTGTTTATAGCACGTCAAGCGAAAATATTTAAGCTCTGTATTAGTATCATTAAACGAATAAAACACCTAATTATAACTAACTATTTTGGGACAACGTGACAGGTGGTGAGCCCATCATCGTCTTTATGTCTAAGCCAACGACACAAATCATACATACGCTTTGAAAAACTCATTGCCTACAACTTGGAGGATCGAACTCGAGTCTCTCGGCACAAGTTTTTTTTTTATAGAAAAGGAAGGCAAACGTGCAGGTGGCTCACATGATGGTAGGTGAATACCGCCGCCCATGAACACCTGCAATACCAGAGGCTTAGCAGATGCGTTGCCTACCTTAGAGTGAAGAATTGGGGGGAGCGGGGTGTGTGGGCCACCGGTTACCTGCACTCACCAGACGAAACGCAGAAGTTTGTTAGACTTCTACTTCGCGCCGGTATTCTGTGAGGTCGTGGTACTTCCCCGGTCGAGCCGGCCCATTCATGCAACAACAAAAGCTTATGCGTGGCTCTACCACTGTTACTCGGCTTTTGTGACTTAAGAACATTACATATATTGCCACGGTAAAAATAACACTATAATAAAAATATTATTGTGGTACTTTTACGTTTTATGTACCTCAGGTTCTTATACCCGAAAGTATTTAACGTAAAATTTTCCAAAACATACCAAACCTTTTCAGAAGTTAACCCTATAAGTAACTTGAGAAGAACAATGTAAAGAACATTACATCTTATATTACATTTGTTGTTTACATTGCACTAGTTTTGTAAATCTTTGTTTCTTGAATATTATTTACTGGTTGTAGTATTTTTAGTAAATTATAATATTATTTATACAAAACCTTTAATAATACTATAAGAAAATATCTCCAAATTATAGGTATTGAAGATACCCCTGGGAAGATAGGGGGTGGCTGATGCCACTCGGAGTTTTATAAATTGATAAAAATAAATTGACTTCAAATCATCTTTAACTATATATTATTGGGATAGATCTGATTACGATGATTCATTCAACTGAAAGCGAACGAGTTATAGCTTCATCTGATCTTATGTGAGTACTGACTTATTACATAGGACTTAGGAAATGGTAAGGAAAAGAGGGAAAGGAGTGGAATAGGGATGAGGACTTCCATATAACTTACTGACCGTACAAAATGCAATGCGCAATGATGTCTTTACTTTACACAGGTATTCTAAGAGGTTGTAGTTCTGCAACAGTCAAGTTGGCCTGTACATAATTGGCCGTATAATGTATATCATTAACCGCATTTTTTTATTCCAGTCTAATGCTAAAAAGACAGGTTGACGAACACGGTGAGACGATGAGTCGACTGATTCAGGTGTTTCTACAGTGAGCAGACAATGAAACAATGAAAACCTGTTTCTTAAAATTAATGCTCTTTTCAAAGTCACAAGACTAGTAGTTGAGTGATTGGAATTTGAGAGAAGAGACTTGAGTTCGATCCGCAGTTGGTAGGCTCGTATCAAAGGGTTTTTTCAAAACTTATGTACGATTTACATCGTTGGCTTGGAGATAAAGACGGCACAGGCTCGCCACCTGTTACGTTGTCCCTAAAAATATCTTAAAGTGGGTCGAAAGGACTTAATTATCTGGACCTCTGTCTACTCCAGTGTTAGGAATAATTCCCAATCAGGAAGATATTTTGTTTATTGTTCATTTCAAAGATTGCCAAAGAAATGCGTTTATGTTACATGAATTCAGAATGTTTCAAGGCGGCGTGGTATCCTAGTCCTTAAAATTCATAGAAGGTACGCGAGTAACTCAGGCGAGAATTGTTAAAAGTTATTAAAGGTTATTTTTTTGAATTAAAAAAATATAACTAGCGAACCTATTTCTTACAAACAACATTTAAGAAAAATTTTTGGTCTAGCTTTGGGCATTGGACAGGCTGAATGCTGCTGTACTTTGGTCTCTTTCTCTCTAAGAATGATCATAAAGCATATTTTCCTTTGAATTATTTTTGAGTAAAACATCTCATAATTTTTTTAAAATGCGTGTAAAATGTTTCTGCTTTCACCCCTTTACGTTAATGTTTCTTCAGAAATATTGCCGCTATAATTATTTCTGTAACCTTTAACTGTTTTAATATTGATGGACGTGTCACGATTTTGGCTTCGATAGGTAGGTATCAGAATGGCATTTTCATTAAATTTATTTTTGCATGTAGCTTTTTAATCTGTATATGTTACTGTAGATGTTACACAGTACTTAAACTGTTTTAATAATAGTTTTAAATGAGGTACAACTCGGTTTTGACAGCAACTTAACAGTTACCAGGAATTACTAATTGCTCGTAAATGTATTTTTATTGATAATACACGTCATCCAAATAGCTAATAAACAAAATAGAAAAGTAAATAGGAAAATCGTACTTATCTATTATATCTGTCTATTTATCCTATACTATAATAACATTATGAATGTAAATAAATCTCTGACTATATTACTACTGACTATCTATAATTAAATTTATGAGAAATTAAAAAAACAACTTCTGACACAGGCGATTGGTTGATTTTTTTTAAATTTCTCTCAAATTTAATAACTAGTATAATAATTTTAAAAGTAATTCAAAACTTTTAAATGATGACATCAACTGGTAAACTATTCTATATAGTTTAAGTACGTTTTTTTAAGTCACGATAGCCGAGTTATTGGGTGGTCGGAATTTCGAGTCGAGAGACCCGAGTTCGATCCCCAGGTGGCAGTACCAATGAGTTTTTCAAAAACTTATGTACGAATTACATCGTTGGCTTGGACATAAAAGGCGGCGACGGGCTCACCACCTGTCACGTTGTCCCGAAAATATCTTCGGTGGAAGGTGGGTCAAAGGGACTTAATTGTCTAGACTTGACCTCTGTCTACCCCTGTATTGGGAATTGCGTGAAGATATTTATTTTATTATTTATACGTTTTTTTATCAAGTAGTGTTTTACTGTTTGTGTGTTCGTTATAAATAAAAAATGGTCTAGTGCTTTAAATTCTAACCAAAAATGAAGCTAAGAGTTTAGAAAACGTATTCGTAAAACATTACTTTATTTAAAATTTAAATTCGTACACAGCAATAATTAAATTTTAAATTTACCTTTAAAAAACATTCTTATATATTTTTATTATTAAGAGTCTTTTTATACTTAAACTATATAACTACTGTAGAACTTTATATGAAGAAGTAATTTTGAGAAAATTATACTTGCGCACTGAAAGTTCGACCCGGTCCGACCTCATTCTTCTCTAAAAGCTTTTCTTACACTTTTACCTTCAGCGCCCTAAAAAGACCTCGTCATAACTTTCTACCGTGACATAGATTAATGAAAGTGACAGATAAAACCAAAAGTGGAGCCACCCTGAAGGCCAACGACTCGACCTACGACAATAAATGAAACCAGGCCGGTGAAAGCAGTGAAAGTCTCTATTTGGCCATGATCTACTCTTCACATTCTCCCAGACATTCTTAAATTGTTATCATGCTACGATCTCTATTAAAATTGTTGGATGTACAGAAAATGGCCTTTACGCCATTGTAATAAGTACGAATATAGCGCCAAAACATATTTTAGGTAAAACCACATCTCTGTTTTTGTGAATATTCGGGTAATAATGGCGTTTTGATGATGATTTCTTTTTAATTCGTGCAATTGTTTTCGATGAAAGTGAATAAGATCGTCTAGGAAAGTGTAAAGATTTAGAATATTACTTAATGCAATAATAGAAGTTATATTATTAAATGATTGATTGTGTAAAATTAGTCAGATAGCTTTGTATGAATTTTTTACCTCTTAGGTCTGATTGATGGCTTAGAGGCCAGAAAAAATTTAATATTAAACAAATTTTAAGTAACTATGGAACTATGGTATTTCTGGACTTATGACTGCTACTATATGAACTTGTATGTAGGCTTCATCCTCGGAGTTGTTGAAAAAGGGATAAATGTTTGTATTGAAAATTCGCCACTTTTCAAGGGGTACGTGACGGAAGTTGATTACTCAGCTAGCTTCTCATTTCCCATTTACAAAGACCATCTATCTAGGACACGCGAGCAAAGCCACGGGTGCAAAGCTATTAATTTTAGAGTGCTGTGGTAATTTTAGAAGAATGTTAAAGACGTATATCTCAATATTATAGTCTCAAAAACTATAGTAAAAAGTGTCGTTTTGGAGAGAATTTGTCCAGTGTAAGTTTACCGATTCGACGTGTAAATGCAGTCGGTTTTCTTGGTACCGAGGCGCGGGTCCTTATGATATGGCCAGATAAGTTCACCCTTTGTTTTGGTGGTGGGGCTTAGTAACTGTGGCTTGGTCACAGTGCACCATGGAGAAGCTACATGACCGGCACATTAGGAACACGTTCCGCTCGAGGTGATCAATCCCAGTGGGCTTGATCAGCTCACTTGAGATAGGAGTGCCAGTTCTAGAGTAGACTGTGGATACATCTTTTGCGTCGTTGTTTTTGCTACTTACTTAACTATCTGTAGAAATGCTCAGCCAGACCCACCTAGCGCAAGAGGGATTTGCGTCACTGTCTGAATCTTTAAATGAATAAAATAACTTATTAAATATAAATAAATAAATAAATATCTTCACGCAATTCCCAATACAGGGGTAGACAGAGGTCAAGTCTAGACAATTAAGTCCCTTTGACCCACCTTCCACCGAAGATATTTTCGGGACAACGTGACAGGTGGTGAGCCCGTCGCCGCCTTTATGTCCAAGCCAACGATGAAATTCGTACATAAGTTTTTGAAAAACTCATTGGTACTGCCACCTGGGGATCGAACTCGGGTCTCTCGACTCGAAATTCCGACCACCCAACAACTTGGCTATCGTGACTTTTTTTTTTTTAAATAACCTATTGTTTTTAATTTCACAAACACTACATAACTAGCACTCATACGCCTAGAATGACATTTAGAATAATCTTATAGATACTTTCTAGGGATCTGGTTACTTTGTAAGTTAAAGTAGAAGTGCATAGGCGTTGCAGTTTGGAGGTAAGTTCGTGCGGCGCAGTTTTCACCGCTTTCTACGCGCACTTTCACTTCTGATGTTCGACAGACAAAAGGAATAGCGCGTGCCTTTTAGAACGTTTTCTTTCTGTATCTGTTTACATTTTTTACAGACGAGGAAAAGGCAATGTGTACCGTTTCTTACAGATCGGTACTAGAAACAATCTCTATATTTAGGTTAAGTTTTTTTAAAATATAAAAACAGTGACTTTTACTACCTTTTGTTATTGTAATGGTATTTTTATAGATTTGTAGCGAAGTTGAATAGCAAGAATATGTTTTGCGATCTCACAAATTAGTTATGGTGAAAGTATATGACAGTTTTGTTCTTATTTATCTTTTGTACGAGAAAAGTTCATTAGATAATTTGTTAGATTTTTAAATGATTTTCAAAACTGTCCATTAAACTTAAATGAAACCAGTGCATTATGTACATACTCGTATTTCGGCAGGGACGACATTCATATCCTAGATATGAATGTTTGCACTCGAAATTATATATGTATGTCACCAATTATTTCCAAGAGCTAGGATTTCTATTTTGAGATATTCCTACTTTGAGATTGGGATGTTGGAATGTGTAATTGTTTATATTATGTAGTTTTGATACTTTGAAATTCCTTTGTTTTTTCCTGTGAGTATTTAGGATATTTATTTTATATTTAATGATTTATTTTGTTTACTATATATAATACTTCACACTTCTTTCCCTTTGTAGGTGTAGGGTGAGCCCAGATCCTTTCGATTGACGTCCGTTAACATTCGTTTTCAACAGTTTCATTCATCCGCGTATATTTCTTTTGTCAATAACAATCAAAGCAAGTAATAAACAAGCAATAATGTTGTCGTGATATTGATGATGATATAATTTTGAAACAATGATCGCATACGAGCTACGTCACAAGAATATGTCATTCTCGTCCTCGCAGCAGGTGTCGCGACGATAAACGACTAGTGGAAAAGCCATATAGATAACCATCTCGACCAAAGTCCACTGCTCTTGCAGTGGACTTTAACAGGCCGATATAGGCCTCTCTCAAAGGGGGATTCGCCAAAATTCAGCACATCGTTAACGGGCAGCAGCGTTTAAGGTGCGAAGTGTTTAGTGCTGCGATCGCCATTCCGCTTGCTAAGCGTGATTGCTATGGAAACTCCTCCCGTATGGGAGAGACCTATGTCCTACAGTGGACTTTACAAACCGTTATGATGTCTTTTTTTTATTTATTTAACTATACTTCATTGTATCACCTTAATATAACAGAATAACAAAGGACGAACTTAATGTCTTATCGTCATTCTCTCCTAGTCAACGCGATGGGTTGAAAAAAAAGTTTTAATAAAATTTTTAATTTTTAAATTAAAATTTTAATTCTAAGTAAATTTTTGGTAAATTTATATTATCTATTTACAATATGACTGAATAAACATAGATAATACAATATCAGAACAATAACAAAATACATAAATAATATTCTATATTTGAACATACTACATACATACAACATATACATATAGATACAAATGATGGGTTATTTTAACTGAATTTGAACGAAGTATTTAATATATGCTATATATAGGTTGGAGAAAAGGGAAACTTAGTTACGAAATCATATTTTAACTTTAAATATAATTCAAGTTTTTGGTTTAACATTCAAATGAATTATCACTTCAGATTTCCATCATCTGTCGATTTCTCACATCGCAGATTTATGAAATGAAATTAGTTTCAATTTGTTATTTACCGAAAATGGATATGAGTTTTCTCTTTAATGTTCAATTTTATCGGCTTTTTCTAATATAACCTATGGATGAAAACAGACCTCATCAATTTTCTTTTTAATCTGTAACTTAATGATAAACTGCGATACGTCCATGAAATATTTTGAGCACATACATAAAAAAAGTCACGATAACCGAGTGGTTGGGTGGTCGGAATTTCGAGTCGAGAGACACGAGATCGATCCCCAGGTGGAAGGCTCGTACCATTGGGTTTTTCAAAAACATATATACGAATTACATCGTTGGCTTGGATATAAAGGCGGCGACGGGCTCACCACCTGTCACGTTGTCCCGAAAATATCTTCGGTGGAAGGTGGGTCGAAGGGACTTAATTGTCAAGACTAGACCTCTGTCTACCCCTGTATGGGGAATTGCGTGAAGATATTTATTTTTATTATTTATGTTACATAGGTAGTACTACGTAGGTATATAACTAAAGGTTATTGGCCGCATCTTTTAATTTTGGTTCAATGGCGTACACACCGGTTTTCATGGGGTCGTCGGCTCTGAGGTTCCAGGTTCGATTCCCTGTTGGGTTAATGAAGAAAACATTTTTTCTATATGTTTCTCGGGTCTAGATGTTTGTGGACCTTCGTTGTGTCTGATTCCGTAATACAAGTGCTTAAGCTGCTTATTTAGGAATCAGAGCAATGTATGTGATTTTTTCCCTATCAATGTCTCTATGTGTGCATATAATTATAAAAAACAAGTTTAAGAAGACCTGACTGTGATCAGGCTTTTGCGAAATTCGAGTCGTAAAAAGCGGAATATCAGAATGGAGAAAGCATCTCCATTCTGATATTGGAGATTGTGTCTTAAGAAAAGCTATATGGAAAATTTCGTCTTGAATATAATAGAAGAAACCTTATAAATTATAAGAAGATATTTTTAATGGTTATGAACTTCGGATACTTTTTATCTCGATCAAATTCGTACATGGAATATGTTATAATGATATTTTGAACCATAGAAAATATTTTAGATAAGATTTAAAAAATTATTTAAATTAATTTTATATTTTTAAACTCTTAAATTTGAAATAATATTTATATATAATTATAACGTTGCGTAATTTTTTTTTATTTCAGCTTACATATTTTTGTAACTGTTACCTTATTTTTATCTTTAATGTATTTATTCTGAAGTTTATTTCTCAATAGTACATATACTATTTTTATTTTAATACTTAGTTTAGAGCCCACATTTGACGCCTCCTTCCATGGTACCGGCTGTCTATTTGTAATCATAACAAAGCTTGACTGGTGGAGAATGATACCAGACATTCCGCCTACCAGCTCTTAGGTGTAAAATGATAAATAAATAAATAGTTTCAAAAGTTCTAAACATTCATTCTAAACAGAATTTAAATTCTATCAAAATTTTAACGAACTTGTGCGTGTCCTTCAGGGGGTGTTGAACTGATGGAATGGCTGTCAAAATAATTTCGCTTAAGGCAGGAACAGGAATTTCGTAATTACATCCACGAGTGTGGTCTTGTTCTTGACAAAATAAAAACAAACATGAAGTAAGATAATTTTAAGCATATCGACAAAATGTCCGCTGTTTTATTTGTTTAGTTACATCAGGTAAGGGCGGCGTTTTTCCTTATTAAATAAGTAAGTATAATATAGGAATTTATCAAAACAAAATCTACAACACGCATTTGATAATATACTTTCTTTTCCTGGTAACGATGAAACAGATTATAATACATGTATAAGACCGAAATTTGATATAAAAGACGGCGACGGGCTCACCGGTCACATTTTACCAAAAAAGTCTTCGATAGAATGTGGGTCGAAAGTTCTACCCCCTGTATTGGGAATGGCGTGAAGATATATTTTTTGAGTAATTTTTCACATATATTTTACGATTGTGTTACATAATGATTAGTTTAGCTTGTCTTGTTGTTTGTTTCAATACATTTTTTTATAAATAAATACATAGAATAGGTGAAGAGTAATAGAGTAGGTAAATAGGTACAACATTGCTCTGATCCCAATGTAAAAGCTAACTCAAGTGAGTTATGGGAATCGGAAACAATGAAGACATGTTTCGATATGTAATATTTCAGTGATGATCATGCCGCATATTGGCCTGATTACCTGTTTACTGTGTTATTTATCCTAGCTTAACTCAATTATAGGCTAAAATAAAAATTTATTATCTGGATGTTTAGTGTTCGATTCGAATCTTTGACATTGCATCAGACTACAGATATTATTGCGACTTCTAAGCGACTCTGACTTCACAAAGGAATTGATATGGTATAGTGAAAAAGTTTCATGTCGTCAAGGTTGATAATCGAGAAGTAACTTTATTATAATCCTAAACAAAACGAGTAAAGAAATTAACGCATTGTTAAATAAAAACAAAGTAAAACCTTAAACACTATAAAAACTTATAAAACAAAAGTAAGTTTTCGGCCAGAAAAACAATTTCTACAAAATACCTAATTAATAATTTAACAAATATCACCTATTGTACATGATTAACAATTTACTTTTGAAATTGGTTATGGTGTCTGAAAATAAATCTAACTAAACCTAGGTTTCTCGAAGGTTTGTTTTATTTATTAGACAACCTGTTAAAAGGCGCGTACTGTCCTGTATTCGAATTACTGAAGAGAACTGTGAAAATGTTAAATCTCGTGGCTCTGGAGAAATTAGTGGGTGCTGAAAAGTCGAGAAGGAATAACCACATAATGAGCATCGAGAATAGGCGAACTGTTGGTGTAAAAAAACTAATTTTCCTGCATTTGCTTTCGATCAGACAGTGAAGCCATTTAAAAATGCTTAAACCATTCATTGTGTTAACTAATTTCTTTGTCTAGGATACTAGAGGAAGTCAAGTGCGGTGAAGCATACTGAAAAAGAATCAGAGGTGCCTTTGCACATCATTGAAGATTCACTATACATATGATTCAAACCAGTTACAAGTTGGCAACCAGGTTTAGGCATCTTCATTATCACTTTTATCAACTTATTTTTAAATGATAATTGACATCCGAACATCTAGCTATCTGTCAAAAAGATCATCTGTCCCTTTCCCTATATAAATATAGTCTTCTAAAAAGGCGGTCACGATAGTCGAGTTGTAGGGTGGTCGGAATTTCGAGTCGAGAGACCCGAGTTCGATCCCCAGGTGGCAGTACCAATGAGTTTTTCAAAAACTTATGTACGAATTTCATCGTTGGCTTGGACATAAAGGCGGCGACGGGCTCTCCACCTCTCACATTGTCCCGAAAATATCTTCGGTGGAAGGTGGGTCAAAGGGACTTAATTGTCTAGACTTGACCTCTGTCTACCCCTGTATTGGGAATTGCGTGAAGATATTTATATATTTTATTTAAAAAGGCGGAATTTAATTAAAGGTAAAGAAGTAATTCCTCAGCACAGTAACTGTATCCGCTACAATCGAAATCATAATTGAAATATGTATTCTACAAGATGGTTATAACGCCATCTTCTGTAGTCACTGCGTTTTACACGGCCGAGAAGCAAAGGGTCATATATATGTATAATAATATATCGGAACAATATCAAATACATTACTCAAATCCCAAAGTAAGTAGCTTAAGCACTTTTATTATGGGATTAGAAACAACGAAGTTACCACAAACAACCAAACCCGAGGAAAATGTAGAAAAAGTATTTTCTGCATTGACTCGACAAGGAATCGAACTCGGGACCTTAGAGCTGTGGACACCATGAAAACCTGTTTATATACCAGCCATCCATGGAGGCCGTGAATTTATATAAAATATCTTCACATCACTCCCAATACAAGGGTAGACAGCGGTCTAGACAATGACGTCCTTTCGACCCCCTTCCACCAAAGACATTTGTGGTACAGCCTGAAAGACGGTGACGGCCTTGGTGAGCCTTCTGTATGTTCAAGCCAACGATGTAAAATGTTCATAAGTTTTTGAAAAACTCATATCTACGACCCTTCAGAATAGAACTCGGGTCTTTTGACTCGAATTCTGATTACCCAATCACTCGGCTATCGTGACTGCACTTCTTTCTCAAAACAATTCGTCGTCAATTTAATTGAATAAAAGTTCTAAGGAGTAGAAACTTCATATACCATACTATAAAGGCTTCGCCACGGATTATTTTATTGCGCTGTCTAACATGGGTGCGGCTGCCATTTACGATACGCCATTAATTGCATTAAAATTGAAACCGTTTAATTGTTTCTCTTCGACATGATAGATTATTGAATTTGTTTTGTATGGGAGACTTTTAATTAAATAAACGTCTTCACGCAATTTACAATACAGGGGTAGTCAGAGGTTTAGTCTAGACTCTATCGATTTCTGTCTACAAATTAGTACATAAGTAGTAGAATTAAACACCTTAGTGTTTAAAATATTACGGTGACAGGCTGGACAACTGTGACAGTTGTTGTATAATTATTGTGTAGTTGTCGTAACAAAGAAGCGTTGGTGACGCTGTCTACCCCAGAATTGAGTTTATGAATGAGTTATTTATTATGAAGTATAAACTATGCATAATTCTTATTATGCATAATTTATTAAATCTTTTCAGTATAAATAAATAAGGTTTAAGATATTTATTTGAAAATATGTATATTCATATTTCGAATAATTAATTATTACATTTCTTGATCTTCATGGCTTAAGTTATCTTATTCTTTTTTAGTTTCCAGTAGTACGTTTTACACTATATCACGGAAACGGACACCGAACACGTCTGTTCCGTCCAAGTATATTGAGCTCCTTCATACTATCTGAAAGAACGCACCATTTAAATCTTGGTAGAACCATTGTGGAAAAGAGGATCTTAAATGGCAACCTCGTTTAGGCAAGCGCAGTGTACGACCCCCTAAGAGATGGAGTTATGACTTGCATTTTGCAAGTCGTAACAGGAAGTCGATGGAAGGTGGCTTTTTGGAAAACTTTGGGTGAGGCCTATGTTCAGCGGTAGACACTTGATAGGCTGGCTATAAAGAAGACAAAGAAGAAGAATTTACACATGTATTCTGGAAACTGTTCCTACGAATCGGCAAATATTCTATATTATTTAAATTGTGTATCACGTTATATATACTGTCTGAAAATATTCTTTTAGTTATGTAAAATTATTTTTAATTTAAATTGTAACATTATACCGCCATCTATATCTCACCAGCGAAGGTTCATGCTACTGTCAAAATTAGTCGAAAGATACATTGAAAGGTTTGCCTGTAAATTTGTGAAATAGATACATAATTAAACGCTGGTGATCGTGTAGCAGATCTTCTTTATGCTAAGCTCCAATTAATAATGAGAGGAAGTTGTTCTCTTAGGTGTAAGTTTATCGCGTAATTATTAAATATATAAACTATGTTACATAGCTTCGCTCATAGATATAAATAACCAGGCGTGCAACAGAGACAGGTGGTTCAGGTTGTGTGAACTCGCCGGCTCGATGTGACCGCGAAATTATTTTCAAGACTACACTAACCACAAGTGCACACACTACCAAATAACACTTGTCTGCACACACGTCTCACTACTTGACTGCGAATGTAGTTGTAGTCGTGAGAAACTTGGCGTTGTATTGCAAAATGACATAAAATTGTAATAACGACAAATAAAATTCAACTTTATGCACAAAGCATTTACAATTGATTCGCAGTATCAGTAAAAAGGTGTTTGCCGCTTTATTTGCGCCAATTGTGTATGGTGAAGTTGCTATCTTGTTCGTTAATGTCCGCGAACGCGAGGTACATTCAACTTTTAGCCCAGTAAACTCTCAAAGTTCATTCACCCAGTGCTTGTCAACTGACGTAAGCCGAGTGAGAGGAGATATCAGCATCTCTCTCCAACGTTATGTTTAAGTTAAAATTTATTGTTTGGTTGTCGAAAATAGTTTACTTTTGTACGGCTTATGCTCGCCTAGTAGTTTCGACGGTTTTCGTAGGCTGGTAACGCGATTTCGAGTGTGTGAAGTGCCGCGTTATTTTTAAGAGTTCTTTTTAAATTTTTAGTATAAAAAACCATCACGAACCATCAAGAAGTTACGATAGCCGAGTGGTTGGGTGGTCGGAATTTCGAGTCAAGAGACCCGAGTTCGATCCCCAGGTGGCAGTACCCATGAGTTTTTCACAAACTTAGTACGAATTACATCGTTGGCTAGGACATAAAGACGGCGACGGGCTCACCACCTGTCACGTTGTCCCGAAAATATCTTTGATGGAAGGTGAGTCTTAATATTATATGAACCACCAGATTTTTTGAAAAAGAAATGTACTGCACTAGGTTCTTGTCGAAATCCAACTATGGGATGTCAAAGGGATGCAATTTTTTTTGTACTTTAGAATGTTTGCAAGACTCCATCAGTTTTTTAATTAGCTGTGAAAATACTGCGAATTGTTACTTTTGCTTGTTTAAACTTTGCAAAACTTTACACTTAACAAAATGTGGTAAAAATTATATCTCAATTTATTCTTCTTTCTATAGAATAGCTTTCTTTCTATAGAATGTCTACTTTATTTTGATACATTACCTCTATAACTCATAAGTAGGGATCAGTACGGTGATTTCCCTAATTACCTTCCGTACCGCAATTCAACGATTGTTTCAATAATTACGGCCCTGACACGAGACATTCCGAAGTCTCTGCCTCCTACTGGTTCCAATGCCGGTACTGTAAAACACCCGGGAAATGTTTATTTGATGGCGGCATTGAATCGCCTTGTCATATAGTTTGTCCTGGTAACCCTACCGCTATTTAGTGGTGCACTGCTTATTAATATTATTCGCAGCTCACCACCGTTATCTCGTGGCTGCCACCTGTACATCCCGCCAATACTCATTTTCTTGCTTCGTCCTTGATTCCTTATCAAAGTCGAGATCAATGTCGGGAGACCTTGCCATTTTCAATGATTTTCATAAGTTTTCTCTTACGACACTCAAGGGAAAGAAGCGAACTGTAAATTCTAATGCCGCGAAAGCGAATGTGAAACCGAGCAAATTGCATTCAGTTTTCTCTAATTCTTCATGGCTCCTAAGTAGAGGAAGGATTAATGGAGGTAGCAGCCCTTCTTATGACTTCATTTAATCAACCCTATCGAGATAGTCGGCACTTTTTAACCATGAAAGCACGTGGAGGCCCTACTAGTCGACCTCCCTTCGACCTCTTCCAACACCTATATAACATCTGTAGCCGTCAAGTAGTGAACGAATATTACTTAATCTTGACGGTAATAACTCCAATTCTTCGTCGAAACAGCCAGTAAACAGGTGCGGTTTCGTAACAGCAAAAATTCTCCATGAAATATTTCGGATGCCTTATCGCTTTTGCTAGTTATTTCTGATTTTTTCTTACATTCTGCTTACCAATATTATGTAGTAAGGAAGATGAAACTAAAAACTTTTAGTTGCTTCTTTTATTAGTGCTTTAACAACTCTATTTAGATTATTTTCTAAAATTTCATTGAATAAATCGTTGATACCGTACGGATGTAAGAAATCCTAGTTAACAATGAAAGTTTTAGAACAGGCCAGTTATCAACATTGCTAATGAAAACTTCTTTTGAATTTCGATTATAGAATGCTTTGGTGGCTTTATACATAAATACATACATAAGTTCCACACCTCACCTCAGAAGTTGCTGCCCATCTTCAGTCGTATAGTTTTGGTCTGATAAGGTAACCTATTAATAAATTGGATTCATTTGTTATTTGTTTTTCGAATTGGCGACAAATACATAACTATTTTTAAACCTTAAAATTAATTTAACGTAAGAAAGTTGAAATAAATGAATCTGAAAGAAGCAAAAGAGGTACGTAGGGATCGTGACATTTGGCGATCTGTTCTCTCTGGCTACCCCGTCAGGAATTGTGCGTGAAGATAAGTAAGTAAGTAAGAAAGTTTTCGGCTCAAGTGTACTCGATTCGTGAATGTATATGTAAATATTTATCTATATGAGTATATTATACCGTTGGTGTGGGCACAAAGACGGCGATAGGCTCACCTTACCACCAGTCACGTTGTCACATATAAAATTTCGCGAAAAATGGATCGCACGTACTTAAATTTGCGAAGATAATAAAATATAATTTTTTTTAACGGGCGTAAGAGAAACTGATTTCGAAATGGCAAAGGCTACCAACTTCCAACGTACAACGGGACAACCATATCGAAAAATATAGCCCAGTGGTTAGTTGATCGGAATTCGATTCAAGAGACCCAAGCTCGATCCTCAAGGCCAATGGGCAAATCTTTAGACAGAATTGTGTCCCGCGGTGGAATGATTACGTTCCATAAATAATGATTGTTGTGTACTGTCGCACTGGTGCGACATAAGAATGTGAAGGTTGAGCATAAGAATGAAAGAAGACAGTGAAAATCCATTGGAAATTGCATTGGATACAGGGGTAGACAAAGGTCTAGACGATTAAGTACTTTCGACCCTCCTTCCACCGCAGATATTGTTTGGAACGTGTTTAGTGCCGCGCGAGAATTTAGTGCCTGTTTTAAATATTTGGGACAACATGACTGGTGGTGAGCTTGTCTCCATCTTTATTTCGAAGTTAACTATATAAAATCGTAAATATCTTTGGGAAAACACATTGTTACGAGCCTACCATCTGGGGATCGAACTCGGTTCTCTTGACTCTCTTGATTCGAATTCCTATCACCCAACCACTCGGCTACCGTGACTATTCTTGAAAACTACCAGATGAATATTATGTAGTCGGTTGACTGTACTGCGATTTCCAATCCGGTTGCGTGGCTGTTATGGCAAATGCTTCTTATGGGAGAGGCTTATGTGCTTTTTTTCCACGCTATTAGGTAAGTTTATAATAGTAAATTACAATTTATTCAAGTATATACTTAAGTATAGTAAAAATGCCGTGGAAATATATAGCAAAAATGGTAGTGGCAATCCATACGCCGAAATGATACGATGGTTAGATAAATTTCATTGTTATAATATGTAATAAAAATTCATCATTCATTATCATTATAAAAAAAAACATTGTAAAAGGTCATAATAGCCGAGTGGTTGGGTGGTCGGAATTTCGAGTCAAGAGATCCGAGTTCGATCCCCAAGTGGCAGGCGCGTATCAATGGGTTTTTCAAAAACTTATGTACGAATTATATCGTTGGCTTGTACATAAAGGCGGCGACGGGCTCACCACCTGTCACGTTATCTCGAAAATATCTTCGGTGGAAGGTGGGTCAAAGAGACTTAATTGTCTAGACTAGACCTCAGTCTACCCCTGTATTGGGAATTGCGTGAAGATATTTATTATTTATTATTTATTTTATATATTTATTAACATTATTCATCATTATCATTAATTGCGGAAACAAAGTTTTCGCGCCAAAATCGTATGCTCACGATTTGGCGCGAAAACGCAATTTTCCGTCGTTGTTCTGCGAGTACAGAGAACTAAGATCACCTAGCTCGTGCTAAACGCGCATTGATTCCATCAGTAGGAGCCATTGTTGTGCTAATATGTTGAATATGAAAGCAAACTCTTCCGCCTCACAGGTCAATGGACCATTAAAACGACCAACAATACAGATATAGTGCCGATAAACAAAAAAAAAAAAACGAAAGCTCTGACCAATAACTAGTATGTGAAATACCCACGTAGAATTACGAAATCTTAATGCATGAGCCATACGAGCACCGAATTTATATTCACTAGAAAAACGTTCACACGTTCCAAGGAATACCGAATCGAGATATGGCGCCCACATGAAATCATTCTTTCGATTGAAGATTACCATTTTAACTCGGATCCATTCCACTTGCATATGTACGAGTTATAATATGTGCAAGTATAAAAGCATGGACCAAGTTAAAATGGTTAAGAAAATTCTTCATTGTCTCTGTTTACAATGTGGGTACACCGGTTTCTGTGATGGGAGAGATTATAATTTTTATCATTACTGTGGGCACACAGGCGCATTGTTAAAAAATAAGCATAATCGACGTATGTTTACTTAAAGATATTCCATTTTTATTTCTACTAAGCGATGCCGTCCTAGTACATGACGTAATATTGTTGATGATATCCTGTTGTTTCTTTTCACGTATTTCTTTTTAAAATGTTATTATGACAAATGTGACATTCTGGTATGACAAATGTGTGAACACAGTTTCTATTTTGTTTTCATATAAAGTTAATAAAATTACAAATGAATGTAATAGTACTTATGAATTAAAAAATGAACCCGTGGCTTGTTTATTGGCATTGTTTATATATTTAATTAATAAAACAAAGGGAAAACAAAATAACAACAACGAAATCAGTTTGCTTTGGTTGCTATATTTGACATTGGGACTGCAAATTTAAGCGTAAACAAAACAAAATATCATCCACCAAGCAATTCGAATTTGAAGCCTACGAAAGTAGAAAGTGTAGGTTTCACATAGACGTATAAAAGAGCTTTCTTCAACTCATAGTTTCCTAGTAGCTTGCTGTCGAATAGTGGTATCTGCTTCTTACCGAAAAAGTAAAAAATTGCTTTACAATATTTTTTTTATATTTACAACTTTAAATTTATGAAACATCCAGCAATTAACCTGTGAAAATCTTCCGCAGGTCAGGTCAGGTCTCTCCTTTAATTATCACTTCGATTAAATTAATTAGGGTTAGCTACAATTACTTGGCATTTTCGGTTTCGCGTTTCTTAGGTACTGCTGTCGCTGGCCGGTCTCCTTTAATTTCTTTTGGTAAATGTGTTTTTGTCTTTGTCGCCACATAAGAAATCCCACGAGCAGCAGGGATGTGTTTTTATTTTTACGCTGAAACTTATTACAATTTAAAAAATTAAATTACCGTGATGTTGTAAGTCGTTTCTCTTGTGTTGAATTCGAGCGCTGCTTGCATTTCGACGTTCAATGAAACCTTAACCTTGGAGCAGGAAAAGACTCAGCTCTCTTATCACCAGCGTAGACTACGCTGATGGTGATAATAAAAATTAATAGTTTTTATTTCACAAATTCACATCAGCGCGACTTACGAGATTCAACAGCCTCCGATGCCATCCCGGTTCTTACCCAACTGCTCTTGATGTGAGAGGCCGCTACTGTATCGGCGAAAATACCGACTCACGTAAATGCTTGCCTGTCTCCTACAGGACTAAAGATAGTCAGGTTTTCTGTCGTCCTTTCTTGTTATTTTATTGGACAACACTATAACTAAATTAGTGTGGCATCAAGTGTGGCAATATGGTAATTTTCGCTGGAAATATTTAATTAATTATGCTAAACGATTTTTTGATGTATTCGAAATTGGATATAGGTTGAGACGAAAACCGGGGAGGTTTCCTCGCTATCTCATTGCCTTCAATTTAATACCGTGTATGAGTTAATAAAAAAACAGTAAATTCAGAAACTAGACCATACTATCGCAAAGCCGTAAATGATCCTCGAAGATGACACAAATATGTAATGAAATACATTAAGTTAAAATAATAAATTAATCTTAACTTTTAAAAAACGTATATGGAACTGTGTTATTTTTGCAAATCAAACTTTTAATAAGTCTCGTTGATTTATTAAGCTTGATGCTCAGCGAAGCCTATTGCACTAGGACAACAGATATTTCATGGAGGTATGTTTAAAATGAGTTTCTTTTTTATTAATCGAGCAATGCCGCACGATGTATTCGCTTTTATTACTACCATCTGCTCTAGTTATGTAAAACCTGATAATTACTACTTGGGTCAATATTGCTTATTGCATTAATTATTGATTATTACATTAATAAATATATATTTTTACCAATGCATAATAAAACAGTGGTAGAGCCACGCATCAGCTTTTGTTGTTGCATGAATGGGCCGGCCCGACCGGGGAAGTACCAGGACCTCGCAGAATACCGGCGCGAAGTAGAAGTCGTAACAAACTTCTGCGTTTCGTCTGGTGAGTGCAGGTAACCGGTGGCCCACACACCCCCCTCCCCCAATTCTGGGGGGGGGGGGCACTCACTTACCATCACGTGAGCCACCTGCTCGTTTGCCTCCCTTTTCTATAAAAAATACTGTATAAGTAATTAGAAGATTCTACTTAGCCCTTGCTCTTGATGGGAGCGACGTGACGGGGGTTTCTAGTCCTCATAATTTAGGAAACCTACCGTAACATCTTCACACGCTAGAAATAAACCGGGTGATGATTAAAGGGTTTAACGCTATCTAGCTGCATATAGTACTACAAAACCTGGTAATACAAAGTAATAAATATTTCAAAGCAGAATAGAAGCCGGCAAATAATATTAACTATGGATTTTCACGCCGACGATTTCCGCGGCCAAGGAGTCGAACTGTGCATTAATTGGCTTCAACGACGGGTTCTGTATATTTGCATTGGCAGTCATTCACCCCGCTTTATAGACTCCGATTTTAATTCTTCAAGGAGTCAAAAGAATTAATGGAAATTATTATTTCATAAAACGGGTTCCATATTGTTTTACACAAGATTGCTTTTAATTCATAAAGTTAAACAAACATACATAGCGGCTTGTAAAAGCAGGACGTAGGCCTTTCCCATAAGGATTTGACATACTTGCCACATTTGGCAAGCGGATTGGCCATCATCGGTTTAATTATATTTGGTCCGGTATTTTTTAAGATGTTTGTTCTACTATATGCAAGTCACAATGTTGAAGGCAGTGGTGTATGTTAGAGTTCTAATAGTCGACTTCGGGACAACCTTTAGACGCATTTTGCTACTCCTACAGAGAAAGGAGGGGGTGAGGGGGGGGGGAGGATTTTTACGGCAACAGATTTATAATGTACATAATTTTTACGATGTATACCTTATTAAGAAGGAAATGACAGTTTAGAGTATGCACGCACAATCACCGACGGGGTAATAGAACAGTTCGCCAAGTATACCTCAATCGCATCTATTAAATTCATAATTTTCTTCATACACGCACGTTGTTATCAGACTATTCTTGGCCCTTCCATTTTCGTGCAATTTGCTCACATGATTCTCGAAAGTCAGTGTTGTGTCTGCTACAATCGAATCACGGCTTTTATCTATTTAGTAATAATGAATAAAATTTAATTTTCTTCACGCCATTTCCAATACAGGTGTAGAGTAGAGCAGTAGGGGTCTAGACATTTTTAAGTCTTTTCGACTTACCTTCCACCGAAGACTCAGGTTCCATTGAGAACTCTATTCAGTGATGAATGAATTATAATGATTAAGACAACTTAAATGATTTCGATCCCTGGTCGACAGAGGTCTAGCCTAGACAACTAAGTCCCTTACAGCCACCCTCCACAAAGATATTTTCGGGACAATGTGACAGGTGGTCCCGCTTTATGCCCGTCGCCGTGTTTATGTCCAAGCCTACGATATAATTCGTACATAAGTTTTTGTAAAACCCATTGGTACGAGCCTGCCACCAAGGGATCGAACTCGGCTCTCTTAACTCGAAATTCCGACCACCCAACCACTCGGCTATCGTGACTTCTGTATTATTTGACAAGATAAACTGATAACTGTCAACTATTCATTTCATAGTTATTAATTTCATACAGACAACAAATAAAAGACGAAAAAACTATTTAAAAATAGAACACATAAGTAAAAATTTAAAATAGAACAGAATGAAAATCGCCAAAACCTTACTATTACTTTTAACAGTGGTAGAGCCACGCATCAGCTTTTGTTGTTGCATGAATGGGCCGGCTCGACCGGGGAAGTACCACGACCTCACAGAATACCGGCGTAAAGTAGAAGTCTAACAAACTTCTGCGTTTCGTCTGGTGAGTGCTGGTAACCGGTGGCCCACACACCCCTCTCCCCCAATTCTGGGGGAGGGGGACTCTAAGGGAGGCAACGCATCTGCTAAGCCTCTGGTATTGCGGGTGTTCATGGGCGGCGTTAATCACTTACCATCACGTGAGCCACCTGCTCGTTTGCCTTCCTTTGCTATAAAAAAAAGCTATAACAGTGATTATGTACCCTTTGGATCCTTACCTGCTATCTTAGTGTAGCGTAAGTATATACATAAATAACTTAAGTAAATACTTAATTTTTTAACATTAATAGACACTAGATATATTTTATTTTACTAGACACTGGTCGAATATCGTCAACATACGATACAAATTAAAAATAAATATAATAGTTACGTAACATATTTAACCCGTTCATATAGCTCTTTTGGGGTAACGTCACGCGTTTTGTATTGTCACCTACCACCAAATAAACTTCGTTCAGCTAGTATGAAGCTGGGTGTTAAGTTTCTTTAGTTTCGGAGGCACACTCGGTATTCGAGCACTAAGTATAATAAAGTACGTATGTTTCATACATTTATATTTATGTAATTTTTTTATATATTTTTTTTGGGCTTTTAATTTTTATTCTCAATTAATGTTTGTTTAGCAAATCTTTAAAGCGGTTTAGATGAATTGATTGAATTCCAAAAAGGAACGATTAACAGCACTGAAAAGAGTTTTTACATGCGCAGTAAACAAAAAATAAAAAACAAAAACACAATTTTTTAAAACAAGCTTTTGTATCTTAACAAAATAAGGAATGCTCTAAAAGAACATAAATATTTAGTAAAATAAAACCCACTAGATTATAACTAATCATATTCAATTCATATGACAGAAATGCTTTCATTCAGATTTTTTAAATCTTTTCGCAATTTTCCATATAGACCATAGACAATGAAGTCTTTCCAACTCGCTTTCCACCGAAGATTATTTGGTAGAACGTGGTGACCCTTCACGGTTTCCTGCAATAAATAAAGAAGATAAAGAATACAAAACTTAATATTGACACAAGTACAAATATATAATTTCATAAAATAAAAATTATACAGGTAAACACGACAAGCTTTTTCCATAATTATTTGATTTAAAGATTTCTTGTATTTACGTGAATACTACACATTTTAAATAAAACGATTTTTCAGTCAGTAGTCCCCCCGTGACCACGGATGCTGTAAAGCATTCGAAACGTCGGGAAATGAAAACACTTTTGAAAAATTAATTAAAAACGCGATAAAATCCGAAAACCATTTTATTTAAAATATTTGATTTAAAGTTTATCATAATTTAAATTTTTCTTTCCAGAGCATTTAAATAAAGGTGGTTTTAAAATTTATGCGATTTAAAAATATCTTCACTCCCAATGCAGGGGTAGATAGAAATCTGGACAGTTTAATCCTTTCAACCCACCTTCTACCGTGGAAATTTTTTTGGGACAAATCGCCCGTCGCTGTCTTTATGTCCTAGCCAAGAATGTAAATTATACGTAGTAAGTTTTTAATAAAAACTCATTGATCTTGCCTTGGGGATCGAACCCGGATCTCTTGACTCGAATGCCGATCACCCAAAAACTCGACTGTAGTAACTCGATTGCTATTATGTCATATCGGTAGTCAATGAGTTTGAAATATTTAAAAATTGTGATTAAAATAATGGTATTACAATACTTTTTAATGTTTAACTGGTCGCTATTTGTTTAATTAAATCATGGCATGTGCCTATGCTGTGTATTTATTGGAAATTTATTCCAGAATTCCTTCACACGACGAATTTGTATTCAAGTGAAGTAAAATTTTAGGCGCGAATGACCTTTTTTTACTTTTCTTAACGCGGAAATGCAAAGACATTTTTAAGAAACGGCCCTGTCAAGCCGGTTGGGTTATTTTAAACAGCTCGGATAAAAAAGAAACTTGCACTAAAATGTATGCGCAAACGAGATTTGAAGTACCAGGCTGACATAAGACGAAGGAGTCCGCCCTGTCATACGAGTTACATCTACTACATTGGAGTCTCATTAAGTAGGTAGGTGCCTACGTATCGCCTACGCGGTCACTCACACTAGTGTAACGATATTAATTGCCGCCCATCTTTATACAATAATGTTTTTTTATTTAACTATAATTTTGGTAGCTATTAAAACATGGAGGCTTGATAACGATCATGGTTACATATATTTATTATACTCAAAGATGTCTGTTTATTTCAATATTAGATCGTGTGGATGTTGTCAATGAGCATTGGAGTGTTAAAGTCAAACTCGGAAGTAACGATTGAGCTCACTAACGCCAGTGAGTTATCAACATTTCTCACGCTTCGTTCCTTTAGTGTGTGCTCCGTCCATCTTTGTTCCCTTGCACGTGTGTTTGTGTGCGTTCGTTATCTCGTTGCTGCTGTGTGCGAGAGCTGAGAGGAACGAGACTTGAGCACTTCCTAGGTTCGTTCAACTTTTAGCCCAGTAAACTCTGTATCGGCTATACATAGCCGGCGTGACTATAGACTGTATCAGCACTGGAAGGTTTGTCTAAGTACGTTGCGTATCTATTTTCTCTGTGCTCCCTTTGTTCTTGCCTCTTTACGGTGCTATTTCTGTTTTAGTATCACTAATACGTAAGCTAGAGTCTTTAAAGTTTGCATCGATTTTGAACAAAGGAAAGTAATTTAGTTTAGCCATTAACTTTGGTTTTGATGTTATTTTAATAAAGTAAACTGCAACCCTTCCAATAAAACTGAGTTTGTAAAGATAAAGAAATGAAAAAGGAGTTATCAGTTCAACATCATTTTATTAACCAGTTACGAGCGTTAAAAATGTATATGGTAACTGATATCGGGACCTAAAAGCTTGTCACTATCCACTGCTGGCTCTAGGCCTTCAATGAAATATTATAATAATAATCAAACATTTTAGAAGTTCGCAAGGCAAGTGGGTTAGCGAATTTGTTTTAATCAATGGCCTATAAAATATCTTCACGCAATTGTCATTACAGAGGAAGACAGAGGTCTAGACAATTAAGTCCCTTTGACCCACCTTCCACCGATGATATTTTCGGGACTTCCATTTCAAAGATATTGGCCTAACGCGGTTAAAATATAAGAAATAATGAGAACGTAGTCGTGCTAACTTGATAGTGTGAGCGCTAGCTTTAGTACGTGAGTTTTTCAGTTTTATTCATTAGGCCATTGTTTTTCTTATTTAATCCTTATTTGTATATACCTTAATGTATGTGAGCTTAAGAAATGAATGTGAGCAGGTGTGTAGAGCAAAGAGAATGTTTGAATGCTTGTGTATGAATCATTGTGTATTGGTAGACTTCAAATATTTACGTGACAATTCTTTTGTTTTTTATTAATATTTCTCCAAAAGTCATCGCCAGCTAACCTGTATCCGATAAACAAATAGCGGATTGGCGATCGTATTACTGGACGTCACACTGTACACCTTACACTTTGCATCTTTGACGTTGCATTCTTTCTCCCAGGTGTGCTGAGTTTTAGTCTGGTATATCTCGAGATAGTTATTCCGCCATCTGCCAGTAGCCTATTGCATTTCCAAGGCTTTTATTTTAGTCATCCAAACCACAGTTTAATATTTATTCAAATTTAATTAAAATGGTTTAAAAAATGTACGATTAGGTTTCGTGAACCTTGAACATTTTGACCAAAAAACCGAAGGTCGGGTTGATGACTTAGTCGCTTCGTCGCGACGTAGGCGTCTTTCTAAGAATCGCATGCGACGAGCGTCACGTACGCTTTTGGGAGGCAAATGAATATATGCTTTGTTTTTATTGTGCTTTAAGTCGTTTATAAGAATTTAAGAGACAAAGACACGACACATTGTGAGGAGAACTGTCACGAAATAAGTAGATTCGTGTTCGAATCGAACATTTTGTTGGTTTTTATTTTTTACCATTTATTACAATAATAAAACTACAATATAATACAAACAACTATTTATAGTTTCCTCACCGATTTCGGCCCCAGCGACTTTGACTATTGCGAGCGTCGTTCGTGTGCTAGCAGGTGACTGACGTAAACGATTTTTGCGTCATGTGCGAGCACATTGAGCGCAAGTCAGCACCCCTCCAACATAATTGTAGGTGATGACTGCAGTTGATCGAGCCTTGAGCGCGTCTCGTTTTTCATCGAGACAAACTACTACAATACAACAACAACGATATAAACTGCAATAATAAAAGCTAATCCTAATTCTAGTTCATTAAATAAATATCCTTTGTTTAAAACGTAGAACGGGACAAAAAAAGTCACGATACCCGAATGGTTGGGTGGTCGGAATTTCGAGTCGAGAGACCCGAGATCGATCCCCAGGTGGAAGGCTCGTACCAATGGGTTTTTCAAAAAATTATGTACGAATTACATCGTTGGCTCGGACATAAAGACGGAGAGGGGCTCACCACCTCTGTCACGTTCTCCCGAAAATATGTTCGGTGGAAGGTGGGTCATAAGGACTTAATTGTTTGGACTAGACCTCTGTCTATCCCTGTATTAGGAATTGCGAGAAAATATATTGTAGAATGAGACAACTGAAGCGATAGACCTCTGACTATAACATTGGGTGAGTCGATGAGCTTTTTAGAGAACTTTCGTTTTAAATAAGTCCGCTTCGACTTCAAGTCCGCTGCTTTTGACTTCGTCCGAGCATTACATTCCTCCTGAACCTTAAGGATACTTAAATGAGCATTTTTATAGGATATAAGTTATCTTTCAATTCAATCACTTCGGTCAATTTTCTTTAATCAAATCGTTTCAGATGTTTTTGAGTTAATGAGTAACAAACTACTATATGTAGTATGAGAATTTAACCCGTTTTAAGCTAAATTAAACACTATTTTGATTAATTTGTTATTTTGATTGATTGATTATTTTGATTAATACAAATTATTCTAATATATTTTAATTACTTCAATTCGAATTTATCGAATTGAAGTAATTAAAATATATTAGAAGAATTTATTTTGTACTATTTTATATATATTTATTTGTAGGTTTTTATGTAGAAAAACTGTTTTCTCTTTAAACTGTATTAACCTGACCGGAAATCGAACACTGGACCACTGAGCTTGAGACCATGAAAACCGGTGTTAGAATATAAATATGTTCACGCATATTCCCAATACCCCAAATTGGTTTAGACATGAAGGCAACGATGGGGATGACGATCATCACCTGTCGCGTTGTACCAAATAAGCTTCGGTGGAAAGTGGGTCGAAAAGACGCCATTGTCTAGACCTCTGGCTACCCCAGTATGTAAACTTTACTACTATAACGACTGCACACTACCGTGTTCGATGCAGATAATGTAAATAAAAAATAATTCGTCCAAATCATTTCAATATTTTAAGGTGTATAACATTGAAAATATATTTCAAAGGATGTAACGCCATCTTGTGCCGAGTAGGGAAGTTAAATGTCCAAAAATTGTCCATGTTAACAACCTAAAGTAAGACGGTAATAATAAAGCAATTGAATTGCTCGAGTTACAGAGGCGTAATATATTGTTCATTTTATTCGTTCGCCGGGATTCGCATTATAATTTAAAGTTGCTTATTCTGATAGCCACAATAAATAGCCACAATAGTGGGTTGATGGAGGTTGGGGTGATTGGAATTCGAGTCAAGAGACCCGAGTTCGATCTCTAGGTGGCTCAGCTCCCCAGTATTGGGAATGACATGAAGACATTTTTTTGCTTATTCTGAATATGTTCTTTTATCATCCGATTTGGAAGATGGGTAGAATTTAATGGAGCTCACGATAGCCGAGTGGTTGGGTGATTGGAATTTCGAGTCAAGAGACCCGAGTTCGATCCCCAGGTGGCAGGCTCGTACCAATGGGTTTTTCAAAAAATTATGTAATTATATCGTTGGCTTGGACATAAAGACGGCGACGGGCTCACCACCTGTCACGTTGTCCCGAAAATATCTTCGGTGGAAGGTGGGTCGAAGGGACTTAATTGTCTAGACTAGACCTCTGTCTACCCCTATATGTGGAATTGCGTAGAATTTTACTAGACAATGCAAGAATGTATTTTTTATCATTCTTTTCAGCCAATGTTCCGGCGAATGCATATCGTATCTAATAATATTTAACTTCCATGGGGTAAAAGCCCTAGAGGAAGATCTGCTCTTTTATCTGCTCTCTCTGATGGCTTATACGAGTGTACCCAATTCTGTCAATAAAGATACGTGAGCATGTTGAGCATGTCACCAGCCTGCCGGGTTACGCCTGGCACCATAATGCATATTTTTGTGATATGGCCGCTGGTAGTTTGGCCTTGAGTTCATCTCTCTTATTACTGTATATATTTATATTAGTATATGTTTATGCCTAAACAACTTGATGGGAGAACATAAAAGATATCGGTAAATTTGTCTATATTGCAGGACAGACATATTTGAGCATATGAAGTAATTTATTTTAAATTATCTGTCGGTTCTTATGTATTGGTGGATTTAACCATGTAGTTTTTTACAAGTTAATGTTTAAGTGTTATTTTAAAATGTAAGCCTTTAATCAACCGAAAGGCAAGATTATTAATTTTGTTGGGATAAAATTCTCGATCAGTCTTCACCACAATACAATACATAAAAATTCATCAGTAAGCAACGTTAAATAAATTTATTTCTTAATAGCTTTACGAGTAGGTATTGTTACATATTTTTTATTATTTTAAACAAATAAATACATAAATAGATAGGGATAACATTACATGCATTATGTTATGTTCACACACACATGAAAAGAAATTAATGATGATTACATTTTACATGCTATAAAATGTATATGTACAAATATGTTATCAGTCGTTTTTATTATAATTATTATTCTGTTAACAATTGCTACGATTACATTTATATCAGATTGACGTTTAATTTGAACAAATATACAATGCCAAATAATATCAATTCGGATTCGACAGGCGTATGCGAGCAAATTTAAAACTGATTACTCCAGAATAGGGGTGCACGGTTCAACGTCCTCGCTTAGTTTTTGGTTCGTACGTTGGCAGCATTGAAATTAATTCGTCTAGAAAAACGAAACAAATTTTATGCGTTGCGTACCTAAAAACAACTTTCACGTTTTTATATACGTAATTGTTTGTATAATAAAGTATTGCAAAATTATGATTTTTGCATATTAAACGTGTGGTGTACAAATAACACATTTATTAGTAAATAAATCCGGGAGAGGCAATAATAACGTAATATATATAAGTCTTCCTGTACTCCTGTTATTTAAGCGAGAAACTACGGTAAGAAAAATACATGATCGCAATTATCGAAATTTTACTGAATGTCAAAATGGCGCTGTTACTGTTAGTTTCAAGTACCAGGGTTCATAGATATTGTTAACTACGTCTTCTAGCATAATAGAAATAATGCTAGCTGTTCGTTTGTTATTGGCATATATATTAGGACAGAGCTGATCGCAAGATATGCGGTTATAGTGTCCCAAATCTTTTCTTTTCAATTTAAAGATCTAAAAGAGGGTTTTATGGAACATAATTTGAGAGAAACCCTGTAAATTTTATATTATAAATAACTGACAAAAATTTATTGGAAAAACACATTTATGAGACCTAAAAAAACAACCAGGACTGCAGCATTACGCGTCAATTATCCGTACTAATATTTAAAGTACTACAACAGATTAAGCTTTGTTAGTCTGTGGTTTAATTTTATAAGGTTTTTATTTTATTTATAACATTATATCAATCGTAGATTATCCATTGAATTATTGTATATATTTATGTTATAAAATTTTAGATATATTTAGATATTTTATTGAACAGATTATGGAAGGATTTTTTTAGATTAATAGGAAATAAAAAAAAATATCTTCACGCAATTCCCAATACAGGGGTAGACAGAGGTGTATTCTAGACAATTAAATCTCTTTGACTGGTGGTAAGCTTGTCGCTCTTTTATAATCCAGGCTAATGAAAACTCATTAGTACGTCCAGGGACAGAACTAAAGTCTTCTGATTCGAACTTTGATCTCTCAGTCTTAAGGTTATCGCGGCTGTATAGTAATCTTATCTGCAGTAATTTAAAATTTAAAGTTATTTTCGTAGTTAGTTAAGGTTCCAAGGAACGAGTGTCTACTTAATTATATTTTATAAATATACTGCTGCGCATTTAAAACGTTTAATAAAATTTTAATTCGATGCCATTTTTAACTTGTTTTCTTATCTCCGTTTTAGCAGGTGTAGGAGATAATAGGAAGTGCATTAAAATGATTTAAAACGCGGGACCGAAACCATAAAATACGTTATGGGGTCAGTCCCCTGACGGTTTACGCGCACATTGTCTCTCTTTGCAATTAAATGTCATGTACATGTTACCAATTACCAAATGTTGCCATTTAATTAAGCAATTATTCAACGTCAGGAAGTTGACCTTTCAAACAAAAATTTTAACTTTAAATTTCAATCTTTTTAAAATTTTACTTTAGTACCGTTGTCAACTCTTACCATAACCGGGACGAAACGGATAGGAGGGTATAGTTTTATATATTGGTTGTTTTTATACAGATACCAAAATCAATACAGATACCAAATATAAATAATGTCTTCTACTTATCATTATTTAAATTGGTCAAAGATATATATATATATATATATATATATATATATATATATATATATATATACACGCCATTCCCAATACAGGGGTAGACAGAGGTCAGAGACAAGTCCTTTCGACCCGAAGATATCTTTGGAACAACGTGACAGGTGGTGAGCCCTAAAATAAGTTTTTTTGAAAAACCTATCGGTACGAGCCTGCCACCTGGTTATAATTTGAATTCCAAATAAGTGTCACAGCGTTATGTTGGCGATAAACCTTTTTTTTTCGTTCCATATATTTTTACAAAATTACATAAATAATAAAAAAATATATGTTTTAACGGAAATAACGAAGGCACCATAAACACCCAGACCCGAGAAAATGTAGAAACAGTGGTTTTTCTACATTGACTCGTCCGGGAATCAAACCCGGTACCTCGACATGGCGACACTTATGATACGGCACGGCGATAACCGGTGTTTATGCCACTCGTAAACAAATTTGATACGCTCGGTAACAGTGCGTTTACGTATTGATTTTTTTATCCGTCTTATTAATTTCTGGAAGATCATAGTCAGATAAGTTTTAACTGTTTCTCATCGCGAAATCATCGATTTGATTACTCTTTATTGTATTGTATGTAGAAGGAAATTATGCAATATTCCTATCGGTTTGAACTCTTAAAAGGCAAATGACGGCAACAGGCTCACCACCTGTCACGCCCTCCTAAATAAGGTCCTAAATAAGTTAATTAAAGTAAATTAAGATAATTGAAGTATTTAAATAACAAAATAAAGATTTGCAGAATTTGCCAATTTAACCCATTTTAATTATAGCTTTTTTCAGGTCTAATTACCAAAACCTGTTGTTTCCGGTTGGTTTTCAAGATGGGAGGGCTAGGACGGCCGACGAACTTTACAAAGCATATCAGAGACCAAATGCAGAAGAGTTTATGTGTTAATAACTTTGACATACAAAAGTGAACTTAAGGCTTGACGCTTTACGGTAGCTTATCGTGAAATTGCGGAAGTGGGATCATTGCGCTTGAAGCAATTCAAGTAGGCAGGACAAAAACAGCGTAACGACAAAATTGTTTTTCTTTCGATTTTAAGACTTAAGTTTGAAATGTTATGGTTGCACATCATTTGTGAGTTTTCAGTGTTGTAAGGTCGATGATAGATTTAGCTTCCTGGTACGTCTCATATCAATTAAGTGTAATTTATTAGGAAATCAGGGCGGTCAAGTCACGCGTAGCGTTGCTGACACTATAAGGTTAGAGACCAATTGTATTAGGAATTCATCGACGTAATGTTGGTAGGTTTATTATAGGTAAATATAAAAAAAAAAAAAATATCTTCACGCAATTCCCAATACAGGGGTAGACAGAGGCCGAGTCTAGACAATTAAGTCCCTTCGACCCACCTTTCACCGAAGATATTTTCGGGACAACGTGACAGGTGGTGAGCCCGTCGCCGCCTTTATGTCCAAGCCAACGATATTCGTACATAAGTTTTTTTTTTGAAAAACCCATTGGTACGAGCCTGCCAACTGGGGATCGAACTCGGGTCTATTGACTCGAAATTCCGACCACCCAACCACTCGGCTATCGTGACTTTTATAGGTAATAAGTAAATAATAAATAAATACATACAGAGAAAGGGAATAACTTTTCAAAGACCATGTGGGCAAACTGCTCGAAGCGGCGGTCAAGAGTACTCGGATACCTAGTGCATGTATGAAGAAAATTTTTATCCAAAAGAAGCTCAGGAGGTATGTAAGGATCGTGATCGTGTTAGGGACAGTGCGTGAAGATAAAACATATAAAAGAAAGGTATAACATCACATACATTTCCTGATCCCAAAGTAATCAGCTTAAGCACTTGTATGGAATCGGAAACAATGAAGCTACCGCTAGCTAGACCCGAGAAAATGGTGTCGATCACCGGCTCTGATCACCAGCTCTAAAGTCCACGGTTCGATACCTGGACGGATCATTGTGTAAACCACTTTTTCTACATTTTCTCGAATTTTGGTGTTTGTGGCACCTTCTTTGATTCCATAATAAAAGTGCTTTAGCTACTTACTTTGGAGTCAGACCAATGTATGTGATGTTATCCCAAACAATACAAAAGCTCCTATGACAAATTATGGCGTTCCTAATATAAGTCATAACTAATAAATAAATAAATAAATAAATATCTTCACGCAATTCCCAATACAGGGGTAGACAGAGGTCTAGTCTAGACAATTAAGTCCCTTCGACCCACCTTCCACCGAAGATATTTTCGGGACAACGTGACAGGTGGTGAGCCCGTCGCCGTCTTTATGTCCAAGCCAACGATATTCGTACATAAGTTTTTTTTTTGAAAAACCCATTGGTACGAGCCTGCCAACTGGGGATCGAACTCGGGTCTCTTGACTCGAAATTCCGACCACCCAACCACTCGGCTATCGTGACTTTTATAGGTAATAAGTAAATAATAAATAAATACATACAGAGAAAGGAATAACTTTTCAAAGACCATGTGGGCAAACTGCTCGAAGCGGCGGTCAAGAGTACTCGGATACCTAGTGCATGTATGAAGAAAATTTTTATCCAAAAGAAGCTCAGGAGGTATGTAAGGATCGTGATCGTGTTAGGGACAGTGCGTGAAGATAAAACATATAAAAGAAAGGTATAACATCACATACATTTCCTGATCCCAAAGTAATCAGCTTAAGCACTTGTATGGAATCGGAAACAATGAAGCTACCGCTAGCTAGACCCGAGAAAATGGTGTCGATCACCGGCTCTGATCACCAGCTCTAAAGTCCACGGTTCGATACCTGGACGGATCATTGTGTAAACCACTTTTTCTACATTTTCTCGAATTTTGGTGTTTGTGGCACCTTCTTTGATTCCATAATAAAAGTGCTTTAGCTACTTACTTTGGAGTCAGACCAATGTATGTGATGTTATCCCAAACAATACAAAAGCTCCTATGACAAATTATGGCGTTCCTAATATAAGTCATAACTAATAAATAAATAAATAAATAAATATCTTCACGCAATTCCCAATACAGGGGTAGACAGAGGTCTAGTCTAGACAATTAAGTCCCTTCGACCCACCTTCCACCGAAGATATTTTCGGGACAACGTGACAGGTGGTGAGCCCGTCGCCGTCTTTATGTCCAAGCCAACGATATTCGTACGTAATTTTTCGAAAAACCCATTGGTACGTGCCTGCCACCTGGGGATCGAACTCGGGTCTCTTGACTCGAAATGCCGACCACCCAACCACTCGGCTATCGTGACAAAAAAAAGTCAAGTTAATCAAATAAAAAATTACCTTAACCATAGTAAATTAAGTGTTAAGGAGATAAAATGGGAGAAGTTAGGATTGTAGTATGTGAAAGGATGCTGGCTCCTCCGTGAAAGAGGTATGATTTTTATACATGTATGTATGTATATATTATACATGTATGAAAGTCACGATAGCCGAGTGGTTGGGTGGTCGGAATTTCGAGTCAATAGACCCGAGTTCGATCCCCAGTTGGTAGGCTCGTACCAATGGGTTTTTCAAAAACTTATGTACGAATATCGTTGGCTTGGACATAAAGGCGGCGACGGGCTCACCACCTGTCACGTTATCCCGAAAATATCTTCGGTGAAAGGTGGGTCGAAGGGACTTAATTGTCTAGACTCGACCTCTGTCTACCCCTGTATTGGGAATTGCGTGAAGATATTTATGATATTTATATTTATTATGTATGTATGTATGTATGTTTAAAATAGTTATTTTTATTCTGATATTTTTTTTATTAAGAAATATAAATGCGAATACTCGCGAGAGTGAGGACGTATCTCTTCTTCTCTTCTTACGTGGTAACATACACCATTTTACGATTGAATGCATAACAATTTACTACTTACTATATATACTATAACTTCTGTATAGTAGTGGATTCTCATAAGTAATGCAATATATTTTTTTAAATAATTTTAAAAATAAAATAAAATAAATATCTTCACGCAATTCCCAATACAGGGGTAGACAGAGGTCAAGTCTAGACAATAAAGTCCCTTTGACCCACCTTCCACCGAAGATATTTTAAATAATTTTATTGTAATAAATTATTATAATAATTATCTTCACGCAATTCCCAATACAGGGGTAGACAGAGGTCTACTCCTGTGTGTCTTGTACAAATAGTCTAGACAATTAAGGCCTTTAGACCCTTCCACCGAAGATATTTTCGGGACAACGTGACAGTTGGTGAGCTTGTCGCCATCTTTATTTCCAAACCAACGATATAATTCGTAGGAAGTTTTTGAAAAATCCTTTGGTACGCGCCTGCCACCTGGTGATTGAACTCGGGTCTCTTGACGCGAAATTCCGACCACCCAACCATACAGCTGTCGTGACTTTTGCTTTTATTTTAATACAATGGTAATTTACTTAAAACTGTGTAGATGAGTTGCTTATAATCTAAATTTTAAATGTAACGATTGGTTACAGATTTTATCACGTTTTATTTAGTTATTTAGGTTCATATCTCGCTAGAAGGATAAGACATTTTTTAAAAGTAATATTTCATTGAAAACTTGCATAAGAAGTCAAAGATTTTCTTTTTATTTTCTATTTTACAGCAGACATACTTTTTCTTTTTACATTGCAACTGGCAGTACAATTCAAAATTATATCAAATAGTAAATACTGTCTTAAAATAAAATACTGTCTTAAAATCAAATAGTAAATACAATTCAAAATTATATCAAATAGTAAATTTGAGGAAAATCCTAATAGTTTGTATTGGCAGGTGATGGGTCTATCACATCACCTTAGTGATCACGTCATCTTAGTGTCCAAATCGGCGGTACATTAGTCTGATAGTAAGTATTTCAAATGTATGTAAAATAGTCGATGTTTCTAGATTTTACAAATTCATTTCAAAGCCTAAAATATCGAATAGATAGATCAGTATCGGATGACAGGCAGATTTTTTTTCTTTTTTTTTCCGAAATTTAAATTATGCTTCTTTATAAGGGACTTATTGAAATTCAACACATACATAGCGGAAATGACGGGTGTAGTGTCAAGACCTCGTAGATTTACGGAGTGAAGTAAGGCAATTTTGTGTTTCTACGTTATGTTCCACTCCCTCTTTGCTCAAGTATTTCCTTCTCTCCTTTTTTCGTTTTTTAAATGTCTTTTTAATCCTTCTTTAATGTAGTTATAACTACTTAAGTTTTGGCTTTCCTACGACCTTTTTTTTAAATACTTTAAAAGATTGTAGCTTTTGTTTAACTGGAAATGTATCTTATGGTGTATTCAAACTCAATAGAACCATTTCATATTATTCTTTTATATGCAAGAATGATCTACAAGTAATTCTACATAAAATCTTGGCTCTAGATGTAGGAACTTCTCAAACGTCGACAACATTGTTCACTTTATCAATTCTAGTCTACCAATTCATCAAATAAAAAGTTTTTTTCATATTAATTTATTCTAAAAGTATAGTTTTTGAAAGCATGTAAATTTACAGAAATACCATCTGCAAAAAAAGAGAAAAAACCCGAAGTTGGAGTTGACATAACTTTATCACAAGTCACATTGTCGGGGCGTGACGTTAATCTTTAGGAGACGAATTACACCGACCTTTTGCACATGTCACAAATACCGATATATCGAGAAGCATTCGTTTGCTATAATAGAGTTAAAATGACTCGAACATTTCTAAATTGGGCGTGTAATAGAAAATATTAACGGGTTAGTGACCGGTCACGTGGCGACGCACGATATTCTGCGATTGAATTGTGTTTAGCGATTTGAAATTTAGAACAAAATATATATTTGGTTTAAAATTTTAGACTTTTATATTATACATTAATCTTAGGCGTAAATACCTACAATTATTTAAGAGAGAGAGTGAGAGAGACTCTCGCGATTTCTCTTCCTCTCTCTCTCTCTATGTATATAATAAATAAATAATATCTTCACGCAATTCCCAATACAGGGGTAGACAGAGGTTGAGTCTAGACAATTAAGTCCCTTCGACCCACCTTTCACCGAAGATATTTTCGGGACAACGTGACAGGTGGTGAGCCCGTCGCCGCCTTTATGTCCAAGCCAACGATATTCGTACATAAGTTTTTGAAAAACCCATTGGTACGAGCCTACCAACTGGGGATCGAACTCGGGTCTATTGACTCGAAATTCCGACCACCCAACCATTCGGCTATCGTGACATATCTCTATGTATATGTGTTTATAAAGTTATCTAGAAAATTTTCATAAGAATATTTATAGCTTATATCTGCTCCTCCTTAACAGCCTATCAAGAGTCCACTGCTGAACATAGGCCTCCCTCAAAGTGTTCCAAATGACGGTGCTTAACCTTGAGCATTTTTTGACTTCCCGCAACATTTTGCAAGTCGTCACTCCTTCTTGTGGAGAGGTGTCCTGCATTGAGTCTGCTTAAACGAGGATGCAACCTGAGAACCGGTTTTCCCCATAACTTACATATAATTTACTTAGCGACATTTAGAGGTCATTGCAAGACGTAGGTCACTCCTTTAAGAATAAGAAGGTTTTGTCTTTATCGCCAAAGTCTGCAAGCGGCTTGGCGATTAGTATATGGCGTTCAGACATGGTTAAACTCTTAAGAACTTTCTTGGTAGAGCCACGCATCAGCTTTTGTTGTTGCACGAATGGGCCGGATCGACCGGGGAAGTACCACGACCTTACAGAATACCGCGTGAAGTAGAAGTCTAACAAACTTCTGCGTTTCGTCTGGTGAGTGGAGGTAACCGGAGACGCACCCCCCCCCCCTCCCCCAATTCGGGGGGGGGGTCACTCTAAGGGAGGTAACGCATCTACTATGCCTCTGGTATTTCGGATGTTCATGGGCGGCGGTAATCACTTACCATCACGTGAGCCATCTGCTCGTTTGTCTCCCTTAAAAAAGACACCAAATATCAAAAATGAATTAAAAAAGGAATGTTTTAAAGATTGACGATAGCCGAGTGGTCAGGTGATTGGAATTCGTGTCGAGAGACACCAGTTCGATCCCCCAACGCTCGTACCAATGGGTATTTTTCAAAAAACTGAGGTACGATTTATATCGTTGGCTGGGACATAAAGACGGCGTCGGGCTCACCACGTGTCACGTTGTACCAATTACTGTCTTCGGGGGAAGGTGGGCCGAAAGTTTATCCCTGTATTGAGAATGGCGTGAAGATATTTACTTATTTATTTATATTATAACGTTTGAAAGATCGTATGCGATAATTAAATCATAGAAAATCCATTTATACTTTTGACTACTTTCATTTAATTTCAAACATTAATTGTTAGTAGAATTTGATTAACGTTCATAACTATTGTAAATGTTAATATATAAATGTTATACACGGACGGATTTATTACGTTTTTATTAACATAGATTGTACAGAATGTGTAGATGTTTTTGAATAATGTGTAAAGCAAATTATGCGCAGTTTCCCCGTCTAAAGAACAACAAACATCCGGCGCCATGTAATTGAATCTCAGTTTTCATAGTTACGAATACATGGAGTCGTTTAATGTAGCGCATCCGATCATTGCACAATATGCGAATACATAATGCATTGTCTAACGCCATGTTCGAATTCGAAATGCTTTAGTTTTCAGCGGTTGACGTATACGAATGTATTAGGAGGCTGTTGAACGACGTTCCCATATTTTATTTATCGATTCGTTTGAATGACAATCGATTTAATTTCAGCATCAGCAGTCATGTTGTATTGTGTTTCAAGTATTTTCTGGCTTATTATCGATTTTTGCTGTTTTTCGTCAATGTTTTACTGAATTAAGTATTCCGGTGCTTGTGTATTTTATTCGTAGCCAGTATTCAATCGTGAAATATGAGTACTATTAACAATTATCTTTACGGATTTTCCTATACTATAGTAGTCAGTGGCCTAAAAATTTTAGTACTTTAGTGTCACATTTTACCAGATTTGTTTGGATCAACGTGATGTGACGATCAATTGTGATGGGCTTGTCGCCCTCTTAATGTCCAAGGCAAGGATACGAATTTCACATACATATATAATTTGTAAATATACATTTAAACAGAATTTCATACAGATAGATATTGTCGCTTTAACAACCTCCGTAGAAAAGTAGATATAGACTCTGAGGTAGTGCACAACAGTAATCGAACCTGAGGTGATATTTTTCTAGTCCGACACCTAACTCTGTAGCAAGGCAATAGTATATTATTTCATGTATATATTTTATTCATGAAGAAAGTGAAGAAGTTGAAAGAAGCAAAAGCGGTGTGTAAGGATCGTGGACACTTGGCTATCTGTTCTCTCTGGATAAATCCTAAGGGATTGTGCGTGAAGATAAGTTAAGGTTAGCTATATACATATTTTATTTAGGGGTTATAATTAGTTAAAACCTAGTATAATTGAAATAAAACATGAGAGAGAGTGAGTACGTGGGTTGACTTTTAAGTTTATAATTTACTTAATCTTTAGGAACAGGAGAATATAACGTACAAGAGGTGCGAAAGAATAAGTCTTCATTGTTCAAAGTATCTTAGAAATTGTGTCTTTAAACAATGTGAAGAAGTGCTTCTTTTAGTAAATCTCTACAGATAAATAAAATTGGAGTGTCTGTTTGTAATATTGAAATAACCATTTTTACTACATGTATATGAGTAAATATGGTACATACAGCAAAATATTTTTTTTTACAATTTTTGTCTATCTGTTTATTCCGGCTAATCTCTGAAAAGCCATTTAACAGAGATTAGCCGGGACATTCTGGTCTGGTATAATATTCTGATAAGTTCAAAATATTCTGGATAATTGCGTAAATAGTCTCTTTTCAATATACTTTATCGATGAAGTGACTTTCAATTATAATATGTCCTTCATCTCTTGCATATATGCATCGACCGACAGGATGGGAAAAGTTTTAGTGCATTTGTCATGGAATGGCATTAATTCTAAATTTATTATATTCACACTTTCATTGTTGAAGGTCGTATTGTTTATAAGCGACTTAAATATTAACACATTTGTATTTATGATAATTACGTGCCCTTTCGTCGACTTTCTGTAAATTTTATTTTGTACTAGCTGCCCCTCGCGGCATTGCCCGCAGTTTAACACTTAACGCGGAACCCTTATTATGTTTCAGTTACATTACATTTTTATTGGTGTATGTACCATATATATATTCATATACATACGGTAGTAAAAGACCGTTATTTCAATATTACATACAAACACTCCAATTTTATTTATATGTATGGATTCATAAATTAGAAATAAATAAAAAATGCATGTCGCCGCTCATAAACGATGAATGAGATCAGAAAAACTTGTTTATGTATTTGTTGTTATGTGCATATTACTTTACATAATTCATACCGACACGTGTTACTTACCCGGAATATTTTTTGTCAAATGTACAGAAGACGTGATAAGCGTTAAATTTTTTTGTTCGATTAAAAAGGGTGAACGATTCTCTTTTATTAAAGCGCGTCATGACATCAAGGTCGATCAAGGGACTTAATCATATCGTTACCTGGAAGGACAATATCGAATGAAATGGAAGACGTCATTGCAATTGTTTCTTCTCATGTTTAAAAAAATGTAATTCAGATATGTTCAAAGAATGTTGAGGAGAAAATATAGAACGAGAAAGAGAACAGTAAAAACGGTCGAGATAGACCGAGACTCCCTATTGAAGACCATAGGCCAGACCAGATATGAGCTTGCTACAAGCAAATTGCTTGCTTGTAGAAAGGAAAACTTTGGAGCTCAAATACTCGGAACCCAATTGGAATTTAACCTTGAACTGGAAACTCGGAAATTAGTTACGAAGAATATAAGTAAAAGGGTATGCAATAGTCCTGCCAATTGGTGACGGGTTTTCTCTGGCTACCCAGACTGGAATTATGCATGAAGATCGGTTTGTGCTTTCCTTACTAGCTTATCAAAATATTGAATTTTATAGCAGATATTTGTTGTATGTCCCCGAAAAATATGTACGGTTACTTCAAAATTAACCGCATGCAGCGGGCATTGCACATCTTAGGGGTGCGACAATTATTGACGACTTCCGTAAACGTGTGGCGTACGCAATGGTTCTTCATGGTATCGCTAGCTTGAGGTACCGGGTTGAATTCGGTTCAGGAATCTTTCCTATACTAATAAATTGAAAAACTTCATATCTTTCATGCCTCAGCTCGTGTCCGAGAAATGCAACTTTTCTTTTCACGACAGTCTTTAAAAATTGCCGTTTATGATCCCAGAACTTCTATATACTTATATAGCCTTAAATATTTCTTATTAACACGGTAACTGAGTTGGCTCGGACATAATAACGGCGACGGACTCACCACCGGTGACGACCACCCTCCTTCCACCATTTCGGTGGAAGGTGGGTCGAAGGGACTTAGTTACCTAGACTAGACCTCTGTCTACCCCTGTATTGGGAATTGCGTGAAGATATTTATTTTTTAATGACCACATATTTGAAGCAACATATCTCAAGTCAAAGTCACGATAGCCGAGTGGTTGGGTGGTCGGAATTTCGAGTCGAGATTCTCGAGTTCGACCTCTGTCTACCCCTTTATTGGGAATTGCGTGAAGATATTTATTTATTATTTTTATTTACATATCTCAAGGATATAAAAAAAACCTTGCTTACTAATTTATTGCTACTGCAGTCCAAATGTTTAACAAAATTAATTCACTGTACTCGTAAACAAGTTAGTGTATTTTCATAAAACGTAGGAAAATATTGCATCGGCAGAAGGGTCACGCATATTTGAATAAATCCCCTCTCAACTTTGATATTGTGAAATGAGCCTTGGAATTAACTTGTTTATTTTGTTCCCATGTAAAGTTGTTGCACTCGTTCGCAACGGGGTCAGTGCATTTGCGCTTTTGCCTTACATGAAAGAAATCTAGATATAAATTTTCATAATGTACAAAATGTAATTTTTCAAAATGCGTTATGCATGTGAGATTTCAGGGAGTTGACAATACTATGGTTAATTTGGGTGTATTTTAATGCATTATGCGAAATGAACTCTTGAAAAAATATTTGTACGCCATTTCCAATACATGTATTTATATTAAAAAATAAGTCATTTTGTTAGTTACCATTGCTCTTCAGAGATGGAACCTATAGTTTTTCTAAAATATATCTTCACGCCTATTTATCTATTTCCAATACAGAGTTAAACAGAAGTCTTAAGAATTAAGTCCTTTCCGCTCACCTTCCACCGATTACACATCATTTTCGAGACAACGTGACAAGTGATAAGACTGTCGGTGTACTTAAGTCTAAGCCAACGATGTAAATATGAGTCTGCCACCGGGTAGAGCTTGGGTCTTCGCTTCGAATTCTGATCACCCAACCACTCAGCTATCGTGACTGTATGACGAATTTATAGTAATAGTTAAAACAGCATAGAATAGCAAATGCTAAGGTAAAAGTCACGATAGCCAAGTGGTAGGGTGATCGGAACTCGAGTCGAGAAACCCGAGTTCGATCCCCAGGTGGCAGGCGATTCATGTTGCTGGCTTATACATAAAGACGGCGACGGGCTCACCACCTGTCACGTTGGCCCAAAATATCTTTGGTGGGAGGTGGGTCGAAAGGACTTAATTGTCTAGACCTCTGTAGCGTGAGGACATATTTTTTTAAGGTGTAAGAAGTCTGGTACTGCGGTCGCTAATCCGCTTGCCAACCGCAGCGATTGTGACGAAGCCTCCCTTACGGGTGAGACTCATCACTTGCAGTTGATTTTTACAGACCGTTTTGTCAACGGTCTGTATTCGTATGTTTTCATTATTATTTGACAGACTCACCGTATGGTAACGGCGTAAGAATATTACCACTCCCTCTCTTCCCGTGGGTGTCGTAAGAGGCGACGAAGGAAAACAGCCCTGAATATCGTTATGGCAACAAGAAGGCGGGATAATCATCTCGGGCGGGAAGATAGGCAGCAGCATCTGAGGTGCGAGTGATCTGGTAATGCGATCGCCAATCCGCTTGCCAATCGTGGCGATTATAGCAAATCCTCCCTATGGGAGAGGCCTATGTCCAGCAGTGGACTTTAACAGGCCGATATGTTTGTATGTATTTGACAGACATTCTTGATCCATGTTCGCAAAGCTCATTGTTAATTCTGCACTTAAAATTGTTATTAACAATTTTATTTATGCCATCTGGAGATTTGATGTAGATTACTGGCTATCTATAATTAATTTTTTTGAAGTCGGTTGTAACTGAAATAGTAATAAAAATTCATAAAACAGCAGGTTTTATCTAGTGGGCATCGCTAACTAACAAACAAGAATAATTTTTCTTCAGCCAAGTGTGAAGTGTTGAAACTCTATCTTATACTGAACTCTTTTAAGATAACATTGTTTATTACTTTCTCGTGTATTAAATTTGGTCGGCCATATTAATTTAATTTCATCGCAAGGTTCTGACCAGCCGCGTGGCCGTGCTCTCGATACGTCAATAGCCAGACATATTATCATAGATATCAATAAATTTTCATATCATGTATACTAAAGATCATATTAGGTTGAAAAACATATCAAGATTTCGAAAATGCTTTATCGGATGATAAATTGAATTATTTATTGCATTTATTAGCCCTTTATTAGAACTAGATGTATGTTAATAAGAGAATCGGTTATGTTAATTTACGATAAACTTTCTTAGATTAGAAATTAAAAATAGAACCGTGTTATGCAATATCGAGACGCGTAATTTGTAACGTATTTATGCGAATTAAGTAAGTTTTTATTCATGCAACTGGCAAGATTTATGTATATTTGTCGTTTTAAAAATTCAAATTTTTTATTTGACGCTGTTTTCCGGCCAAGTTCGACATTGAAGTTCAATGAATGGATTTATATTTCTAGAATGATGAATACAAAAAAAATCGATTATAACATTTTTCAAGGAAATTCACGAATTCCTGACAGAAAAAAGTATGCTTACTTGTTGTAATTTTAATATGAATAGCAATTCATAAGCATACTCTTTTACTTATTTTGAAGTTGATTTTCCTTATTATTCTTATAATGTTACTATAAATATTACGACTGAAGAATTGAAGACGTAATTTCCATTTAATTGAATATTTTTAAAACACCACATCTCTTTTACAATATGTATCTGTCACCGAAAACATACAACTAATAATTAATTTTAATTAGTTTCGTATTTTGACACGAATTTTGAAAACGCCCCTCGCTTTAATTGTTTAAAAGATCATTAATAATTTCAAAACGAGTGTACCATATGCATTGGCCCATTGTGAGCATTATTAAACATGTAATCCCATTGTAAATGGTCGATGTAAGGTGTGGAGTTTAAAACAGCCTGCGTTTTGTACAGACGGAGGCGCGCCAAGAATTGTGAAAAAAAAAAAGTTATCGGACATGAATGACCGCTTTCGTTATACATGATGAATTTTTATCGTTGACTTTAAATTTATTTATAACATTTAAAACTGAACGTATTTGTATAATTGACGACGCTGCTTAGCAGAGGCGGTTTATATTTAATTCTTTTATTGAATCGTTCACAGTTCCTTATCTGAACTACATAAATTATTATTATATTTCTAGAAGTAAAAAGAAATATCTTCACACCATTCCCAATAGAGGTCTCGACAATTAAGTCTTTTCCATCCACCTTCCACCGAAGATATTTTTGGGAGAACGTGACAGGTGGTGAGCCCGTGTCCGTCTTTATGTCCAAGCCAACGATATGATTCGTACATAGGTTTTTGAAAAAACCCATTATTGGTACGAGCCTGCCACCTGGGATCGAACTCGGGTCTCTCGACTCGAATTGCAATCACCCAACCACTCGGCTACCGTCACGAAGATAGAAGTAAGAAAAAAAGATAGAAAGAAAGTTTGTTTGCAGCTGTCTTTAAATAGCTAGCTTCAATTTATCTCTTCATTGTAATTTCGTTTTTTTTTTCAAACAGGAGTATGCACATTTACATATTTATTTATTAAATATATTAATTGTACCGTTCTCTAGGACACCAATTACGACGATGGGCTCATCAAATTGGGTGTCAATGTCAAAGTTTGGTGGAAAGTTTCGACCTGAAAGGACTTTAAGGTGTAAGAAGTCTGGTACTGCGGTCGCTAATCCGCTTGCCAATCGTGGCGATTATAGCAACCTCCCTATGGAGAGTCGGCGTCCAGCAGTGGACTTTAACAGGCCGATATGTTTGTATGTATTTGACAGACATTCATGATCCATGTTCGCAAAGCTCATTGTTAATTCTGCACTTAAAATTGTTATTAACAATTTTATTTATGCCATCTGGAGATTTGATGTAGATTACTGGCTATCTATAATTAATTTTTTTGAAGTCGGTTGTAACTGAAATAGTAATAAAAATTCATAAAACAGCAGGTTTTATCTAGTGGGCATCGCTAACTAACAAACAAGAATAATTTTTCTTCAGCCAAGTGTGAAGTGTTGAAACTCTATCTTATACTGAACTCTTTTAAGATAACATTGTTTATTACTTTCTCGTGTATTAAATTTGGTCGGCCATATTAATTTAATTTCATCGCAAGGTTCTGACCAGCCGCGTGGCCGTGCTCTCGATACGTCAATAGCCAGACATATTATCATAGATATCAATAAATTTTCATATCATGTATACTAAAGATCATATTAGGTTGAAAAACATATCAAGATTTCGAAAATGCTTTATCGGATGATAAATTGAATTATTTATTGCATTTATTAGCCCTTTATTAGAACTAGATGTATGTTAATAAGAGAATCGGTTATGTTAATTTACGATAAACTTTCTTAGATTAGAAATTAAAAATAGAACCGTGTTATGCAATATCGAGACGCGTAATTTGTAACGTATTTATGCGAATTAAGTAAGTTTTATTCATGCAACTGGCAAGATTTATGTATATTTGTCGTTTTAAAAATTCAAATTTTTATTTGACGCTGTTTTCCGGCCAAGTTCGACATTGAAGTTCAATGAATGGATTTATATTTCTAGAAGTAAAAGAAATATCTTCACACCATTCCCAATAGAGGTCTCGACAATTAAGTCTTTTCCATCCACCTTCCACCGAAGATATTTTCGGGACAACGTGACAGGTGGTGAGCCCGTGTCCGTCTTTATGTCCAAGCCAACGATATTCGTACATAAGTTTTGAAAACCCATTATTGGTACGAGCCTGCCACCTGGGATCGAACTCAGGTCTCTCGACTCGAATTGCAATCACCCAACCACTCGGCTACCGTCACGAAGATAGAAGTAAGAAAAAAAGATAGAAAGAAAGTTTGTTTGCAGCTGTCTTTAAATAGCTAGCTTCAATTTATCTCTTCATTGTAATTTCGTTTTTTTTTTCAAACAGGAGTATGCACATTTACATATTTATTTATTAAATATATTAATTGTACCGTTCTCTAGGACACCAATTACGACGATGGGCTCATCAAATTGGGTGTCAATGTCAAAGTTTGGTGGAAAGTTTCGACCCGAAAGGACTTCATTGTATAGACCTAACCAAGTTCTGGGAAAAATTGCTTTTTAGCAATATAATCAAAAAGAAAGTAAAAATAATAAAATAAAATATCTTCACGCAATTCCCAATACAGGGGTAGACAGAGGTCGAGTCTAGACAATTAAGTCTCTTCGACCCACCTTTCCCCGAAGATATTTTCGGGACAACGTGACAGGTGGTGAGCCCGTCGCCGTCTTTATGTCCAAGCCAACGATATTCGTACATAAGTTTTTGAAAAACCCATTGGTACGAGCCTACCAACTGGGGATTGAACTCGGGTCTATTGACTCGAAATTCCGACCACCCAACCACTCGGCTATCGTGCAAAAAGAAAGTTGAAAAATAATTATTTAAATTAATAATTATATTATCAATACATCCATGATTAGAGTACTAGCATTCATATTCTTCACACAAACGAAAGTTGACGAAAACTAGAATTGCAGTGGACAACTCTTCCAAGCCAATTCGAAAATTTAATGTATTATTAAGTACAAGTTTAATTTCATTGATGAAGTCACGATAGCCGAGTGGTTGGATGGTCGGAATTTTGAGTCAAGAGACCCGAGTCCGATCCCCAGGTGGCAGGCTCGTACCAATGGGTTTTTCAAAAACTTATGTACGAATTACATCGTTGGCGTCACGTTATCACCTTGTCCCGAAAATATCTTCGGTGGAATCTGAGTCGAAGGGACTTAATTGTCTAGACTAGACCTCGGTCTACCCCTGTATTGGGAACTGTGTAAATAAAAATAAATAAATAAATATCTTCACGCAATTCCCAATAAAGGGGTAGACAGAGGTCAAGTCTAGACAATTAAGTCCCTTTGACCCACCTTCCACCGAAGATATTTTCGGGACAACGTGACAGGTGGTGAGCCCGTCGCCGTCTTTATGTCCAAGCCAACGATGAAATTCGTACATAAGTTTTTGAAAAAACTCATTGGTACTGCCACTTGGGGATCGAACTCGGGTCTCTCGACTCGAAACAAAACACCCAACAACTCGGGATTTGTGTGAAGATATTTATTTACTTATTTATTCATTAATTGGGTCACACTGTATATTACCTAAAGTTTGCGGTTTGGGCCCGATTCGTGAACAACGAAGCTGGCGGAAGGACAAAGCGCTCGGAGACATGTCTCTAATTCGCAAATCGCCACGGCCGTCTACTGAGCCCTCTGTATAAACGAAAGTACCGACTTTTTTCATACGTCAAAACTAGAAATAAAAGCATAAACTTGTCTGTACTTGTACTGGAAAAATATGAAACAAATAATTTTAAAACATTATTTTATACCCTGTATAGTTCCCATAATGCCATTAGATGCCATATTGCCACAGATATTAGACTCTATTAAGTTCGTTGGGTTGGCTGTATGTCACTTATAATATAAAGGTGCGATATGTCATAAAAAAGAAATGATAGAAATATTTCAAAAGTAAACAGAGAAATGTTCCAAAAATTATAAATAAAACTTAAAACTTTCGTAAGGGGAAATACAAAGGGAAAGAAAATATCTTTTCCTTACATGGGAAATAAAAAAAAATATGATTTACACCACAGTAAATCTTACGATCCAAATTATTTTTTTAGAAAATACTTACAACGAAAATGGAATAAAAACTTATTTAATCAATCTAGCCCTATAAATCGCAATTTTTTTTAATCAAGGTGGTACTTTCGTTCGCATGGTTTGGTCCAAGGCCAAAGTTTTGTTCATCCATCACATAGTGTCCACAATGTGGTCAAGCGGCGCTCTGTACTATTGTCAACTAGCAAGAAAAAACATGAGATTAAGCCTTTACATACCTTTTAACCCATCTTTCGGCTTACAATTGTTCGTCAAGCTCTTTGCTCGAAAATTAGTTATGAATAAGTGGGCTTCAATCCTTGTAGAGTTAGTGATGTTCTATGAACAATTTCTTCTTATCTATATTTAGTATCTCGCTGACCAGGCTTTACTTGCTCTATTTGCTATATTGGTACTAAAAAATAAAAATTTTTGAATTCAAAAAATATTTTTGAGAACCTATCCAAATAATAAAATAATGTCTAGATCCTTAGAGTCGTTTCCTAAATACTAATGAATAAATTTATATATAGATATGACTTAAGGGTTCTGCCGCAGAAATAATTCTGCAGTATCCTTTGTGTTTTCTTGTAATGGCATGCAATAAGTTGGCAAAGTATTAGAGCAATGAGATGAACGTTACGTTTATTTTTTTTATTCTTAAATTCATTTTTAATTTTATTATATATTCACTTATTTGTTTTAGGCATTCTTTAAAATATGTGTTGTGTTTTTTTTTAATTCCTTTCCTTTGATTTTATCTAATTTTAAATAACTAAAGAAAGTTATCTAACTAATTAACAACCAGTTTATTATAAAATTCATGTTGCTGGCTACGGGTTTTATTTACTTCTTTACGAAATACTGTCTAGCTACTCTTAGCATCATTATTATTTATATTATGTGTTCATATAATAGTATAGTTTTTATCATTGATTTTTATCATGATTAATCTTATACATCTATTGCAACTGTAAACTATATAACTAAGTGATTAAATCAATGAGATTATTGTATATACAATAGTCAACATTGACAGTAGAAAAGAATGACCTCATCGTTATCGTCATTTATATATGTATAAAAACGCCTGTAAAAATTCACTGCAGGACATAATCATGCCATAATCGCCACGCTTGTCAAGCGGATTGTTGATCGTTGTACCATACAGCTATACCCATCACCGGTCTGGTGAATTTTAGTATGGTACTTTTCGGGATACATTTTAGAAGAATGTTTACATACATTTAGTTCTTCTTGCAGACCATCTGCTGAATGAATTTGTATTTTCAATGTTACTTACTTATCTCCTCGCACAATACCTAACGGGGTAGCCAGAGAGGACAGATCGCCAATCTCTTTCGCTTCTTTCAAATTCATAATTTCCTTCATAAATGCACATCTAGGTATCCGAAAACTCTAATGTTAATATACATAAAAAAGAATACTAGCAATGACTAACATTTTTACTAGTATTCCTATCAACGATTCTAACTAAGCTGCAATGTTAGTGTCTGGAGTTGTTCTTGATATAGTCGAAAGTCTATATAGTCGAAAGGTGGGCTTGAACCTGCGACGTTATATTTCACATTCCGCACCCTACCATTAACAAATAAAAGTAAAAAATATAAATACATATAATTATCTTCACGCAATTCCCAAAACAGGGATAGACAGAGGTCTAGTCTAGACAATTAAGTCCCTTCCTACCCACCTTCCACCGAAGATATTTTCGGGACAACGTGACAGATGGTGAGCCCGTCGCCGTCTTTACAAGTAAGGGATTAAATAAAACTTATCGATATAATAATAACCCCAAGCTACAACTCCAACACTATTTGTCAAAGACTACGGATATGTCGCAAAATATCCGAAATCAGCAAGGTGCTTCGAGTGACCACCGGGTATTTTGGGGGGCAAAAAAGAAACATGAACACAAAATGAACAACATAACAATTGCATAGCGTGATGGATTGCCAATCTGCTTTGCTGAAGTGTCTGACGCTGTCCATGTTGGACGTCGCTAGTTAAGGAAGGAGAGGATTTTTTAATATTATTTTTTGTATTTATAAACATGCTTTGTCATTAAACGTTATTGCAAACGAACGAAACGAATTAAACAAAGACATTATAAATTATTTATGACACCATTTTCTATTTAAATTCTATTTCATTGTATCGTTAATCGTGAAATAAAATCAAAATTTCTTACGTTAGTAGTTAGTATTATGTATATAGTGAGTCACGATAGCCGAGTGGTTGGGTGGTGGGAATTTCGAATCGAGAGATCCGAGTTCGATTCCCCGGTGGCAGGCTCGTACCAATGGGTTTTTCAAAAACTTATGTACGAATTATATCGTTGGCTTGGACATAAAGGCGGCGACGGGCTCACCACCTGTCACGTTGTCCCGAAAATATCTTCGGTGGAAGGTGGGTCGAAGGGAATCAATTGTCTAGACTAGACCACTGTCTACCCCTGTATTAGGAATTGCGTGAAGATGTTTTTTCCAACTATACAGATTATTGTAGGTGCTTATGTTTTCTTTATTGGAAATTCAGTATGAATTATATTGAGGAAAACTATTGACATTGATGGTCAGATGACCTAATTGGATGTTACTCTAACTTCCAAGCTATGGATTGCAGGTTCGAATCTCCCCAGATGCAAATATATGCATGATAAATATGAATTTTCTCGAGTCGTGAATATTTATAGATACATACGATGGTTTGCCCATTTATAACATAATCAAGTTATCTAGACTGGGGCACATCCTTCCGCATGGAAAAGGCCTATATTCTGCAGTGGACTTCCACACTTGGACTTTTATTTTCGCCGTTATGATGATGAATCTAGAAAAGACTAAACGTTGAAGTTGAGCGCTCTTTCCTCACACTCTGTTATCTCTACTGTTGTTAAATAGTATATTAAATAACGTGTACTAGAGTATAAAATACAAGCAAGTAGTTAGTCAAGTAGACAACTTTTAATTTACTTATGTTATTTTTATTTAATCAGTTAATCAGTTGACGGCATGTGCTCTGTATGGACGTACAGAGCACATGAAGCTGATAAAGTGTCAGTGGTTTCAACAAATAACATCTTAGTCGAATCAAGACACAACAACACCTTAATATACTAAATGCATTTTGTATTTGCAGAACAAGCATCAAAAATATTTTACAAAATTGCACTTTTGCTTAATTTTTACATTTGATAGCCGCAGATGATCACGTTTGTCAGCATTTTAAGAAGGAAGGAAGAAATCTACGTTTATAAGCAAGGTACTGATTTGTATAATATAAAGTAAGTTTTGTTATATAATTGATTTTATAAATGCCGTTATATTATATCAAGGTTAGAATAATGTATACGGATTTTGAGTAGTCGAATACGCGGTTGATATTTTAATTGACAAATTTATTATATATCGTAAATATGTTTTATTTTTAATTAAAGTAATAAATCCTTTCAATAAGAACTAGCAGAATTGCTATCCGGTAGATCAGTCAGATTTTGATGACGTGGTGAATTGTATATGGTGAAAGGTAGATAGAAAAAATGACGCAATCGATGTATACTTCATAATTCCAGTGTCTTTTTGGCTTTAAGTTTATATGTTTGAGATCGCTCTTTAAACATATTATGCGTCTTTTAATTTTGTTGTATTTATTCCTTGCATATTTGTGAGGTAAAATAAAGTTTGTACTACAGTAGTAGTATACACTGTATTGTACGCCAGGTATTGGTAGCAATCAAGGGATTACTTTATGAGTGCCACATTATATACGGCTTTAATTAAATAAGTTGTCTCCATACTCACTATCTAACGTCTCACATTTACTAAGGATTGTCAGCACGCGTGCTTAACACACATCGTATTAATACTGACAAACACATTTGATAAAATTATAACTTCTACGAGAATCATTATAAAGTCCACATTTTATTGTTAAGCTGTTTCAAAATGTTTTGCAGTATATCTTTCCGTTTCGACACACACCACTTCGGGTGTTTGCTTATCGAGTGTTGGATCACGTTCAACGATTAATTTACTCTTAATTTAGGCTGTGTGTTTCTCGTTTTTGTATCTCAAATTAAAAAGTGAATTAAATACAATGTTTTAGAGAGGCAAACGGATTCACTAAATTTTCTCAAAAATAAACAAATCAATAAATATCTTCACGCAATTCTCAATACAGGGGTAGACAGAGGTCTAGTCTAGACAATTAAGTCCCTTTGACCCACCTTCCACCGAAGATATTTTCGGGACAACGTAACAGGTGGTGGGCCCGTCACCGTCTTTATGTCCAAGCCAACGATATAATTCGTACATAGGTTTTTGAAAAACCCATTGGTACGAGCCTACCACCTGGGGATGGAACTCGGGTCTCTCGACTCGAAATTCGGACCACCCAACCACTCGGCTATCGTGACTCACTATATACATAATACTAACTACTAACGTATATAGTCGTTATAATATAGTTATAATCATCGCCATATTTCAACAAATTTCCACGAAAACAATAATTACTTGGACAAAAATACATTAATCTTCTTCTTGAATTACGTTTACATGCAGTGAAAACCGCATGACAGTTTAGTAGATTTTGGATTTGTCGCCTTTAGGTACATGTACTTGAAACAGATTATGTATAATTTTGTTTGCTCGTATATTTCACACAGAAGTCTCAGATTTTGAACATCCAGTTTGTGAACTCATTAAAAAGGCGCCAGCGATTAAATTTTTAAAGGGATATTTTTAAAATTATCCAATACTGTTCGGCGTTTTCAAGTTAATTTTTATTTTAGCCGTTTAATGGAGAATGAGATTTGTACAAAGTTTCCTGTGGTATGTTTGATTTGAATTTTCTCAAAGAACTTCTAAAAAATAATAAATAAATAAATAAATAAATAAATAAATAAATAAATAAATAAATAAATATCTTCACGCAATTCCCAAAACAGGGATAGACAGAGGTCTAGTCTAGACAATTAAGTCCCTTTGACCCACCTTCCACCGAAGATATTTTCGGGACAACTTGACAGATGGTGAGCCTGTCGCCGTCTTTATGTCCAAGCCAACGATATAATTCGTACATAGGTTTTGAAAACCCATTGGTACGAGCCTACCACCTGGGATCGAACTCGGGTCTCTCGACTCGAAATTCGGACCACCCAACCACTGGCTATCGTGACTCACTATATACTTAATACTAACTACTAACGTATATAGTCGTTATAATATAGTTATAATCATCGCCATATTTCAACAAATTTCCACGAAAACAATAATTACTTGGACAAAAATACATTAATCTTCTTCTTGAATTACGTTTACATGCAGTGAAAACCGCATGACAGTTTAGTAGATTTTGGATTTGTCGCCTTTAGGTACATGTACTTGAAACAGATTATGTATAATTTTGTTTGCTCGTATATTTCACACAGAAGTCTCAGATTTTGAACATCCAGTTTGTGAACTCATTAAAAAAAGGCGCCAGCGATTAAATTTTTAAAGGGATATTTTTAATTATCATGTATTATTATTACGCAAAATCATGCCCTGACAAAGACTTTCATAAATACAACAACTCTCAATAAGCAATTTTCTTATAACCCATCTACGAATTGGCAAAATGGACAGACCTATTTGTAAAGAAAAAAAGGCCACCAAAATCATTACGCGCATTGCTCTTGCTGTATTTAACCCTAAAATTGTCATTTAGCTCATGATGTATGGTTGGTAGCGCAAAACTGAGCGCGGGCATTAAGTGGTGGAATTAAAATTTTCTTGGGTGGCAAGACGCCGGCGGACTCAAGTGGTCCCTTGTGATATTTATTTAAAGGATAACACAGATTAGACCGGAGCATTTAGTTAAATCTTCTCGTAATCGGGTTTTGTCGAAAGTATTTTGTTACGTACGAGGATTCAGCGTGTATTTACCCGCTTATAATGGTTGCGTTGGCTTTAGAATATCACAATGGTCTGAGCAGACTATTCATAAAGATTTTCAATTTCATTTGGTACAGTGATTTAAAAATTATCCAATACTGTTCGGCGTTTTCAAGTTAATTTTTATTTTAGCCGTTTAATGGAGAATGAGATTTGTACAAAGTTTCCTGTGGTATGTTTGATTTGAATTTTCTCAAAAATAAACAAATCAATAAATATCTTCACGCAATTCTCAATACAGGGGTAGACAGAGGTCTAGTCTAGACAATTAAGTCCCTTTGACCCACCTTCCACCGAAGATATTTTCGGGACAACGTAACAGGTGGTGGGCCCGTCACCGTCTTTATGTCCAAGCCAACGATATAATTCGTACATAGGTTTTTGAAAAACCCATTGGTACGAGCCTACCACCTGGGGATGGAACTCGGGTCTCTCGACTCGAAATTCGGACCACCCAACCACTCGGCTATCGTGACTCACTATATACATAATACTAACTACTAACGTATATAGTCGTTATAATATAGTTATAATCATCGCCATATTTCAACAAATTTCCACGAAAACAATAATTACTTGGACAAAAATACATTAATCTTCTTCTTGAATTACGTTTAAATGCAGTGAAAAACCGCATGACAGTTTAGTAGATTTTGGATTTATCGCCTTTAGGTACATGTACTTGAAACAGATTATGTATAATTTTGTTTGCTCGTATATTTCACACAGAAGTCTCAGATTTTGAACATCCAGTTTGTGAACTCATTAAAAAAAGGCGCCAGCGATTAAATTTTTAAAGGGATATTTTTTAATTATCATGTATTATTATTACGCAAAATCATGCCCTGGACAAAGACTTTCATAAATACAAATAACTCTCAATAAGCAATTTTCTTCTTATAACCCATCTACGAATTGGCAAAATGGACAGACCTATTTGTAAAAGAAAAAAGGCCACCCAAAATCATTACGCGCATTGTTCTTGCTGTATTTAACCCTAAAATTGTCATTTAGCTCATGATGTATGGTTGGTAGCGCAAAACTGAGCGCGGGCATTAAGTGGTGGAATTAAAATTCTTTCTTGGGTGGCAAGACGCCGGCGGACTCAAGTGGTCCTTGTGATTTTTAATTAAAGTAATAAATCCTTTCAATAAGAACTAGCAGAATTGCTATCCGGTAGATCAGTCAGATTTTGATGACGTAGTGAATTGTATATGGTGAAAGGTAGATAGAAAAATGACGCAATCGATGTATACTATAATTCCAGTGTCTTTTTGGCTTTAAGTTTATATGTTTGAGATCGCTCTTTAAACATATTATGCGTCTTTTAATTTTGTTGTATTTATTCCTTGCATATTTGTGAGGTAAAATAAAGTTTGTACTACAGTAGTAGTATACACTGTATTGTACGCCAGGTATTGGTAGCAATCAAGGGATTACTTTATGAGTGCCACATTATATACGGCTTTAATTAAATAAGTTGTCTCCATACTCACTATCTAACGTCTCACATTTACTAAGGATTGTCAGCACGCGTGCTTAACACACATCGTATTAATACTGACAAACACATTTGATAAAATTATAACTTCTACGAGAATCATTATAAAGTCCACATTTTATTGTTAAGCTGTTTCAAAATGTTTTGCAGTATATCTTTCCGTTTCGACACACACCACTTCGGGTGTTTGCTTATCGAGTGTTGGATCACGTTCAACGATTAATTTACTCTTAATTTAGGCTGTGTGTTTCTCGTTTTTGTATCTCAAATTAAAAAGTGAATTAAATACAATGTTTTAGAGAGGCAAACGGATTCACTAAATTTTCTCAAAAATAAACAAATCAATAAATATCTTCACGCAATTCTCAATACAGGGGTAGACAGAGGTCTAGTCTAGACAATTAAGTCCCTTTGACCCACCTTCCACCGAAGATATTTTCGGGACAACGTAACAGGTGGTGGGCCCGTCACCGTCTTTATGTCCAAGCCAACGATATAATTCGTACATAGGTTTTTGAAAAACCCATTGGTACGAGCCTACCACCTGGGGATGGAACTCGGGTCTCTCGACTCGAAATTCGGACCACCCAACCACTCGGCTATCGTGACTCACTATATACATAATACTAACTACTAACGTATATAGTCGTTATAATATAGTTATAATCATCGCCATATTTCAACAAATTTCCACGAAAACAATAATTACTTGGACAAAAATACATTAATCTTCTTCTTGAATTACGTTTACATGCAGTGAAAACCGCATGACAGTTTAGTAGATTTTGGATTTGTCGCCTTTAGGTACATGTACTTGAAACAGATTATGTATAATTTTGTTTGCTCGTATATTTCACACAGAAGTCTCAGATTTTGAACATCCAGTTTGTGAACTCATTAAAAAAAGGCGCCAGCGATTAAATTTTTAAAGGGATATTTTTTAATTATCATGTATTATTATTACGCAAAATCATGCCCTGGACAAAGACTTTCATAAATACAAATAACTCTCAATAAGCAATTTTCTTCTTATAACCCATCTACGAATTGGCAAAATGGACAGACCTATTTGTAAAAAGAAAAAAAAGGCCACCCAAAATCATTACGCGCATTGCTCTTGCTGTATTTAACCCTAAAATTGTCATTTAGCTCATGATGTATGGTTGGTAGCGCAAAACTGAGCGCGGGCATTAAATGGTGGAATTAAAATTCTTTCTTGGGTGGCAAGACGCCGGCGGACTCAAGTGGTCCCTTGTGATATTTATTTAAAGGATAACACAGATTAGACCGGAGCATTTAGTTAAATCTTCTCGTAATCGGGTTTTGTCGAAAGTATTTTGTTACGTACGAGGATTCAGCGTGTATTTACCCGCTTATAATGGTTGCGTTGGCTTTAGAATATCACAATGGTCTGAGCAGACTATTCATAAAGATTTTCAATTTCATTTGGTACAGTGATTTAAAAATTATCCAATACTGTTCGGCGTTTTCAAGTTAATTTTTTTATTTTAGCCGTTTAATGGAGAATGAGATTTGTACGAAGTTTCCTGTGGTATGTTTGATTTGAATTTTCTCAAAGAACTTCTAAAAATAAATAAATAAATATCTTCACGCAATTTCCAATACAGGGGTAGACAGAGATCTAGTCTAGACCACTAAGTCCCTTTAACCCACCTTCCACCGAAGATATTTTCGGGACAACGTGACAGGTGGTGAGCCCGTCGCTATCTTTATATCCAAGCCAACGATATGAACTAACTGCCACATGGGAGTCGAACTCGGGTCTCTTGACTCGAAATTCCGACCAACTACCACTCGGCTATCGTGACTTTCTTCTTCGGGTATAGGAACTTCTTCCAAATACGGACATCATCTTCACCATCATGTCAGGCTATCAAAAGATTGTGGTCAACCTAGGCCTCCCGTAAATATTTCGACACAGCATGGTCCTGTGGTATCCACATCCATCGCCCCAATATTGTGTCAATTTTACGAGCCAAGTGACCTGTCTATTGCCACTTGAGCACGCTGGTCCTGACGGTTGTGTCCATAACCTTGCTGCGAATGTCTTTCTCACGGATTCTATTACGCAGAAAAAACACATAGCTTTATATTTTATATTAACCTTTTTATCACTACACGAAAGACACGATAGCCGTGGTTGGGTGGTCGGAATTTCGAGTCGAGAGACCCGAGTTCGTTCCCCAGGTGGCCGACTCGTAACAAGAGGTTTTTCAAAAACTACTAATTATATTGTTGGCTTGGACATAAAGACGGCAAATAATTCTAGACTAGACCTCTGTCTACCCCTGTATTGGAAATTGCGTGAAGATATTTATTTATTTCTTTATTTATTTATACTACATATGGTGACTGTGCTAGTAAAACATTTTTTCATATCCCTAATTTGTGGAACTATTACCTATACGATTTTCTATATCTATTTTTTAAATCTTTGCCATTTCCTTTTAATATACGCAATAATTTTAATAATACAGTGTATAGTCAAAAAAAAAAAAAGAAATTTAAATTACTTTTGTACATATGTGATTAAGAATTGTTGAGAAAATTATAACAAATTATTAAGTTACAAGCGGCGCTATCTTATAGAAATCCTAATCCGAAAGGGTTTGGTCAAGCCGTCATGCGACATGAGGACACGAGGAGCGTTTTGTTATTTTTTTGTACAAATACTTCATGAATGAACTACGGATCATTGTGCATGTGTAATATGCAGGAAGCCATCGGTTTCAATTGTCCACGCCTCAATGGGCATCAGTTTGAATTAACATAAGAAAGTGGGTGCGTAACTGGTAATAAAGTGGAAGATTCTTTGTTAGTCAAAAGGCGATTTGTAATACTGGGTGACGTTCATAATAATTGAGAAAAATTTTATGTTGTTTGATTTGCTATATTTTTTTCTCTATCCGAGGACAAAGCAGTACTCGCAGCCAAGTCGAATAAATGCCAAGCAAACAAAATTAACATTACATAGTCACGTTTTTCTTTAAGCAAATTAAGTTGCTTTTGAGCAATTACCATATAAGGGTAAATTATGAATTCGAAAATATAACAAGTAACTAAATATTTTTCTATTAATGATTTTTTGTATTTACGCGAATATTGCACATTTTAAATGAAACGATTTTCGGATTTTATTGCGTTTTTAACTTGTTTTTACAAACTTTTTTTTTTCCCGGCGTTTCCTCGTGATCTAGTCCCCCCGTGACCACGGATGCTGTAAGGCATCTGAAGCTTCGGGAAATAAAAAAATAGTTTGTAAAAACTAGTTAAAAACGCGATAAAATCCGAAGATCGTTTCTTTCAAAATATTTTTCTATTTCCAGATTATAGGTTTGCAGATTACAGGTCAGATACGGAACAGTTGCTATTTTGCAGGTGAAAAAATCTAAATAATAGTTTCCTTATTTCGTTTCAAAACAATACAAAACATAACTGTGTACATCATCTCAGTTCAACTGATATCAACTGAATAACAGATATGTACATAAATGTCACATCTTCACAAAACACCTTGATGTTCTGCATCTCTTCTGCAGAACATCGACCGGTGTCAAAAATCTTTCGACACCTCTGTAGTAGTTAGTTTGTTTATCATTTACAACAGAATTTTTTCGCTTATTTCCAATACAGGAGGAGCCAGTACAGAGTGGAGAAAGGAGCTAGGGGTGTCAATAGGAGGAGAATCAGAGAGAAGAAGACAATTTAGTCCTTTCAGCCTACATTTCACCTGAGCTTATTTTTGGGATTACAAATATTAAACATATATTACACACTTCCGACTCGTGTCTTTTAGCCATCTATGAGCGATCAGGAATTTCTTTTCAGTGTTCCAGCCTGCCAACCTGCCATAAATATTATGGAAGATCCTTCGTTAGTGTGTCAGTAGTCCTGCAGTGAAATATCAGAGTCGGATATATAATAAATTCAAAACCATTTTTAAACGTAGCTCCATTTAGTTCATGATTTGGTATTTTTTGTTACAAAAGGCGGCAAAAGAACAAGCTGCTGACCATCATAGGTGTTTCGCACATAGCTACAGGTACAAACTGTAAATAAGATAGGAAGAGGAACGACTCTTACTCTTTACATCCGGGAAGGGATAGAGATAGAAGACTACACTCCACTTTTTACCCTTCCCTTCATGCAGTAGAACGATGCATGGGCATATATCAGAAATGTTTGTTTAATTTAAAAAACAAAATTTCAAGAATTTATTTTATGGTAACATTTAATTCATGTGATTGTAATCCTTAAAAATATTAAGTAATTAGTTTCCACTATCCAATACTAGATGGCGATACTTGACAATCAATGTAAGCATACACGATCATGATACTCCACAATATATTTTAAGTTAGCAACAACTTAAAATACATTTGAACTCATATAAGCTACGAGTAGCCAAGTAATTGGGTGACCTGAATGATAATCAGGAGACTCGGGTTGCATAAGTAGGCGTACTGCCTTCTTGCCACTGAGTTTTTCAGTTGCATAAGAAGTCAGTACCATGTTATGTCAAATTATGTTTAATATAAGTAATATATGTGTAATGTTTGTGGAAAGGCCTGTCTACTCTATCCCTGTATTTGGCATACGGTCGTAGGAGCTTATTTTATTAAATAATTCGTAGGTCTATTTGTCATAATGTACATGACATAAGTTTATAAGAATAGTTATTGATATGATTATGCTCCTAAAGGACTTGGAAGACATTTCTTATTTTTTTCAAATAGTATTGGCAGCTAAATAACAAACAAGCGGAGGATTACCGACCCCTGTGTGTATTTGAAATGCCATAGGGATTGCAGTTGCTTTGCCAACTATTAATCGTGGAGGAGCAGAGGAGAGAAGTCCTCCATTTACATTATTCATCAGACGCGGTAGCATAAAAATCAGATTCACGGTGGTATTCTGCTAAGATATTTTTTTATATGTTCACGCAATATCCCTTACTGGGGTTAGGCGACGACGAAACTTTACTGGATTCGACGAGCTTTTCACCGAAGTTTATTTGCAATGACACCTATCACGGTGGTGAGCATATCGCTATAATAATGTTCAAGCTAAATATATATTCCACACAGAAATCCTTATGAAGTTATCAACAAAAAGTAATTTAAATTATACACCCCTTTGTGCATATGAAGCCTTATCTTTGCGCTGGTGTTCTGCAAGCAATGAAACAGCGTTAGTTGCCGCTCGATTCTACCAGGTTAGAAAAAAAAATATATACTGTTAGTTATAAAATTTTAGTTTAAAACATTTGTTTCGCGCTTCCGCTACGTTACTCAATGTTAAGTTGGAAAATCCCTACACGACTCCAGAAAAAATAGAGAAAAGAAGAACAAAAGTCGAACATTAAAAATCTCATTTAGATTATAACGACTACCAAAAGAACATGACTCAAAAGAGCCTTGTCCTGTATTGATGTCAAAGCTCAGGAAGTAATTTAGGACGCAGCGCGCTAAAATTACTTTTTCGCAAACAACTATTGAAGAACCGAATGACATCAATACAGGTACTCGCAAATTTATAAGATGTTGATTCACAAGAGGTCGCGGGTTACAGCGGGTTCATCGGCATACATTTCGAACGATTTTGTTTGGTACCTGACTCAGCTTTACTTACAATGGTAAAGTGCTAATTCGCATCTCTTTATGATGTAAATTCCCAAAATTGACTTTTACCGCTCAAAGAATTGAAGTGTGTCAGTCAGATAAAAGGTTAATTGTTTGTACAAATGTTTGTCACTTCGCGCTTTTTACAAATGGGGTCATAGGAATAGACGATCTATGTTACTACAGGTCGTTGAGGCCAATTGTCACGCGCTTAGGATCTAGGATTTACTAATTTGCCAAATAATTTCGACAAATGTTTGGTTACACATTTAGTAGCGAAAAGAATTTTCTTATTTAATAATAAGTTTTGTATTTTTCTTGGTATTATTTTGTAGGATAATCTATAAATAAATCAAAAAAGTTATTATTTTTGTCTATTTAAATATTACTTGTGAACATAAATTTTGATTAAAATATAAACTTATTCAAAACTTAATCTGGAAATACTTTTGCTTGACATTGATAAGCAGTTACAATTGTATTCCTCACGATTCGCGATAACTGATCGTGAATAGTGAGAGATAAATCTAGAAAGGACCAATCTACGTGTGGTTAGGTCATTGGAATACGATTCAGGAGCGGGTGTCTAACCTACCTTCTGGATTGAACTCGGGTCGAATTCAATCCAGAAGGTAGGCTCGACACCAATGAGTATCTTTTGGCACTTAACGAACTTGCGAAGCTTATACACCAAGACATCGTTAGCCTAGATGCCTTTCGCATTGTTTCAAATAAGCTCCGTGTGGAATAGGGTCGTAGGACCAATTATTTAAACCTTTTTTATGTCTTCTCGCATATTTCCCATATTAGGGTAGACAGAGTTCTATTTTAAATCCTGTCGACCCAACTTTCACCGAAGCCTATTTGCAACAAAGTGTTGGGCCTATCGCCTAGACTTTTGACAACTTTAATATTATTAAATTCATGAACATTATAAAAAATCACTCATTGAACGTTGCAGGCAGCTTCTATTTATCCCTAATACAAAAAAATCTGCGTAGCGCCATGGACGAAATACAAAAATATAAAGCAAACCTTTCTTGTGCTCTTGTATTCCATTTGGTGAGTGGATAAACCAGAAACCCACACGTCTTATACCGTTCGTTCTTAGTGCTTCCGTTTTATTCATTATGTCTTAAAATATCTTCACCATATTTCCAATACAGGGTTAGACAGAGGCCTAGACATTAACTTCTTTCGACCCACCTTCCACCGAAGACATTTTTTGGGATGATCAGGTGATGAGCCCGTCGCCGTCTTTATGTCGATATAGTACGTAAGTTTATGAAAAAACCTATTGGTACGAGGCGCGGAGATCGAACTCGGGTCTCTCGAATTCAACTCACCTAACCCCATGGCTATCGTGATAATTAATTTGTGATACATAATTGATTCAATTATGTATCACAAATTAATTATCACGACCCCGCGCCTCATGATACATAATTTCTTCTTTAAGAGAAGCGGATTTACCGATTTTCCAAACGTGAGAAGATGACGAGAGAGATGAGAGAGAGAACGAAGCTGTTTCGCAATTTAAAAGATATTCTCTCTTCAGCTGTTGAACTTTACCTGGTTGTATTATATACGTATATTACCCATTATAAATGACTTCGGTATATTTACCAGTAGTGTGAGGGCGTAATGATGTGGCTTAATTAGAGCAGATAACAATAATTTTTCACCAATAGCACGGCATCGAATGCGTATTACGTGTGCCCCAATCGCTAACCGTGAAATTAATTACGCAGTAAAAATTATTCTTCCCGCCTACACGTTTAATGTTTTAAAAACGTAGAAAAAGACATTATTAAAAAAGTTAACCACTTGTTAAAAGTAATTCACTATTTTTATCGTATTTATGTATTCAATTATTGCGTGTCAAGGTTGGCGTATGAATAAACTTCAGACACCTGCTCTTCATATCGTTATTGAGGAATATATAAATGATAAACTTTAAGTGCATCTGATAAATATTTTAAGTTATAAGTTTTTTTATAGACTTCTTCTCTAAGTTTTACGAATCTTGTAGACAGCCAGGCGATTTGATAGCTTGAGTGTTGAGTAGAGATCATGCCTTTGAAAATAGGGGCTGAGGGTTCGAATCCCGCTAGAGTACGCTTCATCATAAAAATGCTTGCTTTTTTGTATGATGAAATGCGGCAATCTATAACTTTACGGGTACTCCTCCGTGTACGAAGAAAATGTTAAATCTCGTGTAATCGAAAGAGGTAAGTAAGAATAATGATGATGAATTTTTTCTCTCTGTTAATCACGACAGGGACGGCGCGAGAAGATATACATGTTGCTAGAAAAACTTTCAACTTTAATACACTATGTCTTTTTATATATTTGTGCGTATGTTAATTTATCATTGAAATCGTCTACTTTACAAGTGGGGACAGATGCAGACGGACGTTATCTCTGTCGACATCTTAGTTAACCGAAAGATTCATTCGTTTTCTGTTAGGAAACCTCAGCCTCATGATGTAAATCTTTGGTCGTCGCCATTTGAAAGTTGTACTGTATTGTTCCTCTTAGGTAAAGTCATAAATATTGTCAGCAAGTTTGAAATGAATTGAAAATTTCATTTTGAAATTGTAGAGCATTCTTCCGTGACTTTCACCATACATTATTTATCGTATTATAGGATGATATCAATACAAGGAAATCCCTATAAGGGTGTTTGTAACTGTCGAATACAATTCAATGAAATTTATACTAGTGTTAGGTATATTTAACCGATTTCGTGAAGGTTTCATTTACGACGGGTATTTTTTATAAGTATTTTTAAATTTTCGAGAAACGTCTAAACTGATGAACAAGCTCCTGTGGTAAATTTCAGGGTGGAAAAATTGGAAACGACATTGAAACTCTACTTACATTATAACAAGATTATAAACCGATTAAAATTTATCCTCTGTAACTAATGTTATTACCTTGTGGTAACGGTTTAAGAATATTGCCACTCCCTTTCTTCCCGTGGGTGTCGTAATAGGCGACTAAGGGAAACAGTCTTGAATATTGTTATGGCAACCGATAGCTGACGGGATAGCCATCTTTTAAAATATCAGATCAAAATAATCAGACCGAAGATGGGCGGCAGTATCTGAGGTGCGAGTGGTCTGGTGCTGCCATCGCCAATCCGCCTGCCAAGCGTGGCCATTATGGGAAATCCTCCCTATCGGAGTGGCCTATGTCCTGCAGTGGACTTTATTTGGCCATTATGTAAGTATGTATGTAACTAAAATTATAAGAATAAATTACATATAACGTATTCACGCAATTCCCAATACAGGAGTAGACTGAGGTATAGTCTAGACTATTAAGTCCCTTCGACCCACCTTCTACAGAAGATATTTTCGGGACAACGTGACAGGTGGTGAGCCCGTCGCCATCTTTATGTCCAAGCTAACGATATAATTTGTACATAAGTCTATTACATTTAATAAATAGATCTTATATTTTACGCTACGGCTTTTGTATTTGTGGCTTGGCTACTCTTGGATCTCGAAAAATACTTGCCCAAAATTTGTCAAGTGATGGGCAGCGGTATCTAAGGTGCTAAGTGACTGGTACTGTGATCGCCAACTTGCTTGCCAAATGAGGCGATTGTAGCAAACCGTCCCTTGCCGTAGAGGCATACATCTTATAGTACACTATCACAAGCCGTTATGTTTGTATGTATGTTTCTCTAGAGTGGCGTCACTACATAGATCGATATAGCGAAAGCGCTGCGACTGAGGCAATCGACCTCAACGATAATTTTCTCTTTCTGCCAGCGTTTCCGAGTTTCTTTAAAAGGTTGATGCACCTTGATAGGCTGAATGTGTCGCACGAAACTTTGTATTAACGCCAGTATGGTATAGTATAGTGGTAATAAATAAATACATAGGTAGGGACATCGCTCTGATCCCAATTTATTAGCTTAAGCACTTGTGTTATGGAACTGTGAACAATAAGGGTTTCACAAACACCCAGACCCGAGAAAATTGGTGTCTCTATATTCAGCCGTCCGGTAACCGAACTAGGTACCTCTGAGGTTATATTTATAATTTATTAAATGTTTTATAGGGCAAATAAATAATAAATATCTTCACGCAATTCCCAATACAGACGTAGACCGAGGTCTAGTCTAGACAACTAAGTCCCTTCGACCCATGATATTTTCTGGACAACGTGACAGGTGGTCAGCCCGTCGCCGTCTTCATGTCCAAGCCAACGATGTTATTCGTACATAAGTTTTTGAAAAACTCATTGGTGCTGCCACCTGGGGATCGAACTCGGTTCTATCGACTCGAAATTCCGACCACCCAACCACTCGGCTGTCGTGACTTAATAGGTTATCTTTATAATTTATTAAATGTTTTATAGGGTAAACGTTAGAAATTTATGTTTTTTTTTATAGAAAAGGGAGGCAAACGAGCAGGTGGCTCACGTGATGGTAAGTGATTACCGCCGCCCATTAACACCCGCAATACCAGAGGCATATCAGATGCGTTGCCTCCCTTAGAGTACCCCCCCCAGAATTGGGAGAGGGGAGTGTGTGGGCCGCCGGTTACCTGCACTCACCAGACGAAACGCAGAAGTTAGACTTCTACTTTACGCCGAAATTCTGTGAGGTCGTGGTACTTCCCCGGTCGAGCCGGCCCATTCATGCAACAACAAAAGCTGATGCGTGGCTCTACCACTGGTTAATGTATATATAACCTTTAATGATTCTGAACAGTATTTTATTCAATCATCTCGTTTAATGTTTTTGATCAAGGGTTTTAACGAAGAAACCACACCACCTTTAACCAATTGAGTTCCAATCGTAGAGTATGATATATCTTCACACAATTTCTCAATACAGCAACGTCAAAGTGACAGGTGATGAGCCTATCGCCATACGAGGAAAGTTAATAGGTATTATAGTTTAAATACACTTCGTTAGTTTTTTTTTATTTAATTTCACTTCACAGGCTACTAGACTGTTTATTTTGCAAGTATCTCTTAACCAGTCTTAAGTTTACTGCGCGGATGTTTTAGTGTAGGTAGCTGTATGACTAATATGAGCTAAATACGGACGTAGAAAATAGTTAGACAGTACCCGGATTCATACAGGTTTCCTAGAAAACCCAGCAGATTGAGGAAATGCAGTTTTCTAGAGTATTTACGGAAGAGAAAGCCGACTCGAATTACCATGTTGCCACAATGAGTACCATGCCCCAAGAGCATGTTACCACTGCGACAACCAGATATTTATTTACAAATACTCGTTCATTTCCTATTTTTAAATAGCCGGTTAGATGTTTACTTTATCTGTATTAACGTGTTAGATGACCGCGTGACTCAGTGGTTAGCGTGTTTGACTGCTGGGGGGTTGAAATTCTAGGCAAAATTTTGGTGCTGCTTGCAGCCGTGAAAAAGAGACATTTTGTACATGTTACTCCGTATCTAGAGTTGAGTACAAGTTACCCGATTATTAATGACCTCTGTACACGAGTTCGAAGGGATGGACAAGTGCTTATGCTGCTTACTTTGGGAACAGAGCATAATATGTGATGTTTTCTCTATTTATGTATTTATTTATGTTAATTACATTACAGCTAATTGGGCATATGAAGTTCTCCCAGGTATAAATCTAACATAAGATAAAGTGAAAGGTATAAAGATAACGCTGTGAAAGTTTTATATAAATTTGGTTTCGATTTTCTTAGTTTTTTTTTTTATAGAAAAGGCCGGCAAGCGAGCAGGCGGCTCACGTGATGGTAAGTGATTACCGCCGCCCATGAACACCCGCAATACCAGAGGCATAGCAGATGCGTTGCCGGCATTAGAGCCCCCCCCCCCAAAGATTGGGGGAGGGAGGGGGTGTGGGCCGGGTTACCTGCACTCACCAGACGAAACTACATCCGGTGATTTATTTCCGGTTTTTATGATGATATTTTGATAAATAGAGGATTATAGTTGAAGGGATATAATTACAATTAACAAGTCACGATACCCGAGCGGTTGGATGAACGGAATTCGATTTGAGAGACCCGATTTCGATCTTCTGCTTCGATCACGGCTTGTACTAATGGGTTTTTTGATAAAGATGTTCCAAAAATGTCTTCCGTCGAAGGGACTTATTGTCCAGGCCTCTGTCTACCTTTCTATAGGGAATGGCGTGAACATATTTTTATGATTAAAGACCGGTAACGGGCATCAGCTTTTAAGGTGTAATCAGAAGCCTTAAACGCTGATGCTAATGTCTTATGGCATACCCCTCCCGGGAGAGACGTTTGGCCAGGACTTCTGTAAAAAGTTGAGTATTATTTTCTTGAGTCTAATTTTCTTTACTGAAAATAATATATAATAACTTTAAGTAAATAAGAACCGGAATGGTATCGACTTAAGAATATGTCACCACTGTTCATCACGTGGGTGTTGTAATAGGCGACTAATGACAATGTTGGACCGGGGTCACTAGTTTTTTAAAGCGAGCTCCCTGACCACTACATTACCACGGCTATAACTGATTGATATAATATCTGTTTTTATATAATAATTGCAATCAGTTTTTTAAATTATGTTCTTTAGTTAAAGCGATAGGCTAACCTATCACGTTGTTACAAATAAGCTTAGGTAGAAAGTGGGTCGAAACTACTTCATTGTCTACACCTATGCTTTAACCCAGTCCGGCAAATTGCATGGATGTAAAAAAAATTCTTATTTAACATCCACAAAAATAAAACAGCTTATATATCTTTTAACAAATGAGTGGTGCATGCGTACAAAGTTAGAAAAACGTTAATTAAAATAAAATGATTTTCGGATTTTATCGCATTTTTAATTAGTTTTTACAAACTATTTTTATTTCCCGACGTTTCGTCCACAGTCCACACAGTCCCCCCGTGACCACGGCTGCTGTAAAGTATCCTAAGCGTCGGGAAATAAAAATAGTTTGTAAAAACTAATTAAAAACGCGATAAAATCCGAAAATCGTTTTATTTAAAATGTGTAGTATTCGCGTAAATGCAAGAAATCATTACGTTAATTTAACTTAGAAAATGTAGTAAACAGTTCATACAATAATAACTTCGACGTACTTAACGCACAAATAGGTAAGCGCATATCTAGTTGTCTAGATACCTCGGCGGGCATATCCTGTCCCACTTTCTATATTTAGCTGGGAGAGTGCCGGGCCCGCGATTGGTGGCTGTGCCATTATGTTCCCATAGGTTTATTCTATGAATCACGTAGCCAACTTGACTATTGCAACTTTCTCATTTAATATTATTGTTTATTGGTTAAATAATATTTGTAATGGACTAATACGAAAATCTAAATATTTTTTGGACGTCTTTATAGTAAATTGCGTGTTTTCATTTACTAATTCCATAGATGACAGGAAAAAAATACATATTGTATCGATTCTCGGATATGTATTTTGTAATTCTGATGGTATGATAAATACACCAACAGATAATTTAGAAAGACGATTCTGATATGTGTGACGAGTAGCGTACACACCGGTTTGCATGGTGTCGGCAGATCTGATGTCGCGGGTTCGATTTCCAGTCGGGTCAACATACAAATTTTTTTTTTTTATATTTTCATATAAAGATTTGGATGTTTATGATACTTTCGATGTTTCTGATGCCAAAACGATATGACACTTGACAGCTATGTAGGGACAACATCACATGCATTGTTCCGATTACAAAATCAGAACTTTTATTATGGAATCAGAAACAACGAAGTTACCGTAAACACCCAGTCTCGACCCGAGAAAATGTAGAAAAAATATTTTCTACATTGATCCGACCGGGAATTGAACCTCAGAGCCGGGGCCACAATGAAAACCGGTATGTAAACCACTCATCGGCGGAGGTCGTCACAGATTCGTAATACATACTTTATTAGGGTATTATCTATGGTATATTCGTTCTTTGCTAAACGTCGTCTGGAAATATACTTCTCTCTATTGCAATAAGTACTTCTTTAACGCATATAAACAGAGACAACAACAATACATAAAATTTCTATAAAAAATATATGAAAATAATTTTATCTAATAAATAATAAAATTAAAATATTTTTATCTAATTTGCCTTCTCAAGTGAGCAGTTGCAATGCTTTTTTTAGCGATAACACCGCTATTTGTGTCACCATAGCCTTTCCTATCTTAATAAATTTTATGTTATAATTTTATGTACATTTTCTGTGTTAGTGTACAATAAAGAGTATTCTATCTATATATCAATAGGTTTATAACAGTATGTAAAGCAACGGGAGGTGCGCGAACGTCCTTTATTTGCCGTATCATCTTCCCGCACAAATGCTGGGTTGCGCGCACCTCTTCGACGATTAACAAAATATTTTAATACACATTTTAATAATATTGACTTATTTGCACATACATCAGGTAAATCCAAAAGAATGTTACTTAAAACTATAGAGAGAATAGATGACGATTGTTTATAGCGCAATATAGTTAATAAAATCTTACATAAAACTTACATAGTGCAACAAAAAAAAATATTTATATATTACCATAACATTACGTGGATAACGTTGTTAGTTATAAAAAAAAATAATAAAAATATATCTTCACGCAATTCCCAAAACAGGGGTAGACAGAGGTCAAGTCTAGACAATTAAGTCCCTTTGACCCACCTTCCACCGAAGATATTTTCGGGATGACGTGACAGGTGGTGAGCCTGTCGCTGTCTTTATGTCCAAGCCAACGATAAAATTCGTTCATAAGTTTTTGAAAAACTCATTGGTACTGCCACCTGGGGATCGAACTCGGGTCTCTCGACTCGAAATTCCGACCAACCAACAACTCGGCTATCGTGACTTCGATATTTTAATACACATTTTAATAATATTGACTTATTTGCACATACACCAGGTAAATCCAAAGGAATGTTACTTAAAACTATAGAGACAATAGATGACGATTGTTTATAGCGCAATATAGTTAATAAAATCTTACAAAAAACTTACTTAGTGCAACAAAAAAAAATATTTATACATTACCATAACATTACGTGGATAACGTTGTTAGTTATGTATTTGTGTATTTAAATTAAGTTTGTACAATTTATCTCAATAATGTGTAACTGTTTGTTTTCCCTAATAAATAATTAAATAAATAAATAATAGTAGTATGTAAGTATTTAAGTTGTATTTTATCTGTGATTCTCACGAAGTTACCAAAGATAGCGGCCGATATTCCCGCCACGTATCTTACATCCGTTTTGATGTAATTCTTAATTAGCAAGTGTCATTTTCATGTGCGAGCCAGCGGAATTAGTCACGTGATAAGTAACACACGGATACTGTAGAAATAAAATGTCTATTCATAATTTTAAATTAAAATGAAATTAATATCTTCACGCCATTCCCAATACAGGGATATAGATACAGAGGTTTAACATAGACAATTATGTCAATCGCCCCACCTTCTACCGGAGATATTTTGGGACAACTTGACAGGTGGTGAGCCCGTCGCCGTCTTTATGTCCAAGCCAAGGATATGAATCGTACATAGGTTGGTACGAGTCTGCCACCTGGGGGCCTGTCGTCTTAAGTTCCGATCACCCATCCACTCGGCTATGGTGACTTTAATTTTAAATTGGTAAAATTTATAGAGCTGCTGGGCATAAGGATGGTGACAGGCTCACCATATGTCACGTTGTCCTTAAACAAGCTTCGGTTTAATGTGAGCCGGAAGGACTAAAGTGACCGGTGACTATTGGGAAATGCGTGAAGATTTGTTGTTGTTTTTGAAGCGGCTTAGTAATAAAATATTTGTAAGGTCTCGCCCGTAATTTCTTAACAGCAAAACTTCTTTCCGCGGCTTTTTCAGGGTTAAAAGCTTCCGAAGGTTCTGAGGTTTTGGTACATCTAATTTAGCTCTAGCGTGCCTGCTCACCAATACACGCTTGACTATAATGTACGGAGGTATGTAATGTGTATACGGAGGTATATATTGAGTATATAATGTGTATAATATTTGATAACAAGTTATCATTTATTTTTTTAATGTGTGTTCGCATTTCTCCAATGGTAACATACTTTACCCTAAAAACAAAATATCCGAATATCAGTGATCTGATTGGATATTGGATTAGATGGTAAATTTATAAATATACGACATTAGTTCTTTTGAAGTAAAAAAGAACATGTTATGTTTAAAAAAATTACTTACTGGTAAATTAGTTTTTTATCTTCATGACTATACAATTAAGTCCTTTTGGATAACATTTCATCGAATCATCTATTCGTCTCAACTATTTCCTTGTAGATTGACATTTCGACTGCAGAAAGATTCTTCGCCTAAGAACGATGAATTTATCTCTGTATCTTCTTGGAAAAACTAAACCTGGATAAGCAAACAGTTTGTAGAACATGTTTGTGAATTACTACCACCATATACCAAGATTGTGAGAGTTCCGTGGCAGAGTGTAGCGGGGTTTTCTCACATTTTAAAATATTTACAGAAGATCGCTTTAATTTGTCTTATTTTTACGCTTTGGGGTAAAGAGGTCTAGACTTAAACCTTTTCGCCTTCCACCGACCTATATGGGACAATGAGACAGATGGTATTTAAATATAAATTAAGGAAAGCTTTCTATTAAATAAATAAATTTGAACGTCTGCGGTTAAGCACATCAAACGTTAATTTGCGTTAGTAATAGCATCGTAATTAAAATAATCAATTGACATTAATTACTATGAGCTATTAGTCTTATTGTCTTTTTCATCGTAGTCTATAAAAGTCTATTGTGTGCCATAGGCGCCATACTCACTACGTATGGCAAGATGATTGGCAATAACAGTGGACACCTATCGTAGATGGATAATAGAAGCTGCTGCCTGTCACCGGTCTGTAGTATCTAGTTTATTTTTAGAGATTTTTATCCCGCTGTTTATCAGAAGCCATTGTGATGTTTTTTCTGGTTGGTAGGTTCCTTAGTCGCTTCTTATGATACGTACATACATATCGGCCTGTTAAAGTCCACTGCAGGACATAAGCCTCTCCCTTAGGGAGAATTTGCCACAATCGCCACGCCTAGCAAGCGGATTGGCGATCGCAGTACTAGACCACTCGCACCTCCCACGCTGCTCCCCATAAGTCTAATAATTTTTGTTTAATAACTTTAATATTTAAAGCTGTTTCCCTTAGTCGCTTCTTACGACGTCCACGGGAAGAAAGGGAGTGCCAATATATTAGACCGTTAGCACACGGATATCTTATGATACCAACAGAGGAAAAAGGGTCAACCCTTTCTTCTCTTTCTTCTTCATTCTTATGCCGATACCACGGAGTAAGATATCCGTTCTGCTCTGTCCGATTATAGTCCTCAGTGGTAATATCGTTGTAATGCTTATATTATCTAAAAATAAAAAAAAATATAAAATATAAAATAAAATATAAAATATCTTCACGCAATTCCCAATACAGGGGTAGACAGAGGTCAAGTCTAGACAATTAAGTCCCTTTGACCCACCTTCCACCGAAGATATTTTCGGGACAACGTAACAGGTGGTGAGCCCGTCGCCGCCTTTTTATGTCCAAGCCAACGATGAAATTCGTACATAAGTTTTTGAAAAACTTATTGGTACTGCCACCTGGGGATCGAACTCGGGTCTTTCGACTCGAAATTCCGACCACCCAACAACTCGGCTATCGTGACTTTATTATCTAATATTATCTAATGTATTAATTAAACAAATAAATACATACATGTATAAAGTAGATAAAGAACTTCTGCTATGGAATCAGAAACAACAAAGGTACCACAAGTGGTTAGTACCACTAGTTAATGCAGAAAATGTGGTTTTCTATATTGACCCGTACCGACCGAACCCAGGACCTTGTTCTTGAAAACCGGTGTGTACACCACTCGACCACGGAGGTAGTTAATCTGACACAGAGTTCAAAGTGACACAGGTGATAACGATTTAAGTGACATAGCTGTCTTAGAAATAGCTTTCTGCTAAAAAAAAAGTGCCATAACAACTGCTGTGTTGCAGTTTGAAAGGTAGATATACACATCTAGTATAATGAGTAGTATTGAGGTATTCCAACTTAATTGAGGAGATAACGGATCCCTGAGCTTTTGTTTCTGTAGTAGTTTATGTATACCATTAGGCAAAATATTACCTCGTTTTTGACCATTATACTTCAACAGAAGTTAACATGACAATACCTTGTTGTGAAGGCAGTGACTATACAAATATAACTCTTGAGTTTTGCACCAATCCTAGTACTGCCGGGCCAAAGTAGCAATCTAGATTATGTCATGGGATTACTAGAACTTGAATAATGGCATTTCACCGTGTTGTTTTTGCTCATTGGTTACGCAATGCGCGAATTCGGCCGGCCAATCGCCATTTAGAAAACCCCGGCACGTTCCGGCATCATTCACTATGCTATGCACTTTCCTCGCACTGAACGCACGTAACCTTGCCTGGAGACATGGTGTAGGTGCACTATGATTACATAAATTCGAGCGTATGTTTTCATTGCGAATAAACACCATCTTCTGGTTTACTTTTTAAAATATTTTATGTTTTATACGTAATATTACCAGGTCTGTGTCGACACGTTTCGCAATAGGTACATCTAATACATTTTTCTTCAACGTTTCATCTGCATTCAAAAATTTAAACCTGTTTCTACTATCATCCTATTCTTTTGTATATGATTATTATGGTCAATTATAGTGATAACTAAAAACAAATTTTCCACACATATATCTTGCAGACTTATCACATTTATTCAGTTCAAATTTTCAAAAGTTTCGTGGGTGCATACACGTACGTCTAAGATTCAGACAGACCGAGTTAGAGTGATATATATTTATGTATATATGTAGTATATCTTATATATGGTATATGATATATGAGTCCACTACCTTTAAAAATGTTTAAAGGCTTTTAAACAATATCTGTAACCAATTAAACAACCAATTTCGGTGACCAATTCAATAAATACTTATTTTCGGTGAAACTTTTTAATATGAATAATTTAAAAGTCTGTCTGATAATAAGTGTACATAGACACTATATAGAGATACATAAAAAGAGGTCCTGATGACGCAGAAAGGCCCACCCGGTCGTTAAAAAACTTATGTTAATAAAAAAAATTGTAAAAATTTGTAACAAAAATTTCACTGCCATTTTATTACCATGGAACTCGAATAGGAAATATAAATTACCTATAGAACAACAGTTTGTGTTTTTAAGAACTTAGGCTAATTTAGAAAGAAAGAAGAAAGAAAGAAAATTAATTTGTTGCCTCTTTTACCGGAACATAAAAAAAAACATTATTGAAATCAAAGATGTGCAAAAAGAAAAAAAAATCAAATAAAAAAAACGTGAAACAATAAAATAAAAGTGCCTTAACTAAAAAAAACCATACAAATTAATAATAATTAAATAAAAGAAAAAAAATTTTAAACAAAGAATATTACATTAGCGACATTCCAGTACAGCAACAAAGGGGCTGCGTTCAGTATAAGTTGCGGGTGGATACAACACTGATTTTCAGCGCAGCCCGTCAAACAGAATTGGACAGGTAGTACCCGAACATTAAGCATAATTTAAGCTGTTTGATATTAATTAAGTAGAGCCACCAAAAGGGAGACGAAATAGATTAAAATTTTAACAAACGCTGATACTACTACGGAAACCAATATCACTGAGTCTACAAAATTATAATAAAGCTGTAATCTAAAATTCTAAAAAATTTTCGAAAGACTAAAGAAAAATAAACAAAAAATCTTGTAAATAATATTTTAAAATACCACACCACGAATAAGCAGCTTTATTTAAAAAATAGCAATTAAAACTGAATTTAAAGTAGATTGCTACTCTTATTTATGATTGTTTAATGTTTTGTTAAGAGTAATATCAGGAAGAATGTTCTGGAACATCATAGTTACCCTACGAGGTGCAGGTCAATGGTGCAGTGGACTAAGGCGGCGGGGCCCGCGTCCGCCCGCGGGCAGCTTGCCAACTGCTAATGCACGAAGTGTAGATTAGAATGAAAAGTTAGAGACATCCCTCTAAATAATTAAATAAATCTATAATAGATAATTAACAATCTCTAAATAGATAGATAACATTCAAATATGTTCAATAATCACGATTGATGTCTCTTGGTGGAACTTCATCTTTACACACATTAAAAGTCACTTTTATTTATTCCACATATATTCTTCCCGTAATAAATGTGGAATAAGTAAAAGTGACTTTTAATGTGTTTATCATTCAAATATGTCATTTCAATAATTAGAGGTTTAGAATAATTTAAGAATGTGTGTTGTCGCATATTTCGTAAATATGTTGAAGTATTTTTTTTAACACATTTTTTAGACTTTTTGACAATTTGGATAGGTACTAAGGTACATGAAATGCCGTAAAAAAGTGAAAAAAAAATTAATATGGAATGGAAGAGGTATATGAGAAACATCTTTCGTGCGCACCCAGGTTTTTAAAACAAGTTTATTGATTTTTACTTTCCGATTATTTATTTTAAACTTAAAAACTTTTGTTTTTTTTTTTTATCTAGTATATTTGCAACCATTTTGCTACACCGAAAAAGAAATAAAAAGATTTGCAAAATGGCAAGTTTTAAATATGATTAAAATGGATAAGGGTGTGCGTCAATTGCTTAGGTATTATGAACGGGAAGTTAACGACAAAAGGGGTCGAGGTATGCTGAGACTAACTTTCGAAGAAAACGTATATTGCTCAAAGAGGGGAGTGTCGAAAGTACTCGGACACCTATACGTGTGTATATGTAGAAAATGGTGAATCTGAAAGAAACGAAAGAGGTATATAAGGATCGTGACACTTGGCGATATATTCTCTCTATATATTCATATATCAGGGATTATGGTTGAAGATATAACATATTTTTTAATGTCATAACGTGTTATGCTCACATCACGTCTATGAAGAGACATATCCCACAAAATATAATTTCCACTACATAACCTGATGATGTTGAATGAAAAGTGAATGAAATTAGCGACTCTGCCATAAACATATCACAATTTTATATTTACGAAACTCTCTCCAATCTTATGGAGACTGGGGTCTTCTCATGCTGCAGTTGTCACGAGACATTACAAGGATGTAAATATTATGAATATTACCATGATATATGATGTCATATGAGTTAAAAACCGTAGCGGGTCATAGGTCCGTAGAAAAGCAATATTCTCAATTAAGAATGTATTATTAGTATCTAGTTATTTCATAATTTCTTAGTCCATGTTTTTATAGCATTAAAGTTTTCAACAGTGTTGTGTGGAGAGAAAATAATTAATGTTCACAAGAGCTTAAAACAAGCTACAGTTATATTGAATAAAAAAGTTCTGACATTGACTTTGAATAAATTAAATATCTCTGCTAATTATTTAGTCTGTGATCATAATGATATCCCGATCACGTGTGCGCATAGTAAAAGTACTTTCGTTCGAGGTCGCATTGTCATTCAAGTTGCTTTATTACTTCTAGTAGGCACTTATCGCCTATCCGATCTTCAGCTGCCTACACTGAATACCTAGATTTTATGTGCCTGTTCCTAGCCAGATGTGAAATACCGATAGCTGCCAAATTGCAGAATTATAATTTAAATAAAATTCTATGCCAATGGGTGCCATGATTTAAATAAATATCTAGTTTATCTTTTCCCGTATATGAATAATTTGTTATTTGTCTACGACGTAGACACCAGCAGGAATTTTAATTCTTTTGCAAGAATTTTTTTTATTTCACTAATTTGATTTAATTGCTTAATGTATACGCAGTGTAGAACGACAATATTGAGGGAGAAGCGATGATCTGCATAATATTGCGGGGAGTCGATGGATGCACAGGACCGCTCTATGTGGCAATCTTTGTGGGAGCCTTTTTCAGCAGAGACCTTTGGATACGCTGTGATGATGTTGGTAATCATGACCGGCGTCTGAATAACTGACAATAAAATTATAAATGATATTAAATAACACAGAACAGAAGCAGCGTAAGGAACCATGGCGAATGCTATTCGGATATAAACTAATACTGGTGACTGATAAGCAAAGTTCAAATTTATTTAAAAAAGAAACGAAATATTAAAAAGTTTTTTTTTAATCTGAAGAAATTCTCTAACAACAACGACACTGTTGAAAAACAATAATGATATCAGGAAACAGGGGCTGTATGTTGTAAATTTCTTGACAAGCTATAAGAATATTTATCTGGTGATCTTGGTGGTAGTCGAATTTGTTCGATGAAACCGCGGGTGATTGATTAACAAGAGTTACGCAATCGCCATCTGGTATGATCAGAATTGTAAAACTCTATTTATAATTTTATATGTACCTCAAATTTTACGACATAGAACTGCATAAATTATAATCTTATTTTCTTGGTGTGTTTAATATGTAATTTTGCTAATACAGCGCTGAATAAGAGACTAATTTACAATATTACGTAATCATTCTTACCGCGTGTATCAACACGGAATATATCGAAAATTCCTATCGCAAATCATGTTACTAAGCATGATGATCAGTATCCCTCTCCCATAATGAATAGCCGTAATAAATGTTACTGTTAGTAGATATCACATTAATATTTGTGACATTTTAAATGTATAAGCTACAATAGCCGAGTGTTTGGGTGAATGGTACCCGAATATAAGACCCCCTTCTTAAATACAATAGATTATATATTAATTGATTATTTTATTTGGAATAATTGCACAGAAAAAAATTAGTTATGTAATATTATAAATAGGGTGTAATATTAATTAATTCATTTATTTACTTATTTATTAAAATTTCAATATTACGTTAATTAAAAATGTCTTGCACTATACGTTAAAATAATATACATATCTTCACTCCAGCCAAATACAGGAGTGGACGGAGGTCTAGACAATTAAGTAATTTCGACCCACCTTCTACTGAAGATATTTTTGAGACAACGTGACTAGTGGTGAGCCCCACGCTGACGTAATATAAAGCCAACGATATATTCGGACATAAGTTTTAAAAAAAACCATTGATAAGATACTGCCACCTAGGAATCGAACTCTCGTCTCTTGACTCTAATTCTCTCTCGCCCTGACCACCCAACCACTCAGTTATCATGAGTTATTAATACTATGTTAATTTACATATACACTTTTTACATTTTAAGTGAGTGATTGTAAGGTTTTTATTAAGCTTATTATAATATGAACAATCTCATCTGAACATGAAACATCTCTCTACAGTTTTAAGTAGTTAAATAAAATAAATATCTTCACGCAATTCCCAATACAGGGGTAGACAGAGGTCAAGTCTAGACAATTAAGTCCCTTTGACCCACCTTCCACCGAAGATATTTTCGGGACAACGTGACAGGTGGTGAGCCCGTCGCTGCCTTTATGTCCAAGCCAACAATGAAATTCGTACATAAGTTTTTGAAAAACTCATTGGTACTGCCACCTGGGGATTGAACTCGGGTCTCTCGACTCGAAATTCCGACCACCCAAGAACTCGGCTATCGAGACTCGTAAAAGTAAAGTTCTATTGAATTTACCTGATGATAGTGAAAATGTACCGATGTTATTAAAATGTGTATTAAAGTTTGTACGACACGTGCCTTTGCTCATTCAATAATGTCAATGAAATTGAATAGTGGTAGAGTCACGCATCAGCTTTTGTTGTTGCATGAATGGGCCGGCTCGACCGGGGAAGTACCACGACTTCACAGAATACCGGCGTGAAGTAGAAGTCTAAAAAACTTCTGCGTTTCGTCTGGTGAGTGCAGGTAACCGGAGGCCCACACACCCCCTCCCCCAATACTGGGGGGGGGGGCACTCTAATGCCCCTGGTATTGCGGGTGTTCATGGGCGGCGGTAATCACTTACCGTCACGTGAGCCATCTGCTCGTTTGCCTCCCTTTTCTATCAAAAAAAATCCTTCTGTCGCTCTCTTCCTCACGAAAAGTTCAAAGTAAACAACACTTCGGAAACAACAGACGCATTACAAACACCAAAGCCCGAAAATACGTGGAAAAATTAGGTTTCTGCATTGACTCGTCCGGGAATCGAACCTGGAATCGCAGAGATGGCGACACCTTGAAAACCTGTGAATGCTACGCCACTCGTCCGTGGAGTTCGAAAGGTCATATATGTCGGATGAGACTGGCATCTTTTCTGAGAAAATTCTAATCTCGATTGGTCCTAAGCTCGCGAAATGTGGGTTCGAATCCGTTAGAAGCGTTTAACCACAGACACGCATCCACTTGCTGGCTGCAATCAGGCTGTCTGTCCCAAGGTGGAGTAAAATTGGCAAGCTTAGATATGTTCAGCTCCTGATTGTCTGAATGCCTGATGCTAGGTTGCAATCAGCGGTACTAGAACAACATCAGTGTCATCCCCTTATTATATGTATACAAGGCTTCACTGCATGAGCGAGCGTAAAGTCCTACATGGTCCGGAATATTATTTTAATCAGAAAAAAGTATGCTCTTTTGCTTTCTTGTATATTAGACTAAAGGGAGAAGGTTTCTAGTCGCCCATGATAAGATCGAAAATGGTTGTTAAATTATTACGCCAAAATCACACCGCATACACCTCAAGCATATGTATATACCATGAGTTTAATGTTTCAGGTTTGAAACAAAAAGCCCGAAAAATAGTTTAAAGATATAAAATAAATATAAGCTGAATTATTAATATATAACCTTACTCAAAAACAAGAGTCATCATACATCAAGTAGTATATACATAGTCAGGTCATAAGTAAAACAACAACAAAACAATGTCACACAGTAAAAACTTTTCTTTCAGAACGCTGGCCACAAAAAAAAAATTATTGAATTCGAATTTCGCATTGTTCATGAAAGTAAAACTACATACTTTTTAGAATTTTACTCATTTTTAAATATGGAATGGACGCTTAAAGAAGACCGTGTTGCAGTTATTGCGTTGCATCGTTGCGCTTACGCGCCAATTCAAGTTTTTGACATACTGAAAAATTTGAATATAACCAAAAAATTCGTTTATCGTACCATCAAACGATACAATGAAGACTCTAGTGTAGATGACAGGTCAAGAAGTGGTCGCCCTCGGTCTTTTAGGACTCCAGCAGTGATAAAAGCTGTGAAGGCGCGAATTCAATGAAATCCCAAACGTAAGCAGAAACTGTTGGCCCTTCAGATGGGGTTAAGCAGAACCACGGAGAAAAGGGTGTTAAATGAAGACTTAGGGCTTCGGGCATATCGAAGAAAAACAGGACATTGTTTGAATGCTCGTCTAATGGACCTAAGACTGAAGAGATGCCGCGCGTTGTTGAAGCGGTACGCGGGAAAAAAAGATATCGGGAAATTCTTTTTTCGGATGAAAATTTTTTACCGTAGAATAGAGCTACAACAAACAAAATGATAAAGTGTACGCACACAGTAGTGAAGAAGCGAGCAACCGTATTCTGCGTGTCCAACGAGGTGATTTTCCATCCTCGCTCATGGTATGGTTGGGAGTTTCTTATTGGGGCTTAACAGAGGTACATTTTTGCGAGAAAGGTGTAAAAACGAATGCAGTTGTGTATCAAAATACAGTCCTGACGAACCTTGTGGAACCTGTTTCTCATACCATGTTCAATAACAGGCACTGGGTATTCCAACAAGTTTCGGCGCCAGCTCATAGAGCGAAGAGCACACAAGACTGGCTGGCGGCGCGTGAAATCGACTACATCGGGCACGAAGACTGGCCCTCCTCTAGTCCAGATTTGAATCTGTTAGATTACAAAATATGGCAAAACTTGGAGGAAAAGGCGTGCTCAAAGCCTCATCCCAATTTGGAGTAACTCAAGACATCCTAGATTAAGGCAGCCGCCGATATTGACATGGGCCTCGTTCGTGCTGCGATAGACGACTGGCCGCACAGATTGAAGGCCTGTATTCAAAATCACGGAGGTCATTTTGAATAAACTTTAGTGTCATAAGAATCTATGTTAAGTTAAGTTCATTTTGGTATATAAATAGTTACATAATGAATAAACTCTTTTTAATTATTTTAGGTTAAACATGTGACAGAATTTATGACCTGACTAGGTACAACATCCATGTAAGTATTTCAGAGTATGAAAAGCATGGTATGTACATACATAATGTACAAGCATCATATTATAACTTGCCTATCGAAATTTTTAAATAAATAAATATTTTTCACGCAATTCCCAATGCAGGGCAGACAGAGGTCTAGTCTAGACAATTAAGAGATCCTTTTACCCACCTTCCACCGAAGATTTTTTCTGGACAACGTGACAGGTGGTGAGCCAGTCGCCGTCTTTATATCCAAGCCAACGATTTAATCTGTACATAAGTTTTTAAAAAACTCATTGGTACGAGCCTGCCACCTGGGGATCGAACTCGGGTCTCTTGACTCGAAATTCCGACCACCCAACCACTCGTCTATCGTGACTTTTTTTTTGAAATTTTTGATCACTGTAACAACCTTAGGGGTAGCTTAAACGACAATAAATGGCCTATCGTAACGGCCATTACAATCGGTCCCAGATGCCAGTGTATGATCACTTAACACATGGTAAAAGGTTGTCTAGTCGTAAATGTACGTATTACATAAATATCAATCAAAGGCTTGCTTTTCATAATTGCTTATTCATGGCGGACCTTTACCTTCCCAAAAATAGGAAAAGTCTGCTCAGCAGTGGGCAGCAGGCAGTCAACATTAAAACTTCGCCTCCGTTAATGCTCTTTGAAATTGAGACATCGTAAGCATACAAACATACCATACATTTATTTGCAAGAATACTCTCACACCTCCTCCTTGAAATTACTCCTAGTCGTTCTTGCTATGGCTAATTTAAAACTATCCTAATAAACTACAGTTGGAAGTACCAGTACATCAGTAAATCAAAGAGTCTATTTACTTGCAACGTAAACAATCGTAGCAACGTTCTCGTAAACAGCGTTCATTAGGCGTGTGTATTTAGGGTTGTCCCTTTCACTTTGTTATATGATGCTTGTACATTATGTAGGTACATACCATGCTTTTTATACTCTGAAATACTTACGAGGATCTTTTAAACTCATGTTTTTGAGTAAGGTTGTATATTAATAATTCAACTTATATTATATATCTTAAACTATTTTCCGGGCTTTTTGTTTGGTATATACTCGTATATGGTATATACATATGGTAGAGGTATATACCGTGTGATTTTGGCATAAGAATTTAACAACCATTTTCTATCTTATCATGGGCGACTAGGAACCTTCTCCCTACAAAACAGCAAAGAATGCCTAAATGCTTACAGATGCTGGGATATTATACCACCAAAAATACAAGACTATGTCCAGGCGATTTTTGAAATACAAAAATTCAATGTATTCATTATTTTAAATAATATTTACGTGTACACATGCCACTTGGTCTGCCAAATGACATTAAGATTTTTTGTTACTTAACTTTTGTCGAATAGTAATGTAAATAAATAATTTTGTACTTATCAGGACTGTCAATTTGAAAGACCTTATGCCAATAGAAAAAGGGAATAATAGAAAAACAAAACCATAGGGAATTAATGTATGGTGAGTTATTTGTGATAAATTTTTTGTAACCAGCATAACTATAGGTTCGCGATTGGTTCATTTCTTTTTATTAATCCTTGTGTGAAAATGATGAAATATTTAATTTAAAAAAAAGTCTGTAAAAATATAAAGCGTCAGCCCTAACAACCTGCGCGTTGTGACTCAAGGCACCCAGTTTTTGCTGTAGTCCCGTCGGGGTGTCAGTACCACCACGTGCTCTGCCCGGGCATCGAACCCGCGCCGTCTACTAAAGGAATACTATGCGTTTGCAGCATTGTGATGCGGATTCTACGTACCAGACGGATCCGTTCTGTCTCTACTTGTCGACTTGTACATTCTCATCAATGTTGTCCATTAAAGGGAAGTTATATTGAGATGTTTTCATTATAGCAAGAATAAGATTGGGCGTTTTATGATGTAATCAATATAATAAACTGAATAAAATGTTTTATTTTACGCTCAGTTTAAGTTTAACTAAAGTGAAAATGTAACAGCGTTCTTTGTTCCATATCAAGTAGGGCTGTACTAAAAGTTTTTGGATAATAAGTATTATAAATATAAATTTAATTTTATTTATATAATTAAGATACAATAAACATAATGTAAACATAAGTAAAATTAGTTAAAAAAGCACTAGAAGAACCCAAACGAGGCAGAGAAGAAATTTTCCACCTTTGCAGATAGTAAACACTGTTCTGCCTCGTCTGGGTCTGAACCATGATCTTATCCATTTCTGCCACAAAATGACATTGTAACAATTATTTTGTTTGTGGTGTAAGTGCTAGTTTGGTAAGCGTGTGACGCAGGTTCGGTGCTGCCTATAAAATCTTTAACAGTAAATTTAAGTTCTGTAATCGCCATACATCACGAGTTTAGCGGTGAAGTATAACGATGTATGCTGAATACATGCGTCATCTGAATAATAATAATAATACTTTCCAATATGTTTAAATATGTGTTTATTCCGTCAACCCTCTCACTGTGTCCTTGCTTATTTTTCCTAAATATTTTAAAGAAAGCACTCATCCAGCAGTGGGCATTTATAGGGCTGCTGGATTACTTTAAATAATATTAATAATGCGTAATTAACTTAGTCTGTGTGTCTATTCGTAACCGGACCGTTGCTAAGAGATATTGATAATATTTTAAACGGAATAAAATTTTTAAAGGAACGGCATAAAACTTTAAAATGAATTAAAAATACACGAGACTGAATTCGCAGGTTAAAGATAGTCTTACAGAGACAATATAAATTCGAAACATTTAATTTTATCACACGAACATTGACCTTGACTTTGATCCGTTTTTATACTACGGTCTAACACACTAGGCGGTTGTTAATGCGCCTAATTTATTACTAACTAGTAATGTCAATGTTTGGACTATGCTAATAAAGTGCTAGCTTATTTTGTCGTATTGATTCACGCACACGTTTCCGCCTATAAATCACTATTATCTCGACAAAATTGTTGATGTCGTTTGTCAGTTGATCACTATCAGAAATTACTTTTTTATGTTTATTAAGATGGCAATAAAAGATATTGGATTTGTGTGTGTGTGTGTGTGTGTGTGTGTGTGTGTGTGTGTGTGTGTGTGTGTGTGTGTGTGTGTGTGTGTGTGTGTGTGTGTGTGTGTGTGTGTGTGTGTGTGTGTGGGTGTGTGTTTTATGTTTGTGGTGATGTTATGAACGAATCGGACATTATGGTTCGGCGTACGTCATATCTTTCATAGTGTGCAGATTCTGATGTGATTAAGTTTCGCGAAACTGCTGATTTCTAACGTTAATTCATAACCGTGGAAAACTGTCATCAAACTTCAATGAACCACTGAGTTATAGCCTATTCAACAGAAACTAAACATAAACCGTGTGGTAACGGCGTAAGAATATTGCCGCTCCCTATCTTTCCGTGGGTGTCGTAAGAGGCGACTAAGGGAAACAGTCTTGAATATCGGAAGTGTTAGATGACGGGATAACCATCTCTAAAAATATCAGTACAAAATAATCAGACAGAAGATGAGCAGTAGCGTCTAAGGCTCGAGTAGTCTGGTACTGCGATCGCCAATCCGCTTGCCAAGCGTGGCGATTATGGCAAATCCTCCCTATGGGAGAGGCCTATGCCTTGCAGTGGACTATATCAGGCCGTTGTGTATGTATGTAATCATAAACTTCGGTTTATAATTTAAATATTATAATGAAACACGTTTTTAAATTCGAATAAAATGCTTCGGAAAAATGGATAATTTAATATTGGCATTGACTATACAAAAATAGACAGAATACCTTCTAAAAACTATCAAATCAAAATTAAGCCGACTTTTAAAGGACACTAATTTCAAAGGTTTTTGATACTGCGTTCATCGAACTGTTTGCCCAGTATTGCGACTGTGCCTTATCCTCCTTTTAGGAGAGGCCGATCTCCCATGGAATTCTAATCTCCGTTAAGAAAGATAAACAAAAGATTATAAAGGAGCTAGTTAGGAAGGTGGGTCAAAGGGACTCTAGCTTATAAAGGAGCTAGCTAGGAAGGTGGGTCAAAGGGATTTAATTGTCTAGACTTGACCTCTGTCTACCCCTGTATTGGGAATTGCGTGAAGATATCTAATATCTATCTAGCTTATTTGAAATACCCTGACAAATGGTGATGGGTGACGAATCAGTTACTATTAGTCTACTGATAAAGGAACTACTTCTAACGGAACTACTAACTTGAAAGAATTCGGAAGTGGTCCTAACAACTCTACAATCTTTATAAAAAAAAGTATTTACATTTTATAAGCTTAAAAATGATTATTTATTAATAAAAAAAGCGATTAGAAATAAGAATTTAGTGCGAGTGCCCATGCGTACTTTTTTGCGGTCATTCTTTGTCAAGTATTGTATTAGTTACTAGTAACTATTATTAATTAAGCAAATGATCATATATTATTTGTGAGGGAGACTAGACCATCCAGGTCAGTTTCAGGTCAGACCAAGTTGTTCTCTTCGAAAATTTGAATACTTTTTCTTCTCAGACGTGTACGTTTTCATACGTATCGACAGTCCTGTTCACCTGATGCCGCAGAACGCTACATATAAACTGCTACAATTAAATCCTACAATAAAATTCCTCGCCATCGGTAACCAGGGCTCTTGCTGGCTCTCTATACCGGAATTCCGCAGTTATTAAATTCTGTTTTGCGCTGAAAATGGCAAAAAAGGCAAGAAAAGTCTTGTAAGACGAAAGCGTCACTTGTCATTGATTGCCAATTTTTATTCAATTGTCATCTTATGATAATAGACCTAATCATTTTTTATTGTCCCCAACAGGTTGAATATGAAAGTTACACAATATGATACTGGCGGAATTCTGTCAAGAGAGGCCATAAAATTAAAGAGAGTAAGAGGAAGAAGTAAAACAATGTAAAATAAGAAATGGTGCCACAGAAGTGACTGTAAAGCGAAAATTAAGACTTTCATTACGTGCACATATGTATGATTTCAAAATACTGGTGACTTAAATTTTTTTATATCATGTCCTAAGCTCGAGGCTCTATGATGGAAGCAAATGCCGCCAATAAACCACGTGGTACCTAACAAGAGTCAGCGAACTTTTTACACACGAGGTCGTCGACCTGCCAGACGCCGGGCAATTAAGTTCGCTATCAACAGCCGCGGATGTAGGGTTGCCAATTGCCATATTTATATATATTATAGACTTTGAAACCTATGCTTCGGGATATTTATACAAGAACTAGAAAGTACTGAATGACTTGAAATATTTTTTTTCATTATGAAATTTTATTGATTTTTAAAGCATATTTGTGCTGAACTTTTATGTTATTAAATTAAAGAGAATTTTTTTTCTTCAAGCTTTTCCCAAAACAAGAGTAGTCAGAAGTCACTATACCGGACCTTATTTTGGGGTAATATGATAAGTGATGAGCCTGTCTCTTTCTTTATGTCCAAAAATAAATCTTTTATAAGTTTTGAAAAAACTCATTGTTCACTCACTCTAATTCTATTTACCCACTCGGTTATCGTTACTTCGGAATCTATTTTTCACTCATTTACTGTCTAAGGCGTCTGGGTCAGATCTCACTCTTGTACTATCGCGACACAGAATAATTTCCGTCATTCGGTTAAAGGATGTGTATAATAGCAAGTTTAAGTAGTAATAATACTAATTATATAAGTCGTCGATCGCCAATCCGCTTGCCAAGTGTGGCGATTATGTCTAATCCTCCCTATGGGAGAGGCCTTTGTCCTGCAGTGGACTTTAATAGGCCGTTATGTATGTATGTATGTATATAAATCGTCGGGAATCACCACGTGCCTGTAAGCTGTATGTGATGCTGGTGAGGAAGCAGTACATGGCAGTTTAAACAGGTATGGGGTATTTTTCGATGTTCATTCAGCTATCTGACTATAGCCAATTGCATGTTGAAATATTTTCCCTTTGTTGCTTAAAAATCCACGGGAAGAGAAGTGTTGGTATATTTTTACGCCGACAATCAAATATATAAATAACTATACTCAAAAATATCCTCATCATATTGTTGATTTTTCGATATACGTATAGACTGATAAGATACGATAAAAGTAACAAGCAAGCTATTAATCAAACTAATGGCGAGTTTTTTCTAGCTGATTTAAAAAATTAAGGAAAATTACAAAATTACCAAAGTTCCTACAGATTTGTAGCTATATTTTATGATACTTTACAAATCACGAGAGCTAATTAGCTCATACGTCAAGTACATACCCACGCCGTTTGCCTGTTTGTGGTGCCTTGTTTGTTTCCGATTCCATAACACAAGTATGTAATTATGTACGATTTATATCGTTGGCTGGGACATAAAGACGGCGACGGGCTTACCACGACTGTTACGCTGTCCCGAAAATATATTTGGTGGAAAATGGGTCGAAGGGACATAATTGTCTAGACTAGACCTCTGTCTACCCTTGTATTGGGAATTGCGTGAAGTAGGAGACAACATAACGTGCGTTTGAATTTAGTTACATGTAGGTTGAGCCTGGTGGCTAAGTTTTATAAGACAACTTTTGGCATTCGACAGATTATCTTTCGTTCAAAAATTATAAAATATCTAGAAGTTTCTAAAATGAATAAAATTTTGGTAAAAGTAAGATGTAATTAAAAAAAAGTTATTACAAAATTTAGTTATTAAAAGAAAAAAGATGTATATTCTGCATATTTATATCATGATATTTACATATCATAGTAATGAATGACGGCTATAGAATTCTCAAGTCCGGACGTTTTCCTTGTTTTAATTTGCATTAGTAGTTTCGAAAACAGAAAGTCCAAATCTATTTTTACACTTTGATAATATTCGTTTATTATATTTTTATAATATTATTATCGCTTTGAGTATCTATCAGAGAGATAATTCGTTTTTGTGTTTTTTAGTAACAATTATCTCAGCACGGTATTTTTAATACTGGAGTAGGTGAGGTTATAAAAAAGAAAAGGCCTATAGTAGATTTGCAATTTCCAAACCACTGTGTGGCTAAAGCTTTACAATATTGTGTCACTAGTTTCTGCCCGCGTCTTTCTCCGCATTATGTCGAATTTCCGTGAATCCATTAATTTAAAAACTAACTTCTGTCACTCCGGACCCCTACAAACTGACTACAAACTGACTACAAACTGACTACAAATGGACTACAAATTGACTACAAATGGACTACAAACTGACTACAAACGGACTACAAACTGACTACAAACGGACTACAAACTGACTACAAACGGACTACAAACTGACTACAAACGGACTACAAACTGACTACAAACGGACTACAAACTGACTACAAACGGACTACAAACTGACTACAAACGGACTACAAACTGACTACAAACGGACTACAAACTGACTACAAACGGACTACAAACGGACTACAAACTGACTACAAACGGACTACAAACTGACTACAAACTGACTACAAACTGACTACAAACGGACTACAAACTGACTACAAACTGACTACAAACTGACTACAAACTGACTACAAACTGACTACAAACTGACTACAAACGGACTACAAACGGACTACAAATCAAAATCAAAAGCATAATTACGCTTCAGATGTCTTCCACGGAACACCGTACCTTATACCGGCATAATTATTTAAATACGAATTATTTCGGTTTATAAACTATTTGGTAGCTACATTTCTTTTAAATTCGCAAAAACGTTTTGGTGTGATAACTGATCACTAACATCCAAATTATTAGATCATAACAGTAGGATATTTCCTAAATTGAACATCAGGGTTAGTCTTTCTTCATTACGACGACTTTCTAGAAATATTTCTTTTTTTTTTAACAAAACATGCAGATTTCATTACGATATTATCCTTTGACAGCTTAGAAATAATAGGAAATTCAGTACAACACCTTAAAAACTTCAAAATTATTATTGTGCGTGCCCCCGGAATCGAACCACAACACTCACGTGCGAATCGAAAGCGTACATTATAAATGAAATTTTTGTTGATAAAACCGGACACTCAGAAGTTCGACGCCCGGGTAAACAACATCATAGGAGACAATGACCATAATATTTTCTACAACATATACAACGCTAACTTGTAATATTTTATCCAAAATAACATCTATTTTTGGGTGCTTATCGATGAGGCATTACTAATACGACGATAGAGAAAATTACAGTAAATAGTTTCATGTAGATGTCATTAGCAATTTGGAAAAAATATTCACATATGCTCCTATATACTGAGTCTAAAAGAAAACTGTTTTCTAATCTTGTTATTTTAAACGACCGGATTTTATATATGGATTATTTATATCACACTCTTCGTGGGAAGACTTCTAGACTATTAACTGCTAACTGGATCCAGACCTGACTCGGCCTTCAAAATTAAGGGTTGCAGACTTGAATCTTACTACGGGGAAACCATTTACGTGATACAACATGAAGGATATGACATAAAAATACGTGAATGATAATCTCCGTGGATTAGTGGCGTACATACTGGTTAGTGTAGACAGTTCTGAGATCCCGAGTTCGAATCTCGGTCGGGTTAACGCAGAAAACCACTTTTTCTACTCTCCTACACTTCTCTGTTGTAGGTTTTTGTGGTAGCTTCGTTGTTTCTGATTCCATTACACAAGCTTCTCATTTCGGGATCACAAAGCAATGCATGTGACGTTGTCCCTATCTATGAATCCCTATCGATCCATCCATGTTTGTACTCGAGGCTTGGACGTATGTATGTACACATACATATATGTATCCTATTATATTGTTTACTTTGCTTGGACGAAAAAGGCTCACCATTTGTAACAAATATTTACTAATAACTTAGACTTAGGCTTACCATTTGTTACAACTTAGACTTTGATGATCCAAAGTCGATTTCCAGGAGTAAGTTTCGTACCAATGAGTTTTTTTTAACATAAAAACGACTCGAGACTCACCACCTGTAATGATGTTTTAAAACATTTTTCAGTGAATTGTGGGTCGAAAAGACTTCATTGTCCAAACCTCTGCTTACTCCAGTAATGGGGAAAATGCGTGAAGGTATCGGTATAATGGAAACTATTTTAAAAAATTGAATAATATTTTGTATTCCAAGTTTAGCATGCGTTTCACCTCGGAGGCAATTTGTTATCGTACAAAAAAAAAACTTAAAATCATATCGAAAACATGGTAATGCATTAAAATAGTATATATAACCATTTTGATAGCTTTTGTTACTTATACTTTAAGGCAAATCCTGCGCGGATCCCACCACGACAGAGAATAATTAACACTACACTTATAATCATTAGTTAATATTTCATATTAAAACATTTGCATAATTATATGATACATACAAACCCACACTCTTACTCTTATATACACATTGCGTAATATTTCACTACATCACAAACGTCAAATTTGTTTTCTTACATGCGACTGTGAAGTGACGGCGAAATCGCTTCTAGAGGGTAACGTACGATAAATTGGAGCAAAACATCACACGCTGGCAGTATGTTCATCGGTTATCTATATTAGAATTAATGAATTTGGGGTTATCGGTAAAGGTAAACCACCTTAGGGAGCGACGACCCATCGCTCCGGGTGGCTGACTTCCGAAGTTCGGTAGCCTCGTTCGAATAGCTGCTAATGTTTTCGCGCCCTTAAACTTATTCCGCAAGAGTTAATTGTAGAATACTACAATTATATTAATAGTATAATTGTAATAGCATTGGTGTACAATTATATTTTTCTTTGACTACGTGAAATCATATCTTAAAAGTAAAAAAATTATAATTTTTAATTTTTATTTAAATAAGTACGAAGTAGAGCTTCGTAAATTTTATGTCATCCGTGAGAAAACGAAAAATCTTCTAGAATTTTAAACAAGAGGTTCAATGCAAGAATAGGTTTAAAAATACAGTTTTTAAATAATCAAAAATTGATATTTTCAGATAACAAAAGTTAGTAGAATTAACTTTATTCCAATTTCAGCAACAAGAATAGACCCACTATTCCCAAAATTTTAAAGGTTTGTTTAAGGTTATGGCGTAATCCATTTAGTTTTTAGTGGAGACAATACGTCTGTGATTTTCTTAATTAAAGTTGATAGCAGAAATAGATAAAATGGAGTAATCATGTGGACTATAAGTTTGTTTTAGCTCCTATTATTATAAAGAACTTAGTAAGAGGTCGCCATGTTGAAAGCAAATCAACGAATTTTCAGATCTATGAACTTTTAGAAATTTGGGTACGGTTTATCTCGTTGGCTTTCTGATTAAGACGGCGACAGGCTAACCAGCTGACACGTTGGCTCAAATAAGCTCTAATGAGAGGCAGCTTAGAAGCGACCTGAACCTAACTCCTGAAGATCGAACTCGGGTCTCTACCGTGTCTATTAAATTCGACTCAAATTCCCTTCACCCAACCACTCGGCTACCATGATTTATTTTTATGTATATATATCTTTAACTAAATTTATTTTTCAAAGGAAATAATGCCTAGTCACGTGACCATGCTCTGTTCTGGTCATGGACGAGATTTGGCGGAGGGCGTTGACCGGTCAAGCATTTTGCGACTGTCGAAAAAACATTGCAATTATACTATTATGATGTCACATCTCGCTTGGCAAGGCTGTTTCGGTTTTATTGATAGTATACACACTGGCAATCTATTCTGATACAAACAAGTTGTATGTTTTATGGTTTTGTTGAAAAAAAAAAAATAACTATAAATATTAATATAAGGACCTATAAGTTTACCTCACACAATTTATCATTATTCTACATGAAACGTTAACATAGACAGGATTGCTGTTCATAGACAATTGTTGACTGTCGCGGGAATATTGCAAAATACAAAATGGCGTACGTTTTTTTTTCTATCAGCATCGATGCAAGCCAAATTAAACTGGCGGTCGTTCGTTGACCCGCCGCGTCTTGCCATGTGACGTCACGTGACGTAGCCGCCGCAACGTCACAATACGACGCTTAATGATCGCCGTTTCGCGCGCACGTAGCTAGCAGCTGGTCAATGATGATTTTAAATAATGTGCGTTCAAGGTTTTATTTTTTTCTCTTGAGCGAACGACTTGTTTTAAATTGTTTGTGTGTGTCGTGTTTGAAGGCCAGTGACACGCACCATAGGAATTCCCATAACATGTAGTTGAATATAAATCAATATCCTCTAGTAGGTAAGACTAAGTATTATTCTATATTATTTTTTTAATTTCTCAGAGATGATCCATTACGAGCATAATTTCAAGAATTATTTCGCTGAGTAGATCAAAGTTCAATAAGTTGAATGTTTTGACATTTTAAACTATGTAACTTCGTTATTACGATTTATTCTGCATTCCTTTTGTAAATTCATATACAAATAAATAAACGCAAAACATCATTACACAAAGACTAGTCGCGAAACCTTTAAAAAAAATTGTCATACGAAGCTGAAATTTAGTAGGAGACGACAGCAGTTTTAGAGAACTATCCCAGTAAAGGGGTAGAATAGGGGGTGAAAAGTTGTATTGAATTGTGTTATTTCTGGACTTAGAAGTACGAACATTTTTAAACAGTATAGAAGTAAGCTTGTTGCTGATTGCATTTAAAAATTATCGGTTATTTTAGAAATTACATTTTAGTAATGTCAATTCCGGGGCTTAAATGGAGATGAATTTCTATACAGGAAAATTTTTATTTATCTCTTAAATGTAAATTAGACAATGCAGAAAAGAGTTTATTTTTAAAATTTTTTCGCCCGGGAATCGAATCTGATTGACAATATGGGAGTTGGCTCGGTTTACAATTTGTGTAGTGTATTATTTATTATCTTAGGAAAATTTGAAAGCAGACCTTCTAGAAATCAGCAAGCTTTATGATCTTGGTGCCGTTGTTGTGTTTTTGATACCTGATTTGGAGGAAGGTTCACTGAATGAAATAGGCCTCCTTTGCAAGAAAAATTTGACATAATCGCCACGCTCAGCAAGCAAATAGGCAATTGAAATACCAGATACTTTGTAACTTAGACGCAATCGAAGTTCTACTTTATTTTATTCTGGTGTTTTAGAGTTGATATAAAAATTTAGGCAAGTCATACATCCGTCAAGACTTGATATGCATGAGTTTATTAATATAACATTTTGTGTTTATAGGTTCATAATTAGAAAAGTAAGAAGATTTATTGAGTTGATATTGGCAGTTTTTATTGGTTTCATATCAGGTTTAATCTGTAGCACTGTTAAAGAAAAATAAGAGACAAGGCTACTTGAGCACGGCCAGTGACCTGAAACTGCTACGTCGTAGATGTTGCTTATGCTACAATCGAAAAATATGTTTCGATTGTAAGGGACGCCGATTTGACGTTTATTTGAAGACTCTGTGGTATATGTAATAGCTGTCTATCACAACTTCGTCTAGTCACATTTATTGAATGATAAAATGTATAAGCACAAAGTCCCGATTGCCGAGTGGTTGGGTGGTCGGAATTTCGAAACTAGAGACCCGAGTTTGATCCCCAGGTGGCTGGCTTGTTCCAAGGTGTTTTCAAAAACTTATGTACGAATTATATCGTTGGCTTGGACATAAAGACGGCGACGGACTCACCTCCTGTCACGTTGTACCGAAAATATCTTCGGAGGAAGATGTGTCAAAGAGACTTAATTGTCTAGACCTCTGTCTATCCCTGTTTTGGGAATTCCGTGAAGATGTTAATTTTTTATTTATTGTATAAAATCCGTTTCAAGTGAGCAGCTACTTAGCGAAACCCTATGCTAAATTTTAATTCATCTGATGTATAGTTTTAGATAAAAAAAAAAATAAATAAAAATAAATATCTTCACGCAATTCCCAATACAGGGGTAGACAGAGGTCGAGTCTAGACAATTAAGTCCCTTCGACCCACCTTTCACCGAAGATATTTTCGGGACAACGTGACAGGTGGTGAGCCCATCGCCGCCTTAGATATCTCACGATGATATAAAATCTGTCATGTCCCTTCGACCCACCGACCACCGAAAATATTTTCGGTGGAACTATATAATTCGTACATAATTTTTAGAAAAACCCATTGGTACGAGCCTGCCACCTGGGGATCGAACTCGGGTCTCTTGACTCGAAATGCCGACCACCCAACCACTCGGCTATCGTGACTTTTTCTCTCTCTAATGATAGCATCTCGTGATGATATAAAATCTGTCATGTTATAGATTTTGTTTTCAATTATAAGCCTTTTTGATGCAATACAGTGTTGTTTAATAATATAATATTATAATAAAATAAATTATTTTAAAAGGTCTATATTTTTCGAAAACGGAATCGATATTAATGAAGTGCATGCGTCGTCTTTACACTACTTGGTATTGTTTATTCCGATGATATTGGAAACGCTTTTCGAAGTATGTGAATTGTTATGCTATTTGTCTGTAAGTAAAGTGAATATTTTTGTATACTTTAACATCACTTAAATGTGCAGTGTTCAGTAGAAAACAGCCATCTACCGCATTACTACATTATAAAATGATTACAAGGATAATTATTATATCTTGTTTGCAGGGTTTTTAATGTATTCACAGCAATAAAAGTAAGTCAGCAGCGCAACAACAATATTTGAGAGTAGGGTTTTCCCCCTATTGGCTTGGGGGTCAACCTAAATGAGACGGATCAATGTGATTCATATTCGGTCGGTGCGGGGGTTGACGCAAAACAGGATAATGGAAAATGCCGTGAAAAGCAGTTAGGCACTGTAGCTTGGAGTCAGACCTTATTCTATTTGTCTATTTGAGCTGTATATATTATAAAGAACTATAGCATTGTGGTTACTATGTGGGAATGTGTTGTGTTTTTATGGGACTAAAGTAGCAATCGAGTACAGTCACCTGATTTAAAGGGATTACTAATATCGATGTACACATGACATGACTTTAATGAAAAAAGAATGAGGTGTTTTACATTTAGGAAGCCACTGGAAGGAATGTCGAATTTCAACTATTGGCTTCACGCAATTCTGCAAGTCCGTTATGCTGTCAGGAAGAATAGTCTCGATAGCCGAGTGGTTGGATGGTCGGAATTTCCAGTCAAGAGATCGATTCGATCCCCAGGTGGCAAGCTCGTACTAATGGGTTTTGTAACTTATGTACGAATTCTATCGTTGGCTTGGACATAAAGCCCACGACGGGATTACCACCTGTCACGTTGTCCCGAAAATATTTTCGGTGGAAGGTGGGTCAAAGGGACTTAACTGTCTAGACTAGACCTCTGTCTATCCCTGTACCGGGAATTGCGTGAAGAACAGACCCATTCCTGCAGTAAAAGCTGTACTTTGTTCGATTTTTGCTATGATTATTTTGGTTACGTGAACAACGTTCAATGCGACATGTCATTCATTTTAAGTATTGCCTGCGAGATACTCAGATAAAGCACTTTAAATATTCAATTTGAGGACAATACATAAGCGATGCTGTTTGTTCTAACTGTATCTCGACTCACCTCGTTTCATAATGACGGTGTAACAAGTCGCGAAAAGTTCAAAGAACTGCAAATTGAGTCAGACTATGACCTACATAGGCTCGTCAATTCTGAGAAAGAGTTTTTGTTCCCAACAATTCTAATTCTAATACGTTTGAAAATGAATAAGGAAGTGACTAAAAATTATGAAATGCGACAACACTTTTGTGTGGATTATTTTTGCGAAAATGCAAATGCACTCTAAGGGAGGCAACGCATCTGGTATTGCTAAGCCTCTGGTATTGCGGGTGTTCATGGGTGGCGGTAATCACTTACCGTCACGTGAGCCACCTGCTCGTTTGACTCCCTCTTCTATAAAAAAAATGTGATGTTATCCATATCCATTTATGTATTAATTAAGTGTATGTAACTATAGCGGAGTGGCTTGGTGATCGGAATTGGAGTCAAGACACCCGAGTTCGATTCCTAGGTGGCAGGCTCGTACCAACGGTTTTTTCGAAAGCTTATGTACGAATTATATCTTTGGCTTGGGCATTGAGACCTCGACGGGCTCACCACTTAAGTCGAATGGACATAATTTCCTAGACCTCTGGCAACCCCTATTGGGAATGGCGTGAATATACATACTTTATATTTTACATTATATTATGCGATAACTTCAACGGAATTAAAAGTTGGATCATATTTACCTTTTTAAGTTTTAAGTTTAAATTTTTAACAAATTCTCTGTCTCATTCTAACATTCAGGCATAAAACGAGACACCGTCCTAGCACAAAATGCATTATCAATCTGTGTCATCTCTTAACCAAGTCTTGTTCTGTAAAATTATCTTCTCAACATAAAGTAGATGTATTTAATTTTAGATCTAAACAGCGTTCGATTATGTTGATTACTGCAATGGGAACAGTGTTCATAATTGCTTGAGTCACGTTAACTGACAGGCGGTACTAACAAACAAACGGTTAACCCACATACCGGTCGCGAGGATGTGACCTCGCAAAGTTTATTGTCAATACCATCGATCTTGAATACGGAGCCTGCACTTACACTGACCACCTTAGAATGCAAGCTCTAAGATACTTTGTAGGCAGTCAATGAAATTTCTTTGCTATTTTCTTCAAGATATTTCAGGGGAATTCTCTAACACACAAGAAATCTGACAAACGCTTCTTGTTTGTTGCGCTATCTTTCCTTTTTTTACTGTGCTTAAGCAGTATGTATCATACAGTCAATGGTAAGTATATGGTGGTGGTACATATAGTGGTAATGGTGATAGGAATATAATTGTTATAAAAATTATGATTTTTTCTCTTTTTCTGGCTAGAAAGGATATTATTAAAAATACAATGACGAACTTCGTGGACGAGTGGCGGGCACACCAATTTTCAAAGTGTCGTTAGCTCTGTGGTCTCGGGTTCGATTCCCGGTCGGATCAATGTAGAAAACACTTTTTCACTCCGGGTGTTAGTGGTACCTTCGTTATTTAAGATTCTATTATACACGTTGCTTAAGCTGCTTACTTTAGGATCAGAACCATTGTTCAACATCACATTTAATTCTGTGTTCATTTATGTGATATTGTCCCTATCTATGTATGTATATATTTACAATAAACGATGAGAGTTCACAATCTAAAATCACTACTCTTGATATACAATTGGCGAGAGTTAAATTAGACGAGTAATTCGTACTTTTCAAGTAGCTTTAAAAAAAAATAAAAAAAAAATATCTTCACGCAATTCCCAATACAGGGGTAGACAGAGGTCAAGTCTAGACAATTAAGTCCCTTTGACCCACCTTCCACCGAAGATATTTTCGGGACAACGTGACAGGTGGTGAGCCCGTCGCCGCCTTCATGTCCAAGCCAACGATGAAATTCGTACATAAGTTTTTGAAAGACTCATTGGGAATCGAACTCGGGTCTCTCGACTCGAAATTCCGACCACCCAACAACTCGGCTATCGTGACTTTTTTTTACAAGTAGCTTTTCATTTAAATTTTAAAGTAAAAAGTTTTTTTGGTGCATTAGGCGACTCATAAATGAGTAATACACACAAGGTAGCACTTCCGTTTATTGCTATCAGAATGTATATGCCATTATTATTGTCATTACTGGGACAGACAGAGGTCTAGACAATTAAATCTTTTCGACCTACACTCACTAAAGGCTTTTTTTTCGTCCGGGAGGGTTTGCCTTAATCGCCACGTTTCGCAAACGTATTGGCGATCTGAGATGCTACTGTCTTTTTTGAGATGGCCATCTGTGGCCATATGACCGACATATGTCGGTAGCCCATTTTCAAGGCTATTCTTTTAGTCGCCTCTTACGACACCCACAGGAAGATACGGAGTAGTAAATTTTTACGCTGCAACATTTGGCAAACTTCAAATTTGAAATTATCAAGATCTTTTTTTAATTTTTAAATCTTCAATTGATTAAAAAAAAACTATGTACCATAATTATTTATAGATTTTCACTTTTGTTGATAGTGGCCACTGACTGTCCAGTTCTTTTATTATTAAATAAATTAGAATAAGGCATTATTCTAGTGACATATCTAGTACTTACTTGTCCTTTACAATCCTGCAGGAAGGATTATCGATGCAATATAATGCTAATTCGATTGTAAGTAACACACAGAAGATACGAACCGCATCCGCAATATTTCTTAAAACCTTTTCCTCATATTTACATTAACGTGTTGGGACCTTCTGATTCTAAATGCAGATGTATAAATTGTCGAGACAGGCTGACAAGGATAGTGTGAAAAGAGCAGTTTAAATATTAATTTTTGTACATGTTCATTATGCTTCCAAATTTTTATTAAATAAAAGTCCTGTGCAGTATATCGGCTTCACTCGTAAGCAGGATTTGAATATTATGGATACGTGTAGCGCATTGGCGATTGAAGTACCATACACTTGGCATCTAAGAAACTGCTGCTCGTCATACGTCTGCTCAAGTTTTAATTGGTTTGTAGAGCATTTTTCCCGTTGTCTTATTGACGATGAGGTGTAGAAAGATTAGTAAGAAACTACAATAATTGAATACCAAAAAGAGGATACATAATAATATGACTCATATTCTTATAACAAAAGAAATATTGAAATAAATGAATTACCTTCCAGTATATTACGTTTCATTATATTAGATTTACGAGATATTGAAATAAATATTCAGTATATTTTTTTTATTTATACTTTAACCGTGCTATGAATCTTGCATTGTGAATTGTTAATTCCAATGTGCTGTAAGGTGATCAACAAATTAATGTATTTGAATAATGTTTAATGTTCCAAGTATGACTCCAATCATTATTTATTAAAATTGCATAATAGCGCCATCTAATTTTTACCAAGCAATCTTGGTCATCCAGTTAGTTATATACTAAACAAAAAGAAATTAGAAAAGCAGGGTGATTTTGTATTTTTTAAATCTTAATAACAAAATGTTCATCATGTTTTACAATTTTAAATTTAGGTCATCTTGCATATTAAATGTACTTTTTTATTTTATTTTTAATTTACTGAAAATATGTGCAGTTGAATAGTTAAATAAAAAACAAGCGTGATTTAAGTGATTCACTTAAAACACTTTAACAGTGGTAGAGCCACGCATCAACTTTTGTTGTTGCATGAATGGACCGGCTCGACCGGGGAAGTACCACGACCTCACAGAATACCGGCATGAAGTAGAAGTAATATCTAATATTCTTATTCACAATTCCATAATTTTTCTCATGTATACCTTTTCCAGCATTAAGTAAATGAAGCATAAGTATTTTACTTTATCTTGTAAACTAATCTTGTGAATTTATACGCTATCAGTGAGTAAATTCTCGGAGACTTCTATAATGGTTCTAAAATTTTTCTATCTAGGTAGCATATTGATCTAGTGAGGTGGAATAATTGAGAATATTACATACATGAAAATCATAAATCATTTATCTTCACGTATTTTGGGATCCCGTCTGGGACGCAGGAATCCTGTTAATAAATACGATTGAATCAACCAAGCATAGCCAAGTTTGTAGTGCAACATAGCCAATTTTCGAAGATAAGGGTTGCGTTTAATATTTATACATAAGTATTGGATATTTATAAGTATATATGAATAAGTATATTATACCCAACGGATATTATTAACCAACCTGAGGGATACTAAGATGGCAATAAGCTGTCACTTAATCCCAATTGAGCTTCGTGAAAAGTAGATCAAAAGTACTTTATTGTCTAGACTTCTGTCTATCCCAGTAATGGAAATATGTATGTAGATAATAAAGCATACCATTGCACAACGATCCGACGACAAAGAAATCGTTTTCTGTGAAACACCTCGGTCATCCCGTGACTACAGGTGCTGTAAAGAACTTAATTGTACTTATTAGTGTAATATTCGAGAGAGTATTGATATTATGGAACTCTAGAAATGATTCTTGGGTTTGGTCGTTTCTCATCCTATCTATTTTAAGAAACACGAATAAGAAATATTAAAACTGACGTAGATTAAAAAATAAGAAGGAACTAAAAAAGAGTTTGCGATGTGATGGTAATAGTGTTTGAGTCTTTGTGATCACTCTAATATTTTCGGTTGCGTTCATCGTGAATCACTTTTCAGGAAATTACATACATCCTTTGGCATCAGGAAAAATAGAATTCCAAGTAGTCAGTGAAGCCACGATAGCTAAGTGGATGGGTGGTCGGAATTTCGAGAGACCCGGTTCGATTCCCAGGCTCGTACCACCTGTCATGTTGTCCCGAAAATATCTTCGGTGGAAGGTGGGTTGAAGGGACTTAATTATCTACAACAGTCGGCGTACCGCAGGGCACAATAGTCGCTCCATTTATTTTTCTCGTTTACATTTAATAATTCACTTTACTTAAGGGAATAAACAAGATATAATATTTGTTTGATGATGAAACTTGTTTATTCGGTAATATCAAACGACATGTTAGGTAAATAATGCTTAGGGAGAGTAAATGGAACTGACAGAAAGATCAATAATTCTCTGTGAAGTCCAGGTTGTCTCAAATGTCTCAAAAGACTGATCAAATTATACAATTTGCAAGAAGTATGTACTGGATTGTAGAGTGCAAGAATATGGTCTCTGCCTAACGCTATGGGAATGAGTTTTTAAGATGAAACTACAGACTACTTTCCTTTCCCAGCTTATCGCTTATTTATCACACTGAAAACGGGAAGGGTAAAATAAGCAAATGCATGATAATGAATTTATAATTTTAAAATTATACAATGTTCTAAATTAAGTTGAAGTACATTTAGTTAGATTGAAAAAGCTATTTGTAAGCCACATATTAAAATAAGTAAACTCGATAAAACATCTTTGGACAGGCCAGCGGTTATCGACATAGGAGACGAGTGTTCACAGCACTTACATGGAGTCCAAAGGTTGCAACTAGCATTGATACTGTAACGGTTGTCCCAGAAACAACCTCTCGATCTGCTCAATACAGCAAGCAACTTCAACGGCTAACTGTCTCTTACAAGACATATATATTTCCTATTTATTTATACAGACTATACAGTTTACTGTTTTAGTGAAATAAATAATTAATAAATAAATATCTTCACCCAATTCCCAATACAGGGGTAGACAGAGGTCTAGTCTAGACAATTAATTCCCTTTGAACTTCCACCGAAGATATAATCGCGACGCCGTGACAGGTGGTGAGCCCGTCGCCGTCTTTATGTCCAAGCCAACAATATAATTCGTACATAAGTTTTTGAAAAATCCATTGGTAAGGGCCCGGCACCTGGGGATCGAACTCGGGTCTCTTGTCTCGAAATTCCGACCACGCAAACCCTCGACTATCTTGACTCTAAAACCATTTTTTTGTAATTTCGCAAATACGCAATTCTGGCAACCCCTCGACTATCGTGACTCTAAAATTATTTTTAGTAATTTCACAAATACGCAATTCTACGTAATAATTTTGAATAGGCTAGTTTCAAAATCTTTGACAGCATAAGTAATAAGTGTTGATATTATATGATAAAATACTTATTTATCAAACCGTAAAAGTCCTCTGCCGGGCGTATGCCTTTACCTTAATGACTTTCCATAATCATCATGCTTGATCGTCGTTAATCGTTTGGTATTAAGTTAATGACAAATTTCAAAAACTTACTGATACGAGACGGAATTTTTCATTAATTAATAGAAATTCCAGCGAGGTAGAACCACATGTTTTAAAAATAATAATTTGATCTGGTATTTTTCGAGACGGTTACCCATCACATCGGAAGCTGTTGTTGAAAGTTGTCTTTTTTAAGGCTTTTCCCTCAATTGCCTCTTACGACATCAACGGGAAGAGTGAGGGTTGTTATTCTTACGACGTTACCATTCGGTCTCATAAAATAACTATAAAATAACTTTGCTTCTTTTCTCCCATGGTCCTCTTTCCATCCAATCTTCTTTAGTCACTTCACACGTTTCTAAGCGGATCATCGCAAAACCTTCTGGCTATTAAGGGCAAGAGACTTAAACGAGAGACTTTAACGGACAAAAAAATAACTTTCCTCTTTTTAAAAAATGTCATGAGGTTTATACATACATTTGTGCATAAATTCAATTAATACAGTTAAATAGGAAATAAACAACCATAATCTAAACAATAGAAATACTAACTATATTTACTAAATATTAAATATTAATTAAATAGTAATTCTACGAAAGTATGCAATCCGTGAAACACTGCACTGACCTACCAACGACGAATATAAAAAAATAATAATTGAAAAACAAACGAATGGTATTTGCTCTTGATATTTAATTGTGAGATCGCACTCTTGCATTATACATCATCTCTTGCTTCCGCACACATTAACGGCCATGATCTACGTCAAGCAGTAAGTTGAAACTTAAAGCGCTAATGGTGCCAGATACGGTGTTGCCAGTGAATCACTTCAAACAACCGCACTCTGCCGACTAGACCATAAATTAAGGTATACTATCAATAACGGTTGACCCAGATACAGAGGTTATTTAACGAGTTAGTAACAGTTACACCTCACATCCTGATATGGGGCCTCTCGGAACTCGGATGGTGAGATAACGGGTGTCTGGACATGGCTTTACAACAAGGATGTAGTTGTAACAAGAAGGGACTTTATAAAAAAAGTAATTGAAGAGAGAGCAAACGTTTAACTATTCGTATTATATAAATATATTAAAACGTAATAAAATATCGATCTGAAAGAATACAGTAGGCTTGTTTTATTTACATTATGATGAGCCGATTAAGCACGCTTATATTATTTAGGACTATATTATTTTTATATGATTATGTTAATTACACCCCCCCCCTGAATATGAAAATACAACTGTTTACCGAAAGATGACAGGACATCCATCACGTAAAGACTGAAATTAACAGGCAGTAAGGGTCCAAGATGCCTGGTACTGTGGTTGTCAATTCGCTTGTCAATCATAGCTATTATCGTGATTATAATAAACCTAGCTGCCACCACAAGGATAATGCAATTTTTTCAACGTCCTGCAACTTGGGGTGGAATTTCGAAAAATCCGTTCTTAGCTGGACTCTACTCGACATAAAGAAAATTCCAAGAAAATTTCTAGTTTCTAGGCCTTATTATTTCAGATATATTTCGCTTATATGTATGCAAAGAAAAATATCTGTGTTAGTAACTACATGTGACACTATATTGTTACACTAAATGTTATTGTGTGTATATTTTTATAATAAATGTTATACTATAAGACTATATAACAATATATATACATGGCGATCTTTATTTTCAGTACTTTAAAATTCAAGCAAAGTGCGCTTTATCTCATATAGTATACCTACTTTGCGCTATTGCGGAGATTCCATTATAGATTGCGGGTAGCGTTGGCTATCTTACGTATCATCTGTGATGTGTTTTTTTAATTGCTTAACTAATTACGGCTATTAACTCGCTTGTTAACATTCATTGAGCTTTTGAGAAATATCTTAGAAGTACGTATGGGCTGTTGAATCTTATTTGGAAATTATTAAAGAGAAGAGTTAGAGTCACGATAGCCGAGTGGTTGGGTGGTCGAAATTTCGAGTCAAGAGACCCGAGTTCGATCTCCAGGTAGCAGGCTCGTACCAATGGGTTTTCCAAAAACTTATGTACGAATTATATCGTTGGCTTGGACATTAATACGGCGACGGGCTCACCACCTGTCACGTTGTCCCGAAAATATCTTCGGTGGAAGGTGGGTCGAAGGGACTTAATTGTCTAGACTAGACCTCTGACTACCCCTATATTGGGAATTGCCTGAAGATATTTATATTTATTTCAATTTTATTTAAAAATATTTCCTCGGTATTTTCAATACTGGGATACTGTCTATCCCAGTATTGGAAATAGATCTAGAGAGTTAAGTCCTTTCGACTTAACTCTCTAGATCTATTTCCAATACTTTCCAATCTTCTTTTACCAAAACCTTTTTTTTGGCACAACGTGACAGGAGGTGAGACTGTCGTCGTCTTTATGTCCAATCAACGATATAAATCGTATATAAGTTTTGCAAAAACTCCTTATTACGACTAATAACAATTACTCTACTACCTTTGCTCTAATTTCACTTTTGCTCTTTCGAATTCCGCGTAGTATGTGAACCACCTATTTGTTGCTTATTACATCTTCGATTGTCGACAAAGCTCATATGCAATGTATGTAAAATTTTATTTTTATTTTAAATTTTTTTATTTTCATTGCACAATACACACAAGGTTTACATTTAAATGTTTCAAAACTGAACCAGTTTGTCGGCAGTAAATCTTGATTTAAAGTAAACAATACTTTTAAAAATGCTGGCTGAAATTTCTTTTTAAATTACTTAATGACAATAAATAAATAAATATCCTCACGCAATTCCCAATACAAGGGTAGACAGAGGTCTAGTCTAGTAAATTCATTCCCTTCGACCCGCCTTCCGCCGAAGATATTTTCGTGACTTCGTGACAGGTGGTGAACCCGCCGTCGCCCTTATTTTGTCTAAACCAACGATATAATTCTTACATAAGTTTTTAAAAAAAAACCCATTGGTACGAGCCTGCCACCTGGGGATCGAACTCGGGTCTCTTGACTCGAAATTCCGACCACCCAACCACTCGGCTATCGTGACTTTTTTTATTGACATTGATTCTGAATAATAAAATATAATTTAACATTCAACTCCAAACCTTCCTGTCTAACTTAACCCACTGACCGAAATACATCGCGGAAAAGACCCACCGTCTTTAGCTCATTTTATATTCATTGATTAATGATTATGACTCTCGTAAGTAACGGAACCTAATTTATCGTTACGTCCTGTACGACCTACATACTAAAGAAAAGGTGGGCCGTTTGATATGGTCAATAAATTTATGTTTTCTGTACTCGATCACATTCGCCGAAAAGGTTTGTAAAAGGTGGACTTACATTTATAATTTAGTTTCGTGAATTTTGAAGGTAATTATGTTTGTTTATTATTGAGGATAATTTTTAATAATTTTGAGATATAGAACATATATGAAGAGTATGTAACATCTGTGATAGCCGAATGGTTGGGTGATTGTTATTCGAGTCGAGAGACCAGAGTCTTATCCTCAGGTGGTGGTCTCGTAGTAGTAGATTTTTTCAAAAACCTTTGCACGATTTATATCCTTTATATCTGAAAGGACTTAATTGTCTAGACCTCTGTCTACCCCTGTATTGGGAATGGCGCGAAGACAACGTGACCGGTGGTGTGGCCGACTATTGAGACGTTGGACATTGGTCCAAGCCAACGATATAATACGTACATAAGTTTTTGAATAAACCCTTTGGTACGAGCGTGCAACCTGGGGATCGAACTCGGGTCTCTTGACTCGTAATTCGGACCACCCAACCACTCGCCTATCGTGACTCTTTTATATCGTGAAAAATATTAAAGTTAAAATCCTGCCCATTAATGATGGAGCATCGTCTAAGTGCAAGGTGTCAGAAACTGCGATGGCCTATCTGCTGGCAAAACGTAGCGATTATAATAAACTCTCCCATAGGTGAGAAGCCGAATTCGTGTAATATTTTTTTAAAAAGAATACTAGCAATGTCTGTCTACTAGTATTCCTCTTAATCACTCCAACTAACCTGCAATGTGCCCGATTGTTCACGACTAGTCGAATGGCGGGCCCGAACCTACGACGTTATGTTGTACAGTCCGCACCTCAAACCATTAGGCTATTGCCACTAGTAGTAGACTTTATAGAACTTTAAGTGTATTGTGGTCTAACTTACTCTGCTATTAACTAACAAAAGGAATTTCGAGAATCCAGTAAAATCCTATTAGCTTGTTCAGTCTAGATGGTTCCATGTAATCAATGTTTCGTTACGACGCATAATGTCACTTCACGATCTAAATATAGTCGGTACGATGTGCAAAGCTATGCACCATAAATGTCCCACAACAACTCTCGGGGTGTAGGAGGTTCGACGCCCGGTAACGGTACCACTAAACTGGGTTACAAGGCTTCGCTAATATCATCGCAACGCACTTACCGTTAGCGATCATGTGGCGAGATCTCACGGTGCTTAGCTATAAAACAAGTCTCAGTATCCGTCTGTGACAATATTCGGAAATTCAATAACAATATAACAATTAATTTCAGACTATACACCCATATAGGATGAAAGGAGATGAATAGAAACAACAAACAAAAACAAGAACACATCAAAAAAACTTAATTGCAACAAAGCACCAAACTTTATTAAATAGATATGAATGTCATATGTCATATTTATTTGTCATTCAACTTTTTTGAAGCATTCAATTTTTTTAAAGGAATTGTCTTCAATCTATACAACATGGCAGGTGATAGCATATTCTTTCAATAGACGGCTGGTTTAAAAACTACATTGGTACGTATTCCGGCTCTACAATTCGGTACATTTCGGGCTGTAGTAGGGGTGAAAATGTGTTGTAACATTCGTTGATTGAAGTTGATAACAGTTGTGGGTTGCATTAGTTGTTTATCATTCAGGTGCCTCAAATTTAATTCAAGACCTACCTCAAAATCCCCTATGTTACGAATGCTTTTGATGTGTTTTGTAGTGACCGTAAAGTTTTCTTATAATTTTCATGGAAAAAATTTGCTAAAGAACATTTTAAACAAAAACTAAGCGAATCCAAGGGCTGATATATGTATACGCATCGACCAATGCAAGATGACCTCAACGTCGTTTATTACATTAGACGATGAGTAAGGTATGACAGGTCGAAGTAAGGTGGTGGGTTTGCATGTGTAATCCAAGAAGGTTGTATTGAGGTTACGTAACTGTCCATGTGACACGTGCTGGGGACGCGGTAATACATGGTAGTTTAACATTAGGTTGTCTTACTCAGTGTTACATGATATTGGATGATTGTCTCATGTGGTTTCAAATTATGCTTAGAAAAGCTTTTATATGTTATGGCGGTAGTATATAAATTTATTTATTTAAAATAATGTTTAACATATTAAAATAGAACATCGAAAAATCCACGTAAAAATCAAAATAATGTTTTCTATCTTTATCTTTAGCCTCATTTATCGTTAGTTTAAAAGTCGCCTGATTTTGAATGTATAGCGGTCACTACAGTTATTTATTCCGCTATGTATTCAACATAGGAGATTTATATGTTACGTATCATGATTATCGTATCTTTGTATTGCAGGTGTCTCCTTGCTGGATGCGCCGAAATAGAAACATGCCAACCTATATAAACTAGAAATTAGGAAAACTCTGGGTCAGTCTTTACGACGGGAAGAAAAGTGTGGTATTTTCATATAATAATTGTCCGCACGGGCGTAGACGCGTCAAAGCCCTTTACCAAGCCGTTTTCTTTCCGGAATAAAAGATTGCCTATTATTCAGGGTTACCTCTATAAGTCTACACCAAACTTCATCAAAATTTTTCATGTTGTTTGTTTTTGTTCATGGTTCAATTGTTTATGGTTTAGCCGAGAAAGCTTAACGGACAGACAGACAAAGTATATTTAATATTAGCATGCACATATTGTAATACATTATTGTATTTACATAAAAAAATATCTTCGCGTCATTCCCAATACAAAGGTAGACAGTGGCCTAGACAATTAAGTCCTTTCGATCCACCCTTTTTTCACCACCAAGACATTTTTTGGGCGAACGTGACTGGCGGTGAGCCCGTCGCCGTCTTCATATTCAAGCCAACGATATAAATCGTGTATAAGTTTTCAAAAAAAACTCATCGACACCTGCCTTGGGGAGCGAACTCGGGTCTCTAGACACGAATGTATAGTGTGGATATGGATTTACAAAAAAGCCTGGATAAACAGGATACGACCTCTATAATGAATTAGTAATCATGGTCTAATTCTAAAATTAAAACTAAACGCCACCCGTTACTAATATATATCTCGGTTTGCATATCGGGGAGTAATTTGTGAAGTAATTAATTAATACAAAATTGAAAGACGTATGTACATATCCGTAGATAGACCACGCTAACGTGGGTTTGGTGACGTTATCTGGAACGCGTATCGGTTGCTATCCGGTAATACATAATTAACTGGTTTAATTAACAGGCTCAATTATAATGGATATTTTAAGACTTAATAGATCCCATATTAATATGACTCATATATGAATGACGAATTTAAAATGGTTTTATTAACTGGTAACTAAACGGAGGGGGTTTCTCTAGTGGGCATGTATATTTTATTTTGTATAACGTATAACTTTATACAGAGTAGACCGATTTCGATATTTTTTTTTATTGGATACATCGAATTAGAGAATGAATTTGAAAAATTGTCTTATGGTGAATAACTTGGGATAGATTTATTGTTTGAATTTTCGTAAAGAAGTAGGTGAAGTAACAGAAAAAGTATATAATATTTAAAAATACACTATACTTAAAAGTACCTTAACAGGCCCACTTAAGTCATCTATCACGCGATGCCCAGATGGAATTATAAGGAGCAAAGAGCTTCTCGTAGCTGTCTTATCAAAAATCTGTTGTTCTTATTAAATAAATAAATATAAATATCTTCACGCAATTCAGGTGTCTAGTCTAGACAATTAAGTAACTTCGATCCACCTTCCACCGAAGATATTTTCGGGGTTCTTATTACCGGTCTGAAATATGTACTAACAGCTAAGGGTTTCCATCTTCATTCTCCGAACTTAGTGCTAATACAACTAGATTCTAATTAGGTCAAATGTACCTTGCTAAACATTTACTACTAGCGTAGTAGTAAGGTCGTACGCGGATGACTTAAAATCAAAATGTTGTAAATTCAAGAGTTGAAATTACCACGAGCTCAACGGTGAAGAAAAGCATTGTGAGAAAAGCTGAGCGGCTGAGGAATAACAAAAAATCAATTTCAAGCACAAATTCAAGCAGAGTGGTGAAATTGGTTTAATCTATCTCAAATGTTTGAGAGCCTTTAACAGGTCTCTTCTTTATTTTTTTTATTTAATATTCTGTATCTTTGTGTTCGAAATTTGAGTTCATAATGAGGTGCCGGATGGAAAACCAAAAAAAAAAAAAAGATACTTTAAAATCAATAACGTAGACGACTCGAAGACGCTTTCTACTACCACGCCCGTCTCTGGCTCCGAATATTCGCCTCTCACCACACAGAACAAGCGACCTTTCTCCCGCCACTGACGCACCGTGTACATTATTTTTTTTCCACGAGTCTAAACGCCAAAAATCCGCGGTCGTTGTGCCAGTTACGCGAGTTCAATGGCGATACCGTTTACCGACCTACCTTCATGTGATGTTGGCATTTTTTTTGGGCGGACAGTTAGATTTTATGTAGCATTAAAATGCCGGACAAGATGAGATCGACGCGATAAGGGGCGCTATTGATGGGAGACGTGACGCGATACCGTGGCGTTCAGGCGCCCACGTGAGGTCAACGGAAATGTTAGAACAACTGTGACGTGTTTCCGATAGTTAATTAAATTCTTTGTTGTAATTTAAAGTTATTAAAATAATAATTAAATAAATATCTTCAAATAGAAGACTTTTTTGGAACAACGCGACAGTTGGTGAGCACATTTTTTTTTACAAAACCCATTGGTAAGAGCCCTGAGGATCGAACTCGAGTCCCTTGACTCGAATTCCGGTCACTCAACTACTCGGCTATCGTGACGTCTTAGTTATTAGCAAAATATATAGATAAGTATCTTCACACAATTCCCAATACAGGCGTAGACAGAGGTCTAGTCTAGACAATTAAGTCTTTTTGAAGATATTTTCGGGACAACGTAACAGGTGTTGAGCCCGTCGCCGTCTTTATGTCCAAAGTAACGATATAAATCGTACATAAGTCAAACCCATTGGTACGAGCCTGCCGCTCGGGTCTCTTAACTCGAAATTCCGATCACCCAACCACTCGGCTATCGTGACCTCTTAAAGTTATTAGTGTACTTAAATAAATAAATATCTTCACTCATATTGTATATACTGGGGTAGACAGATCTGGACAATTAAGTGATTTCGAGTCACCTTTCACCGATGACTATTTGAAATGACGTGACAGGTGGGGAGTGCACCGTCTTATGTGTCCAAGCAACGGAAAAATATATTTACATAGATAAAATAAATAAATAAATATCTTCACGCAATTCCCAATACAGGGGTAGACAGAGGTAAAGTCTAGACAATTAAATCACTTTGACCCACCTTCCACCGAAGATATTTTCGTGACAACGTGACAGGTGGTGAGCCCGTCGCCGCTTTTATGTCCAAGCCAACGATGAAATTCGTACATAAGTTTTTGAAAAACTCATTGGTACTGCCACCTGGGGATCGAACTCGGGTCTCTCGACTCGAAATTCCGACCGCCCAACAACTCGGCTATCGTGACTTCAATTATTCAAATATTTACATAGATAAATATGCATATATACATATAAACATCCATGACTTGAGTACAAACATTCATTTTCTTCATACAAATGTTTTGTCCTAGCGGGATGGGAACCCGCAGCCTTTAGCTTGGAAGGCAGGTTTCACCAACTAGGCTAACGGGTTATCGGCTATGTACTTTATAAACTTTTGAAAACCGTTTAAACAACAAAATGGGTTCTGTTGTGTTACATCGGCTATATTTGCCCACCCCCACATACGAGTACTTGTGGATATCGTAAAAGGCGACTAAGGGGAAAACACTTGAAAATTGCATTTAAAATTGCCTGCCATCTCAAAAATACCAGCCAAAATAAAATGACCGATAGAAATATTGTGATCTTCACGCCATTCCCAATACAGGAGTAGACAGAGGTCTAGTCTAGACAATTAAGTCCCTTCGATCCACCGAAGAAATTTTTGGGACAACGACAGGTGGTGAGCCCGTTGCTGTCTTTATGTCCAAGCCATATAAATCGTACAAAGGTTTTGAAAAAACGTATTGGTACTAACCTGGGGATCGAACTCGAGTCTCTCGACTCGAATTCCGACTACCCAACCACTCGGCTATCGTGACTTCAATATTGTGATCGATTATACAATTTCCAAGCGTGGTGATTCTGGAAAATCGTCTTTAACATGAGAGGCCTATATCCTAACCATTATAGGTTGTAAAGGTAAAGGTAATTTTTAGAAAAAAGCAAGCGATATAGAAGGTAAGATATAAAAGTTTGATAATTTTATTATTTTTATTTTACCATAATGTTTTCAGCTTTCACAGACAACAGTTCTGGGCTCATTGTATTCTTTTGTTGTTCTGCTACCAATTTCTGTATAAATCTTCATGCCTTTATAATAAATAAATAAATATATCTTCACGCAATTCCCAATACAGGGGTAGACAGAGGTTGAGTCTAGAAAATTAAGTCCCTTCGACCCACCTTCCACCGAAGATATTTTCGGGACATACATACCTTTTACTTATGAAATATTTATATCTATAAAGTTATATCTATAATTTATGTCTATAAGCCCATTTTATAGATATTAAAGGCAGGAAATTGAAACATTTTATTTCCATAAGAAAAAAAATTCATAAGTAATTTTTCATTAGAATATTAAAAAAAAGATTTTAATATCTGGTTTCTATTTAGTGTACTCACAAAAAAGTAAAGGGTACTGAATATGTTGACGCAATGTAGAGCGATCTAGATGTGTCATCGGAATTTTTTTCTCGAAAATACAGCTTCGCTGGTCTTCTCAAGTTTCCTTTCACCGTAGAGCTTGTGACACATTTTACGAACAATACGGAAGTCAGACCAAATTCTTAAGAACTTTCTTAAGAATTTGGTCTGACTTCCGTATTGTTCAAATGGAAGCGAGAGAGTTTGTTTGTTTTGTTTTTTCGCGTACACTAAAATAGTGTAGCATTTTACTAGCTGCCCCCCGCGGCTTTGCCCGCAGTTTAACACTTACCTCGGAACCCTAATTATGTTTCTAAAATAAAAGTTGCCTGTGTTACTCCTTATTACATTAGCTATATGTCAGTGAAAGTCCTGTTAAAATCGGTCCAGTTGTTACAGAGATAAGCCGGAACAAACAAACAGACAAACAAACAGGGACAACGTGTCAGGTGGTGAGCCCGTCGCCGTCTCTATGTCCAAGCCAACGATATAATTCGTACATAAGTTTTTTTTTAAATCTGTGGTGTGCAATTTTACCAATCCCTTTTTTTTATAGAAAAGGGAGGCAAACGAGCAGGTGGCTCACGTGATGGTAAGTGATTACCGCCGCCCATGAACATCCGCAATACCAGAGGCATAGCAGATGCGTTGCCGGCCTATGAGTGCCCCCCTCCTCAGAATAGGGGGAGGGGGGTGAGTGGGCCTCCGGTCACCTGCACTCACCAGATGGAACGCAGAAGTTTGTTAGACTTCTACTACTCGCCGGTATTCTGTGAGGTCGTGGTACTTTCCTGGTCGAGCCGGCCCATTCATGCAGCAATAAAAGCTGAAGCTTGTCTCTACCACTGTTATATTGCCCGATTATCCATGTTATCATTGTCGTGAGGGTATAGCAGAGGCGTATATCTGGGCTTCGAACTTTTAAAAGCTGTTAAGTAAGTACATAGTAAAGGCTAAAACAAGGTACAGCGCTCATTTAATGTACTATTTACTTATGTATATTATATATGTGCAAAAGTCCTACAAAAGCCTTCTTGGAATGTGTTATTGAGTGGAGTAAGTAATGGAGTCTCTTTGGTAAGGAGAAATTGTGATAATCCCCATGCTTGGCAAACGGATTGCATGATTTTGAAGCACCAGACATCTGTCACTGAACAGGCTGCTATCCTGCGGTCTGTTTAAAAGGTCTGGTGATGGTATATCTTTGTTAATGCTTATTATATATTATGTTTATCCCGCCATTAGTCGGTATCCACTACTATTTTCATAGCATTCCTTAGTTACCTCTTACGATACCCAAGAGAAGGACTCGTAGATTCTTACGCTCATAACATATGGTAGTTTTGTTTCAGTAACAGGAAATTTCTTTTTAACGCAACATAGACAGGGATCTAGACAATGAAGTCTTTTCAACTCACATTCCACCGGGGACATTTTTTGGAACAACGTGACAGGTGGCGAGCCCGTCGCTGTCTTTATGTCCTACTTAGTAACTAACGACATAAATCGTACATTAGTATTTGAAAAAACCCATTGGTACTGACTTTGAAGATCGAACCCGGGCCTCTTGACTCGAATTCTGATCACCTAACCACTCGGCTATTGTGATTTTAGTACTAGTAGTGGTATTTCAAGTTTAGCTATCATTCATCTTTCGAAAGTAGATAAACAAAGTGTGCGCGTCAAAACCGCGAAAGGCATGTGCGGACCGCGAAAATGAAATGCCGCCTGTCACACCGCTCTCGCTATAGCAACAGATCGCGGCCGTGCTTTTAGGCAAATTGGGTGAAAGGTGAACGAACCCAACGAATCATTTCACCGGGCGTTGACTCATCGCAGTGCGATTACAGTGCTATCATTATTGGCCCGAATTTCTAACGACGCCATTCGACATTCTACTTGTTTTAAATTCGTACGGCGTCTGAAAGAAAACTTCGTATAGAAATCGTTGTGTCGAGTCGAAATCGACGATAATGCGTCCAGTTAACGTATAGAAAACTGTTTTGATACGGAAAACGAGCCTCTATTCGAGTTGCGTACGCGCAGGTTGTTTCTTACGTTTCTATCGGAAACTAGAATGCTAAATCCTTTGCGTCCTATAATGTTGCCGGGGTGAGTTCAATGACTTAAAGACGTCGGCTGTTACTGTTTTAAATTGCTGAAGAGATTTGAAATAAATATTTATGGATTAGTAATGATATGCCACTAATCGGTTGTTTGATGAGCTGCTTATAAATATCGTAGTCTACTTTCAAAATATCTATGAAACGAAGCGGTGAAATTAAAAAAGACATTAAATTTTTTATTTATGATATATTTTTCGTGTGGTACCGGCGTAGGCCTTTCCTCCCATGGGTTTTGTAAGAGGTAACGAAGAGAAAAGCCTTCAATATATCATAACCTACAGACTGATCTGGAAACATATCAGACCAAAGTTCAACAGATCGATTACAGGTAGCAGAGTCGTGTGCGAGGTCTAGTACTGCGATTGCCAAGCCACCTGCCAAGCCTGGCAACTACGCCATGTCTTCCCTTTATGGGAAAGGAGCGGAGTGGAAATGGAGAGGTGCTTGCAATTTATTATAATAAATGTTATATTATACGGCGATAATCTCACCACCTGTCACGTTGTTTCAATAAGCTTCGATGAAAAGTGGGTTGAATGAACAGAATTGTCTAGACCTCTGTGTAACTTGCATATTATTTATTGACTTACTTCGTTTACTATAAACCTCACTACCTATCTATATGTAAATAAACTAATATACAGTTGTTGCATACGCTGAGGAAAGTCGTGAGAGTATGAACACAATTTAAAGTGTTTACAGTTTACTCCATAAAGTCCATGTTTAGTAGAAACGTACAGTTACGATCTGTGGGTTGTGGGAGTGTGTGGGATTGGAGTAAAAGTCGACCTTTTACTCCAATTCCGCAAAGCAATTCTAATTTAAAGTTTTCTCCCTTTTACTTTTATGTTTTCTTAATATATAAAAATATCTTTACGCCATTCCCAATACTGGGGCAGAGGTCTAAAACGTAAGTTCTTTCAACAGAAGACATTTTTTGGTAAAACGTGACAGGTGGTGAGCCTGTCGTCATCCAAGACAACGATATAAATCGTACATAGGTTTTGAAAAACCTCATCGGTACGAGCCTCTCACCCGGGGATCGAACTCGGTTCTCTTGACTCGAACCTTGGTAATCTTGACATTATTAATTTTTTCTTCTTTGTTACCAAACCTCGACAAAAAAAGGAAATATTAGGTCTAACTGCGTATAACTAAAAATAAATAAATATAAATATCTTCACGCAATTCCCAATACAGGCGTAAACAGAGGTCTAGTCTAGACAATTAAGTCCCTTCGATCCACCTTTCACCGAAAATATTTTGGGAACATGTATAACTAATTATTAATTTTCGTAACAAAAAGTGAGAATTGATTTGTTAATTCTTCACGCAATTCCCAATACAGGGGTAGACAGAGGTCAAGTCTAGACAATTAAGTCCCTTTGACCCACCTTCCACCGAAGATATTTTTGGGACAACGTGACAGGTGGTGAGTCCGTCGCCGTCTTTATGTCCAAGCCAACGATGAAATTCATACATAATTTTTTGAAAAACTCATTGGTACTGCCACCTGGGGATCGAACTCGGGTCTCTCGACTCGAAATTCCGACCACCCAACAACTCGGCTATCGTGATTTGATAATTAATTAATTTATTGATTGTGTTGTTACTGGATGCCAAATGATTATAGTTGGCCAATCAAGAACTGACTCTACTTTTTTTGACACGCCCAACGGACCTAGTCGAGTCTCCCGAAGGGGATCCGTGGGAAGGAAAGGTCTAGAATAACAACCTCGTAATCCTAGATTATGAAATTAAAAGTAGAACAGTCTTCGCAATCTCGCAATCTAGTAAGGTTGACAAAAAAGACGTATGAGTATTATTCCTTTAACTACAAATTTCATGGTATGGTAGTATTGGTCAGGTTAAAGACGTAGCGTCGAGCTTTGTAAAATTTTGATGATGACCTTTATTTTAAAAAATAATGAATTACTCTATTTTGATGATTATCATTGTAAATTTTTTCTCCATATAAACTTGGCCATTATAGAAGTTGGGTTCCAAATAATCGGTTCATACACTGCTGCTGCTATGGTTCCGCCTATTTGGTATGTTTTCAAGATGGTTGTCTAGCTCTCTATTGGTCGCCATCACAATATAAAAGGGTTTTCCTGATCGCAAAAAAAAAAAAGAAGTGGGTTGATATATTATTACGCCGTAATCATATGAATAAATTATATGAAATGTGGTAAAAGTCACGATAGCCGAGTTGTTGGGTGGTCGGAATTTCGAGTCGAGAGACCCGAGTTCGATCCCCAGGTGGCAGTACCAATGAGTTTTTCAAAAACTTATGTACGAATTTCATCGTTGGCTTGGACATAAAGGAGGCGACGGGCTCACCACCTGTCACGTTGTCCCGAAAATATCTTCGGTGGAAGGTGGGTCAAAGGGACTTAATTGTTTAGACTTGACCTCTGTCTACCCCTGTATTGGGAATTGCGTGAAGATATTTATTTAAATGTGGTAACGGTGTAAGAATATTGCCACTTCCTCTCTTCAGGTGGGTGTCGTAAGAGGCGACTACGGGAAACAGCCTTGGACATCGTTATGGCAATCTATAGATGGCGGGATAACCATCTCTAAAAATATCAGACCAAAATAATCAGACTGTAGATGGACAGCAGCGTCTTAGGTTCGTGGTGTCTGATACTGCGATCGCGTGGCCTATGTCCTGCAGTGGACTTTTATAGGCCGTTATGTATATATGGATATGAAATATATTTTGAATGTGAAATTTTCAATGTGTAACGTTGTAACTGCTTTATTTACGGTTTGAAAGGTGTAGGGGATTTGTGCAAATAATTATTGAATCTCCTCATATTTGTTCTGAAAGGTAACAATGGATCTGTAACTCTTTGATTATGGCTGTTTGCAGGTACTTGTGAACTTCAATCAACCATTAGGTAGGTTCTTTATTACGCCAAACCTATTATTAAAACTAAGCTAAGTAATATAATAGGTTTGGCGTAACTCTCAAACCGTTTTCTCTTATCATTGTATGGTAAGAGAAGCGTTACGGTCCAGAGGAGATGGTGGGTCGTGCTCTAGCTCTGAACCAGGTTTGTATAGCTTTTTATAGGCATTGAATTACACAAAAGATTTCAATGGATTACTAATATTTTGAGATTAATTTGCTGCGTAACAGACACATTAAACTAAAAAGGTATTGTTACCCGAATTCTATTTTTGTATATCTTTATGCAATTTCATACATAGGGATAGGCAGAGGTGTAGACAATGAGGCTCTTTCCACCCACTTTCCACTGAATTTTATTTGGGACGAACGTGACAGATGGTGAGTCTATCGCCGTCGTAATTACCAAACTAACCTTACAATATTCTTACATACATATACATCTGTGTAGATATATTTTCATACTTGCACATAAACATCCATGACTCGAGTACAAACATTAATATTCATCACACAAGGGTTTGCCCCTGGCGGGATTCGAACCCGCAACCAATGGCTTCGCCCTGGTCACTATCAACCAAGCTATTGAGTCGTCAGTAGCTGGTGTCTTGCGGTAATATGCGAAGACGGATTCAAACCTTCGAGGTAATGTCATTATATTGATGACCTTTGCGGACGAGTGGCATACACGTCGGTTTTCATTTTGTGGGTTCGATACCCGTTAGGGACAACGCAGATAACACATTTTCTATATTTTCTCGGGTCTAGGTGTTTGTGATACCTTCGTTGTTTCTGATTCCATAATACTAGTGCTTAAGCTGCTTACTTTGTCATCAGAGCAATTTATGTGATATTTTTCCTGTGTATGTATGTATAAATTAAATATCTTCACACAATTCCCAATACAGGGGCAAACAGAGGTCTAATTTAGACAATTAAGTCCCTTGACCCACCTTCCACCGTAGATATTTTCGGGAAAACGTTTCAGCTGGTGAGCCCGTCGCCGTCTTTAGTTCTAAGGCAACGATATAATTCGTACATAAGTTTTTGAGAAACCCATTGGTAGCAGACGCGTACCACCTGGGGATCTAACTTGGGTCTCTTGACTTGAAATTCCAGCCAACCCAACCACTCGGCTATCGTATGTATGTATGATATACTTTAAGAAATAGAAACTACGATTTGCAATATATAAATAAAATTATGAAAGGACCTCAATAAATTATAGACGACCCAACAGCCGAGTTGGTAGTCACTTTGAAGCTAAGAATTTCGGGTTCATGTCCCAAATTATTGAGGGTAAATATTTGTGTCATGAATATGAATGTTCCATGTAATTATATTGAGACGGCGATAAGCTCACCACCGTCCTTGATGCTCTTTAGTGAAAGTTGGATCGAAAGGACTTAATTGTGTACTCCTCTGTCTATCCCAGTACTGGTAAAATGAACATAATATGAACATATACATAAAGAATTAATAAATATAATCATGACCAAGAGTCGTTAGTGTATAGACTACGGTCCAAAGTTCGGCGCTCGTAGAAAGTTAGGGAATTAACTATAGATCGAAAGTGGAAAGCGGTGTACTTTTCACAAGCCGCGGTGTAAGAAGGTACACAACCAAGGTCCGGCTCGATTACCTATCTAAACTGTAATCGTACTTTTACGTAACGTTTTAGTTTGTAGAAGTAATTTTTAGATACTGCAAAAAATTACAAAATCTTTGGAATGCACTTCCTCACGAAATCAGGACGTCTAAAAGTCGTTAAAATGAAGGTTAAAGAGTATATTTTAAAAGAAATTACAGAATCACCTCAGTAATAATTTAACATATTTGTATATGTATGTATGTATGTATGTGTATGTATGTATATGTTTATTATGTATGTGCGTAGTTTTTGTGTAATGTATTTTTTTTCGTCCTCCACTTATAAGCCCTACTTCTTTTCATCCCTGCATCACCTAAAGGTGTGCTGGTAGAGAATGGATCTAGTATTAAGTCCGCCTATATACACTTTCATGTATATGAAGTTCAATAAATAAATAAAATAAATAAATTTGACCCACATTTAAAAATAAATTGTGAATTAATCATCATCTAATGAGATTCCACGACGTTCATGGATTTGTAACGTGGCATACACACCAGTTTTCTTTGACATTCCGTGTTCGATTCCCGGTTTTCTAAATTTTTTTGGGTAAAGGTGTTTGTGTTAGCTTCGTCGTTTCCGATTCCTTAATACGCGTGCTTTGCTACTTATTTGGTCCCTGTCAATAAGTATATTTATTTACATTACCGACAGTCAAGGGTCGATGTGCAAAAATTTTATTAACACTGAATGTTTGGATTGTAAAATCCTGAATCTCTGAGTCTCACACTTAAGGTACACGTTAGTTCTATTTCTTCCTCTTCATGCTTTTTCTAATTTTGGGGTTGACAGACTTCGGGTTCTTTCTAGCCATTTTTTAATGGAGCTCATTTAGAACTACGTGATAGGTTGTGAGGCTATCGTCGTTTTAGTGTCCAAGCCAACGGTGTAATGTATTAACATAGATATATAATTATTAGACTTTTATTAAATTATGTAGACCTCTTGCTGCCGTTATTAAATTATGTAGACCTCTTGTTACCGTTTAATTGGAGAATGCATGAAGATAAAAGTCACGATAGCCGAGTGGTTGGGGGGTCGGAATTCAAGAGATCCGAGTTCGATCCTCAGGTGGCAAAAAAATGGGTTCTTTAAAAACTAATGTATAAATTATATCGTTGACTTGGACATAAAGAAGGCGACGGGCTCACCACCTGTCACGTTATCCCGAAAATATCTTCGGTGGAAGGCACTTAATTATCTAGACTTGACCTCTGTCTACCCCCGTTTCGGGAATTGCTGAAGATATATTTATGAAGATAAAATTATTAAGGAGGCATGTGAGCCACTTGATATAAAATGGACAGCAACGCACACGAACGTCCGCTAAATCAGAGGAGCTGAACATGCGCTGTCGGACTTAGAGGAATGTATAAAGTCACTTCTTGAAGATTAATCTTGCTTGCTTCGGGATTTGAAAATAAACTGAAAGAAAAATTACAAAAGTTAGGACTCTTGTCAAACCGGCAACTCTAATAACAATTCTGTTATATTTAAATATAATGCATACATATATAAATAACGACAACATCACGTAAATTACTCTGATCCCATTTTAAGATGCTAAAGCACTTGTGGAAACAACGAAGGCATCACAAATATCCAAACCCGAGAAAATGTAGAAAAATTGGTTTTCTACATTGACCCGACCAGGAATCGAACCCGGGATCTAGAGATCGCAACACCTTGAAACCGGTGTTTAGGCCACCCGTCCTCGGAGGTCGTCAGATTTTTCATTTTTTCACTAGAATGTATTCTACATCTCATTTTCTTTCATTCATGTAATACTGTGTCATTTTCAATGGCACTTACATCAGAACACTTTTGACATCATTATACGTTAATATTAAAATATATGTGCTGCAGATGTTCTTTGTAAATAAATAAAACCGGCATTAAAACTGGCAAACCTAATAATATGGGGCACAGCGGTAAATTACAATGGAACCAACTCTTGGTCGACGAAGAATCTATCTGACGAAGATACCAAACATGGTATCTTCGTCAGAATGTTGATATCGAGAGGGTTCATAAAGGGCAACTAAGGGAAATGCATTGTAATGGCAGCAATGGCTACCAGCCGATAGCGGGACGTAACCATCTCGCAATGTTTTAATTGCAAGATGTATGGCCCACTATAATCACTAATCCATAGTACGCATATGACTAAAAACATATATAATACATACGTATTGTATATATACAACTATACGACCAACGGAGTTTCTTTCGCCTGTTTCTTCTCCGTTAGAGGAACCTAATTGCGAAACGGTGGTAGATTAAAAAATTACTATCGATAACCGAATGAATATTCTGTTTCGATAAATAAATGATTTGATTTAATTATACTATAATGCGTATGTAACTGACAACTATTGTGCTTGCCAATCGTGACGTTTACGGCAAAGCCTCTTTATACGAACTACGTCTGTGTATTGCAGTGGTCTTTTACAGGCCTTGTGTATGTATGTATGTATACACACAAACATGCACACACATACATAGATATAGGCTTTCCCGTGGCAAGATGGCCAAAATTACCTCGTACCTAGTACCAGACATTTTGCACCTTAGACGCTGCAAAGCTCGCCGCCGGCCTATTTATTTGGTCTGGTATTTTTCTTTATTTTTCTTTATTTTCGTGATGGTTATCACAATCAGCCGGTAGCCATTAATATTGTCAAGAATTTTCGCTTAGTCGCCTCTTACGACACCCGAATTTTGTTGATCTATCCTATGCTGAGCTGCCGTCAGCGGTTTTCCGGACCGATACGACTTAGGGACCTTCAAGAAAAGAGCCTTCTATACCTTTCTGAAAGGCGTTGCCACATCCGCTATTCCTCCGGTATTGCATGTGTTCATGGGCGGCGGTAATCACTTACCATCACGTGTGCCACCAGCTCGTTTGCCTCCCTTTTCTATAAAAAAATGCTTATGGAACTTTAGAAGTGTCAATGACCAAAGCTACGCATAAAATGTATAAAAAAGTTTGATATATGTCTACAATAAAATACCTTATTAATTTTCTATTCGCAACTGAATGATTGGAGCCAGCGGTAACATCACACATTGTAGTTTGATATGTCCAATTAATTCCATCGGTTTGTGTCCTGTTCTTCATTAAAACGAATCAATAAACAGTCGTATCAGAAAAAAAGACATCGTAAATTCAAAAACCATTTTTGCAAATCAATTATTATATGTGAAATTTTTTGTCTCTATTATTATAGATATGATTTTTCAATCGCATGACTATTTTTAAATTAAATTTCAAAGAAGTCATACAATTGAAAAATCAGTTCGTCACTCGGATGCACTAAAAGAGGAAAGGACATATTTTTTTAAACTAACACGTCGACCGGCGCACCACTTGTCTAGTTGTCCCAAATAAGACCTGGTGAAATTTGGGTCGAAGGTGCCAAATTTTCTAGACCTCTTTATTGACTTTTTAAACTACTTTCTTTCTTCTTCTTCTTTATAGTCTCTCAAGAGCCCACTGCTGAACATAGGCCTCACCCAAAGCTTTCCATAATGAACGGTCCCCAGCCTAAAATGCTTAAACATGTTAAGGGTTTTAAATGAGGTATTTTTGTATTCGTTTGCATTGTGAAAGTTAGTTTTCCTGGTTTAATAAAGAATAATATCCTACCAGTTTCCATCTGTGGGTGACATAGGAAGCGAAGTTTCTATATAACACTGAAGAGTAATGCAGTTTCAGTATATGAATTTCCAGAATCAGGTCACTTTGTTCCGGAACTCATTTAATAAACACTAATTATAAATAATTTGGACAACATCACATACGACGACCTCCGTGGACGAGTGGCTTTAACACCGGTTTTCAAGGTGTCGCCATCTCGAGGTCCAGGGTTCGATTGCCGGACGGGTCAATGTAGAAAAACCACTTTTTCTACATTTTCTTGGGTCTGGGTGTTTGTGGTGCCTTCGTTGTTTCCGCTTCCCATATATCAAGTGCTTTAGCTTCTTACATTGTGATCGGAGAAATGTATGTGATGTTCATATAGTTAATGATGCTGCATATAGTTAATTATATTTTTATTATCTGCGATAGTCTCACCACTTGTCTCATTGTCCCAAACAAGATTCCTTTAAAATTGGGTCGAAAACACTTCAATGTCGCAACACTTCAACCTCTGCCTACGCCCGTACTCAAAACTGCATGAAGATAGAAAAAAGTATTACATCGTTAAAGTATAAAATAAATAAATAAATATCTTCACGCAATTCCCAATAGAGATAGACAAATAATCCAGTCTAATCTAGAAAATCCAGTCCCTGCGACCCACCTTCCACTGAAGATATTTTCGGGACAACGTGACAGATGGTGAGCCCGTCGCCGTTTTTATGTCCAAGCCAACAATATAATTCATACATAAGTTTTTGAAAACCCCATTGGTACTAGCCTGCCACTTGGGGATCGAACTCGGGTCTCTTGACTCGAAATGCCGACCACCCAACCACTCGGCTATCGTGAATCGATAAATATCGATAAATAGATATCGTTAAAACGAGCAAAGACGTTCAAGTAGCAAACAGGAACATGTATACTATGCGACATTATTTAGAGTCCTCACCCACTGGCTAAAGAAACGCTGATGATATCATTTTGTTTACGTCCGAGAGGTGCGTTGCGTAACATTTAGCGTAACTTTTGCTTGTGCCACTGACTCACGGAGTAATCCTTGAACTTTTACTGCATTTCATTCATAACGCGATGAGTAGGTAGCTGCGAAAGCCGGGCAGTTTTATTGACCCGGTACATGTTTAGATTTGTGATAAAAGAGTTACTGGCTGGTTTTCCTTTGCCTCAATGTCTATGATTATATTAAAAAAATATCTTCACGCAATTCTCAATACAGGGGTAGACAGCGGTCTAGTCTAGACAACTAAGTCCTTTCGACTCACCTTCCACCGAAGATATTTTCGGGACAACGTGACAGGTGGTGAGCCCGTCGCTGTCTTTATGTCCAAGCCTACGATTTGAATCATACCTAAGTTTTGAAAAAACCCATTGGTATTAGCCTGCCACATGGGGACCAAACTCGGGTCTCTTGACTCGAAATTCCGACCACCAAACCATTCGGCTATCGTAACACTTATATTAGATGATTATATTGGATCTTTTTAACTGTCTAAATCGCTTAGACTGTCCTGTCACATAGGCCTCTTTCATGAGGAATGTTGAGAATAACCGCCATGCTTAGCGGTAAAATAAATACATACATAGATAGGAATAATATCAGATACGATCCCAAAGTAAGTATTTGAAGTATTTGTGTTATGGAATCGGAAACAACGAAGATACCATAAACACACAGACCCGAGAAAATGTGGAAAAAGTTGTTTTTTCATTGACCCCTCCTGAAATCGAACCCTGTATGTACCTCAGAGATGGCAACGCCTTGAAATCCGGTGTGTCCGCCACTTTCCATGGAGATCATTGGTGAACTAGTATATATTTCTGGATCTGCAAGGGTCTGCTGGATTTAGGTCTGGTGTTACGACGGTTTCCACTGTCTGAACTATTGCAATATTCAAGACAAGTTAAGATTAGACCTTTAGTCACCTCTTACGAGACCCACGGGAAGCTATCACGAAATGGGATGCTATTAATCTTACGTCGATAACACACGATAAATATTTCTGAGTCTATAAATAATAATAAATAATAAATATAAATAAATATCTTCATGCAATTCCCAATACAGGGAATTAGTCTAGACAATTAAGTCGCTTCGACCCACCTTCCACCGAAGATATTTTCGAGGCAACGTGACAGGTGGTGAGCTCGTCGCCATCTTTTAGTCCAAGCCAACGATATAATTCGTACATAAGTTTTTGAAAAACTCCTTGGTACGAGCCTACCACCTGGAGATCGAACTTGGGTCTCAGGACTCGAAATTTCGACCACCAAACCACTCGGCTATCGTGACTGTATTACTGAGTCTGTAAATTTCATAAATAGAACGCAATAGCTGCTAAGCTGCTAATTGACGGTAGAAATGGGTACCAGTTTTGTACTAACAAAGACAGATTATAATTAGTGAAGGAGTTCTGTTCCATTATGTATTAATCTTTTTTCGAGGTTATTATAAATGTTGACAAGGGAATCCGACGGTCTCTTGTGGATAGCAAAAAGCCACTCCAAGGATGTCAAGTGGGAATAATATTTTATTAGAAACATCGTAGTCTTCAAATGAAGTACGTGATTGACGACTGGTAGCTCATGAAGTGTTTCGTTTCGTCAAATACATTCAGTGATAAACATATCTGAAAAAGAACATATATTTTGTATAGAAAAGGGAGGCGAATGAGTAGGTGACTCACGTGATGGTAAGTGATTACATTCTTAAATAACATACATAACATACATAAAGTCCTTTTTTTATAGAAGAGGGAGGCAAACGAGCAGGTGGCATACGTGACGTTAAGTGATTACCGCCGCCCATGAACATCTGCAATACTGGAGGAATAGCGGATGCGTTGCCGGCCTTTGAGAAAGGTATAGGCTCTTTTCTTGAAGGTCCCTAAGTCGTATCGGTCCGGAAAAACCGCTGACGGCAGCTTATTCCACAAAGTGCAAGTGCGTGGCAGAAAATTCCACGAAAAACGCACTGTGGTAGAATGCCAAGCATCAAGGTGGTGTTGATGAAATATTTGGTTATACCGTAAGGTGCGATGGTGAAATTCAGCGGCTGGGATTAATCCGAACAATTCCTCGGAGCACTCCCCGTAGTAGATCTTATAGAAAATGCAACGAGCAAAGAGATGCAACATCTCTTAAAGTTAGTCTATTTATCTCTCAACATCTCTCTTAGTCCTGTAAAAGGTCAATTTATCAGGATATAAGGTTGTACCAAATGAAGGATTCAACGCTATTTTTGTTTTTAGAGAATGGAGGCAAAAGAGCAGGTAGCTCGCGTGATGGTAAGTGATTACCGCCGCCCATGAACACCCGCAATACCAGAGGCTTAGCAGATGCGTTGCCTCCCTTAGAGTGCCCCCCCCCCCCAGAATTGGGAAAGGGGTGTGTGGGCCTCCGGTTACCTGCATTCACCAGACGAAACGCAGAAGTTTGTTAGACTTCTACTTCACGCCGGTATTCTGTGAGGTCGTAGTACTTCCCCGGTTGAGCCGGCCCATTCATGCAACAACTAAAGCAGATGCGTGGCTCTACCACTGGTAATCACAACGCTTTGCAAGAGGATTGTTGATTTCAGTAAGTTCAAACACCGCATACCATAGACGGTTATCCCGCCACGAGTCGGTAACCAATTCCCTTGATGATAGTGGGTGGTTAAATCTTTTTCTTCTTCTTTACAGCCGGTCTAGAGTTCAATGCTGAACATAGACCTCCCCTAAAGCTGTTAAAAGTTAAAGTCGTTAAATCAAATCGTTCATTCATCGATATAAGTGACATACATTACATCCAACGAGTACAAATAATTATATACACCACACAAATATTATAATCCCAATATAGGTAAAGATAGATTCTGGCCTACAGTGAATATAGCCCATTAGCTTCAAAGGTATGGTCACTACCAACTAGGTTATTGGTCTGTTAAATATTTACAGCATCTGATTTATTTATACAGATAGTAATACTTAAGTATTACAATATCTTTTGGAGCTAATACCTACGTTATTCGTTTTCTCATAGATTTTTGCTCGCGTCCGGCTCCTAAGGGTTACATTAAGACCGTGAATTAATCAGCCAAAACCTTTTTCTAGTAATAAAGTAATTTCCAATTTTAAATTTAGAGATTAGCTTGTACGAAATGATAAAACCAAAGAAATTCATCTTTAATATATAAAGTGGTTTTTCTTTTAACGTTAAAGCACTCATGAAAACAATGCTACTTCTCTTATAGTACATATCTTTAGGCATCCAGAATTAAAGTTTTGTTTTATATTAACTTTATTGTATATTACCCATCAGATAACTTTTTATTAGCTGTAAAATTAAGTGGTCTTCTTCTTAGATTGTCTATCTTTACAGCTACGATTAACATGTCTTTCTAGACTTTATATACCAAAGTATATGTGCAAAGGCTTCCTGTTACGAGATTTAAGAAATTTATTAAAGAAAAACGTAATGTTGTTTTTGATTAAATTTAGTAAAAAGGGGATACTTAAAGAGTTTCGTCTGTTTCTTCAACGTCAAAGGAACCTCATAAAATGGCGGTAGGTTTAAAAAATATGCTATCTGTAAGTGAAATTTATAAGTACATATATCATAAAGTATTTCAATTAAATTGAAAAAAAAAATTGTAAAAACAAATAATAAAATCAAGAACAATCACCACTGGCTTACTGCGAATTTCTCTCGCTGTAACACTATAATTTAATTAACCACGCAACTGAACGTTCAGGCGTCTTAAGACTATCCGCATATAAAAATGCTGTTATAACGTCAGTAACAGTTGACTATATTAACAATATATCAATTGACGAACGGAAACATGCCAGATGCTAAAGATCCGCAGTGTCAACGACCTCCGCGCAAATGTACGATTTCGGATCGTTTACGAGTTCATGATTTTCGCCAAACACATCCGCGCAAAGTATCCTGAAATTTAATACTAAATTAATTAACATGCAATCTTAATTAAAGTAGTGAAAGATCTCGAATATAATATGTAAATTAATTTCATATTTATATTATTAACTCCGGATCTTTCGCTCAGAGATTGTATCTGCGACTTCGTTCGACAATTTTGATAGAAGATCCGCGAAAACGATATCTGCTGTTGAGGCATAAACCGACGTAGTCTTAATAATTGGCTAAAGCGGCAATGTTCCGACTACATATGTCCATACGAATTGTTAATGATACGTCTGTTTCGTAGACAGGATATGATGGCTGTAGATGCATTGGTAGAAATATGAATAAAATCGGTAGATTATGGTAGAAATGAGATGGGAAAGAAGTCACATGACATGACACAATTTATTCATCAATTATTAAAATTAGTAAGTTTCCCAATCTGTACACAGTTTTAGGCAAGCAATATCTATTGTATTATAAGTAACAAAAAGTCACGATAGCCGAATGGTTGGGTGGTCGAAATTAGGGTCAAGAGACCCGAGTTAGATCGCAAGGGCTCGTACCAATGGTTTTTTTCCAAAAACATACATCAAGATGACGCAGCACGGCCCTCAGCCATCTTTAACCAACGACAATTCATTTTTTGGATGTCGTCCTACTGAAGGCTGGTCTATATGATGTTAGCGTTATATCCTATATAATCACTATGCCATTATTTTTTATAATCGGTATTGCTATCGCCAATAGCTGCGATTATGGCAAATTGTCTATACACCTGTATAGGAGGAGGACTATGTCTTGCAGTGTACTTTTACACGCCGTTCATTATGCAAGTATATATTTGAAAAGTGAATAAAAGTAAAGACGATTTGCACTACACTATTCATTTATTTAAAATAATGTGTTATTAGTCACTAAATACCAAATTCAAAGGAACATTGTAAAATGCGGTTTAAAATTCCATAACAATACACACTTCATTGTTATCAAAGACAGATCATTAAATGAATGGTAAATCATTTTATTGGCATAATTAAATCATTCAAGTCGAGAATATGCCATTTCTAGAGCGCCAAACAAAAACACAACTTATGGAGTAAACATTTGGGTACATTTTTCTATGCAAGTAATTCGCTAAGAGATTCGGTCAATGACATTTCACCTATTTCTATTTGGGCAGCGGCCGCGGAAGGAACTTCGGACACTGGTGACTTCTATGAACTATAATAGGCTTACATGTGCGATACGTTATCGGAAATGTCGATTGCCCGATATGCTAGGGCCGTGCCCGCGAAATCAGGGTTCAAGGAACCCAATTAGACGTCCGTTGCGAATAGATTCAATCGAATGAATTGCGTGGCAGTTTTATTTAAATTTTCCTCTCCCGTTACTGAAAAACGGTTCGAGAATCTTTAATTTAAAAACAAAAATCACAGTATGGATTACGCACAGTATGCCAACTTCAAAAAAATAAATGTTATTTTATTAATTAGACACATAATAATTATTGTACTAAATAAATATTTCTTTCTTATTTTTAATAAATAAATACACACATTGATAACGAAAACACCATATACATTGCTCTGAATCGGAAACAACGTAGGCACCACAAACGCCTTTTTTTTTACATTGACCCGGCAGGGAATCGAACCCGGGACTTCAAATATAGCGACACTGTAAAACGGTGTGTTCGCCACTCGTCCACGGAGGTTGTCGTCCATTTTACCTCTTATTTTACATTAAATATGTATTTGTATGTACTTTATATTAAGGGTTTACTTTATTTTATTTTAAGGACAGGTTATAAAGATTCTCTGGTGTTGGTCTCATATAGATAAACGCATTGTAGGGCGATCTCCGTATTATTAGGCGACCTGCACAGTATTGTGTTGACCTGGGTCCATGGATGCAGATGGCACATGAACGTTCTATGTGCCAATCTTTAGGGGAGACCTTCCTTCAGCAGTGAACTTCAATGGGCTGCAAAGATGAGTCACAATTTTCGTCGCACAATCGTACGACGAAAATTGTGACTTCGCGATCCGTCTACAATATTTAACGAATACCTTATATATAAAAATTCACATCAATACTAGCTTCTTCTTTATTAATGTAATCAAAATTATGGTTCCTAAAAGAAATCCTAAAAGACTCAAGAATCGTGACTGAAGATTAATTTTGTACGGAGTCTGAGATATGAATTTTATGTGATTATGGCAGAGTTGGGTGATCCGAATTTGATTCAAGAGATCCGAGTTCGATTGCCAAAGCTCTCATCAAAGTGGTTTTTCAAAAACTTATGTACGTTTAAAATCGTGGGCTTGGACATACAGACGGCAACGAGCTCTCGCCACCTTTCTGCCACGTTATTCCAAAATTGTCTTAGGTGGATGGTGGGTCGAAAGAACTTAATTGTCTAGATCTCTGTCTTGGTAATGGTGAGAAAGATATATTTATATTATTATATAAATATATCTTTCTTTTTTTCTACATGTATAGTTAATAGACTCAATTGTTCAACTCAACTAATATCCCCCTCTGCATCTGTGGACGGTGCTCTTCTTCTCTTGTGTGGTGGACCAGGTAGTATATGCCATTTATTTATTTTTACATGCAGAATAATGCAAGGTAATTGTATAATAATGTTTCTATAGAATTCGATATAGACTTTTATAACTTTACATCAAAAGTGATACTTGTATGTGAATCTCATTTAAATTATGAAGTTTTTATTAATAACATCCTGATAAGATGAATGTAGTTGTAGAAATTTGGCCGATGCCTTGCAGTTCAGGTCATTGACCGCCGCTGGAGCATCTACTCAGTTTTGGCTAGCTCTCATACTTTACGTGACGGAATTTTTTAATTGTCTTCCGCTCTCACACAGCGATGTGTGTGTTGGTCTGAGCGGGACGGATGTAGGGCCGCCAGAGATGACAAATGAGTTTGATAACGCGGTTCATTATACTCACGTGTGAACTCAGCTTTATATCCCGTGCTGATTCTAGTTTACCTAATCCTGAGAAATTTGCAACAATGCTACTTATTATTGCCTTGTGGCATCAGTGAAATAATTTACTATCGTTTTAGGTAGGAGTCGTATGGGGCATTTAAGGGAAAAGCCTAAAAATATCTTTTTATATTTGTGTGGACTAGAATAAGTCGTTTCGATTCACCTTTCACCGAAGACGTTTTTTAGGACAATGTTACAAGTGGAGGGCTTGTCGTCATCTTTGTGTCAAAGCCGGACATATATTATAACATACATATATCATACGATATAACGAACATATATTATATATTGAACATAAGCTTTTGAAAAAAATCATTGGTACGAGCCTACCACCTGGGAAGCGACTTCGGTCTCTTGACTTAGAATTCCGCTCACCCAACAACTTGGAAAAGTCTCTAATATGGATGAGTACTTGACATAGCCAAAGTCACGATAGCCAAGTAATCGAAATCCGAGTCTAGGGACTCGAGATTGACCCCGCCGACCTAGACCTCTGTCTACCCCTGTATTGGGAAAGGCGTGAAGATATTTTTTATAGATACTTACAAGATTATAAGATACTTTTGCAGTTGTTTATGTTCTGTTTTATTTGAATATATGTCAGAGACTGAAAAGGCCCGTGACCGGTATGTCTTATATTCATCATCATCATTATAAAGCCTATCTAAAATCCACTGCTGAACATAGGCGTCCCCTAAATATTGTAACGCAGAACGGACCAGTGACATCTGCATCCATCGACTATACGCAATATTCTGTACTATTCTGTATATATAAATATTTATTCTAAAATATAACTATTTTCGGATTTAATGTCTTTTTTTATTTATTTCTTCTCTTCTCCTATTTCTACTTACTACTTACTTCTACTTTTGAATATTTATTGAAAATAATAAATAAATATTGTAATGAATATGAATGTTTGTACACGAGTCATGGATGTTGATGTAAATATTTATTTATGTAAGTATAATGTATTGTTCGCTTGGACATCAACACAGCGACGGGCTTCCTACCAATCACGTTGTCCTTAATAAGCTCTGGTGCAATGTGGGTCGAAGGGATAAAATGGTCTTGATTTCTGTCTACCCTGGTATAAGGAAATGCGCAATGATAATAAAATACCCTACATTTATTTCGAGGTATAGAAGTCATCTTCAGGCATTTGCCATATAGATAGATAGATCTCTAGACGATTTAAAAAAAGGAAAAATAAATTACAACACTTCATTATTCAAAACAACAGTTATAAAACAGTAACCAAAGCGTTAAAAAAGTGTCGTGTACAGATAATATAAACAACACTCAATGCATTTCCATTTGTAAGGAATTACAAAGATTCTTTTCAGATACGTATTACGCAAATTTTATCCAACAATCAAGGCATTTAAATTTCACTGAACCTTAATAAAAAACGGGCAGATGCGAGACTATCTCTTGCCGAATGGGTTCTGTATGTTTTTTTCTTGCTTTTACATTGCTCCGATCCTAAAGTAAGATGATAAAGCACTTGTAGTTGGAAATCGGAAACAAAGAAGGCACCACAAACACCCAGACCTGAGAAAATATAGAAAAAGTGGTTTTACTACATTAACGCGACCGGGAATCGATTCCGAGACCTCAAGATGGCGACATCTTGAAAACTCGTGTTTACGCCACTCGTCCACGGAGGTCGTCAAATAATTTTCTTTTATTTTAAAGACAGAAGCAGCAAACTAGTAATCGGTGGTGATAGTAACTACCGCAGCATATATTTTCTTGCAACCCTATAGATGCGTTTCGAAAGTTTAAGATATTTATGTTTCAATAATTTGAAACATAAATATCTGACCTTTTGTTTCTTAAATCTTCACGCTATTCCCAATACAGCGGTAGACAAAGATCCGTCTACACGACAGTTAAGTCCCTTTGACAGGTGCTGAACCCGTCGTCGTCTTTATATCCAAATCAACGATATAATTCGTACATAAGTTTATGAAAAACCCATTGGTACGAACCTGACCTCGGGTCTCTTGACTCGAAATTTCGACCACCCAACCGCACGGCTATCGTGTTTATTTTTGATTTTTCCATTTGCCTTTGACATTATTAAAGATACTTGATGAAAAGTTTAATAAAAGAATAGACCTTCTCTTAGCCCAACGGTTACAACCTTCTTCTTCCTGCCCTTTTCAAATGCTATGTGGGGTCGGCAAAACATGTGTTCTTCTTCCACTCTCCTCTATTTCCCGTCATCTCAATACTCACTCCTTTCTTTCTCGTGTCTTCTTTCACACAATCCATCCAACGGTTACAACCAAATAGGCTATAAGACAGAAGGTTCTATGGCTGCAAGCTTTCTTCAACCAAACTTAGCTTTGACGACTGCCCACATGAAAGACTAAATACCTGCATGTTCTAAGAGATGTTCTAAAGCATTATGACGGATCAAGAGGTGCTGGTGGCTTAGAACCGTTCCTTGCGGTTTGCAATAGATGTAGTTGTATCGCCGTCTACTGATAGCAAGCGAAGCTAGGTCACCCATATACTAGTCTTTATACACACATACATGATATGCGTACCATTTATTTTAACTTACTTATTTGTCCCGAAAATATCTTCGGTGGAAGGTGGGTCGGAGGCACTTAATTGTCTAGACTTGACCTCTGTCTACCCCTGTATTGGGAATTGCGTGAAGATATTTATTTATTTTATTTATTATTTATTTTTAAAATTACACATAGATTAGGACAACATCACATATATTGCCCTAAGCCCGAAATAAGTAGTTAAGGCAGCATTTTTGTTATGGTATCAGAAACAACGAAGGTACCACAAACGTCCAGACCAGAGAAAATGTAGAAAAAGTGGTTTTCTACATTGACCCGACCGGGAATCAAACCCGGAACCTCAGAGCTGACAACACAAATAAGACTGTTGGGTCCGCCATTCGACGGAGGACGACAAACATTAACATCCTTTTGCATTCGAAACAAGTTGGATGTAACCTAGGTGTGTTTCTAGCTGGGATGAAAAATGTGTCGCGAGTATTACATAAGCGGAAATTACTTAGTCGGCGACATTACGATTTACTTCTATTAAACCCAAATGACCGTTCTTTGAACCGTTTTTTGTATTCAACTTCTCTCTATTTACCAATTGTAATGTACGAAAGTTGGTGTCGAATTTTCAACGTATCCTATTGACCATACGCGTCAGGGTTCATTTGAATAGTTAAATATTTTTTTTTATATTCACGGAAGTTTGGTGAGGTATTATGATGAATTCTTCTAGTTCTGATATAAATTTTTATAATGCCTTTTGATGGGATTGATTATACTTTGATTGTGACGTTGTCCGTGCTCATGTACATACTCCTACGTATGCATTTACACATCGGTTTTCATGGTATAGTAAGATCTGAGGACTGGGATTCGATTCCCCCGATTGGGTCTATGTAGAAAACACTCTTTCTTCATTTTTAGGTTCTGGGTATGTGTGGTACCCTCCTTGTTTCCGATTCCCTTATACAAGTGCTTAAGGTGCTTACTTTAGGATCAGATTTTTATCTTTACACAATTTTCCATAGAGGATTGGAGGTATAGACAATGAAGTCCATTCGACGTACTTTTCATCGAGGTCTATTTGAGACAACGGAAAGGTGGTGAGTCTATCCTCGTCTTAGTGTCCAAGCTAACGGTACAAAATACTTCCATACATTTATAGTTATAAATATATATATTCACGCAATTCCCAATGAACAGGGGTAGACAGAGGTCTAGTCTAGACAATTATGTCCCTTTGGCCCACTTTCCACCGAAGATATTTTCGGGACAACGTGACAGGCGGTGAGCCCATCGCCGTCTTTATGTCCAAGCCAACGATATAATTCGTACATAAATTTTTGAAAAAACTATTGAAAAACAGGCTGCCATCTGCCACCTGGCACTGACTGCCATCTGGGGATCGAACTCGGGTCTCTTGACTCGAAATTCCGACCACCCAACCTCTCGGCTATCGTGACTTCACATTTATATTTAAATAGATAAATATTTACATATCTTCAAAGTCGCGTCGTCGAGCTGCATTCGCACTAAAATAAATAGCAGGTTATATAGTATAGTTGTAGATTTATAGTTATACAACACTGCAACTAAGTACTAACTTCAGTATAGTAGAAGATATATACCTAGTCTGGTCATAAATTCTGTCACATGTTAACCTAAAATAATTAGTAACTATTTATATAACAAAAAGAACTTAACAAAACATAGATTCTTATGACACTAAAGTTTATCCAAAATGACCTCCGTGATTTTGAATACAGGCCTTCAATCTGTGCGGCCAGTCGTCTATCGCAGCACGAACGAGGTCTATGTCAATATCGGCGGCTGCCTTAATCAAGGATGTCTTGAGTGACTCCAAATTGGGATGAGGCTTTCAGCACGCCTTTACCTCCAAGTGATGCCATATTTTGTAATCTAACGGATTCAAATCTGGACTGGAGGAGGGCCAGTCTTCGTGCCCGATGAAGTCAATTTCATGCGCCGCCAGCCAGTCTTGTGTGCTGTTCGCTCTATGAGCTGGCGCCGAATCTTGTTGGAATACCCAGTGCCTGTTATTGAACATGGTATGAGAAACAGGTTCCACAAGGTTCGTCAGGACTGTATTTTGATACACAACTGCATTCGTTTTTACACCTTTCTCGCAAAAATGTACCCCTGTTAAGCCCCAATAAGAAACTCCCAACCATACCATGAGCGAGGATGGAAAATGACCTCGTTGGACACGCGGAATACAGTTGCTCGCTTCTTCACTACTGTGTGTGTGCGTACACCTTATCATTTGGTTTGTTGTAGCTCTCTTCTACAGTAAAAATTTTTCATCCGAAAAAAGAATTTCCCGATATTTTTTTCCCGCGTACCGCTTAAACAAAGCGGGATCTCTTCAGCCTCAGGTGCATTAGACGAGCATTCAAACAATGTCCTGTTTTTCTTCAATATGCCCGAAGCCCTAAGTCTACATTTAACACCCTTTTTACCGTGGTTCTGCTTAACCCCATTTAAAGGGCCAGCAGTTTCTGCTTACGTTTTGGGATTTCTTTGAATTCGAGCCTTCACAGCTTTTATCACTGCTGGAGTCCTAATAGACCGAGGGCGACCACTTCTTGACCTGTCATCTACACTAAAGTCTTCATTGTATCGTTTGATGGTACGATAAACGAATCATTTGGTTATATTCAAATATTTCAGTATGTCAAAAACTTGAATTGGCGCGTAACCGCAACGATGCAACGCAATAACTGCAACACGGTCTTCTTTAAGCGTCTACTCCATATTTAAAAATGAGTAAAATTCTAAAATGTATGTAGTTTTATTTTCATGAAGAATTCGAAATTCGAATTCAATAAACTTTTTCCTGGCCAGCATCCTATAAGAAAAGTTTTTACTGTGTGACAATACTTATGACTTGCTGTGTTTATACATATATTGACACAGAAATTACAGAAATGGATAGATATAGATATAGAGATGGATATATATATATATATATATATATATATATATATATATATATATATATATATATATATATATATATATATATATATATATATATATATATATATATATATATATATATATATATATATATATATATATATATATATATATATATATATATATATATATATATATATATATATATATATATATATATATATATATATATATATACGTTGTTTCTTAATAAATAGACATTTTTTAAGTTACTGGATAGTGAATGTCACGATTAATTAATGTTAAACTTTTTTGTGTCTCTGTAACGTTCAACTGATCTTTAAATATTTTTGGCATTTATGAAAATTATCGCAGATTTAAATATACCCTCTTAATATAAGAGTAAGTACTTCCTGGAGTGGGACGTTTAAAAGTTCAGTATCTTAAAATGTGTATAACTTTAAAAATTAAAATTCATTATTGTTAATTATTTAAATCATTGTTAATATTGTTGATAAAATGTACTTCTTATGTCAACTTATTTACGTTCACAAACAACAAAACCTATACGTTATGTAAATAATTGCACTACGAGTACAACTCAGATCATGATTATAGTTTTGATTTTTTAAAATTAAACCACGATAAAAAATAGAAAAGGTTATGTAAAGGTTTAAAAATATAAAATAAAAATATATATCTTCATTCAATTCCCAATACAGGAGTAGACAGAGGTCTACTCTAGACAATTAAGTCCCTTTGACCCTCCTTCCACCGAAGATATTTTCGGGACAACGTGACAGGTGGTGAGCCCGTCGCCATCTGTATGTCCAAGCCAACGATGAAATTCGTACATAAGTTTTTTGAAAAACTCATTGGTTATATATCATCACCTGGGGATCGAACTCGGGTCTTTCGACTGGAAATTCCGATCACCCAACAACTCGGCTATCGTGTCTTTACTTTAAAAAAACATATTTCAAAAAAAATAACAGAAGGAGAACATCAAAAAATATTCTAAACCATAACTAAAGAATTTATCGTCAACGTCAACGACCCTCTTTTTTTATTAAAGTCATCATTTTCTTTTTACTGTAGTTATAGTTTTCCTTCGACTTTTCATTCTTTGAACAATCTAAGCACCATTGCAATAAATAAATATCTTCACGCCATTCTCTATAGGGGTAGACAGAGGTCTAGACAAATAAGTCGTTTCAACCGACCTTCCAACGATGATATTTTTGGGACAACCCGTCACGGTTATGAGCTCGTCGCCTTCTTCATGTCCAAGCCAATGATATAAATCATACATAAGTTTTTGTAAAAACCCATTGGTACGAGTCTGCCACCTGGGGATCGAACTCGGGTTTAATGACTCGAATTCCAACCACCCAACAACTGTTATCTATCTAACCGTCTACAAATGCTTCATAAAATTACGATGAGTATATTACCTTTCAGAAATATACATGTTACGTCATGTCTAATACAATAAGCACCACGCGCCTGCTTACTAATGTTCATTTATTAAATAATATGATGTCGAATAAGGAAAGCTAACTGAAATATTTGTGAAGTCAATTAAATATCCAGACTGTTCTAGTTACATTCATAGACCGCTACCGCACTAAAGATTACAACATCAATTGTATATTATCATTGTTATATCTTTTTCTGTATCCAAACATCGACAGTACATTATTTATTTTTTCAATTCCTACTGCGTTTGTTAACTAAACCGAGAAAAAATATGCAGATTAAAAATTCATATTTCTTTTAAGTGCATCGACCAAGTTGTTTTGGTTTTGTATTGACAGCTACTTTAAATGATACATTGAAAGGAATTTTCGGAAATGGCCACCGTTAAATTTCACGCAATAAAACTATTCAAAAGTGTTAAAAAAAACTTGTCAAAGTTTTTTTTTCTTTTTCAACCAGTCAAAAGCATTGCCAGACACCGCACTGTACGCCCGCAGTGTCGTAAATTAAACAAAATAATAATTGAACGGGACCGTTTGTAAAACTGTTTTCGAGCGATTTTTTTCATCTTCTCTCTTTTTCATCATTCTCTTTGTTTTTATGACGTATGTCCGATCCGCCTGTGACGTAGCAACTTCTTAAAAAGTCATCCGATCTTCGACTTTATTGTTTTGTATTAATAAATTAACAAATAGGATACACGATAGGCCATTTGTTATTGTGGTATTTGGTCAGGCTGTCCCGTTACTCACCCCTTTTATTGTTATTCGCTGTGACACTCTTTCATTTCTTTAAATATGCCTAAATATAGTGATGTCGTTGTGTGTGTTGAGTAATATTTGTGAGGAGTTTGAATATCATAATTTAATATTTATAGGTAAAAGAATAAAGCGTGAATATGCACAGGATTGCAGATATTGTAGTTTTGTCATGTCGCTTAGTATAGTCAAAATACATTGTAATTATAAAAATGATAACATAAAAGTCAAAATATTTCGTAATTTTATTTAAAAGGTTCTCCACCACGTCTAAACTAGTATAATATTATTTATTTTTGTCGCCCACAAAGTAAAGTTTTCTTTTTTAGCAGAATTTCCTGCCAATTTTACCATTTCCCCAATTAATACGTAAAAGTAAGTAAAAAAAAATGTTTTCACGCAATTCCCAATACAGGGGTAGACAGAGGTCAAGTCTAGACAATTAAGTCCCTTTGACCCACCTTCCACCGAAGATATTTTCGGGACAACGTGACAGGTGGTGAGCCCGTCGCAGCCTTTGTGTCCAAGCCAACGATGAAATTCGTACATAAGTTTTTGAAAAACTCATTGGTACTGCCACCTGGGGATCGAACTCGGGTCTCTCGACTCGAAATTCCGACCACCCAACAACTCGGCTATCGTGACTTTAATAGTTTACCTCTTCACTTTACTAACTTATTTCTTACTTACTTATCGACCTGTAAAACTTCATTTCAGGACAAAAGCCTTCGCCGTAAGAAGGTTTAATAATAATCAGCCACGTTTGACAGGTGAATCGGGGATCCAGACACATAGCACCTTAGACGCTTTAGCCCATCGACGGCCCATTTCATTTTGTTTAAAATTTGATATTATTATTCATAGACATTTTTTTAAAGTCTCTTTCCTCAGTCGTCTCTAACCACATCAATGGGATGAAATAAGCACTTCTGAAACATGATTGCACTTCCAAGTGCAGCGATCTCACCATACGAACACATTTCTAAATTTGAAACATGCCTTGCCATGCCGATGTCCTTCCGTCCAATTTCGGACACGGTTACATTTTCCGGCAAGCAGGTGCAGGATACATTACAATATTGACTACGTGCTCACTCGCATGCTCAATTAATATAATAAATATTAATAATTACTCAATCAATAAATACTAATGTTTAATTAATTTGTTTTATAGATTGCCATGGTGTCTGGGAAATAACATATGTTATATTCGAAGCGTTTATAAGCTCTTTGATAGTCTGTGTTTTTAAAAATATTAATAATCGACTATAGAGTTATCCTTGTATGTATGAAAATAGCCTATGATATTAATTATAACATTGCGAGCCATTATTAAAACAAATAAGTCTTAAATCTTTGAGAGCGCGAACGCGTGCATTGAGCTTTTTTACATGAATAGAAGGTTGTATAAATTGCATATCTATATATGTATGTTGAAGCTATGCTGCTAAAACCTAAAAAAGCTCTCTAAGGATTTACCTCATGTAAAATTATTTTTGTGTTATGTAAAGAGTTTATGTTTGTAGTTTACGTTCTGATTTACAACATTTAAATTTCCGAGACAACAATACAATTTACACATACAATTGATACATACATCTAAAACCTTATTACTTCGTTTAAAATTATAAAACTAATATAATAAATAGCTAATATTTAAAAAAGCCAACTAGCGGTGTAAAAATAATTAAAAAGAATATTTGTCTACGATTTTTTAAACTAAATAAGTCAAGTGTGGTTATTTATGAACATGTGTGTTAACCAGTATTAAAAATGTAGTAATTGTTTTATCTGTAAGTGGACAATTGAAATCTTAAATCTTGTTCTCTCTGGCGACGGATTTTATTACCCCCAGTAGCACAGCTTACGAAAGAACAAAAAGCACAAATAGTTACTCTTTGAATAATCTGTGATATTAACAAAGGAAAGTCATTTCACCGGTAGCGAAAGAAACCAGCAAACTGTCTCATGAATACAATAAAGCTTTTATGATTGTAAGCGAACATTTAAAGGCGAGGTATGTTGAGAGAAAAACATGCAAATTCATGGTAAAATGTGTAATATTATGTACTGCGGTGGCCTTTTAAAGGCCGTTATGTAATATGTGCATGGATTCTAGTGAACTTATTTTTGACATATTAAATATATATAAAGTTTTATAAACAGAGTTATTCAAGGCATGCAAATTAGATTGTTGCTTCCAACATATTGGTATAATCATATTTTTAATCCCCTTTATAAAAAGGGGGAGGTTTTCAATGCGGATGTACGTTTCTTGTTTTAATGCTTATTACTTCACTCGGTCATATGTAAATGTATTATTATCCTAGTCACGATAGACCTCGGTCTATCCCAGTGTTGGGAATGGCGTGAAGATATTTATTTATTTATTTTTCAATTAAATAGTGACTTACATCACTTATTGAACTCCGCCTTAATTTTTTTACACTTATACATAGTTAGATTTTAAAGTGTGTTTCAAAATGTTAATTGACTTAATTGTATTTTTCGTTCTGTTACTGATAACGTAGTTTGCTATTGGTGTAAAAAATTTAAAATCGATTTAGTAGCTTAGGCGTTACAAACAAACTCACTTTCGCATTTATATTAGGGATATTATTATTTACTCTGTAGTGTATTATTCTCACATATTTGTATTCTGTTCAATAAAACATGTTTAGACGTCAGCTTCGCATGATTATTTATCGACATGTCAATGTTGGAGTCGTTTTCAATTAGCATGTTATATAAAACCTAGTTCCAGTTTTTTTTTAAACTATTGTTTGTTGTATTCCATATATATTTATTGTAAACTATTGTTTAATTAATTAGTGAGCCACGATGCCGAATGGTTGGGTGGTCGGAATTTCGAGTCAAGAGACCCGAGTTCGATCCCCAGGTGGCTGGCTCGTACCAATAGATTTTTCAAAAACTTATGTACGTATTATATCGTTGGCTTGGACATAAAGATGGCGAAGGTCTCACCACCAGTCACGTTGTCCCGAAGAAATCTTCGGTGGAAGGTGGGTCGAAGGGACTTAATTGTCTAGACTAGACCTCTGTCTACCCCTCTATTGGGAATTGCGTGAAGATATTTGTTTATTAATTTATTTAAACTATTGTTTATGATACACATTACATATATTGCTCAATACTTACAATTATTCATGTGGTAGTTACCCATTTACTCGCAAGCATTAGCCGATGTTCTGAATTAATGACATCATTTAAAATTAATTGAGTTATATACGACCTTCGTCGACGAATGATCATACTCTAAATAATGTTACATTGTCTCCAAGTTTAACAATGTGTAAAAAAAATATATATAAAAATCATTTTAACTACGACCATCTTGAACTAGGTGGCGTACACACCGGTTTTCGTGGTGCTTTGAGGTCCGGGTTCGATTCCACGTATGGCCCCGTACATCATCATATTCGTTGCTCTGATCCCAAAGTAAGTAGCTAAATCGTTTGTGTTATGTAATCAAAAACAACGAAGGTATAACAAACGCAAGGGGTATCAAAATCTTAAATAGGTATCAAAAATTTAAAAAATTTGCTCATAAAGGTCATGACTTCAGTAACTCTCCAGTTACCATGGAGATCCCTTTCACTTTTAAAATTCAGCAATGTATAGGTGTATAAAAATTGAGGCGAAGTTCTAATATGTGAATGTCCGATGGCCAGTCCACTGTTTAATTAAGCAAAGGTACTAACGCCAGCTAAGCCGAGGTAAAAAACACAATATGTGATAGGGTAAGGTAGAGACAACATCACAGATTGGCTTATAAAATTCTTATAAAATTAGTAAATTAGGGTCAGATTTTAGTCTATACTGTTTTTATGACTATTGTATCTATATCGCCCTTAAAGTAGACTAGTAGAGAATGAAGGCATGAAGTCTTTCTACATTCATAACTCATTTATATATATGAAGTTTAAATAAATATATACATGTTCTTATTATAGAATAGTTTCATCGTATAGTATATTTTCACGTCGAGTTGTCACAAATATATCTTCAGTGAAATATGCGTCGAAAGCACTTAATTGTCTGGACCTTTGTCTACCTCAGTATTAGAAATAGCGCGAAGATTCTCTTTGTCTGTAAAAATTCAGGTCTTTAGCTGAACACACACACTCCACCACGAAGTAATAGAGGGATCAAAAGTGCTCTGAGCGGCTTCGAGAAAAGTAGGATTCAGCAGCGCTTTCGTTTAATAAGTTGTTCGACTGCTCTTAAATATCTGTACTGTACTGTATTGTACTATACTGCAGTACTCCTCCTATGTCCCCTAAAATTCATCTAGTAATTTATGACTATGAGAGACTGTGTTCGATTAATGAGAGTCCACACTAACGAGTAACCGCAGCAGACGACTGCAAGATGATATTCCGTTTGCAGCTGGTGGAGAGTCAGCGCTGCATGGAGCCAGATTATTGTGCCAAGAAAAGATTATTTTGTATGTGTTTGCCAATATCACTGTAGAAGCTGTAAGGTACAGCTTTTTTTTTTATAGAAAAGGGAGGCAAACGAGCAGGTGGCTCACATGATGGTAAGTGATTACCGCCGCCTATGAACACCCGCAATACCAGAGGCTTAGCAGATGCGTTGCCTCCCTTATAGTGGCCTCTCCCCCAGAATTGGGGGAAGGGGGTGTGTGGGCCACAGGTTACCTGCACTCACCAGACGAAACGCAGAAGTTTGTTAGACTTTTACTTCACGCCGGTATTCTGTGAGGTCGTGGTACTTCCCCGGTCGAGCCGGCCCATTCATACATCAACAAAAGCTGATGCGTGGCTCTACCACTGTTAAACTACCTGACCGCTGACCTGCTGCATCTCTCTGATTGCATTACTGCAATAGAAACGTAAAGCGCTTGCTGCGCTTTGTGGACTTACAGCAATCCATTTTATAGGGATGTACAATGTGCTTTAAACGAAATTATTTTTCCTGCAATATTTTACACGTCGTTATGATGTTACTATTTTATTATAGTGTTGTGACTGGCTTTGTTAAATCGACTTTAGGTTATACTTTAGAAAGACGATGTTCTTAACATTGACTATCACCAAGAGTACCAATGTTATTCTTAAGGCCTCCCCGTCTTGTAAACACCACTTGCTACCGACAGATGGCGCGACAAACATCTCGAAGAAGCAGAAGCATCTAAGGTGCAAGGTGTTTATGACAAACGCTTCCGTAGACAATGCGCCTTTGTCCTCCAATAGCTTTAAATGTAAGTAATATATGGTGTAATAACGGGCCGCATTGCAACATACAAAAGTAAGGGTTCTGCATTCTGTATCAAAACATTTCTAGTCTTGTTCAAACCTCTCTGCTGTTCGTTTGTCAGTCTGTTTATTGCCAAACTCAAGAACATAGATGAAATGCGTTACAGATATATGTGTATGTAATGTTGACCCATTACTTTATAAACAACTTTTAGCATCTTAGTTGGAATAACTGACTATTAAAATTCGTATTCTCCTAGTGGCTTGTAAACACGTAAACGACACATACATACATACATACATACATACATACCTACATACATACATACATACATACATACATACATACATACATACATACATACATACATACATACATACATACATCCATACATACAAACATACATACATACATATCGGCCTGTTAAAGTCCATTGCAAGACATAGGCCTCTCCCATAGGGAGGATATGTCACAATCACCACGCTTGGCAAGCGGATTGGCGATCGCAGTACCACCCGCACCTCAAACGCTAATGCCCATCTTCGGTTTGATAATTTTGGTCTGATATTTTTTGAGATTCCGCCATCTATCGGTTGCCATAACGATGTTCAAGGCTGTTTCCATTAGCCACCCCTTACGATATCCTCGGGAATAAAAGGAGCGGTTATATTCTTATGTCGTTACCACACGTAACGCTCTCTATTCCCACATTTATACATTTTAGTAAGAATTATATTTGGTGAGCAACTTAATGATTGTATAAAATGACCTGGACTTTGTACAATTTGTCACATATATTTTTTTATAACAAAAGAGACATAATTTCGTAAAGTACCACATATTTTTAAGATTTGGCCCTTTGAGTTTTTATCGTCCTAAAACATTACCAATAGTCCTTTTTACCGCAATAAAAGGAGGCATAAACCTTTTGCCGCCAAAGGTTTTTTTGGTTAAAAAAAACTTGCCTTCATGCTATGACTGAAAATATTTTTTATTCGTTATTGTAATTAGGAATGTTTGCATAACATTAAAAATACAATTTTAATTGCTTATTGAGGTTGTATGCAATGTGTGTCTTTGACTATAAAGAAATATAATATTACATTCCTTGGTCAATAAAGAAGAAACGAACTTTAATTTCGCGTAATAGCATGCATGAATTTTAATGAATTGAGTAACATCCATTTTTATTACTCAGCTATACAATTTTTTTGTCTAGAATCATTCTTTTTAGTACACAGTGTACATACGAAATGGTGGTACATACTTTATATTTCATAGTGTGCGAGTATATTGGGTTGCATCGCCAGTACCGACAGCATTAATATATTATATGATAGCCGAGTGGTTGGGTGATCGGAATTCGACTGAAGAGAACAGAGTTCGATACCTAGATGACGAGTCTACTCGTACCAATGGGTTATTTCAAAAACTTATGTACGATTATAACGTTAGTTTGGACATAAAAACGGCGACGGACTCACCACCTTTCATGTACCAAAAAATGTCTTTGGTGGAAGGTGCATCGAAAGGACTTAATTGTCTAGACCTCTGTCTACCCCTGTATTGGGAATGGCTGGCTGAAGTCCGCGAGGTGGTGAATGAAAACTGAATTTCCGTGTTATGAAAACTGGTACAGCATGGCAAACCTACCCTGGCTCTTTCTATTTCTCGCAAAGAGTATTTGAAAGTAATGCTTTGTCGAGCTATTCCATAAAGATGGCGATGGGCTCACCACCTATTACGTTGTCCGAAAATATCTTCGGTGGAAGGTGGGTCGAAGATACTTAATTGCCTAGACTAGACTTCTGTCTACCCCTGTATTAGGAATTTAGTGAGGATATTTATTTTTTTGCTATTCCAAATTTACATTCTGCAAGTGAATTTTCATTTGCACAACTTCCACACGAGATCCTTTAATTCTTGGAGTAAAAAGTCCTCTAACAATTAAAATTTTTGGTAGTTTTAAGAAATGCGTATAAATATATAAGATAAGTCTACTTACTAATTTTATGTAGGTACTGCTACTGTACACATTGTTGTGGATTCTATCTTGTCAATAGATGAATACATTCATAGATAGGGACAACATCACATACATTGCTCTGATCATAAAGTAATTAGTGCTGTGGAACCGAAAAAACGAAGGTGCCACAAACACCCAGAACCGATACAATATAGAAAAAGTGGTTTACTACATCAAGCCGTCTGGGAATGGAATTTCGACTTTAGAGCACTTAGACTTTAGAGCTGGTTACATTACGAAAACCGGTGAGCACGCATCTCGTCTACGTAGCTCGTCAAAAATATCGCTACCAGTATCGTGTAAAAGTGTGCGATTAGAAACAAATGTTAAAAAACCTTTCCCAGAATATTTGAAAGCCCTTACACGCTTTCTAAACGTAAAGATACCGTAAAAAGTTGCAATTTTTAGCAATTATTCTAAACAAAGACTTGTACTTTTGCATGCAATAAAACAGCTATGTTTACCTGGTGGCAATAAAAAATAAGTTTTAAAAAGTTCAATATCGTAGAACTCATGCTATTATAGAAACTTTACGCCACTATTGTTTGTAAAACTTAACTCCTCATTTCAAATATCACATTGCAACATATATGCATTTTACAATTAATATTTCAATAGGTTTAGATTTTATCAGTATATATCGCAAATTTTTCTTACAATTAAAGTTTTAAAGAAACAACGGAAACACAGTAAACGTATGTCTATTATTCTTTTGTTAAATTATAACAACTTATTTTAATCCTATCATTCCAGACCCAGGAGCTTATAATCTGTGCTACAGATACAAGATAATGATTCAAAATATTTATTGTTTGAGTCCTACTGAGAAAATGTTACGATGTTTGAGGATTAAAAACTCCTACAAGCGGCACAACTCTCTAGACAGATTAAAAGTACAAATTTCATAATTTACAACAAACTGAGATGAAACAGGATAACCAAACTGAGTAATGTTCCGATTGTTTTATAACAACAATGCTTAGGAGACACGTAAAAAAAACTTTGTACACGTTACTCTGAATTGCGGTTATCGATAGAAAAGAGATGTTTGTATGATTTTGTAGAGCTGTTGAGTAGCTGAATTTTTTATGTAAAGCAAGTAAAAATTATGTAAAAATAATGAGGTGGATATTCTTAATTTTTTTTTATCTTCGACAGAGAAGAATATTTAGACAATGAAGTCCTTTCGACCCAACTTTCGCCTACAGATGATGTGGCATCAATTTGAGTTTGACATACTTATCAAGGACAATCAGAACCCCATCTGCTTAGCCATGAGACGTATCAGCATGTATCCTTCAGCCATTTTTTTATTTGGAGGAGGTTCGGGATAATTAATAATTAATGGGGGAGACCTTTACTCAGCTGTGGGACAGTACAGGTCAAAAACAATTAGACATTACATTGCATGGCGAATCGTAATGTCATAATTTCTCATCCAATACAAAACCATGATCGCGAAAAGCACACAATTATGCAAACACCCCATACATAGGAGGTGGCACTGAGCAAGCCCAATGAGGAACTGGACGGAATTGCTTCAGCTGCCAAACAAATTTCACCATCGTACATGGTGACAAAATCTTATAGTTATATCTATACAAAATATATAGCGATAAAATCTTTTTACAATATTTACCTTCCATTTAAGTCACCATAGTCCAGTGGTTGGGTGGTCGGAATTTCGAGTCAAGTTACCCGAGTTCGAACCCCAGGTGGCAGGCTCGTACCAATGAGTTTTTCAAAAACCTATGTACGAACTGTATTGTTGGCTTGGACATAAAGACGGCGATGGGCTCACCACCTGTCACAGTTTCTCGAAAATATCTTCGGTGGAAGGTGAGTCGAAGAGACTTAATTGTCTAGACTAGACCTCTATTTAACCCTTGTTTTGGGAATTGCGTGAAGATATTGATATGTTATTTATTTTACTTATTACCTTACATTTTTATGCCAAAGTGTGTTTTGCAAGGAATTTTCTGCGACGTCACACCCTGATGAAATATACAAACAGCCGATATTTAGCGAGCTTAAGGAAGAAGGCAATTTATTTATTCCTTAAGGACTGGTAACGCACCTTTTCCCTCTGGAGTAGGCGATGTTCTTGGGCATCGTATATCTTTTCCTTGCCTTTTCAACCAACATAAAAATACGCGAAGCTTGATTACGCATATACAAAGGTACTTTAGCATAATCTCTCAGTCCTGATGATGATTTCCTAGCAGATTTCCTAACCTACCTAAGGTGGATTAGAACCTATATAAGATGGACTGGAGTTTAAATCATATTTTCTTTGATGTGCTCTCTGATGGCCAATCTATCTGATCTCTCTGAGGTGATATTCCCAAAACGCTCTACCCAAGAGCGTTTTGGTCATCAAGATAACAGTGACATAGTTATATTATATGGCCTGGAACTGTTCTATGTTTTAGTCGAGCTCCGCGTGGTGTTCTATTTTAGTCCTGATAGCTCTGCAAAGATACTCTTCAAATTTAATTAAAACCGTAGCACAGTTTAAAATACAAGCCAAGAGTACAATATAATATATATTTTAGTTTATTTAGATATTCTATAATAAAACATGACCGGTGAGAGGTAGCAGCAGACTACAATGTAACCGAGAATTGAGGTGCCAGAATATTTCGTGTAGTTAGCTTTCAGGTATGTTAGATGAAGTAGGATACAAGACAATTATAATGAAGGTACATTCGGGTTAATTACAATTAAGCACTTAGTGTTTAGGTCTTATCAATATTGCGGATAAGCAATGCTCATCTACTGAGAATTAATTATTGTAATAAGCAAAGAACAGAACATACGAGTATAATGTGGTATCAGATAACGCAATTAATTAACTTAACATGCCAGTATGATTTATTAATTAAGAGGAAAACAAGAGTTTGGGAAGATATCTTTAAAATGTGACCGCACCGTTGTAGTCCATTTAGTATCATGTTGCAGTATGATATTAAATGGATGACGCCAAAATATAAATGTTTGATCGTATCCTACAAATCCAACAAATATATTAAGTTTTTGGGTCAGATGTTTGCATATTTGTTACTCAATTGCACCAGAACGTCGTACATAACATAAATACATACATACATAAAGGTTTGTTAAAGTCCATTGCAGAACCTAGGACTCTCCAGTAAGGACGATTTTCTATAATCGTCATGCTTGGCAAGCGGATTGGCGATTGCAGTACCAGACAACCCGCACGTATAATCTGCTGTCCATCTCAGTTCTTATTATTTTCGTCTGGTATTTTTCGAGATGGTTAAACAGAAGGTTTATCTTTAAATCTTACCACCATCTGTCGGTAGCCATAAAGATTTTCCTGTCACCCGAAACCTACGGGAAGAAAGTGGTAATATTCCACGCACACAGTTTTTTTAATTTCGTCTTTTATATTTTTTTCATATTCTTATATGTTTAGTTTTACATTTAAAGTTTATCTATATTAGAATTAAATCTTTACTTATTTAAAATTTATCTAAAATCCATTTATTTATAACAAGCGAAGCATGGTCTTGGAAGCTTGGAAGCATTTCTAAAAATAATTTAATTTGAATGATAAAGTCGGCGCATTATTTTAATACTTCTTACCCCAAATTCACAGTCTATTCTAAAATAGAGATTTACACCTCGCGCACTTAGAACAGAAGTGTGTCATGGTTCAATGACATATGTTATCATTTCTTTTTTGAGGCCTATAATCCGATCAAGTTGAAATGTTACATTACCTTGTTTGACTCGATGCGATGTTTGTGATATATAACTTTGTAGTATTGCTCGCGAAAAACGACAACGCAAGCGCGTCTACTTTCTTTTATACAAACTTGTTCACAGTGAAATTAATAACGAAAACACTAATTTGAAACCGTCTGCTTAGAAGCGAACGTTTGACAAGTTTATTTGTTCATTGTAAACAGACGTCGTGCTTAACATTTTAATTAGTAACAGAGCTACACTTTTAAGGTTTTTGCAACTGCCATGGATGCTGATTGTTGTTTTTTGTTCGATAATAGCAACAGTATTAACTTTTTGCCATTCTACGTAAAAATTTGGTAGGTTTATTTATCACTAACCATTTATTACTGTAAAGAAAAATATAGCCGAGTGGTTGGGTGATCAGAACTCGAGTCAACAAACCCGAGTTCGATCCCAGAGATATAGGCTCGTACCAATGAGTTTATTCCAAATTTACATATGTGCGATATATAACGCTCGCTTTGACATAAAGAGGGCGATAGGTCCACCACCTGTCACGTAACATATAATTTATTTTGAGAAACCCATTGGTACGAGGCCGCCACCGAATTCGGATCTCTTGATTCGAATTTCGAATTATATTCGACGAATTATATCTTGATTTTAGTTTGCTGAACTACTTAAGATATTAATAATGTAATTAATATGACTCTTAAATTTTTTTCTCTATACTTTGGTGCACATTTGGATTTTGGATTTTTGGTAGTCCAAATATATAAGGCGGCAAAATGCTTGAAAGGAAAGAGGGTGGGAAACAGAATTATTCCGGCGTGCCTAATGGCAAACAAAAATGTCGAAAGGGCGAGTTCTTTCCCGAGGCCGCCATAGGCTAAATCTTAGACTGGTGCCGACTAAATGTAATCCAGTACAATCCTAAGACACAGGTTTGCGCTTTTACCGCTAAAAGAAACCCTTCACCGTGTCTCCTCATTTTGAGAGCACTCCCCTAGTTGCCTCAGCCAGTATCGGAATCCTTGGCGTCGACATATCTACCAACGTTCAGTTTCGCGGTCACTAGGAAGGGAAGGCCAATTGACGACAGTACTTCATGCTGGCCCTCCGCTTGCAACTTTATAAGGCGCATATTCTGCTACACACGGAGTACTGTTCTCATCTCTGGGCTGGGGCACCCCAGTGTCAGTCATGGAAGGACCATTTGACCGAATCCAACGAAGAGCGGCTCGAATTGTCGACGAAAATGTTCTGTCTGATCGGCTAGATCCCCTGGCTTTGCGAAGAGATGTTGCATCTTTTTGCATCTTTTACAAGATGTACTACGGGGCGTGCTCCGAGGAATTGTTCGAATTAATCCCAGCCGTTGAATTTCACCATCGTACCTTACAGCATAGTCAAATTCCAGCAACATCATCTAGATGCTAGATATTCCACTACAGTGCGTCTTTTGCGGAATTTTCTGCCACGCACTAGCACTTTATGAAATGTGCTGCTGTCAGCGGTTTTTCGGGACCGATACGACTTAGGGACCTTCAAGAAAAGACCTTAATTAAAGGCCGGCAACGCATCTATTATTCCTCTTTTATTGCAGGTGTTCATGGGCGGCGGTAATCACTTACCATCACGTGAGCCACCTGCTCGTTTGCCTCCCTATTCTATAAAAAATATGCAATCACCTCTGCTGGTATAATGTGTCCTGAGCGTTCCTCTGACAGCATGTTGCAATGGTGGAACATCATTGGGTTCAGACGGTGCAAGCCGACATCACCTGTACTTGTCACGGTGGGCGGGTTAAGGCTAATTACGTCACGTCACAAAAAAGAAATAGTAAGTGTATTTTCGTCTAGAAATTTCTCACGTTATTTATTATTTTCGTACAATAGTCTTGTTATAACATGTTTAATTCGTTACAAAAGAAGAAGCAGATTACTAAAGAGCAGGTATGCAGTGGAAACAAACGGATAGTAAACTATTGAACAGAATACTTCGGTAGCGTTCCAAACCGACACATTGTCTTAAGAATGTATAATTAGGCATTCTACTAAAGTAACGGTGTCCGCTGAAGGGTTGTTTGTAAAAGCGGGTGCTATAAATTACGAGATGAAGCATACAACGGTAATGTTACAGGCGATATCTATACAAATGCTAAGTTTCATAACAAAACGTGTACGCGCAGTTGAAGTCGCACTTTCTGCGCTATACGTAAAAGGTGCAACGTTACAAATTCTGAATTTTAGATTATTTTCATTTCTTTCGATAATCATGTGTGGAAATTGCTTGAAGAAGGTGTCCAAGTGCTCTAGACTTAGACACCTAGACGTACGTCTATGAAGAAAAAGACGAATTTTGAAAAAGCAAAAGAATAAGCCAACTACACCGTCAGGGACTGTGCGTGATGATTTGTAAGCAAAGTATGTTTATATTTTTTTTTTCTATTTCTAAATTGGACACTCGGAGTGCATGTTGTTTGTTCGAGATTCCAACACATACATCCAAAATCGGGCATGGTACAGTTTGCTTTGGATCTTTATGTACTGGCATAACATGATTACAGTACTTATGAATTGTGAAATAATGTGAAATAATCTATATATTTACATTCTATACAGTTGTCTGCACGATTATTATAAAGAGGTAATATGTTTTCAAAATTATTAACAATGGTGGTTAGCCGGTTGGGATTCAAATCAGCAGACATGAGTTTAATCCATAGGAGGAAGGCTCTTACCAATGAGTTTTTTCTAATCTAATAGGTGTATGATTCATATGCTTGCTTGGACTATGGCGGCGACGTGATCACCACCTGTCACCTTATCACAAATAAGCTGCAGTGTAATGTAGATCGAAAGGAATAAATTGTCAACACCAGTTATAGGAAAATACAGTAAATAAAAGACAGGTGAAGAAGCGCAATGGATCACAAATCTTGGCGCCTTTTAGCATTAAGGTATTTATTCCTTTCTTCTACCCTTTGTGGCAGAATTAATGCAACGCAACTTAGTCTATAACTTAACCTATATAGTGACTGGTATAATTGTTTTATTTTCATTTATTAATTCGAAACTGTCATCCCAAAATTTTATTCAAAATAAAAAAAAAACAAACAACTTTCACATCATTGTGTTTAAAACGTAGAATTTTTCAATATCATTGAATAAAAGAAACAGTTAACCTTTACAGGCATCTTCATGTGGCAAAACCCAAAAACAATCCAAAACCTTAAAAAAATATATTTGCCTTTAGTTTTGATCCACCCCATTGACAAATCGTTTAAAAAAATCATAAAAAATTTGAAACCTCTCAGTTACCTCTCAGTTCTAAAACTTATAAAATAGCAATTTGCGCAACTAACATACCCCAAAAATACTTTGCAGATATGGACTATAATAAAAACATTAAAAAATTCTTTTCACGTAACACTTTGTTACATAATTTATCTTTGTGCAATCTTTCTTTTAAAGCAATAAAATAATCAAACCATTTCGCCTATTGCTTGTTCTTAAAGCACATTCGGACACTGAAAGAAAAGGCTACACAAAGCAAAGTGTGAATTTATTAGCAAATCTTTGTTTGAAAATTACTCCTTCATTGTGCAAGACATTCCCGGGTTACGTTCATTCGAAATCTTGTTTCCTTCCAAAGATTATAAGAACGTATCTGAAAAATAAAATCGGTCAATATCCGTCTTGTGGTTTTGAAGACTAGCCTACACAAACATCTTTTTAGTGAGCTGAGCTACTTCTTTTATAAAAGTTAGAGAGTAAACAAATAAATTTAAATATTATATAATTTTATATATAGGTATGTCGGAAATTGCTCCAATGAGTTGGCCTATATTTTGGTGTTATAAATACATTCACAGATAGGGACAATAACACATACCTTGCTCTAATCCCAAATAAGCAACATAAGTATCTGTATTAAGGAATCAGAAACAACGAAGATACCACAAATACCCACACCCGAGAAAATATAGAAGTGTTTTCTATATTGACCCTACCGGGAATCGAGCCAGGTACTTTAGAGCTGGCAACACCATGATAACCGGTGTGTGCGCTACCCGACCACGGAGTACGTAACACGTACGGTGTTACCATAGCCGACCGATTTTACGCAGAGATCGCATCTTCACTGCATTCAACTTGCTTTTATGCTTCTTCTGGCATACCCAGGTTTCGCTGCCACTTAACAAAGTCCGTACCAGTACTGCGTTATGTATCGCAATTCTTTCTTTATCTAGTATACATATATGTATACTAGATAAAGAAAGAATTGATACATATACATATAGTATACATATATATGATAGTCACGATAGCTGTGTGGTTGGGTAGTCGGAAATTCGAGTCAAGAGACTCGAGTTCAATGCCCAGTTGGCAGGCTCGTACCAATTCGTTTTTTAAAAACTTATATACGAATATCGTTGGCTTGGACATAAAAACGGCGACGGGCTCACCAGCTGTCACGTTGTCCCGAAAATATCATCGGTGGAAGTTGGGTCGAAGGGACTTAATTGTCTCGACTAGACCTCTGTCTACCCCTGTATTGGGAATTGCGTGAAGATATTTATTTATTTAGTATACATATGGATTTTCTTGTCATTAAACATAGTGTTTGTCACAAGAAGATATGGCAGGGTATACTGACTGTATGCAAGGAAAAGGGTTCCTTGCATACAGCCAGTATAAGCTTGCCAGCATCGTTAACCTTTTTATCATCAAATATTCTAAGCACCGAATCGTAAAACGAAATTTTTCTTAATATTTTTCATAGACCAATATTCATTTATACATATAGACATGTCACACTCCTTTTGAATTTTTCCATTAGCGGGATTCGAGCCCGTAACCCATAGGTTAGAAAGCAGTGCCACAGTAGGGAGTACCAGTGTCATCTTATTTTGTTACTATAATTACATCAATCGTTATTTTTTTATATTACAAATACTGTCAAAATTGTTACAACCGTTTCTCAAAACAAAAATGTATTTTATTAGCTTGTTTAAAATATTAATATTTAATTTTTTTACTTATATTTTAGATTTCGATTGTGAGACCCGAAGTACAAACTGTCGACACTAAAGACTGCACTAAGTCTAAAACATATTTTATTGTGACATATTTTTAGGCGAATATAATTAATATTTACTCCAAAATATGTCACAAGCGTCGCGTTAATGAATTGCAAAACGAAAAACTATCTGATTTTAGTCTAATATTAATTTAAATTAGTTTGTGACTTTGCGGTTACTTTAATGCGTAAATGTTACGTCAAAGTGAAATGGTATTGAAAATAGGTTTTAATGGCATTCCATGTTATAATGACAATGATGAATAATTACCTCGTCGGTTGTCTGTTTTCAAATAATAATCTATACATATAAATAAACTGGAGTGTCTGTTTGTTATACTTAAATAACCGTTTTTACTACATGTATATGAATATATATAATTTTTAGGAAATTATTAAAAGTCACCATAGTTAAGAGGCAACCTCATACAGGCAAACGCAGTGTAGGATGACCCCCGTCGAGGTGGAGTGACGATTTGCAAAATATTGCGGGAAGTCGATGAATGCAGGTGGCTCCGTGGTGACCGTTCACAGGCACACACGTTCCAAGACATGGAAAGTTTTGTGGGAGGCATATGTTGAGCAGTATACTCTTGATAGGCTATGCAGGAGAAGAAGAAGAAGAAAAAGATATTTTTCTCTCTCTTTCTCTCTGTCTCTCTGTATATATAGCCAATCAAGAGTCCATTGTTGTTTTTCCTAAAGTTTGCCACAAAGAACGATTCTCAATCACTGGCATACATCGATTCCCCGCAATATTAGTCACTGCATTTTGTGGTAGGTAGACTTAAACTGTGTTTGCCGAAGAATACGAAGATCATCGAGCAGTATATAATACAGTATAATTGTATCGGGTTGGTTACGGCGTTAGAATATACCACATCCCTTATTCCTGTGGGTGTCGTAAGAGGCGACTAAGGGAAAAGCCTTAAAAATGTAAGTAGCTACCTGAAGGTGGTGGGATAACCATCTCGAAAGATACTAGACCAAAATTCAGCAGACAGGTGACGGGTAGCAGCGTCTAAGGTGAGATGCCTTGCCAAGCGTGGCGATTATGGACGAACCCTCTCGAGAGAAGCTTATGTTCTGGTGCACCATTGGTATGGTGGATTTTTTTCAGCAAATATTCATATGATTTGTTTAATAGATCTCATCTAATTTTGATAATTTTCATAGAATCGGAATTCGATCTGTTCAAAAGAACCCTTTATTGTCGCCCGTATCCTATCTACAAGAAGTCTTAGTCAGTCTATAATCCAAACAAACGCTCAAAGTTAAAGGAAAATACAATGGGAATTAAAGTTAAAGGAATATGGCCAAAAACCGCACCGCCGCAAACTTAAAACCTATTTATTTTTATCTAAATCCAATGTAATTTAATAAACGTAAATGATTTTAGTTATGAGATGCGTCATAAATTACGTTTTAGCCTTTCTACAATTTTAACTAGTAAGTTAATTCTATGGCTGGATGGGTGATTTGGCTTTGTCTACGCGGTGGATCTTTCGAAGGATTAAAAAAGGATGATTGTAGGCTTACGTGGGATTATTCGGGACGGGAGACCAGTGGCAACGCTGGGCCGTTTGAACACATGGCAAATAATTCCTTTGCGTCTCTTTAGGAACGTTTAATACTTTAATACAAAAGACATCGAGAACTTTTAGATAATTTCTTTGTAATAAAAAGTTTCCTCTTCCACCTTCCACCGAAGATATTTTTTGGGACAACGTGACAAGAGGTGAGCCTATCGCTATCCTTATGTCCAAGCCAACCATAAAAATCGGTCATAAGTTTTAAAGAAACCCATTGGTACGATCCTACCCCTGGAAGATCGAACTCGGGTCTCTTGACACGGATTGTGATCACCCACCCTCTCGGTTAACGTGGCTTAAAATTATATGTACATGTTATAATTAAATGAATTATAATTATATGATTTTAGAATATTATTATAAAATCATTGTGAGATAAATGCTAACGTAATATTATTTTTCTACGTATTATTTTTATTCTATCATTTATACTACTGTAGTCTTTAGTAGTGAGAGGCTGTGGCCAATTCTACGGTGAGTCGAGATGTAGGGCCACAGTGCCGAAGCCGCAGGTGTCAGCCTGAGGAGAAGGGAGCCCGCCATTGATGATCCTCAGTGGCTGAGAGACTAGGAAGCACGCGTTGTGCCGACAGTAGTCTGGTGCTCTGACTGCGTTGATGACGTCAATGTTGTTGGAGAAGCACGCTGCGTTGTTCTTCAGTGGTTGCGGTGAGATCACGTCGGGGTCACCAGTGTAGCGAACGATGTGCTGCAGGAAAAGGGTAGCTACCCGCCAGATTAGGTGATCGTTACCTGGGGAGGACTGGTCTCATCCAGTGTGCGCTATCGGTATCGGTATAGCTAATTGCAAAATTTCTCGGGAAGCCCATATGACGGAAGATTCGAGAGAAGCGCTTTCCAAACCAACTGCCAGGTCCTCACCCTTGCTCTCTACTGCCTTCACTCATCGGTGAGTGAGGTACTCAAGAAGATCATCAGTTGAGCGACCCCGAAGGAAGCCGTACTGGTGGTCTCTAATCAACTGGTGCTTCTCTAAGTACCTCAAGAGCAGGCAGTTTATAATGGACTCCTTTATTTTGGAGAACAAGGAGGTGATCGCGATCGGTCTGTAGTTGCCCGGATCTGAGCGGTCGCCTTTCTTAGGGATCGGGTGCACCAAAGCTGTCTTCCATGCCTTCGGGACGACGCCTAGAGAGTAGGAGTACCGGAAAAGACGCGTCAGAACCGGTGCCAACTCTAGACTACACATCATCAACACAATAGGGGGAATTCCATCGGGCCCACTCGACTTATGGATGTCCAGGGATAGAAGTGCTTAGCGCTCTGAGCTCTGAAAAAACCGGATATCCGGTATAGAGCACTCACTGCACGGGATGGTCGGCGGTGAGTTTCCCCTGTCATGGAGGGTCGAGTAGGACGCAAAAAGAGAACATAGAAAATAGGCTTTCTCCTTTCGGCCAGCGAGTTGTCCTCCCTGTGCAGAGATGGTAGTGATGGCTGACTGAAATTCCCTTGGACAGCCTTGGCAAGGGACCAGAACGCACGAGTTTCCGAAGGAAGACGAACTAGTTTCTCGCCAATTCTGCCAATGTGCTCGGACTTTGCCGCATCAATTACTCTTTTGAAGAACCTGGCGGCATAGTTGTACTTCTTAAAAGCGCTAGGTTTTGAATCCCGAGACGCCGACGCATTAACCCAGGCCTGGTAGCACTGCAGCTTTTGGGTAGATGCCATTATGCAGGTACTACCAAACTAAGGCTTAGATCTTCCAACCGATGGGCACCATTGAGGAAGAAACGAAGAGTTCCATTCCTTGAAGCACCACATCTGCGACGGAATTTGCAACGGCGTCGGGACTATCCAGCGAAAAGCAAACCTGCCCCCATTGGTAGGATGCAAAGAAAGACTGCATCCCATCCCAATCCGCCGACCTGTGGTGCCACACACGGCGGTGGCCTGCATAACGAGACCGCAATGAGCACATGATGGGCACTTTACTCCGGATCAGGCAGAGATCCGAAGAACCCAATGGGACATCGACGGAGACCACAAAGCCGTCCGGATGAGAGGTCAGCAGAAGATCCAGCAGGGAAGATGTATGATCCTCCACATCCGGAACCCGCATTGGCGAAGTAACCAGTTGTGTTAGATTATATGCTAAGGCAAAGTCAAAAACAGATCTCCCGCATGATCAGTGGTTAGCGCGAGGACGCCTGGTGAGCGCTGGACGAGTGGTGAGCCTGACGCGACCTTTATATCCAAACCAACGATATTTATTTTAAAAACCCGTTAGTACGTGCCTGCCACCTGGGATCTAACTGTCAGGTCTCCAATTGTCGAGTCGAGTTGGTCCACCACTCGGCTAACGTGACATAAAATTGATATTATATATACATGTAATAATTAAATAAATAATTTTATTTTAAATCATTGTGACAAAAACAAAATGACAGCCATAAAATAAAAAGCAAAATATAGTCAATTTATATACCTTTAATATATACCTTTAATTATTATTAGCACTCTAAGCTACAACGTTGAGGTATTAAAGCAATTGCGTTAAAAGTAAAAAGAAAATGTCAAGACTTTTTTAAGATGTTAAGTTATTTAAAGCTGTGCAATATACGGACGTACTATAAAAAATAAACTATTTGGAATCATAATAATGTTTTCAGATGGTACGATAGCTTCGATCTTGTACGTTATACGCCTATCAAAAAGATAAAATTGGAATATAAAAAAATTCTGAGTCAATATTTTATTTAAAAATAGTGTTTATTAAAATTATTGACTAATACCTTAGACTGGTCAAACTATCTTTGTATGTACGAGTATATACAACAATAGTTTTTTTTTTAAGTAATGAGATTATTTCTTTACATAAGAATACTATATAGTAATGGACAAGAATTATATTGAGGTTTTTTCGTATGATACTTCTCTTATTTCAATTTCAAATAAAATTTCTAAAATTAAATGAAAAAATATACAAAATAATATTTACTGTGCATTTTTCTTATCAATCCCTTGGTTCTGAAGTTTTGTTGAATCTCAAATTTCAAACTAGACATTGATTTGAAATTTTGATAACCTCCGTGGACGTGTGGGCGTGTGACCTAAAAACCGGTTTTCAAGGCGTCACCACTTCTAGGTTCCATTCCCGGTCGGGTCAATGTAGAAAAACCACTTTTTTCACATTTTCTTGGGTCTGGGTGTATGTGGTGCCTTTGTTGTTTCCGATTCCCATACCACAAGTGCTTTAGCATTTTACATTGGGATCGGAGTATAGTATGTTATGTTGTCCCTATCTATTATATGTATTTTTTTATTTAATTTTTTTTTATAGGAAAATGGAGGCAAACGAGCAGGTGGCTCACGTGATGGTAAGTGATTACCGCCGCCCATGAACACCCGTAATACCAGAGGCATAGCAGATGCGTTGCCTCCCTTGGAGTGCCCCCCCCCAGAATTAGGGGTGGTGGGTATGTGGGTCACCGGTTACCTGCACTCACCAGACGAACCGCAGAAGTTTTTTTTAGACTTCTACTTCACGCCGGTATTCTGTGAGGTCGTGGTACTTCCCAGGTCGAGCCGGCCCATTCATGCAACAACAAAAGCTGATGCGTGGCTCTACCACTGTAATTAAATATTAATCGAATTTCGTATAATAAATTATTAAATATTAATCAAATTTCGTCATTGATATTGTGGAACTGGACAGAAAACACTCAGGCATTAACTATATATACGATTAGATGTCTTCGATTAATTGTAAATTAGAACAATTTAAAATAGTTAATTTTTATTAATAAACTCACTAATTATGATTACTAAACAATTTAAAGGTAATAGTAACGAAGCACACACATGATAAAACACTCGGACGTTGCAGATGTTACTTTGTTATTCGCATAGAGCACGTTCGGATACAGGAACTGAAGAAAAATAACCCACTTTTATTAAAAATTGAGCAGTCTTATTTTAAATTAATTTGTTATAAATTTTACTCTAGTTATTTTTAGTAGTTTAATAAACCTTATAAATTACTACACTAAAATTTTAAAACGTGTGACCTAATTAATTAATATTTTCGTGAATTAAACTTTGTTTTAAATCGTTGTTCTCCAATTGAATTAAATAATGAATTTAAATAAAAACAGATTTTTTCTGAATATTATATCATTATTGCACCTAACCTATAGCCAATATATGGTGACACCTATAGCCGAGAGATTGGATGATCAGAATTCTAGTAAAAAGACCCGAGTTCGATCCCCAAGTGACAAACGCGTACCGATGTTTTTTTTTTTTAAAAACTTATGTACGATTTTTATCGTTGGCTTGGACATACAGACGGCGACGAGCTCACCACCTATTACGTTTTCCCAAAAATGTCTTCGGTGGAAGTTCGGTGGGGTGGGTGATAAGACCTCCATACCGGAGTAGACAGAGGTCTAGACAATTAGAGTTGTCTTCATGGTACATTATTTTCGAAGCATTTTTTAATGTTTTGTTTTTAACATATTATTGTTTTATTATTATATACGTTTAATCAGTTAATATTTCATGTCATGTCATGTCAGTTTTTAGCATATACGTTTAATCAGTTAATGTTTAATAATAGCCGAATGCGTAATAAATGCAGATTGGTTAAACAAATTCATTTCTTAATTTTCTACCAAGCCCAAGCCACAACTGGCAGCTTGTCATTTTTTTATTAATAAAAAATTAAGAAAAAAAACTCATAAGGGCGGGGGCGCGGACGCCCACACGGCTGAAAGCTTCCAAATTCAAATCGCAAAAAAATACGCAACTGCGCTCGAGAGCAGGTATAAAAACATGGCACGTGGTCCGCAGCCACCAGTCGCGAGACATCCACTAAATCGTTCGCACGTCGCTATCGACTTCGACGCGCTCATTGCTCATCGTAAATAAGATCGAGCATAGTTAAACAGTCACATCATGGATATCAAAGTTTTGGATCCTACTGGAGTTTATTGATAATTGAAACCACGAGATTTACATTAAATGAAATAATTTGGTAATTTTAAATAGAAACTCAAGATGTTCGGGCTAGATCCCACGGGAGTTTATTAATGCTGATTTCTGATGAAAATTCGCGGAAAAGAAAAATTTCAAAATGTTCGTACTTGATCCAACTGGTGTCTACTGAGCGAAGTACTTGATCTTCAATTTAATGGAGATATAACATTCAATATCAAGATGTTCGGCCTAGATCCAACGGGTGTTTACTAAAACGGAAATTAGTGCGAAAAGTGTTCTGTTGCGGATTCCATAGAAAAATCACAAAATGTTCGTTCTGGATCCGACAGGAGTGTACTGAAAGACTAAGTGTTATATGTTAAGTGAATCATTCAAGATGTTCGCCCTTGACCCGACAAATGTTTATTAAGTTACATATATATATTTTTTTTTCAATTTCGTTGAACTTATTTGTATTATCTCTTATCATGGCTTTGGGTTTAGATCCTACGGGCGTGTATTAGTGTTATGCAATTAATTTTGCCAATTTATATTTAATTATCGTTTAATTTGTTAATTTTTAGATATATTTCATAATCCCATTCATCAAAATGTTACAAAATCATTTCTACTCATATATTCGTCAAAAATTGATATCGGCTAGTAGAAACGAAAAATCGTCTAAAAGAAGAAAAAGGCCACTTGGAAAATGTTAGTATTAGTCAAATTGTATTGTATTTATTTAAGTGTATTTATTGTAAATAGGGAACCAAAGACTGCTAACACCTGCCCATAAAATTTTCAAGTCCGGTCAGGAGACTAAGGTTTGAATCCAAGTTTAATTTATTAAAGTTACCTTAGTATAAGTGATTATTTATTGCCTTATGTTATAATTAATTAGAATGTAGTTGAAAATGTTTTTAAAGATGAAAGTTTTTTTCTTTATTTTTCGTTCGCTTTGTTGAGCGGATCGTTTAGTTGAATTTACTGTTTTTAGCATTTCAAGTACCCGTTGCATTTCGATTAGTTACAGCAGAAATGTTATACTCTTGTAAAATAATAAGACTGTTAGTGCTATACTCTAGCTAATTGTTTGCTGAGAGTCATTTTAGAATAAATATTATTTCGCAAAATATATCATTTTTATTTTAACCCGCTTTATTTTACACTTCTACACTACACACTATTTCGTAGAAAATTTTAAATTATCTAATGTAATATAGACTGAAAAATATTCTCACAGAACATTTATTATTCTTATTTTACTGAAATAAATGTCTAATGTGCAATATTTATTTCTCTAAATTATTTGAATAATGTGTGATGATATTGCATCAGCCAATTGCATGTCTAAGAGAATGGAAGGGAAGGTGAAACTAACACGATAGACTTGTAACAAATCAAAACCTTTATTTCAGTTTCCCTAGTAAAACTCTTAAATTAAATATTGCTGATAGAAATATTAATAAAGTTTATTTTATGGAAGATACATTTTTGTTAAAAATATGATTTTATATTTATTTTATGTCATACATTTTTTTTTGCGTAGACAGCAATTTAAATGGCTTCTAAAATATTTTAAAAAATTTTATAGCTGAGAGGAGTACCACATCCTGCGGACCCTGCTCTAGCAGTACCACAAAAGAAGCTGTAAGGCCTCCGGGTAAACTGAGTCACGGTTTGTGGCTTAAACTCGTAGTCTATACGTATTTCGCCTTCTGAGATCCTAGTTCGACATAATTTTGTTCTGGTCCTCCGATAAGAATAAAACATTTTCCCTAATAAATAATAATAAAAATATGCATACACAGGGAGAGTACATCTATGTATTTATTTATTATTTTCCCTAATGGAACGCTGCTACAAAATACGCACATGACAAGTTTCAGTAACGTTACCATTCAAATAAATTATCCCTAGAATTCTTCCTTAGAAATTCCTTCCCCGAATTCCTTAGAAATTCTAGTTAATTATAATCTATCTAACTATTATTTGGTATCAGAACAGCGTAATGCAACGTAACGCGTCTAAGGGAAACCGCCTTGAATCTCGTTATGAAAACCTATAGATGGCGGGATAACTATCGCTATAAATATCAGACCACAATAATCAGACCGCTGAGGGGCAACAGCGTCTGAGTCTGCTTCTGTGATTGCCAATCCGCTTGCCAAGCATGGCGATTATGGCAAATCCTACTTATAAGAGAGGCCCATGTCCTGCAGTGGACTTTAATTGGCCGTTATGTATATATAATGCACCCATAATCTCGAAATATTTTTATATTTGCGATACAATTTATAATCTATTTATAAATAGCGTAATAATAAATAAATAAATATCTTCACGTAATTCCCAATACAGGGGTAGACAGAATCTAGTCTAGACACTTAAGTCCCTTTGACCTTCCACTAAAGATATTTTCGAGACAATATGACAGCTGGTGAGCCCGTTGCTGTCTTTATGTCCAAATCAACGATATCATTCGTACATAAGTTTTGAAAAACCCATCGGTACGAGCCTGGCACTTGGGGATCGAAGTCGGGTCTCTTGACTCGAAATTCCGACCGCTAACCTATCTGCTATCCTGATTTTTTTTATCAACGTGTCTGATTCCGCAATCGCCAAGTTACTTAAATTAGTTGTTGAACTTTATTAAAATAAAGTATTGAAACGTAGTTATTTTTTATTTATTTATAAAGTTTATTTTATGCTATTCTGCTAGAATTAAATTAATTGTATGTTTTGTAATTGACTGACACACTTACTTACTTATCTTCACGCACAATCCCTGACGGGGTAGCCAGAGATAACAGATCGCCAAGTGTCACGATCCTTACAAACCTCTTTCGCTTCTTTCATATATACCCAATACTGGATAGAATTTTCTTATTTTACTTAAATGTCGATTTCATCGATGTTAAATTATAAATATAATATGCGATTAGGTATAATATGTGACATATTGAAATGACACTTCGTACACAGTTCTTAATGCATTATTCAAAACGACATTTGTGCAAAAAATATTAATATTAACATTAGAATACATTTTTAAATTTACCTCAAAAAAAAAAAATAACCGACAAAAATAAACCCCACGTAAATCCCCATTAGCTAACACCAATAGGCAGCGATTGTCAATTACAAGCTGAATACATTATTGTTTCTTAGAAATCTTAGAGAACCGAGCAATACTCGAACCCGGTATTTGGTCGCGGATCTTGAATTAGAGGGGAACGGAACTACGCCCTTTATCGATAGCTCAATTAGGTATGTTAAGCTGTAATTGCAAGGATATTTGTTACGTCGACGAACAAGTTTAGTATCGATTATCATTTAGTTACGAGAAGTGACCAGTTTGTCTCGGAAGACAAATCGGCGTGACATCTAGAGTCTCCTGCGTCGAATGCAAATAGATTTATTGCAAAAATATACTTATAATAAATCTTATATAATTATATGATTCATTTATTATTTAACCTTAAAGAGAAATAAACAATTTAACATTCACATTTTGAACATATCTCTTGTACTTTTTAAAACCTATACTATCCCACTGCTGGGCAAAGGTCTCCCCGATATGCTTCCAAATAAATCGATCTTACGCGTTCTCGAAGCAATTGTCACAGAATGCGTCTAGCTCGTCATGTCGTCGTTTTTTCGGCATTCCTCGACGAGGATTATTCACATTTCGTCGAGGATTATTATCTATGATCTACAGTAATTACTTATTGGCAACATTCTAAATTTGATTGCAAAGAGAATAACACAAACTTTTTCTATTTGACTTTATCTACTCTGTGGTATAGTTTGACGAAAGATTATTGTTATATGTTTTTACTGGGGTTTTTGTATTGGGGTATTGATTTTGACATGCTTTAGATTGTAAGATAAAACATGAATTTAATTTTACTTTGTTTATTTATTTTGAGGTAAATAGCTCAAAAGTAAAAGAGCTCACGACCGTATGCCCAATACTGAAGTGTTCAGTGGTCTAGTCCCTGCAGGCCTTTTGGCCTACTCTTCAGCGAAGCTAAGAGGGACAATGTGGTAGGTGGTGATCCTATCAACACCTTAGTGTCCAAGTCAACGATACAAATAGTACATACGTCTCGAAAAAGGCTCTTAACCTTTTTCCAGTAGATTGAACTCGGGTCTTCTGACTCAAATTCCGATGAATCAACTTGTAAGGTAGCCGACCTTAGATTTTCTATTACATCTAATGTATTTTCCATTCTTTATTTAAACTTGGTAAATTTTTAGACTGCCAGCCGATTGACCTTAATCCTAATTTCTTCCTATTGTCCTCGAATATTTCCAATCGCATTACCAGACACTTAGCACATTACAAGCTACTGTCTGTTACCGATTTCCTTAAACCTTATTAAGACGTTGATGATTTGCAAGGCGTTTCCTTCAGTTGTTTTCTTAAGAGGTAAATTAGACAAAAATTAGCAGATGTAGTAGTAGTGTTTGATTAAGTTGGTAATCAAAGCAATCGGCTCTTAAATGTTAATTAATGTAATTCGTAGATAGAAGTCTAGCCAAGACAATTACGTCCCTTTGACCCACCTTTCACCAAAAATATTTTCGGGACGTAACAGGTGGTGAGCCCGTCGCCGTCTTTATGTCCAACTATATAAATCGTTCATGGGTTTTTGAATAAACCCATTGGTACAAGCCTTGGGGATGGAACTCTGGTCTCTTGACTCAAATTCCGATCACCCAACCACTCGGCTACCTATCACCTACTACATTATCCCAATTATTGTCTTCAGTGAAATGTGGGTCGAAAGGACTTGATTGTTTATACCAGTCTACCCCAGTTTTGGGAATAGCTTGAAAATTTTTTTTATAATTTAGTTCCAAGCCAACGATATAATTCGAACACAAGTTTTTGAAAAACCATTGGTAGGAGCCTGCCACCAGGGGATCGAATTCGGCTCGAAACTCCGTCCACCCAACCATTTGGCAATTTTTTTTTAAATACAAGTCGTGTATTATTCTAATCCGCCGGAATGATATGTAACCGCCTTCATCGTTTTATGACTCCCTAAGTTTAACCAAGTGGTATGGGATACACTTTTAGCGTAATGTCCACCTTTTCATCCTACATAATTTGTAAGGTTCAATAAACTTTATATAAAAAATAAAAGTTCACTGAAGGATATAAGCTTCTCATGGCACAAGGAACGACTTCATAGATTAACCATTTTTAATATAAGCTCGTAAATGTACTGTACACATTGTTAAAGAGTACCTACAATTTGATTGAGAGATATTTTGGCGTTTCCTTAAACTTAAAATTAGAAGGACAACTATCTTACTACACACCAAAGCGTTCTCAGATTAATTCTAGTTTCTATTTATATTAAATCACGTCATAAAATATTCAAACACCCTTTTTAATTAAGAATTGCTAATAAAACAGAGCGCAGACGCCTTCTTATAAAGAATTTATGTAATTGCTTAATAACCGCCTCCTTCAACAGCCGCTCTACTTCTAAAGCTTACCAAGTTCTTAAAATTTCTTACTACAGGATAGTTCATATTGTAATCGCGAAATAATTTTTAGTTCTCAGTCATTGCATTAAAAGCTTTCAACTCTAGTTTTACAACATTATTTAGCATTCTTAGTCAAACTACACGAATCTGTAATTACGATGATTGAAAACCGATTTATTTACGTTTTACGAGTATTGAGCTAACGTCGTGTGCTCTTACGAAACAGGATGTAAGTGACTATACTCTGTACATTTCACTTCACAAATATACTATTAAAATATAAATTTTATACCTGTCATTTATCATATTGTCTACATGTTATTTGTTAACATTTATGACACGTTCGATGAGGTCACAGTAGTGTTTTATACTTTTTACGTAAATGCTTACTACTTGTAGACGCTTTTGTTTTTATTTTTTATTTATCTTCACGCACAATCCCTGACGGGGTAGCCAGAGAGAACAGATCGCCAAGTGTCACGATCCCTACATACTTCTTTCGCTTCTTTCAGATTCATCATCTTCTTCATACATGCACATCTAGGTATCCGAGTACTCTTGACCCTCCTCTCTTCGAGCAATTTGCTCACATGGTCTTCGAAAGTTAATCTCGGTCTACCTCGACACCTTTTAATATTAACTTTCGCGCTATATATTTTCTTCACCATTCGGTCTTCACTCATTCGCTCAACGTGCCCAAACCATCGAAGCACGCCCTTATCCATTTTTGAGACAAGGTCATCTTTCAAACCTGCCATATTGCGAATCTCTTCGTTTCGCTTTCGGTCGGCCATGGTAAGGCCGCACATTTTACGAAGTGATCGCATCTCCACTGCATTCAACCTGCTTTTATGCTTCTTCTGGCATACCCAGGTTTCGCTGCCATATAACAAAGTCGGTACCAACACTGCGTTATGTATTGCAAGGCGTGCACTTTTCACAACGCCTTGCCTTTTGATTAACGCAGTCAGGGCACCATTGACTTTGTTCCCGGCAGCGACACGCCTGTCCACATCTAAATCACATCTTCCATCCCGGCTAAACGCACTCCCCAAGTATACAATTTCATTCACCTGTTCTAGACATTCCTGATTTACCCAAATTTCGCACTTTGTTCTTTCTTCGACCCTTTCAAATACCAGAACCTTAGTTTTATTAGCATTCAAACGGAGACCATTAATTTCACATTCTTCTTTCATACACGTGACTAATGCCTGCAGTTCTGCCTCTGATGGTGCTATAAGCACTGCATCATCAGCATAAAGCAGACAATTTACTTTTATGTCACCCAATTTCACACCCAAACAGCTATCTTTCAGCTTCTGTAAACAGCTGTCGAGATACAGTATGAATAGCCAGGAAGACATGACACAACCCTGTTTTACGCCCGTTTGGACGCTAAACATGGGTGACAGGTCATGCCCTACCCGCACACAGGCTTTACAGTCACAGTAAAGTGACTGCACAGCCCTTAGCAATCGACCATCCACACCATACCCCGGCAACAGTTCCCACATTTTCTTCCTTACAACCTTATCAAATGCTTTCTCAAGATCCACAAAAGCACAGAAAATCTTCTGGTTAGCAGCCAGAAGCTTCTCCGTGATCATGCGGAGAGAAAACATTTGATCCGTGCATCCTCTTCCAGGTCTAAATCCGCATTGTGCCTCCCATAGAAATCTTTCCGATTTATCTTTTGTTTTGCCCTTCATAAATGTTTGCTGGCAGGTAATGATATATTTTTTCTTAATCTTCTATTTTGTAATCAGGAAACATAATAATCAACATACAGGTAATTGGACAAAAGGCAATATACATAAATAGTTTATATTTTGTATTATTTCTAAATTGAATTCTATATTAAATTGTTTCTAATTTGTCTCGAAAATATCTTCGGTGGAAGATGGGTCGAAGGGACTTAATTGTCTAGCCGACCTCTGTCTACTTCTGTATTGGGAATTGCGTGAAGATATATATAAATTAGGTACCCATACTGAAGTTGTGAATCCGTTTGTTAAAGGGAACGTTTATGGGTAATCCTCCAACTGAGATAGCCAGAATAAAAGAGCTGCTGTTGTTTAGAAATGTTTACAAACTAAAGGACCATAAATGAACCATAAATTTGTCAAAAATCAAAAAGGCAAAAGTCACTGCAACGAAAAAAGAACACTTGACATTACACCTATTTTTACAATAACACGGTTATGCTAATACATATGAATTAAAAAAGCTAAAATATGAAGTTCGGTATTCAAAAAGTTTAAATATAGAATAGACAAATAAAGTTAGAAGATTAAATAACGCATGACCAGACATTGGCTGCAATAAAATTTATACTTCGTCTCAACGAGTTTTCACCCGGAAACTTTGTTTTCACGTCAACCTTTCACTTGTGATCGAGAAAACCCTAGTACGCTTTGCTGCACTGGCGCAAATGTAAAATTATACGCTATGTCTATAACAGAAGAGCCATTTTGTTATTTCATTCAATGTAACTTGAATACATCCCAATAAATTCCTATTCGAACATGGAGTTAAAAATCACTTTTTTTAATAAATATAATTATAGAGAGGGACAACTTCTTATACATTTTCTGATCTCAAAGTAAGTAGCTAAAGCTCTTGTGTTTTGGATTCGGAAACAAAGAAGGTACCACAAACATCTACATTCACCATTCGTCGGTCATCTATCAGGAATGAATGTTACTTTCTCTAATATGTTTATGGATTTTCTTGTGGTTAAACATAGTGTTTGCCGCAAGAAGACCCTTTTTCTTTCATACAGCCAGTATAAGCTTACCAGCATTGTTAACCGTTTTATCATCAAACATTCCATGTACCGACTCATACCCTGGTCATGCGGTACCAACTCATACATTCGAATTACCACATACAACAATTCCTTGATTTCTCCTAACAAAATCTAGAACTTCTCTAATATTCTCCCAACACTTCTCCAGCTCAGCAGTGGACGACAAAGCTACCGGCCGCATGCTTATGCAAAAACGAATAACTTCGTCAGTCCCAATTAAAAGCAAACAAAGAGAAGTTTCGAGTTCACAGTGTCATATTCAGTCATAACATCGACCAACCGAGACAACAGCAGCACCCCACCCCTTGGTAGGCGCTCTCGCCCTCCGGGACAACAGACCACAGAGCTATCGTGCCACCCGGGAGCTCTTCGATCCTTCCGTTTGGTCTCCCACTACCACACGATATCTAATTGTCTTTCTTCTATTATTTAGATCAACTCATTCATCTTATCTCTCATGCGTTCTCTAACATTACGCTGGACGTGTAGTGTACACATAGACATAAACGTTAATAAAACTAGACTTACATTATAAACTCAATTAATGCTAACAGATAATAAGGTAATAAAATAAATGAATAAACACATATACAAGATAGGGATAACATCACATACCCATCCCTCAATCCCAAAGTATCTTACTTTGGGATTGAGGGATGGGTATGTGATGTTGAAGCACTTGTGGTATGGGAATCGGAAGCAACGAAGCCACCACAAACACTCAGACCCGAGAAAATGTAGAAAAAGTGGTTTTTCTACATTGACCCGACCGGGAATCGAACCCGAGACCTCGTGATGACGACACCTTGAAAACCGGTGTTTAGGCCACTCGTCCACACAAGTCGTCAAATAAATTTTGTTTAATAAAATTTTCAAATAAAATGTTAATATTTATTAATTTGTTACATCTTCTTTACAGACGGTAAAAAATTACCAACTACAACACAAACATAATTCGATAGGTCTTCTTTACATCTTGTGGATGGGTCTATATCCTCGGGGTCTGTCTATACGAAGCGGCCGCTCGATAAACTTTGTACCCCAACGGTTGTCAGTTCTTCGTGCAACGTGGCTTGTTTACACTTTTTAACTAAGTAGCAGAACGGAACAGATGGTCAAGTACGTGAAATAATTTAATGATAGAATAGAGACGCGATAGCCGAGTGGTTGGGTGGTCGGAATGTCGAGTCAAGAGCCCCGAATTCCAACCCCAGATGACAGGCTAGAACCAATGTATGATTTATGTCGTTGGCTTGAACGTAAAGACGACAATAGGCTCACATAATGTCAAGTTATCTCAAAAATATGTCTTCGGTGGAATGTGGGGTCGAAAGAACTTAATTATGTAGACCTTTGTCTACCTCTGGATTGGGAACGGCGTGAAAATTTAGCAAAACATTATATAAATTCACTTCTATATAAACTTACAGCAAGTTTTTACATTTTAACACCATCTATGTACTCAATGAAATCTTCTTTGCACTATATTGTAATGTTTGAAAAATTAATCCACAAACATTTAAAAAAAATTTAACCGCCTTCAAAAATTACTTTCTTAGTTCCATTTGTCATTTAAAAATTTTAAGTATATGTATGTGTTTAAAGGCGATGCCAAAGTAAGTGCCAATTGTTGATAAATTTGTATAATTTGACATTACAATTATATTCAGTTAAGATGTTATATCACATAAGTAAGTAGTCCTTTTTAGATCATTTTATTTCAACTTCAAGTTTTTTTTACAGTAAAAATGGTGAAAAAACTACCGCTAAATACATCTTAGTGCTAAGTAGTCTTAGTACATCTTAGTGTCTTGTATAGTACAGTATTCGTAAATCTTTAATCAGTTGGTGGAAACTATTAAACGCCCGTTTCGTCTCTTATCATCCAATACTTACATACTGGACAGTATCTGTCCACAAATCGTATATTATTGCCTTACTCCTTACCGTTAAAAAGCAGTGGTTCCTATCATCAGCTCAGTATCCAACTATGATGACTACTAGACACAAACAACTTAATTCAACTTAAAACAGATAAACTACTCCATTTGGAGTACGTTGTATTTAAATTTTAAGAAATTTTCTTGATTTTCTTGGGATTCCTTAATCAGATCCTGGCGTGGTGACCATGCGACTAAACTGGAAATATGTTTTCAACTAAAAACATTATTTTTGAAATTTTTTCACATATGACGGAATAATAACGTTACAAACTTTAACAAAAAAAGAACATGCAACCAAATTGAAAACCTCCTTTTTTGAAGTCGCTTAAAAACTGAGAGACACCACTATTCTTCAATAATTCAACCTCATATTCTATAAATTTGCTCGAGAATGCATAAAAATATTAAATGATACAAAACTAAAAGAACATTGACCCCGGCAAAGTCCATAAATTATGATTTAATATGAATACGAAAATTATGATTTTTAGGAAAATTTATTTTTCTATAAGGACAAGTTTGTTTCTACCTTGCGATTATGGCGTGAGACATACATACTAAGGCTAGACAGATCTCACTAGCGACTGAAGAGATAAAATATTTGAATGGCAAGAAACAGGTGCCGGCGACCGACGAGAAGCACTTCACAGCTTCGGCGCTTTCTTGTGCTAACCTACATACTAGCAATGAAATGGTATGGAGTAATATTAGTTTAAATTTATTTCATTAACTAAATATATTTCAATATACATTTTTTATTGATTTTAAAATAAAAAAAAAAATATCTTCATGCAATTCCCAATACAGGGGTAGACAGAGGTCAAGTCTAGACAATTAAGTCCCTTTAATCCACCTTCCACCGAAGATATTTTCGGGACAACGTGACAGGTGGTGAGCCCGTCGCCGCCTTTATGTAGCCAAGGATGAAATTCGTACATAAGTTTTTTTTGAAAAACTCATTGGTACTGCCACATGGGGATCGAACTCGGGTCTCTCGTCTCGAAATTCCGACCACCCAACAACTCGGCTATCGTGACTTTATTGATTTTAAAGCGTATATGTTATGCTGAAGTTAATTATTTATTTAAAGACAAAAAAAAAAAAATTTCAGCAGATACGCGCGGGTTTCGATTGCCACGATTCATTGTACGGCAATGGTCGTGGGTTCGAATTCCGCCCGTGACATTTGAAATTTTAAAAAAATGCTCTCCTAATTTTAATAAAATAATAATAAATAATAAATATCTTCACGCAATTCCCAATACAGGGGTAGACAGAGGTCAAGTCTAGACAATTAAGTCCCTTTGACCCACCTTCCACCGAAGATATTTTCGGGACGACGTGACAGGTGGTGAGCCCGTCGCCGACTTTACGTCCAAGCCAACGATGTAATTCGTACATAAGTTTTTGAAAAACTCATTGGTACTGCCACCTGGGGATCGAACTCGGGTCTCCCGACTCGAAATTCCGACCACCCAACAACTCGGCTATCGTGACTTTTTTAAAAAATACATTTGTATTTATTTTTATAAAAACGAAGCTTTTGCGATAATAGTTAAAAATATAAATTTTATAGTGTAATGGTATTAAAACATATAAAGATAGCTAATGTTATAACTAGCCTAACTTTTATTTCAGAAACATAATTAGGGTTCCGCGTTAAGTATTAAACTGGGGCAAAGCCGCAGGGGGCAGCTAGTACATAATAAACATACTAAAGTTGATTGGTGATCTGTTTAGATTGAAATGTGGTGTTGTAAGAAAATTTCATTCTGAACTCAGAACAAGTATATACTATAGTATATACTTGTGCCGCCGGGGGCATCTAGTATACTAGATGCCCCCGGCGGCTTTGCCCGCAATTTAACACTTAACGAGGAACCCTAATTATGTTTCTGAAATAAAAATAGCTTATTAAATAGCTTTAAATATATGTTACTCCTTATAACATTAGCTATGTGTCAGTGAAAGTCCTGTTAAAATCGGTCCAGCTGTTTCAGAGATTAGCCGTAACTAACAGACAGACAAAAATTGTAATAAAATGTTATTTTATTAAATGAAAGGAAAAAAATGTTTTTAAAATTTCAACTGACACGTTTTGATTTAAAAGATTAGGAAACCACTTTGATAAAACAAAGAAAACTATGGACTAAAATTATTTGGATAAAATTTTAAAAACAGAGTCGTCTCCATTGTCGCGTCTGTGCAAACGTTTGTCTAAACAAAGGTAGATAGGTTGGTGTCGCATAGTATATGCAAGTGCATAACTACTCTCTCTTATAGATATGTATTCAAAATATCGATAGAAAATATTCCAAACAATATAATAATATTATAACGAATCTTGGCGTCTGGTGCCAAAGGACTAAAATATTTTCTTTTCGCGGTGAAAGAAAAAAAAAGCGGTGAAAGAAGTAGTAATAAACTACAAATTATTTTCACGCGATTTCACGCGTAGGCAGAGGTCTAGACAATGAAGACCCACTTTCCACGGAAGTTATTTGGGACAACTTGACAGGGGTCTTAATAGCCATGCTAACGGTACAATATAATTAAATACACATATTCACGTACATAAGCACTCATACATACATATAAACATTCATGGTTCGAGCATTAACATTCGCATTCATCACACAAATATTTTCCACAGGCGGGTGCGAACCAACAACCCTTAGGTTCGAAAGCAAGAACACTACCAACCCGGCTGTCGGGTCAATTACGAATGTTTTACTATGCAGTAAATAGCGTTGTTAAATTGTATTATATTTTGGACCTATTTTTAAAAAAATTACACGTAGATATTTACATTCAGACTTCCTACTTTATATTGAACCACGCCATCACCTCTCAAAAATTATAACAGACCTTAAATGCAATAAAAGCGTGCTGAAGTGCGTGCGAAACGATGTATAAATAATTTATATTTCTACAAAACTTTGAAAATTATTCACCAGCTGCCGGGACACAGTTCCATTTCGTAACAGACAAATAAAGATAACAGGCTATTTATAAATTGATTATAAATTTATAGTAAATTGTATAGCAACAAAATATAAAAATATTACGAGATTATGGGTACATACATACATACATACATACCGGCCAATTAAAGTCCACTGCAGGACATGGGCCTCTCCCATAAAGAGGATTTGCAATAATCGCCACGCTTGGCATGCGGATTGGCGATCGCAGTAGCAGACCACTCGCACCTCAGACGCTGCTGCCCATCTGCGGTCTGATTATTGTGGTCTGATATTTTTAGCGAGTTATCCTGCCATCTATCGGTTTCCATAACGATATTCAAGGCTGTTTCCCTTATGGCGTATAAGACTTACGTCTTACGACACCCACGGGAAGAAATGAAGTGGCAATATTCTTACACCGTTACCACACGGAAAGGTATTATGGGTAAATAATTATAATACGGGGTATTTAATAGTACCATTACTACGTGAAAGGACAATGAGTTATTCGAAACCTATGTAGAATTAATATGTTCAGTTTGGACACTAACAAACACAACGACAGGCACCACCTGTCCTATTGTCATTTAAAGAACAAAATTCTTCTTTCTGTGAATTTTATAAAGCTCCCAACAAATTAATGAGAACGAGATAACCATCTCAAAAATATCAAAATTTTGAAATAAGCGAACCGATGGCAATTAACATCGTCTATGGTTGATGATGCTTGTTAAATTAATTAATATCTTCACGCAATTCCCAATACAGGGGCAGACAGAGGTCTTGTCTAGACAATTACGAGCCTGCCACCAGGGGATCGAACTCGGGTCGCGTGACTCGAAATCGACCACTCGGCTATCGTGACCACTCAACCACTCGGCTATCGTGACGATGCTTGTTGCTGAGCTCAATTACTCTAGTATTCTTGCAACCGGTTGATGGTGGTATAACAATTAGAATTAAATAAATATTAAATATCTTCACGCAATTCCCAATACAGGGGTAGACAGAGGTCTAGTCTAGACAATAAAGTCCCTTCGACCCACCTTCCATAGAAGATATTTTCGGGATAACGTGACAGGTGGTGAGCACGTCGCTCTATAACAATTAGAATATACAATACTAGAGGCTGCTAATTCCATGCGATATTAGAGTAAGAATTTTCCAATTACTTTCCTTCCTTGGATGTCATAAGTCGAGAATGGTGATCGTGGGTGATCGGAATTCGAGTCCAGGCTTAACCACTCGGGTCGAGTTCGATACCCAGGGCTCGTCCTAATACAATGGTTTTTTCAATAACTTATATCATTGGCTTTTGGACGTAAAGACGACGACGGGCTCACCATCTCCCACGTAGTTTCAAAAATTTCTTCGATGGGAGGTGGATCGAAAGGACTTAATTTTCTAGACCCAATACAGGGGCAGGCAGAAAACCAAGTTTTGAGCATTTCATAAAATATAGCATGAAAGTAAAGTAATGCCTACTGCTGGATAGAGATTTTTACGGAGAAAGATTAGAGAAGAACGTCCGATACGCTGATCCAGTCCAGGTTGGTAGTTTTTAATTTTTTTTCTTTGTCACGAATGATAGGGAAAGATTTATTCGTGAGAAAACCTCTCACGAATAAATCTTTCCCTATCCACTGAGAGATGACCACCGTAGAGGTTTTACTGGTGCCAGTCCGGGAATCCAATCTGCGTCACTCTCGTCAAAAAAGCGAGCATTCTGTCCACTAAGCTACCACGGTTGCCACAGGGGAGAGACAGCTCTTTTCTCAAATATACCAGATCAAAAATAAGTAGACCGATGTAAAACAGCAGTACCTAAAGTACATGATACTGCAACTTGTGAATCGTATCGGTTACGGCAAATCTTCATCTTCCTTATTGCAATGGACCAATAAAGGTCGTAAAGGAAGTTAAGTGAAGTAATACTAGAAGAGCATCAGATGCTTGACCTTTAAAACAGAAATTGCAAAAGAGATGATAGCAAAGGTTGATAAAAGGAAGGAAGGAAAGGGAAACAGCTGTGGGCCGCACGTTACCACACTAACCACAGGAAATACAGAAGCTCAATATGCCTCTAGTTTATGCTAGTATTCTGCAAGTTGCAGTAGTGGGAGTTATCGCTTCGCCTGGGATCATCATCACCAACCATTAACATAGTCATTAACAGCCTTTAAGGTGGCAAAATAGGAGTACACTTACGCCGCTACCATACGGCACATGAATTGGCATGCCATTCACTAGATTATTACACATTTCTCGTAAATATACACGTATGTGTAAAACATTACTAAAATAATCACGAAATTTGACCTTCAAAATCAAAGCAGCAAAAATAAGTTTAGATCATCGCGTAAAGGAATAATTGAAAGACTTATTTATTTATAAAAACTCCTTGATTATTCTCAACGTGACCTTGGATTTAAAAAATGTAAATTCTATAGCGATGGCGGGGCATAGACAGTAGATCAGCCAGCATACTTTATACGATTAAATTTTAAATTATCCAGTCGTATAATTTGCTTATACTATCACATACGTCGCTAAATGTTTAACAGCAAACTAGTATAGGAGCAGCTGTTCAAATTACGAAGCATAATAATATGTAATTTATGGAGTATACCGTCCACAGTAGGGTAATGTAATGCGTAGACGCAGAAAACAATGTATCAATACAGATTAATTCACACAAAATTTGCGCTTATTCGTGGAGTTGCGGATAGTCTGTCTTATCTAATCTACAAATAAATTTTAGAAGATTCACGATTGGCTTTTTTTTTCGTTGAATAGAGTTCGTTTGATGTGGTCCTCGTATGGAGCGGGTTCCAAAAATTTAATTACGAATATTTTACTATACGACAACCTCAGTGGACGACTGGCGTACACTTCGGTTTTCAAGGTGTCGCCATCTGTGAGATCTCGGTTCGATTCCTGGACGTGTCAATGTAGAAAAAACACTTGTTCTACGTTCTCGAATCTAGAGTGTTGTAGCTGCTTACTTTAAGGACAGAGCAATGTAAGTGATGTTGTCCCGATCTATGTATTTATTTATAATTATTTATGTGGTAAACAATATATAAATAAATAAATATCTTGGCGTAATTCCCAATACAGGGGTAGACAGAGTTCTAGTCTAGACAATTAAGTCCCTTCCACCGAAGATATTTTCGGGACAACGCGACAGGTGGTGAGCCCGTCGCCGTCTTTATGTCCAAGCCAGCGATATAATTCGTGTATAAGTTTTTTGGTACGTACATTGGTACGAGCCTGCCACCTGGGGATCGAACTCGGGTCTCTTGACTCGAAATTCCAACAACCGAACCTCTATCTATCTAGGATGTCGTGACTTTTTGATAAACAACATTGTAAAATTATAATTCTGACCTTTCTTTAAGAAAATACACACGTAGATATTTACACTCGACTTCCTACTCTGTATTAAACCACGTTATCACCTCTCAAAAAGTATAAAACTATAAATGGAATAAAAGCGTGCTGAAGTGCGTGCAAAACCATGTATAAATAATTTATTTTTGTACAGAACTTTGAAAATTATTCACCAGCTGCCGGGACACAGTTCCATTTCGTATCAGACAAATAAAGATAACACGCTGTTTTTATAAACTGTAAAGAATAATACGTATTTTACAAAGCACAACCTCAACAACAGGGTAATGCGTAGGCAAAGAAAATAGTGTATCAGTACAGATTAATTCACGCTAAATTCGTGGAATAGCGGAAACCAACGTCAAACGAGCTCAAGTCTCTTAACAGTTGTAGAGCCACGCATCAGCTTTTGTTGTTGCATGAATGGGCCGGCTCGACCGGGGAAGTACCACGACCTCACAGAATACCGGCGTGAAGTGGAAGTCTAACAAACTTCTGCGTTTCGTCTGGTGAGTGCAGGCAATCGGAGGCCCATCCCTCCCCCATTCTGGGAGGGGGGGGGGTACTCTAAGGTTGGAAACGCATCTGCTATGCCTCTGGTATTGCGGGTGTCCAAGAGCTGTGGTAATCACTTACCATCACGTGAGCCACCTGCTCGTTTGCCTCCCTTTTCTATAAAAAAATAACTAGAATTCCGATCACCCAACCACTTGACTATCATCACTAATGTTTAATGTTTAGTTTGCCGTGCCGTGGATATCGTAAGAGGCGACTACGTCTATCGTCTACGTATATCTACTATCGGCGGAAAAGCCTTGGCAATATCAGGGGCTACAGATAGATGGCGTGATAATCATTTCAAAAACACTAGGCCAAAAATAATGGACCTTTGAACAACAGCAGCGTGTAAGGAGAGAGGTGTCTGGTAATCCGGTAAACTCAAACACTCATAACTCAAACAGTCATATTCGTCACAAGTCACAAATGTTTGCTTCTAGCGGAATTCGAACCCCCAACCCTCAGCTTCATAAGCAGCGTCACTACCAACTAGGCTATCGGCCCGTAATTCTCTATATATCTAGATCTCTAGATAGATTACATACATACATCGATAGATTAGTTATAATAAATAAAGTTTAGTTATGTACACTTTATGTAAAAATAATAATCCATAAACTGTACACAACGACTGCTCAAAAGAACGAAACACAAATATAGACATCAAAATTAAAACGCTGGCACGTTTGTACTCGTTAAGTTCGAAAAAAGAAACATAAAATTCTAGAACATGTTTCAAGAAGAAAAAAAATTAAAAATATCAATGCCATCTGCCATCTAGCGTAACTAGGGTATCAGAATATTGCGCAAGTGTGGGGACGCGACGTGAATAAAGAGCCCGGCCGGTGCATTATTATACGAGGCGCGTGCGCGGCCCGCGGTGAAAACTTACCGGGAACCGCGCTTTGTATTTGGATAATTGTTCGCTACTCGATTGCTATGGGAATTTTTGATGATGGCTGACATTTTCTGTATATTTTATGTTCGGCGGTTTCATCAGACAAATAAAGATAACACGCTGTTTTTATAAACTGTAAAGAATAATACGTATTTTACAAAGCACAACCTCAACAACAAGGTAATGCGTAGGCAAAGAAAATAGTGTATCAGTACAGATTAATTCACGCTAAATTCGTGGAATAGCGGAAACCAACGTCAAACGAGCTCAAGTCTCTTAACAGTTGTAGAGCCACGCATCAGCTTTTGTTGTTGCATGAATGGGCCGGCTCGACTGGGAAGTACCACGACCTCACAGAATACCGGCGTGAAGTGGAAGTCTAACAAACTTCTGCGTTTCGTCTGGTGAGTGCAGGCAATCGGAGGCCCATCCCTCCCCCATTCTGGGAGGGGGGGGGGTACTCTAAGGTTGGAAACGCATCTGCTATGCCTCTGGTATTGCGGGTGTCCAAGAGCTGTGGTAATCACTTACCATCACGTGAGCCACCTGCTCGTTTGCCTCCCTTTTCTATAAAAAATAACTAGAATTCCGATCACCCAACCACTTGGCTATCGTGACTTATAGTCCCAAAAATGTCTTCGGTGGAAAGTAGGTTGAAATGACTTAAATGTCTAGACCTCTGTCTGCCCCTGTATTCAAAATGGCGTAAAGATATTTTTTAACTTTAGTAAGAACTCGGTTCTAAAGAAAAACATCGTTACGAAGATATTTTGAATAAAAAATGTTATTTTAGGAACGCGCATTTTGAAGAAAAGTATTATTTAAAATCAGTCAACCTTCTGCTCTTTTTCGAAAATACTTGAGAGAAGGCCTTTGCACAAACTTGTTTCAAGGGTATATAGTATGTATGAACTGCTAATTTTGTTAATGGCAGTTGATAATTATAATTTTGGAAATTTTGCGAATCGATATTCGAGTAGTGTTTATGAGAGGTATTGTAGACGACATAGTTTATAGTACAGGAATATACAGGACAGAGGAGTAGTAATAGTACAGTATTCTTACGTTTATTATGGCTTAAACAAAATCAGTTTCGACCCTTTGTCTTAACAAATGTCAAAGAAGTCTCTTTGATAATGGGAAGGAGGAAGATTTGCGATAAAACACTACGCTTGGCAAATTGATTTGTGATCGCAGTACCAAAACCATCTCCAAAGATGCTGTTAGTCATAGTCCGCTTTGGTCTGGTATTCTCTAACCGTGCTAACCATAAGGTCAGAGCACTTGCTAATGCAACAGAAGTATTCCCAGCTTCGTTTCTCGAACCGGCACCGCTTAAATTGTGAATAGAAACTTTAAGTGTTGACTTTACTATGACCTCGGTGATGAAGAAAAACATAGTGATGAAACCAGCTCATCCGAGAGAAAAATTATTTAGAGGACTTGTGAAGTCCGCCGTTACGCACTGGAGCAATGTGACGGATGTGCCTTTAGCCTAATGTTGCTCATATGTTAGACAGAAAGTCTTTGCCCAGCTGAGGGCATTCACAGGCATGCTACTTCACTTATTCTTCGCGATGTTTATTAAGCTATATATCGATTCTGTTGCAAATAAATAAATAAATACATACATACATAGATTGATCCCAGTAACAGCAAGTACCCAGTAACAAGTAAACAGCTAAAGCATTTGTGTCATAGAATCAGAAACAACGAAGACACCATAAATACCCAGACCCGAAAAAATGTAAATAAAGTGGTCTTTCTACATTGATCTAACCAGGAATCGAACCCTGTGATGCCTTGATAAACCGATGTGTAGCATACTCGTCCACGGAAGTCGTTAAGTTTTTAAAGCTATCTATTTAAAAAGCTAGCTATATATTTATCCCTTAGTCACTTGGCTTAACCGAAAACCGTTACCACACTAATATTTATTATTAATGGAGATAAAAATATTATCTCCGTGGAGGAAAGGCGTACGCTCTTCATAGTGCTGCCAGGTCTGAATCGAACCCGGCACGGGTCGGAACAGAGCTGGCATCATGTAGAAAACAATGTAGAATTTTTTAGGGTTGTTTTAGATTTCATAACACAAATGCTAGCTACTTACTTGTCGGCTTATCGACTTATGCTTGTCGACCTATATATGTATATATCTATGTATGAATGGGTGTATCGTGCATGACTCAGTACGGAGCATCTGCTAAATATTAAATAAATTGCTTAAACCACCTTATTGTAATGAAAGACATCTGTGAACTGCAATAAATTCTTCAACTAAAACGAATAAAATATTTTACATTCACGCTTTTCGTAGTAATAAGTAATACATCGAATAAATGTCCTCCGTGAGGTGAATCGGTAAAGATATTTTTTTAAAACATTTGTTGAACGTTTTGATATCTTTTTGAATACAATATTTTCTAAGTTTTATTTAACAACTTATGAATTCTGTTGCTGATATACAAATATTTATTTTTCTTTTTCTTTGTTATACGGCCAGAATTTGCAAGCTTTATTTTTTCTTAATTTTGTTAAGATTATTTATGACACGATTTACGAATTTTTAAGTATTCATATTTGTTGCATTTTGTTGCATAATGTGGGTGACATTATCATGTAACAAAAAAGTACATATTTATCAACTGTAATCACTGATAGTAATCTTAAAAAATATATTTAAAAATTGCAGATCGTTGCTGACAGCTCTGTAACGTGTAGTAAATTTCTTCTTTAACTTGAAATCTGAATTTCTACCTTATAAGTAAAAACATAACCACTACCCTATTTATGTATTTTTAAAGAATACTAGCAATGTCAAATAACATTTCTAGTATTCCTGTTAACCACTGCAACTAAATCGCAATGCTTGTGCCTGGAATGGTTCACGACAATAATCGAATGTCGGGCCCGAACCTGGGACCAATGTTTCGCAGTCCACACCCTAAACCATTAGGCTATTGACACTTAGGCTATCAGGACTTTAAAAAAATATCTTCACGCCATTCCCAATATGTTACGACCCACCTTCCACCGAAGACATTTTTAGGACAAAGTAACATGTGGTAAGCCCGTCGCCGTCTTAATGCCAAGCCAGCCATATATTTCGTACATAAGTTTTAGAAAAAACCCATTAGTACGAGCCTATCACCTGGGGATCGAACTCGGGTCTCTTGACTGGAATTCCGACCACCTAACCACACGGTCGTGACTTCGTGACTTTGCATATATTTATTTTTCTGATTATGGAAAACATAAAAATTTTGTTATTTAATTAACGTCGATGTTACTTATCAAAAGCAACCGTTTATTTATGAAATGGTACTATGAACGTACCATTTCAATGAAATACAGTATTACGTGTAGTATACTGCACTATAGCCGCAGTATAAAAATATTTTGGCTCCAACGGATAAAAACCACATTCTCACAAGTCTTTAAAAAAATTTTGGAAATCAAAACTTTGAAGGTTTTTGTTAATGTCACTTTCACTTAAAAATTGCCATTACCCTTACAAAACACGAGTCGAATAAACCTGAATTGCAATGACAGTGTTGTCAGTTTTGTTCAAGACTTCAAAACGTAAGATCAGGCGCAATTATTACCATGCTGCATTAAAAATATGGCGTACAACATATATTAATTGTCACGATAGCCGAGTGGCTGCGTGATCGGAATTGTCGAAAGTCAAGTGTAGTCAGCAGGTCGTATTAATGAGTTTTTCAAAACTTACATACGATTAATATCGTTACATTGGTAATAAGTTTTACCAAGTTCCCCAGTTCCGACCCGTGCTCGAACCCAAGGTAGGACGACATGACACGTTGACTCAAAAAATTGTCTTCCTCGATAGGTGGGTCGAAAGGACATAATTGTGTAGCCCTCTGTCTACCCCAATATGGCGAGAAGATATTTTTATGATCAATATGTATGATAGTATTACACCAACCAAAGACTGCATTTTGATATGCTAGTCGCTACAGATCAAGGGTTCAGTCCCAATACAGGGGTAAACAGAGGTCCAGTCTAGACAATTAAGTCCATTCGACCCACCTTTCACCGAAGAAATTATCGGGACAACGTGACAGGTGGTGAGACCGTCGCCGTCTTTATGTCCAAGCTATCTGTACCATCCAAACCCATTGGTGCGAGCCTGCCACCTGGGGATCTCTCGACTCGAAATTCCGACCACCCAACCACTCGGCTATCGTGCCTTTAACTTAGTGACTATAGATCGTATTATCGTGACTTTAGACTAGTTTACATGGCCTGTAAAAGTCCACTGCTGAGCAAATGCGGACTTCCAGTGAGGAGGTTTTGCTACAATCATCAGTCTACGAAAGGGGGTTGGCGATTGTATTAAGAAAACTGGTTTGATATTAAACATTAGTATGCATTGTTTTTCAAAATTTTTTTAACTGAATTGCCTCTTATAATGCCTACGGGAAGAAAAGGCTTGGTAAATTCTTACAATGATATCACACGGTCGGTTATATAATGTCCTATAAAACATATAATTAAAATCAAACAAAACAACCCGGTAGCCTTGTTGGTAATGACCCTAACATCGAAGTTAAAACTTGCGAGTTCGATTCCCGGTTGGGGCGAACATGAGTGTGAATGTTTGTACTTAAATTATGAATGTTTATAAGTATGTATGAATCTTATCTATCTATATTGTATCGTTGACTTGGACACCAAGACGACTATAGCCTGACCACCTGCCATAAATAGTCTTCTGTGAAAAATGGTTCGAAATAGCTTTATTGACCTCTGTCTACCCCAATATTGGAAAAATGTGTGATGATAAAAATAAATATAAAAAAATCGCTTGCAATGCTTATAAAATATGTTAAATAGCATAGTAGTAACTAAAGGCAACCTAGAATAATTATGCATTGGATCTAGAGATAGGGGAGCGGGTTCTCTCTAGTGTAGCAAGGAGGCAACGTTCTAGAGAAGACTGCGTGCTTGTTCGGAGACAAACTTTAAACGTCTGCTATAAGAACTGATACTGTAATTACATTCTGGAATAATTATTTAAATTAGTGTAAGTACTGTACTCTAAGTCAAGTAGACTTGACCTCTGTCTACCCCTGTATTGGTAATTGCGTGAAGATATTATTTTTATTTATTATATTTATAATTATATAAATGAAATATCGGTAGGCGAGTCACGATAGTTGAGTGGTCGTGTGATCGGAATTTGAGTCAAGAGACCTGAGTTCGATCTCCAAGGCAAGGTACCAATGGGGTTTTTTGACAAACTTATGTACGATTTACATCGTTGGCTTGGACATGAATACGGCGACGGACTCATCACTTGTCACGTCACTCAAAATGTCATCGGTGGAAGATGACCCATCTTGAAAGGACTTAGTTGTATAGACCTCTATTGGGAGTATTGGGAATGGCATGAAAATATTTTTTTATGAATAAAATTTATATGAAATGGGAATGGCGTGAAGATATATTTTTTAATGTAAATAGAATATACGTATATTGATACGCGGATATGTAAGGTATTACATATTGTTACGAGCTACGGTTTGTGAAGTGGATCGTTTCTTTCTTTCTTCTTTCTTCCTAATTTAACATTTGAACAAGATCCTCTACATATTCTTAGGTTGATAAAAAAGTGATTTGTAGGTCAAAAAAATTCTTGTTTTTATCGTCTTCAAAAAGAGAACACAAAAAGCGAAAAATAACTTACTTAGCTAAATTTGTTACTTATTAATTTAAATAATATATTCTAATGAGCACTCATTACTGGCGACTTAAGTCGGTTCCAAGTGTTAAAAAAATTGTATCTTTTGACATTAAAATTATTTCGTTAAGATAGGCACCACCTTCAATGGTACTCGGTTGCATATGACAGAATTAAGAGGAAACAAACATTAAGAAACAAATTAACATACAAACGATTTTAGGACATGTTCTGTTTTTGTAACATGTAACATGTAAGTGTATAAAGTTACTTCAGTTAATTAATAAATACATACATACATACATATCGGCCTGTTAAAGTCCACTGCAGGACATATGCCTCTCCCATGGGGAGGATTTGCTATAATCGCCTCGCTTGGCAAGCAGATTAATACTAGACCACTCGCACCTCAGTCGCTGCTGTCCATCTTCGGTCGAATAATTTTGGTCTGATATTATTAGACACAGTTATCCCGCGATCTATCGGTTGCCATAGCCATATTCGAGACTGTTTCCCTTAGTCGCCTATTAAGTCGTCCTCGGGAAGAAAGGGAGTGGTAATATTCTTACGCCGTAACCACACGGCAAATATTAAAATAAAAATATTAAATTAATAAATATTAAAAATAAAATCAGCATTCTGATCTCATCTCATCTCCCATCCTCCTATCACCATCCATCCATAATGGTTAAAGGACTACACACGTCATCTTAAATATACTGGGTTTTTATTATTGTTTCTCAGACATACATATTTCCTCATGATGTCTTTCTTTACTGCTGAGCTTATAATTCAGAATTGCAATTAAAAACGACATCTACTACGACAACGACAACGACTAGTGGGTGTACACACCGTCAGTTCTGACCCCGGGTTCGATTCTAGTGTGGATCGATGTGGAAAACCATTTCTTCCACATTGTCTCAGGATGAGTGTTTGAGGTGCCTTCGTTTGTTCTGATTTCATAATACAATCAAAATTCATATAACAAAATGTGCCGTCGAAGCTACGGGTTATATGTTAGAATGATATGGGGATGTAATGGGCTAATATTTGTTTCATACATATAATTCTTGTACTCGAGTAATGTTCATTTATATGTATTTATTAACATTTGTATATGCAAATGTGTAGGTCTCACCATCGGTAACGTTGTCTTAGGTGAAAATTGGGTCTTCATTGCCTGGACCTCTACCGACCCCAGCATGGGAAATTGCGCAAAGATATAAAATACGCTTCGATAAGATAGTCCGGTTCTTATAGCATATATATATATATATATATATATATATATATATATATATATATATATATATATATATATATATATATATATATATATATATATATATATATATATATATATATATATATATATATATATATATATATATATATATATATATATATATATATATATATTTAAAATATCTTTACGCTATTCTCAATATTATGTACAATTCCATTCATTCTCTTTTCGTCCAAATTAGCAATATAAATCGAAAATATGTATTAAAAAAACCCATTGATACGAGCCTAACATCTGTGTATTGGACACATCTGTGTTTGGGTCTCTAGACTCGAATCCCGATCACCCAACCATTGGACTATCGTGATATATGCAATGATACAAAATATCAGAACTATACAAATGTATTGTTCAACCGCAAATAGGTAGTTTTTGTAATCAGATCTCAAGACTGCAGGTTTTTAACATTTTCCTCCTAAATCGTAAACGTGATTAAGCCGGAAATACCATATACATACCAATACCAATTATGCTGTGTGATATAGGGTAAATGATTTGTCACCCCTTTCCTTCCCGGAATATCGGAATAGGCGACAAGAGCCTGGAAAGTATATGATAGGGTAACCTTTTTAAAAAATACTAATAAAAGAAAATATTTTCACGCCATTCCCAGTACAGATGGCTAGACAATTAAGTTGTTTCGACCCACCTTCCACCGAATATATTTTTGACTGGTGGTGGCCCGTCGCCGTCTTTTTGTCCAAGCCAACAATATAATTAGTACATAAGTTTATTGAAAAACCCATAGATACGAGCCTGCCACCTGGGGATCGAACTCGGGTCTCTCGACTCAAAAACCACGCAACCACTCGGCTATCGTGACTTTTAAAATACTTGACCGAAATCAAGCAGACAGGGGACGGGCAGCAGCAGTAAGACTCGAGCTTGCCGCTACTGGGATTCCCAATCTGCATACCATTTGTGGCAACTATGGAAAATCCTCCACAAGGGAAAATATCTGAAGTTGGTTATCTCAAAAAACCATCCGTTATCGTCTGGCCGCGTCACTGCCAATTTGAAAACTTTTCCCCTCGCCACCTCTTATTGTAGTAAAAAAAATCTCAGGCTTTACTTTGCGGAAATTATCTGAGGGTGCCACAGATAATTTTTGCACCAGGATATCTTCGGAACAGGTAACACATGCCTTTTATTTTTTGCATGCGGAATGGTGTAATGTAACTATTTAATAAGATCTTTATAATATCTCTTATTCTGTTACTCCGATACCCCACAGCAAGATCGAAATATGTTGCTGTGTGTTGTCAGCATTGCATATTTCATATTAATTTCTAGCTTAGTCACGATAGCTGTGTATTTGAGTCATCGGAATCCCAGTAAAGAGACCAGAGTTCGATTCCCAGGTGATAGGCACGTACCAATAGTTTTTTTAAACTTTTCTTACTATATATATTGTAGACTTGGACATAAAGACAGGCTGGCTTGGACATAAAGACAGACTGGCTCACCACTTGTCACGTTGTGCCAAAAACGTACGTAAACGAATGAAAAACGTCTTCGGTGAAAGGTGAGTCGAAAGAACTTAATTGTCAAGATCTCTGTCTGCCCCAGTATTGGCAATGTAGTGAGGATATTTTTTATTTAATTTGCATCCCATTACAATATCCAAAGGACCAGTTTTAGACCTCCAGGGTAAATAATATGATATAGCTTTTTCGGCATCTACATACTACAGTACTTTGACGAGCTGTCATTCTTTGACAGCGAAGCAAAAACGTTGACGTGGTATTTTGTACAATATGTCAATCATACATATTAGTTATTATAGTACTTGTAATAAATATTTTTTTCTGTTTTTAAATATATCACGACCCGATAAACTAGCCTATAGTGTCCATGCCTTCGAATCTTAGTGTACGATATACGCTAGGAGAAAATTTGTGTGATTTTTGTCTATATTACATATATTTTTGTTACAATACATTGTGTATTATATATGTATGTTTTGTTATGAATTTGAGTCGAGATGAAAGATGCAGATTTATATCTACGTATATAGAACTGACGTGTTCGACACTAAAACGGCGATAGGCTCACCACCTGTCACGCTGTCTCAAATAAGCTTCGGAGGTAGAAAAGACTTAAGACATTGATTGTAGACCTCTATCTATACCAGTTTTGGGAAAATGCATAAAGATGTGTTTTTTTAAAACACATTTGGTAATTTACTTCCGAAAACTTGATTACTTTCATGTAGAATAAAATTAAAGTAAAAGTCACGATAGCCGAATGCTTGGGTGGTCAGAATTTCAAGTCAAGAGACCCGAGTTCGATCCTCAGCTAGCAGGCTCGTACCAATGAGTTTTTTTTAAAACCTATGTACGAATTATATCGTTGGCTAGGACATAAAGACGGCGACGGGCTCAACACCTGTCACGTTGTTCCGAAAATATCTTCGGTGGAAGGTGGGTCGAAGGGACTTAATTGTTTAGACTAGACCTCTGTCTACCTCCGTATTGGGAATTGCGTGAAGATATTTTCTTTTTTTAAAATAAAATTTGATTTCCGAATGTAGAGCATGAATGTTTTAATAAAATAACAGAATGAGCGGATGGAATGTATTTATTTTATTTATATACTAAAAAGAAAAATACAAAAAAAGGTTACAAAAAAAACGTATGAGTGAAGAAATAAAAGAAGAGTCGGAGAAGATAGAAACTTACTTACTACGTAAGATGTATTTAGTTTTAAAAATAACAATTTCCGTTTTTCTAGGTTTATCAAATATTAAAAATCTTCAACAAAATCTTTACTATAAAACCCACCCGTAAAGTTTTGCATTTTTATAAAGATTTAAAAAAGTAACGATAGCCGAGTGGTTGGGTGATCGGAATTCGAGTCGAGAGACCCGAGTTCGATTCCTAGGTGGTGATCCCAGGTTCGTTCCAATGGGTTTTTCAAAAAGTTATATATCGTTGGCTTGGACATAAAGACAGGGACGGGCTCTCCACCTATCTCGTTGTCCCAAAATATCTTGTGTGGAAGGTGCGTCGAAGGGACTTAATTGTCTAGACTAGACCTCTGTCTACCCCTGTACTGGAAATAGCGTAAAGATATATAGATTTAAAGTAAAAACCTATTTAGCGGCTCTAAATGTCATGAAAATTATTTAAACACATCGTAAACAGCAACTTAGAAATAGGCTATGGGAATATCTTCACAAAGGCGCAATCTTATCGTGACAAAATTCTGAAGAAAAAATAGGATTTCGGAAGTCAGAAGACGATTAAGCGGAGATTGTTAAGATAACGAGAAAAAAAGCGATGCAGTGTTAAAAAAGTACACAATACCGTCTACTTGCTGTATAACTTAGAGTATATAATTTCCATATGCGTTCGACCACTCGATCATGCTCTAAAAACTTTACTCATAAGATAGTAAGTATGACAGCTTTTTTGCTTTAATTGAATCGACGATCACAGAATGAGTTCACGTGGTGCTATATATGCTAGTGTATCTACATAAATTCCATCCAATATACATTTGTAGTCTCGTCTATTATTATAAAATGAAGGTCTGATTCCGAAAATCGTAGTTTCAAATAAAGATTTCTCTAAAACCCAAGAACATTTGAATAAAGAAGAAAAATGCATTACATGAAAAAGCACACACGAACACACGCGAACCAGTGATCGGAAAACTCTCTAGTTCGTCCGCTCGTCGCCAGATGGCGGTGTAGTACGTGGATTCCATCATATAAACGGAAACCCGCGCCGCACCGCGCATAGCCCGTCACGGCATACGCGCGTACGCACTACTGTGTTTAAAAAACCACTTCCTATATCGCGTCTCTCGGTACACGAAGTTACGAACTGTTGTGTTTCAACTTGTGTTAAAGAAAATATGGATATTCTTACTCTGGATCCTACTGGACTTTATTAAGCAAAGTAACACTAATATAGAATCATGGACGTACTAACTCTGGACCCCACCGGTCAGTACTGACTCCGGAGTAATGGCAACAGTCAAGAGTTTGGATCCAACCGGTCTGTATTGAACTTTCTTATTAGAATCTTATATGATAAAATGGATGTGAAGGTGCTTGATCCTACTGGGCAATATTAACCACCTCCCACGATGATTGGGTTAGACCCCACTGAAATCTACTAAACCCTTACCTTTGATGAGAAAAGATGTGTTGTGGAAGGCGCAAAATATCCACTGGCACGCGACCAGAAGAGACATCTTCGTGCAGAAAGAGGAGGTTCATAACAGCAACTTAAACTTGACTGCTCAATAACAACTCACTGCGACCTGTAAATAGTATGAATAAAATGAAGGGGGATATGCCCGCAAGGTCATTGAATGGAAATCAGCTGAGCCGCGCACCGCGTGCAATCCGGAAATGTTCACATATCGGGAAAAATGCTTTCGTTCAGCTGCGAAAAATCTTTTTTCAGAACGCATTTCGACGCTGCGGCCGTTTAAATTTTGATGTAAGTATTTTATAGTATGACTTTTAATCTAATGACATTATTGTAGAGTCATCCATCCGTCAATTCTTCAATTATTTTAAAATTTTAATTATAGATAACCTTAAAGTGTTTACCGATGGCTCTACTGGGATCAGAATTTTATTTTGTAACTAATTTATTTTAACACTATTAGACACGTGAATTGTCAACGACGATTGCAAACTCTTAATGAATTTTCATTTAAAGAAATAATTATGTGCACTGATTGTATTTAATCTGTGCGAACAGGTCTTAAACAATTTAATTATAAGCTGTAGCAATGGAAAATCTAAGCCGCGTCCCGAGATCCAGCCCTGATTTTTTTTTTATTTCATGCCCGAATTTCGGCCAGTATCGCGATTTTTATGGCACCGACCGCGGGTTCGTTGACCGGACATATTTTATTTCATCGCGCGCTTCCACGTACACACAGAAACGGCGCACACACGTACAGGTAGATGAAAGCGCGCACACTATCACAACAGATCTTCGCATGTTTGTGTCCAACATCGCAAAAACACTACAGAGCGCTCATTTGTAATATGAATGTTATGATAAATTTTTGATACAATTAATTACCTTAATTGTCGCACACCATTATAAGTTACTTTTAAAACTGGATTGCTTTTTAACGTAGGTGGGTCATTATCAGATTTATATCAGATTTAATAGCGCTTACAATTTTTCAAAGTTTACTTCCTGAATATCAGTAATTGTCGCATTTTTTCGAAGGCGCTTTCGTTATCGGGCTCGCATATATGTGCGTACATATATTATGAGATTAACAAGCGTGTAATGCGCCTGTGTTTGCCGAATTCTTCCAGTTCAACAACCGGGCGAACGGCCGATCGGCAGTTCAAAATAGACGCGGAGTCGTGGCTCACACAGCACCGGCGACAGTCGAAAACTCTCGTCGCGCCATTTAAAAGTGGAGCGATTTTAATTGCAAGTACTCTATAAGTATTGTACCCTTTGCTGTACGGTCCAACGACCTTGGCCTATCCTTAATTCGGAGCGTAATTTAAAATAATACACGGTTAGCGATTACGAAATGGCGGCCAATGATTCCGCGTGCCAAAACACGGAATAACGCGGTCGATTTACATAACACTCTCGTAATAAGTAGCCAATGTATAAACGATTCGATACAATTTTCAGTGGGAAATTCCAAGGTTTTCATTGTTAGTTAAGTTTTGCCTGCTTGCAACTTTTGGCATATTTGCGCCTAATATTTAATTCAATTTGAACCTCCTTGACCCCTTAGAATCTCTGCCGCTGCAGTGTGGCCTGTTTTTGGCATTGCGTCATCATAGGTCACTACCTCCCTAGTCCGCCATATTTTTTGCTCATAAAGTTATGCCCCGCACGTTGTATTCTTCCTTTGTTAGTCCATTTAAACTCACGCCAGCTATTTTGGTAGCTTAATATGGACAAGAGGAGTTGTGTCATAATTTAATGTGGCGTAATTTGATTGTGATAGCCTCAACTCTACAGGGCAGTTTCGTTTTATTATTCTTTTATTTATCATTCTAGGAGCCATATTAAAAATAATTAGATTTTTTTAAATTAGATTCTTTGTGGTCTATGGTTGACAAATTTACGAAATCTTTAGAGTTATCTCACAATAATCACAAAAAATGCTTTCTCGAAATCAACACGTTTTTAACAATGTTAATTCTGACTGATCAAAACTGAACTATTAAGTAAGAATGCTCGAGAATTTTCTCATAGTTATTAAAAAGAATTAAACAAAAATGTCATTCGGTTACAAATTAAAAAAATGAGAGCAATGCGACCTTATATTACCAAATTCGGTAAATTATAACTGCATTGCCGTTCAATCGTAAAAGGTATCGAGATACATATTTGAGTAAAATTAATGCATGCGGTTAATTTCATAGCAACATTAATTTTCGGACACAGTAACCAATTGCTACAATGCATTATGTATATTATGCCAATGCAATATTTGTAATATGCAAGCTTCTTCTTCTTCCTCGTATCTATTGGCATTTTTTTTCAAGCGCAACTAGCAAGAATCGAACATGAGTTCGAATTTTAAAATGTTGTTTTTTTTGCGATGCAAAATACAGCATGTCGCATTACAAAGGTGCAATACAAGGTCGAAGGACAGCTGGCGGGGCTAATTAAAGGTTTTATGTTTAAATAATTAAGTGGGCAGCGTTCTAGTGCCAAAGCGACGGGCGTTGGGCAGGTGCCGGGCTATTTATGCAAAAATAAAATCATTATTTACTTACGTGCCAAATTGTGAACATTTATTACGTCGCGACATTGTATAATGCTTGTTTGCAGGACACCGAGTTGTTGGCCGTGGATATTTTGTTACAAAATAATATCGAATTCTTTCGTTTCTAGAATGGTTTTGGCATATAAATTCTTTGTTATTTATTAACAAAGTAGTTAATAATTGAATACGCGTAGTACTGACTGTCTCTCATTTAATATTGGATAATAGTTATCTATGAATCTAACCTTTTGTGCAGTCGTTTTTTTAATTGGGTTTTTAAGTTTTATTCGATGCCAAAATGCTAATATTTAACCATTTAAGCATATGTATTATTGTATAGTTGAAGAGATTTCCTTATATCATCAAGATTAATCAAATAAACTAGCAAATACGTAATTACATATAATAAAAACCATTTCTTTTAAAAATGCATAAGGACCACCCATTCAATTTATATTTATTAATAAATTTAAACTGATTATCAATCCAATAAATAAAATAAAGCCTACTTTGTTTTTATTATTTTATTTTAAATCGGCAATTGAATCTATTAAAGATATAAACAATGTTGTTTGAACAGACTAGCGACATATTTCACGATTTTTCCACGGATCAAACATTATAGAGATAGAATCTATCAACGGAAATATTTTAAGGAGTCAACAAACCCTGGCTAAGGAACAGGTTCTTTTATTAGTTTGAACACTGATATTTTATTTGACTGTAGAACTTTTTTAACTACTATCGACTTCTGAAATTGCCCTTATGATTAATCGAAATACACATAGTTAAAATGACAAAACTAGTCATCACGAAACATTAACGACGTCTTCATTATTATATTATATTTTCATGTTCATAAAAAAACAAATAATGATGTCACTATGTGGAATTGGAAAAGGCAATGAACTATTCCAAATTTAAAGATTTTACATTTTGTGTTGAGTCATTATGACATTATTTATATTTCGAATAATATTAATGAAGTTAAAACTGCTGTAACACTTTAATAAATACTTATATATAAATATAAACCTAATAAAATGCTAGAAAAAAACATTTAAAAATATACTTATTATACTATTCTAATTTCATAATAGTCTAATAATATAAAATGCGGGAGGACATTGTGAGTGGGTCGGATATTGGCCCCAGACCAAACATTACATATTTATCCCCAGCCTTGTCTGTACCAATCCAAGTTTAGTTGCATAACGACTTGCATAACTTATTACTGCAACTCGCAACTGCTTTTGCGTTTCTGCTACTGACCTGACGGATCTCCGTTTGGCGGATTTCTTTCTCACGTAGTTTTGATATCTTTATTGCATTGACCAAATAATGCATCTCATTATGCATTATTTGGTTGGCTTAATGAAATTTTGCATTTATAGCCAAATTGGGAGATGCAGGCTAGTTGAAGTTCAGCGGACTTCGGACTTTCTCGAAATATTTTTTTAAGTAGCTCGTGTAAATTTGACTACACAACTTAATTAACAATTTTAATGGTGCAGGCCACCAGGGTCACATGCGTTCTTAATAAAATAGAGCGTTCGGACCACTAGGCTATCAAAATTTAAAAGTGTTAACGAACATTGCAAGAAATATGATTAAAAATTATTAAGTAATGGCTATATAAGCTAATCAGATTTTAAGATTAATAAAATTTTTGTAATTTCCTAATATTTAGATATAATAATAATAATTTATAATTCACTTTGTTGTGTTGTCTTCGTATGTTGCAAGTATTTTAAGTTTTACCATAATTTTTTTTTGGGAATTTTTCCTATGTTATACTTACTTAAGTTACCTACTATTCGCAGCGGAGTAAATTATCGGGTGGGCAATCGGTTCAATCATTCTTGTGTTATAAATTGAATAACCCGACTTTGTTTTATATATGATCTAACTTATCTGAAAATTCTGTTTGCATTAAATAAAATGTTTTTTGTGTTTATGAATCCCGACGACTTAATTTTTTCTAGCCAATCGCTGATAGATTCGTCATCTATAATGGTCATTGACACCGCTGCATCGAACGTCAATATACTGGGAGATGATGAGATCGCGAGCGTTCAATCAACTCTCTCGGTGCATCCACCTAATCAAAGTATTTCCTCACGTGAATTTTGCGATTCCATAATAGACAGGTATCTTATCTTATAATTTTAATGTACCGCCTTACTTGCGAGGCTAAGCGTGGAACGTAATCTTTCTGATAATTTCGGACGTACCGATGTCTGCATATAATGTAATTGATAAAGCACACCAACCCATTTGTATAATAACTAAAACGTTCGGTACAACCTCTCATGACGTTCTGTTTCCTTGGTATTCGAAACATAGTAACAACTCACGAACAAAATGTCATATGCGTGTAGTGTTTATACTACATGTGGAAAATCATATCAGTACACATCACATCATGACAATACATACTCACAGTCAAAGTGAGCGTATTGTTCAAGTCAGTGTGCAAAGAAAATCTCTTCCCTTAGCTACAAACACTTACATAGAAATTTTACTTATATATGTGCATGTACAATGTACATACGTAAGTGGCAGTATCTCAGTACATGAACGCGTGTTAATAGCAAAGTTGTGTTTCCGCATAGGAGCTCTTCGAGCCAACGAACACAAGCGGGTGCGGCGCGGCTTGCCCCTGTATGAACATGAGAGCGTCAACCTTACGAATCACAAAAAGTCGTTTACGCCATTTGCCTCATTAGAATCCTTTTGATATAAACTCTATCATTTTAACTATTTTTAAAATTACTAGACATGTACAAACATTTTTAAATTAATATTATAGCCTTTATAATTCTAAACTTTATGATAAAATATTCAAATGATTTATACTAATAAAATTCATCTATTTTAAGAAAATAGATAAAAAAATTATCGTCAAAACATAGTCAGTCAATGTTTGTGACGTGCTTACACGCGCTAACGCACACATACGGCGTGCACACATTCAGGAGATTCCTTCGTACAGTAACATTGATACTAGATACGTCATAAGTTGGCCTCTCGCGATCTCTGCGAGCCTAGTACACCGTCTCCCCGTAATAAGCTGAAGATAACTCGCTTTTCTTGAATCTTGCAAGGCGATGGCATAATTTATTTTATTCATCTTCCGGGTGTCATCATCATCATCACTTTTTAGGTATTTCTTTCGAGTGAAAATAAAAAGAAATAGAGAAGGTCAATTTTGTTTTCAAAAACTTTGTCTTTTGTCTTTCTTTGCTGGTCAGAGAAAAGTTATACTTTCTTTTTTTTTTCAATAAACGTCGATTTACAAGGATTATATGCAAAGAGCAAAGGAGGCGCGTACACTCAAACTTGCTTCTTAAACCATTTAAAACAATCTCTTATATATATCTGTTCTCCTGGTAGCAAATGTTCTAATTGACGATCCAAGCGATCACAGAAAAGGTGTTGTCGTCATTGTGTTCAGTCGTCAGAAAAGGTGTTGTCATCATTTGATTCGATTATGATTTTCAGACGGTACAGTGACAGATTGGTTGGTAGCTTGATTTCATTACAATTTTTGAAACATATACTGAAAACAAAATCATACATGATAACGAGTAAACAGCGCCATCTTTTGCCGAATAGCTTGAATTTAAACTAAATGGTAAAACTATAAAATATAAAAAATAAACTTGTTGTTTAATGATCTTGAATGCAAGTGTTCAATTTGAGGGATTATTTTAGTAACGCCGTGTGTCGCGGGGGTTAATTTAACAATGACAGGTGCATAGAGCCTGCTTTTAGCCAAGGATGACCACTAAGCGGGTGCACTGGGTTGGGACGTTGGCCTTAAATATTAGTTCGTTTATTTGCTCCTGGTCACAGTGGGTGTACGACGCGCTTCTATAATTATAATAGTCTTTAAGGACAATTATAATAAATGTCTGTGTAAATTAATGTCTTAAAATACGTGTCAGTTGTAAAATATTTTAAAAGCTCTTATTTCTCTAAACCGAACCATAATATCCACGTTTTATATAAATAAGAAACGTCACTTAAAAAGTACCCAGTCACATTAAAATTTTGGACAACAAAAGGACCTCGCCTTTGCCGAGGACAACAATACTGCTTGCGTAAACAGAAAAGAATTATTAGCTTGATCAAATAACCATTTTTTGCAACTTTTTACGAATCGCTAAAAAATCGGCTGGCTCTAGCAAAAAAAATTGAGTTTGTAATGATATGCAATAAAAATATGCCCTTACCATCGCAATAGGTTGTCCTTAGAGATGTCAGTGTTCTATTATTTTATAGATCTTTGTGTGAATATTCGTTGTTGTTTATTTTTTTGCAAAGCCATGCCCGCCTTTTAAGATATTAATTGTTTAGATCTGTTCTTGTTTCCAAAACATTCATCGTTGGTATCGTGTTTTGATAACCCAGACTCTCAGTGGATTGAGTCTTGAGAGTTTAGGGAAAATCTCTACATATTTAAGGTTTTTTAAAGAATCTAGTTCTCTGATATTTCAACTAAAATGCTCTTCAAGCATAGGAAATATTAACTTCTTTTCAGCAGAGTTGCGTTCAGCAGAAACCTTCACAAAACTGTGTTTTCTTTTTTTTTTAGTTATATCAATATTTTTCTTCTTTTAATCATTATGTCATTTGATTGATGATTTGATTGATTTAACTAAGAAGATCACGACTCACAAAGTGTTTTCAAAGTTTCTTTGAAATTTTTATTATTTATTTAAAAATTTTATTTAGTAAAATATTGAGTTGTGTTGATCAGTTAAGATATATAATATACAATATACAAGATTGTATACAATAAGATAGAATACAGGGGTAGACAGAGGTCTAGTCTAGACACCCACCTTCCACCGAAGATATTTTCGGGACAACGTGACAGGTGGTGAGCCCGTCGCCGTCTTTATGTCCAAGCCAACGAAATACTTCGTACATAAGTTTTTGAAAAACCCATTGGTACGAGCCTGCCATCTGGGGATCGAACGGATCTTTTGACTCGCAATTCCGACCACCCAGCAACTCGACTATCGTGACTTTTAATTTTATTGATAATTAAATTTCACATTTTTATCTTCATCAATTTTCTAATATCTAGACAATTTAGTCCTTTTGACTCACAATTCGCTGGAGCATTTGGGAAAACATGACAGGTGGTGGGCCTGTCGCCGTCTTTATACCCAAGCCGGCATAAATATCGTACGTAACTTTGGACTCGAATTCCGATCACCCTACCATTCGGCAATCGTGACTGTTTATTTTTTTAATTATTTCGTCAATGCACTCCTAGATGAACGCAATTTCATAATCCGCAAAAAATTTTCACACTGGCCACTCGTTTTGTTTCAAAGTAGTGTAGGAGTATGTCGAAGCGTAGAATATAAATAAAAACAAATATGCAAAATGTTGCCGACCACCTGACGGCATGTGCTTATTATATCGGCCATTGAAAAAACCAGTCAACTTTAGAGCGTGTATTATCTTACATCGTGTATTATTTAAAGCAATATGTTCACCAAACAATTAACTCTACATTCAATGAGCCTGAATATAAAAAAAATGCACTTGCAGCCGTAAAATGGCACGGACACATATTTGAGTTACTTCGAAACCATTTATTAGAAATGTTATTATATTTAAATTCTATTTTATTTTAGTTCGAATTATTTCTGTTTTTTTTTTGTGGTATAAAATTTAAAACGAGCTCTTGGATTCCTGTAAACAACTTTAACCAAAGAAATATCATAACCCTTGACAATAATATAATACCTCATTATACAGGCAATGACAATTTGCTCATAGTTGCATTTTGTTTATGTTATCCAAGGGAAGGTTTTTTTTATAATCTTTACACATACAGGGATATACAATACAGGGTAGCCAGAGGTCTAGACACACATTTCACCGGAGCAATGTTACATATGACAGGCGGTAAGCTCATCGCCGTCTTTATGTCCAAGCCAACGCCACAACCATTTCTGTGCAATGTGGATAGTATATAAAACTATACAAAATAACAAAGAAATCAATGAATTTTTTTCTTTTTATTTCAGATGGATTCTGCTACATTTGGCCTGCCCTCCTCAACACGTCAACGTCTTCTCTAACAACGCCCTTAAATCCTACGATGTTGACAAATCATTTTTTTAATACTCACTAGTGTTAAGTCGCTAAATGACTGATAATTATTTTTCGCGTAATATAATGCACATACCTTTCATGCATTTGTATTTTATATAAATTATTCATATTATAATTTCTAAGTAGTCAATGTAGCTTTGCTGATGAAAAATATATTGTATTGCAGAATTTCTTTTTTATTTCTCTGAAGCAAATACATATAATTATTGTGGTTCTTTTATCTTTTATGTCAGCGAAGTAGCATTGAACAGTAGTTTTAAGAGAAATAAATGACAAGCAAAAAGAGGCAAAAGGGTTTTTTTTGAACGGTTTTCTTCATTTCGACTGTATATTATTTTGAGAGACCTTCAAAATTTACCGAAAGTGTACAGATTTGTATGTAGAGTTAAGTTTTTATTTAGTATCCAAATTGTATGTAACTTTGCGCATAATTCGAGTTACCATTGTTTGACCTTCTGCTTAAAAATGTAAATAATAACGATTATGCTTTTCGTTCGCTTTTTGTTTTAATAAAGTTATGACATTGTATTTTTTTAATAACCAGTGACAGTAGAACTGAGTATTTTAGACTGTACGGCTTGATAATTTTCAATTCGGTGTTGCCAATTAAGACTGAATGAAAATCAAATTAGGATTATTTTATGTGTCAAATCGCCTGTAAATCTTAATAGCCCAGAAAGTATTTCCCACCCTAGCGTATTTTAAAATCATATAATTGTAATTAAATAACGCTTAGATACTAGGGGAAAATAAAGATGTTTTATAGAGGTTTATCATAAAAATTAAGTTGTTTTAATTTTGATCCCACAATCATTTGTATTACCCTTGATAATTTCCTTCAAAATAAAGCTTAGTAAATTACTTAAAAATGAATACTGTTTCCCATAATACCTTAGTTTCCATGTAGTACCCAGTTTAAAACCCAGCATGTGGAATGCTGAGTTTTGAACTGGGTAGCCTACTACCTATGAGGACTAAAGTAGGATGTAACTTTGCTAACATCGAAATAAAATCTAGTGTCATGGTGTTCGTCCCACTAATTTCTGAAAATAATAAAATTTTGCACATATCAGCAATTAGTTCAGCTTCAGGGACTGCACAGTTTCCATCTAGCTTTTGAATAATATATATCTTCACGCCATTCTCAATACAAGGGTAGGCAGTGGTCTAAACAATTATGTCGTTTCGACACACCTTCCACCGAAGATATTTTTGGAATAACGTGACAGATGGTGATTCCGTCGCCGTCGTTATGTCCAAGCCAACGATATAATTCGTACATAAGTTTTTGGAAAACTATTGGTACGAACCTGCCACCCGGGGATCGAACTCGGGTCTCTTGACTCGAAATTCCGACCACCTAACCACTCGACTATCGTGACTCTTTATTAATAATGTTATGGTGGCGTGACTTTTGAATAATAATTATATTTTAGTTTTTAATGAAACTAGCTTCCGTTGCTTTAAGGGAAAACACTAACTGACCGAAGTGAAAACACTCCAGTGAGACATCTGCCTTCTCTAAGGGTTTAGAGAAGGCAGATGTTGCTTACTTCTACGTAACTCTTAACTCTTTCGCCTCTTTGTTCTATAAAAGTGCGCAAGACGAAAACCTATCTCGTAAGGAGGATGTCCCATAATCGCAACGACTTGAAAGTTGATACCAGACATCAGGTACCTACCTTTTAGTCTAAGGGGCGGATGTCAAAGGCTTAGACCCTGCTAGTTGACCTTAAGTCAGTTAACCCTGACCCGTTACCAGTCAGATTTAGTTTAATCTGGTATTTTTAGAGATGGTTATCCCGAACAAAGGGAAGAGATACTAACTTTAAGAAAGGGGTGGCAAACGGTCTTACTCCGATGATACAGATCACAATTTTTCCTTACCCGCTCCGACACCCAGCTTTTTTCGCTTTCTAGACGTAAAACTATATCAGGTAAAATGGTCTTCGAGTCTTGTTGTGTTCGAGAAAGAGAGCAGCTGTTCTCTTATAAGATGTGAGAAACCTCATCATAAAGTATCATACAAACGCTATAGTTAAGCAAAAAAAATGAGCATCTAATAATGTTAAATAACAATTTTTGCATTATAAAAAATGATGGCAAGACGTATATACTATTGACAACTACAGTCTGTTCGGCCCTTAGTCTGGTATTTTTCGAGTTTATACCACTACTATCTTAGTCTACATAACATTAAATTCTAGAAGATATTATTTTTATTTAAAACCTACTATATTTGAACCTAATATTTTTATTAAAAAAAAAGATTATCATCTTTAAAAAAAACAATAACTTTATTCTCTCATAAGAGTCGACAGCTTGAGGTAATAATTAAAACACAGCTAATTATCGAAGGTCTAAAACTATGACATTTCGCAAAGATTCATGAAACTTATATATGACCTGAAAATTAAGATTGCCAAAATGCATTTTAGATGTTTATGAAGAATAAAAAATAAGTATAATAGAGAGGACACTGGTTGTAACATTCTCTCCCTTTTTTTCAATACAGGTTTAATCAAACCACTTACACCAGAGCTTACTTTGTACAACCTAATAGGGGTGAACCTTTCGCTGACCGAGAGTCAAAGCCAATTACAGAAACCACTCCGAAAAAATCTCATTGGTGTGTGTCTTCCACGTGAGGATCGAGCAGGAGTCTCCTGCTTACCAATACTTTGGGCTCGTTTTGACATACTACGGAGCTCTTTTTTGGACAACGAGACAGGTGGTGATCCAGTCTACGTCTTAGCCTTCAAACCAGCGATATTATGTGTTTACATAGATAAGCATTTATAATAACAATTAATGAGTACAAACAGTTATATTAATCACAAAAATAGTTACCCATAGTGGAATCGAATCCGTAGCTCTTAGATTTAAAGGCTCTCTACTAATTAGACTGACGGGTGGTCAACGCAAAACCTGATATTTTAAATTATTGCTTCATAAAGTAAAATAAATCAAAACTCGACGCGAATAAGTTTAACAGAAAACAGCTTCTCATTATTGTAATTTGACTATCATGAGACATGTCTGGAAAATCACTAGATGCTATTACTAGATAAAAAGAAAGATATGGGCTGGCAAAAGAATTTGTACTATTCATTGATTTTTTTTAAAATATTCTATTTTAAAATTTCAAATTTTATCTCTAGATATGAATTAATGAAGTGTCATAATATACAGACACAATCAGTCATGCCACAATGGTGTAATTTCCTAATGAGTAAATAATCTCTTCAAGAGTCTTTGGTTTGGAAAGATCACAAAATACACCCTGAGCATCCTGTGAACCAAGGCTTAAATTTACGCTTGACCAGCTCTATACCAGGATTGGTTGCAAAGTGACCTCTTGTAAAACCAAAGTGTTTTTGGTGTCATTTCATTTATTTAAATAAAAATGTGTTAATAGAGGGCCACCGAAAATATCTTTGTGCTAAGAGATTTTACTAAGTGGTCAGAACAGAATGGATTTAGAACTAGGATCTGAAGTACAGCCAATAGTTGCATCCTGTTCTGAAGACCGTTCTTTGTGGCAAATTTTAGAGGAGGGCCATATTCAACAGTAGCCTCTCGATTGCTTCATTGATTAATTGACTGATTTAGCTGATTATTTCAAGCCGGAAGTCCAAATTCCTTTTCTTCAGCACCTTTCATTTTTCCAATTCCTTTCTTATCGAAAGAAGGCAACACACGCACAGTCCCTCTAAAGTAAGATAAGTAAGAGTCCTTGATGATCACTTAAGGGGAACCAATTGCTCATTTGCCAAGTTCTATAATATAAAAATATCGTTGTAGCAAAAAATTCAGCAAACTATAAAAGTTATTATGCCAGAAAGAATTACCGTTAAAATTACTGAGAAATACATTAAAATAAAAGAAATATCATCTGGCCATTTCCAATACAGGGGTAGACAGAGGTCTCGACATTTATTGTCTAGACCTTAATCCCTTCGTTCCGCCGTCCACCGACGATATATTTTGGGAAAACGTGACGATATGAATCGTACAAAAGTTTTGTTAAAAAAAAATATTGGTACGAGCCTGCCACCTGGTGATCGCACTCGGACCTCTCGACTCGAAATTCCGTCCACCCAACCACTCAGCTATCGTAGTACAATAGAGAATATATTTACAAATAGATCATGTCAGTATTACTCTTTCCATGTCGTTATTACTTCTAACGTCAATGATTGTATTCATACATAACAATCGATGTTTACTATACAATAGTCTTTCACCGTTAGGTTCACCTACATTCTATCGACTACTGATACAATCGGGAACATTTACGAGTAAGTGTAGTTTTAATATACTATTACCGAAGCACTAACATTTGATGTATCGTGTAGCGGTAACTATGTAAGCTAGCCGGCTATGTAGGGCTGGAGGCCCGTTAAACGATGCTTTAGTGATGTGAATGATGTTATATTTTATCGATACCAGTCCCAGGTTGAGTAATGGATTAAAAAATATTATAATTTTCATGCAGATAATGGCATTAAAATAACTAATGTATTATTTGTCTTTAAAAAAATCATAATCATAAATCGTTAAATTCTCCTAATACATAGAATTGTCTAGATCCTTTAGTTAGTTTCCAAAATACCAATTTAAAAATTTGTATTGTACAGAATACATCGACGAACTAATGGTTTAAACTAAAAAGATATTTATTTTGGGCATTTAATACGAAGAAGTTTTCGTGAAATTAATGTTTTACTATTACAAAATATACTCCAGAGTTTATAAATAAAATAATTTGTAAGTACAAGTCTCTTTTTTGAGTGAAATATTCTAAGTGGTAATGGGTTAGTTAAAATGCAATTTTTTTTTACATTTTTATTAGGAAAATTCAAAAGTTTAACTTTCTTCAAAGATTTGCGAATAACAATTTTAAAAATGGAGTTCCTTTATATATTATGTGTTAAAATAAATATGATTTTAATTTTGATCAGAAAAGAACAAGGCGTAACCTCGAATGTAATATTTATGATAAAAAAAACTGTAAATGATTTATAATGTAATTAATCTACATAACTCAGATTAAAAAAACACTTTGTGCGTCATTCCATTTGTAAAGAATGACAACAAAATAAACGTTCAAACCAGAAGAACTATTTTAATTTCAGTAGTTTAACAAATAATTGTTGCAGTATAATTTAATAATTTGTAACTAAATTAATATATATACAAAATTTATATTTAATTTCGTACGAATTTCATGGACGAGTGGCTAAAATACTGGTCTTCATGATGTCGCCAGCTCTAAGGTCCCGAGTTCGATTCCCGGTGGGGGTCAATGTAGAACTTTTATACATTATCTCGGGTCTGAGTGTGTATGGTACCTTCGTTATGTAACGTTGTGGTAACTTTTTTCTCTTTAATTTAATAACATAAAAAAATCGTCACTAAACAAAATGATGCTTTTTGTTTCGATATACAGGGCATCGGAGATCGATGTCCCATCCCTTACCAGGATCAGGGATATGCGGCCACTAGCGCAGTGGGTCGGCCGCCGGTTGGAACGCGGAAGGGCTCGCATCCCGACTCACACCGCATTAAAACTATTCGGATCTGTCTCAAGCTATGAACTGTGTTAATTAGTTTTGTTTAATTAAAAACGGTTACATCATTAAGTCGTTAATTGACTGCGTTGCTCGCATGTTTTTTTGATTTTAACCGACTTTTTATAGTGAGGTCAACAGTTGTGAAGAAGTTAAGTCGCTCGAGATTTTTTTATATTGCTTATTAAATGTGAGTAGAACCCTGACAACACTTACGACATTATTGAAGTGAAATCTCCTTTCGCGCGAAATATTGTTAATTTGAATAACAATAAATAAATAAATAAATGATAATAAACTACATACATAGAGAAGGACAACATCACATACATTGCTCTAATCCCAAAGTAAGTAGCATAATAAAATATATGATAATCACATGTATGAAAAAAATGTGTAATAATCGGCGATAGGCTCACCACCAGTCACGTTTCCTAAATAGTATTTCTTGAAAGGTGGGTCGAAAGGGCTTACTTGCGAAGACTTCTATCTACCCCAGTATTGGGAATATGCGTGAAGATAGTAGTAGTCGTAGTAGTAACATATCCATGAAGCAGCAACCAGAAGTTTGAACGCACTATACTCTTTCGCTTATATAATTTTTAATGTTCATTATAATTTCCATTAGTCTCGATATTCAACAAGTTATGTGATCGGAATTCAATACATGAGTGTAGTGTTCGAATGCGTTTTTCGAAAATTATGTACTATTTATTTAGTTGGCTTGGACAATAACTCTGCGACAGGCTCACCTCACAACCTGTCACGTTATCCAAAATAAGCTCCGGTAAAATGATAATCCAGAGGACTGAATTGTCTAGCTTCTGACCACCCCTGTGAAAGAAAATGGTCGAGAACATGTTTTTTGTTTATTATAAAATAATAATAAAATAATAAATATCTTCACGCAATTCCCGATAGAGGGGTAGACAGAGGTCTACTCTAGACAATTAAGTCCCTTTGAACCCACCTTCCACCGAAGATATTTTCGGGACAACGTGACAGATGGTGAGCCCATCGCCGTTTAAATGTCCAAGCCAACGATATAATTCGTACATAAGTTTTTGAAAAACCTATTGTACGAGCTCGAAATTCTGACCACCCAACCATTCGGCTATCGTGACTTTATAATTGGTTTTTATAATATTATATTTTATTATAATATTATATAGTGTATTATATTATGTATACAGACATTTTGTGACAATCTATTATTATACTAAGTCTTCGTAAAATCGTATCATGTGAGTTTGTATTTAACGGTATCTATATAAGTTTGAATCAGGCATTAGGGAGTGTTGATAAAAAATGGGTGCCCACACGGACTATGTCAAAAAAAACCATGGAGTCCTGTTAGTTTGGGGTACTGACCCCGAATTAGATACGGGGTGGAATGACCCACTTAGGTCGAATAAGGTCATTATAGGAGCGATGGATATGAACGGCGGTGTAACGAGATTCAAATTATTTATCTTCGTAGAAGCGAAAGCTATTTGTTGATGTCACATTTTATATTTGTTATCTTTGTTGTTAAAGTCGAATGAACTAGGCTCTGTGACAAGAGAAACTAAATAGAAAAGCATTATGATAGACCATTTATACCATAGATTATTTACAGTGTGCTAATGCTTTAAAGAATCCTTTGAAAAAGAAGGTATTTTAGTAAATTATGTAACATTTTCCAATAAATTTCAAATACAATTTTGAACTTTTCAACCACATTTTCTGGAGATTTTATTCGAGCTAACTTGAAAGGTAGAGTGCCTGTCGCCATCACAGAGTGATCACTTCTTTAATTCACATTACCTTTCCTCTTCTTACGCTAAATATTTTATTATAGACAAGCAAAGCAATATGCATCGGTAAATGTTTACAATCAACCACCTTGCTTGTTTCTTGTTCCATATAATATAATATTTATGAACAGTCACACAGGTGATTTGGCCCCCATGTAGGTTAATTATAATGATAAATTTTTGTTTCTAGTGAGATTTGATCCCGCAACCCTTAGCTTCAAAGGTAGGGTAGGGCTAACGGGACACAATTTTTTGTAATCTAGTTATTTTTGGCTTTTGTAACTCAAAAGTCTATGTTTCAGGCCTCCAAGGTCTGTTGGAAGTAGAGCCCCACACCTTTCGACGTTTTCAGGCTCTTTAATTTAATACAAGTTTATTATTATAAGGTCTATGATGTTGAATTAAAAGTATATTACATACATATACACATAAAGGCCTTTAATAGTCCTCTGCTGGGCATATATGTCTCTCGGAGGTGGATTTTCCATAATCAGGCTCATAACCAGGCTCTGTAAGCGGACTAGCGATTGTAGTACCAGAGATCTGGCACCTTAGATGCTGCTGCCTATCACCGGCCTGCTGATTTTGGTCTATTTTTTTTTCGAAGTGATTATCTCGCCATCTGTCGGCAGCCATGAATATTGTCAAGGCTTTTTGTTTTTCGCTTCTTACGAAATCTACGAGAAGAAACCGTTATTCCTAATGCTGGGGTTGACAGACATCCAGACAATTGAGTTCTTTAAACCAATCTTTCACCGAAGACATTTTTTGGGACAACATGATTGGTGGTTAGGGTTAGTCTGTCGCCATCAAGCGGGATCGAACTCGGGTCTCTTGACTCGAATCGAATCCAAACATTCCGGCTATCGTGACTTTTTTTTCCCACCACATAATAATAAACTCAAATTGCACAGTTTCTTGAATCGAATCTTTGCTATTAAATTAAAAAAAAAAATCACACCTTTGAAATAACTTACGAGAATATTTATCACAAAATTCGGCTTCGTCTTACAGCATAGTAAGGGCCCGTACGAATATTTTAAGTGAAATTGAACGCAATATCCGTAAGACAGTTTTGTTTTGATACATTGACACGGAATTCATAAGTACTTTATGCAGACTACATTCAACAGGCGAGATTAAGCAGTCCTTCACCCTAAATGCTTTAGTCTTTCAGCCGATCTGAATATCACCGAATGAAATAAACATTTATGAAGTTTTATACACGTGACTTAATGTAAACATGTAATATAACATTTTAGTCACGTGTTTTCTTCTTTAGTATAGTTCTCTAGTATGATATCTTTAATTACCACCACATTTTATTGTTCAGATGTCAAAAGGAAGGAAAGGAAGCTTTTGGCTGTACGATCTATAAAATCTCTGCCCATTAGCAAATCGGTAAATTTGGAGAGATCTATCACCGTGGTATAAAATTGCTAGTGATTGCAATTATTTTTCCATTGGTTTTTTCTTTTTACGAAATTATTTTGTATTGGGATTCAACATTTTTATCATTCGTTTATTTTACTAAATATATTTTTTTATTACACTGCCATAATTAATAACGGCTAATCTTACGATTTCTGCTTACAAATTTCTACATACATCCTTACACGACTGATGACATAAGTTGAGCCAAAAGGACTTCTCTCTATGGACGGATCTCTATCTTCGTCAGTATTGCGAATACGTGTAAAGATCTTTTATCTAGTATCTTTTTCCTTTAATTCGTGGCTATATTTGAAACACATGAACATTTAAAAAATATAAATAAAATCTTAACGCCATTCCCAATACAGGGGTAGACAGAGGTCTAGACAATTAAGTTCTTTCGACCCACCTTCCACCGAAGATATTTTTTTGGGACAACGTGACAAGTTGTGAATCCGTCGCCGTCTTTATGTCCAATCCAATGATAAAAATCTTACATATGTTTATAATAAAAACCCATTGTTACGAGCCTTGGGGATCAAACTCAGGTCTCTTGACCCGAATTCCGATTACCAACTACTCGGCTATAGTGCTTTGTGAACATTTAGGTACATTTAAAAATTAAATACGTGATATTGTTTCAGGTCTACGTAAACAAGCGAAGTCGAGGTACAAATTCGTTTAGTTCGTGTCGCGTATACCGATACCCCTGCCTGACTTTCAGATCAAATCTTTAACGCAGTACACAATGCTGCATGATAATAACTTCTCCGTATATTTTAAAATAACTTACCATCTGCTAAGGGCGTACGACTACGTTATGTATTGCTCTCTTAATGTTTACGTTACAAAGTTATCACACATGTTGCCTGAACTACACGTCTTTCACCCATCTTCCGCTGAACGTGACAGGTGGTGAGCCCGTCACATTTTTTTGTATGATATAATGATATAAATCGTACATACATTTTTACCCATTGGTACGAGCCTTGAGGATCGAACTCGGGTTTCTTACCTCGAATTCCGATCACCCAAACACTCGGCTATCGTTGAATGAGTATCCCAAAAAATGCATGCGGTGGAAGGTAGGTCGTAAGGACCTAATTGTCTAGACCTCTGTCTACCCCTGAATCAGGAATAGCGTGAAGATGTTTATATGTTTGTTTATTTACATGACTTTCAACTTCATAATTATGCGCATACTCGAGTCTCACGTGGCATTGTTCTACACATTTCAGGAAAACAATATATCTCTCTAAACCTTTGTTTTTTTACAGGGTAAGAATATTTCATCCTCGTTCCTGTGGGTATCGTAAGAGGAGGACTAAGAGAAAACCTTGAAAATTCACGTGGCTATCAACAGATGGTAGGATATCCATCTCGAAAAATATTAGACCAAAATTCTGCAGACAATTGAGGTGCAGCAGCGCCTAAGGTGCGAAGTGTTGGTACGGCGATGGCCAATCCGATCGTCAAGCGTGGCAATGATGGCAAACCCTCCCGACTGGGAGAGGTCTATGTCCTGCAGTGTACTTTCACAAGCCGTTATGATGAGAATACTTTTTATTATAGTTTTTACAGCAAAAGACTCCGTGGGGTTAAAGTACTGTGTTATGTATGTACTACTAATGAACCTTATTATACAAAGAACACTGAAAAGAATATGTTGCATTCGTTGAGAGATAATATACTTCATTACCAGTAATTCCATAGATTGTAGAACTCCTTTTCAGTTAAGGAATCGCCGGAGTAGGAACTGCCTTCTTACTTATTTCTGCCGCTAATTATCAGTACAATCGCAGTCACATTCCAGGTAGGAGTACATAGAGAGCATAATTACAAGCCCTAGGGATGACAACGCAGCTTTAAACTTATTCGATTAATGTAATTTACGTGGAGTTATGGACAATAGTAATCAGGCCGATTGGTAATTCATCGACTAATGTCAAAAATTTATGATGAAAGCAGTATTTAATTAAAAAGATAAATTTAAATAAGATACTACATAATATTGGTAGGTGTATCAGCGACTTCTTTTTCTTAATCTATATTTAAATTATACTGAAACTAATATAATAAAATCCACATGCTGTATATTTTAAACGTTATATTTGTTCTTTAGTTTATTGATTCAGTGTATGTTTTCAATACGACATTACTTTTTTAAATTCACCTTAAATAAGAATACAAACATTATGCGCATGTAATGACAATTAATATTGGTAAAATTGCATGTAATGAAAAACATCTGTCCTAATAGTGCTCGTAGGTTATTGAAAATACGAGACAAAGTTTTTGACATTAGTTAGGGTTGTCACATCTTTACAACCAATTGTTTTATTCGTAACATTTTTATTATATTATAATACTAGCTTTCGGCATTAGTGCATTAGTAGTTCAAAATATAATATAAAATGAATTTAAACTAATTCATCGGTATAACGGATATATAGTTATTTAAAAAATTTCTGCACCAAATTTCCCAATACAGGGGTAGACAGAGGCCTTGTCTAAACACTTAAGTCCCTTCGACCCACTTTCTACCGTCTCCGTCTTTAAGCCAAAGCCCACGATATAATTCGTACATAAGTTTTTGAAAAACCCATGATACGAGCCTGCCACCTGGGGATCGAAATCGGGTCTCTTGACTCGAAATTCCGACCATCCAACCACTCGACTATCGTGGCTCGCACGCAGGCAAACGAAGGCACTCATGTATTATGACTATAATTTGAACTTAGTTTCAAATGTAATGATTTACATATAAATATATCACAACTTGTTTCTATATAACACAACTCTGATGGTCTGTCGACTCTGAAAATTTGGACCGTAGTGTGAAAGGGGGACACACAGATATGAAATAGAATAGTAATATTAATTTCCATCGCAAGCAATAATCTGTTTTATTTATTTCTGCTCTATTATTTATATTCTATATATTGGTCTAGTCTATTATTTATATCTATGATTCTATTTTATTAGACGATTAAGTAGTGTTACTTTAAATGGAATGACTAATTAGTCAGCCGAGTGGATGGGTGATGGGTATTCGAGTCAAGAGTCCCGAGCTCGCTTCCCAAGGCTCATATCAATGGTTTTTTTTTTTTTAAAACTTATGTACGATTTAAATCGTTGTCTTGGATTTATATCCAAGCCAACGATACCAGGTGATGAGGTGGTTTCGGTGGAAATTGGGTCGAAAGTACTTAATTGTCTATACTTCTATCTAATCCTGTATTGGGAATGGCGTGAAGTTATTATAAATTGTATTGAGTCACTATGCATTACAAACCGATTGTTACATTGTTACACTACTGTTTGGTGGCAGTAATAGGTAATAATCGGGTGGTGTTTCAGACGATTGCCAGGATCGAATCTGCCACTTTGAAGCTTTGGTGCGTAGCACTTGTACCCAACTCTGATTTGAAATAAAATTTTACAGAAATTTTAAAGAAAGATAGTGAAAAATATTTTATAGCTTCTCGTCTAGCATAATTTGTGTCAAAAGACTAAAAACAGGCATACAAACGACACGTTTGAGGCAAAAGTTAGAATCCTAGTTTGCCTAGATCGTAAAACCATTAATGCTATCCATTTTCTAGTCGTTAAGGTCCATTAGTAATTAATTTTAGCAAGATACAACTGATTTTAATAACAATTTTAAAATGGTATTACTCGTTAACATAAACGACGGAACGCCGTACCAGCCCTAGTCAAAGGTATGCGATATGAGCTTGAAGTAATAAGAAATATTTTTATCGCTTGCTATATATCTATAAAGGTGAATATATTGGCGTGTTCGTCTGTGTAAGGAGCCACTCTGGCAAATTTGTTAGGTGTTATTGTGTGATTTTTTATTATATTATTTTATTTTTTATAGGAAAGGGAGGCAAACGAGCAGGTGGCTCGCGTGATGGTAAGTGATTACCGCCGCCCATGAACACCCGAATACCAGAGGCATGGCAGATGCGTTGCCTCCCTTATAGTACCCCCAGAATTGGAGTAGGGGGGTGTGTGGGCCACGTGTTACCTGCACTCACCAGACGAAACGCAGAAGTTTATTAGACTTCTTCTTCACGCCGGTATTCTGTGAGGTCGTGGTACTTCCCCGATCGAGCCGGCCCATGCATGCAACAACAAAAGCTGATGCGTGGCTCTACCACTGTTAAAAATATTTAATATCGAGTTATGTTTTTTTAACAAAACAAAAACTGTAAATGATAAAAACACGATAGCTGAGCGGTTGGGTGATCAAGAGACCCGGGTAACAGGCTCGTATCTATTTTTTCAAAAACTTTTGTACGATTTATATCTTTGGCTTGGACATAAAGTCGACGACAGGCTCACCTCCTTGTCCCGAAAAATTTCTTCGGTGAAAGGTGGGTCGAAAGAACTTAACTGTCTAGACCTCTGTCTATTTGACTATTTGTCTGAAGATATTGTTATTATTTTATTATGTTTGTAAATACATATTTCTGGTTTATGGATATCATATGTTTGCATTTGATGGAATTGAAAAACGAGAGTAGAGGGTTCGAGTGGCAACCTCGTACTAATGCGGTGCAGGACGATCCCAATAAGTCGACGCATGAAGTCTATGGATGCAGGTGGCACAATGCCATTCTTTTTGACAAACTAAGGGGTGTAAAGTAAGGCAGCGATGGTGATTTTGATAGGTTATACAGAGTAAGATGAGGATAACATAAGGCACACACAGTTATAGAGTTAACTTTACTCCCTTTTTTCTATTTTGCTGATTTTTTTATTACTTGTCGTGAAACCATCACCGCTTTTCATCCCGTGGAAGTCGTAAGAGATACTTAGGGGAAGGCTTTGAAGATGTCATTAGGGGTAAACAAAACTCAGCGAAACAGCAACATCTAATGTGTAAGGTAGTTGATACTGCGTTAGCCAATCCGCTAGCCAAGCGTGGCGAAATGGGGAAATATATTCTGTCTATGTAAGGGGACAAAATAATTCTTTTTATCATGGCAATACACACATTTTTTATTATACTCTACACTCAATCAGCCAGTCAGTCAATGATTGATTTTTAATGTTTATGCGATACGTTTAAGTAAAACTAGAAATTATGTCATGTTTAAAAAAAATACATAACAATAGAGCACTATCCATTGACATTTCTTCTTAAATTAATAATAGTTCTGAAAAATACAATTTAAAACTGTCAACATAGACAAAATAGCTTATATAAAAAAAGAAAAAAGATAATATTGAAACAACCAGAAATACGTTGCATCGTAAAGCGGCCAGTACTAATTGTACACATCGTTCGAGAAAGGAATAGCTCTTTCGTCGCTGTCCGGCAGGATGATTATTTGTCCGGGGCGTATCGTGGGAGAGTAACGTCCGTCTGTATCCTGTACCGAGAGTACATACAAGTTGGGCAATTTAAACATGAGAGTACATGACGACTGCCCGGACTACTCCACAGGTTTAGGGGAGCAATGACCCATATCCTAGCCGGAATCAGGCGAGGAACAAAGATCCAAGCGTTCCAGTGCCCAGATACTATATTAAACTTTATTTTTCTTGTATTAGAATCCACTTCTAATCATAGATTTCAGTTTTGGCTGCCATTTAGAAAGGTTATACATGATATTAAGCTATTTTTACAAATACAATTCTATCAATAGGTGATAAGTCTCAAACTACATAGCAAAGTATGTGTACTAAGTTTCGTTTAGAATAGTTTTTGTGTTTGTGAAGTTTATGTTTTTTAAGAATTTATACCCGAACGACCGCTAGTGCTGGCTTGATTATTTTTAACCAATCCAAAGGTTTATTACAACGCAAACGCAATTAATAGAAGTTTTTATTGTGCCGGTAAAGGACTTTAGCTCTTTGATTGAACTTAGGAAGCGACTCCAGCAATATCACTTTGAGAATGCGGATAATATGAGTTCTGATGTAATTACGTAATTCAATATTAAGTTTTTGATGCTTAAATAAGTAATCATAATAATTATTTGTGTGGCACTGTTACATAGTTAATGGCTTATTCAGTTTTGTAAACTCCATTTGTAACGATTTAAGAATACATATAAATATTCGACAACTATGGAGAATGATCAGGTTTCCCGACCCGAGAACCAAAGGCCGAATTACGAACAAATAGATATCCGATGTCCTATCTAAAATCTTTGTTACCCCCCTTCCCCGGTTGGTGTCTTAAGATGTAACATAGGGCTGTCTAAATTACAGTGCTTAACGACAGAAGAAGACAAAGTGTAAAAAAATCTAGATCAAATTGAAGTAAATCAAGGATTATATCGATCCGATGAGAGACGTCTTGCATTGCACCACCTGTAACGTCTTGGAAGGACTTCATTTTCTAGACCTCTGTCTACCCCAGTATTGGAAATGGCGTGAAAATATTATACTATTTTTTCGGTAAGAAGGTATCATTTTACTTATCGCCATAAATTTACATTGATTACACTAGATACCATTTGGCTAGATGCCAAATGATAGATTATTTATTAACCTGTTTTTCACCTTCGTCTACTAAATATATAACATTCTTTTTCTGAGCTAGAGGAAATTGAAATTTATGTTATTTTTTATTTATCTTTATGCCATGAAATCTTTTGTTTCATTTTTGTTCCGCATCCCTTTCTTAACACAACAAATTACTCCACCATAACATTCAGTTTAATTCCAAAAACTTGCACACAAGTCATCCAGCCAACTAAGTAGGTTTCCCTGTTTCCTGTACCTTGATGATAAGATAGAAATATACCTTACACTTTCATACAGTTGAAGTCTCAATAGCCGAGTGGATTGGTGATCGGAATTCGAGTCGGGAGACCCGAGGTCGATCCCCGGGTGGCAGGCTCGAACCAATGGTTTTTTTTTTAAACTTACGTACGCCTCATATCGATAGCTTGGACATAAAAACAGCGACGGGCTCATAACCTGTCATGTTGTCCCAAAATATCTTCGGTGGAAGGAGGGTCATGGCGACTTCATTGTATAGATTAGACCTCTGTCTACTACTGTATTGAGAATGGCGTGAAAAAAAAATATCTTCACGCAATTCCCAATACAGGGGTAGACAGAGGTCAAGTCTAGACAATTAAGTCCCTTTGACCCACCTTTCACCGAAGATATTTTCGGGACAACGTGACAGGTGGTGAGCCCGTCGCCGCCTTTATGTCCAAGCCAACAATGAAATTCGTACATAAGTTTTTGAAAAACTCATTGGCACTGCCACCTGGGGATCGAACTCGGGTCTCTCGACTCGAAATCCCGACCACCCAACAACTCGGCTATCGTGACTTATATGAACTCTGTCTACTTAAAATTTATTTCAAACCTTACATTATTTCAAAAGTTATTTCAAAACTTACGTACGATTTACATCGTTGACTTGGACATAGAAACAGGGACGGGCTCACCACCCGCTGTACCTGGCTGTACTGACAAAAGCTTCGGCGAAATTTGGATCGAAATGACTTAATTGTCTTGAACTCTGTCTACCTCTGTATTGGGAAATGATAAATACATACCACAAACACCCAGACCGGACAAAATGTAGAAAAAGTGGTTTTTCTACATTGACCCGACCGGGAATCGAACCCGGAACCTCGAGATGGCGTCACCTTGAAAACCAGTGTTTACACCACTCGTCCACGGAAACGCGTGAAGATATAAAAGTATCAAAATATTTTTAATCTCAAGTCCAAATTTGGCCCATATAAATTATTATTCTACGTTCCACTCAAAATAATTATGCATCATATGATGTCATTATGCTGGTGTTTAATCAATTAGTCTGGCTCCAAACTGGATATTTTTTCACACTAACAAAGTTACTTAATGGTCAGCATATGTAGAAGGAATATCTGGATCTTCTACCTTTATTATGCAATATTATTGATTTTTAAAGCATATTTATGCTGAACTTTTATGTGATTAAATTAAAGAGAAAAACGTTAAAATTTCAACTGACACGGGCGGGATTCGAACCCGCGACCTTCGCCGATCAGTGGCGTTGCTGTTACCTCCGAGCCATCGTGTCATACACATTACATTTCAACTGATGCGTGTAAGACACGGTGGCTCGGAGGTATGAGCGTCGCCACGGATCGGCGAAGGTCGCGGGTTCGAATCCCGCCCGTGTCAGTTGAAATTAAAACTTTTTTCTCTTTAATTTAATTCTATCTATCTATTTTGAAATAGATAGAGCATGGTTGATCTCCTTGGTACATGTTATGTTTTGGTACATATAGGAGAGTACATATAGGAGATAGACGGGATGGCCAGAGAGAATAGCCAAGCGTCACGATCCTTACGTACCAATCTTTTACGCTTTTTTCAAGAACATAACTTTCTTTAGATGTAGTATGTCCAAGTCGTCTTAAATAGTCTGTTATCAAACGTAATTATAAACATATATAGATTAAAACATATATAAATAGGGACAGCATCACATACATTGCTCCGATCCCAACGTAAGATGCTAAATCACTTGACGTATGGGAATCGGAAATAACGAAGCCAACACAAACACCCAAATCCGAGAAAATGTAGAAAAAGTGGTTTTTCTATATTGACCCGACCGGGAACCGAACCCGGGATCACGAGATGGTGGATTAATACCAGTGTTCACGCCACTCGTCCACGGAGGTCGTCTAATTATATTGATATTGTCACTAAAAATTAAAAAAAAAACGCTTTCAAATAATTACTGGCAGTTTGATTGATTAAAAAGCTTCCTATACATGCAATGATTATAGAGGTATGCTCTACGACAAAAGAACCTTAAACTTAATGTACTAAGGTCGTATTTCGATCTTAGTGCGGGTCACTTATTTATTAAGTACTATTCGAATAGCATAAGGAATACGATAAATTTTAGCATGAAAAAAATATTTGTTATTTTATCGAAAGGCCTGATCGAAACATGTCGAGAGGAAAATGTTATTAAGCTCGCCTTGTGCAATAAACTAATCTGCTGTTTGTCATATTTTATAATTTATACCGACTAAGAATAATTCCAGTAATTCGTGACCTCTAATGGTGGATAAAAGTGTCTCATCGATGTCTCATCATATCTTCACACAATTCCAAATACAGGGGTAGACATTGGTCTATTCTATACAAACAAGTCCCTTCGACCTACCTTCCACCGAATATATTTTCGGGACAACGTGACAGGTGGTGAGCCCGTCGCCGTCTTTATGTCCAAGCCAACGATATAATTCGTACATAAGTTTCTAAAAAACCTATTGGTACGAGCCTGTCAACTGGGGATCGAACTCGGGTCTATTAATTCGAAATTCTGACCGCCCAACCACTCGGCTATCGTGACGATGTGTACGGTTAGTTGTTTTATGAGTGGACGAGTGGAGTGGAAGTACAGGCTTCGATTTCTGTTCGGGTCAATGTAGAAAACATTTTTCTACATTTTCTCTGGTCTGGGTGTTTGTACCAACGTTATAACTGATTGCATAATACGAGTGCATAAGTTGCTTACTTTGGGCTCAAAGCAATATATTTGATGTTATTCCTATGTATGTGTGAATACAATGTATGTAATGTATGGTTCTAACATTCGTTTTTATCAATTGCAACTAACTACGCGCGCGTTCGGCTAACGCTTAGAAAACGTTTGGCCTTCGCTATTTTACTTGCTCCCTACAATACTAAGATAGTTCTGCTACCTAACCTGTGGATGTAAAGAGTGTCTTATCAGACCAGAAGATATACCTTACCGGGCCCGGGTCGACGAAGGCGGAAAAATATTCAGGTGATTGTTTTCCAGCCTTTCTTTTCTTAACAGCCTGTACTATTCCAAATAGTGGACCTGGATGTAGGCCTCTCCCGTCGGAGAATTTACCATAAACCAGCGTGGTGCTGGACAAGCGAATTAGCGATCGCAGCATCTGACATCTTGCACCTTAGACGCCTCTGCCGCACCGGCCTGCTTGCTTATTTCTGTTATATTTTCGAGATGATTATCCCGTCATCTGTTTCCCGTCCCGTCATTTAAGTAAATTTTACTTAAATAACATAAGTAATTTAACTTAAATAACGTAAATAAAGTCACGATAGCCGAGTGGTTGGGTGGTCGGAATTTCGAGTCAAAAGATCCGAGTTCGATCCTCAGGTGGCAGGCTTCCTTCCCTATACTACTGTCTACCCCTGACAGAGGTGTAGTCTAGACAATTAAGTTCATTCGACTCACCTTCCACTGAAGACATTTTTTGGGACAACGTGACAGGTTGTGAGCCCGTCGTCGTCTTTATGGCCAAGCCAACGATTTAATTTGTACATAACACGAGCCTCGGGAATCGAACTCGGATCTCTTCCCGAATGCCGTTCACCGAACGACACGGATCACTCTTATAATATATTATTTTTAAGACTAAGAATAAGAAATATTATCATTCTCACTATTATTACTAGAAGTCACTATAGCTGAGTGGTTGAGTGGTCGGAATTTTGAATCAAGAGACCCGAGTTCGATCCCCAGGTGGCAGTACCAATGAGTTTTTCAAAAACTTATGTACGAATAATATCATTGGCTTGGACATAAAGACGGCGACGGGCTCAGCACCTGTCACGTTGTCCTGAAAATATCTTCGGTGGAAGGTGGGTCGAAGGGACTTAATTGTCTAGACTAGACCTCTGTCTACCCCTGTATTGGGAATTGCGTGAAGATATTTATTATTTATTTACTATTATTACTACCCAAGTTCATTTTCTTTTTTAAATTTAATTTTCTTTCTTTTTTAGATTATTGGTTCAGACATCAAAAATAAACTACCTCCGTGACCAAGAGTGGTAGACTAAGCAAAGAAACATTATAAAAAATGCAGTTTTTTAACTGGGAAGTAACTAAATCTTAGCATTCATTAATTTCTCTTTCTATAAAATAAGAGATAGAGAAATTCGAAAAAAAGAAATTAAAGATTGCGAGGATTCCATGACTTTTCATTCTGTTTTGTTTTTTTTTTTCCTTCAAATCACAATTGCACTAAGAAGCTTTAGCACAAATGCTGTAACTGAAAATTTCGAAATGTTTAATTTTACATTATCCATTATTTCCACGTTCAGCACAGCAAATAATAAACAAGAAAACCTGATCAGTATACAAATAAGATATTGAAATTAATTTAGCCCGTGTAAAGCTTGATTTTTATTTGAAGAGATTACAGTCACAGATATGACAAACTCGGGGCATCATGTTTTTTTTACGATGTCACAACATGCAGCATTTTAAACAAGAAACAAAGCATACGGTGCATTTAAGAATAACTAAATTCATCAACAGTAGACTTTATTTTCTTTTAATTAAAAGTCATAACGAGTTTATATACTATCTTTGTGAATGTACACCGCAAAAAGTCGATGCGTTTCCGGGTGTGAAATTTGGCCGGTCCATTTGCTTCGAACGCGCTCGGTGCGAAGCGAAAAAAGTCCGTAATATAAACGTTTCCGTGTAAAGTCAGCGGTATATTACGGTTTTTGTTGCGTTTCTATCGCATCACCGTCTAGAGGGATTCGTGAGAATGCATGCCTTGTGTACTAATCAGGCCGGTGACGTCTTCCGCCGTGCCACCTAAAATTCCCATAGAAGATTTTTTTTTGTAGCTAACGTTAATAATTACGAAGACAGTAGCGAATTATATAGTGTGTAGGTACATTAGGTATATTTGATGGAAAATGGAAATATCTTATGAGAATCTAGTGTTAAATGTCCAATCAATTGACATTTACTCTTTCTTTACAGCCTAGTAAGAGTCCAGTGCTGAACATAGGCCTCCAATTCGTTTTTCTTTATATCTTTACGCAACTACCCATACTGAGATAGCAGAGGTCAAGACATTGAAATCCTTCGACCCATTTCACCAAATCTTATTTAGGACAACATGATAGGTGGTAAGCCTATCGCCTTCTTAATGTCCGTAACTTTACAATATACTAACATATATACGTAAGTACATAAAAATTCATACAACAAATAATCATACATGACTCGAATACAAACATTCATATTCATCACACAAATGTTTTCTCTAGCTGGGTTCGAACCCACAACCATTTAATTCGACGGCAGGGTTGCAACGTTGTTATCAAGCCGTCAATAGTTACCAGTTAATAGGCTGTAAAAAATTTTATTGCTTTATTTATAGAAAAGGAGGCAAACGAGCAGGTGGCTCACGTGATGGTAAGTGATTTCCGCCGCCCATGAGCCCACGGCAACGTATCTGCAATACCAGAGGCATAGCAGATACGTTGCCGACCTTAGAGTGTCGTCGTCGTCCCCCTGAATTGGAGGAGGGGGTGTGTGGGCCTCCGGTTACCTGCACTCACCAGACGAAACGCAGAAGTTTGTTAGACTTCTACTTCACGCCGGTATTCTGTGACGTCGTGGAACTTCCCCGGTCGAGCCGGCCATTCATTCAACAACAAAAGCTGATGCGTGGCACTACCACATAACAAATATGATATTAAATATAATCGAGATATAGCTTTTCGAGATTTGCTGCGACAAATATTCGAAAGCAACATATATTATGTATATGTAAAAATGAAACATAGATTATAAAAAAGTTTTGTTAATTTATCCGTGAATCTGTTACAGTAATTAACTTTTTTCCCTCGTTGAACAGTTAATTTATGAGACGGTGTTGCAACCAGCTGTTCATTTCTGTCGCCAAATGTTTTGACATCCACAGTATGTGCGTAATTAATTTTAAATTCACCATTCCAACTAATTCGAATAAAATCGTTAATCGTAACCACAAAGCACTTCTTATCACATGCCACCTGTTCATAATAAATATATATTAAAACAATGCATTTTTAATTATTTTTATAGTACTTTAATTTTACTTGTAAGCAAGGTGGAGGTCACGGGATTGATTTTTTTTCTCATTTATTTAAAATAAAAATAAATATCTTCACGCATTTCCCAATACAGGGGTAGACAGAGGTTTAGTCTAGACAATTACGTCTCTTTGACCCACCTTCCACCAAAGATATTTTCGGGACAATGTGACAGATGGTGAGCCCGTCGCAGTGTTTATGTCTAAGCCAACCATATAATTCGTACAGAAGTTTTTAAAAAACCCATTGGTACAAGTCTGCCACTGGGGATCGAATACGGTTCTCTTGACTCGAATTTCAGACCACCCAACCACTCAGCTATCGTCACTTTTATATCACACGTGATTTTTACAGTACTTTAATTTTAATTATAAGCAAGATGGAGGTCGCAGGTTTGATGTTTTTAAATTTCTCATTTATTTAATTCTTAATAAATCTTCTTCAGATATCAGTTTCTTGCTCAGCTCCCGAGGTGAAGTACAAGTTTCAGGTATGCCTGTAATCAGTATGCCCATACGTTCCAACTTTGCCCTCAAAGATGACAACGTCTGTATAATACTGTGGGTTGTAGTTGCCACGTACCAGAGTACCTTCCTACGTTAGTTTGATATTTTTTAAAGGAGTATGTTTAAAAAAGAGTTTACAGTACACCAGAACGGAATTTTCAAGCTTCTGTTTCATCTTCTGACGACCTCTGTGGACGAGTGGCGCAAACGCCGGTTTTCAAGGTGTCACGGGTTCGATTCCCGGTAGGGTCAATATAGAAAACACACTTTTTCTGCATTTTCTCGGGTCTGGGTGTTTGTGGTACCTTCGTTGTTTCCGATTCCCATACCTCAAGTGCTTAAGCATCTTACATTGGGATCGGAGCAATGTATGAGATGTTCTATATCTACATAAATATATATATCTTCTTCACGTCTTTTCTAATAGCGAGTTTTTAGAAGGTCTAAACAATTTATAACTTTCGTTCCACTTTTCACCAAGCTCCGGTGAAAAGTTTTAAGATGTGACAGGAGGTGAGTCTCCTTCTTAGTGTCCAAACCCTCTATATTAGATGCTTGCATTGATAAAATCTTCACGGATATTCGCAATACTAGAGTAAACAGAGGTCTAGACAATTTTATCTTATCTGGAACATCTTAGCAGGTGGTGAGTATGTCATCTTCGTGTTCAACCTAACGGTACAATATACTAAAATAAATATATGTATATACATGTAAACAACAATGACTCGAGAACATTTCATATTCAACACGCCAATGTTTCTCCCGAGCGAGATGGAAACCCGAAACTCTTAGCTTCGAAAGCAAGATCACTGCTAATTAGACTCGGTCATAAGTTTCATCTTAATCTAAATATATACAATTTGCTGGTGCCTGTTCTGAAAAGCCTGTGCTTTAATGCTATTTCTTATATGGCTGTGGCTCGCCGTAGGAACATCGTGATGAACATTTAGATTCGTAAATATACGAATGCAAGACTTAAAAATATAACAATAGGACATTTGATGCATACATAAGTTATATGTAAAAAGTCATGATAGCCATGTGGTTGGAGGGTCGGAATTTCGAGTCAAGAGACCCGGGTTCGATTCCCAGGTGGCAGGCTCGTACCAATGAGTTTTTCAAAAACTTATGTACTAACTATATCGTTGGCTTGGACATAAAGACAGCGACGGGCTCACCTTCTGTCACGTTGTCCCGAAAATATCTACGGTGGAAGGTGGGTCGAAGGGAGTTAATTGTCTAGACTAGACCTCTGTTTACCCCTGTATTGAGAATGGCGTAAAAAGGAGTGCAGTTTTAAAAGTGATAAAAGCAAGCAGCTATTTGAAATGATTTTCTAACGGGCCGGAACGACTAAAACAGGCCCTTCTGCCTCTTTCTAACAAACTGTAGTTTAGTATAGTTCGTAAATCAATCAATCAATTAGATCAATGACAATTTTTCACTAGTCTTCAGCCTTGGAAGGCTGAATATTTTTAACAATTTTTATTTTCTCAAACAAAACATTTGAACGGAAAGTTTTATACATACGCATGTACTGATTCCCTCTGTAAGAAGAATCAATGTAACAACTAGAATTACAAAAAAGATAGATAAAAAATAAAATTACTACTACTACAAGTAATTTATACTAAGAACTCATATAATTGGACTAAAAATAAAATGCAGACAGAAAACTGCAGACTACGTGATACGACCATCTAAACGTAACCTACGTGGCGCCATCTACATTAGTAAATTAGAATCAAACGTGTAAAGAATTAGGAGCCTCTTCTATTGACTGTGCCCCTAGTAGTCGCGACTTACGTTAAGTCTGGCGTTAATCCGACACAATAAACGCCCTCCTTAGTCCAAAATCACGTTTTCAATATAAAATCATACATGTTCTCATTACGATAACGTTGAAATTACATGGAAACATTTTATTAAATGAATTTGATTATAGACGATGATCCCGTTAAAATTGGAACTTTATTCTGTAGCCTTTAAGATTTTTTGTAGATTGTAAAAAAACTAATCCAACTGCCATTCAATTTTAGATCAACAAAGTTTTATTTATTCCTAGTACTTTGTAGCAAGAACGTTATGCTGCAGATTTGCAACATCAGGCCCAAAAACGTTCCGCGCGCATCTGTCAATCTGTCTGTCTGAACGCGATAAACGCAATAGTAGTGCGAACGTGTTTTTCATTCTAATAGTGTTTAAGCTTTAGAGCTATTTCATTAGTAAAAAAAAATAGGCGAGATTCATGAAGTTGTGATTTATTCTATGTAAATTTTCTGAAATAAATTGTAATTCGTTACTTTAATTCTACGTTATCATTATTATTACTTAAATAATTAAACTTAAATAAAAAACCTTCACGCAATTCCCAATAGGTTCCCAACAGGGGTAGACAGAGGTCTAGTCTAGACAATTAAGTCCCTTCCACCCACCTCCCACCGAAGATATTTTTGGAAAAACGTGACAGGTGGTGAGCCCGTCGCCGTCTTTATGTCTAAGCCAACGATAGAATTCGGACATAAGTTATTTTTGAAAAACCTTTTGGTACGAACCTGCCACCTGAGGATCGAACTCGGGTCTCTCGACTCGAAATTTCAACCACCCAACCACTCGGTTATCGTGACTTAATTACGCATTAATTATTATTATTACTTGACGCAATAAACTGTGTAGCTTGGCTTTTGCAAAAAGTTATAAAATGAGTTCAAAATCTTAGCAGCGAAATCATTAAATTATTACACCACATTGCCCTAAAGATCAGCGCCCTGCAGTGGTAAGGGGCCGGCCACATAACTTATATGATTTAGGCAAACGCAGTGTAGTTGTAACTCCTCATAAAATGAAGTGTTGATCTGTAAAATGTTACGGAGAGTCAGAGGATACAGGTGGCTAAGGACCGTGCTTTATGGCTAATTTCAGGGGAGGCCTTCATTCAATTTCTTCTTATTATTATCTATAGACTATCAAGAGTCAGTTATGGACTCTTGATAGGCTATAAATAATAACAAGAAGCCGTATCTTCAAAGAAACTTGGCTCCTAATTGTTCTATCTCACGGAAATCGTGTAGGCATCCATTATTTCTATATACCATAGAACTGAAGTCGTTAGTATTATTGTAAATGTGGTTATTTGAGCATTTTGATTTCATGATAACTATTAAAATTAGCTTACTTCGAAAGGCGAATGCCAGTTTAAAACAGGAAGTCGATGAAGCCTGCGTATAAAATTACTCAAGAAATAATGTGTGTTCTAGCCAAAGTTAGACTAAACAACTTGTTTGCATATGTAAATGGTTTGAAGAACAACAAACAACCGGATGTCTTCCGATTAAGCTCAAATACCTGGCTGCGAACTGCGAATGTTCAGATAAAAAAGCATACAACAGGTGACTGGATCGACCGTTTAATAGACTGATTTTGATGTGACAAGTGACTAAGAGGCTATAGAAATACGCAGAGTGGTTAACATTTATACATTAAACAAAAATTACATGCGTATTTATATTCTTTATACACGAAAACAATGTAGAAATGGATGACATTACAGTAGTAACAAAGAGATATGTTGTAATAACAATAGTAAAATATTATTTATAATAAAAATTGTGTAAGTTAATGAAGTTAAATAATTTAAACATACAATAAATAAATATATTACATAATGTCTATTCTTTGAATTACTTTACATCTAAAGCTTCAATTAATTATATCTTAACGCAATTTCCCATACTGGGGTAAGTAGAGGTCTAGAAAAGTAAGTCTTTTCGTTAATTTTTACCAAACCTTATGTAGGACTACGTGACAGGTAGTGAGTCTAGCGGTAGAATATACTTACATATTTATGTATTTAAGTATATGTGTGTCTTAACATAGATAAAAAATATTAATTTATGATAAAAATAAATAAATATCTTCACGCAATTCCCAATACAATAAATAAATATATTACATAATGTCTATTCTTAGAATTACTTTATATCTAAAGCTTTAATTAATTACATCTTAACGCAATTTCCCATACTGGGGAAAGTAGAGGTCTAGACAAGTAAGTCTTTTCGTTAATTTTTTACCAAACCTTATGTAGGACTACGTGACAGATGGTGAGTCTAGCGGTAGAATATACTTACATAGTTATGTATTTAAGTATATGTGTGTCTTAACATAGATAAAAAATATTCATTTATGATAAAAATAATTAAATATCTTCACGCAATTCCCAATACAGGGGTAGACAGAGGTGTAGTCTAGACAATTACCACCTTCTGCCAAAATATTTTCGGGCCAACGTGACAGGTGGTGAGCCCGTCGCCGTCTTTATGTCCAAGCCATCGATATAGTTCGTGCCACCTGGGGATCAAACTTGGGTCTCTTGACTCGAATTCCGACTGCCCAACCACTCTTCCACTCTCATTTATTTAATTCTTTATAAACCTATATCAGTTTTTGCTCGACTCCCGAGGCTTACATTGGCCCATTTATAGATACTCTTTATTTTTGTGTTTAAACTAATATTTATGTGTCATTTTTATTCCGTGCCATATAATTATAAGCCCTCTCCTATTTCGAAATACGTAGATCTCTAAGCAAAAAAATTTCTTCATTTTTATGTTTCGAATATATAAATAAATATATTTAAATACGGAACCATGCATCACACTGTTCCTTCAGGCAGCGCGTGTCTCATAGAGCATGTGCTAAATAATTACACTAAAGCCTACCGTGCCATGCGTCGAGTCACTCTAACTACTACACGATTAATGTGTAGTTTTTAAGCTTAATCACAATGGAATAAAGTCTATTTTCATTGAATTTAAATTTGAGTCATCTTTTTTTTTAAAGTAGTAAGGCGCCAGCTCTTCACCTGTGCCAATTATTTATAATATTGAGTTCAATGATGATATATTATGAGTAGCATTATGAGTTTGCGTAGACTATATCTACATCGTATCATGCCAGTATTTTTAATGTATTATAAATAGGGATATTAAATATTTAATGGAAAGTAATGTATACTCTATTTCTGTATATATTTATACCTAAATTTTTAACAAACGTATACATAAAATTTTTATGTTAGGTAACACTGAGGTGATAATATCGAGGAAACAGGTCAGTTGCAGGTTTTGATACGGTCACTATTAATACTTCAACACAAATTAGTCACGGTAGCCGAGTGGTTTGGTGATCGGAATTCCAGTCAAGAGACCCGAGTTCGATCCCCATGGCTTGTACTAATAGATTTTTCAAAAACTTATGTACGAGTTACACCTAAGTCGACGGGCTCACCACCTGTTAGGTTGTCCCAAAAACATCTCTTCGGTGGAAAGTGGGTCGATAGGACTTAATTGTCTAGACCTCTGTCTACCACTGTATTGGGAATAGCGTGAAGATATTTTTAACACTAATAGACCAAAAACCAATGAACAAATCAATCAATAAAATGTAACTAAACATATTCCGTGTGGTTATGGCGTAAGGACATACCACCTCATTTCTTTCCATGGGCGTCATGAAAGGCGACTAAGGGAAAAGCTTCACTTGGCTACCGACAAATGGCAGAATAAAGTATATCTTTCACTCCGTTCTCAATACAGGAGTAGACAGAGGTCTAGACAATTAAGTCCTTTAGACCCACCTTCCGAACGCCGAACTTCCCGCTGAAGACATTTTTGGGCCTACGTGGCAGGTGGTGAGCCAGTCTCTTTATGTCTAAGCCAACGATATAAATCGTACATAAGTTATTGACAAAAACCCTGCATGAGCATGACAAAAACCCTGTATGAGCCTGCCACCTGGGAATCCAACTCGGGACTCTTGACTCGAATTTCGATCATCCAACCACTCGGCTATCGAGACTTTTATATAATAAAACGTATATATCAGAATAAACTTCTCGAAAAATACCAGACCTATCAGCAGACCGACGATGAGACTGCGACAGGCAGCTTGCCAAGCGTGGCGATTGTAACAATCTTTGCCTTATAGGAGACACTAATGTCCTGCAGTGGACTTTTACAGGTCATTATGATGATGATGAACCAAGTGTGACCCTTCCAACTATTCTTGGCCAGTATGTATTAGTGGATTGGTGTAATAGAGTTGGACGTTGTTGTTCTTCATCGACCTTCCTGTTTTCCATAGACAAAGTGAAAGAATTGCTTCTATGAGATAGACTCTTTTACCTTTGGCACCACCACGACTTTATCAACGATGCACCTACGGCTAGAGTCGTGAAGCATATAGACAATAGCGCCACTTATCATTCCATGCGCCTCCCCCGCAGTTGATTAGGAAAGCTGTACAATAAGCAATCATGGTATCCTGGTCCTTTAGATTTGTGGTGAAGGGAAATAAGTCTTTCTCCCTTATCTTCACGTCTTGGCCGTGAGTCGAATTTCGACAGTATAAAAATTTACCATCTTAGACCTCTAAAGGAAGAGCCTAGAATATAGCGTAGGTGACGGGCAGGTGACAAAATAAATAAAGTATCTTGAATAACGTAAAGAAGTCACGATAGCCGAGTGGTTGGGTGGTCGGAATTTCGAGTCAAGAGTCCCGAGTTGGATTCCCAGGTGGCAGGCTCATGCTAATGGGTTTTTGTCAATAACTTATGTACGATTTATATCGTTGGCTTAAACATAAAGAGACTGGCGTTCGATCCCTAAGTGGCAGGCTCGTACCAAAGGGTTTTTCAAAAACTTATGTACGAATTATATCGTTGGCTTGGATATAAAGACGGTGACGGGCTCACCACCTGTCACGTTGTCTGGAAAATATCTTCGGTGGAAGATGGATCAAAGGGACTTAATTGTCTAGACTAGACCTCTGTCTACCCCTGTATTGGGAATTGCGTAAAGACATTTATTTATTTATATATTGAATGACGTAATAAAGAACTTAAATGACAACCTCCGTGGACGAGTGGTGTAAACTCCTGTTTTGAAGGTGTCGCCATCTCGATGTCCCGGGGTCGATTCCCGGTCGGGTCGATATAGAAAAACCACTTTTTCTACATTTTCTTGGGTCTGGGTATTTGTGGTACTTTCGTTGTCTCCGATTCCCATACCTCAAATGCTTTAGCATCTTACATTGGGATAGGAGCAATGAATGTGATGTAGTCCCTCTGTATATATGTATTTATTTAATTATTATTAATTAATTAATCTTCACGCCAGTTACAATACAGGGGTAGCAGAGGTGTAGACAATTAAGTCTTTTCGATCAAACTTTAACCTTGGGACCACACTGCACATTTGGACACAATGCAACTATTTTGAATATTTATCAAAATTAGTCAGACGATGTTTACTGCGATCAATGATCTCGCTTTAAGATATATACATCCATGATGAATATATCTTAACGCAATTTCGCATACTGGGGTAGGTAGAAGTCTAGACAATGTCCTTTTGACCCACTTTTACCGAACCTTTTTTGGAACAGCGTGATAAGTGTTGAAGCTATCGCTGTCTTAATGTCCAAACTAATAATAAAATGTATTTACACATATAAACATCCGTGATAGAAAAAAACATTCATATTAATCATACAAATGTTTGTGTGATGAATATGAATGTCCCCTAGTAGATCCAAAACAAAAATTAAATGACAGTCGTCATCTTACCATTTAAATCAAATTTAAATAATGTAAGAAATATTTAGAAATATTTTTATGTTTTAATTACTTAAATGTAATAAAATAAAATCGTTAACATGTTACAAAATCTACGGCATATCAAACAAAAAAAATAATATGGTAACTCTACAAAAGAATTTTATTGCATGAAAATATAAAACGTTACGAAATAACCAATGCATAATAAATCGTAAAGAAGAGATTGTTTTATAACAATCATTGTCCTTGTTACATCTAACGGGTCGGCGGAATGCGGGCTAATAGAATGCAACTAGGCGTTTCGCGTACGAAATGCGTCGGTGCATTTAAAAATAATGCACCGATAAACGGCGACCATGACATTATAGGAACTGCTGTTACGCTGTTTATGACAAAACGCGGCGTGAATGTTTCAATAAATATTCTGGGGCAAGTACAATCGACGACGTAATTATTAACTCAAAAAAAATAATATAATAAATAATATCTTCACGCAATTCCCAATACAGGGGTAGACAGAGGTGAAGTCTAGACAATTAAGTCCCTTTGACCCACCTTCCACCGAAGATATTTTCGGGACAACGTGACAGGTGGTGAGCCCGTCGCCGCCTTTATGTCCAAGCCAACGATGAAATTCGTACATAAGTTTTTGAAAAACTTATTGGTACTGCCACCTGGGGATCGAACTCGGGTCTCTCGACTCGAAATTCCGACCACCCAACAACTCGGCTATCGTGACTTTAACTCAAAAAGAAATATTTATCAACAAAATAGAAGAATAAATATCTTCAATCATATTCCCTATACTGGTATAGACGGAGGTTTAGACAGTTAAATAATTCAACCCATGTTTCACAGAAGACTTTGGGACAACGTGACAGGTGGTAAGCCTGCTATGTTCTGCCTTGAAAAGCCACAAACTTGATTAAGGTTTAGAACAACAACAACAACTTATGTAAGAAATTAGCACAATAGTGGAGTGACGAAAAGACAGTCCTTAAGTTCTTTCCATCAAGAGAAGCAAGCTCTACCTGGTGAAGGATACTTGAGACATTCCGATGTAGAATATATACGGTACGGTAAAAAAATATCTTCATGCCATTCCTAACACAGGGATAGACAACTAAGTCCTTTTCGATCCTCCTTCTACCGAAGATATTTTCTGGGTCAACGTGACACGTGGTGAGCCCGTCGACATCTTTATGTCCAAATGTAATGTGTAAATCTGAGGTAAAAAATAAAAGTGTTAAAGAATTTGTTAGCTTGCTTAAGTTTCTTTCTTTCACCTTTTTCTATCTTTTCCTCCTTTGCTCCTTCAGAGTCATCTGTACCTACTACATTTTACATACTACACGTATGAGTATATATTAGTTATCACTACCTCATACATACAATACGGCCAGATATAGTCCTTTTGCATGACACTGACCTCTCCATTAGGACAATCGCCAAGCATGGCATGCATATTGGCGATCGCAATACCAGACACCTTGCACATTAGACGCTGCTACCGTGTGAGAGACTGCTGCCGTCTACTGAATTTTCGTTAGACATTTATCCCTCGATCTTTCCGTTGTTAATAACATTTTTAAGGTTTTCTTAGTTAAGTTAAGAATTTCCCTTAGTTGTCTCCTACGACTCCCAGGTAATGAAAAAGGATGATATATTCTTAAGCCAACTGCCAACGCAATGACCACTGGTAAGCGTAAAGATATCTATGGAATTCATAGACAAATAAATAAAATAAAAAATAAAATATCTTCACGCAATTCCCAATACAGGGGTAGACAGAGGTCAAGTCTAGACAATTAAGTCCCTTTGACCCACCTTCCACCGAAGATATTTTCGGGACAACGTGACAGGTGGTGAGCCCGTCGCCGCCTTTATGTCCAAGCCAACGATGAAATTCGTACATAAGTTTTTTTTTTTGAAAAACTCATTGGTACTGCCACCTGGGGATCGAACTCGGGTCTCTCGACTCGAAATTCCGACCACCCAACAACTCGGCTATCGTGACTTTACATACATAGACAAATAAATACTTCTTTTACTTTTCTCGCGAATACTGCAAATACTTAGGAGATTGTGTGACCATCGGGTGACTTTTAAGGACCGATGACAAAGATAGACCAATAATTATGATTTTATCAAACTTGGTGTCTTAATTGAACAGTGATTGTTTGAATTGTGAACAATCATGTTGCCGCTGCTTTGAACACGCGACTGTCTTTTTCAACACGCAATATACTTACTTTTAATCTTTTTTGATGCTTATTTGTTTATTGTAAGTACATATTGTTAAATATTTGCTAGTGATAAGATGGGTCACAATAGCCGAGTAGTCACGATAGCCGAATGATCGGATATTGAGTCAAGAGATCCGAGTTCGAACCCCAGGGGAGAGACTAGTATCTATAATTCTTTTTAAACTTATGTACGATTACATTATTATCTGGTATCACCTCATTGACTGGTACATAAACACGGCGACATGCTCGCCAACTGTAATACCAAAATAAGATCCGATGAAATGTGGGTCGAAAAGGCTAAACTGTCTAGACCTCTGGCTACTACACTACGACTGGCTCTGACTACTACTAAATAATATCATAGTAACGATTACGTATATCACTAATAACGATTGCGTATGAAAACTCAAAACTTTTTAAATTAAAATTCTACTATTTGTATACTTCACTTATTAAAAGTTTTTAGATTTCTTTACAAATATGTGTTTATAAAATGTAAATAGTAATGAGAATCGTAAACCAATATTTTATAATGATTAAATCATTATAAAATATTCGTTTACGATTCTCAATAGAAAACAAAGTCATCGTTAAGACTTAGTTTGTAATATATTCCTTATAAAAGGTTAATATTGTTTTTATTCATGAAGTGTTATTGTTTGGATTGCTTTTGTTTGCATTGTGTATGTACTTCAATTTTATTACAGCGATTTAACTCAAATTGTTTTTTTACGATTATATAACCCTATTGATTTTACAACTCAAAATAAATCGATATGATATTTTATAATAGATTTTTTGCATGTCTTTAAATAAATTACACATACAAGGATGATACTGCAATTTGAATTTAATGGATTACACATGTATAAAAAGTTAGTAAATAAAATAAAATTCTAAAATGTTTTTTTAATAATCTAATAATATAATTCGTAGACAAATCGTGTAATTTACATACAGCCAACAGTAGCCGTAGTATAAAATTTATATATTACCATATTATTAAATAAATATATAAATATCTTCACGCAATTCCCAATACAGGGGTAGACAGAGGTCAAGTCTAGACAATTAAGTCCCTTTGACCCACCTTCCACCGAAGATATTTTCGGGACAACGTGACAGGTGGTGAGCCCGTCGCCGCCTTTATGTCCAAGCCAACGATGTAATTCGTACATAGGTTTTTTTTTTTTAAAACCCATTGGTACGAGCCTGCCACCTGGGGATCGAACTCGGGTCTCTCGACTCGAAATTCCGACCACCCAACAACTCGGCTATCGTGACTATATATATCGTGACCATATTATTAATATATATATTACCATATTAACTATTAACATGAATAAACACGAAGGCGTTCGTTGATTTTTATTACGAAGGGTTTCGTTTATTTTTTACAGTGGTAGTGCCACGCATCAGCCTTTGTTGTTGCATGAATAGGCCGGTTTGACCGGGGAATTACCACGACCTCACAGAATACCGACGTGAAGTAGAAGTCTAACAAACTTCTGCGTTTCGTCTGGTGAGTAGGTAACCGGAGGCCCACTCCCCCCCCCCACCCCCAATTCGGGGGGGGGGGGGGGACCCTAAGGGAGGCAACGGATCTGCTATGCCTCTGGTATTGCGGTTGTTCATGGGTGGCGGTAATCACTTACCATCATGTAAGCCACCTGCTCGTTTGCTCCCCTTTTCTATAAAAAAAGGCTTTTAAGTCTACTGCTAGAAATGCTGGGTTGATGATCCAAGTGTGAGACCCCAAAACGCACCTTATAATGTCCAACACCGGTCTGCTTCATTTTCTCCTGGTATTTTTTCAACATTTTAGTAGGTCGCTATTACTGTACCAATACAAATCTTTTCCTTTAGTCTCCTCTTTCGAAACCCACGAGTAGAAAGGGGGTCATATTCTTCACCATTACCACAAAAAATATTTTATCTATTTAACAACACATGAATATATTTATTAACTGCTTACAAGCTCTATATTATCTTATTATCAATGCTGCAGCATAAATACCATTGTCAACTGACAAATTGGAATAAATCCAAAAAGGATTAAGATAGAATATCTGAAAACGAGTAATTACACTGTACTGGGTCTCTTTACTTACAAACACAATCGAAACAGAAGTTATTTTGCTATTCGGTAATAGGTAATGGAAATATTGAAGTTATATTATTACATTATACTTCTACATTTTTCAGATAAGTAGGACAAAAATTTGTTTTAGCTAAAATGTATCTTCAAGGCATTATCAATATTCTTAATAAATAATAAAGAAATAAATAATCAATAAATAAATAAATATCTTCACGCAATTCCCAATACAGCGGTAGACAGAGGCCTAGTCTAGACAATTAAGTCCTTTTGACCCACCTTCCACCGAAAATATTTTCGGGACAACGTGACAGACAATTCGTACAAAAGTTTTTGAAAAAACCTATTCGTACGAGCCTGCCTGAGCTGTACGGGGATCAAACTCGGGTCTCTTGACTTGTATTCCGACCACCCAACCACTCAGCTATCGTAACTACTAACCATTTTTACCTATTTATTAATAATATTATATTGTATTAATAATTGGTTTGTATACATATATAGACAGGGACAATCGCATACATTGCTTCGATGCCAATGTAAGATGCTAAAGCACTTGTGGTATGGGATTGATAAAATGTAGAAAAAGTGGTTTTTCTACATTGACCCAACCGGAACTCGAACCCCGGACCTCAAGATGGCGGCACCTTGAAAACCGGTGTTTACGCCACTCGTCCACGGAGGTCGTCGTATGTATATAATAGTTATAATATTGTAATACAGATATTAGATAGTATTAATATTGGTCAAAGAAACTTGCAACTGTCAAACCATCCATAAATATAAATGATATCGTAAAATACATACAATTATTCCATTTTGTCACCGACTGTACGAACAAGGAAACATGTAATAATCAGACAAGTCAATGCTAAACGTAAGTTTACTGTTGGAGCTTGTTTTGGGTCCTACATGCTTTTCAAGTATATTGCCTGATTTCAAACACCGTTTTTTTTTTTTAGTTTTTCATGCATTAAGCAAAATATCACTAAATCGATAAAACGCGAAACGCCATTTGTGATTATTACAAAAAGTCTATCATTATGCTATTTAACAACATTTTCAGGCTAATTACATTAACAACCTTCAACCTTCTTTATTGGAAATTTCCAAGTCTGCTTGTTACAACCACGTGGCTCTTAATCAGCATTGCTGACTGTTGAGTCATTAGCGTCACCTTGTCATTTCATTTTGATTTCGAATCCCAGACAATTTTTATATTGTTCTAAAACAATTGAGCCACGAAGGAAATACATATGTATGTGTTAACCTTTGCCACGTTATTTCAGTTAACATATTTATGCATTTTAGTCATTTTCTAGTGGAAAAATAAATGCATAGATTTCAATTTTATAAATAATATATTAGAATATGTTTGTGAGTTTGTATGTGCTGTTTTTAAATTGTAATTATATATAAATAGAAAATCATAATCATTTATATAATTACAATTTATATATAATTACATACATACATAATGGCCAATTACAGGCCACTGCAGGACATAGGCCACTGCAGGACTCTCTCATAGGGAGGATTTGCCATAATTGGCATGCTCATTGGCAATCGCCGAAGCACACCTCTCGCACTTCAGACGCTGCGGCCCATCTTCGGTCTGATTCAAAGATGTTTCCCTTATTCGCCCCTTACGACACCCAGGGCAAGAAAGGGAGTGTCAATATTCTTACACCGTTACCATAAATGAATATAATATTAGAACGAAAAATGTTTAGTTGATATTTGAAAACAGAATGTATGCCTGTATTTTGTATTTATGTTGTCCTAGACACAATGGCTATTTTTTCTATCTGAAAATATTATCTTATTATCTTGTCTAATTATCTTTTCTTATACATATTATACGTCGTCTATGTCGAATTGGCAATTATTGATAAATTTTTAGACCTGAATCAAATATACCTTAATAAATATAGCATGAAATTACAAACTTGAATGAATTGCTTAATTTTTTTTCTCATGAATTCGAAGCCTCTTTGATAAATTATAAATCAAAACGAGCTTAAGCTACGTCAAATTCTTGCGTCGGAATTATCAAGGGCTTTCCCTTTCGTCTCCGTACAAGGAAAGCTTGATAATAGAATTTACGTCGCATACCATAGTAAGAAATGACCAGTAAACACCGAACTAGATACGTGTACAACACAATCATATTAAACCTTATGTGTAGGGTGTAAGGTGTAAAATACGTCAGCGTTCCCGTGCAAAGCTCTTATTACTCTGTTCAGGAATGTTGATCGGAAGGCAGTTTTGATCGGTTTTTGCGTAGCGATTCAGAAGGACGTTTCTTCATGAAATTAAATGTTGGCGGTCCGTGCGTTTTAAGCAATTCAATGTTTATGTGTAAACAAATATGCACATTAAAGATTAAATAATAATAATCATGTGATACATTCTGTGAAATATTGATTTCGTTTTTAAGGATTATGTATTCTATGTTTTTTTAATTTTATTATCTGTATATCGTCAGCCAGTTAATGTAAACTGATCTAATATTAAATTAAGAAAATTTAGGCGAAGTCGGAAAAAATAGAACCAGCAAGCTCGCGTCTGACGACGTCCGTGGACGAGTGGCGTAAACAACTGTTTTCAAGGTGCCGCCATCTCGAGATCCCGGGTTCGTTTCTCGATACCGTCAATGTAGAAAAGCCAATTTTTCTACATTTTCTCGGTTCTGGGTGTTTGTGTTGCCTTCGTTGTTTCCGATTCCCGAACCTCAAGTGCTTTAGCATCTTACATTGGGATCAGAGAAATGTATGAGATGTTTGTCTATATACGTACTATATGTATAACTAATGATGCAATCCGTGTGCAAAGTCTTTTCTGTTTTCTTTTTCTCGTTTCTTTTATGTATATGTACCCTTTATGAAGTTATTTTTTTTCTGTATTTATATTTAGGTTTAGGTATTAGATATTTTAATTATTCATTATTATTTCATATTTTAAATTCGTTTATTGTCATTTGTCGGTTAATCTAACACACTTAGTGTTTTAATTTGTTTTTAATATTATTTAATTTCTATTGGATACCAAGAAACATATTTCCTTTCTTCCTATAGTTTTTGTCGTAGGTAGAGTTCGCAGAAAAACGTGCATTGCTCGCGCTCGGAATAAGGCTAAACAGTTATCACCAAACTTCGCAGATTTTAGGTGATTATGTCCTGAAATATTTTGCAGCCGCAATGCTGCAATACAAATCAGATATTCGTTATACTGTTTTCCATCATATGTACATTTTTTATAATGGATCAGGACAACTAACCAATACATTGACATTGTTTCTATGGCGCGCTCTGTGAATAAAAGTATCAACCGGAGAAATCGTGGGTTGCAATCTCACCAGTTTCAGTTTATTTTCAAGACTATTAATTAAAAAAACGCTTATTGTGTTGAACTTAATGATGGCGATAGGCTCACCACTTGTCACATTGTCCCAAAAAATATCTTCGGTAAATGGTGGGTCGAAAAACTTAATTGTATGGACATCTGTCCTCAGTATTGGAAATAGCGTTAAGATTGTTTTTATTTATTTATTTTATTTATATTATTTAGATTTTTATTTACATAGTAGACTAAGAGAACTTCGTACCAGCTCATAATCAATATACATTGCATCAATTTATTGCCGAAAAAAAAAGCTTTTTATACAATCCCACTTATTTTTGTGAATATTTCGTTATTTTAATATTCATAAAAATAATTGGGCTATTCTGCTATTCAGGGCGAAGAAATTTCCAATCAAAGCACATAAAACTCGATCGCCAATTTCGAGTTAAATATGAATTAACTCAGCTGTCTTTATTTTATAGATATATATCACGGCTTTTCAGTTAAAATTTAAGCTTAATATTTTTTTATGACAGACAAATAAAAAGTTATGGGCGACTTAAATTTTTACAGAGCAGTCCGATTCCTTTCGTGGTTAGTGCATACTTTGAAGTTGATATCAAATAAATTAGAAAAAAAAAATCGCCATTTAGACGTTACGTATGGGTACATCATCATAATCATAGAAAGTATTAAATATAAATAATACACAATAAATATCTACACGTCATTCACAACACAGGGGTAGACAGAGGTCTAAACAATTAATTCGTTTCGACACACCTTCCACCGAAGATATTTTTAGGACAACGTGACAGACAGCAGCCACCTGGGGATCGAACTCGGGTCCCTCGACTCGAAATTTCGACCACCCTAACACTCGGCTATCGTGACTCAAGTATTAAATATGATATAGAAATCGCTAAGAATGTAATAAAATAACGAGGGATTGATTTATTAATCATTATATCCTTTGTCAGTGCGGACAAAAAGCGGTCCAAACAAGGGAGGATATCTAATACCTAAAATGGTTCGTCGCCAGAGCCCATCGGAATTCGGTTACAAGATGTTGGGTTTTTTAGCCCCGCAAAAACCTATGTTCACATAAAGTTTTGAAGACAACAAAATTTGTTTGATATAGTTAACATTTCTATAGTGTGACACAAACTTTAACACTTATATATAGATAATAACATACATAGATAGGTCAACATCACATACATTGTTCAGATCGCAATGTAAGAAACTTGATGTATAGGAATCGGAAACAACGAAGGCACTACAAACACCCATACCCGAGAAAATGTGGTTTTTCTTTATTAACCAGTCCGGGAATCGAACACGGGACCTCAAGATGGCGACAAACCGGTTGACAACCGGTGTTTACGCCTCTCGTCCACGGAGGTCGTCAATAAACAAACATTAATAAAAACTTCTTTTCTATATATGTTAATTAATCTGTTTATTTTCGGCCATTCGGTTCGGTTCATTTCTTACAAGTATACCATATTTTAAGTCACTATAGCCGAGTGGTAGCGTGGTCGGAATTTCGAGTCGAGAGACCCAAGTTCGATCCCCAGGTGGCTGGCTCGTACCAATGGGTTTTTCAAAAACTTATGTACGAATTATTTCGTCGGCTTGGACATAAAAAGGGCAACGGGCTCACCACTTGTCACGTTGTCTCAAAAATATCTTTGGTGGAAGGTGGGTCGAAACTATTTAATTGTTTAGACCTCTGTCTACCCCTATATTGGGTATGGCGTGAAGATATTTATTTATTTTCTTTATATTATTATTTATTCGTGTGGTTAAGGCGTGAGAATCCTGACAGTTGGTGTAATAACCATTTCGAAAAATACCTGACGGCAAATGCGCGTATTAAACTTTGTAATCCATAGTAAACGCAAAACTTTACTACTTAAAAATTTAAATACAGAGAATTATCTCTAACAATATTGTAACAAATGTTTTCTTAAACAACATCTATATTTATCTGTCATAAGATATTTACGTTATTAAAAAGGAATGCACCACCACCACTACACTCTGTACCAGAAAATAGAAATTAAATTTCCGCAAAGTAAAGCCGGAGTCTATTATCATACAGATAATATTTCGAAACTACATTGGAAATACTACTTAATTTATCTATAGTAAGAGAAAAAATTATACCGTGTGGTAACGGCGTAAGAATATTCTCACTGCCTTTCTTCCCGTGGATGTCGTCAGAAGCGACTAAGGGATAGAGCCTTGAATATCGATAAGAAGATGGCGGGATAACCATTTTTAAAAATATCATACCAAAATAATCAGATCACAGATGGGCAGCAGCGTCTGAGGTTCGAGTGGACTGGTACTGCGATCGCCAATCAGCTTTTTAAATTTAGAATTTGTACAATGGAATCGTCATTCCAGTGCAGTTAGTCTTCAATCTTGTAATATATGTGGGTATCATTCGCGGTGTCATTTTTCGCCTATTGCCAAAAGAATGCACCATGATTTTAGTTCTAAATTATGATGAAAATATTAGAATAGGATAGGGCAATGAGAAAGAGAGCCCTGGAATATACCAGACCATAATATAGAAAGCTGGTGACGGGTAGCTGTGTCAATGACGGTAGCAAATCTTCTGACACAAGAGAGGCCCATATCCTGCAGCTTTAACGCAATAAATACAGGGGTAGACAGAGGTCTAGTCTAGACAATTCAGTCCCTTCGACCCACCTTCCACCGAAGATATTTTCGGGGCAACGTGACAGGTGGTGAGCCCGTCGCCGTCATTATGTCCAAGCCAACGATATTCGTACATAAGTTTTTGAAAACCCATTGGTACGAGCCTGCCACCTGGGGATCGAACTCTGGTCTCTTGACTCGAACTTCCAACCACCCAACCACTCGGCTATTGTGACTTAAAACAAGCTGTTAAAATGTATACTACGTTAAAACAACCTTTATCTTTATTTCAAGAGTTGTTTCCACGCATTTCCCAATAGTGTGTTAATCAGAGGCATAAACAATTTTGGTCCTTTTAAGTCATCTTGACCACTCATGAACCTGTTGTATGTATGTGTATGTATGTATGTATGTATGTATGACTCGAGTACAAACACTCGTATTCGTTGCACGAATACGAGTTTACCCACAGTAGAATTCAAACCCTGAACCCTTAATTCAAGGAAAGGTCAACTACGCAATCGGTAAATCTAAAAGGCGCAAGTTTTGCCCCATATGGATTTCCGTTCCAATGGATTCTGTTTCTATTTCTGGAGCGAAGCACGTCAGTTTTAGTTCCTTCCATTTGATCTCTTCCGTGCATTAGCCCATTGACTTTGCGAAAAGATAAAGCTCTCTGTAGATCTCTATGCATCTTCTATCGCATTAACAATGGCAAATGTTCAGAAGAACTGTTGGGAACGATTGCAGCTACCGTATTTCACCATTGTACATCGCGTAAAAATCTTAAACTCCATGAATTTCATATAGATAGCAATCTACCAAACATATACAGAGCGGTTTTTAAGAAAATTTACTAGCACGTACAAAACCCTTGTGATACTCTCGCCAATACTTCCGAACGATTAAGACCTCAAGTCCTAAGGGAAGGTCACTTAGAAGAAAAAACCTTATTCTATCCTTAAAGGTCAGCAAAGCACCCTCAGTTCGCCGGGTGTTGCTGATGTTAACAGGTGTCGCTAGTCACTTACAATCCGGTGAATCAATTGCTCGTATTATTTCTATGCGCTAATGTATAAAAAAGACATTAATTATTGCAACTATTATAACTAAGTTCTTAAACAAATCTGTTTAGTTATAACTGATGCAATTAAAACGATTGTACCAAATGTTAAATACGATAGAGAATTACGACAAAAATAAATATAATAGTCATCTGATCATCCAAGCTTTTAAAACATACAAAACATCCATTATTATCCTGTGATCATCTCATACAGAAAATGTATTTAACGCTTTAAATTAATCAACCCATAAAATAACCATCTAACGAACAATGAAGAATTTTGACAGTCTACCCATAACGGTTTAGACCTATTGTTTACAAACGATGCGTCCGGTATTTTTTATAAGAAAAAAATTCATCAAACCCTTTCTATTTGTGGACATCTGCCGAAATCGGTTTTGCGCTTTTTTATTAAAAAAAAAATGCGGGTGCAAAACGTCCGTATTAGTTTTTATCCCGATCTGCAATGTTTGATAAACGGCAACCCTTTTAACAAACATGGCGGAATGTAATCAGATTTCGGCATGTGCTATCTTTTTTTATTCAAGAAACACGATAGTTCTTGAGTATGGAGTGTGCCTATTGTGGCTGACAAAATGTATTTGCTTTCTACGTCTTCCGCGTTATAAAAAAAAACGGCACGAGCCCTTTTTGACGATGCCACTTACTATTGTAGTGGCACATGTTTGTCTTCTATTGATCACATTTCAGCAATAGATTCGTTATAGAACTTTATGATATATTTATTTTCGTGTTATATTTATAATAATATTATTATTAAAGTAATAAAGTTTGATTGACGATTATTACTTTATTAAAACCATAAAGTAATGGTCATAAGAACCATAACGTTATTTCGACGACTTCCGTGGACGAGTGGCGTAAACACCAGTTTTTAAGGTGTCGCCATCTCGAAGTCCCAGGTTCGATTCCCGGTCGGGTCAATGTAGAAAAGTCACGTTGTTTCCGATTCGTATACTTCAAAGTGCTTTAGCATCTTACATTGGAATCGGAGCAATGTATGTGATGTTGTCCCGATCTAAAATGTATTTATATATATACTACGTCCAAATTATACTTAATATTATAAATAGGAAAAGTTTGTGAATTTGCAAGTTTGTATGAAGAAATTCGAAATAAATTATCTGATTCTTTTTTTTTTCTAAAAGAAAGTTACAGCTATGACTTTTAAATGAGCGAAGTAATCACGATGTTGATAATAACAAATTTAAATAAATACGTCACGAATTTAAATAAATTGTCTCGATAGCCGAGTGGTTGAGTGATCGGAATTTTGAGTTGAGAAACCCGAGTTCGATCCCCAGAGCAGCCTGGGCGCGTACCAATGGGTTTTTCAAAAAATTATGTACGAATTATATCGTTAAAAAAATCGGCTAAAGACGGTGACGGTGACTGTCACGTTATCCCTAATATATCGTCGGTGGAAGGTGGCTCGAAGAGAATTAATTGTCTAGACTAGATCTCTGTCTACCCCTGTATTAGGAATTGCGTGAAGATATTTATTTATTTTCATTTATTTAAATAAATACGCTTCGTTATTTGAATAACTGGAGGATTATTTTGCGTTCTTATTTATAACAATTTATTTGCAAATTTGTTGTCAGAATTGATCGACCAACCGACCGACCAAGGATTCTTTACAAGACTATTGAAACAAAAAAATAAGTCTTAATGTGACATATTCCTTAAGATAAATATTGCAAAAAATAAGTATTAAAAAAATCATTCAAACATTGGAATTCGGTTAAATGAGAGAAGAATGTTATTAAATTTTCAAAAATGTAATAGAATTATAAGTATTCATTTACGATGCATTTACAAATAAATTTATTAATAGAAATTTTAAACACTTAATTTACCACGTGCTAAGCGAGGAAGACAGAAATAGTGAGCAAACCTGCATTCTAGTGGAATAATTATTAAAATAAAAACCTTTAAAAAAATATGAAGTCCATCAGCCATTGGAGTAGATTGGCTTCAATGTTATAAGTTAAATTTCAGTGATACCTATAGTATAAGAAACGACACACTTCTTTAATATAGTTTTGATACACTATAAAGTTATCATAATGATCAACCAAATTATAGTGATCATGTCCTATTAAACTATTTAAAAACTTTCTTCACGCTATTCTTAATGTTGGGCTAGACAGAGGTCTAGACAATTAAGTTCTTATGTCCCCTTTCCTGTCGCCGAAGACATTTTTTGGGATAACGTGACAAGTAGTGAGCCTGTCGCCGATACAAACTTTCGCTAGGTTAAAACCTAATTGGTTAAAACTCGATCAACAAAAACAGTTCAACTTTCTTTTGTTATTTACAATTAATCCAGCTTAAAAAATATTTCGTGTAGGTATAAATTCCAAGTTTCTTTTGACCCAGAAACAATTTACCACTTACAACTTTCAACACATTTGTGCAAAATTCCGATCACAACAATAACGAAACTTGTTTTTATTGAACCTTGTACTTAAAATAGCATGAAATATTGTGTAAAAGTGATTTAAGCTTAAAATGCAGTGATGAATGCCGTTATCAAACACATATTTTCATACTCATTTGATATTATCATTGATAAAATTAAATAACTTTGGTATATTTAACAAATTCCTTCTTTATTTTCAATAAGTTAAAACATTCTGATAGTTTTTTTACTTTTAATTTAAAATTAATTTTAACACTGGCATACCATTGACATAACATCATTTCATTAAAAAAATTAGGTTGGCTTTTTTTTTTTTAATTTTTTGGTCAACCGTATACGGTATTGAAAAATAATTACAATGGAACTTAATGGATTGCTTGAGAAGCCGATACAGACGGTGGGCAACGGTCAGGTGTTGGGTCACCTGTGCTCAAGAATCTTGTTTTGACAGGTGGATCAGCATTGTCAAAGGATTACTGTGGCTGTATGCATTGCGAAGCTCTTTGTTTTAACATCTATTTATATTGAGTTTCGTATTACATGCGATGCTAATATGTCGCCACCTGTTCATAGCAGTTTCGGCGGTAGGTTCGTATCAAGATATGTTAGGTGCGCTGAATTTTAAAGTTCACTTCATTAAATTATTAACGCCATTTTAACCAGTTTATCCATATCGAGGAAATACATAAAACATAAATATAAAAAATATATATAACAATAAACATAAAAAATGTAACAAATATCATAATTTAAATTTTATTACCAGGCGTCGTACTTTACGTTAAATGTTAAATTATAGATGCATTTTGTAAATATCTTTTGCGCTTTTTGTTTTACGTAGTAATAAATCTGTTATGTTTTTATCTACCTTAATCGAGACTTGATTCTTTAAACGAGCTAATCTAAAATATATAACAATTTACACATTTATATCTCGAAATCTACTCTAGAGATGAGGCCAATATTTTGTGTTAAAAATATATTACTGTCTAATTAAATATTGTATATATTCTTCTCGGCGGAAAATTATTTATATACATCAAAATAATAACATTTATTAACAAATAATTACTAACTGAGATACTAATATATATGAGAAAATGTTGTAAATTGAACCCATAAATATAACAATATGGGTCATCTGCCTCAATAATGTTCTATTCTCCACTTTACTATTGTTTCACGATTACGCCCGCGCGTGCTTTCTTGTTTTAACCAACAAAAAGCCATAAGTCAATTCAAATTTTTGTTATTAGGTTCAGATTTGGTTTGAAGAATCATTACCCGATACTTTGTAATCGATTATTTTTATTGTCTTTGTCTTGACTTTATGAAACTGTTCTAGCTTTGCTAGCCTATGATTTTTTTGGTGAAGGAAATCTTAAAGTGTTATGGTCGATGTGCATGTCTCTAGAATAATTTTTCCAACTGACAGCAGAATTCTATCTGGTTTGTCATGACCAAGAAATTTGAAGTTTTCTTTCAAGTAACAAGTAACAAGTGTCATAGGATTAAACAACACATTGTACAAACACAAACAGTTCGCAAATTCTAGCTCAAGCTAATGGATAACCTCTTCTATGAAAAATATTTGGAGAAATGATCATATTTGCTCAAACTAAATCTGTACCTAATAACTAAAATTTGAATTGCCTCAAGATTTTTTAGTAAGTTTTCATTTAAATCAAGAAAGCTCGCGCACGCATAGTCGAAAAATTACAGTAAAGAGGAGAATAGAACGTTAATGACATATTATTATATTTATGTATTCACTTTATTAAATTGACTGAAAAAATTATGTTAATATTTACAATACTTATTAACTAAAAACTAGTCACGATAGCCGAGTTGTTGGGTGGTCGGAATTTCGAGTCGAGAGACCCGAGTTCGATCCCCAGGTGGCAGTACCAATGAGTTTTTCAAAAACTTATGTACGAATTTCATCGTTGGCTTGGACATAAAAGGCGGCGACGGGCTCACCACCTGTCAGGTTGTCCCGAAAATATCTTCGGTGGAAGGTGGGTCAAAGGGACTTAATTGTCTAGACTTGACCTCTGTCTACCCCTGTATTGGGAATTGCGTGAAGATATTTATTTATTTATTTATTAACTAAAAACTATTAAAATCGAAGAGCCCTACTCTTCGTGGCATGGTACCAAGAACGCTGGCTACATTTCCACGTTGAATGGCTAGACTTAACCGTTGAGCGAGAAAAGAACCAGCCCTCTTGTCACCAGCGGCAACGATAAGTCGCGGATACAATTCCTTTAGAAACTGCATCGCGCGGGGACCCCACGAACCGAAGGTCTCTACGGCAAATGGAACAAATATATAGTCTCATTTCAAAGACTCATATTTACGCCATTTACCCGATTCAGCTGCCTCTGATGCCGCCCCGGCCCTTAACTAAGTACCCTTGATATGAGAGGCCGCTAATATATCGACGCAAGTTGCGTCCCACACAAGAGCTTTGCCTCTCTCCCAAGGGACTAAAGTCAAGCCGTCGGGTCTCTTACCATCCTCCCTAAACATTCCACAAGGCTCTAAAACCGATGGAATATTTATGGAAACAAGAGCCCTTCGGATGACTTCATTTAAGGAACCGTGACGAGATAGTCTGCCGGCACTTTTTTGGCATGAAAGTCCGTGGAGGCCTAACTCGTCGACGTCTCTGCCGCAAGGACATCGATGTGGTTGACAAATCGATGCTCCCAATCGTATTTACAGCTATACGTAAACTTTCGTCATCTAGTAATGTACCAAGGTTATTTGATGGTAAAGCATGTAGCCAGTAACTGGATTCCTTTGTCGAAACACCTAGAAAGCGGGCGCGGTCTCTGTCACAGTGAAAATTGTTCAGTAAGCATTTCTGCACATTCTGAACCAACGGTATATCCCACCGTTTTTGTGAGTTAGGTTCCAGTGGAATATCCTCGCCGGGACAGAGACATAACCATGCTTCTCTTGCCTTGGTAGCAAAGGTAGCTATTTCAGATTCTATGTGCAAAGGGTCTGGTATCGAAAATCCGAGCGTTCAACCAGCGAGTATGCCGTGACATATGAACTCAAACACAACATTTGTAAGAGTAACTAGATGCTCTTTCTTCTCAAATTGTTTACCTGCTACTTGCAGTAATTACCTCTAACCTGCAGTGGATAATTACGTCCTTTTAATATCGTTAAAGTTAATTGACTCAGATATATTAGATCCCTAGTTAATTATAATTTTATAAATTAATTTCCGCAGAGAAGAAATCTATATTTATAATATTTAGTAGATTGTAATGTATTTCTAAACAAATCAAATAAAAGAGTAAGTTCCGAGGAATAAATGTGTAAATTTGTATATATTTTTGGGTCGTTTAAGTCCTTTTTATTTATTTATTTATTTATTTATTTATTTATTTATTTATTTATTTATTTATTTATTTATTTATTTATTTATTTATTTATTTATTTATTTATTTATTTATTTATTTATTTATTTATTTATTTATTTATTTATTTATTTATTTATTTATTTATTTATTTATTTATTTATTTATTTATTTATTTATTTATTTATTTATTTATTTATTTATTTATTTATTTATTTATTTATTTATTTATTTATTTATTTATTTATTTATTTATTTATTTATTTATTTATTTATTTATTTATTTATTTATTTATTTATTTATTTATTTATTTATTTATTTATTTATTTATTTATTTATTTATTTATTTATTTATTTATTTATTTATTTATTTATTTATTTATTTATTTATTTATTTATTTATTTATTTATTTATTTATTTATTTATTTATTTATTTATTTATTTATTTATTTATTTATTTATTTATTTATTTATTTATTTATTTATTTATTTATTTATTTATTTATTTATTTATTTATTTATTTATTTATTTATTTATTTATTTATTTATTTATTTATTTATTTATTTATTTATTTATTTATTTATTTATTTATTTATTTATTTATTTATTTATTTATTTATTTATTTATTTATTTATTTATTTATTTATTTATTTATTTATTTATTTATTTATTTATTTATTTATTTATTTATTTATTTATTTATTTATTTATTTATTTATTTATTTATTTATTTATTTATTTATTTATTTATTTATTTATTTATTTATTTATTTATTTATTTATTTATTTATTTATTTATTTATTTATTTATTTATTTATTTATTTATTTATTTATTAACTAAAAACTATTAAAATCGAAGAGCCCTACCCTTCGTGGCATGGTACCAAGAACGCTGGCTACATTTCCACGTTGAATGGCTAGACTTAACCGTTGAGCGAGAAAAGAACCAGCCCTCTTGTCACCAGCGGCAACGATAAGTCGCGGATACAATTCCTTTAGAAACTGCATCGCGCGGGGACCCCACGAACCGAAGGTCTCTACGGCAAATGGAACAAATATATAGTCTCATTTCAAAGACTCATATTTACGCCATTTACCCGATTCAGCTGCCCTCTGATGCCGCCCGGCCCTTAACTAAGTACCCTTGATATGAGAGGCCGCTAATATATCGACGCAAGTTGCGTCCCACACAAGAGCTTTGCCTCTCTCCCAAGGGACTAAAGTCAAGCCGTCGGGTCTCTTACCATCCTCCCTAAATATTCCACAAGGCTCTAAAACCGATGGAATATTTATGGAAACAAGAGCCCTTCGGATGACTTCATTCATGAACCGTGACGAGATAGTCTGCCGGCACTTTTTGGCATGAAAGTCCGTGGAGGCCTAACTCGTCGACGTCTCTGCCTCAAGGACATCGATGTGGTTGACAAATCGATGCTCCCAATCGTATTCCTACAGCTATACGTAAACTTTCGTCATCTAGTAATGTACCAAGTTATGTATTGTACTAAGTTATCGGATGGTAAAGCATGTAGCCAGTAACTGGATTCCTTTGTCGAAACACCTAGAAAGCGGGCGCGGTCTCTGTCACAATGAAAATTGTTCAGTAAGCATTTCTGCACATTCTGAACCAACGGTATATCCCACCGTTTTTGTGAGTTAGGTTCCAGTGGAATATCCTCGCCGGGACAGAGACATAACCATGCTTCTCTTGCCTTGGTAGCAAAGGTAGCTATTTCAGATTCTATGTGCAAAGGGTCTGGTATCGAAAATCCGAGCGTTCAACCAGCGAGTATGCCGTGACATATGAACTCAAACACAACATTTGTAAGAGTAACTAGATGCTCTTTCTTCTCAAATTGTTTACCTGCTACTTGCAGTAATTACCTCTAACCTGCAGTGGATAATTACGTCCTTTTTATATATTTACATATTGTATTAATACATATTAATATATACATTAATATTTTATTAATATACACTTACATTTTATTAATTTTCGTGTATATACTAGTATAACATTATAATATTTTAACAATATCACATACGTTAAGTTCAAGTTAATTTAGATATTTAAATGCAAGTTAATCATAAAACACATCTCCTACTGTTCGTAATTACTGTTTATCTCTAGCCCTAAGTTTGTTTGAAAGAGATCGCTCTTTAACGATAAGACCGCCTTACCGTCCATGCGTGTCCTTCAAGTTTTCTTTCTTTTGTTAAATACTAAAGAAAGAAAATATATGTTTAAAATTTTCTTATATATGTCAGCAAGAGAAACAAGAAATATCTGTTGCTATTAGACATAGCAATAACATTTATTTGTTATAAATTACCATCAAATATCATCAGAGTCAGGTCCTTTACTTATTGCACGAGACTGTAAAATGGAAATGCAAGGAATCAAAGACACCTAGTAAATTCTGACAGATGTTATAGCTATTTCAGATTCTATGTGCAAAGGGTCTGGTATCGAAAATCCGAGCGTTCAACCAGCGAGTATGCCGTGACATATGAACTCAAACACAACATTTGTAAGAGTAACTAGATGCTCTTTCTTCTCAAATTATTTACCTGCTGCTTGCAGTAATTACCTCTAACCTGCAGTGGCTTTAACGATATTAAAAGGACGTAATTATACGTCCTTTTAATATCGTTAAAGTGGATAAAAAATAGTCTAAAAAGGTCGAACTCCGACCTCAAACGCAAGGTCCTCTCTCTAACTGTTTGTTTCATGCAATAAAAATTTAAATTAAAAAATTTCATAGATTACTCAATTTGCTTAGATTTCCCTCTTAAATATTAATAATCACTTTTGATCACATACACGTTATACATGTCTGTTAATTTAGTATTCGTCTCTCCATCCACTGATATGAAGACATTACAAGCAGTATTACTTTCGAAGAATTAAAAAAAATTAAGCTAAAAAAAAGCTACTAATTGAACTAATTTTGAAGTAAATGGATCAAAACGGTTAATAATTTCAAATATTTTCGCGTGCCAATATAAAGTGCCTAAATAGCATCAACAGAGACTTATCTCTTACTTATGATCCCCTAATTATAGAAAATTTTATTCTTATTTATGCTTGAAAGCGGACCATTTTAAAGTTGATGTCGGCTATGGCCGACGAATTTCGCGGAAATATTAGGGCATTTAGAACGAATCATGCGAGGGACGATGTGTTTAATAAAATAAAATATAATTGCTATTCAAAAACAAATAATTCGCGAGCCCGCGGCAACTGGAGTCAAAAGTATTTCGATTTGAATAAATCAATCTTTGAGAGAAATGAAATTTGAGAGAATAGAAATGCATTGGTATACAGTACGAATATTAAGCGATGGACACATATTCTACGAAAAATAACATAACATGTTAAATTAACAATATAGCATTATCAAATAACAAGTAATTTTATTTTTATTTTGATGATGATTCTGTTCTGTTTATTGGTTGATTTAATACCATCCATAAAGATAATCAAAAATACCTCTTCATTTGTACTATTGCGCGATTTGGTCAACACGTTGAAGTTTTACGTTTTTATATTACAATGTCGAGTGTAGACGTGGGAGGACTTCTAGATCTATTATACGTTTCTATTCTACTGTATGAACTAAAACATCTTCCATAAAATACAATTACCTACTAGGGTTGACTGTTAAAGATAGGTAGTGAAGAAGTCATTAAATCTGCTATTTGTAGCTTTAACTAAAAATATCTAACATATATAACTGAACTTTTTTTTGCTCGTAACTATTATTTGATGTGTTCTTTTACTTTCGTTGAAAAAGCGAAATGAAAGAATATTGTTTTTTCTCTAGTTTATTAACGTCAATAGATGGCGCTATAATATATTTAACAATTTTAATCAATAATGGTTCTTTTTTGTATATTAACGAATTTTCTAATGAAATGTACAAACGAGATTGGCTAGCCTAAAGTAATTAACATTGGTTCCGTTTTGGATACAATGTGTACATGTCCTTAAGCATCCGAAACGTTTGTATCCACCCTGTATTTGTGCACTTTTTCGTAACATTTAGAGGTCGCTTTTTGAAGGATTTTTTCTCCCGATCGACGCCAATTATGCACATTTTTGCCGATTCGGCCCGTTTGACGGCACCTCGAGAGCCGGGCCATCTTGGCTCATGCTTATGTGGACGGATTCCATCAAATAAAAATCTGCTTTTGCTTTTTGCGTCGGTTTTTGTCGGGATATTGATGAGAACCTTGCAGATTTTGAAGGAATTCCATCGGGAACGACTTGGGCAGACGCTATTGTGTCGCCGAGGTGCGCTGTATAAATTCGAACGATGCGATAATATTGTATTTACGTATGTGTGTAACTTCGAAGCATCTTGTATGTAATCGTGCTCCCTGCAAGCATACATATAAACTATAATATTCAAATCAACACATGGTAGAAGTAACACTGCGAGACAGTAGGTATTGATTTTCGATATGAAGCAATGGCTAAAATTTAAAAGTAGAGCTGATATTGACTTGGATGGAAAACAACTAAATTGTCAGATAACAGAGTAGTTCGTATATCGGATTTCTAGTCAGGAGACTCGAGTTCGATCCTCAGGTGGTCGGCTCGTACCAATGGGTTTTTTCAAAAACTTATGTACGATTTATATCATTGGCTTGAACTTAAAGACGGCGACGGGCTCTCCACCTGACATGTTGTCCCGACAAATGCCTTCGGTAAAAGGTGGGTCGAAGGGACTTAACTGTCTAGACTAGACCTCTGTCTAAGCCTGTATTGGGAATATATGTACAATAACACATGTATATAATTTATAAGTTAACAGCTTTAAAATTTCATTCTCTTTTTTGTAAAAAGTTAAATAGCTCTCTACAAATGCCAGCTGCTAGACAAAGTCCTTTTTACATTTAGTTTAAATAAAGATTTAAATCAGGGAGTGCCTGCTATGCTGATGAAATATTTGTTATATTGTAGAAATTATTACGATAGCCGAGTGTTTGAGTGGTCGGAATTTCGAATTTAGAGACCTGAGTTCGTTCCCCTGGTGGCAGGCTCGTTTGGTATCCAAATTACGCAACGACGCAGACGTTTGAAGGAAGAACTTTGCTACGTTAGTATGTAAAAAGTATAAACCATTTATGTATTTAAATATTGACCCTATTTACTCGTATTTGATATAGTGCAAACATTTGTAGTAGTAGTAGTATATACTTTATTGTACACCACACATATATATGGAATAAATACAACACAGACAATACTTAATTGTATGCACAATAAGGCGCTAACCAGCCATCTCTTTCAGACAACCTTAGGGATAAAAAGACAATGAATTAAGAATAGTAAGAGGTGGTGCGTTTTATGATAGATTTACATACCAATATATAAATAAGATAATAATAAAAAAGCATATATAAAATATATAAAATTTAAAATTACAAAATATATTATAAATATCACATAAATATATACTAAAAAAAGTCACGATAGCCGAGTAGTTGGGTCGGAATTTCGAGTTGAGAGACCCGAGTTCGATCCCCAGGTGGCAGGCTCGTACCAATAAGTTTTTCAAAAACTTATGTACGATTTATATCATTGGCTTGAACTTAAAGACGGCGACGGGCTCACCACCTGTCACGTTGTCCCGAAAATATCTTCGGTGAAAGGTGGGTCGAAGGGACTCTAGAGTCTAGACTAGACCTCTGTCTACCCCTGTATTGGGAATATATGAACAATAACACATGTATATAATTTATAAGTTAACAGCTTTAAAATTTCATTCTCTTTTTGTAAAAGTTAAATAGCTCTCTACAAATGCCAGCTGCTAGGCAAAGTCCTTTTACATTTAGTTTAAATAAAGATTTAAATCAGGGAGTGCCTGCTATGCTGATGAAATATTTGTTATATTGTAGAAATTATTACGATAGCCGAGTGTTTGGGTGGTCGGAATTTCGAGTTGAGAGACCTGAGTTCGTTCCCCTGGTGGCAGGCTCGTTTGGTATCCAAATTACGCAACGACGCAGACGTTTGAAGGAAGAACTTTGCTACGTACTTTTACTAGTATGTAAAAAGTATAAACCATTTATGTATCTAAATATTGACCCTATTTACTCGTATTTGATATAGTGCAAACATTTTTAGTAGTAGTAGTATATACTTTATTGTACACCACACATATACATGGAATAAATACAACACAGACAATACTTAATTGTATGCACAATAAGGCGCTAACCAGCCATCTCTTTCAGACAACCTTAGGGATAAAAAGACAATGAATTAAGAATAGTAAGAGGTGGTGCGTTTTATGATAGATTTACATACCAATATATAAATAAGATAATAATAAAAAAGCATATATAAAATTTAAAATTATAAAATATATAAAATTTATAAAATTTAAAATTACAAAATATATTATAAATATCACATAAATATATACTAAAAAAAGTCACGATAGCCGAGTAGTTGGGTCGGAATTTCGAGTTGAGAGACCCGAGTTCGATCCCCAGGTGGCAGGCTCGTACCAATAAGTTTTTCAAAAACTTATGTACGAATTATAACGACGGCGACGGGCTCACCACCTGTCACGTTGTCCCGAAAATATCTTCGGTGAAAGGTGGGTCGAAGGGACTCTAGAGTCTAGACTAGACCTCTGTCTACCCCTGTATTGGGAATATATGAACAATAACACATGTATATAATTTATAAGTTAACAGCTTTAAAATTTCATTCTCTTTTTTGTAAAAAGTTAAATAGCTCTCTACAAATGCCAGCTGCTAGGCAAAGTCCTTTTACATTTAGTTTAAATAAAGATTTAAATCAGGGAGTGCCTGCTATGCTGATGAAATATTTGTTATATTGTAGAAATTATTACGATAGCCGAGTAGTTGGGTCGGAATTTCGAGTTGAGAGACCTGAGTTCGGTCCCCAGGTGGCAGGCTCGTTTGGTATCCAAATTACGCAACGACGCAGACGTTTGAAGGAAGAACTTTGCTACGTTAGTATGTAAAAAGTATAAACCATTTATGTATTTAAATATTGACCCTATTTACTCGTATTTGATATAGTGCAAACATTTGTAGTAGTAGTAGTATATACTTTATTGTACACCACACATATATATGGAATAAATACAACACAGACAATACTTAATTGTATGCACAATAAGGCGCTAACCAGCCATCTCTTTCAGACAACCTTAGGGATAAAAAGACAATGAATTAAGAATAGTAAGAGGTGGTGCGTTTTATGATAGATTTACATACCAATATATAAATAAGATAATAATAAAAAGCATATATAAAATTTATAAAATTTAAAATTATAAATATATTATAAATATCACATAAATATATACTAAAAAAAGTCACGATAGCCGAGTAGTTGGGTCGGAATTTCGAGTTGAGAGACCTGAGTTCGGTCCCCAGGTGGCAGGCTCGTACCAATGAGTTTTTCAAAACTTATGTACGAATTATATCGTTGGCTTGGACATAAAGACGGCGACGGGCTCACCACCTGTCACGTTGTCCTGAAAATATCTTCGGTGAAAGGTGGGTCGAAGGGACTCAGAGTTCAGGACTAGACCTCTGTCTACCCCTGAATTGGGAATTGCGTGATATATTTTTTTAATATATACTAAACAATGAGAAAAACATTGAATTAGGTAAAGCTTCTTGACGTCACTTTTAAACCTTTCCCTAGTTTGTCCACGTTGAATTTGGGGTAGAAGTTAATAACCATATGGCTTGACTCATGAAAGAATTTTTGAAATGTTTGTGTGATGTATATGAATAATTGTACTCGAGTCATTGATGTGCAAGTATATTGTATTATTGGCTTCAACACTAAGACCTCAATTTCACCACCTGCAACGTTGTCTCAAATAAACTCCAATGAAATATTGGTTGCAAAGACTTAAATACTAAGTACCTCGTCCGGAAAATGCAGTAAGATATTTATTTCATTAATATTTTATACGATACCATCCTACAACATCAACATTAATGATATATGCACAACATCTGCCGTCGAAAAAATACTTTATCTAGAAATAAACCACTAAAAATCGCACTATGCGAAAAAAATGTCATCTGCATACAACATCTGGTCAGTATAAAAACAGGCTCTAACTATTCGGATAGCACAAAAACACTCGCTAAAAAGTGCATCGAACAAATATAAAATACGAACTTTTTTTTAATTAATTCTGTACATTTTTTTTGTCTGCATGGCATGTGCCAAACTTCCTCTAGTCGCGGAATAGAGGAAACAATGCTATTGACTTTTTATTTGCGAGATTTTAAATGAAATTGAACTAGTCGACAGGGGCTGTTTTGTTTGCGTATGTTACTATTCAAATAGAGCTATTTGAGTGGTCAGCCAGTTTTTTTAAGTACTTAGCCAGTTTTTTAAGAGTGCTGTGATCTGTAATTCGGTGGAGCTAAACCAGGACACTAAAAGGGGACATACACAAAGAGACATACCAGGAAAGTGGCAGCTTTTGTCAGTGTGCGAGGGTACCGGCTGGATCTGTGCAATACTACATCTTCATCATAAAAGCCTATCAGAAGTCCACTGCCGAACATTGACCTCCCCCAAACCACATGGAGCGGTCCTGTGGTACCTGCATCTTTAGATCCTGCAACATTGTGCAGGTCCTAACTCTATCTTATAGGGGGTCATCCTACACAGAGTTTGCCAGTACGAGGTTGCTACTCGAGAACCTTTCTTCCCCAATGCTTGTCATTTCTACGAGCTGTGTGGCCGGACCATATCCACTTCAACGTGCTGATCCTTACGGCAATGTCAATTATCCTGGTTCTGTCGCTGTCGGATGTCTCCATTACGGATTCTATCACGCAAAGAAACACCAAGCACAGCCCTTTCCACAGCACGATGAGCAGCTTTGAGCTCCCTCTTAGAGACTGCAATGAAGGATCACATCACAGATCCATATGTCACCACTGATAACACGCACACTTTCTGGACAAGATATGGCCTAGTTGCCCGAACGCTGCTCAGCCAAGTTGGATTCGTCGATGGACGTCGGGGTCAAAGTTGGACTTCCCCAGTCTAACAATCTATCCCAGGCGGTCGACGAATACTTATAGTATTCGTCGACTGTGTTACCAAGCCGGCATTGGTCTGACAGGACTATCGTCGGCAAATCGATGGTGAGAGATGTTTTCGCCATTAACAAAGCGTTTCATGGCGTGTTTTCTACTTTTTCCTTCCCCTTTCCCAATTCCTTTACTAAAAGCGTCGGTAATCACTTGGCATTAGGTGAACCAAACTCCTTTCTTACCTCTTTAAAGAAAACAAAATACAAGCATATTCTAAGTATTATAGAAAAATCCTGTTATACTAATTTTAACACCAATGAGAAAGCAAAAGTTCCTAGATACGGCAGCTGTGTGGCAGCACGAGCCAAACGTCCCAGCCGTCAAATTATATCAGTTTAAAAAAATATTTAAAAAACCTGATAAAGCACTTAATTTGGCAAGGAAGGTAAAAAGACAGGAAGAGGCGGCATGTTGCGGGCATTTCCGTGGTTAGCTGACAGGGAAAGCTTACTGTGGATGTGTGGTCTCTGTTCAACTAAACAGTAGTACTACAATTTTTTGTTTTATCTTTTCGCATTTTCCCATACTGGGGTAGACTAAGGTCTGGACATTTAAGCCGCATGTTAGCAGCACCTCCTTTTTATTTTGGTTTTAACGATGTTTTTGTATTAGATTACTTTCACTGAAACTAGATTGATTTCACAGAAAGAGTAAAACGTTTTTCCTTTATGTAGTAGATGTGTTTCATCTATGCATCGTACATAGATGAACCACACCTACTACATAAATGATGTATATATGTATTTATGTTTAATCTGAATATCTCGATAGCTTCAACAAAATAATGGATTTCAACTTAAGTGAACTGTGATGTGACTAGGGATGTAATATTTCATTATACGCAGATATTTATATCTAAAAATATATTTGCAACTTGTTAATATACTCATATACCAATTAAATTATAAATAAAAACACTATTATTACTAAAAATGAATACAATTTTAAGTCTTTCATAAAAGATTATTAAAAAGAGTTTTCATTGGAATATAGACAGAACATTTAGATATATATCTTAAATGTCGTAATTGTTTCCTAGCGTTAATTTAATTGTATCAACTTTAATTCATAAATTGTTTATCCACATATAGCTATCGTAGAAACTAAAACTTTTTCTTAATTTGCCCAACAATTGTTCGGATTATAATGCGCGGCGGAGATGGGAAAGTAAGGGAGGAAAAAAACCTGAGGCACGTGCTCGCAGACTCTCGTTTTTTACGGAAACATCAATGCCATTTGTGTGTGTGTGTATGTTTTTTTCTATAATTTTTATTCCTTTCTTTGCAATTCAGTGAAATTAATTTCAATGTGTACGGAAAACATGTGGCTAATGACGCTATCAGTTGTAGACGCCGAAAGACAGATGCGACGTATTAAATTGAAATTATGCATTCATTTTTAGCGAAATCATTGTAAATAGATAGTTGAAGGCACTTGAAGAGATTTGCTTCTCGTTATTAGATTATGTTATATGTAATAGACCTAAAGTAAGTTGTGCAAATAAGCATAATATAATTATTATTTAAATAAAATAATAATTATATTAATTATATATTATTGCATTTATACTCAATAAAATTATCTGTGATTTTTCTCGTTTGTTTATTGTTTTTTTTCTTCTATTAGTAAGTAACAATTTTAGCTAAGAAAGTAATACTTTAATTCCTTATTCTTCATTGTGATACCTTAAAGTTAGGGCTGCCATGGGGGGACTTAATGCCCGATTGCGTTCTCCACTAAGCAATCTTAGTCATGGTGAAAATAAAATGTCAGGTGCGACCCAAAGAAATGAAACATTACAATTTATATGTTATAGAATACATAATTTCAAGCATATAAAGCAGTACAAACGAAATTTATAGGAGCAGTACTATACCTTAAAATTCCTACATACATAATATATATAAATACCGGTTCGTTTTCTTGAATGTTTTCGAGGTAGGCCGAGACTAACATTCGAAGACCAAAACAATTATGAATTTGAAAGAAGCGTAAGAGGAATTGTGACACTTGTTTCGCGATGTGTCATCTCTGGCTACCCCGTCAGAGACTTTGCGTAAAGATAAGTAAATAATAATAACTTTCTACTTAATATATTATCTTCACGCATTTCCCAATACAGGGATAGACAGAGGTCTAGTCTAGACAATTAAGTCCCTTTGGCCCACCTTCCACCGAAGATGTTTTCGGGACAACGTGACAGGTGGGGAGCCCGTCTACGTCTTTATGTCCAAGCCAACGATATAATTCGTACATAGGTTTTTGAAAAACCCGCTGGTACGAGCCTGCCACCTGGGGATTGAACTCGGAACTTGACTCGTAATTCCGACCACCACTCGGCTATCGTGACTTAAAAGGAGGTATAATCAAGTAATTACAACGACTAACCGCAGAGACTTGCCTCTGATTTTTGCATAGGAGTGTATCACAAAGTAATTTTATATTAATACATTTATGAATATATAATTAAGACACATGTATATCCACAATACCAGGATAGACAGTGGTCTACACAGTTAAGTCCTTTCGACCCATCTTCCACCGAAGCCTATTTAGGAGAACGTGACGGGTGGTAAGTCAATGATACAATATATTTACATCAATAAATATTTAAATATACATATAAACATCCATGACTCGATTACAAACATTCATATTCATCATACAAATAATTGCCTCAGCGGGATTCGAATCTGCAACTACTACCTTCGAAGACAGAGTCACTACCAACTAAGCTATCGTGTCGTTGGACTAGTATCTTTAATTATATATATAGCAAGTTGCTTTGCTTTATGCTATGTCCCACACATAGTTCATTCTCAGCATAAATAATTCCAGAATAGATATAATATAAAACAGCATATTAAACACGTTTCCGCAAAATCGCACGCATTGTTAATGCTCTCATACAATTCTTCGGACAAATAATGAGCAAATATGCATTCTTCTCTATTATGAACGTTGGCGCTGAGCCAACGGAATAGATATCTATGCTTACATCTGCTACTTCCTGCAAACCTCCCAGTCGCTGCCAGAAATGTTTAATTGTTATAAACATTTATTTTATGGGAAAAAGTGGCCAAAGGTCAGAGACGGTGATGTACGACGCATTTTCTACAACGCCATTTGTATTGAAGTGGTACATCTTGTTGATGTTGAAGAATGAAGAAGAATTTTGATTTAAAAATCAGGAAAACAGCATTGAAACAACGAAGATTGAGGCACCTGGTGCATCACTTCTCGGACAAAACGCACACTATGTATTTAACTCACGCCGGTGTGAAAATATTTATGATTATTCACTGCTATTCTACTGGGGTAGACAGAAGTAGACAGAAGAAGTCTAGACAAGTGTGTTTTCCAACTTCTACAGAACAATTTTTTTTGGACAATGACATAAATCATACTTAAGTTTTTGGAAAAAATCTATTGGTACCTAGGGATAGACTCGGATCTTTAGACTCGAATTCCGATCACCAATTTTTATTTTTTTACTGGATAATATTTAATACTACGAAAAATTCTTTTGGTTCTCACAACGGGCCCTTTCATTTAATGTGTTATAAGATTCAATTTATAATTATTTTTTTATTTTTATTTTCCATTTCGGCGCCCAAAAGTGACACTAATATTTAGAAATAGTCGTCTCAAGTTTAGGTCACAGAAATTGCCTGTGCACTAAATTTTAATTTAATCGGTCTATTAGATTGGGAGAAAATTGACTGCGACGAACAGACAGACGTAAACACGATTGATCCTATAAGGGTTCCGCTATTTTATGCAGACGTACGGAACCCTAAAAACCGGGCCAACTCAATTTTTCCACTAGTGTTCACTGCCGAAATCTGCTAACAACTGTTCCAACACAAATCATCAATCACTCGCTAGATAACTTCTACTTCCACATTTTTTCGAGTTAAACTGTGATAAATAGTTCTGATAGTTCTTAAAAAATTTTAATCAACAGATACGTCAATCATTTACGGGATTTGACATTGTTATTTGTCACTACAATTTATAGATAGCTTATCCGAGAGGAAAAACTCGATAGGTGGCCATTAAGAGGCCATTTTGCTCAGTTTCAGCCCCGAGCGATCTAAGCGTCTCTAAGCAAGTACCACAGAATTCTGAGTTATTCTTGCTTTCTGTTACATGTATGCTGGTGATTTTCTATACGCGGTGCGAGGCCTTGTCCCGACCTTATTAAGGTCGGGACAAGGCCTAAACAAAGCTTCACGGTGTTCCGTTTACATCCTGTGTCGGCAGGACCACGGGAATATTTACGCTGAAACTCGTGCTTTCTTCAACACCGGCATTAAAAACATCACTTTGTAGAAAGGTAATGTATTCCTCTCTCTCTCTCTCTTTCTCACTCTCTCACTCTCTCTCCTTCTCCTTCTTAGTACTTGCTGGAGTACAGGTGCGTTGCCATAGTAGTAGACTTGAACGAGCATCATGCTGATACCACTTTGAATGATGTCCATGGGTTTATTTCGGACTCGGCACTAGTCGTTAGTGTACCTTATGGCAAAAGTAACAGTCAGTAACAGTAACTATTGTAGTCTAGTGGTCGAGGCGTCAGCTAGCAGCAGTTAAGGAACAGTAAATAATAAGAAAACCAGTAGTGGTATATGCTGCTTTTCGCATGCTTATAAGCAAATTTAACAAGTTAAAAAAAAGTCACGACAGCCTAGTTGTTGCATGATCGAAATTCATGTTAAGAGACCCGAGTTCAAGCCCCAGGACTCATATAAAAGGTTTTTTTCAAAACACTTTTTCACGATTTAGATCGTACTATATGCTAAGTAAAATTTACTATGTAAAACTATTAACGGATTATACTTGGACATAAGAGCGTCCAGAAGCTCTTCACCGGTCACGTTGTCCCAAAAAAAGTGTTCTGTGAAAGGTCGAAAATACTTAATTATCAGGCCTCTGTCTAATTTAGTATTGGGAAAAGCGTGAAGATATTATTTATTTACTTAAAAATTAATTGTTTAACATTCATCATTGTCATCATAAAGGCCTGTAAGAACCAACTGCCGAACATAGGCCCCGGCATCACCCATGGCGTCAATGGCCTCATTGGCTTCCCCAAATCCGCATGTCATGCTTGGCAAGCGGATTGGCTATCGCAGTAACAGACACCTTGTACTTTTGACGTTGCTGCTCGTCACCAGTTCGCTAAATTTTTATCCGGTATTTTTCTTGATGGATATTCGGCCGTCTGTCGGTAGTTAATAGTAATTTAAAGGCTTCTCTTTTATGACACCCATGGATTAAAATTATTATAACATTATTCAAACAACCTTAACTTAAAAGCAACGTATTGCACATCATTAGTCACAAACATATCAAAAGGAATTGCTAAAGCATGCGTCGCTTTCGGTCATTATATTTTAAATTTATAGTCAACGCATTATTTTAACACACAAAAAGCTATGTTTCTGCCAAATGGCGTGCAAGGGCTGGGTTGAATTTGTAAAAAACAGTGCGATCTCGTGCCAGATAATTAAGGCTTTTGAGGAATCATTTTATTAGAAAAAAAAAGTTTCGCCTTACCTGCGATATCAAAACCTGGAAAGTGTACAGGCTGTATCAAAATTTATTTATACTTTTGCATTTTTTCATTCATCATCCATTATTGATGGCAGCATCTAGGTAGAAGAGTGAAGGAATGATTTTTGATTGCAATCGCCAAACTGCTTGTTTGGATGACATTTATAATAAATTCTTTCACTGAATTATGGTTATGTCTAAAAATGGACTATAATAATAGAAGATGAAGATTAATAAAAAATCAAAGTTCTCGTATTCCATTCTTCTTTCAACTGATAAAAGTGAAAGAGTAAGTTATAACGTTACAAAAGTTAAGTTATATCGTGCAAATATGAAGTAATGAAGGAAAAAGATTTTAAAAATACCCATATGTACTAAAAGTAGGTTAGATGGCTTAAATTGAATATTTTATTTACTATGCCTATTCATGCACATATTACGCCAAAAAATCTTTACCGTCTGTTATCGGTACATTCTAATACGCAGATTATTATACAATATCACAGATATCAATGTCATAAATATTAAATTGTCATAAGACATTTTTCGTTCACGCTAAAAATATGTAACACAAGTTTTACGAAACCAAACATAATTTTCAAGATAATACACCCTGTATAACAACAATCTATACGTCCCATAGCTCTACGTGTTCCGAAACTATCCGATACGCGATCTCTAAAAAACGTTTTTTTTTTCTCGTAAAGTGAACGCCAAAAGAAATTCTAGTAAAAAAGTTCGATTTCGCAGATGTTGATTTTATAAATTTCTTGCACGTGTTTTCGGGTTCCCTTTTTTTACGTTCCGCGCTCATGTGTGCGGTCCACATATTGGTTACAAAATTGTCTAAAATTGCTACGACTTGCCTTAATTATAAATAAATTGCGGCAGAAGAATGCGAATGTTCCTCGCAGCTGTCAGTTTCGCTTATAAACTCTTTAGATAAAGTGTAAACAGATTATTTATGGAGATCACGGTTAAAAAAATAAAACGATTTTATAATCTATATTGGTAATAGTCATTAAGGTTTTAGGACCTCTGGCTCTATGAGAATGTATTGGATATTCTCATATTTATTATGTTCATAGCTTATGCATTTCTAATCGTTAAAGGCTTTATGTTCTATATAAAGATTATAGTCACGATAGACGAGTGGTTGGAGGGTCGGAATTTCGAGTTGAGAGACCTGAGTTCGGTCCCCAGGTGGTTTGTACCAATAGGTTTTTCAAAAAAACTTACGTACGAATTATCGTTGGCTTGGACATAAGACGGCGACGGGCTCACCACCTGTCACGTTGTCCTGAAAATATCTTCGGTGGAAGGTGGGTCGAAAGTACTTTATTGTCTAGACTAGACCTCTGTCTACCCCTGTATTGGGAATTGCGTGAAGATATGTTCTATATAACTACTAGCTTCTACTTCGTTTTAGCTTTTCGGTACTCGAAGTAGCTTATACGCATGGGATAAACATAACACAACAAAAACTTTATCGTATGATAGACGTATCTTCACGCAATTCCCAATACAGGGGTAAACAGAGGTCAAGTCTAGACAATTAAGTCCATTTGACCCACCTTCCACCGAAGATATTTTCGGGACACCGAAGATATTTTTTTTTTATGATAGACGTAGGAGGAATAAGTAAAAGAAATATTATTTACTAGACCGGAGTAGCGAAGAATACTGGATCCAATATTTCTCAAATATTTCAAACAAGTACTACCCTACGTAGCTTTACATTGGATTAACTTAGCTTAACAGGTGGATGATTTACTAAGCGCCATCTAAAGCTTATGTACACCTACAATCAACCAAGGTTAGAGATATTGTCGCAGATGGAGTACCTTACTAGTTAAAATTATACTAATTCAATATTCCTTATAATCGAATACAAGCAAATAAAACCGTTTATTGTTGAAAAAAAAAAGACGCTTACCTTCCTAGTAGAGACGAATTCTACTGACTAAATCTAAATTATAAATGACTTGTAGATGATTTTGTAGATGACAGGAAATAGAAAATGTTTTATATGTAACTTACCTTAACGACTTGACTTAACGCGCCATACGACTTTTAATAAGACCTTATAAAAACCTTTTATCGTGTTAAAATATTAGGCATAATAAATTCAATAATTTTTAAATAGATAGATTGTGATTCTAAAACAAATTTTTAAACTCATCATATTAAAATCGGCTTATGAACATGTTTACCTAATATCATGTCAGGGATACTCATCCTAACTTACCTGTCCGGTAGTTGTGGTATGGTATACGGGTATGCGACCCCGGCTTCCCTAGCTATTACTGTCCTATCCCTTGCCTTCCTGGGCGGTAATATCCTACCTTTCCTAATTCCCACCTTAACTTACCAATCTTCCTTTTCTCACAACCTATACTTCTCTTTCCTTACTCCTATTCTCTCCGCCAATCCAACGTCTGCCGCGCGGATGGATGCATGGCTAGGGGCAAGCCTAGTCGTTAGCGTGCCACACTGCCCTGGGGCCGGGCGACCCAGAATTAGGCTAGCCTTACCCTGGCATGCGGGGCTCTGCTGGGGTGGACTAACCTTTCCCTTGCTACTCGTGGGAACGCAATGGTGAATTTTACTTACCAAAATGGCGGCGATGTGGTTCGCCACCCATCACGTCTCGTTTCTCGCGGGGGCGAAAAGCGGCCCATGGAGAGCCGCTTCGCTACGTTGAATGTAAGAGGAGGAATGGATGGTAAGGTAGATGAAGTATGTCAGATGATGGACGAACGATGTATAGATATCCTGTGCGTGAACGAAACCAAGAGGAAAGGATGTGACACCACGGTTCATGGTCCCTACACGGCATACTGGTCGGGAGTTGGTGTGATTCTTTCCTCTCGAATAGTTGAATGTGTGATAGAGCATGAATGTGTAAGCCCAAGACTCCTCTGGGTTAGGTTAAAAGTTGGACTCACCCGCTTGTTTATCCTTGGGGTTTATGCACCGACGGATCTGCGAGGGGGTCATTAAAAGCCCAAAAAGAGAAGAAAAGCGGAGAAAATGAACGGATCGTGATGTTAGGGGACTTTAATGGGTGGGTTGGAGTAAAGCGTGATGGGTATGAAGGAGTACTGGGTACATTTGGGGACGAGAGAGTGAACGAAAATGGGAGAAGCCTACTTGAAGTATGCTTGGAATGGAATCTGTGCGTGGCCAATACAATGTTTGATCACAAAAGATCCATTTGTATACAAGAATTGAGGGTGAGTCTAGAAGTATAATTGATTTTGTTATTGTGGATCAAAGATTGAGGAAGAACCTGCTAGACACTCGAGCATACCGCGGTGTAGGCCTTGACAAAGACCACTTCCTGGTCATAGCCCGAATACATGGCATCTTTAAACGGTGGCGACACCGAGGAGCCGAGCCTACGAGTGTTTTGGACAGAATAAAAGTGGAAAATCTACAAGAAAAGATAAGAAAGACGAGTATGTAGAGAAACTGATAGAAAGTTTTAAAGGCATAGAAGAGATATGTGTGATTGAAGATTTGTGGGAGACATTTAAGAAAGGAGTCGTGAATGTTGCTGTTGAGGTATGCGGAGTAGCTAAACGGAGGAAAGGAAGAAAGAAGTATAATGTGTGGATGGATAAAGATGTACAAAAGGCTGTGCAAGAAAAGAAGAAAGCGTGGTTGGATTGGTTAGCAACAAAAGCTAACCAAAAAATTCAAAAGGCGACGAATGACGAGATAAAGGAAGCGAGAAAGAAGTATAAAAGATTCAAATCAGCTGCGAAAAATGTTGTGACTAGAAAGAAAGAAAACAAAAGGATGATTTTGATAGGAGGCTCACTGAAGATTTCCAGTCAAACATCAAGTTTTTCTGGAAATCCGTCAATACAGCCAGAGGAAAAACCTCTACCTCGGAGCTGAATACAATCAGGAGTCAAGATGGGAGCATTATAAAAGGAGAAGAATATGTGTTAAAGAGATGGAAAGAGTATTTTGAATGTTTATTTGAAAGAGAGGAAGTGCAGGTACAACACCCGGCACCTTCAATGGTTAATATAAATGTTGATGACAGTGAGATAAGCGTGGATGAAATAGTAAAAGCGTTGAAAAGTATGAGATTTGGTAAGGCTGCCGGATATGATAGGATTACCGTCGAGATGCTGAGGACTGGACAGGGGCTTAGTGGCTAGTCAGCTGTACCGCCTTTTCAATATGTGCTGGCAAAATGGGCAAGTACCGGGAGACTGGTGCAAAGCCGTAATCGTGCCATTATATAAGGGAAAGGGGTCACGGCAGGACTGCGTAAATTACCGCGGTATAAGCCTTCTCAGCGTCGTCGGTAAATTGTATGCGAAAGTGTTGATTGAAAGGGTTGTGAATGAAACGGACGAAAAAATATGGGATGCACAAGCGGGATTTAGAAAGGAATGGGGTGTACGGATCAGGTCTTTTCCTTGCGGTGCATAGCCGAAAAGTGTCTGGCTAAAACCAGAAGGTCTATTGCACGTTCGTGGATTTAGAAAAGGCCTATGATAGAGTGGTGAGGAATGAATTGTGGTCAGCATTGTCCGTGAAAGGTGTCAGCAGTATCCTCATACGAGCATTGCAATCTCTTTATAGGGATTCCTGTGCTTGTGTAAGGATAAACGGGGCGTACACTGAATGGTTTAATATCGAAAAGGTGTTAGACAGGGATGTGTAGCGTCACCGTGGCTGTTTAATCTGTTTATGGACAATTGCTTGACAGATTTAAAAGAGAATGAAAGTGGGTTGAGAATGAAAGAGTTACTCGTCAAATGTTTTCTCTATGCTGATGATCAAGTATTACTTGCGTCTTCAGCCGAGGAGTTGCAGGAGATGGTAACTGCTATGAGTGAAGATTTTGTTAGAAAGGGATGAAGATGAATGTAAAGAAGACGAAAGTAATGGTGTTTGAAAGAGATGAGGTCATGACAGACTGCAATATAGTGATTGGAGATGAACAAATTGAACAGGTGAATGAGTTTGTGTATCTGGGTTCAAAGTTCACAAGAGATGGAAAGTGTGAGAGTGATATTGAAAGAAGAGTGAATGCAGAAAACATGGTGAATGGAGCTTTGCACTCCTTTATGAGCAGTCGGATGGTGTCTAACAAGGCTCGTTTGGCTGTGCATAGGGAGTTTTGGTTCCGACACTCATGTACGGAAGTGAAAGTTGGGTATGGCAGAAGAAACATGAAAGCAGAGTAAATGCAGTTGAGATGAGAGCATTAAGAAGTATGTTAGGAGTTAAACTGAGCGACAGGATAAGGAATGGTGAAATAAGGAAACGTTGTGGTCTGAAAGAAGATGTAGTGACTAAAATTGAGAAAGGTATGCTGAGATGGTTTGGCCATGTCGAGAGAATGAATGAAGAACGATTGACGAAAAAAGCATATAAGGCGAGTGTGAATGGAAGTGTAGGAAGGGGAAGACCTAGGCGGACGTTTCAAGACCAAATCAGGGACGTCCTGAAAAAAGGCCAGGTCAAGAGTACCCTGAATCAAAGAGAATGTATGATGGGAATAATGAAAGTGGACGAAGCGAAACAAGTATGTAAGGATCGTAGCAAGTGGAAAGAAGTGGTCTCTGCCTACCCCTACGGGAAAGAGGCGTGATGATATGTATGTATGTATGTTTACCTAATAACGACATCTAGCGGACACCTGGTGAACTACATAAACATGCACTAAATTAAAGAATCAAAATCGCTGCGTAGTGAGTTTTGTGTGCTACAGATGTCGCTGTTATCTAAATTACCTTCTTTAGCATCGAATCTTAATCATATATTCGTTCATATGTAGAAAAATTCATTCTCAGTGTTATTTGTCAAATTAATGAATAGCTAAAATACGTTTAGGCCATTTCAAATGATTTTTCTTCTTCTTCTAACTTCAATATTTATCTATTATTTCATACTTTGCAAATTAAAACACTGAGTATTGGAATTGCTTAATTAGCTTTGTACTTACTACCATTAGAAGTGTTAACTTTTTGTTTAATGTTAAAAAATTTAATGAAGTACATAAATATAAAAAATTCTTCATGTCATTCCCAATACTGGTGTAGACAGACGTCTAGACAATTAAGTCCATTTGACCCACCTTCCACCGAAGATATTTTCGGGACACCGAAGATATTTTTTTTTTATGATAGACGTAGGAGGAATAAGTAAAAGAAATATTATTTACTAGACCGGAGTAGCGAAGAATACTGGATCCAATATTTCTCAAATATTTCAAACAAGTACTACCCTACGTAGCTTTACATTGGATTAACTTAGCTTAACAGGTGGATGATTTACTAAGCGCCATCTAAAGCTTATGTACACCTACAATCAACCAAGGTTAGAGATATTGTCGCAGATGGAGTACCTTACTAGTTAAAATTATACTAATTCAATATTCCTTATAATCGAATACAAGCAAATAAAACCGTTTATTGTTGAAAAAAAAGACACTTACCTTCCTAGTAGAGACGAACTCTACCGACTAAATCTAAATTATAAATGACTTGTAGATGATTTTGTAGATGACAGGAAATAGAAAATGTTTTATATCTAACTTACCTTAACGACTTGACTTAACGCGCCATACGACTTTTAATAAGACCTTATAAAAACCTTTTTATCGTGTTAAAATATTAGGCATAATAAATTCAATAATTTTAAAATAGATAGATTGTGATTCTAAAACAAATTTTTTAAACTCATCATATTAAAATCGGCTTATGAACATGTTTACCTAATAACGACATCTAGCGGACACCTGGTGAACTACATAAACATGCACTAAATTAAAGAATCAAAATCGCTGCGTAGTGAGTTTTGTGTGCTACAGATGTCACTGTTATCTAAATTACCTTCTTTAGCCGATGCTAAAGAAGAAAGATTCGATAATCTTAATCACATATTCGTTCATATGTAGAAAAATTCATTCTCAGTGTTATTTGTCAAATTAATGAATAGCTAAAATACGTTTAGGCCATTTCAAATGATTTTTCTTCTTCTTCTAACTTCAATATTTGTCTATTATTTGATACTTTGCAAATTAAAACACTGAGTATTGGAATTGCTTAATTAGCTTTGTACTTACTACCATTAGAAGTGTTAATTTTTTGTTTAATGTTTGTAAAATTTAATGAAGTACATAAATATAAAAAAAAATTCTTCATGTCATTCCCAATACTGGTGTAGACAGACGTCTAGACAATTAAGTCCTTTCGAACCGCCTTCCTCCGAAGACATTTTTTAGGACAGCGTGATTGTTGAAACTGTTTCTGTATTTATGTCGAAGCCATCGATATAATATGTTTACATAAGTTGAAAAAAAAACCATTGATAGGATCACTCAACTACTTGGCTACCGTTACAGAAATATAATTTTTTTTTCTATCAATTTTCTCCTTCGTTGTCTTCAACCTTAAACACTTTGTTTTAAAATTCAATTCCCTCTAACTAACGTGAAAATAACAACTATTTCTCCATTTAACAGGATATGATGTACTGTAAGAATGCTGTAGGCTGAAACAATTCATCCTGACGTTGCTATGGCACGAACTAACTCTTCATGGGAAGGTAAAGTCACAAAACTGACTAATGTTACTGTGCTGTATGGTATACAGACCAATGAGCTGAGAAACTTACCGTCTCTCCGTCGCCGGTCTGCTTAATTTTGATCAGTTCTGAGCTAGTTATTCCTCGAGTCGGTAGCCGTTACAGTATTTAAGGATTTTTCTTTTTTTGCTACTAAATGCAACATGCAACACTTGCATGTTGCATTTAGTAGTAGCAAGCTGTGCAACACACAATAGATCGTTAGGGATGTGTTAGTGTCGCACGAGAATTTATTATTTCAAATTAATGAAAGAAAAGATATTCTTCATTTCCTTTGCTCACCTCACCGCACCCGCAGGAAATAATTGAATAGCGTCTTACAACTTTACCACACGAAAAAACTTTATAAACAAAAGAAAAGGTAAAGGTAATTAAGAATAATAAAGTAGGAAGGATAATTAAATTTTCAGTTCGGTGTTTTGTAGCTAGGTACTATTTAACTTATTTGAGACTTACTACTTGGATCCTAATCTAAATAATCATAAAATAAACTTATTTTAAACACTGAGGTTGAAGCTATACAAATTTAAAATTCATTACTAATTGAACTATTTACCTAATACATCTGAAATGACTTAATTATCTCATGCGGCCATATTATCGAACATTTGAATATAAATGTTATTGTAGCTCTCATGTCTGTGACATACAAACTCATTCTGTGTTACACAAACTGGATGTTCTCCATCATACTTTGCACCATTGTATTCAATATTCATTTCGTTCACTTCACGCAGTATATCCCTCAAACATGCACACTGCCAAGGGTTTTGATTAAAGAAAAACTTGGATAGCATCGTCCCTGAGTTTCTCAACTCCAAAACAAAGTTGTATTGCAAATACGTTAGTTTGTTAGCTGACACATTGAGATTCTTTAATGCCGTACCTCTGAAATTATTAACAGGTAAGTTTATAATTGCGTTATGTGACAAATCAATATTACCCAGTAACGGTAAATTTCGAAACAAATCATCTGGCATGTGTTTCAATTTATTGTCTCTGAGCACAATCATTTTTAAATTTCTCAGTGGCTTTAATGAATTTCCATTTATGTGTTCCAAACAATTTTCAGCCAGATTAAGTATTTCCAGATTGTCCAAATTAACAAATGTAGCGGCGTTATCAATCGTACTTATAAGATTGGTGGAAAGCATAAGATGCTTTAAGTTCTTCAAGTTGGGTATCGTGGCAAATCGTGGCACCTCTTTAAGGAAACATCTATCCATATTTAAAAAGTCTAGCGACCTGAGTACGTGTAGAAGGTTATTGGGTGATTGAGACATGTCATTTCTGGAAAAATCTATAAATTTAATTTGTTTACTCCGATCAAAGATCTATGGATTTATATCTGTTCCCATGAGAGAATTACTGGACAAATCTAAATGTTCCAATTTAGACAAAGCATCGAAAATTCCTAGCTTTAGAGAATTAATCGTATTGCCCCTTAGATCAAGTAATTTTAGATTCGGTTTCTGATCGAACAATCCCAAGGGAAATTCAGTTAACAGATTGTATGATAAATTCAAATATGCTACTTGCTTAGCACCGTCATGGACTCCTAATTAAAGCTTTTGTATTTTATTCTCAGAGAGATCTAAATACTCTAATCCAGGTAGGCCGTTGAAATAGGAACTAATTAGTAATACTTTAGTTGGTGCAGTTGTTGAAAATCCAATACGCAAAGTGTTCTGGAAAACTGTTTGTTTGACACGACCAAATAAATGTATAGGTATTCATATATGTAAACATTTTAAAAATGGACGCACATTGCAAGTAGTATAGTGAGAATACAAGGTACTGGCAACTCTCCAAGTTAAATAAATACCACGAAGCCTCTTTTTAACACAATATTGTAGAAAATATATGAATAAACTTACCTTATGAATTCATAAAAAATGCCGTTTCAGATGGTTTAATTATACTGTTATGCAAATATAATATTACATTAATTATCTGTGTAAATTTCAATTAACACAAAATTTGTCCACAGACTCAAATACAACTAGACCTATTTATTATGCGGAGTACAGCTGGCGTCGTATCGGGGCCGGTTTTCCCAACGCAATGTTATAACGAAGTTCTACTACAAGTATTAGTATAATAAGATTGTACATACTAAACGAAGATAACCTTAGGTGTATTACTCTATAGCGCATCATGGAACATTTAAGATTTGTTTTAACTCTCAAGGCAATTTTAATAGTCATGGCGTGTCAAAATTTCAATAAATTTTTGCAATATCAAAATATCTAGCCTTGTAATAGCGGCATACGAATATATGTTCCACCCGTCTTCATTCCATGTGTCATAACAGGCGACGTGTCTTGACAATGTCCATGGCAACACATTAATGGCTGCATCAACATCTTGAAAAATACCAGTCCAATTTAAAGAACCGATGAAGAGCAGCAGTTTCTAAGGCGCGAGGTCCAAAGTTCGAGGTACTTACGTTACTTACATAGATTACGGCAAGCACTTCCTTGCTCCTGCGCGCCTGTGTACTGCGGAGAATTTTTGAAAGAAAGAAAGAAACATTTATTTCTACTTATAACTACTATACATACTTAAAATTAAGTATAAAAGTAGAAAAAAATACTTATATTCAGTCTTAGTCGTCATTTTGCAGATGGTGGCCATAGCGTTTTCTAAGCGTCAGTCTTCTTTATATCTTGCGATATTCCTCGAAACGAATGAAATAGAGGTTCATTCGTACGCCAATACACGTTCTATATCAAATCACACGTTCTATATCACTTGTTCCATCAGGGTTCTAATAATAACAAATTACTTGTAAATTTAAATATACTCACTGTAACCGAGTGGTTAGATTTAAAAACTTATGTACTATTTATATTTTTGGCTGAGGCATACTGACGGCGACGGGCTCACCACCTGCTACGTTGTCCCAAAAATTTCTTCGGTGGAAGGTGGGCCGAAACGACTTAATTGTGAAGACCTCTATGTACCCCTGTATTGGGAATGGCGAATTTTAATTCAAATATAAATATAAATACAGCTACTGTTTTCATTCACATCACAGGAATCTTGGTCCTACCTAGTTAGTCATTCAGATCGTTTCGTAAACTGAAAACTGTCTGAATTTTCTGCGTAGATCGGACCAAGTTACGGAAATGAAAAAAAAAATATTTCTACTATTATCTACGACTTCTTCCTGGGACCACTGGTGGACACAGACAACATGCTTGGATTTGCTTAATATTGGTATAATTTGTTTGTTGTTCTTAATTTCAGTAAATTTTAATATAGAGATGTTTAAGCCACTATTAAGCCATTTAGTAAACTTATTTCTAAATAAGGGGGCGTCCATAAATTACGTGAGGTGTTTTTTTGAATTTTCTGTCCCTCCCTCCCCCCCTGTTGAGATATCGTGAGATTTTATTCAACTCCCTCCCCCATCCCCCAATCTCACGTGAGATTGGGGGATGGGGTTTCATTCAATATTGCTGAGAGTTTAATTATAAATGTAATAAAAATTTAACAATAGAATACTCAAATCGTAACTACTGTGATTAAAACAAATTATATATTCTAATTCAATCCATGGAGAATCATGGACGGTCTCAAGAGAGACTATTGGAACCTACATGTCCATATGATTTTCAGTAAAATAGTCATCTGAATTTTAGTAAAATAGTATATATTTTTTTTGTTTCAATCAGAAAAAAAATTGCGTGAATTTGCCGAGACCCCCCCTCTCTCCAACGTAAGATTAGATGAGATTTGACTCGACCCCCTAAGTAATAACACGCCAGTGTCGATAGCTGAGAAATTGGGTGATCGGAATTCGAGCCAAGAAATCCCAGTTCGATACCCTGGTTGTACGAATAAATAAATATCCCCAGGCTTATTCCAATGAGTTTCTTCAAAGTTTATGTCCGATTTATATCGTTGCATGGACATAAAAGACGGCGACAGACTCAAAAATTATCTTCAGAGAAAGGTGGAAGGACTTTATTAACAGAGCCTCTGCCTACCCCAATATTGGGAATAGCGGGAAAATAACATAGCAAACAATATTAATCGAGGTACAATTTAACAAAACAATTTTACTTTGCTTAGTGCAAACATTCGTTTTGTACATAACAAAACGAATGTTACATTTATATCATTGGCTTGGACATAAAGATGGCGTCAGGCCCACCACCTATCACGTTGTTCCAAAAAAAACTGTCTTCGGTTGAAGGCGGCGAAAGGACGTAAACTCGATCTACCTCTATAAGGGTTACGATTAACCAAGACCTAGGTTGTATGTAAGATATCACTTCTTCACTTTCTTTCTTCTTAAGTCAAGAAAATTCAATCCTTTCCACTCACATTTCAATGGAACCTACAAAGCATAATGTGACAAATGGTGAATTTGGCAGTTCTGGATTATATCAGTAATTGTCGCAAAAAATTGCCTTTTAAAATTACCAAATCCAAAATAACATCGACCATCTCTGTAGACGAGATGCGTACAGTCTGGTTTTCATGGTGTTGCGAGCTCTGAGGTCCCAGGTTTAATTTTCGTTGAGATCAATGTAGAAAACATATTTTCTCGGGACTGGGTTTTTGTGGTACTGGTGTTTCTGATTCTACAACACAAATACTTTAGCTTATGTAAGCTATGTACGTATTTATTTATTTTTTATTAAAAACTTACTTCCGCCGAATCGTTAAATGTATCATACACGCACCATCTGAAATTTATATTTATAGTCTTTTAAAATGACGTGACGAAAGATTATAAACTATATCCGAAGTTGGAGCAAAGTCTTCGACGCGTTCGATGCCTAGGAAAATTCAGAAAAAGGTAAATTAGTAAATTCTACCCCAGAAAGTGAAATGCTGGTCCAAGATTAGAATTTAAACTAAACCTTGTTTCGCAAATAAGCAGAGCATATCGTAATAGGCAATTATTTTAACCAGCGCCATCTAGGGTATTATATTCAAATTATTTAGCGCAATCTACTTCAAGTTTTATAGTATTTAATAAATGGAAATAGATGTCGCTGTAATACATTTGTAATACATTTATACAATATAAATAATAAAAATATTAAATATCTTCACGCAATTCCCAATACAGGGGTAGACAGAGGTCTAGTGTAGACAATTAAGTACCTTCAACCCACCGAAGATATTTTCGAGATAACGTGATAGTTGGTGAGCCCGTCGCCGTCTTTATGTCCAAGCCAACGACATAATTCGTACATAAGTTTTTGAAAAACCCATTGGTGCGAGCCTGCCACCTAGGGATCGAACTCGAAATTCCGACCACCCAACCACTCAACTATGGTGGTGTTTTTAACATATGACATTTGATTCTATAACTTCGCATTATCTTTACCTCAGCTTAAATAGAAAGAGGCTAGCCAATATTGAAAAAACAAAACAATATTGAAAAAACTTGCCGTACTGATAATTTAATTGCAAGCATCATGTCTTGTGTCATGCCTGACTGGATAGGCAGATAGGTCAGATTGTCTAATCTAATGATTCTTGCGTATCCCTCTCTAGCATATTCTTTTTCTACCTACATATACCTTCTCAATACACTTAACCTTCCTCTTTTCGAGCAAGTTGAGGTGGTCTTGGCCCACGTCGATGCCTTAATTTCTCTCGTCTCAAGCTGTATGTTTCCTTCGCCATTCTTCCCTCACTCATCTACCCAAATTCAAAATAAAAACAATTCTTATTTTATCCATTTATTTGTGATTTATCATACAAGAAGAAGAAAATGCCGACAGGCAGTCTTATCGCCAAAGGGCTGTCGCTATCTCTTACAGCTTAGAATAATTAACTCACATACAAATACTAAATTTCCTAAACCAATAATTATTTTACAGTACTACAACAAAATAATACACAAAATATCAAACAATTGTATACAATAGACATAAAGGTAAAGAAACATAATATACGCATTAATATACCAAAACCGGAAAAAATAAACAAAAATGTCGTTAGATACAGTTAGCATTCGGAGCTGGTCTGACGCAATGCGTTTAGCCATAGATTTTGATACTATATGAAAATTTTAACAGAACTTGACAAAAATTGGAATTATTTTATTTGTGTGAAATAATGTCTAAAGATTTTTTTTATACTTAAAAATTATTTTCAGTTGTTTTCAAAAGTTTTCACTCGATGGATATGCGACGACAGTTCGTTCTACAAGGGCCTTTACCTTAAAGGACCACTTAATATGGTGCCGTAAGCGTGTCCGGCCAGAATAAGTTTTTCAGCTGATCGTAAAACTCCATAAGGTCTGTCGTAACCTAGGAATTTAAAGTTATACTTCAAATAACCAGGAGTCGTAGGACTGGACAATAATGAGAATAGAAGACAAACAGTATTCGAAATCCGAAGAAGGTCAATGGGTAACCATTTGAGCTTTGAACGAAATTATTATATTTAACGTGAGTCACGATACCCGAATGGGTGGGTGGTCGAAATTCGTAGTCAAGAAACCCGAGTTCGATCGCTATGTGGCAGGCTCGTCGGGTTTTGCCACGAAAAAAAAACTTACGCATTATAATATCATTTTCTTGGACCTAAAAACAGCGACGTGCTCACCACCTGTCACGTTGTCCCAAAAATGTCTTCGTTGGAAAGAACTTAATTGTCTAGACGTCTACCCGACTATCGAGAATGGCGTGAATATATTTAAGATGATCGATCCAGCTATTTTTAGGAGTCGTCTGGATTTATACTAAATCTTACCTATTTCTTTTTACCTATTGCTGCTGTAACTGTCGTGTTCCGGTTTGAAGGGTGTAGAGAGTGTAATCAGGCATTCTATCTGAGACCTCGAGGATGAGAACCCATCAGCAACCTTTTTCTTTTGAAATAGTTTGCGGGTGCTATGGGCTGTAGTAGCTCGTGTCTATATCCTATAAAAAAATATAATCTAGCAAAGCATTAGAAGAAACCATCAACATTTTTTAAGTACATCAAACCTCAAAGAACAAAATTTTAATCAAAAAGGAGCAACGAATATTTTCTTTAGATTATTTATTAAAAAAATGTTTTATAAATTACATTTCACGATTATCGTTGGCTGAGCATAAAGACGGCGACGGGCTCTCCATCTGTCACGTTGCCCCGAAAATATCTTCGAAGGGACTTAATGGTCTAGACTAGACCTCTGTGTACCCCTGTATTGGAAATTGCGTGAAGATATTTATTGCATTTAGATTATTTATTCTTTTTCTTTGGAATATTTACGAACATTTTATGAAATTAAACATTGTAGTTGTTATGCTTATTTTTGTACATAAATACGTTATTAGTAACAGGATGTTTGTTTGAATTCATTTTCCTTAAAAAGATAAAGTTAATTAACTAGTCTTTAAACATTTTATGTTTGTTTTATTAATGTATGTAGAATCCGTAATGAAGACGTCCACAGTAGAACCAGGGTAACTGACAAAGTTCAGCCCGTTGCAGTGCAAGGATCAGCACGTTGAAGTGGCAATGGGCCGGCCACATAACCTGTGGAACTGAACCCCGTTGGGGTTCTCAAGTGGCAACCTCATACAGACAAACGTAGTATAGGAACCCCCCTCCCCCCCCCCCCCCACGAGATGTAGCGACGACCTGCATAATGTTACGGGGACTCGATGGATGCAGAATGCAGATGGACCGCTGTATTTGGCAATCTTTGGGGAAGGCCTAGGCCTCTTTTTAGTTTCAGCAGTGGACTTCTGATGCGCTATAATGATGATGATGATATTACGTAGGAGAATATATTTTTTACAAAAAAATATGTCTTACATCGTACATCATACAATTCTTATAGGAAAATTAGTGACGTTGATAATTACTATGCTGGTATAATTATGAAACAACTTACACGTAAATGACAAAATGTATAACAAATAACCTACACATCATGCAAAAATTTATAAAAATAGGGGTTGATCGTAGATGGGTTATTATTTAGAGTTGAGTGTATTTTGCATGATGTATATAAAATATAAAAAATAAATAAAAATTGTCTAAAAAATAAAAAAATAGGGGTATATAACACTTAACATTTAGAGGGATGAATAATATATGGTGTCCGATTAGCAGACCTAACCTGATTGACCACGATTTTCGTGAAATATGCACACAAAATTTTACGAAAATAGGTCGAACCATTTCGGAGGGGTTTAATAAAAAACGCCGTGACACGATAATTATATATATTAGAAGATATAGCAACTGTTTTTACATCTGTATTTTGGTTTCCATGATGGAAATATGAGTACGAATTTATATAATAAGCAACAATGAATAAACCAATTTATCCATTAGCATTTTTTTCTAACCTTACAAATGATAAAACCAAACCAAAAATGTTAAAATATAGTAATAAATTGGTTTCTGTATAAATAAATATTGTTTATAATTGTAAAAAAGCGTCTTATCGAAATACATATATAAGTACAAACAGTTACAAAAATGTATATTAAAAAATGTTGTCTGCCTGTCCGTCTAGCTATTTGTTCCGGCTAATCTACAAAACAACTAAACGAATCTAGAAAAAAAAAACTAAATCGATCTAGACAATACTTTCACTTCTAGACAGCTGACGACATAACTAAGGATTTTCTTTGTCATGCATTTTAAACAATTACTTTTCTTAGTAACTTATTATTTGACTGATACATATTAAGTAAGCGATTTTAATATCATAAATAACTACTAAAAAGTACAAATTTAAACTTCTATTTCTTCTACAAAAATGTACATACACCTTTCTCTACTACGGTTTCGAAATCTTGTGACTGTATCTCCAAGTAGTGTAGTATTGTGATCAGGAATCTCGACAAGCCCGATGATATGCAAAAAGATTTTGTAATTTGATAGCCTTTCGCAGACCGTATTCTATATTTTAAGTAGTGCAGTTTGTTATTTTCACTTGGAAACAACACTTCTGTCACATGTGTACTTGTCGGTTACAACACATACTTGATGTTCTCCATCAAAACGCGCCCCGTTATATTCAATGTTCATCGATTTAACTTCCCGTAATAATTCATTTAGACATGCACACTGCCAAGGGTTAGGGTTAAAATACAGTTTTGATAATACTACTCCAATATTTTTCAAACTTAAACAGAAGTTTTCATCCAAAAATGTTAATCTGTTGTCTGATAAATTAAGATTTTTTAAAGAAGTTCCTTTTAATTCATCTGCGGGGAAAGTGGTTAAATAATTATGAGACAAATCAATGTTAACTAGTTTAGGTATGTTTTGGAACAGGTTAGATACTGTTTTTATTCGATTGCTTCTTAGGATGATACCTTTTAACTTTATTAAAGACTTAAAAATATTTTCATGTAATGTTTCTAACTGGTTTTGGGCTAAATCAATGAGTTCTAAATTGTCTAAATGAATGAATGTGGCAGCTTTGTCTATTTTTGTAATTTGATTTGTAGACAATATTAAATGCTTTATTGATTTTAAATTAGGTTCTGTTGCGAATGTTGGCACATGTGTTAGAAAACATCTGTCTAAATTTAAACTTCTAACGATTTAAAAATATGTAAGAAATTATCAGATGACCCAGACATATCATTCCTGGAGAAGTCTATCACAGTAATGTAAGGATTCTGATCGAATAAATACGGACTCAAGTTATTTCCAACTAAAGAATTACCAGATAAATATAAATATTTTAATTTTGTCAATGGATCAAATATACCTAATTCCAATGACTCTAAGGAATTTCCTGTCAGATCAAGAGTAACTAAATTTGGTTTTTGATCAAATATTCCGAGTGGAAATTCCTTTATTAAGTTGTATGATAAATTTAGATGATTAACATTTAAAGCTTCGTCCAGAAATCCCAACTTCAGTGTTTGTATTTTGTTTTCTGATAGATCCAAGTGTTTGAGAGAGGGCAAATTTTCGAATGATTCCAAATCTACTTCGGATATTCTGCATCCTCGTAGTACAATTTTCGTAGTTCTATTATTATCCGAAACCAAACCCCTTTCTAATTTATAATCACTGTCGCTAGGTTTGCACAGAACTGTTTTTTGAGAAGTTCCATAAAATTTACAGAAAGGTTTAGCATAAACAGGTGCCAGCAAAAACGCGGCCAACATCCATACGTAATGTTCCATAGTGGTTTCTGAAAAATAATAAGTTAAATTAGATTTTTTTATCTTTACACATTTACCAAAAAAAAAAACCTTCCACGTGCTCTCGAAGTAGGAATACCTCCCTTCGAACACTTCCTTTCTTTAGGCGAGTGTTATAAGCCGCGATAGAAGGAAATTTCTTAAAAATATCACTAAAAATCCAAGAGATGGCTGGATAATCCTTCAGAAAAATACCAGACCAAAATTGTGGTGATTACTGATGCGGAGCAGCGTCTAAGCTCCAAAAGGTTACTGTGATTGCCAATCCGCTTGCCAAGCTTGACGATTATGGTAACTCCTCTGGAAACGAAAGAGTCCTATAACCAGCAGTAGTCTTTAGCAGGTCGTTATAATAAGTACATCGTGTTATTAATATCTAAAATAATTTTTTGAAAAACTCATTGGTACGAGCCTGCCACCTGGGGATCGAACTCGGGTCTCTCGACTCGTAATTCCGACCACCCAACCACTCGGCTATCGTGACTTCTTTTTTCTATTTATAATAATAATATCGTTTATTTGCCAGATTGTAGGTACACAATTAAGGTATAATCTTTACATTTAACCATTACATTCTACTGCAAGAACAGCGTGCAAAGTATAATAAATTTTTCTAAGCAATTTGACATAAGCGCATATAAAACCAAAATACAAATCAAACTATTTAAGATACCAAATCACAAAACAGAAATAAAGATAGAGTAAAATAATAATATCATACAACTCATAATTTCATAGATAACCTAAATTGAATATAAAAACAAAAAAGAAATATTATTCATCCCAAACACGCAGCAGGAGTATTAATTTTTAAATTGTCAGTAACCATGTCAATTTAGGCAAAATATCATACAAAAAATAGATTAAATTAAATTATTTAAAATATGTCAAATACTCTTTAGAATCAAAATGAAAGTAAAAAAACATTATTCATATATTTAACACTGACAGCTGATATCCGATTGTCATGTCAATTATAAATAAAAAAACATATAAGTTAAAATCCACACAGAACAATGAAAACCAATTCCAATTACATGGAAACACCTCCACTTTATATGTTTTAATGGCTGTTATAACATAATGTTCTTAGTAATAATAATTTTATTAATAATTAAATTAATTACTACTAATACTACTCATATTATCATTCACACATAGGTTAAAAAAATCACTAAGTCTGTACAAAAGAAACTCCTGTGTTGAGTAAAAAAAATGACCAAGTAGCCAAGCAAATAACCTTTTTTTAAATAAAGCTATTGGCAAGGTTTTTAAACCTTCGGGAATTTTATTATAAATTTTATTGCCATGCAAAATGCGTTATTGCTAAACAAGAGCAACCTTTGTTTAGGTATATATAATTTATTTGGATACCTGCTATTAATTTTTTTAAAACTTTGTCATGTAAGGGAAATAACTGAGGGTACCTTTTAACAAATATTATTATGAAATTTCATATACTATATATATATAATTTCATAACACGGAAACGGTAGAATTTTGAGCACTTTAAATAGAGGCTTACAGTGTTCTAAGAATTCTGCACCACATAGTATTCGGACACCTTTTTTCTGTACTTTAAATACTTTATCGATGTCTGTTGGATTACTTGTTGAATTAATTGTTCAATCCCAAACCCAAAAACTTATATACGAATTATATCGTTGGCTTGGTCATAAAAACGGCGACGGGCTCACCACCTGTCACGTTGTCCCGAAAATAACTTCGGTGGAAGATGGGTCAAAGGAACTTAATTGTCTAGACTAGACCACTGTTTACCCCTGTATTGGAAATTGCGTGGAGATTTTATTTTTACTAATGGTACGAGTATATGACAAATTTGTCGTCTTCTTAATTCATCAATTCAAAAGTACGATTAATCATCACCATCGCCTTTGTTACCAACCGACAATCGCAGTACTGGACGCCCGCGCCTTTTACTATTGTCCATTATCGGCCTAGTTTATTTCATTTATTTTTGTTTAAGTTTAGTACTTTTTTATTTTTTATGTGAAAAGGGAAAAAAGAATCTTGATTTTTTTTAAATAAATAAGGTAGAATAAAAATTAAATAACTGAGGAACTTAGTTATTTTAAAATCGCACCTTAATCGCTGCTGCCCGTCCCCTATCTGCTTAATTTAGGTCTAGTTAATTTTTGGTTGTCATGATGGTTATCTCGTCACCTGTTGGTACTCATTACGATGTTCAAGTCTAGATCTTGTAGTCTCCAACCTATATGGTAATGATCATACACTTCTACCGCACGACAGATCATGTTTATAATTTACAAATGCACATATTTAAAAGTTTGAATTACAAAATTTCTAATTAATACATACATGATAACTTCACATTAATTACGTATTGAAGTGTAATCCCAACTGTCGTTTATGGAACTTAAATTTGATTAAATAGTCCTTAATACATTTTCATTAATATTAGAACTTTACTATTAGTTTTATATATGTACACATTATAAGACAACAACGTGCCAAACCACACTAACACGTGTTTTACTGATAAACACGCGTAAACTGCTATTAATATTGTTTTCGTTACGTAAGCAGAGTTGTGCTTCAATTTTAAATAATTGTAAATATTTTGAATACTGTGTTTGTTTTGATAAAACTGATTTGATACTATAGCGTTCTGTGGGCGATATCTGTCATGTGACTGTTCCATCCTGAACCACTGGATAGAGATAGTTACTGATACAAATGTTGGGCAGTAAATAATTTGTAATAAATAGTTGTAAAGTACACAATATTACAACACTAACATGTTTCAATTGAAATTGTTACTAACTGCAACACTAAACGTATATGGATAATTTTAAACTTGATACAATTTTTTTTATTGTTGTTATTAAAACGTTTGCATTGTGCCAAACGTTATTGCCTAAGGTTTAGTCTTAGTAGAATATTTAAATAAATATAATATAATAAAAAGTCGAATATAAAAATCGAATATCTAAAGAGACAACTAAAGTATTATACTTCACCTTTTTTTAACAATACGTCTATGATATTGTATTGTACACTACCGATTCATCACCCAACCACTCGGCTGTCGTGGTGGTAAAGTACAAACTGGTTAAAGTATCAGCAAATTTACTTGAATTATTACAACTCCTAATACGAAGTTTTGTCTTGGGATTGGGTCCATTGGTAAATCTCAACCATAAACGACTAATTTGTTTTCGTTGTGTTGTCAACTCTGATTTCCCAGGTTCGATTGCGGACAGGTCAATTCAAAGAAACACTTTCTCTATATTGTCTAGAGGGTGTTTGAAGCACCTTCGTTGTATCAGATTCCATAACTCATTTGCGTCCTAATGTCTGAGTGAGCTGCATCCAAGCAGTTAAAAATTTAAATAAACCCGTGTAATAAAATACCAATTCTTAAAAACACGATAATAACACGATAATTTAAAATTAAATGATTAAAAAAACACGATATATTGCCACGATAGACGAGTCGTTGGGTGGTCGGAATTCGAGTCAAGAGACCCGAGTTCGGATTCAGGTGGCAGACTCGTACCAATGGTTTTTTTTTTCTCAAAAACTTATGTACGAATTATATCGCTGGCTTGGACATTAAGACGGCGACTGGCTGACCACTTGCGTGAAAATATTAGATACTAACACAATAAAAAAAAAGAAAATAAAAAGTTTTCAATAACTTTATTGGTCACATATAAACAAATATATTACATTTGTACAAACAATTTTTTTTGTTTCAAAATTCCTTAAACTACAAGAAAATTAAGTGATTATAGTGAGTAAAATAAAAAATGGCAACCATATCAACACCACCACAGACTTATCTGTTGACCTAAGTACATATACCCTAGGATCACCAGAGGATTCGATTCCCGGTTCCACCACCCGGATTCGTTTCCCGTACGGGTCAATATACATTATCAGTTTTAATACATTTTATCGGATCTGGGTGTTCATGGTACCTCCATTGTTTCCGATTCCATACCACTTGTGATTTTAACTTAACCTACTTACTTTGACTTTACCTATTTTACTTTACTTTTGTGTGAAGATATTTATTTATTTCAATATTTACTTATTAATGTATATGATGTTGTCCCTATCTATGTATGTTTTTATATACATAAATATCTTCACGCAATTCCCAATACAGGGGTAGACAGAGGTCTAGTCTACAATTAAGTCCCTTCGACCCACCTTCCACCGAAGATGTATTCGGGATAACGTGACAGGTGCTGAGCCCGACGCCATCTTTATATCCAAGCCAACGATATAGTTTTTGAAAAACCCATTGGTACGAACCTGCCACATGGGGATAGAACTAGGGTCTCTTGACTCGAAATTCCGACTACCCAACGACTCGGCTATCGTGACTTGTATGTATGTTTTTGGTATGTATAATTATATATATTGTTTGTATTGCTTGCTGTCCTCAGCCGCAGCAACACAAACCGACCGTTTCGCATCATGTAAACGCAAGTCCCTCCCAATAGGGAAGCCCTTTTTGATTATCAATCGGACTTTATACAATCTTTTCACAATAACATAGTTCCGAATCTGATGACTTATGAAAACGTGGTTCTACTTATGAAACGTGGTTTACGCAATATAAGTACAAAATGCCAAAAGTTCCTCTTAACTCTTAATCTATCACTTCCGGGAATATTGTGTACAAAGGAAATAGCAAATTGTTTAATTGAATAGATTTGAGAAGCATTTGATAACATTTGTATGTGATCAATTCTATATTCATAAATCTGTAGATATCTGATTTCAAGAGCGAGCCTTTCTCGAGCTTAAGGTATTCTATTAACTTAATTTTGTTTACTTTCTTAATATAAATAACTTTATGTAAACCTAATCAAAACTTAAACATAATAAAACTTAAATATATATAATACCTAATACAAAAAATATACACTAAATAAAAATTTACAAATTATGCACAAATATACAAATACACAAATATTTCTTTGCGGATGAGAAAATTTGTACAATTGAGCAACATTTTAAGAAACAATATGACCGTATTAATGCTCAAAGCTCTAAGGAAGTTTCCCAACTAGTCGAAAGAGTGCAACGAAGGCACTTCAGTGATGGTTTGGTGGAGTTTTAGCTATGAAAGAGTGACTGATCCATACTTTTGTGAAAAAGATATCGAAACATTGGCACAATTGTATCAAGATACCATTCTTGAGAAGGTCCTGAAGCCTCTTAACAACATCATTCCCTACATAGGGGTAGATAGAGGTCTAGACCATTAAGTCGTTTCGACCCTCCTTCCGCCGAAGATATTTTTGGGACAACGTGACAGGTGGTGAGCCCATCACTGTCTCAATGTCCAAGTCAACGATAAAGTTCTTACGTAAGTTTTTGAAAAAACCCATTGGTACGAGTCTGCCACCTGGAGATCGAACTCGGGTCTCTCGACCCGAAATTCTCAACACCCACCATACAGCCCCATCCCACCCGGCTATCGTATTTTCCTTAACAACAACATGTTCAATAACCAAGAATGGTCCTTCCAGCAAGACTCGGAGCCAGGTCATAGAGGCTTACAGTGTTCTAAGAATTCTGCACCATATAGTATTCGGACACCTTTTTTCTGTACTTTAAATACTTTATCGATGTCTGTTAGATTACTTGTTGAATTAATTGTTCAATCCCAAACCCAAAAAAAGGAATGCCAATGGATTTTTGAAAACAAAAACTTATATACGAATTATGTCGTTGGCTTGGACATAAAAACGGCGACGGGCTCACCACCTGTCACGTTGTCCCGAAAAATATCTTCGGTGGAAGGTGGGTCGAAGGGACTTAATTGTCTAGACTCGACCTCTGTTTACCCCTGTATTGGGAATTGCGTGAAGATATATTTTATTTATTTATATATAACACACAGTAAAAGTGTCTTAAATATATTTTTTTCTTGGTTTCAGTATTTATGGCAATGCAATAAAAAAAACAAATAAATTTCAAACATATTAAGGAATAACTTTTGTTTGAGTTATATCATTATACATATCTATATATATTTGATTATCATAATCATGTCTTTTGCAAATAAATTCAGTGGTCGTGACGCAAACTGCATGCTCTCCATCAAAAACGTCATCATCATAACTAATGTTCATTGCTTTTACTTCTTGTAGTAATTGTTTAAGACAAGCACACTGCCATGGGTTCCATCGAAAAGAAAATCTTGACAAAGTTGCGCCAGAATTTTTAACTCCAAGCAAAAGTTGTCTTGTAAAAATGTTAATCTATTATTTGACAAATCCAAGCTTCTTAACTTGGTACCTCTAAAGGCATTTACGGGCAATATCGTTATTAAGTTATGTGATAAATTAATTGAATCCAACTCGCGAGAGTTCTGAAACAGATGTTCTGAAATTGTGTTTAGTCTGTTCATACTCAAATCAAGAATTCTTAATTTTTTTAATGTTTTAAAAACATTTTCATTAATATCCTCAATTAAATTCTTCGTCAAATTCAAAACTTCCAAGTCATGAAGGTAACTTAATATCGCCGCGTCCTTAATTTCACGTATTTTGTTATCGGCAAGAGTTAAATGATTTATTGTATCCAAATTTTGTGTTGTAAGAAATTTTGGTAATTTCGTAAGGGAACAATCATCTAGATTCAAATAAACAAGTTCATTTAGTGTACGTAATAATCCATCTGGTGCATCTGCCATATTGTTTTCTTTGAATAATAGAAAATTTATATCACTCGACTCAAACACATTGGGATGCAAATCTCTGCCACGCAAAGCATTATTCGACAAATACAATAAACTTACTTTCTTAAATAAACCCGGATTAACATTCATTAAATGGTTACCAGTCAAATCCAGTTCTAGAAGATTTCGGAAATGATCAAACAAACCAGCTGGCAAATCCGTTAGGAGATTATAGGATATATTTAACCTTTTCAGATTTGTAACTTTGTCGAAAACTCCGAGTGTCAGAGTCTTGATTTTATTGTGAGATATATCAAGCGTTTCTAAAGAAGGAAGCCCCTCTAAGGAATCATTATTTAATATTGTAATTCTACAACCTTTCAGTGTAATACTTAAAGTTTGAACATTGTCAGACACCAGTCCTCTGGTTAGTGTGTATTCGTTATCGCCAGGAGTACATTCCAAATATTTTCCATCATTGTAGTTAACTTTACAGGTCGGTTTTGATTCAACGGTTGATAAACAAAATAATGATGCTATGAACCATTTTCCTTTATACATTGCTGCCGATTCTGTAATGTCGGCAAGAAAATACAATTAATTAAAAACAGATGTTGTTTGTAATAGACTAATAAATAAATAAATAACTAAATATCTTCTCGCAATTCCCAGACAAGGGTAGACAGAGGTCTAGTCTAGACAATTAAGTCCCTTCAACCCACCTTGCACCGTAGATATTTTCGGGACAACATGAAAGGTGGTGAGCCTGTCGCCGTGTTTGTGTCCAAGCCAACAATATAATTCGTACAAAGTTTTTGAAAAACCCATTGGTACGAGCCTGCCAACGGGGAATCGAACTCGGGTCTAATGACTTGAAATTCCGACGACCCAACCATTCGGCTATCGTGACTACTAAATAGTAACAGACTAGTAGTAAAGTAATAGACTCTGAACTAGTAAATAGGTGACAAGTCTCCGAATATATAAGCTTACATGAAATATGAAAGTGGTTTAAATAAAAATTTGCACGATATAAGACTCTACATATATAACAAAAATCTTTAAATTAAATCTTATATTTTACAAGTATATTTAGTACCATACTGTACCGCAAATATGTCTTTATTTGATTCTACGTTTAAGTATTTCCCTATATAAGATTAGCCAAGGATCTGGACAATTTAATCCTTTAGAACCACATTTCATCACTGCTTATTTTGGAACAACGAGATAGGTGGTGAGCTTGCCGCTGTCTTTAAGTCCAAGCCAATGATAGAAATAGTACATAAGTTTTGAAATAAATTTTTGGTGCGCGACTACCTCCTGGGGAACTGAGAACTCAGGTATCTCGACTAAGATTCCGATCACCCAACCGCTCGGCTATCAGGGCTTTTGTTTTTTTATTACATAAGAATATTTTGTTTTAAAATTAATAATTACAATATTTAGTTTGTAAAAGATTGAGGAAGTTTTAAAACAAAGATTTGCCTTACTATATTTGATGAACAATTAAAAAACAGAATTTCATTATTTTCAATTTTATTTTTGCCTGAAGCGACTATCCCCAAACTACTATTATAATTATATGTTCTTATGACTTATTTTAAAGTTAATACAACCAAATATTGTCGTGTAGTATTAGCATAAGAATAATACCACCCCCGCTCTTCCTGTAGGGTTGTAAGAGGCACCTGAAGTTAAATCCAAGTACTAGACAACGAATACAGATAGATGGTGAGATGACCATCTATAAAAATAAATTTATAATAATAAAACAATTAATAGACATGTGACAGGCAGCAGCTTTTGTGGCGAGAAGTGTGTAGTACTATGATCGCCAATGGTCTTGCTATGCGTGGCGATTAAAGCAAATACTCCTTAAAGGAGAGAGGACTATGTCTAGCAATGGACTTTAACAGGCAAGTAAGTAATAATAGATAAATTTTCAAATTATGCTGTTATTGTATGCTCGGACAGATATAAAGGTCTTTGCAGTCATATTATACATGTTACTAAATTATCTTATCAATAAGTTAATTACAATAATATTCTATAACTAACTAAAATAATAACTATAATATTCTATAAATTTATAGATGAACAGATAACTTTACACGGTAAAATAATGCAGTAGAATGCTTAAGGAAATAACGGACACTAGTAAGTGACAGTATCCACTATCATTAATTTAAGAATATTCACACCACGGCCCCGACAAGTTTCAATTGTTGATCGATATAGCAAGCTAATAGTAAAGCAATCGAGATACATAATACTAAGCTAATAGAATGAGGAGTATTAAACCGTTTCCACATCTAATCGAAGTTGTAAATCTGCCAAAAGATCAATTAAATAACCCTGTGCACACATGGGATTGCAAACGATAAACATAGAATCCGTCTTTCGTAGAATTACTTACATTTTAACTGTAATGTTGTCTTTTTTGATATGTCTGTGGTATATCTACCAGCGGGCACACAATGGCTTACTAATTCAAAATATACACTTCTTAAAGATTGGCCTACAATGCAACTTGCCAATCAAGTTGACTCACCACTGTACCCTATCAACTGCACACCATCAGTTTTACTATAAAGTTATTGATGTCACTTAAACACTTGATTAATGTAAATTTGATAATAATAGTAATATAAATATCCTCGATATCAGTCAATTTTTATTTAAGGATTAAAATGAAAAACATTATTAATATTTCTGGTGTTCGTGAAACACGTATACACACAAAGCGAGTGGTACGCTGAATGCTCTCGCATAGGATACTGCAAAAGTAACTGGCTTTACCTACATACACAGAACACATTTAGTTCATTAGGAAAAAATAATCCCTACAGGTGATTTTGCGGTCAGGAGCTGGTATAAGTATCATATAATTAAAGAATGAACTCGTTGCTATAACATAAAAAAGATAATACCTATGAGTAGTAATAACAACTAATTTGATATTATTATTTATTTATCTACATACAGTCCCTGACGGGGTTTGAAAGAACAGATTGCCAAGTGTCACGATCCTTACTTACCTCTTACGCTTCTTTCAGATTCATCATTTTCTTCATACATGCACGTTAAGGTATCCGAGTACTCTTTCCCTCCCTTCTTGGAGCAAATTTTCTCATATGATGTTTGAAAATTACTCTCGGTCTACCTCGACATCTTTTAATATTAACTTTCGCGCTATATGCTTTCTTCATCATTCGGTCTTCACTCGGTCGCTCAACGTACCCATATTATCGAAGCACGCTCTTTTCAAGTTTAATGATAAAGTCATCTTTCAAACCTGCCATATTGCGAATCTCTTTGATTCGTTTTCCTTCCGCTTCTCAGAGGCAGCTACCTACTCAATTTTGTATTTATTACTCGGTTTCCTCATTTTGGCCAAAGACCTCCTTTTAAAATCTAAAAAAAAGGCTTAAAAAACTTTAATATGTCCGAGATTTTTTTGTATTGTGCTTATTTTATAGACATTCAAAAAACTGGTTTAGGCGTCGAGGTGTGATTCAAATCAGGTCAGTAAAATTGACCATTTTAGACTAGACATTTGAAATCCAAAAAACATTTAATGATGGTTTAAAAAAAAGCTGTAGTCACGATAGCCGAGCGGTTGGGTGATCGGAATTCGAGACAAGAGACCCAAGTTCGATCCCCAAATGGCGGGCTCATACCAATGGGTTTGTTCAAAAACTTATGTACGAATTATATCGTTGGCTTGGACATTAAGATGGTGACGGTCAGGTGGTGACCTGTCATGTTGTCTCAAAATCTTCGGTGAAAGATGGGTCGTAACAAGATAAGTACGTAGATTTCTGTCTACCCCTGTTTTGGGAATGGCGTGAAGATGGTTAAACCTCTAGTAATTTTTATTGTAATTGCTTTACTTTATATATACATAAAAACTACGAAGTTAATAATCTGCAGTGAAGTTTGCCTGACCCTGAATCTACACATAAAATTAAATTTGAGTGTCTGTAATATTCAAATAAGCGTTTTTTACTACATGTATATATACGGTACATACACCGAAATATTTTTTTTACAAATTTTGTCTGTCTGTTCGTCTCTCTGTTTGTTCCGGCTCTCTGAAGTGGCTGGACCAAGTTTAACGGGACAGTCACTGACAGATAGCTAATATTATAAGGATTAAAATATGCTACTTTTATTTTAGAAACATAATTAGGGTTCCGCGTTAAGTGTTAAATTGCAGACAAAGCCGGCTTTAAGTCATTATTTTTTCCTTCTGATTATGGATGCTCTGTCATCGAACATACAGGAGGAAGCACCCTGGTGTATGCTATTTGCTGATGACGTTGTGCTTGTCGAAGAAAATGCACTTGAGGTACAGAGCAAGCTGGGAAAATGGCAAGAAAAACTGGAAAGTGTCGGATTAAAAATAAGCAGAACCAAAACCGAGCACATGTTCTGTGACTTCAGTGGCCCATCCAGTTTTTCTCATATTGCCTTGGATGGTGTTCTCCTACCAGTCTGCTCCGAATTCCGTTACCTTGGGTCAGTGATTCAAAATGACGGCAATGTCAACCGGGACGTAAAGAATAGAATAAATGCGGAATGGATGAAATGGCCGCATGCCTATTAAACTTAAGGGCAAAGTTTACAAAACCATCGTGAGACTTGTCGTATTGTACGGATCAGAGTGCTGGGCAACGAAAATGACAGATGAAAGAAGAGTGCATGCTGCAGAGATGAGAATGTTGAGATGGATGTGTGGAGTGACTAGAAAAGATCGCATAAAGAATGAGTATATAAGTGGAAGCTTGAAAATTGCACCAGTGACAGAGAAAATGAAGAGTGGTTGGTTAGCATGGTTCGGGCATATAATGAAGAGGGAAAGATGTAATATAGGCAAAAGAATGTTAGAGATGAATGTGGATGGACGAAGAGCTATGTGGAGACCAAAAAAACGATGGATGGATTGTGTGAAAGAAGACATGAGAAAGAAAGGAGTGAGTATTGAGATGACGTGAAATCGAGGAGAGTGGAAGAAGAAGACATGTTGTGCCGACCCCACATAGCATGGGATAAGGGCAGGAAGAAGAAGAAGAAGAAGATTTTTCAGAAAGATTGAAGCCGGAATACCGAAGTGAAGAATGAAGAAAAACTGACCGCCAATCGGGGTTTAAACTCCATGTATTTGAATTTAATAAAGCCGATCCTACTGAATTTATTCATTGCGTTTTGCAGATCAGAATTTTAGGTAAAATATGATAACCAATGCAATGTGTCTTAAGATTTCAATGATGAGGGCATATAATTGTTACTGATCAATGTATGATAGCGGAGTGGTTCGAATCAAGCTACCCGAGTTCGATCCCCAAGGCTCTTATGTACGATTTATATCGTTGGCTTAGACATGAAGATAGCGACGGGCTCACCACCAGTCACGTTGCCCCAAAGGTAGTCTTCGATGGTGGATTTAAAGGACTTAATTTTCTAAAGCACTATTTACCCCTGTATTAAGAACAGCGTGAAGATTTTTTTTAGTTGTAACTGGAGTCAAAATACGCTTAAAATCCTAATGTTTATATAAATCTATATTATAATATAGCAGAACTGATAAGAGACGATAAATTTAATCAAAAAATAAAACATATTTTTAAACATTTTACACACAAATTACTCATTTGTTCATGGTTAACATAATTCTTATATGTTAATAGTTTTGAAATACTTATGTGCTAAGTAACTAATTTTAAATTTTTTACCAAATTTTTTATTAACTTTTAGTCCTCCTCGTCGATTTCGGCGATGATGACAATATAACAATATTATCTTCAAGTCACGATAGCCGAGTGGTTGGATGGTCGGAATTTCGAGTCGGTACCCCAGGTGGCAGGCTCGTACCAATGGATTTTTCGAAAACTTATGTACAAACCATATCGTTGGCTTGGACATAAAGGATGGCGAAGGGCTCACCACCTGTCACGTTGTCCCGAAAATATCTTCGGTGGAAGGAGGGTCGAAGGGACTTAATTGTCTAGACTTGACCTTTGTCTACCCCTGTATTGGGAATTGCGTGAAGATATTTATTTATTTATTTATTTTATCTTCAAAGTTATTATAATTTCATTTTAGTTTAACCTTGTCTTAAAATTTTACATACAGTAAAAAGGAATTCTTGGAGAATTCAAGCTTACCTAATTTTTTCTGTGTATGCCTGATCAGTTTCGATGACAATATATATTGGTTAACTTAATCAATAAAACTTCAATAAACATGCACTGGCTAGTTAAAATAAGCAATATCCCGCTTTTGTCTACGAAGGGTACTTTCAAAAAGTTCTACATAGAAGCTGTTGACGCCCTCGTGTCTATTACAGATAAAATCATCTGTCGTGCCACAAACTAGTTGTTCTCCCGTAGAGTAAGTGAATTTTACTTTTTGGTTCTTAACTTCACGAAACAAATCTAACAGGCACGCGCATTGCCAAGGATTGTGATTAAAAAAGAATACTTTTCAAACTTCCTGAATTTTTTAACCTAGAGCAAAAGTTTGATTGTAAATAAGTTACTTTGTTAAGATCAACTCAAATACTTGACTCCGGATCTTTTAAACAAGTTGTTTGGAATATGTGTAATTAAGTTGCTAGATAAATCTACCGATACAGTATTATTTGCTGATGATACCTGATATATATGTCTTGTTATATCCTCGGAAGATGAGGCGGTTAAAGTTATAAACTCTTTGCAGTCTAATGCAGTGGAGTGCGGTGACATTTCTCTTGATATGTTAGGCCTATTAGTATTCTGCCGTGCCTTTATAAAATAATAGAAAACCTTGTATGTAATTAGCTAACAAAGTACCTTGAAGCAAATATCATCTTTCCTAAGCTGCGGTCTGGCTTTAGAAAGAAGCACAGCATAACCACAACGCTTATAGATGTAATGGATGATATACTGAGTTCAGCAAGCCAGTGGTGTGGGGTGGGGGATATATATATATATATATATATATATATATATATATACATATATATACGTACATACATATCAAAACTAAGTATAAAGAGAAATATATATATATATGTATATATATATATATATATATATATACATATATATACGTACATACATATCAAAACTAAGTATAAAGAGAAATATATATATATATATATATATATATATATATATATATATATATATATATATATATATATATATATATATATAATTATGAGGTGAATTTGTACAAAGGACCTGCTTATTTCTATAGAAATTTCTTCCAGCAGACCTGTGACTGGAAATTGGTTACAAAATAGTAGACAATGGTGTACAAAAAAATGCATATTCAATAATCAAAAATACAATATACATATATAAACAGATATACACACATATGTATACATATTACATACTTAAATACATTAAAATATATACATATATATATATATATATATATATATATATATATATATATATATATATATATATATATATATATATATATATATATATATATATATATATATATATATATATATATATATATATATATATATATATATATATATACATATATATATATATATATATATATATATATATATATATATATATATATATATATATATATATATATATATACATACACACATACATACATACATACATATATATACGTACATACATATCAAAACTAAGTATAATGAGAAATATATATATATTCATACTGCCAAGGAGAGATAATGATCCTTAACTCTTTTCTTAAAAGCAGAAATAGTTTTAGCATCGCGAATATTCGGTGGAAGCGAGTTCCATAGTCTTACTGCATGAACAGTGAAAGAGTCGGAATAGGAGGCACTTTTGTGGGTAGGGAATTTTAGAAGAGTTTTTAGGTGGGAACGACAGGGCGCTGAAGGTGGACGAGCAAAGCTGAATCGCTCGCGGAGGTAAGATGGTGCTGCTGGACAATGTAGAATATTAAATAGCAGACATAAAATCCTAGTGTTCCTTCGAAAGCGTATAGGGAGCCACTTGAGATCGTTGCGAAATTTAGAGACATATTCATACTTTCGAAGACCAAAGATAAAACGTATACACAAGTTTTGCAAGCGCTCAAGCTTATTTAGAAGCTCCTCCGTAGCATCCAAGTAACAGGCGCCAGCGTAGTCTATGATGGGTTGAATGAGCGTTTGAGCCAGAGATATTTTCGTTTTTAAGGGCAATATACCTTGAAGGCATTTTAAAGAATGGAACGAATAATTAACCTTGCGACTGACTTCACTAACATGAGCACGCCAGAATAAATTAGATGATATTGTTATCCCAAGATCCTTTACAGTGTCAGTATAAGGTATTTGCATATCGCCTAACTTTACTGAGCATATGGTAGAGAAATTTACGAGATTTCGCGCGTATCTACTACCAATTATTATGGCTTGTGATTTACAAGCATTAAGCTTCAGCCCAAAAGAAAACGACTTTATTTTAAATATTAGTATAATACATTTATTTGTTCTTATTATTAATATATATAAAACGACTTCATTTTAAATATTAGTATAATACATTTATTTGTTCTGACAATCATTTTCTTACCGTTATTGTGTAGCAAACGTGCCGCGAGGTTTTGCTTTTTCTGGAATACATCCCTTGAGGAATTCCTCCCACGCTGGTAAACAGTGAAGATATAAGTGCTTGTAACCTAAACCAGAAACAGAAACGGGAATGCAAATACTGATATCAATATTTAGAAGGAAAACATTAATTTTATCTTGTACTTACCTTCATTAAACTAATGATATCCACTGTTTATATATATGAAAACTTTAAATAAGAATTGGTTCCGACACTCATGTACGGAAGTGAAAGTTGGGTATGGCAGAAGAAACATGAAAGCAGAGTAAATGCAGTTGAGATGAGAGCATTAAGAAGTATGTTAGGAGTTAAACTGAGCGACAGGATAAGGAATGGTGAAATAAGGAAACGTTGTGGTCTGAAAGAAGATGTAGTGACTAAAATTGAGAAAGGTATGCTGAGATGGTTTAGCCATGTCGAGAGAATGAATGAAGAACGATTGACGAAAAAAGCATATAAGGCGAGTGTGAATGGAAGTGTAGGAAGGGGAAGACCTAGGCGGACGTTTCAAGACCAAATCAGGGACGTCCTGAAAAAAGGCCAGGTCAAGAGTACCCTGAATCGAAGAGAATGTATGAAGGGAATAATGAAAGTGGACGAAGCGAAACAAGTATGTAAGGATCGTAGCAAGTGGAAAGAAGTGGTCTCTGCCTACCCCTACGGGAAAGAGGCGTGATGATATGTATGTATGTATGTATGTAAATAAGAATTATTTAAGACCCGTTATTCCGCGTCGCATTATTGTATGTGTAGTGAGGCAGCAGTCCGAGTTACCTCGGAATGCGGGCTGGAAACCAGTATCGAGATCAGCAATTTACGTTTCTGTATCTCGATTTTTACTGAGTCCTGTCCATTTCACGGTCTTATACTGCTACAAAGACTCATTTTATATTATTCTTACATTTTTGTTAAGTTAGGGCAATATTATTTTATTTTGTAATTCCATTGTTTTTGTTTTGTTTTGTATTTATTGTGATGAGACCTTGAAATTTTTTTTTCTTTCTTTCGTTCGTTCTTTCTTTCTTTCTTCATTGCTGGGACATAAAGACGGCGACAGGCTCACCACCTGTGACGTTGTCTCACGATATCTTCGGTGGAAGGTGGGTCGAAGGGCCTTAATTATCTTGACTTGACCTCTGTCCACCCTTGTATTAGGAATGGCATGAAGATATTTATTATTCTTTTTTTGTTTTTTCGCCCGCATTCATTGCTCTCAAGTATATTATGTATGTGAAAAAATATACTCATAAAAAATACTCATAAAAGCCTAATTTATCTCTGCTTATTGAAATAACAGATAAAAATTTAAGTAGCAGATAAAATTTCATGTTATCTCCTTGCTATCCCAATGCTGGAGTAGTCATGGCAATTTATGCATCGGATCTTCTTATAAGTATAGTTGATTAATCGTACATGACTTTGCTGCTGCATGAATAAAAAAAGTCACGATGGCCGAATGGTTGGGTGGACGGAATTTCCATTCGAGAGACCAGAGTTTTAACCCAGTTGGCAGGCTCGTACCAATGGGTTTTTACAAAAAACTTATGCACGAATCATATCGTTGGCTCGGACATAAAAACGGCGACGGGCTCATCACCTGTCACGTTGTCCCGAAAATATCTTCGGTGGAAGGTGGATCGAAGGGATTTAATTGTCTAGACTAGACCTCTGTCTACCCCTGTATTGGGTATTGCGTGAACATATTTATTATTATTATTATTATAATGAATGGGTTATAATGAATCAGCAGGACCGGGGCACGACCTCGACCACGCAGAACACCGACATTATCGAGAGCTGAAGACCCGATAGTAGTGAAAAACCTTCGAAGCTAAGGGTTACGGGTTCGTGGCCAACTAGAGACAAATATTTGTGAGAGGAATCTGAATAAATGTACTAGAGTCATGACATTTTTCTAATATCTTCTCAGCGATGGTAACGATAATGCTTTGTTCAGAATAATAGATTAATTAATTTTATCAAATATAATTATGAAATTGAAACATACATTAACAGTATATACATAATAAACTTGTTTGCGGTAAATATAAACCTTACATGTTATTAACATTTGAAGTGGTAATATGTTTGTGTAATTAACTGAATAAGTTATTAATATTTCATAGCAAAACAATAAATATATCAAAATTTGTTTCGATTTATTCCAATTAAAACTTGTTTTAAAATACAACTCAATGTAAAAGAAATAACATCTTTAAAAACGACGAGAATTAAATTTTATCGAGTTCTTTTTATCATGTTACATATTCGTAATTAACTAAATCGTAATTAACAAAATCGCATACTATAGTTAAATTAAACAACGTTCAGTCTACATCAAACAACGGAACTTTGAAAAAGTTCTGTAAAGAAGCTACTAGCTCTCTCTTGTCTTTTACAGACAAATTCATCTGTTGTGGCACACACTGGTTGACCATCGTTAAAGTAAGTACTATTGTAAATAACATTGAGGCTCTTTACTTCACGTAACAGCTCTAAGAGGCACGCACATTGCCAAGGATTGTGATTGAAAAAGAAAAATTTTAAATAGTTACCCGAATCTTTCAACTGGGAGCAAAAGTTTGATTGCAAATAAGTTATTTTATTGTGAGACAAACTCAAATACTTGAGACCAGATCGTTTGAACAAATTGTCTGGAACACTTGTTAGTAAATTACGAGACAAATTCACGAGGAACAATTTAGACATGTTATTAAATAAGTTTTTTGGAATAGAAGTCAATAAATTTTTATTCAATATAATAAATGACAGTTGTTGTAATCGCCTAAAAGTATTTTCACCAATGTACTTCAATTTGTTATGTGATAAGTCCAAAGCTGCCAAGTTTGGTAAATTATGAAAAGACATATCATCGACCTTAGTAATTCTGTTACCTTTTAGTTTTAATATTCCTAAACTTATCAAATTAGGTGCCCATAAAAATTGCGGAAATTCGTTAAGTTTACATTCCTTTAGGTTTAAATATTTCAAATTTTTAAAGGAATTAAAAAAGTTATTTGGTGTAAGAGACATATTATTATTTGAAAAACTAAGAAATTCAACATTGGAGTTATATGCAAATAATAAAGGATCTAAATATTCTGCTTCTAATTCGTTATCTGATAAATCTAATTTTTGTAACTTCAATAAGGTATCAAATATTCCAATTTTCAAGTAAATTATATAATTTGAATTCAAGTTCAACTTTACTAAATTCACATTACGATTAAATAACCCAACTGGTAATTCCGATATGTAATTAAAAGATAAATCTAGCTCAACTAATGTTGTTAAAGTGTCAAATATACCCACGGAAAGATTTTGTAAATAATTTGATGATAAGTCCAATTCTTGTAATAATGGTAATCCCTCAAACGCGTTCAACGATATTTCGTTTAAACTACAGTAAGATAATGAAATACTATTAACTTTATTATTTTCTGACACCAGTTCCTTTTGTAATAACGTCACTTCTGCAAAGTTGGTGTTATTGCATACCAAAATTTCTTGATCATCGTCTTCAAACTGACACAAAATGTCAGCGCTGACATTTATTATTGTTACAAGGCTTGTTATAAAGATTCCCACACAAAGCTTAATTCTAGCCATTTCTGTAACAGTAAACACGTGCAATTGTGAAGAAGTAACGGTCTTCGAGTGGCGGACTCGGGTTCTAAATAGACGAATCTGTGTATCTCGAGTGTATAGTATGATCCCTGTTAAAACCTGGATTTAATACCTCTACACACTCACGTAATCCGAGCGAGAACAGCGACCGTGCGGGCGAGGGCTGGATCCTGCTAACTCCAATAAATGATTGTCCTAAAATTTTATACTTAATTACATAATTTTTATATACATCGTAGGATATTATTAGTCAGCCATTCATAACCACAAGAAAGTCTCCATTACATTTTAATTAATCTATGAATAATTTCAACTGATAAGAACAGGGCATGCTCGCAAGAACGTTGACATATAACAATAAAAATTCCACAAAAAATAATGCTTTTTTGCGTCTTTCAAATGATCATCATCTAAGGAACGAGTTATTTGGCACTAAGATTATCAAACCAAAATGAATCCTGAGCCCAAACAAAAGGTCCGATTTCTTCAAAAAAATTATTCATGGGCAGCTGTTAAGGCTTATAGGAAGTGTTTGTGGTAGATGCTAATATCTTGCGATACTAATTTAATCTTAGAGGCTGTAATAAAAATGAACAACTCACCTATTGAATATTATCTATTTATATCTTTGATCAAACACAATTAAATATCTGATGAATTTTTGTACCAATTAGATGAATACAGATTTTCCAATTTTCATGATGAAAATGTTGCAGAAACTATATAATTTTTATAGTGCTACGTACACTTTGTAATATCAGATCTCTTTTTCTCTACACATCACACACTAACATTTTAACAAAATAATTTTTATCTATACGTCTTTATCTGCTGAGTACTTCTATGTTTTGATTCTAAAATATTCATTTTTCTAAAATGTTGCGAGCAAAAAACGACCAAGATTTTTCAAACTGGTTTAATGAATACCGGCTTTTGATTGACTCAGGTGAGTTTAGTTTCTGCGATATAATCCATTACATACATAATTGAATTCCATTAAATTTAATAATCTTTGTCTAGTTCGTTACTGAAATTCCTAGTTGGACATAGACCATTCTGTAAGGTTTTTCATCTCACAACTAATTCAATGAACAGTTTGATAATCAGGTATGGCACTAACCTTACTGTTTTGCAGTGCTGCTCTAAATCTTCAATACTATGTTACATTTTCTTATATCCATATCCTCTTCCTTGACACCGTTTATAGAAGAAATTGAGCTTAAAAAAGTATATATTTATTTACTATTTTATGGGCCAGTGTCATCCTTTCCATTGATGGCAAAACGCAGAAGTCAAAAAACATCGATTTAGGTTTAAACTTAAAAACTGTCAGAATTTTCTGCGTAGATCGGACCAAGTTACGGAAACGAAAAAAAAAATATTTCTACTATTATCTATGACTTCTTCCTGGGACCACTGCTGGACACGGACAACATGCTCGGATTTGCTTAATATTGGTATAATTTGTTTGTTGTTCTTAATTTTAGTTAATTTTAATGTAGAGTTTGTTTATTTATTAATTTGTTTATAATCAAGCAAACTAATAACATAGCAAAGTCTCGATAGCCGTATGGTGGGGTGATCGAAATACGAGCCAAGAAATTCATTCGATTTGGTTATATCAATAAATAAATAAATATCCCCAGGCTATAAATACCCCCTGGTTATATCAATAAATAAATATCCCCTGGCTACATAAATTTTGAAGACATCATTAATCAAACAACATTAATCGAGGTACAATTTTACAAAACAATTTTACTTTGCTTAGTATGTACAAAATGAATGTTACATTTATATCATTGGCTTGGACACAAAGACGGCGGCGGGCGCACCACCTATCACATTGTCCCAAAAAAAATTGTCTTCTGTTGAAGGTGGCAAAATGACGTAACCTCCATCTACCTCTGTAGGAATACGATTAACCGAAACCTAGGTTGTATGTTAGATACTTTCTTTCTTCTTAAGTCTAGAAAATTCAGTCCTTTCCACTACATGTCAATAGAACCTACTTGGCACAACGTGACAAATGGTTAATTCGACAGTTCTGAATATTATCAGTAAATTTCCCAAAAAATTGTCCCCAAAAATGACCAAATCCAAAATTACATTGACCATCTTTGTAGACGAGAGGCGTAAGTACACTCCGGTTTTCATGGTATTGCGAGCTCTGATGTCACGGGTTTGATTTTCGGTCAGATCAATGTAGAAAACACATTTTATAGGGACTGGGTGTTTGTGGTATTCGTGTTTCTGATTCTACAACACAAATACTTTAGCTTTTGTAAGCTATGTACGTATTTATTTATTGTTTATTAAAAACTTAAAAAACTTACAACCACCGAATCGTTGAAGAAGAGCTTCGTGTGTTTTTGCTTATACTACAATAGAATGAAATAGCATTGTTGCGTTTGAGGAGGAACACAGCGCCTGCCGTCACACAGTGCAAACTAGTACGGAGGGTAGTGATACAATTTTTTCGTGATCAATGTTTACACTAGTTAAAAAATATTTCATAGGTATTAATCGTAATTGTATTCAATTTATTTACATTTATTATTATGAACGAATTGTTCTTACTTAAAACTTATAATAATAAAGAAATCAATGTACAAATAAATTAAAATAGGTGAATAAAATATTAAATTAATTTTATAGCTATTATATCGCTTTGATTCTGTAATTAAACATCAACTCTATGGATATTTTAGTTTTAACATGTAAGCAGCAATACAAAAACCAGAAGATTGTGTAAATAGTTATAATGAATAATATTTTTTTTTATATGTATAATGAATTGTAATAAATAATATTTATGATACAAGGTTTAGTTCAAATTATTTACAAAATCTTTCCGTGGGTATATTTGACACTTTAACAACATTAGTTGAGCTAGATTTATCTTTCAATTACATATCGGAATTACCAGTTGGGTTATTTAATCGTAATTTGAATTTAATAAAGTTGAAATTCAATAAGGTATCAAATTGGAATATTTGATACCTTATTGAATTTAGAAAAATTAGATTTATCAGATAACGAATTAGAAGCAGAATATTTAGATCCTTTATTATTTGCATATAACTCTAATGTTGAATTTATTAGTTTATCGAATAATAATATGTCTCTAACACCAAATAACTTTTTAATTCATTTAAAAATTGAAATCTTTAAACCTAAAGAAAATATTAAGATAAGACAATAAGAAAATGATTGTCAGAACAAATAAATGTATTATACTAATATTTAAAATAAAGTCGTTTTATATATATTTTATGTATATTCTATATATTCTAATAATAAAAAAGATATCTTCACGCAATTCCCAATACAGGGGTAGACAGAGGTCTAGTCTAGACATTTAAGTTCCTTCGACCCACCTTCCACCGAAGATATTTTCGGGGGCGTGACAGGTGGTGAGCTCGTCGCCGTCTTTATGTCCAAGCCAACGATATAATTTGTACACAGGTTTTAAGAAAAACCCATTGGTACGGCCACTTGAGGATCGAACTCGGGTCTCTTGACTCGAAATTCCGACCCAACCACTCGGCTATCGTATCGTATATATTCTATAAAGTGAACATTAAAATATCTACATAATTTATGGGATTTGTTGATTGAACTTAACCTATATATATATATATATATATATATATATATATATATATATATATATATATATATATATATATATATATATATATATATATATATATATATATATATATATATATATATATATATATATATATATATATATATATATATATATATATATATATATATATATATATATATATATATATATATATATATATATATATATATATATATATATGTGGTTAGCGTACATGTGGTACTTTAAATACTTGATATTTTTAATAATGTCTGCACTATATATTATAAAAAGTAAGGGACCTAAAATGGATCCCTACGGTACTCCTCGGTTCACAAGTCAATAGTTTTATCTCTTCCATTTCATAGTATTTCAACTTGCTGTGACCTACTTTTAAAGTAACTGGCAAACTAATGGGTTGTGTTTCTACTTTATCCATAAAAATATAATTTTGAAGGAAGTAATGGAAATATTGAGGGTTTCAAAGGCGCGTGAGAAAGCAAGTAATGTCAACATAGTACCCCACACCACTGGCTTGCTGAACTCAGTATATCATCCATTACATCTATAAGCGTTGTGGTTATGCTGTGCTTCTTTCTAAAGCCAGACCGCAGCTTAGGAAAGATGTTATTTGCTTCAAGGTACTTTGTTAGCTGATTACATACAAGGTTTTCTATTATTTTATAAAGGCACGGCAGAATACTAATAGGCCTAACATATCAAGTTATTGCATGTTAGGAAGTTGGAAAGCATTTTGGTAGTAACACAACTATTGTTTAAAACGTCGATATTAATATCCCCAAGTAGTACTATTTGATCGTAGTCTACGAAGGAACCTAAGAACTCGCTTAGCGCGTCCAGAAATAACGATACGCTCAACCAAGGGAGACCATAAGCAGTACAGAGGATAAGGGCCTTGCTGTTAATTTTAATATTTAACCACATATGATTCACTGCGGGACAAATAGGATGTTGAATAATTTTTGACGGAAGGCCTTATCTCAAAAAAATCCACACCGCCGCCGCGCGTACGAACCTGGGGAGGTCAGGGTACGTGACGCAGTCGATACCCTGGAACAGAAGGCGCCCGGCCTTCCTCCCCTGCTGGAAGCCATGTATAATTGATAGCCATTACATATACAGAGCGATGCGCCATATCAGTTAGGAACTTGTTATGTCTAGTAACAAGAGATCTGCGGTTCAAGAAGCTAATATACAACTTCTTTGATTTAATCATTTTAAAAAAAATAATAATACTGGAACGTTAATAACCCAAAGAAAACCATAATAAAGGAGACTATGATACCACTGCTTTCATACAGTAAAATCAAATCAATTTATCGATATAAGAATTTACATTCGTTTATCGATAGTCATTATTAATCTACCATCGTTTCGTATTGAGGTGCCTCTAACGGGGAAGAAATAGGGTGAGACACTCCGTAGGTATTCTCTTTTTTGGTCTTTTTTTTATAACATAATTCATTATACAAATGTGATGTGATATTTTCTACAAATTACAAATAGCTTGGAAGCGATCACCTAATTCCCAGTGGTTATTGTCATTAATAATAGGTTGGGAAAAAAGACTTTGCATAATAGCATGTATGAACTTGTAATAAAATCTCTTTGACTATACTACTTATATCGGGCTTGTAGAAGAAGATAATTCCAAATTCATATTAGAAAAATGTGTGTTTTCTATTTATTTTTTGTACTGTCAAGATGTAATGAAGATATTCGATAAAGTCACGATAGCCGAGTGGATGGGTGGCCGGAATTCGAGTCGAGAGACCCGAGTTCAATCCCCAGGTGGCAGGCTCGTACCAATGGGTTTTTCAAAAACTTATGTACGAATTACATCGTTGGCTTGGACATAAAGGCGACGACGGGCTCACCACCTGTCACGTTGTTCCGAAAATATCTTCGGTGGAAGGTGGGTAGAAGGGACTTAATTGTCTAGACTAGACCTCTGTCTACCCTGTATTGGGAATTGCGTGAAGATATTTAATTATTTATTTATTTGTAAGATATTCGATACATTTAAAAATTTACTACAAAAAAGGTAAAAATACAACGCAAGCCGCGAAAAAAATTTGCGATGTTTATGGACCTAGTGCAGTCTGTGAGAGCAGCACAAATTTGGTTTAAGCGTTTTTAATCCGGAAATTTTGATGTCAAAGATGCACGTCGCTCTGGTCACCCTATTACAAAATGGATGCTATTTTTGAAAAAGTGGAGAAAGTACGATGTAGCTGAAGAAAAGGGCATTGAGCACAAAATAGTTTTGGCGCATTTAAAAAAAGTGGGTACACAAATAAGCTCGATATTTGGGTACCTCACGAGCTCACTGAAAGAAACATAATGAACCGTGTACTCATTTGTGATTCTTTATTACGATGTAATGAAACCGAACCTTTTTAAGAAGCTGATATCTGGTGATGAAAAGTGGATCACGTACGATAAGAACGTGAGAAAAAGTTCGTGGTCAAAGGCCGGTCCCGCTTCACAGACTGAGACGAAACCCAGAATAGCTCGCAAAAAGTTGATGTTGTATGTGTGGTGGGATTGGAAGGGCATTATTCATTATGAGCTGTTACGACCAGGCAGGACCATCGATTCTGAACACTAATGCTAACAACTGATGTGATTAAAGTAAGAAGTTGAGAGAAAGCGGCTGGAATTAAACAACAGTAGAGGTGTGATTTTTCATCATAATAACGCTCATCACACATCATTAGCCACTCAGGAAATTTAAGAGAGCTTGGCTGGGAGTTGTTAATGCATCCGCCGTGTAGTCCTGACCTTGCGCCTTCAGATTTCCACCTGTTTTGGTCTCTTCAGAATTCTTTAGTAGGTCAGGTTAACATCATGAGAGGACTGCCTAAACCAATTGTCTCAGGTAGGTTTGCAATTGACCAGGATTTGCTGTAGAAGCGTATACACCGCCCTGTTAACGAGGCACTTACTCTATGGAGTCTACTAACCGTTGTCACAAGCTTGTGTTTATTCCTAGTATTTACAAAATGCACATCAGAAGTCTTGCTAAAAGTATTAATGTTTTTATGTACATTTTTTTTATAGAAAAGGGAGGCAAAACGAGCAGATGGCTCACATGCTGGTAAGTGATTACCGCCGCCCATGAACACCCGCAATACCAAAGGCATAGCAGATGCGTTGCATCCCGTAGAGTGTTCCCAAATTTTGGGAGGAGGTGGGAGGTGGCTTTTACTTCATGCCAGTATTCTGAGAGGTCGTGGTACTTCCCTGGTCGAGCCGGCCCATTCATGCAACAACAAAAGCTGATGCGAGACTCTACCACTGTATACATTCAATTTTTATATATATATATATATATATATATATATATATATATATATATATATATATATATATATATATATATATATATATATATATATATATATATATATATATATATATATATATAGATATATATATATATATATATATATATATATATATATATATATATATATATATATATATATTGAGAAGTCAGTGTTAAAATTTTAATTTCTTTAAATTTCTCTCTAAGAGATGCTCTGGAATTTAGACAATACGTATGGCCCTCTTTTGTAAAACAAATACTGTTTCTATGTCAGCTGCATGACCTCAAAGCAGAATGCCATATGATATTATGGTATCGAAATAACTAAAATAAACAAGTCTAAGCCGTCTGTACATCAGTTAAGAACCCTGTTTTTCTTACAGCATATGCTGCAGAGCTTAACCTCCTTGCAAATTATATGGGATATATAAGGCCCCATTGAAGCTTTGCATCAAAATTTATTCCAAGAAAAACAGTCGTATCCACAAAGCTCAACTTCTCATTTATTACATTGATATCACCCAAATGTTTAACATTGAGTGTTGATAATTTTAAATGATTAGTCTTATTACTATTTAACCTATGGACTATTTTGACATAGCATGATGTACCTCGTCAAGTGTAACATGTCGTTTGATTTTAAATATTACAAAGGTATCATCAGTAAATAATACTGTATCGGAAGATTTATCTAGCTACTTAATTACACGTATTTCAAACAACTTGTTTAAAAGATCCGGAGTCAAGTATTTGAGTTGATCTTATAACAAAGTAACTTATTTACAATCAAACTTTGCTCTAGGTTAAAAAAATTCAGGAAGTTTGAAAAGTATTCTTTTTTAATCACAATCCTTGGCAATGCGCGTGCCTGTTAGATTTGTTTCGTGAAGTTAAGAACCAAAAAGTAAAATTCACTTACTCTACGGGAGAACAACTAGTTTGTGGCACGACAGATGATTTTATCTGTAATAGACACGAGGGCGTCAACAGCTTCTATGTAGAACTTTTTGAAAGTACCCTTCGTAGACAAAAGCGGGATATTGCTTATTTTAACTAGCCAGTGCATGTTTATTGAAGTTTTATTGATTAAGTTAACCAATATATATTGTCATCGAAACTGATCAGGCATACACAGAAAAATTAGGTAAGCTTGAATTCTTGGAGGTTTTCCTTTTACTGTATGTAAATTTTAAGACAAGGTTAAACTAAAATGAAATTATAATATCTTTGAAGATAAAATAAATAAATAAATAAATATCTTCACGCAATTCCCAATACAGGGTAGGCAAAGGTCAAGTGCTTCTAAGTATTGCACAATGAACTTGTCTGTGATTCCAGTCTCAGACCGGACGTAAGTATTGGCTCTATTATACATCGCCTCAACAAGCCGCACATACTTCTCTGGCAGCCCTTTCTCCCAATTAATTTTTAATTGGGAGCAATTTAACACTTAACGGGGAACCCTAATAATGTTTCTAAAATAAAACTAGCATATTTTAATCCTTATAATATTAGCTATCTGTCAGTGAATGTCCCGTTAAACTTAGTCCAGCCACTTCAGAGATTAGCCGGAACAAACAGAGATACAGACAGACAGACAAAATTTGTTAAAAAAAATGATTTTGGTGTATCTACCGTATATATTCATGTAGTAAAAAAACGCTTATTTGAATATTACAGACACTCAAATTTTATTTTATGTGTAGATTCAGGGTCAGGCAAACTTCACTGCAGATTAATTAACTTCGTAGTTTTTATGTATATATAAAGTAAAGCAACTATAATAAAATTACCAAAGGTTAAACCATCTTCACGCCATTCCCAAAACAGGGGTAGACAGAGATCTACGTACTTATCTTGTTACGACCCATCTTTCACTGAAGATTTTGGGACAACATGACAGGTGGTGTGACCGTCACCATCTTAATGTCCAAGCCAACGATATAATTCGTACATAAGTTTTTGAACAAACCCATTAAAAAGAAGAGTTAAAAAATTCAGGAAGTTTGAAAAGTATTCTTTTTTAATCACAATCCTTGGCAATGCGCGTGCCTGTTAGATTTGTTTCGTGAAGTTAAGAACCCTGTTTTTCTTACAGCATATGCTGCAGAGCTTAACCTCCTTGCAAAATTATATGGGATATATAAGGCCCCATTGAAGCTTTGCATCAAAATTTATTCCAAGAAAAACAGTCGTATCCACAAAGCTCAACTTCTCATTTATTAATACATTGATATCACCCAAATGTTTAACATTGAGTGTTGATAATTTTAAATGATTAGTCTTATTACTATTTAACCTATGGACTATTTTGACATAGCATGATGTACCTCGTCAAGTGTAACATGTCGTTTGATTTTAAATATTACAAAGGTATCATCAGTAAATAATACTGTATCGGAAGATTTATCTAGCTACTTAATTACACGTATTTCAAACAACTTGTTTAAAAGATCCGGAGTCAAGTATTTGAGTTGATCTTATAACAAAGTAACTTATTTACAATCAAACTTTGCTCTAGGTTAAAAAATTCAGGAAGTTTGAAAAGTATTCTTTAATCACAATCCTTGGCAATGCGCGTGCCTGTTAGATTTGTTTCGTGAAGTTAAGAACCAAAAAGTAAAATTCACTTACTCTACGGGAGAACAACTAGTTTGTGGCACGACAGATGATTTTATCTGTAATAGACACGAGGGCGTCATCAGCTTCTATGTAGAACTTTTGAAAGTACCCTTCGTAGACAAAAGCGGGATATTGCTTATTTTAACTAGCCAGTGCATGTTTATTGAAGTTTTATTGATTAAGTTAACCAATATATATTGTCATCGAAACTGATCAGGCATACACAGAAAAAATTAGGTAAGCTTGAATTCTTGGAGGTTTTCCTTTTACTGTATGTAAAATTTTAAGACAAGGTTAAACTAAAATGAAATTATAATATCTTTGAAGATAAATAAATAAATAAATAAATATCTTCACGCAATTCCCAATACAGGGGTAGGCAAAGGTCAAGTGCTTCTAAGTATTGCACAATGAACTTGCCTGTGATTCCAGCCTCAGACCGGACGTAAGTATTGGCTCTATTATACATCGCCTCAACAAGCCGCACATACTTCTCTGGCAGCCCTTTCTCCCAATTAATTTTTAATTGGGAGCAATTTAACACTTAACGGGGAACCCTAATAATGTTTCTAAAATAAAACTAGCATATTTTAATCCTTATAATATTAGCTATCTGTCAGTGAATGTCCCGTTAAACTTAGTCCAGCCACTTCAGAGATTAGCCGGAACAAACAGAGATACAGACAGACAGACAAATTTGTTAAAAAAAATGATTTTGGTGTATCTACCGTATATATTCATGTAGTAAAAAAACGCTTATTTGAATATTACACTCAAATTTTATTTTTATGTGTAGATTCAGGGTCAGGCAAACTTCACTGCAGATTAATTAACTTCGTAGTTTTTATGTATATATAAAGAAAAGCAACTATAATAAAAATTACCAAAGGTTAAACCATCATCACGCCATTTCCAAAACAGGGGTAGACAGAGATCTACGTACTTATCTTGTTACGACCCATCTTTCACCGAAGATTTTGGGACAACATGACAGGTGGTGTGATCGTCACCATCTTAATGTCCAAGCCAACGATATAATTCGTACATAAGTTTTGAACAAACCCATTAAAAAGAAGAGTTAAAAATTCTGGCGCAACTTTGTCAAGATTTTCTTTTCGATGGAACCCATGGCAGTGTGCTTGACTTAAACAATTACTACAAGAAGTAAAAGCAATGAACATTAGTTATGATGATGACGTTTTTGATGGGGAGCATGCAGTTTGCGTCACGACCACTGAATTTATTTGCAAAAGACATGATTATGATAATCAAATATATATATATATATAGATATGTATAATGATATAACTCAAACAAAAGTTATTCCTTAATATGTTTGATTTTTTTTTGTTGCTTTGCCATAAAAACTGAAAACAAGAAAAAAAAATTTATTTAAGACACTTTTACTTTGTGTTAGTTTAATAAATAAATATAAAACAATTTAACACATAAAAAGCATATTCGAAGAGGTCTCCAATACAGTCCTTTAAACGTTGAGGCTATTTATCTAAAGAAGCACGCGTTCTTTCCATGGGAAAATCCTTCACTGCCAATTGTACGGATTGCTTTAGGGACTCCAAATTATCATGGCGTTTAGAGCAAGCCGTAATTTCTAAAATTGACCATAAATCATAATCCAGCGGATTAAGATCGGGACTAGGCGACGGCTAGTCCCGATGAAGTTCGAAACGTTCAATTCCAACCAAGACTGCGTAGACCGAGTTTTATGACCCGGCGCCGAGTCTTGCTGGAAGGACCATTCTTTGTTATTGAACATGTTGTTGTTAAGGAAAATACGATAGCCGGGTGGGATGGGGCTGTATGGTGGTGTTGAGAATTTCGGGTAGGGAGACCTGAGTTCGATCTCCAGGTGGCAGGCTCGTACCAATGGGTTTTTTCAAAAACTTCTGTACGATTTTTATTGTTGACTTGGACATTGAGACAGTGATGGGGTCACCACATGTCACGTTGTCCCAAAAGTATCTTCGGCGGAAGGAGGGTCGAAACGACTTAATGGTCTAGACCTCTATCTACCCCTATGTTGGGAATGGTGTTGTTAAGAGGCTTCACGACCTTCTCAAGAATGGTATCTTGACTAGTTGGGAAACTTCCTTAGAGCTTTGAGCATTAATACGGTCATATTGTTTCTTAAAATGTTGCTCAATTGTAAAAAATCTCATCCGAAAAGAAACCTCCCACAACCCCCCACCCCTCCCCAATTCTGCATTCTAAGGAGGCAATACATCTGCTATGCCTCTGGTATTGCGGGTGTTCATGGGTGGCGGTGATCACTTACCATCACGTGAGCCACCAGCTCGTTTGCCTCCCTTATTCTATAAAAAAAAAAAAACTTTCTGTAACCTCTCTTTGCGTACAAGCGGTACGCAAAGAGAGGATACAGAAAATATGTACTGATCATCGGAAGGTGGGTCGAAGGGAATTAATTGTCTTGACCTCTGTCTACCCCTGTATTGGGAATTGCGTGAAGATATTTTAAATGTAATATTTTGTTTAGTTTTAATTGTTGTCATGTCGTAGATTTTTTACATATATAAATTGTAAATTGTGACGATGCTATTGTATATTTGTGCATAATTTGTAAATTTTTATTTCGTGTATATTTTTTGTATTAGGTATTATATATATTTAAGTTTTATTATATTTAAGTTTTGATTTGGTTTATATAAAGTTATTTATATTAAGAAAGTAAACAAAATTAAGTTAATAGAATAGCTCGAGAAAGGCTCGCTCTTGAAATCAGATATCTACAGATTTCTGAATATAGAATTGATCACATACAAATGTTATCAAATATTTCTCAAATCAATTCAATTAAACAATTTGCTATTTCCTTTGTACACAATATTCCCGGAAGTGATAGATTAAGAGTTAGAGGAACTTTGGCATTTTGTACTTATATTGCGTAAACCACGTTTTCATAAGTAGAACCACGTTTTCATAAGTCATCAGATTCGGAACTATGTTATTGTGAAAAGATTGTATAAAGTCCGATTGATTATCAAAAGGGCTTTCCTATTGGGAGGGACTTGCGGTTACATGGTGCGAAACGGTTGGTTTGTGTTGCTGCGGCTGAGGACAGCAAGTAATACAAACAATATATATAATTATACATACTAAAACATACATACAAGTCACGATAGCCGAGTGGTTGGGTAGTCAAGTTGGGTAGGGAATTTCAAGTCAAGAGACCCTAGTTCTATCCCCAGGTGGCAGGCTCGTACCAATGGGTTTTAAAAACTATATCGTTGGCTTGGATATACAGACGGCGTCGGGCTCAGCACGTGTCACGTTATCCCGAATACATCTTCGGTGGAAGGTGGGTCGAAGGGACTTAATGCTAGACTAGACCTCTGTCTACCCCTGTATTAGTAATTGCGTGAAGTTGTTTATGTATATAAAAACATACATAGATAGGGACAACATCATATACATTAATAAGTAAATATTGAAATAAATAAATATCTTCACACAAAAGTAAGGTAAAATAGGTAAAGTCAAAGTAAGTAGGTTAAGCTAAAATCACAAGTGATATGGATCCGGAAACAATGGAGGTACGCAGCAACAATTCCAGATCCGATAAAATGTATAAAAACTGAAAATGTATATTGACCCGTACGGGAAACGAATCCAGGAGGTGAAACCGGGAATAGAATCCTCTGGTGATCCTAGGGTATATGTACTTAGGTCAACAGATAAGTCTATGGTGGTGTTGATATGGTTGCCATTTTTATTTAAATCAACTATTAACTTAATTTTACTCACTATAATCACTTAATTTTCTTGTAGATTAAGGAGTTTTGGGCTCAAAGAGCTTTCGTTTGCACAAATGTAATATATTTGTTTATATGTGACCAATAAAATTATTGAAAACTCTTTATTTTCTTTTTTTTTAATTTGTGTTAGTATCTAATATATTCACGCAAGTGGTCAGCCCGTCATAAATCTTAATGTCCACGCCAACGATATAATTCATTCTTATCGTTGAGAGAGCACAAAGGGCTGTTATTGTAAAAATATTGTTTAAAAATTATAGATATGCTACAGCAAAATTATACCAAGAAGCGTCTGTTCTAACAGTCCGACAGATTTTTATTAAATGTCTCATAATTAATCAACATAACGCGTTCGATGCCCAGGAAAATTTAGAAAAGGCAAATTAGTAAATACTACCGCAGGAAGTGAAATGCTGGTACAAGATTAGAATTTGAACTAAACCTTGTATATATATATATATATATATATATATATATATATATATGTATATATATATATGTATATATATATATGTATATATATATATATATATATATATGTATATATATATATATGTATATATATATATATATGTATATATATATATGTATATATATATATGTATATATATATATGTATATATATATATGTATATATATATATGTATATATATATATATATATATATATATGTATATATATATATATATGTATATATATATATATGTATATATATATATATATATGTATATATATATATGTATATATATATATGTATATATATATATGTATATATATATATGTATATATATATATATGTATATATATATATGTATATATATATATATGTATATATATATATGTATATATATATATATATGTATATATATATATGTATATATATATATGTATATATATATATATATGTATATATATATATATATGTATATATATATATATATATATATATATATATATGTATATATATATATGTATATATATATATGTATATATATATATATGTATATATATATATGTATATATATATATGTATATATATATATATATATGTATATATATATATATATATATATGTATATATATATATATATGTATATATATATATGTATATATATATATATATATATATATATGTATATATATATATGTATATATATATATATATATGTATATATATATATATATATATATATGTATATATATATATATATGTATATATATATATGTATATATATATATGTATATATATATATATATATATATATGTATATATATATATATATATATATGTATATATATATATGTATATATATATATATATGTATATATATATATATATATATATATGTATATATATATATGTATATATATATATGTATATATATATATGTATATATATATATGTATATATATATATGTATATATATATATATATATATATATATATATATATATGTATATATATATATGTATATATATATATGTATATATATATATATGTATATATATATATATATATGTATATATATATATATATATATATATATGTATATATATATATATGTATATATATATATGTATATATATATATATATGTATATATATATATGTATATATATATATATATATATATATATATATATATATATATATATATATATATATATATATATATATATATATATATATATATATATATATATATATATATATATATATATATATATATATATATATATATATATATATATATATATATATATATATATATATATATATATATATATATATATATATATATATATATATATATATATATATATATATATATATATATATATATATATATATATATATATATATAGGTAAGCTATTTTAAAATAATTGCCTATTACGATACGCGTTGCTTATTTATGATGCAAGGTTTAGTTCAAATTCTAATCTTGGACCAGCATTTCACTTCCTGCGGTAGTATTTACTAATTTGCCTTTTTCTAAATTTTCCTGGGCATCGAACGCGTTATGTTGATTAATTATGAGACATTTAATAAAAATCTGTCGGACTGTTAGAACAGACGCTTCTTGGTATAATTTTGCTGTAGCATATCTATAATTTTTAAACAATATTACTTTTACAACACATGCTCTCTCAACGATAAGAATGAATTATATCGTTGGCGTGGACATTAAGACGGCGACAGGCTGACCACTTGCGTGAATATATTAGATACTAACACAAATTAAAAAAAGAAAATAAAGAGTTTTCAATAATTTTATTGGTCACATATAAACAAATATATTACATTTGTGCAAACGAAAGCTCTTTGTTTCAAAACTCCTTAATCTACAAGAAAATTAAGTGATTATAGTGAGTAAAATTAAGTTAATAGTTGATTTAAATAAAAATGGCAACCATATCAACACCACCATAGACTTATCTGTTGACCTAAGTACATATACCCTAGGATCACCAGAGGATTCTATTCCAGTTTCCTCGATTCGTTTCCGTACGGGTCAATATACATTTTCAGTTTTATACATTTTATCGGATCTGGGTGTTCATGGTACCTCCATTGTTTCCGGATCCATATCACTTGTGATTTTAGCTTAACCTACTTACTTTGACTTTACCTATTTTACCTTACTTTTGTGTGAAGATATTTATTTATTTCAATATTTACTTATTAATGTATATGATGTTGTCCCTATCTATGTATGTTTTTATATACATAAACAACTTCACGCAATTACCAATACAGGGGTAGACAGAGGTCTAGTCTGGCATTAAGTCCCTTCGACCCACCTTCCACCGAAGATGTATTCGGGATAACGTGACACGTGCTGAGCCCGACGCCGTCTGTATATCCAAGCCAACGATATAGTTTTTAAAAACCCATTGGTACGAGCCTGCCACCTGGGGATAGAACTAGGGTCTCTTGACTTGAAATTCTACCAACTTGACTACCCAACCACTCGGCTATCGTGACTTGTATGTATGTTTTTAGTATGTATAATTATATATATTGTTTGTATTACTTGCTGTCCTCAGCCGCAGCAACACAAACCAACCGTTTCGCACCATGTAACCGCAAGTCCCTCCCAATAGGAAAGCCCTTTTGATAATCAATCGGACTTTATACAATCTTTTCACAATAACATAGTTCCGAATCTGATGACTTATGAAAACGTGGTTCTACTTATGAAACGTGGTTTACGCAATATAAGTACAAAATGCCAAAAGTTCCTCCTAACTCTTAATCTATCACTTCCGGGAATATTGTGTACAAAGGAAATAGCAAATTGTTTAATTGAATTGATTTGAGAAATATTTGATAACATTTGTATGTGATCAATTCTATATTCAGAAATCTGTAGATATCTGATTTCAAGAGCGAGCCTTTCTCGAGCTATTCTATTAACTTAATTTTGTTTACTTTCTTAATATAAATAACTTTATATAAACCAAATCAAAACTTAAATATAATAAAACTTAAATATATATAATACCTAATACAAAAATATACACGAAATAAAAATTTACAAATTATGCACAAATATACAATAGCATCGTCACAATTTACAATTTATATATGTAAAAAATCTACGACATGACAACAATTAAAACTAAACAAAATATTACATTTAAAATATCTTCACGCAATTCCCAATACAGGGGTAGACAGAGGTCAAGACAATTAATTCCTTCGACCCACCTTCCGATGATCAGTACATATTTTCTGTATCCTCTCTTTGCGTACCGCTTGTACGCAAAGAGAGGTTACAGAAAGTTTTTTTTTTTTTATAGAATAAGGAGGCAAACGAGCTGGTGGCTCACGTGATGGTAAGTGATCACCGCCGCATGAACACCCGCAATACCAGAGGCATAGCAGATGTATTGCCTCCTTAGAATGCAGAATTGGGGAGGGGTGGGGGGTTGTGGGAGGTTTCTTTTTCGGATGAGATTTTTTACAATTGAGCAACATTTTAAGAAACAATATGACCGTATTAATGCTCAAAGCTCTAAGGAAGTTTCCCAACTAGTCAGATACCATTCTTGAAGGTCATGGAAACCTCTTAACAACACCATTCCCAACATAGGGGTAGATAGAGTCTAGACCATTAAGTCGTTTCGACCCTCCTTCCGCCG